>JAVQMF010000035.1:11258434-12516869 GCA_032878935.1 Erythrophleum fordii
AATTGTGTTATGGGAGCTTGGCAAGACATTACGTGAAATGAAAGTAACCCAAAATCTTGCTTCCTTATGTAGCTCATGGTACTTCAATCCACGATTCCATTTCCTTTGGCCTCTTGTGGTCAACTTCCTTACCACTTGATTGTAATCCACTTGTGTTAAATCCTGCATCAGTTCTTAATAAGCACATTTCTCTACAAAAGGAAGCGCATAATGCACTCGAATCACATCTTCATCTATGAGAACTCTTTTCTTCCTTATCTAATATAGATTATCTGCATGTCATTTAGCATTTGCATAAAACTGGCGAACAATGGGACATATAGCATTGTCAAGCCTCTCTAAAAAATGATCCCATTGGTGCTTGTGGAACTTTGAATATGGGCTATCCAATGGGGATAAGGCATAGAACCGATCCTGGAAAAACTTTTTGCTAGAAATTTGATTAGTAAACTAATCAGCGACTTCTTGATTCAGAAAAACTTTGGGATCATACGATGCTGTGGGGAGATCTACTTCTCCGTCACTCTCAGAATGGACAACCCTTTGCCATTTGGAAGTAGTAATAGATTTCTTAGCTTGCTTTTTCCTTGGAACCTCAGGATCAACAGACTTAGCTTTTGAAGAAGTCTTGGATGCAGCAGGCTTGCTTTAAGATTTTGAACCTCTAAATGGCATTTGTTGTGCTTCTAAAATAGCCATTTCACCATCTTTCTTAGTGATTGATCTTTTTGGGCGCATGGTTGCAAGTGAAAAATCAAATTTTAGAACTTTTATAAAAGATTTGAAACTTTTTAACAACCTACACAAAAACACTTATTATGCAAGACTACATTGTAAAATACATGGAAATAAAAAATGCAACACACATAGCCAGCAAATGGTGAGAGAACATCTTAGTAAGACGCATGTAAAAATGAAAGTGCAAACTTATCATACTTATTAATATAGGAGGAATAGAGCAACCAAATAGAGTGACTCAGACATCAATTATAGCAAGCATGAACTAAACAAGACCAGACTGCTACAGCAATATTTAGCAAGAATATGCGAAAAGTGAAGAGCATGAAGTATTTGAGCTTACTGATTTAAAACGAAGCAGGAAAAGACACAAGAGAAGCCATCAACACAAAATTGGCACAAACAAATGGCCTTCCACTCAACAATAACAGCCCCCAGCATGCTTAACAGTGTTAAATTGAATTCTAAATCACCATTTAATTCCACCTAAAGTCATGAACAAAACATACTAAAATGACAAACCATAGAAACCTTTCAGCACATTAAAGCAGCAAAAGAGGTTAGAGCAACAAGCTGTACTTAGCAGAGTTGCGAAATAAGAAAAACAGAGAATGCAGGGTGCTATCGGTAGAGAAAAAAAATGATTGCATACACAGGACAGAGAATAAGAGGCAGAAGAAACACCCAAAAATTCAAAAAGTGAAATGCAAAATAGAGGCATCATATATAAAGCAACAAACTGGCAACAACTCAATCCTAACCAGACTTTTTAGACTAACTAAACTAAACAAAAGAACCAAAGAGAAGATGCAATCTTTACCAAATGAATTTCAAAACCAACAAGCAAACCTTCATGTTAAGCATTTAGCAAATTTGGCAACCAAATGAAAGATAGGACATTAATCAAGACCCAAATCGAGCTAGCCAATGAACAAACCAGAAAAACAAATATGTTGCATTATTTTCATGTAGACACCACTAAGCGAAAACATAGCAATAATTCACAATTAAACAGTATGGCTACAACGTTATTCTGAGCACCTAAGCTAGCTACATCCCACAATGTATTCCAGAAAACCAAAAGCTACTAAGAATAGAGCATCAGGTAACTTACCAGTTGAAGAGATAGGAGTAAACTCACCACAATGGAATCTTGCCCCAAGAAATCTTTGATCTCAATCTGACTAGACAAAGCAACGAGGAATGGCAATGGTGAATGCGAGGAATGGCTCGACAGGAAAGCGACGAAAATGGCGAGGATGGCTTGACAGGAATGAACGGAAATGACAAGAATGGCGGGGGATGCGATGGAAATTCAACGGGAAAGACGAGGATGGCTCGACGGGAATGAAGACGGAGAAAAAAAATGACTCGGAAAGTGAGGAAGGCTATGGAAATGAATGACTGGAAGGCAACGAGGAATGACTTGATGGATTAATGGGTCAGGCGACGGAAATGGTGAGGAAGAAGGCGATGAATCGATGGAGAAAGCGACGAAAATGCAAGGATTGAATGACTGGAAGGCGATGGAAAACAACGGCTGGAAGGCGATGGGGAATGGCTCGACGAATCAATGGGCAAAGACGAAAAAGCGACAAAAAAAACCTAACAAAATTTATTTATTTATTTATATATTATATTATTATTATTTTATTTAATTATTTATTTTGCCAAAAAGGAAAAGATGCAGCCATATGCTTGAGGAAAAGCCATCGCATCATGCTATTCGGGAAAATATATAGAAAGGAGGCTGCAGCATTTTTAGCTACCGCTAAAACTGAGTTTGTGATAGCTAACCCACTAAACTTAAAATATGCTGTTGCGTTCCCAAAACAATGCTACCGCATTAAGCACTTTGGGAAAATATAGGGAAAATTTACTGCAGAGATTAGCGATTGCTAAAAATAGGAATGCTATCGCTAAACATGACAGAACCAGATATCAACAACTGATTCGAATTTTTCTTTCAAGTTTCACAAAATCTGAATAAGTCATAACCAAACCTTACTCAATTCAACTCCCCTTAAATAAACTAACATTTTCCTTCATAACATATGACGAAAACAATTCATCACCAATAATTTTCAAACTTCCACATCATAATTAAGAAATTAAATGGGTTAAGAAATACTTCCTCTTTTTATGAGATTGTTACCCATTGAATCAATCCATCCTCATGCTTATCAACCAAAAGATTCTTTAGGAAGAAGATTTGCTCCATCTACAAAATAAAAACAAGTAATTAAACCTACAGCAAACTAGCTAATGAACTAAGAAATGAATAAAGCAAAAAACACTTAGGTTGCCTCCCAAGAGCGCTAAATTTAAAGTATTTCAGCTGGACTATCTTGACACTTTTATGAAAAATCTTGGAGCTGCATATTTACTTTCATCCTGTCCATCAGTCCACCAAGGTAGGCCATTTACCTTAAAAGTTTCTCCACTTTTCTCATCTTGAATTTCAATGGCACCAAAAGTAGTGGTAGACACAACTTTAAAAGGAGTAGACCACCTTGATTTAAGCTTTCCTGAGAACAACCTCAAACGAGAGTTATACAATAACACTAAATCACCAGGTATCAAATCCCTTTTTAAAATCTTCTTATCATGCAAAATCTTTGTCTTTTCCTTATATAATCTAGAACTCTCATAAGCTTGCAACCTGAATTCATGAAGTTCATTAAGGTCTAACAACCTCTTCTCACTAGCATCTTTATAATCCAAATTCAGTTTCTTTATGGCCTAAAAAGCTTTATACTCAAGTTCTAAAGGTAAATGACAAGTTTTACCAAAAATTAATTGATATGGAGACATACCAATTGGTGTTTTGTAAGTTGTCCTATATGCCCATAAAGCTTCATCTAGCTTATCAGACCAATCTTTCTTATTAACACTCACTGTTTTTTCTAAAATTCTGTTGATCTCCCTATTAGATACTTCACAGAGGCCGTTGGTCTGAGGATGGTAAGCTAAAGCCATTTTGTGGTGAACTCCATATTTTTCCAGCAAAGATTTAAACAAACGGTTATTAAAATGAGTTCCACCATCACTAATAATAGCTCTAGGGGTGCCAAAATGAGAAAAAATATTTTTCTTTACAAATCGCACCACTGTTTGAGCATCATTATGTTGGCAAGCTACCATCTCAATCCACTTACTCACATACTCAACTGCCACTAAGATATATTGTTAGCCTCTAGAAGAAACAAAGGGGCCCATAAAATCAATTCCCCATAAATTAAACAACTTAACTTTAAAGATACCGGTTTGAGGAAGTTCATGTCTTTTAGAAATATTACCGAATCATTGACAAGCATCACAGTGAGAGACAAAAAAATGAAAATCCTTAAATAATGTAGGCCAATAAAAACCAGATTGTAATACTTTAAAAGCAGTTTTCTAACCACTAAAATGTCCCCCAAATGGTGATGCATGACATGCAAGCAAAATATCATGTTGTTCAATCTCAGGAACACACTTCCTAAGAACTCCATCTACATATCTTTTGAACAAATAAGGCTCATCCCAAATGTAAAGCTTGACTTCACTTAAGAATTTCTTCTTTTGATAATAGTTTAATTCAGGAGGTAAAACTTCACAGACAATATAATTTGCTATATCAGTATACCAAGGTAAATTTAGCAAATTAGAGCCATAATGCATTCATCAAGAAAAAACATCATTCACAAGCCTATTGCTATTAACATGCTCATAATCCAACCTAGAAAGATGATCAGCCACTAGGTTTTCACTTCCTTTCCTATCCATTATATGCAAGTCAAACTCTTGAAATAATAAAACCCACCTAATCAATCTAGGTTTGGACTCTTTCTTTCTCAACAAATATTTAATAGTAGCATGATTAGTGTGTACTACAACTCTAACTCCCAACAGATAAACTCTAAACTTCTCAAAAGCAAAAACAATAGCTGATATTTCTTTCTCAGTGGTGGAATAATTTACCTGAACATCCATTAATGTCCTACTGGCATAGTAGATAGAATGAAAAACTCGATCTCGCCTCTATCCAAGAACAACTCCTACTGCATAGTCACTTGCATCACACATGATCTCAAAAGGTAATGACTAATCCGAAGCAACTATTACAGGTGTAGTTATTAGCTTCTATTTCAACTCTTCAAAACTTTTCAAACAATCATCATCAAAAAAGAACTTAGTATCCTTTTCTAATAGCTTACACAAGGGCTTTGAAATTTTTGAAAAATCCTTGATGAATCTTCTATAGAAACCCACATGCCCGAGAAAACTTCTGACTCCTTTGACACTGGTAGGAGGTGGCAACTTCTCAATCAGTGATGGCTTGGCCCGATCTACTTCCAAACCCTCCTTAAATACCTTGTGTCTTAATACTATTCTCTCCTTCACCATGAAATGGAATTTTTACAATTCAAAACTAAATTAGTCTCCTCACACCTTTTAAGTACCTTAGAGAGATTCTTCAAACAAACTTCAAATGAATCACCAAAGACAAAGAAATCATCCATAAAGATCTCCATGATATCTTCAATGAAATCAAAAAAAAATTAATTTCATGCACCTTTGAAAGGTTGCTGGTGTGTTACACAACCCAAATGGCATTCTCCTGAAAGCAAAAGTGACATAGGGATAGGTAAAAGTTATTTTCTCTTGGTCTTCAAGTGCTATAGAAATTTGGTTGTACCCTGAATAACCATCCAGAAAACAAAAATATTCCTTCCCCGCTAGCCTATCAAGCATTTGGTCAATGAAGGGGAGAAGAAAATGATCTTTTCGAGTGGCTGTGTTTAATTTCTGATAGTCTATGCATACTCGCCATCTAGTGACAGTTCTTGTAGAAATCAGTTCTTTCTTTTCATTCGTCACAACTGTCATTCCCCCTTTTTTAGGGACGCACTGTACTGGACTGACCCACGCACTATTTGAAATTGGATAAATGATTCTGGCATCAAGCCACTTGATGATTTCTTTCTTGACAACTTCCTTCATCATCGGGTTAAGCCTCCTCTGATTCTCTATAGATGGTTTATGATCTTCCTCCAATAAAATTTTATACATCACAATGGAAGGGCTTATCCCTTTGATATCTGCAATTGTCTAACCTAAAGCCTTTTTATGACTCTTTAGCACTTCAATTAGTCTCTGTTCTTGATAAGAGTATAATGATGTAGAAATGATGATAGAAAGTGTCTCTGAATCTCCTAAATATGCATATTTCAGATGCTTAGGGAGAGGTTTTAACTCCAAAATCGGGGGTTGCTTAATTGAAGGCTTAAGAGATGGTACTGAACGGGAAGCCAAATCCAAAGATTCCACTTGCCAATGCTTTTTAACTCGAGTGGTTGAAAAATTAAATACTTAGGCTACCTTATGACTAGCTTCAGTCTTCTCATACTTCACTCCTATTAATAATACTTCAATAGGATCTTGGACTATCATTGTATTAAATTGTTGTTGAGCTAAATCATCAATTACTAAAACTCTGAGGCAATCTTCAACATCTCTAGGATATTTCAGTGCTTTGTCCATGTTAAACACCACCTGCTCATCCCCCAATCTCATCACTATTTGGCCTTTCTCTACATCAATAAGAGTTCTAGCTGTAGCTAAAAATGGACGGCCAACAATCAATGGATTATCTTTATCTTCTTCACAGTCTACAACAATGAAATCAGCTAAATATATGAACTCACCAACCTTCACTAAAACATCTTCAATTATGCCCCTTGGATATGCTAAGCTCCAATCCGCTAATTGCAATGTTACTGTAGTAGGTCTTGCCACACTGAGTTGCAATTTCTCAAAGACAGATAATGGCATAAGATTTACACTGTCTCCAGGATCACACAAAGCTTTACCTTGAAAGTGAGTACTTATTTTACAAGGCACAGAGAAGCTACCCGGATCTTTGCACTTCATTAGAATCCGTGTGTTGATTATTCTGCTGCATTCTTCAGTAAGTGCTACAGTTTCAAATTCACCAAATCTTCGCTTCTTGCTCAGCATCTTTTTTAAAAACTTGACATACTTAGGCATGTACTCCAAAGCTTCTGAAAAAAGGAATATTTATATGAAGTTGCTTGAATACTTCTAAAAATTTTTGATACTACTTATCTTCCACCTTCTTTTGAAATCTTTGAGGGAATGGTAATGGAGGTATTGTCCTTAGTAATGTTTGTAGTTTTTCTCCTTGTTTCTCACCCTTATCAACATCCACATGTTTTTTAACTTCTTCACTACTCACTTTTCTATTCTTTTCAGCTAATGCATCCACATGTTTTTCTCCTATTCTTTTATCTTCACTCTTCACCTCTATAGCAATTTCACCTTTATCATCCTCTACAGCAGCATTTGATGGAGGTGTCTGGCTAACCACCCTTGGTGCTTAAATATCTGGCAACACTTTTCCACTACGAAGAGTTATAGCCTTACACTCTTCCTTGCCTTCTCTTTTAGTATTAGGCACCGTATCACTTGGCAATCCTCCTTATCTTAATGAATTCATTGTTGAGGCTAATTGACCTATTTGCAACTCTAAATTTCTCAAGGAGGTGTCAACTCTAGCATTCACTTAAGCTTACTCTTCATTTTGCTTACTTTGGATGCTAATGAATTTAGCCAAGGCATCTTCCAAATTCGTCTTAGGTTCTTGAATAGGTTCATTTTGCCTCATAGGTTGAGCAAAACCCGGTGGTTGAGTAGGCTTAATGCCTAAAGAAGATGCTGGTTGATTAAGTGCTAGGCCATGCTTCCAAGAGAAGTTTGGATGATTCCGCCACCTAGGATTGTAATTATTAGAGTAAAGATTCTGATTCTTCTAAAAGTTTCCCACATAATGAACTGATTCTAAAGATGTCAAAGGACAATAATCTACTGAGTGTAGATCCCTACAATTTTCATAAGTAATTGGGGCCACTTGCGTAGAACAGACATTCATATGCTGACTTCACTGTACTTGAGATTCTAGCATATCAAATCTCTTATTCAGAGTGAAGAGAATAGTTTCAAGTGGAATAGAGGAGTCTTCTTGAGTATTGGCAATATTAGCACTCACCCTTCTGTCACCTCCTTTTTGCATATAGATTTCGAATAATGTGTCCAATGCCTAAACAACATCATCTATAAGCATTTCATCCCAATGCCTATTTAAAATAGCATCCAACATTGTATCAGTTTGTGGAGTTAGACGCGTGCAAAAATTCTGAGCAATGGCATAGTTATCCATCCCATGGCTTGGGCATTGGCGAAGCAAATACTTGTACCTCTGCTATGCAGCATATAAGTGCTCATCCAAAGCTTGCTTGAAGTTGATAAGCTCATGACGGGCATCCGCTATTCTATTGTTTGGAATGAAGCAAGCTCTAAACCTTGCCTCTAGCTTATCCCAAGTATCAATTGAACCCTCCAGTAGAGTCAATAACCATTCCTTAGCCTTTCCTTATAAAGAGAGTGGGAATAATCTAAGTCTTAGAACATCCCTTGGTACCCCATTCTGCTTGAATGAATCACACACTCCCAAAAATGATAGAATGTGACAGTTGGGATCTTCATTGGACCTCTCACCAGAAAATTGTCCATTGAGCTGCAACATGGAGATCATCACAGATTTTAACTTAAAATTAGCAGCTTGAAAGTCCAGCACTACTATGCTAGATAGAGTGCCCCTCATAGTACGGCCCACAAATTCTTTTATGGATTGATTTTGATTCCCTTCCTGAGCCATTTCTTCACTTACTGAATTTTGAACTTTAGGAGGAGTTTCTTCAAAGTTCAAGTTCACCACAAGATCACTAACTTTCTTTGTTGTGTGCTTCTTCTTTGCAGAGAATCACCTCGGCATGTACCGTGGTACCTATAAAGGAGAATTCAACTAATTGTATTACTTTAAACAAAATGTCAAAGAAAATGACAGAATGAACAGAAATTCTAACTAATTAACTAACTAATGCTTAATCGAGGACTACTAAAGATTACACACTTCTAACTGAACATATAAGCCACTCCCTGGCAATGGTGCCAGAAAACTTGACCACAAAAATCTATATATGTTTCTGCAAGTGTACGGGTCGGATCAAGTAGTTCAGTGATAAGTATGAGTATCATTCCCATGAAGAATGACTTAAATGCAATTAGGCAATGCACAACCCACTTTCATCCACGTTAAGCAACCAATTAAGCAATTTATGAACTTAGAACTAATTTTAAAACAAAACAATTTAAAGAAAACTTGGTTGGCAAAGAAAATTTAGACAAAAATCCAAGGTTTTGAAGTTACCTAGAGTCACTATTCTCTTGATGATTACTAGAACTTAATTACTTGTTCAATTGCAATTAATTACCACCTTGTAGGTTAAGAAATTCATAAGTTATAACCATCCGTCGATGTAATTATAACCCTACTCTTTTCTAAAATCTAAGTGTCCTTAGAATTAGGTTAGAGTGCATTAAATACTATAACCCTCTACAAACCAATTAAGGCAATTAGGTATATTTCTATCCCAATTACAAATTAGAATAATCTAAACTTAATCTATCCAACTCTTAGGTCTAATTAGAACTCCTTTTTCAAGGTAAATTCCAATTACCCAAATCAAATCCAAGAGGTGGCCAATCCCTAAGTAAGCAGTAAGCAAGAGAAGGATACACAAAGCTCCAATCATTACAATAAACAAAAAAAAAACAAAGATTTAGTTCACATCAAGTTCATAGTACTCTAGGTAAAGAGAAGTTTAGCTATACATAGCTAAATCTAACAATGAATCTCAATCAAATACATGGAGAAGATGAAGAAAAGCAGAGAAAGCAAATAAAGGAATGAGAGATATGCAGAAAATTGAGCTCCCCCTTGGATTCTTCCTCTTCCTTCACTCCTCCAAGCTTAATGAACCACCAAAACCACCCAAAAATGCCTTCTGGACGTTCAGAAACCTCCTCTGCCGCAGAATGCCCGAAAACCTAGCTCATCTTGTGTTTTGTATTCTTATTAATCAAAACGCAGAGTTTTGACGTTGATTTTAACGGCCGCATCTTCAGATAAAGCGATCGCATCTTTGCTTGGAACTTAGGAACAATATAATGACTTCTAAATCCTCATCGAATATAATTCTAAAACAAAAAATATTTTTCATTAATCCAACATCTACTTAATCATAATTATTCACAATTAACTTCATTTCTCTCTTTCACTTTTGATTTGGTAAATTACTTACAAATAATGAATAAATCTCACTAAAACTTTAATGGATGACTCCCAAATTCAATCCAATTAACTATAAGTAATACAAAATATTGGGAGTCATCAACATAAGTATATAAAGTTTAAACCATTTATACCTCTCTTAACGAGGAATTATCTTAGAAAAATTGATAGCATCGCTTCCTTTAAATTTGTCATTTGAGCTTGGATTCTTCAAACAGAATCTACTTAAAATTATATAACTAAAAACATACATTGATAAACAAGAATCCCCCAAAAAAAATTACACCATCCCACCAATGTTCTTTAGTTAGTTATATCCTCTAATTAAGATAAATTAAGCAAATTACTTAGTTCATTCTTGAAATATGGTCTGCACATCACTTTTGCCCCTTAATTATTACATAATTTGAATACACAAATGGTTATTTTAGATCAAATTAATCCTTTCGTCACCTGTTCGATTAAATTTAACATCTTATCCTATATGTGTACCCATTTGTGACCTTCTGTTTATAGTTTACGCACAATGTCCTTGCAAGGAAAGAAGAGATCACAAACAACTACCTATACATACAAAAATGAAATGACAGAATGACAGAATTGATGTAAAAATGGCAATTTGTATATTTAAGTCATGTAAAACGAAACAAAAATTGATTGATTAACGACATTTACAAGTTACTTTTAAGGATGAACTAGTTAATTCACTCTTAAAATCACAATTAGAAGAAAATTACTTTTATATCCTCTATAATACTACACCGTGTACAATAAAAGTAAAGGTAACACAAAGAAGTAGGAATATGTATAAAGTCTACTTTTTTTTTTCACCAACTCTCATTTTCTTTTTTCTTTTTTTAATTCTCTCTAAATGTACGTTGTGCTTTTACTTACTAAATAAAAACAATTTGCAACGAACCTAGTTTGTTATGGAAAGTTTGAATTGGGAAATATATCAGCGGGAGGAATGAAATGGTCCATTGAGAGGCCGGGGACATTGAACATAATATCATCAATGGTCCACAGCTCTTCCATTCTGGTTCTACTATGCTGCATCGACAGTTCTTCGAATCGAAACACCGTCGCAATGGACCGCCCCTGATGGGCGATCATAACCCCATCGACGTCTCTGTAGTCGCTGATGATACTGCCTATGGTGGTCTCCCAGTACAGCGGATCATTATCTAGGGTTTGGTCCATTTGAACCCTTGTAAGGTGAGAGTCCTCAAGGTATATGAGGAGGCCACTCTTTTGACAAAAATACCCATATAATATATGCCTTATTACCTCTGCATGCCCCTCGCTTCTTTCAATCACAGCCGCACGATCCGCGGATGCCTTTAATACAAAGCAGTCAACGTCCCCGATTCGGCTTTCGCCCAAGCATTGGGCGTTGGTGAATAAGCTTGCCGTGCTCTTTGGATCCAAGCCCTATGATACAATTTGTGGAAATCAAGATCATATTTATTTTTCAAAAAAGAAAAAGGCTATAACCTATTTTGTTTAATTTGGGATTTGATTTATTACATTTAGGAGTCCAAATTTGAATCTTGAAAAAATCTTATATAAATGAAAGGTGAAGCTCGGTTTAAGGTCAAGTCTAATTATAAAATATTTGATATACATATAAACCAAAATTACCCTTGGTTATGCTTCTTAAATGATATCCCATTATCCAATTACATAGGAAAATTAACAATTTTTTTAAAAAATATACAATATAAAATCTAAAGTACAATAAATTGCAAGTTCAATTTATTTTGTGCTAATCTATACAATATTTAAGTGTTTTCAAAGTTAGAATTGGGGCTTGTTAATCAATCCTAACAATATCTCTATATATAGTTTGTTCTATTAAATTTTCTACTTGCATTCAAAATCATGTAAAAAAATGTCAAATTAGTAATATATTGACCAAAAGGATTTTTTTTAATTTTGATCCTCTTTTATAAAGAAAAAGATTCAGTTAAAGAGGAAAAAAAAAAAGACATGGATGGAACTTAATAAACGAACCTTACACATTTATCTTTTTCTCTCTTTTATAAAATCCTCTTTATTATGGGAGAGAATCTGCTCCGAGTTTTTCATGTGCAAGAAGAAAAACAAAGCACAAACAAAAGAGGAAAACTAGTCAAGAAAGGAGGGCCAATAATGCGGTAGATGAAGGAGTATTCGTTAAAGCGCAAAAGCGAAAAGTTAAAGCAAAAGGATAAGGACAATAATAGAGAGTCGCCGTAGGTACCTGTACTAAGGTGGCAATCCCAAGATCATTATGTATAAGCAAACAAGCTTAGATGATGTAAGATAGACAATCAAATGGCGTTTAAAGTTTTAACCATTCTAATAAAACAATTACTGTGTGGGGTAAAGTTTCTGACAGTTTCTCCATCATTGTCACTTTGTCAGGTAGAAATATACCCTTCATTCATTGAGGTATCATTTTGTTCCGTAATCTTTATCTTTGTTTGGTAAAAGTGCTTCGAAACTATTGGGTTTTGTCTCCCCAAGCCTCAAATTCTGACAAATAAAGCCTACCCACGAAACAAAAGATCCAAAAAGGAAGAAAAAAAATATAGGAAATTAACAAAAGTAACATTGCGTTCAAATTTTGTTTGCCTGCCAAGAAAATCTAGAAGTGGAGGGCTCTTAATTTTCTCTCTGAAGGTAAACAAATTTTTATACGGGTGAATTCTTTGTCGATATATTCATTAATTGTTTAGTGAATCGATATTTTAGTTTTGAAAGACAAACTTTATTTTAATTTGATAACTTAAATTTTAAATTACTTATGTTAATACTCCAAACAAATATTTCAACTTTAATATAAATCATTTTTATGTTAAATTTCTTAATAAATATTTTAAAAGAATAAGTGACATTTTTAATGTAAATTTAATATAACCTTTAAATGCATAATTGTCATTAAAATATATCATAGTGGAATATCAAAATAGTATGATATTATGATTACTTCAATAATATATTATTCTGTCGTGGTATAGTTAAATGACAATTAGACATGGGACAATTTTACGTTAAGACAATATCATCCATTATTATTAATTATTTGTAAACTTAACATGGCGAGAATATTATGAACGAAATACTCAACCAAATTAAAAAATTTATTTTTAAAGTAACAAAAATTTTTATTAACTCTTAATTGTTGGACTAGCACTGAAAATCCCCCTCGAGAATAGATGAAGTTATGGGTATAACCAAATGGCATACTAACATGTGGGCTAGTTGAAGAAATTTGAAAATATGCAAATAAGATATTTGTGTTATTACCTGAATGATGCGACGGAGTGGCCGTTGGGGGCCTCTGGCTGCATTAGTGCCAAGCCACGGCGTGTGCCGCCACACGGCCTTGCCATTGCTGCCGGCGACCACCTTGTGGCCACCGACCACCAATTCTAGCGACCACATTCCCGGCAGCATCTGCCACAGAACGAAGCAGCCATTGTCGCTGCTTCTTGTCCCCAAACACTTGACGTTCTTACCCGTCGAAATCTCTGTTTCGCAGCATATCATCTTCACCATTCCAGTGGCATACATATTCTTCGTCTCCTTTTGCTGTTTCAGACACCCAGTGGCCGCCAAGTACTGTTGTATAATGTACTTGGCTGTTGAGTTTTCCTGTTTGAAATCGCATTATCTTAGAGTCATCCATTTTGTTTCAAAATGGGGTAGTATACCCTTAAAATCGTCCAGAACAAAAGCTTAATGACACCTAACCATACTATAACAGAAAACAGTGCACAAAGAAAGATGACATTGGGATGGACAGAAAGATCTTACAAATGGGATATCTTTGATGTGAATGGTATGCGCAGGATCATGAGCCAAGGGTATTGGAGCTAAGGGGCAGCCTAGGACCCCAAGGAGGAGCCTCAAATCTTGGATTTTGGCTTGGATGGTTCCATAGAATGAGTGTGATGAAGAGAAACTGCCTCCTGGGGAAACTTTCTGAGCTCTGAACCATTCTCTTATGGCTTCCCATGAGCTCTCTTTTTTGGTTCCTTCTTCTTGCATTTCAGGGTCTGGACCTTCCATTAAGGGTGTCAATGGCTGTGGAGACCAAGTCTGGCGCCACCGCGCTGATCTGGAACCCATCTGTGGTGAAGTCCTAGAATTGCTTAGAATAGGAATAATTAATGTAGATGAAGACGATGGTGATGAGGAAGATACAAAGTAGAGTTTTAGAAAGTGGTGGTGCTTGGGAGTCTCAAAGACGGAAAGAGAGAAAGGGAGAAGGAGTTGGTGAAAGTAAATATATCTGGGAAGTAGACAAAAGTGACAGATTCTAACGGAGGAAATTGCATTATAAAAACATATACTGCTCACTGTTGGGAGATTACTTCCATTTTGTAATCAGTTGATGGCGGTCTTTTTTGGACTCAGGTTAAAAGATTTTTTTTTGAATTTTTAATTTTGAAATGACTTTTCATTGTACTAAACATATATATATATATATATAAAGATGATAGAAGCAAATTCAAAGATTACTTAACTGCAATAAAAAAATTATTATAAAAATGAAAATAAAAATAAATAATATATAAAAGTTTTAAAATGTTAATTTTATTTTATTAACTATCTCTTTCATTTTATTAACAGGCTAATCTAACAAATCTTAAATAAAAAATTTATATAAGAGCATTTATAATTAATGAGTCTCTAATTTTGGTAAAAGAAAGATGTATTTTATGATGGATTAGGGAGTCAAATTGCTTATTTCTTGAGTGACCCTATATAAACTTTTATCCAATCAAAGAAAATGAATAAAATATATCATTTGCAATACTTTCATTAGTTTTGAGCTTTATTTGATTTTGATTTTTATCTCAAGAAAAAGGTAGAGATTTGCTAAAAAGGAATGAGAAAAGGGAAAGAAACTGGAAGTTCAAAAGACAAACTGTTCAAGTCCACTCTCTACAATGAGTATGCAGTTCGACGTAGCTAGGATGCTTGTTCGCTGTGGTAAGGAAGTCAGTTCGCTATAGTAAAGTTGTGATTTATACAAAATCTAGGGAGTTTCTAGCTATAACGCAGGCAGTAGCTAGATCAGCAAGGATCTGGAAATCCATAAGTTCTTGCTATAACGAAAGACACCCCTCGCTATAGCGAGATTGGTTACTGAAACGCATAACTTCTATTTGCGGACTAAAAACACGATGGACAGCTAGGGTTTCATCATTCTGAGCCTAAAGGAAAGTTTCTGAGAAGAAAAATGCACTAAGGAGCTAGGGGTTAAAGAGAAGGAGCTTGGGTTAAAGATTGGAGGCCAAATTAATGTGATTTCATTGAGTTTTCTTATACTCTCTATCTTTTCTTACATGACTCCTTGTCTATTCAAATTTTTGGTTTTATTTACAATGTGTAGAACCATGTGTGGCTAGATTTTCTAAATCTTAGGTTTATTTAAACCTATTGCCATGTAATGGAGATTTTGCAAAGTTAAATTGAGTTTATTAATGATCTAAATGCTTAATTTCTCTTTTGTGCTTCATTTAAGAGTTTGGCCATCTCTTTTGTAGGACTGGGGGATTGAGGTTAGCTCTTAAAAGAGAAAAATTTCAATGGACCAATCGATTAAGCAACTTAAGATTAAGATTAGGTCACTCTAGCTTTATTATTAGGTATAGAAGTATACTCAAGAGCTCTATGTAGTGAAAAGGATTGAATACAATTAACCAAATTAATTGTGAAGGGAACTTGCAATCAACTAGGATAGAAGTCTAAGTAGTTCGAGAGACGCTTGGGCTCACTTAGTCTCTTTAACTTTCAAATCGTTAATTAACCAGTTAATTGAGCAACTCAATGCGTGGCAATTAGGAGTTAGAACTTAGGATACTCTTTAGTATTAATCTCATCAGAACGATCCTATGCTCAGTATTAGTTTAAATTCATTTTCTTTTAATTCCTTACATTGATAGTTGCTTGTCTTGACTTAAATAAAAACAAATGTCCTTAAGCCTGATTGAGTTTAATTTAATTCTCTGTGGGATAATATTGATTCACTATATTACAAAAATGATCCGTGCGCTTACGGAATTTATTGCAAAAATAATAGCTATCAATAATTAATTCAATTGAAGCTAAGTATTTAAATTTTAGTGAAACATAAGAATTCATGTTTTTTGTAAATCATAATACCATCTATAGGTGAAAAAAAAAATTAAGAGAAACTCAAACACGAAAAATAAACTAGTACAGTTTGTCCAATTTGTGCAATAAATTAAACAAAATTCAACCACTCTGAGAGAGTTGAGAGGATATCTTGGAGAAATCATTCATATGGAATGAGGTGCTAAAACCATTTTTAAATTTAAGGCCGAAGAACTTTCAATATAATTAATTATAATAATTTATAAGCTTGGAGTTAAACCAATGGGGTCATCTATGATTTTTTTTTTAATTTCTTTATGCAATTTTAGGAGGGCTTTTCTAACTAGCTTATTTACAAGTAAGAATGAGGTAAGCAATGAATATATTACTATATTATATCTGTCTTTTGTAATTTGGCCGGTTAAAGAAGTGTATAAATTTAAATCTTTTTGTTTTTGGTTGGCCAAGGAAAACCCTTCTTTTACTACTAGTATTTATATTCAATTATCTTAGCAGTGCAAGTCATGAATCAGCGCATTTAGTTTCATTATTGTACATTGTCTCATGTGGATTTGGACTTTTTGAATTTTTTTTTAAAATTGATGGTGTTAACTTTTGAGAGAGATAAATAGAATTATAATAAAAGAATTTAATTGTATTATTTTTAAACAGTGAAGGATTCATTCAATTAAAATTAAATGCAGTGAATTTAAAATTGGACGATATTAAAGGCAAAACTATATTTAAGCCTTAATTTCAAGAATTAATCCTTTTACGTTTTGTCTTTGTTATTATCCGGGCATTTGATACATATTAGAGGTATAAGACCAATCTTCATCATACTTCAATGCAATTTTTTTTAAAGTTATCATGCTATTTCAAATTTAAGAATTTAAGTTAAATTGAATAATTACTTATAAATTAATTTAACAAACGCATGACTTTAACTGAATGATGTCTATATTAATAAATATTTAACATATTGAGATATTACATATACGAAATAAGAGTCAAGGCTGCTACAGTCACCTTTGGTGGATTTAGAAACTACATTGTTGTCTAGATACCCAACCGGAACACTTTATGTGCATTTGGGATTGTTTTGGATTTTATTTTTAAAATTCTTTTATAATAATGGTCACAAATATATGTTTGATTTTATTAGAGAGACAATTTTTCATTGTATCCATATAATTTAAACGATCCATTTTATTGAGCATATCAACTTTTTTGGGTCAATTATTTTATTAATTTTTTGAAGGAAATTACATTAACTTACAAATAATATTATCCTAGGTGGTTCTGTTATGATGTAAAACCGAATTTGTTATTTATCTAATCTAGTTAGAAATTCGGTAGTCTTTCTATTTTATGTAAACTAGCTGTATATGAGCTATCATCTTGTATATAAACCATGTATTATTGCATTAATAAAATTAGTGAATCATTTCCACCTTTTTTGACCTCTATACATGATATGGTATTAGAGCACCTGGTTCACTGACTTCCCTCCTTTTCTCGATTTTCTCGCTTCCTTCAGATTTGTCTGTGTCATCAAATCTCTCTTTCGGTCTGTTCATATAACTCTCTCTCTCTTACATGGCTTCTTCTGATTCTTCATCTGTTTCGACTACTTCTGTTTCAGTTTCATCTCTCATTGATCCACAAAATCCATCTAGCCCCTATTACCTCCATTCGAATGAAAACTCAGCTTTAGCCCTTGTTTCACCAGTGCTTACTGGTAGCAACTATCATTCCTGGGCTCGAGCTATGACCATGGCGTTAATGTCCAAAAATAAGCAGAAATTCATCGATCGCTCCATCCTTGCACCGCCTACTTCTGATCCTCTGTTCTTGGCTTGGGAGAGGTGCAACATAATAATTATTGGTTGGCTTAATCGCTCGATGTCGCCTACCATCGCTCAGAGTGTGATGTGGGTGGACAAAGCTTATGAGGTCTAGGATGACCTCAAGGATCGTTACTCTCATGGTGATATTTTTCGAATCTCCGATCTCCAGGAAGAAATTTATTCTGTTCACTAAGGTGACCTCACTGTTAGTGAGTATTACACTAAAATGAAAATTATTTGGGACGAATTGAGCAATCTACGTCCGCTGCCTGCTTGTACTTGTTCTACTAAATGTAGTTGTGGCACTGTTGACTCTGCTTGGCGATACCAGCAACAAGATTATATGATTCGTTTCCTCAAAAGCTTAAGTGATCATTTCTCCGGCGTTAAGTCCCAGATCATGTTACTGGAACCCCTGCCTACGATCAATAAAGTCTTTTCGTTAGTCATTCAACAAGAGAGAGAGTTTGGATATGTAGTTGAAAGCACGACATTGGCTGCCAAAGTCCCTTCTAAGTTTGTACAATATCCTCCAAAGAACGGGAATGGGAAGCAGTGCACTCATTGTGGGAAATCAGGACATACTGTTGACACTTGTTATCGCAGACATGGCTTCCTGCCTGGGTTCAAATTCAGAAATCCGAGACCAAGTGCAAACAGTGTAATCAGTTCTCCTGGTGTGCTGCCTGAAGATAACATTAAAGTTATTCCTAAATCCAAAGGTGTTCTTCTAACACCTTCCCATACTCCTTCTCTTGGCTTTACTCCTGAACAATATCAGAAGATCCTAGCACTTGTCCAATCTGATTCCAAGTCTGATTCGCATTTTGCTAATCTGGCCTCTACTTCAGGTAGTCACATCATTAGTTCTGTTGTTCTTACCAAAACAACTTGGATTTTAGACACTGAAGCTACTGATCATATATGTTGCAACTTGTCTTTATTTTCTTTTTATCAGGAAATTTCACCTATTCACGTTAAACTTCCAAATGGTACCTCTGTCATGGCCACACACTCTGGCACTATTCATTTTTCGACTTCATTTTACCTTATAGATGTCCTTTACATTCCTGATTTCTAGTTTAATTTGATTTCTATTCTTAAACTCACTCATTCCATTTATTGTTGTGCCATCTTTTGTGCTTCCTTCTGTTCCATACAGGCCCTGGACTTCTGGAAGATGATTGGTTTAGCTGATGTCAGAGAGGACCTATACATACTCAATCAACAAGCTTCACCACGCCTTGCATTAGCTGCTCACAAATACACTAGAAGCACTGATGCTTCATTCTTTGACCTTTGGCACTTTAGATTAGGCCACCTATCACAACACACTATGTCTCATGTACTGAAACAATACCCCACTATAACCTCCTCTGCCAATATTGAACACTGTGATATTTGTCACTTTGCTAAACAAAAGAAATTGCCATTTCCTTCTAGTACAAGTTGCTCCCCTGCCCCTTTTCATTTACTACATGTTGACATTTGGGGATCATCTAGTCAAGTTTCAGTCCATGGTCACAAGTATTTTCTTACCATATTAGATGATTCTTCTCGTTATACATGGACTTTTCCCATGAAATTGAAATCTGACAGTTGAAATATTTTACAGAACTTTGTACCTTACATGAAAATCAGTTTTCAATTTCTGTCAAAATAATTCGCTCAGATAATGGCAAAGAATTTGTCATGACTGATTGGTTTGCTTCCAAAGGTATTTTTCACCAAACTTCATGTATTGAGACCCCTGAATAGAATAGTGTTGTAGAACGTAAACATCAACATCTTTTAAACGTCACTCGTACTCTATTGTTTCAAGCCAAAGTGCCCAAATCTTACTGGTCCTATGCCTTATTGCATGCCACTTACTTAATCAATCTTCGTCCTTCTCCTCTTTTGCATAACAAAACTCCACATGAACTATTTTTTAATCACACAGCTGATTTATCAAATTTAAAGGTATTTGGCTCACTTTTTTATGCTTCTACAAGCTCTAAACATTGTTCTAAACTTGATCCTAGGGCACACCAGTGCATTTTTCTGGGTTTCAAACCTGGTACTAAAGGCTTTGTTCTTTTAAATCTATATACCCATGAAATCTTCATATCCAGAAATGTATCCATTCATGAATCCATTTTCTCTTTTCATACTAATACTACCTCATCTGATTATTTTTCAACTTCACCTATTTCTGACACATCTGTCATTCCTTTTCCTCAACCTCAACCTCCACTTGATTATTTTGATTCTTCCTTTCCAAGTTATACTTTTTCTCCACTCACATCTGTTCCTTCCACTATTTCTATTCAAGACATATCTGAACCTTCCCCAACAATCTCTAAGTCCTCTCTTAACTCTGATTCTCCTCTTCTAACCTCCTGTAACACTTCCCACTGTTCTCCTTGTCGTTCCATTCGGCCTAGACGACTTCCAACTTATCTGCAAGACTATCATTGTGCTCTTCTGACATCAGCTTCACCACCTTCCAGCCCTTTAGGTACTGCACATCCTCTTTTAAAAGTTTTGTCTTATCATCGCTTTTCTTCTTCTCATAGGCATTTTAGTTTGTCTATTTCTGCCACTGTTGAACCTAGAACTTATAAACAAGCCATAAAACATGATGTCTGGCAGCGAGCTATGAGAACTGAACTTGATGCATTGGAACAGAACAAAACTTGGATTTTGACTGAATTACCCCCAGGCAAGGAACCCATTGGATGCAAATGGGTATTTAAAACGAAGTATAAGGCTGATGGTAGTATAGAACGCCATAAAGCTTGTCTTATGGCTAAAGGATACACTCAAACTAAGGGAGTAGATTACTTGGACACTTTTTCCCCTGTTGCAAAGTTGACTATTGTTTGTCTTGTTATTGCCTTGGCTGCTGCTTATGATTTGCACTTACACTAGCTTGATGTTAATAATGCATTTTTTCATAGGGATTTACATGAAAAAGTTTATATGGTTTTACCCAAGGGTCTTTCTTCTTCTAATCCATGGACAGTTTGCAAGCTTCAAAAGTCACTATATGATCTTAAACAGGGCAGCAGGCAATGGTTTCTAAGCTTTCCTTATCTTTCATTTCTTTTTCCTATTGCCAATCTAAATCAGATTATTCATTGTTTATTCGTTGCTGTCATAACTCCCTCATTGTTCTACTAGTGTATGTAGATGACATTATCTTAGCAAGCAATGATCTTTTAGAAATTCAGCGTATCAAGTCTTTACTTGATGATCACTTCAAAATCAAGGACCTTGGGACTTTTAAATACTTCCTTGGGTTAGAAATATCTCGTTCCCAGCAAGGTATTATCCTTAATCAACGCAAGTTTGCTTTGGAAATCCTGTCAGATGCTGGTTTTCTGGATTACAAACCTGTCAAGACTCCTATGGATAGACATGTCAAACTTTCCAACGATTCTGGCACTCCCTTAGCTGATTCATCTGTTTATCGTCCACTAGTTGGTAGGCTGCTCTATCTCACTATAACAAGACCTGATCTTTCTTTTGCTGTTCAATAGCTCAGCCAATTTGTCACGGCTCCCACTGACACTTATCTTAAGGCTGTACATCATACTCTTCATTATCTCAAGTCTTATCCAGCGAAGGGCTTACTATTTCCTTTTGCCTGCAACTTGAAGCTCAAAGGTTACTCAGATTTTGATTGGACAGGTTGTGTCAATACTAGACGTTCAGTTTCTAGTCTTTGTTTCTTCTTGGATCATTCTCCTATTTCTTGGCGTGCCAAGAAGCAATCTACAGTTTCCAAATCCTCCTTTGAAGCTGAATATCGAGCCCTTGCTTCTACCACCACTGAGGCTCAGTGGCTTCTGTATCTCCTTTGAGATCTTTATGTCCCTCACAAACATCCTGCACTGATTTACTGTGATAATCAATCTGTACTTCATATAGTTGCTAATCCTACCTTCCACGAACGGATGAAACATATAGAAATTGATTGTCATATTGTGCGGGAGAAACTTCAAGATGGAGTCATTCATCTTTTATGTCTTAAGTCTTCTGAACAAGTTGCAGATATCTTTACCAAACCCCTTGATATTGATTTGTTCCAGTATTTCTGTTCCAAGCTGGGCATGGTTGACCTCCATTCTCCAGCTTGAGGGGAGGTGTTATGATGTAAAACTGAATTTGTTATTTATCTAACCTAGTTAGAAATTTGTTAGTCTTTCTGTTTTATGTAAACCAGCTGTATGAGTTGTCATCTTGTATATAAACCATCTATTATTGCATTAATAAAGTAAGTGAATCATTTTCACCTTTTTTGAGCTCTGTACGTGATAGGTTCAAAGCGTTCTGATTTTTATCTTTGATGCTTTGAACAATAAAAGAAAATTAATTATGTTTGACATATAATTTCATAGATTTTTTGAAAGTACATATTTTTAAGAAACATTTAAGGAATACTTTTGCAAGGGTGTCAATGATAAAATATCTAAAAAGAATTTTATTTATGTTACATACTGATTTTTTACCTATTTTTTATTTTAATAATTATGGTCCTTTTATGGTTGTTATTAATATAGATTTATTAATCAATATATAATTTACAAAGGTTCTTATTATATTTTCATTAAATAAGAATTTATTGAATGTTTTTCATAGTAAATTTGATGCCCCGCCTACATTTTAAAAATTCCATAATTTTAAGTCATTAAATGTGGTTTACTAGTGAAGAATGTGAGTAGGTAATAAAAGGTTAAATTCAAATCTCTGATTCATATAGAATTTTCCTTTCAGTTTTTTTTTTTTTTGGTTACCAAGGAGAAACCTTCTTTTACTATTTGTACTATTTATAATTATTTTAGTATAGTAAGTTTTGAATTAATATATTTGTTTTAATTATGGTTAAAATAGTAATTTAATTTCTTAATTTTATTTATCATTTCAAAATGATTTCTTAAATTTAAAGTATTTTAAAATAATTTTTTAAAATTTCAAATTGTCTCATAAGAATTCCTTTTTAATTAGATCTGTTAACTGCACTAACATCTATTAATTTTGTATCATTTTATGTATTTTAAAAGATTAGGTGGCATGATGAATCAGCATTAAGCTTACCAAAAAAAAAAAAAAGGAGAAAATCAGATGAAATCAAACGCAGTCCACGCTCTCCCTTCACGCTCATCACTGTTTCTTGTCTGCTAAGGCTCACAATGGGTGCTTCGATGGCGTTGTTTGGTGTTCCATGGCGATGGGATCCTCTGACGGCAGCGTCCTCTCTCTCTTTTTCCTTTCGTTGAGTCTCTTTTACTTCGTCTCTTTCTCAATTTGTCTCTCCCTCTCCTAATTATAACTTTGATAAATATTATTTACAATAATAAGATTGAAACTCTACATTCTCTTATTTTTCCGCTCGAGTACTAAGGACTGGAAGCTCATCAACTGTTGTGCTTTTAAATGAGCTAAAAAGATAGAAGTGAAAAACAGAAAGTCCAGTAAGAATTTAGTGAAGAAACAACAAATCAATTAATTTCTTTTGAAGACGAAGTTAACGGAAAAACAAAACAAGAAAAGAATACACAGAACAGTGAGGCTTTTTCTTATCTTACCCTCACATGATCGGCTTCCAAACCCAAGAAAGAAACCGTGGAAAATTATGTCAAACAATTGGAAAGAAAAGATAACGTAGTTATAAATTCTATGCAGAACTTCACTACCGTTCAAAGATGTTGTCATCGAAGTGAGAGAGGACGCTTCCGTCGAAGGACCAGCCGCCGTCGGAGGATCCCACTGTCGAAGCATCCCCTGCGTGCCCTAACAGACTAGAAATAGTGAAGAGCGTGAAGTGCAACCAAGGGAGGGCGTGAACTGCGTTTATTGGATCTGATTTTCCTTTTTTATTTTTCTTTAATGCTGTTTCATCATGTCAACTGTTCTTTTAAGCATCCACCTCACAAGTATGATTTTAAATTGTAGTTTGCATCATGTAATGCAACTGCAATATTACTGTTGCGGCACCAGCTGCATTCGCATCAATCGACTGTAACACTAGCAATTCTTCTTATATTATATGTAATGTCCACGATCGCAATTGTAATTTAAAATCAAGTTCACAAACAAAATTAACAGATATTAATAGCGTTGGTAGACCTAATTAAAAAAAGGTTTTTATGGGACAATTTGAAAATTTATGAGATCATTTTAAAATAATTTAAATTTAAAGAATTATTTTAAAATGATAAATAAAATTTAAAAAATTAAGTTACTATTTTAACCTTTAATTATCATACGTTGTCACATTTAAATTTCTTCAATTTTTCTTTAAAATTGATCATGCCAATTTTTAATAGAAATAAACAATTACTGAGACATAGTATGTGATTTTCACTATTTAAGTAGAATCCATAATTCAAATAGATTTAACATATTTTATATATATTTTTCTTTAAATTTGATAATCTCAATTTCAAAAAGTCATTAAAAAAATCCAAATCACTCACGTGCGTCTTATCTCATTGACCATTGCAATATGTCTTTCACGCATGATGGGTGTCAGGGAAGCCTTAATTCTAGCCCAAAAATTCTGATAGGTGGAAGGTAATTTGATCCACTTCGCCAATACTCAAGTTATGTACAATGAACTGACACATTAAATTGTTTTGAATAATGCGATTTAGAATTCTCAAGCACGGTAACTCACTCTTAACAAATAATGTTTACAACCCTACTTCATATGGTTATCTTTATTGTCTTAACTCATAGTCTCCGTTTGGTTATAAATTTTAATTTTTTTTTTAATTTTTAATTTCTGATAAAAATATTATCTTAATTTTTATTAAATATTAATATATTAAAAAATTAAAAAAAATAAATTAAAATTTTAAAAATATCCCACCCCACCTTTTCCCTCCCCTTCAAAATCTCCCAATTTAGAGGGGAGGCAAATTTAGCTTCCTTCCCCTCCCCTCCTCTCCCCTCTCTCCTTATTTAATTCAACCAAACACCTTATCTCGCTCCCCTCCCTTCTAAAAACCCTCAACCAAACACTCCCACAAAGAAGACTATAAATAGAAAATCTTCCAAGGCTAGCAAGACCAAAACAACAAGAAGTGAGACCCACACCATAGCCTAAGTAGTTCAGCTAAGCTTCAAAAGAGCTTACCCGGATGTGGATCCCCTATGTTTGATTTTCTTATATTTAGTTTAAAGTTAATCTTGTTCTTGTATTACTCTCATCCTCGATAAAATATCTCTCTCCAGTTCCTCTCTCTTGTCTTATAACATATTCTCCCTGGAAACAGTTGGCACCTTCTTTTATTTAATATAGATTGTGAATTTAATAATTTATTTAATATAGAAAATAAATATTAATACGAGTCCCATATTATAAATTAAACAATGCAGGCATATTCGCCAAGTAGACTTAGACAAATGTGTTCAAACTTCAAAACTCACCCCAGGCCCCCAAAGAAAAAAAAAAGACTTCAAAATTCTCCGGCACTACAAAGCCATTCTCATTCTCAAAACCTAAAGCTATCAGAGCAATAAAACTTCACAGAAATGGCAGAGCCAATCCAAATTTTAACTCAGTCTGATTCAGAAGGGAAGGAAGCTTTACTACCATCTTTGGATGATATGATAGAGCAGAGTTTGGGAAACTGTGGGTGGATGCAACTCCTGCAATCCCTCCTTGTGTCCCTAGCAATGCTCTTTGATGCACAACAATCATTCATCAGTATCTACACTGATGCCCACCCACCATGGCACTGTACCACCAATCACACCACATGCAGCTCAGATTCTGATATCTGCAAGCTTCCAAGATCTGCTTGGGCTTGGGATGGACTCTCCTCCAAGACGGTCATATCTCAGTGGAGCCTTGAATGTGCGAGTTCATTCATTACAGGCTTACCCCAATCTTCCTTCTTTATGGGGTGCTTTCTTGGTGGGTTTCTTCTGGCCACCTTCTCTGATTCATCCCTTGGCCGAAAGAACATGCTTTTTCTTTCCTGTTTAACCATGTCAGTTGCTTCAGCCATCATTATCTTCTCCACCAACGTTTGGATTTACTCTGCTTTGAAGTTTCTGGTTGGGTTTTGCCGCTCATCGATTGGAACATGTTCTCTGGTTTTGCTGACAGAGAGAGTGAGCAAAGAGTGGCGGTTTCGAGTGGGAGTGCTTGAGTATGTTTGGTTCACAATAGGATTTCTGTCCTTGCCTGCTATAGCTTACGTTAACAGAGATTCCTCGTGGAAGTCTCTTTACCTGTGGACATCAGTTCCTGCAATTTGTTACTCCATCTCTGCTTATATTTTTGTTACTGAGTCTCCCAGGTGGCTTCTCATGCAAGGTCGAGAAAAAGAAGCCATGGCTATACTCAAAGGAATCATTAATGCTTCAGCAGAAGGAGGTGGAAATTTAACTTCAAGCCTACTAGAAGTACCTGCCCAACAAAATGCTCCAACTTTCAACCTCTACTCATCAATTAGAGAATTGTTTGTGAAAAGTTGGGCTCTTCAAAGACTATTAGCAGTTATGGTGCTTGGTTTTGGCATTGGAATGGTGTATTTTGGCATGCCTTTAAACGTGGGAAACTTGGGATCCAACAGATACCTGGCCGTTATCTTTAATGCCTTATTGGAAATACCAGCTTTTATAGCCACCTACTTCTTAGATAACTGCAGAAGAAAAACTTCCATTCTGGCTTTCTCCGTAGCAAGTGGGATCTGTTGTTTAATGTGTGCTGTGATACCAAATGAGCTAAAACCAGTAAGACTAGGCCTTGCTCTAGTTTCATTCTTCTGTGTATGTTCAGCTTTCAATGTCTTTCTCATATACGTAATAGAGCTGTTTCCCACAAGTGTGAGGAACACTGCAACATCAATGGCCAGGCAGGCCATTGTGTTTGGTGCCATATTCAGTCCATTTTTGATATCAGAAGGGAGGAAAAATGACCTTTTCTCTTATGGTGCATTTGGGGTTGTTATATTATGCAGTGCTTCTTCTATGCTATACTTGCCAGAAACCAGAGGAATAGCTCTCTGTGATAGAATGGATCAACAGGAGAGGAAGGAAAGCATAACTGTGTGAAGTGGATACTATGGTCTACTCAAGTAGTTTTCTGTAGGTTCGTTTGTCCTCGGTTTTGTTTGTTTTGGTTTTACTATTATTTTTTACTTTTTTGAAAGTGAATGAAACTTTTGCTGTTGGTTGATTATCCAGATTGCTGTTCTATCTTCCATTACCAATGTATCACATTTCACTTTTTGTTTATTCTTGTTCATTATCAGACTCATCGGAGGGTGGACTTTTCAACATTCAATCCAATATTGGTCTAAAGATTTCAGCTTTGCAATTTTCAGCTTCATTGGACATATGGCCAAATAATCAGGCAACTTCATTAGAAAAGTATTCTGCACAGACAATTTTTATATTGTTTACCACTATATTGTCAACCAGTGTTTGGTCTTACTCAGCTTTGAGATGAGTATGTGGGTTTTGCTATCATAATCTTTACCATTATATTGTCCACCAGTACTTGGATTTGCTCGACTTTGAGATTCCTATGTGGGTTTTTCCACTCATCAATCATAACATGTGGTTTGGATTTTTACTGGGAGAGAAAGTGGAGGTTCCAAATGGGAGTTTCCTATTGGCTATAGCTTATCTCACCAGAGTTCCCTAATGGATATCTCTTTGCTTGTGGTCATCAATTCCTGCTATTTCTTATGCCTATTTTTTTCTTAGTGATAGTGAGTCTCCCGGGTGGATTCTCATGAATGGCCGAGAAGAAGCTATCATGGGAATGCTAAATCTAACAGCAATAATTGAGCACAAAGCAGAAGCATGAACCAGTTAAAAGAGCTTCCCCTCCCAAATCAAATTCTTCAATTTTAAGCCTCTACTCAATAAAAGACTTGTTCAAGAGAATGAGCTTTCCAGCTGACATCAGCAATTTTGGTGTGCTTGGTAGGCAATTTGGGCTTTCTAAACATCTAATTAGTTGTTTTGCTAAATGCCTGTTGGAAATGACCATAGATGATCACGTCACATGTCACTTTCGAGTATAGGCCTATAGGTGAAGCATAGATGATCACATGTCACGTTACATGAGTGTAGGGAAAAAGATTTTATCATTAAGCTTCATATTACATCTTGACTCTATTCTAAAAATTATTAAATTAATAAGTCTATTTACTTATGTATCTTTTTCAAAGTCAAATTCCTTCCGATGTGAGATTTCAAACTTACACTTCTACCCAATAATAGATATACCATTCAATTCATTGGCGTTTCATTTTGTTCCTTAATCTCAAAACCTTAGTTGCAACTAATAAAGCACCCGCCAACCAAAGGATCCAAAATTAAAAAACAGCTTTTAACCTCTCGTCCTCTGAACTTCTTTCTCGAGTCTTCTATGGTCTTCTTCATTGCATTGTGGAGCTCGAGATCTTTTCATTGCTGAAAATGATTTCATGGTCTTTTTTTTTGCCAGTTCTATAGAGCTCTCCATCTTCACTGCGTTTTTTAGCGAGTAAAGTACCAGAGCTTTAGCTGTTACTCTGCTCCTAGGCACACCCACATATATAATACTAATGCACATTTAATACTAATTATATGTGCATTCTGTTTTACCCTTGTCATACACGGCCACGTTAATCAAGGGTCAATATATAAAAAATTTATGAAGGCTCTAACATTATTGTAAATGATCTAATGATCTCATTGCCAGGATATGTTTCTTGTCCTATTTTTGGGCAAGTTAGGGATCATTTGGAAGTATTTTGGAACCATTTGATAAGAAGAAAATGGTTGGGAGCAATAAATTGAAAAATTTTATTTTTAAATAACTAAATTGAAAAGTTCAATCAACCAATTTAAAAGAAAAAAAGTGATATTTCATGGACTAATAATTTATGCTAGAAAAATTACCACAAAGGTAGCTCTAATGTGGTAAGGGCATGATAGGAGCATGGATAGTGTTAAGGTTAAAACCACGTAATGTTCCAAAGAAACATTTACATATGATAATTAATAAAGATCTTAAGACTCAATGATAATTAAAGATAATCTATGATATAAATTTAAAATTTTTAAATTTAATTTTGAAATAATATTTTTAAGCTTACTTTAAAATATTTTAATTACATTATGCAGGAAAACTGTCAAGTTAAATTCCCAACTTTTAGTTTTGGTTTTACTATTGAGATAAATTTCAAAATAATTTTACATAGAAATTGAAGGAATTGTGTTCTAGGTACTTACGTGTTATGGAAGAAGATCTTGCCAAAGTTCTCTACCCGATGCAGTTTTAATTGGAATCATTAGAGGAATTCTAATATTTGCTTCACAACGGATACACATAGTCCATATGGAGAAGGGAGAAGTTTGGAGAGATTTTAGAGCCTATGTGTTCTGTGTGTTTTTCAGAAAGTAGAGAGGGAGAGGAGGGAACTGATCGTGCATTAACTTTTTTTATCAGTTTCCCAGTTATTCAGCAAATGTTTATTTTGCCCAAAAATTAATTAATAACTAACCCATTCAAATTTTGAATTTTAAAATTTTAAAATTCAAATTCAAATTCAAATAATAATAATATAATTAATAATTAATTAGTTATAATGCAATTTTTCTATATTGAGTTATTGAATTAGGTTATGGGTTAACCTACCATAGACGACCTATTTTTCAATATCTCCCACTTACACATAATAAGATAAATAACATACAATGCTTTGTTCCTTTTGAACTTTCACACTAAGGGCCCGTTTGATACACCACATTGGATAAGATCTGATGGCATAAGGCCTGATAAGATAAGATCTGATAAAATTTTAATACTATGTAGTGTTTGGTGCAACACTGTATAAGATATTATATCGTAGAAAATAATACTATCCTATATTTGGTGACACACTATATAACATTGGATAAGATAAAGAATAACCATTTTGACAATAATATCCTTTATTTATAAATATATTATCTTTTTAAAAAATTGTGATGTTATATTAATTTTTTAAAAAATAAAATTTTTCATATACTAGAAATAAAAAAATTTATGCTCGATATATACATTCAATAGTCTTTTTTTTTTCACTTTTCATAAAGTTCAACTTGACAACAAAATTTCATAAGAATTTATATGGCTACCTAGTTTTTAAATGCATCATATAACAAATATCTTAATTCTATTTATCAAAGAAAAAAGAAACACTAATAAATTAATTAAGTATGCAAAAAAGGCCACCATAGCCAAGGTTCTACAAATACCATAACAGTATAAATACCACTAAGTTCTAACATTAAGTACCATAAATTTTAGTTATCTTCAAGCAAATCCTTTACAAATTAAACTCTATGTTCACCTTAAAAGCTCCAAAATAAATACACTAGGGAAAGGTTTTGCATAAGTAAATAGCTAGCCTTATTGCGTTCTCTAGGTGTAAGGTCCTCTAATTTCATTAGTTCATCAACAATAGCTTGTGAATCATCATAAAGTCTTTCACAACCTTGACACCTTCAGCCATACACTTGACACTTTCATCCATGGCACCCATCCTATCAGCAGATTTTCCAACAACATCCACAAGCTTATTGGCAAAATTGTTTATACTTTTTGCTAACATATCTTCTCCTCTTAACTTCTTTCTCACCCATCTATCTTCAGAATGACTTATTTTTGCCTTATTTTTAGTTTGACCCATAGACATTGATTGATTGACATGTTCAATATCATCATCATTCAAACCAATGACTTCTTCTGAAAGTTCAGTAGTGTAATTGTTTCCATTAGTATGTTCTTCATTATCCAAATCCTCAACTACATCAGTAGGAGCTTCAACACTTTTTTCCAATAGCACGATCATTTCCAAAGATGACCAACAAATGCTCATAGTAAGAAAAAACTTTGGTCCTATAATTCTTCAAGTTTACATCTTTCTACATACATATAATACAAACATATAGTCATATTGTTGTTAAAGAAAAGAAAAGGTAAAGGAACATATGACAAAAATATTTTAAAAATTTAAAAACCTTATTCACTTGGATGTAGGCATTCTAAACATCATCACTATCAACTAAAATCTTCTTATGCATATCATCCAATCCAAAGCCACTTGTGTTCAACATGTCATATAAATTACTATACTTTATTTTAAGCCTCCTCATAATTGACTCAATATGTGGCTTCACCTTTATGCCAAATTTAGGAAATTTTGCCTCCAACTTCTGTTCCAAACATTTTAAAGTACTTGGTTTAAATTGGCCAGCATCAACTCTTTTGTTTAAGGCAACTGCCTCCTCTAAGAAGCATAGGAATGCCTCAAACTTCTCATCACTCTAACCCCTACGTTCTCCTTTAACTTTGCTAGCATGTTGAGTACTTTTAGATGCCATACCTATCAAATATATTACAACTTCAACAAAAAAAATACAAGTACACCATAAACTTAATAAAAGTTAATAACTAAAACTCAACAAAAAATTTAATAAAATTTAACAAAAGTATATTACAACCTCAAACAATCAAAATGGTTATAAAAGTACACCATAAACTTAATCAACTAAAACATAAAAGTGCAAAAAATCTTCAAGGTACAATAACTAAAACTCAAAAGATACAATAACAAGCCTAGGTATAGCCTCGACGAACAATCCATTCATTATACATCTCATTTGCCAATGCATCTCTCCATGTACTCCATGCTTCACTTGGTTCAATGGTTTCTATGGTATCATATGGTTCTGCCTCGATCTCTTCATCAATTGGCATGTTATCCAACTCTATTTCTAATGGATCTACATGCATCTCCCTCCTAATCAAATTGTGTAATAGGCAACAAGCAATAATAATTCGATTGTGAGTTTTAACAGGATAATAACTTGGACTTCTAAGAATTGTCCAACACATCTTCAATAGCACAAATGTTCTTTCTATCACATTCCTAGATTGAGTATGTCGTTTATTAAATATTTCTTGAGGAGTTGTTGGGACATGTCCACGTCTCCACTCACTGAGATGGTAATGGGTTCCCCTATAAAGGGCAAGGAACCCTTCTCTATTAGTATATCCAACATTTACCAAATAGTAGTATCCTATTTCATGAACCAAGCATAAAATCAATATTTTATTATAATAAGGTTATTAATTTAAAAATAGTTTTAACACTTTTACAAGTTGGAACCTTAAGACCATTTCTCCTATTAATTGCATCGCATAATACCCTAGCATTCGAAGTTGAGCCTCCCAACCAGGCAATACATATATAAATTTCATGTCTTATGAGCATACTCCTAACATATTTGTAGCAATTTTACCTTTTCAACTTCTATATCTTGGTTTATCAATCTCAGGAACATTAATACTAATATAGGTTCCATCTAAAGCTCCAAGACAATCCTAAAAAAGATAAGTAAATGACCTGTTACAATATTAAATCAAAATGCAAAAATTTTAAAAAATACAATTCCCTAACATAGTTTATACCTTGAACCATTTCCACCTATCATTAATGCAATCCTCAGGAACTGGCTCTAGTGCCCTAAGTAAATTTCCTTGCAACCTCAACATAGAATTCAATACTAAATTAAAGTATCTACTAATAGTTTCCCTTGAATGTTGGAATTTAAACTTGATTACACGATTTTTAGTGTGGTGAGCTAATATGTGTAAGAACACATCAACTTGTTCTTCTATTGATACTAACACATCTTCCTTTAGCCTACCCTCAACACGTAAAAGAGAACACAACACCTAAAATGTATAAGTATCCATTCGGAGTTGTTCCACACATGCAACATCATCATTTATTAACCTCCTTATGAATTCTACCCTTGATTTTTCCTTTACCTTTGGTATCACCCATCGCCTTAAGGATAATTTCTCTTGTTATCCTTGAGCCACACAAATGACATGAAGGTACGATATAACACATGCAATTACCATCTCCAAAAAAGTTTGTTCCAACATCAAATACACTGACATGATATTAAGTAGCTCACTTATATCATTAAGCTATCCATTTAGGTCATTTAGCCATCGATTTGGGTCAAGCTTTTTATTAGGATCCATAACACCTAAAAATTTAAAACTACTCATTAATGAAAATAAACATCATTTTGCAAAACTGTAATATAAGAAACAAAACTGTAATATGGTAACTGTCTCATGAATACAATACAAGATATAAAAGAAAAACTTAAGAAATGTCATGAGTAGAGAATTATTAATATACAAAATAAAATATAAATGTGTGCATATGAATTATTAATCTACAACACAAAATATGAATTAAAAAATGATATGTCCTATAACTGGAACTGTGGGCATTTGCTGTCAAGCATTCTTTTTGTGCCTTTGGAGCTCATGAAAGTCATTGCATTCTTCTTCCAATCGCATAAAAAATGATGCAATAGCAGAAAACATTCTTGGTTTAAAATCAATGATAGCTAAGCTGACTGCATGTGGTGATTAATGTATACACAACCTTTTAAGACCCAACAAAAAATGACCCTTGACCCAACACTATAGCTTTAAAAAAATGCATGTAAAAATAATGTACATATATTTTGAACTAAAGCTAAAAATCAATACGAATAGAAATTGGCATTTTTCTTTCATACACTCGAAACCTGATTGCATGGCAGCTGCAACAAGTCCAAACAGAAAAAGAACCATGATATTAAACACATGAAAAGCAACAACCAACAACAATTATAACCAAATGCAATACTTAGAGCTAGTAAAAATTCTGACCACTGATAAATTAAGTTCAATAAATTTTCATGTTAATTAAAGTTTAACTTATATATGAACCAAAAATTTAATAGTCCTGTACTTAATTATGCATATTCATTAATTGAGCAGCAAACCGATAAATTTCTTTCCTTTTTTTTCTCTTAATGAATTGATAAAAGAAAAAATGATTGGAGGTGAAGAAGTAGTCCAATCAATTTGACTTATCAAATATAAAGTTACATAAAAAAAAGTGTTGGATTTGTATTAAGTGAGTTGGTTAAGTATAATGGGTGCTTTCACAGTATAATACATAAGTACTCCATGAATTTTTTCTTTTTCAGGAAAAAAAAATATATAAAGGGAATGCTAACCAAGTGACTAACATAAGCTAGGCCAACACAGTTTGAACATACAAAATGCAAAAACACAAGCTAGGCCAACACAGTTTGAACATACAAAATGCAAAAACACAAGCTAGGCCAACACGGTTTGAACGTACAAAATGCAAAAACACAAAATGCAATACACTTTATAAATTTTTTCTAATGTCTTATGTAATAAATAAAGCTAATTTTTTTCTAATGCTAACAATATGGTACTTGTAGCAGATCTTATACAAAAAATTCAAAGAGCAAAAGGGTCTGTTCGTGCCAAGTTGCTTCGCCCGTCTTGCCTTGCTAGCTTGTAAAGAACTTTTTCTTGCACTGAGATGATACTGGAGCAAAGCAACTTGGCATGAACGAACGAGAAAGAAGTAGAGCTTTGCTAGTGAATCTGCTCTTTGAAAGCTTTCATGTGTCACGTCCCTTTTTCTTTTTGAATATGCCACAAAAAGCCTTCGATTCTAAATGATTAGATGAAGGGTCTAGACAATTAAAGGGGAACAGCCAAAACCAAATGCATATTATCCAATTCCCATCCTATACCATACCATAGATAAAGAATAAGAACTTATACTAATCGATGAATAATGATTGATTACTCACAGATGTTATGAAAGAATTGTGAGAATCTCCCCTGCCATTAGCTCTCAAGTGAGGGAAGGAACAAGAGGATTTGAAAATCGAACAATTTACATTAAGAAAACAACACAATGACAGAATTACAATGGCTTTGCCCAAATCAAATTGTCCAAGAAATAGAATAGAAGTAGAAATCGAAACCCCAATCACATAGATAGATTTGCTCAGTATAAACCTCAATAATCATTTTTTTCTTGTTTAAGCTGTATAATTCAAAATCCTATTTTTTCACCGTATAAATTGAAACCCCAAGATCGAAGAATCCAAGATAGGTTTGCTTACTAATAAGAAGATGAGAAGTAGATGTAGGTGCATAGCTGAGAGTTTGTAAACGAGAACCAGAGAGAACTCGAGAGAAGAGGACGATCGAAGCAAGGAAAAAGACAACTGGGAGATCTCCTGTGCGTCAAAGAGTGTCATGAATGACAACCACAGAGAATCAAAGAGAAAAGGATGGCTGGGAGGTCTGCGATGAGCAAGGAAGTTCAATGCCTGCGAACAAGAACCCTAAGGCCTCATTTGGTATAAGGGATTAGGTTTTGATGGTGTAACGCCCGGTACATTGTAACAAACACAGAAACGGGTCAGTTTGAAAAGTAAGTCTCCTGGGTTGAGTGATTCAAGGTCAAATAAAATTTAGATAAAATGTTAAATAATAGAAAATGAGGATTTGAGCCTTGAGTTACCCAGAAATTAGGGCTGGAGTAATTCAAAACATTTGCCGAAAGGCCAATGGCATTTTTGTAAATAAGTGCAATTTTGGAAAACCACCTAGGAGGATTTTTTAAATGAAAATTTTGAGTTGCCCAGGGTTCTCAGAGGCTCCAAAAACCATGGGAAGCCCCAAGACTGGTCAAGCCCCTCCAATGTGCTCTTTCCTATGTCGATTGACCCAAATTTTGACTGGTTCATTCGGGAAGGATTTAACTCTAATTTGAGTGATTCCAAAGGCATTTTATTAAATTGGGACTCTAAATGTTCTAATAGAAAATATGGTCCTAAAAAAGGAGCTAAAACGAAGGAGAAATGAAAATGCTAAGAATGAAGGGCAAAATTGGCATTAAAGTGTTAAAGGAAGCTTCTTTCTTCTTCTTTATATGTCACGTTCTTTCTCTCCTCCCTAAGACTAACTTGCTTTTGCCCATTTTTAGAGGAAAGATCCAACTTCTTAGGCGCACAAGAGGAGGAAGATTTTGGAGGAAGAAACTCAAGAAAAAGGTAAGAAACTTTAAGAAATTTCATATCCTTCCTTCTTGAAACTTGCTCCTCTCCTCTCAAGCTTTCTTTCTATGGTTTTAATGGAGAGTTTGGTGCTGTTTTGGGAGTAGAACAGAAAGGGGAATCTCGAAACTTTAGGGAGCAAGCCAACCAAGTGGAAGAACAAGCCAAAGGAAGCAAGAAAAGAAGGTAAAACTTTCATTCTTTGGTAGTTTCTCCCTCCCCCTTCCTCTTGCACAAATTTGGCCACCATGAGCTCAATTCTTAGGGGCTATTTTCTGCCCAATTCATGGAGGGATTAGAGGTTTTGGAGTGTATGTAAAAGTCATTGAATCTCAAGTTGAAAAAGTGTAGGGTGCTTGAACATAGTTTAAAATTTAGGTTGATTCAAGACTTTCTCATCCTATGTGAGTGTTTGTTTGACTTTCTAAGACTCTTAGGGAGCCTCCCAAGTGCCTCATCCATTAAGAAAAATTTTCAAACTCCATGGGTCTTTAATAGAGGCATAAATCGGTCAAAACCCTTAGAGATAGTTAGAGGATATTTTAAATAGTTCCAAACTTGATTTGGGACTTTATATGATAAAAGAAGATAGGAGAAACCCTTGGAAAAAATTTAGAAGCCTTAGGTTGGGAGATGAGGCAATGGCTTCCATAATGTAACCTTATGAAGCAACATGGACCTAAGTTTGTGAAAGTGAGTGTATGATGGCTTTAAGGACCTTAAATGAGGTTAAGAGGTCTAAATATGGCAAAGGAATGGAACCAAGAATTTTACTTGTGGTAGTTGCTTCATTAGGTCATCAATGGAACCATATTATGACAAATAGAACAAAGTGTAGTCTTAAGAGTGAGTTGGATGTTATAACTTGTTCCAAGAGTATAATTAAGTGTTGTTTATTATGAATATGCCAAAGCAATCTAGCCCCACCTCCTTGTGTTTGTGGAACTAAAAAGGGGAAGGAACAAGCAAAATAAGGCTTGAATTTGCACCAAGGTAGCTCTCCACCTTTTCTTGTTGCATATGTGTCATTGAGTACTTATGTGTATATTTGTATGTTTAAGACATGCCACTTGATGCTATGTTGCTATTTTGGTACCAATATGCTTTCTTGAATGTTTTTGAATTGTGGAAATGGCTCACAAGAGTGAGGTAGTGCCAAAAGTCCCTTACTATGGGTGAGGAGATGCCAAAAGTCTCATGGCATGGGTGAGACAAGGCCAAAAGTCCCTTGGATGGGTGAGTCTAAGTCAAAAGTCCCAAGAACCAAGAGTGAGGCAATTCAAAAGTCCTAGAAATGGGGTAAGGCCAAACCAAAAGTTCTTAGAGCTCATTCTTATGCTTGACATGAGTTTGTGACACAAAAATGTGAAAGTGGAATGCTTCATAAATTGATTGATTGCATACTTGTGCCTTTGACATGTTGTATGCCTTGAAAATGTGCTTGGATAGGTGTATGAGCTATTGAGATTCAATGAATCCCACCCCATCCTTTCTCTCATCTCATATGATCTAGGTGGAGTCCAAGATTCAAAGGATGGAGGCCAAGGAGCTTAAATCTCCATCTCTTAGCACATTTTGCTAGTTTTAATATACTAAAATGTCAAAGAATATATATATATATATGTTATTTTTGAGCCATGACACTTTGACCAAGTGTAAAACTATGTAAAGTTAGTGTATGGATCAAGAATAGAGTTTAATGAATAGAATTATGTATTTTGACCACTTGGGAGCCCACTTGTGCATGTATGTATATGGAAGTGGCATAGTGAATTTGAGTTGTATGAGAATTCAAACCTTATGAGAGACTTATTTGTGCTATGTTTGTGCTTTTTAAGTTACTCAAATATGTGTGGAACAATGAATGGCTCATTTGAATCAAATTTGCTCCTTTATTGGAACCAAATTGCCATAATCTTGAGTTATGGCAAAGTTTGACCAAATGACCTCTTCTTGACTTAAAATTTTGCATGTAGATCTTGCCTAGAGATTTTTGGCAAGCCAAAGATTAGGTCATTTGGAGGTCTGTGGAATTTTCTATGATTTTTCAAAGTTGGCATCAAAATTTCGGATTTGCACCAATACTGTTCATTTGGTTAGTTGTGAAATTATGTCATCTGAGGGGCAAACATGGTCCAATGCCTACAAAATTTTATAGGCAGAAACTAGGAATTTACAGTGACTTGTAGCAACTAGAAGAACCTAATTTGAAGGTCTAAGTTAAGAGATATGAATTTTTGAATTTCTGGAACAGCAACAGTAGTGCAGCACGACTTGAGTCACTGTTCCATTGAATTTCAGTGGCTAAACATGTTTCTCTAGTCTGAGCCTATTTTTACCATAAAGTTAACATTCATAAATTTCTAAATTGGCATCATTTGCATGGATTGGAATTTTTTTAAATTAATTGGACATTTTCAAAGTTTACAGCAGACACTTGCATCAGTATCAGTAGCTGTCTAAACCTTGCCCCTTTTCACGTGTCAAAAACTTTTTGTGTTAGGTTTCATAGCCTAGAAATATTTTTTTCATAAATTAAACATGTGTAGCTTTCCAGAATAGCCAAGAATACATGATTTCAATTTTTTTTTGGATTTAGTTATGAATTTTTGAAATTGTAACAGAAAAATTAAAATTCTGGCCAAAAATAATAGAGTGAATTTGATGTTCCCTTTTGAATTCCACGAGTTGTGGGCCATATGGTTCTCGTGAAACCGAATGGAATGTGATATATGAGCTCATATAGTTCTCGTGAAACCGAATGGAATTTTCATACGCGACGCAACGTGAAATAAGGCATTATTTTAATGCCATTTTTTTATTCTCTTTTGTGCAATTCATCATGTGAGACTTAGAAATGATAAGAAGAAAGCTAGAAATATATGATGTTATAGATGGAATGGGAATGGGAAATGGAATGGGAATGGAAAGGAATTTTATACCCTATAGTTATGTTTGGTATGATGGAAAAAGAAATAGGAATGTTTTTACTTTTTTATACTTAGTTAGATAAAAATGACATAAAATAAAATGAGAAGAGAATTAAAAAATTAAAATACTTTTAATAATTATAAAATATGATAAAATATTTTATTTTTAATTATCAATAATAATAATAAAATAATATTTTAATTTAAAAATTTATTTTTAATTTACCTTTAATAGAAAAAAAATATCTGAAGAAGAACAAAATAATTTCAATTTTTATTCTCCTACTCACTAAAGCTTTCTCCTACCACAAAGCAATGGAATGGACTCTCCCATGTTAGTGAGAGACAACTCTCCCAGGGAAAGAAATCTCTTGTCTACCAAACATGCCTTTCTCTCAATCCCATTCTCTTTCCCTCTCCATCACTCAACTTTCCCACCAACCAAACAAGGCCTAAGAAAAAAAGACAACAGAGAGACGAGAAAGACAGCTGGGAGGTCCAATAAAGAGAAATGAGCACGAGTGTAAAGTGTAGGGCTGCAAGGGGAAAAATTTTAAAAGGCTTATACATCGTAATCTAATAAGGGCTTATCCAACCCCCTCATGCCTGATTAAATTATCCAGTGTTTTGATGGATAAAAGGAATATGATAGATAAGATAATACAATACAATACATTAGTTACTCCAAATACCTGATAACCTTTCATTGTATGGTATTACCTTATACTATCAGGGCTTATACATTGCACCAAACAGGCTCTAAGTACTGTACCATAATTGCTTAGGCATAATTTTCTTGAGCTCTTACACTACAAATCATATTATAAGGTTAGCATAAAAGATGCATCCCTTGAATGTACATTAAATGCTTACTTATGTGTCTCAAATGCCCTAGATTTATCCATATTCATTATATCCTATACTTATGACAAATCTAATCGCTCTTGAGTTTAATTTTATTTAAATTGTCTTTTTCATATGCATAATATCTATACTTATAATGTTACCAAAAACAACTCATAATAGGCATACCTTAGATACTAGCATAATTGTGTATATCTTGAGTAATCTTTTTTTGTCTACATACCACTTAGATCAGAATCGATTGCTTTCCTAGTAATATTCTTTTAGATTAAATTATTATGACAATAAAATGTATGCTAAAGTAACAAACACTTACTCAATACCTCATGATATTGTCAAAATTATAAGGGCACATATCAAAGGATTAATTTGTTCCTTTATAAGAGTCACATATCAATGAAATAGGGATATATTTATTTTCTTTCCAATTATAATTATTAAGTATATGTAGTATGAATTACATATTATGATATTTCTCTTGTTTCGTAAGAGCATATATTGATTTGATTTATTTATCACTACTATATAGATTTTAGTCTAGACATACACATATTGCCTGACTCAAATTCTACCATTATGCTCACCTCCTATAATGCCTTAAAGGAGAATTTGCATCTACTATAGGTATTATGGATTATGGGTATCCATAATTTGGCCTATATATATATATATGTTTTTTATTCTCATCTTGACCTTCCTTTTCTCTCTTTTTGTCAAGGAGACATATTTTTATTTTGTGTTCTTCTCTTTTCCATATTGATATTTTTGCTACCTCATATGGTGAATACAAATGTCTTATCATTGTTCACTTTTTTATAAGCGCCAAAGGTGATTACTCGTGAGAGAAAGCCAACTCGTCAAACTGTATGACATACTATCATTATGTTTATGTTATTTATGATTATGACATGACACATCTACTTAATCAACAACTAAGTTGTACATATAGTGTAATACTTTATGTTTTATATTTACCAAGAGACCTTACATCTTTCTCAAATTCATTTCTAGGTATTAGTTTTCCTAGGGATTAATAAAAATCTTATGCATAGATATATTTCGGAACAATATCCTTCTATGCTATTGATCTCTCTCATTCTTGTATCTACATGTTTATATTCTTGTTATGATACTTATGGACTTTCATATAGGCTATGGCTTTTTATATTTCACAATTGGTTAATATTAGACTAAATGTCCCACTAATAATCTCCAAGTTTTCAATAATTCTCTTTAGTCATATAGTTTTTTACACTATTGTAGAACATGCAATAAACTTAACTTTTTTAGTAAATAACACTATGTATGTCTACTTTTTACTATTTCAATATATAAGATCACTAATCAATAAGAAAGTGTATTCAGAAGTTAATTCATATTAGAGTATCTTTTCAAGTGTAATAATTTACTTTACAATACAATGTATAGTTTATTGTGCCCTACAAGTATCTTAAGATTCTCTTAATAGTACTCATACTACTGACTAGTTCACAAGGTTAATCACTTATAAATGTCTAACCTTGTACGTATCATTGCATACAATATTCAACAATATTGGAATGAGGGACTTTTTCCATAATCTTATAATGTAGATTCAATTTGAGGACATATATATCTCACACTTTAGACTATTGCATTTTACCATAGGGACATAAATGGGTTTGTAGTCTTTCATGCTAAATCATCCAAGGACTTTCTATTTGTAATTCGTTTGTAAAATAGCAATTAATTTCTTCAAGTGATTCTCTTGGATCTTAATTCCAAGGATATAATTTGTTTTACCTATATCCTTCATTTCAAAATTCAATAATAATTATTCTTTAATGACTATTTGAAGAATCTTAACTATTGTCAACTAATGGCATATTATTCGCATAAAAGATAATATTATAACATTTCTCTTAAATCACTTAACATAAATATAGTGGCATTCTTCAATTATATGAAATTCATATGAGGTCACTACTCGATAAAGTTTTAAATATCACTGTTTAGATTATTATTTCAGTTCATAAATGGATTTTTGGAATCTATAAACCTTTTGCTCCATTCTTTTTTTAATGGAACCCAATGGTTGTTCCATGTACTTTTTTTCATCTAATTCTCCATTTAAAAATATACTTCTTACATCCATTTGATGTGGTTCCAGGTTTAAACTTGTAACTAAACTTAAGGTTAGTTCAAATGAATTGAATCCCACAATAAATGGAAATGTATTTTTCATAATCTATACTTTTTTGTTGTGTATATCTCTTAGCAAAGTGTGTCCTTCTTAATTTAATCCATTTGTCTTTCTGTTTACTTTAAGAACCATTTGTTCTTAATTGCTTTTCAGATAGATGGACAGTCAACCTAGTCCTAAACATGGTTTGTCTTCCTTAGATCTATCTTTATTCCGTTGCTCTCATTCAATCTTAAAAACCTTTAGTAAGGTATGATTGAACCTTTTAAACTGTGGTTAGGTTCTCACTAACTAGTAGAGTACCTTTAAGTATTTTCCTTTTAATCTCAAAATAAAGTTTAGGCACATTCCTATTATTACTCTAAAATAGTGGAGTTATTTGTGCAATATTATCATCTTACACCAAGCTCTCACTTGGATTAATAGGTCAAGGTATGATTACTTGTCTTCATTATCTTATTTATCTCATATAGAGATGTATACTTGTCAATCTTTTCCTTAATAGAAAATATGTTCTTTAAATATGGTGTTCCTTGACTCAATTTTAGTAATATTTCTACCTTCTTAATCACCAATTTAGATATACCCCATTTGATTATTCTTAAATATCTTGTAAAGATGCATTCATTACTCTTTGAGTCTAATTTCTATGCTCATGAAAATTATTATGGATATAAATAATTAACCCAATAGTTTTAAGATACTTAAAACTAGCTTATTATTTTGTTCAGAATTCATAGAGTATGGAAATTACTAGCTTAGAATGCACTAGGTTAAGTTTAAAGGCATTTCCATTTGTTGTAGAGTGTTAGGAGTCTTTAATTATCTCATGATTCCTTTTCTTTCATAGAGTTTATTGAAATAAGTTGACAAATATTCTCATCTTTGGCCATAACTTAAAGTTTTAATTTTATTGTCCATTTGATTTTCAACTATGTTCATTTAATGTCAAAAGTATTTAAATGTTTCTAACTTATAGGAGATTAAATGGATTAATAATATTGCAAATAATAGTCTTACCCTCACTTTTTTTAGACCATATATATATCAGAATTGATTAATTGCAATGGATTTTAAATTCTAGTTCTTTTTCTAAATAGTTTTAATTTGCTTTACAGGCTAGATAACATTTTTATAATGATATTTCTAAAATAGGAATATATTCTAGCATATCTTGTTTTGCTAGTTTACTTATTCTTTATTTGTCTATAAGACCTAGCCTAACATATCAATAATTGATATTTAAAACTAAATTAGAAGTAGAGTATTAGGTAAAGCATTTATGTTTATACTTGTGCTTAGCACAACAAAACCATCATAGAGAAAACCAAAATTGTGTTCTTTGTCCCTCATCTAATATCAATGGAGTTATCATAGAAAAATAACATTAAAATCTCAGATTAAGGAGAAAATTGATAAATTTTAAGTTTTAGCAGATCTCTAAAGTGCATAAAATGTTATAGATAAGGGTTTATCTTCCATACAAAAACAATTTTGCATGTTTTAATTCATTTTACTTCAATTCCTGCATTCTTTCTTACATAAAACTATTTGCTTTTGAAAAGCAACTAACGATATTTTATAAAGAATTTTTTATCCTTAATTACATAGTTTATGGCCTTTTATTTATTTTACTCAATGTAATCATAAACAAAGTGACTCACTCATAGACAAGTATGATACTTGATCTTTGCTTTTTCAAACTTTTTTTCACCACATTTGCCTCTCTTCTTAATTTATTTCTTAGCCTAATTGAAATGTTAGTAAGATCTTTTCTTATTATAAAAGTATTATCCTTTTATGCTTGAACTTTATAGTCAAAGTAGTCTCAATTATGTAGGCATGTTTAAAGGGTTTGGCAGCTTCTAAGTGGTCATCTTAAGCTCTATATGACAAGCAACATCATAAAAAACTTTGTAGGTCAAATTCACTTTTATATATTCCCAATTGATAGGAAGAGATTTTATAATAGCCTAAACTTACTACTTATCAGTAAGGATATGACTAACTAACTTTAATTTTTTTAATTGTCATTTTCCTTAGTTTGATTAGAGAAGTACAACCAAACTTTTCCCTAATGGCTATCCACATAGCTTGAATAGTCAAATATGATTTACACTCCCATATAAGGTCATCAATCATACTGCTCAGCATTGAATTAATTATCTCTCTTTATCTTGCTCTTAATGTCATTAATAACTTAAGACTCTAATTTACCTACAAGTATCTTCTAAATTACCTATAAGCATCCCCCTAACCAATCCATAATTTCTTATGTAATTGAGTAAAGGCTTAATTAAGAATGGGTCCTAATATGGCTATGTGAGGCAAATAGATATATTGTAAATTTCATGAACTTACATTACTCAATCTATTGTCAAGTCCTAAAATCTATTTTTCAAGTTCATTTAGGTTACCCAAATTATTTAATGGTTTCCGTACACTTAGAAGCATGAAGCACAAGAATTGAGTAATTACAACTTATTACAAGCTAGAGTTCATCACAATCCCAAATCCACAAGTTTATTCATAACTACAAGAAATAGCAACATTAAGAACAGACTATAAATCAAATAGGTAAAGAAATACAAGGAAAAGTAAGGGAAGAAGAAAAAAAACTGATTTAATCAATGAATCTTTTTCAAACTTAAGCTTCTCCCATGGCAAATAAAGCTTCAAACCCTTCTTTCTCTTTCCCAAAATTTTCAAAATGGTAACATTTTCTTAAAGAGATGATGAAACCGTCTTTAAACCCAAAAAACATGGTTAAAAATGGTGCATCTTACATTTTGTCCAAACTAGGCCACGACGATGCACAGATGAATTTTTATCTGCAGCAATCAAAAGGCTGCGACATGTTTCGGTTCTATTTCTCTATAGGGCTGTGGTGCTTAAAATTTGTCATAGCAACACTATGTTTTTTCTTTACCAATGGTTTTGAGTGCCATCTTTTGCTCTTTTTTTTCTTCTTTTTTTTAAATCATTTTTTAGCAAATTTTCTCAATTCTTCTTGTTTTGCATTTCAAAACTTCAAAACTTGTTTCTTTGGAATTTTAACCCTATAAAAATATAAAATTCATCTAATTACTATTTATAATCTACTAATAAAAATTAAATAATTTAATAACCTAAAAATATAAATAAAAACACAAAACACAATTTAACTAAAACAAAAAAGGAAATCAAAACTAAAGAAATAAAACTAAAACTTACTAACTATTAACTTAACTAAAATTTATTAATTTTATATATTAAAAATATAAAATAAATTCAATATTTATATGATAAGTCCCTTAAAATATTAAGAAAACCATCACAATTTAGGGACTTATGAATGTTTATTTTCTTAAAATATTTTCTTTTTAACCATCACAAGCATATTTCCAATTGCAAGAATCATTTTAGTATATGTTGAAAAACATACTTCCTATGATTGATTGATATCTTACTGTGAATAATTTTTTTGTGTGCACTTTGCCTAAAATACTTTTGTATTTCTCATATAAGAAAATGAGAAAGTAGAGTAGCTCATCAACTTTTATGACAACACAATCTTTTGTAGTGAGCATTATCTTCGATGCACACTGATCAAAAGAAAAATTTTGTCTTAATTTTGGTTTTGCAATTTTTTTCCTAAGATATTTATTGATAGATGTTTACTAAACATCATTTAGGAGTGTATTGATTAAACCTAATGCCTATGAGAAGTGATTTTCATCTTATGGTTAATTTAAAAGGTCTTTTAAATGTATGTTTTGTGTTTGAACAGTACCAACTAATGTCCAAACATATCCAAACCACATATCACCAAGTAAAGCATGATTTTGGGAATTCTTAGAAATAAAAATCACTCCAAACGAATGTACCATGTGGCCCCACATGTCTTAGGAAGTTTTAGCTTCAAAAAATTAAAAAAAAAAAAAGAAAAGAAAAAGAAAATGATGATTCACACAAGCTTGAGGTGGCGTGTAGGGTCCATACACCACCTTGGGGCTATTTTCAATCATTTACCTCTACCATTGGACTCTTTTTTATATCCTATATATGTTGGTGTACTCACATAGCCCAATGAAGTTAGGGGTGAGCCACACTCTCTACCCCTAAGAGTGGGACTTACACTTTATCTTCAACCTCCATACTTAAAAAAAAAAATTGAAATTTCTAGATTTTTAGGTGCCACATCATATTCGTTTCTTGTCCAAATTAGATAAAGTATACATCATTGGAAAGCTTGCAAGAAGATCTTTCCAATGATATATGATTTACATATAGTCATGACTGAAAGAGAGAGATATAGCCCCTTGAAAGTGGGCTATTTAGTTACATTTTTTAGAAGACACAGATTCAGGGTCCTAAATTTGAATAATTATAACTCACTTATTTTTCATTCAAATTGGACGAAATTAATGGCATTGGAAAGCTTATTTAACAAGTTTCTGGTCATATATGGTTTGCTCCCTATAGTGATTTGTGGTAAGAATGCTATCCTTCGAAAATTGACTATTGCACCATACTTTTTTCAGATCTTCATGTTCAAATTTCTTCCTAACAGTTAATTTGATTTCTACCATATTTCGACAAATAATCACTACTGCATAGGCTTCATTTAGTGTGAAAATCATGGCCTAATGCGGTCTCCAACAAATTATGCCATTAAAGAGTGTTCAAGGGTCTAATTTCTAATTTTTCATGCATTTTAGACAACATCCAATATAATTGTATAAAAATAACTCCATAAAAAGCATATGAAATCATATAAGGATAGATTATTTCAAGCCAACTATACTTTGATACTAATGAAGGAATTGGGTTTTGACAACTTGTTACAGAAGATGATCTTGTTGAAATTCTTTGCTCCACACAGATTTGATTGGAATCATTAGAGGAACTCCAAATTTTCTGTCACAGCAGATGCACATAGTCTAAATGGAGAAGGGGGAAGTTTAAAGAGATTCAAGAGTCTTTTTGTGTTTTGTGTGTTTTTTAAAAAGTAAAGAGGACGAGGAGGGAATTGATTGAGTTAACTTTATTTATCAATTTCCCAATTATTTAGCAAATATTAATCCCTAAAATTAATTAATAACTAACTAACCCATTCAAATTTTGAATTTAAAAAATTAAAAATTCAAATAATAATTTAATTAATTAATTTTTTCTATTAGAATATTGGATCAGATTATGGGTTAATCCATCATAAGTGGTCCATTTTCTAATAGAAATAATTATATGTGATTTTATATCATTAAGACATATTTTTTATTGCTTAACCTAATGTACTCAGCGTGAATCTAAATTATACTGATTGTCTTAATGGCAGTAGCCACTAAATTATGACAGTTTTTTATTTATTTTGAATTTAGCAAATCAGGGTATCGAGATATATGAGTTGGATATTCACCTATAAATTATTGTGCCAGACAAATGATATAGAAAATACTTTTAAAAAATTGTTTGGAATGATGCATCACTATTGGACATTTGTATGAGGCGATTTATTCATTTTATTTTAATTAAAAAAATGAAAAGAACAAGAATATATTGTTACACCTTAATTTAATGTAGTTCCCAAGACATGGGACTTTAAAATTAAGAGCTATGCATGAGTCACGCATGAAGAATTGAAATTCAAATCTTGACTACTTCTTCAAATGATGTTTTATATTTCTACAGTCAATAATAAGATTTATTACTTTTTAAAATAAATATAAAAAATTGTAGTGCCACGTGTTAGTAAATAGTAATTTATGCATGTTTCTTTCAATCTATTGTTGCTCTCTTTGAAGCATACACGCAAATATACGTATTGCAAAGGCAATATAGTGATAAGAAAAGATCGTTCCCACGAGGATTTGTTGTCAAAATATTGTGAAGTACTGAAATTCACACCTTAATTTAAATTAAGCGAATCAATTCTTAATTGTTAGTGTAAAAAAAAAGTTGTTTATAGATTAAAAGCTATACAAAACTCAGGATTAATATTTGGATATTTCGAACAATTAGTGGCATCTAGGATTATTAGTCCTCATGTACTTCATAGCAATTAACTCAACACTCAGTAATTTTTCTCTCAATGGTAATACATGCTGGTCTAGGGTTATATTGTTCCTATATATATTTTTCCAAATATTATATAAGGTTACCTAGCTCATTTCATAATTCCTTACAAAATTAACTAAGATCAAACTATTATCATAATACCTAATTAGACCATGTGAGGTTATTGAGTATATTCCTATCTCAGTAACTAAACCGTTCACTTACCCTGGCAAGTTTTAAGCACCCATACCACTCAACTTTTGATCTAACCTCTTTTTCCCTTTCCCAAGTTCAAGTTAGATATCAAATCAATCTAATTGTTAGCCAATTAATCAGAGAGCATGAAGCATGAAGTTGAATGAGCAAACATTAACCATTGATTGCAAAGTTAGAATGAAGAAAAACCACTAATCCATACAAGAGTTCTTAATAATCCTATATTAGAGAGGGTTTAGCTATACATGATCATAAAGTCTCAAGACAAAGTTGAAGCAACAATCAAATACATCAATAAAAAATGATAAAGGCAGAAGAAAGGAAAAAGAAACTCAGAATCGAGATGATTTCAGCTTCATTCCTCAATCTCTAGCTTCACTTTGCTTCAAAATGCCTTATTAGCTCCTCCCTTAGCCTCTACTCACTTGGAACAACACAAAAATGACCCAGAATGATGGCTGCCTCATCTCCCACTCCCATATGAAGCTTCAAACCTTTAAAAATTATGAAAACAAAATGCTGCGTTTAGTTAATTCAAATTGCGCCGCGGCTCAATGTCTTGCGCCGCGGTGATATTGAGTTCTGTGAGACTAAAGGCCGCGGCCTGAAATGATACGCCGCGGCGAGACTTGGTTCTGAGTGAATTCGGAGTGGCATGCAAATTCCTCGCCTCGGCACATATAGGTTTCGTCGCGGTGAGACTTGGTTCTATGAGACTCCATGCCGCGGCTCAACATACACATCGAGGATTTTGCTTCATTTGAATAGCGCTGCGGCTCCTCAATATCTGCCTCGGCGTGTTTTGCTTTTGATTGAATTTTGGCCACAGCTATAACATGGTTCGCCACGGCGCAGGTTGCACAGCATGCTTTCCCTTAGATTCTTCATTTTTAGCCACGACGTGAAGGAGCTTGGCAGTAGCGAGACTTACAAAACCACTATTTTACAGCCTTTTTCTCCTGAGATTGCTCAAAACTCTTTAACACATGAAGCCTATAAGAAAAATAAAGTGTGATTAGTTATCAATATACTCAAAATTAAGGTAGAAATGCTAATTTTTCAAGTAAGTATTGAGTATAGAGTTATTTATCCTAAGTATGTTCATTTTCTTTTATGGAAGTATCATTTACCCTATAAGTGGAGGCTAACATCATATTTACTGAGAGAAAATATGTACAATAACATAAATAGTTAGGAATTATCACACCTCCAAACTTGAACTTTTACTCGTTCTCAAGTAATACAAACCAAAAACATTACTAGAGTGACCATTGCCTTGGAAACATTAGCGACTGCTATGGTCCTTACTTGCTACATCAGAGAGCATAATCAATAGGAAGAACAAACCATATATGCTAGAAACAAAGTTCAAACGATAAAATTAAGGCTTCCAACCATTTCGAAGTGTGTGTGTGAAATTGGCCAAACACTCATCTCAAGCAAGCATCAGAATTAATTTTCTGCACTCCAACAAGTATAACCAGCCTCAACAATAGGAACTTCATAAGCTCACCTTTTTCCTTCTCTCCACTAAATTAGGTACTACAAAACCACTAGATCAAAAGGACTTTTAGGCTTGTAATGGGGCTAGGGTTGTGGCTACCAAGGATAGGCAAAGTCAGTACAAAAAGTCTTGAGAAAATCTATGTGATAGTCTACATAAACCAGAGATCCTCTCAATGTACCTTCAGTAATGATTTAAACGGATCCCTATCTCAAATATATTTTATTTTTTTAATTTTTTTTGTTTTGTTTTGTTTGAATGAACAACCATTTGGCTTGTTTCTTCATTCTCATAAATACATTACTATCTTATTCTCAAGACAAGGGCAGGAATATAGACTTTTATAAGGCCAGTCAAGTTAGGTACTCCTTTTAGTGACTCTAGGGCAGCAGAATGAAATACCATCTCCTATAGTTTTTCTTCTCTTTTTTTTTTTTTTTGAATCAAGAGGCTCAAATAAGGTTCAAGCGTAAATGTAATTACAATAGGGTTAAATTAAAAAGGCACAATCTCAACCAAGGAATTCCTAAATCATCTATAAAGGTTATGCCATACCTATTGATTTGCCTCAAGAGGGTAAGAGATAAGTTCTAAAACCCTGGATTTGAGACTAGCTATACAAATTAGATTACAGAAAATTTTCTCCTAAAACTAGCAATTGATTTGTAAATTAGCCAATGGTGCATATTGAGGCTTTTAAAATGGAAGAATTCCTAATTTATGCATTTGAACTAAGATCAAGACACAGATAGTATAGACTTCTTACCAAACATCTCTTGACACAAGACGCTATCATTGGAAGCAGGTGAAAACAAAACCAACAGGCCAACAGACAAACTAGTTTGAAACAAATTTCAAAAATTTTGTTGAACAAGGAAAAGTTCAAGAACAAAATTTCATGTTATTCCCCTTGATTATGCTTGATCAAACTATCCTACCCCCAAACTTAAAATCAACATTGTCCCCAATGTTGAGGAACACAGAAAGTAGAAGAGACTTAAGGCGGAGAGCTCTATGCATAAAGAAAAGTTTTGTTTCATTTTTTGTGTTTTTTTTTTTTTTTGAGATACTAACATAAGAGGGAAATGAAAAATGACATATAACAATAAGCACATAAAATAGAAAATAACAAGGAAATATTAAGAGAATTCCAAATGACAACACAATAAATAGTCAAAGTTTCTAATGCCGAAAAGTAAAATGATGCAATTGGAAGAATGAGAAAAGAAGCAAATGAGGGTGTCAGATATTAGGGTCCTGTGGTGGCTGCTCGGGCTCCGGAGGTGAATCCTGAGGTGGGGATCCAGCAGGACTGAGCACAAAGTCAGGAGAAGGCGGAAGTTCATATGGGTCCCACTGTAGACGGCTAGCTAAATGTCTCCAACATTGGTATTGCCAGCGATCTATAGCCTGAGCTCAGAAGGAAAGATCCTGCATCATCGTGAACAGAGCCTCCAAAGAATGTGCATGCGCCGAAGGTGGTGGCAGATCCTGAGCGAGCAAAGGGGGGCTGATCGGGCTCAACTAGGAACTCCACCGGCTCCTTAATAGGTGGCTCCATCGGCTCGTCAATGGGCTCGTCTGCCGGGTCATTTCTCGCAACCTCCAGATCACCAATCATCAAGATAGAAAATGACTTATGCGGCTCAAACGGAACCCCAGCATCGGTGCACAACTCCGTGATCAAATGAGAATGTGCCAAGCTGGAAACTGTAGATTGGGAAATCTTCTTAATGCTTTCAAAGATAATATAACTAACATCTATTGGCCTCCCAGTCATAATTAGATAAATCAGGATCGCTCGGTCAATGGTTACATCACTCAAGTGACCGCTCAGAAGCAAGTTGGTGCAGACGAAGTGGGCCCAATAATGGGCCATGTGATTCAAATTGCCCCACAAAATGCTTTTGGGCACCCCTTTTGACATCTTCCAAAAATTTCACCCCGGGAGAGTCAGTTTTGCAACAACGTCATCCAAATCGGAGGTCTCCCCACTCATTCGGTACATGCAGAACTCATAGTCAGCTGCCAAAGCAAGGTGATATTTGTCTTTAATTACTTGTTCGTTGATAGTGATTGTGCGCTTGCGGACTCGATACAAGTGCTCACGACAAAACGGGGCGTTGGCATAAAATTCCTAGACGATGGGCACCACTGCAGCAAACTGGCTCATAATAGAATGTCCCCCATCTTCTAGCGGAGATTTGATTCGCTACTTCCTGACTCTCAGTAGGCGCAGTACTGAACTTCCTCCCTGGAATTAGAGCTCGGTGGAAAGTGACTTCATTGTATCGCTCCTGAGTTGCAAGGGACACGAAGCGAGAACAATCAAAGGAAGCAACAGATGAAGATGAAGCTTCACCCCAGGCTTTCTTTTTGGGGGCCATTCAGAAGAAACCTGCCAAGAGAATTTATACACAATTAACATGGGCAACTAAGCAACAAAGATGAAGTAAAAGCCCTAAGCTTATACAATGCCAAATTTGAATGATTAGGATTCCTTTCTAAACTAGGCCCAAAAGTGAACCTATAGATAACTTCTATGATGCAACAAGGGATCCAACCAACATGCAAACACCACAAGCCATGAGCTATAATTAGCCAAATGAACCATTGCACAAATCATTTCACAAGCTATGATCTATAATCCCAGCAGCCACACTATGAAGTAAAATTAGTGTCCAGACAATTCCAACCGAGGAGACACAAGGAGAAGCCATAGTTGCACCCAAGCAAGAGCAAATCAAGGGTTTACTTTCTTTCCAGCATTTAGACAAATAGTTGGTGTGCATAGAGGCAATTTCAAAATTAGTAAAATTCAAGACATCCCTGAGGCATTGTCCATAAGTTATATGTAAATAAGGAAGGAATAGATAGGCAAAATCATGCAGAAAATAGCCACACACACTTATAAGTTCATTCAGGAATTTTAACAAATAGGTGGTGTGCACAGATTTACTTCACTATTGCAACGTTCAAATCAGATAAAAAAAAACTTCCATCCATTCGTACCGAGCCATCCAATAAAGAGAAAAATACTAGGCAGCTAGAGAATTACCCAATGCAATTACAAGGATTGGCGATGGAGACTTACCTTGGAATTCAGCTAGGAAGAACCGGCAAAGGGGAAGGAGAATAAAACAGCACAAATTGAAATGACAAATGGATAGAGGGGTTGAGGAGAAGACGTGGGAAAGAGGGGTTGGGGTAGTATGGCGTGATATGGTGGGGAAGAGGGGACAACGTGGGGAGGGGGCAAGAGACTGGCGTAGAGGGAAAATGGATGAAAGAGAGACGCGGCGGAAACAATGAAGTAACCTTTTTTTTATTTCTGAATGATACGACTCGCGCCGTGGCTTGGAGATTATGGCCGCGACGAACACTGCCTCTGCCACCAAGTAAAACTGCCCAGCGCGACTCACACCGCGGCCTAATAAATCACGTCGCGACCACTTTTGCTACCGGGCCTAAAAAGGCCATGGCTGTGTTCATAACGCCACTGCGACATTCACCACTGACTCCCATGTTAAAATTGGCTCATACGATTCACGCTGCGCCCTGATTTGCTATGCCGCGGCAACTCTTGCTACTGATCTCATTCAAGCCACGGTGGTTGTTCTTAAGCCGCAGCCAGTTTTGCCACTGACTTCGAGTCTGCTGCGGCACAGAGTATTGAGCCGCGACACAAATCTAACCTAGTGCACTTACTCAAAAATTTTGTCTAATCTTACAGTTGTAGCACTATTTTCTTACTTTGAACACATCAAGTTTGAAATTTAAAGCATATAATAAGTAATAAATCAATTTCATAAAGTCAAAAATACTCCCCCATCTTTGCCTTTGTGATCTTGGCCTCATTACTGCATGAATTATTTTGAACTCTTCCCATAACTCCGCATGATTAGCATCCTTCAAGAGATTCTCCTGAAACCAAAAATTTGCAATCACAAGTTAGCCACATGAAATTCTGATAATCTTTAATCTAAAAAATAAAATTACAAGAAAAGGAACTTAGATTGCCTCCCAAGAAGCGCTAAGTTTATAGTCCTTAGCCCGACTTTCAATGAATTCACATGCAATCCTCCAGGGTGATCATGGACTTTTGACGGTCCACCTTTCCTCCTTGATAGTGTTTGAGTCTCTGACCATTGACTTTGAATTTGCTATTCGATTCTTTTTCCATGATCTCCATAGCACCGAATGGAGAGACATCAACTACTTCGAAGGGTCCTGACCACCACGACTTGAGCTTACCAAGAAAGAGCTTAAGCCTCGAGTTATACAGCAATACTAATTGACCAGGCTCAAACTTCCTCAGTAAAATTTTTCTGTCATGCCATTGCTTTGTCCTTTCTTTGTAGAGCTTGGAGCTATTATAAGCATAAAGCTTGAATTCATCAAGATCGTTAAGTTGTAATAATCTTTTCCCACCAGCTCGCCCTAAGTCAAAATTCAATTTCTTCACAACCCAAAAAGCATTATGCTCGAGTTCAACCAGTAGGTGACAAGATTTAACAAAGACAAGCTTGTAAGGAGACATGCCAATTAGAGTTTTGATTGCTGTACGATAGGCCCACAAAGCATCATCAAACTTTTCAGCCCAATCCTTTCTTGAGGGACCTACCGTTTTCTCCAAAATCCTCTTTATCTCTCGATTAGAAACTTCACATTGGCCATTAGTCTGAGGATGATATGCCAAGGCCATCTTGTGTTGCACTTCATATTTCTTTAGAAATGCCTTGAGCTGGCGATTGTTAAAATGGGTCCCTTCATTACTAATGATTGCTCTAGGGGCCTCGAATCTGGTAAAAATGTTCTCCTTTAAAAATTTCATTACCACCCTCACATCATTAGCGTGACAAGCCACTACCTCAACCTACTTTGTCACGTAATACACAGCAACAAGTATATATTAGTTGTTTTGAGAAGAGGTAAAAGGCCCTATGAAGTATATCCCCCAAACATCAAATACTTCTACTTCCAAGATATTATTCAGAGTCATCTCATGCCGTTTAGATATGTTACCAGCTCTTTGGCATTTGTCACATCTCCCTACAAAAGTATGAGCATCCTTGAATAATAAGGGCTAATAAAAGCCCGATTAGAGGATTTTGGCTGTAGTTCTTTGCCCATTGAAATGTCCTCCATACTCAGCTGCATGACATCTTAGTAGGATAGATTATTGCTCCTCATCTGGGACACACCTTCGTAATATTTGATCTGCACACATTCTAAATAAGAAGGGCTCGTCCCAGACATATAACTTTATATCATGCAGGAATTTCTTCCTTTAGTGTGAGCTCAAATCTGAAGGCAATACATGGCATACTAGATAATTCACATAATTCGCATACCATGGCACCTTATTTTGCTCCACAAAAAATAAGCTTTCATCCGGGAAGGTCTCACTAATCTGTTTCTCTTGGTCATCCTGAGCTTCAGTACTCAATCTAGATAAATGATCAGCTACATAGTTCTCACTACCCTTTTTATCCACTATCTCCATATCAAATTCTTGTAGAAGTAGAACCCACCAAATAAGCCTTAGTTTGGAGTCCTTCTTTTCAATCAAATACTTGATGGCTGAATGGTCAGTGAAAATCGTAACCTTAGTACCCACCAAATAAGATCTGAACTTCTCAAATGCATATACTACTGCCAACAGCTCTTTCTCAGTGGTGGTATAATTCAGTTGAGCATCAGATAGAGTTTTACTGGCATAATATATTGGATGAAAGAGCCTCCCTTTTCTTTGCCCCAGTACCACCCTCACAGCATAGTCACTGGCATCACACATCACTTCAAAAGGCTTGGTCCAGTCAGGTGCCACAATAATAGGGGTAGATACTAATTTCTTCTTCAACTCTTCAAAAGTAATATGACATTGATGGTCAAATTTGAATGGAGTGTCTTTCTCAAGTAGTTGACAAAGGGGTTTGGCAATTTTTGAAAAATCTTTAATAAACCTATAAAAACCCGCATGACCCAAGAAACTCCGAACTCTTTTTACATTAGTCAAAGGTGGAAGTTGCTCAATTAGAGAAATTTTAGCATTATCCACCTCAAGGCCTTTATTGGAAATTCAATGACCAAGTACTACACCCTCTTGCACCATAAAGTGGCACTTTTTCCAATTCAGGACTAAATGAGTTTCCTCACATCTTTTCAGAACTTGCCCTAAATTATCAAGGCATTCTTCAAATGAGTCCCTAAAAATTGAGAAATCATCCATAAAAATTTCCATGGTCTGCTTAATCATATCGGAGAAAATAGACATCATGCATCTCTGGAATGTAGCGGGTGCATTGCATAATCCAAATGGCATCCTTCTGAAAGCGAATGTGCCATAAGGACATGTGAAGGTTGTCTTCTCCTGGTCTTCAAGGGCAATAGCAATCTAATTATATCCCGAATACCCATCAAAGATGCAAAAGTAGGCCTTCCCAGTTAATCTATCCAGCATTTGGTCAATGAAGAGTAATGGAAAATGATCTTTTCTTGTGGTAGTATTGAGTTTTCGATAGTCCATAATACCCGCCATCTCGTCACTGTTTTTGTGGGAATCAACTCATTGTAGGTGTTAGCTACTACGGTCATACCTCCTTTCTTTGGAACGCATTGGACCGGGCTCACCCATGAGTTATCTGAAATTAGATAAATAATCCCAGCATCCAGCCATTTCAAAATTTCTTTCTTCACCACTTCCTTCATTATTGGGTTAAGCCTTCTTTGATGCTCAACAGATTTCTTGTGATTGACCTCTAATAGGATTTTATGTATACAGATAGAGGGACTTTCCCTTTTATGTCTACTATTGACCATCCAATGGCCTTCTTAAAACCCTTAAGCACTCGAAGAAGCTCACTTTCTTGCTATCCAGAGAGAGCAACAAAGATTATTACTAGCAATATGCACTCTTCCCCCAGGTAAGCATATGTCAAATGGGGAGGTAATGGTTTCAACTCTAGAGATAGAGGTTCCTCCACTGATGGTTTTAGCACAGATTTGATTCTAATTGATGCATCATGTGGTTCAAAATGTTGAGAAGCCCTGAAATACTTTTGAGTAGCTTCCAATAGCTTAATACATTCTCTTACTTCATTATGCTCCTTCCTAGCTAGACTAACTAATGATGCTTCTAGAGGATCCTTAAGAGTTAATTCAATGAACTCATTATGTATTGCATGGGTGATTAGACACACAAAGCAACATTCCTCTGGTTCATTTGGGCTCTTCATTGCCTTGTACATGTTGAATGTCACCTCCTGGTCATTCACCCTCATAGTGAGCTCTCCTTTTTGTACATCAATCAATGTTCTTCCTATGGCCAAAAAGGGTCTACCCAAAATGATAGGAATATCCTTGTCTTCTGCATAATCCAAGACTATAAATCTGCTGGGAAAATTAGCTTGTCAACCTTCACCAGGACATGTTTAATAACCCCATTAGGGTAGGCTAGAGATCGATCAGCTAGTTGCAAGGTGACAGTTGTTGGTCTTGCCTCTCCTAACCCAAGCTTCTTGAACGTTGACAGTGGCATTAGGTTCACACTTGCCCCTAAATTGCACAAAGCTTTTCTAGCAAAAATGTTTTCCAATGTTACAAGGAATGGTGAAACTCCCCGGGTCTTTCATCTTAGGTGGTAATTTCTTTTGCAAAATCACACTGCATTCTTCAGTTAGAGCCACCATTTCAAATTCTCCAAATCGCCTCTTATTGGAAAGCACATCCTTTATAAATTTAGCATAACTTAGCATCTGCTCCAAAGCTTCTGCAAAGGGAATGTTAATGTGGAGCTGCTTGAAGATTTCTAAGAATTTTTGATATTGCTTATTCAGGTTCTTCTTCTTGAAGCGTTGAGGAAATGGTAGTGGGGGAATGATTCTCTCTTGACCTTTCGCTTGACTACTCTTCTCAACATTGTCTTTCCTTTTCTCCACCACATCATTCTTTTCCTCCACAGGTTTTTCCTTCTCAATCTCCTCTTCCACCTTACCTTGATCTTGATCAGACTTATTGGCTTGCTTTGATGGTAATACTTCTGGCAAGTCTTTGCCACTTCTCAATGCAACCGCCTTACATTCCTCTTTGTCTTCTCTCCTGGGGTTAGGAACAGTTTCACTTGGCAGCACCCCAAGCTGTCTTGAATTTATAGATGAAGCCAATTGACCGATTTGCACTTCTATATTTCGGATTGCGGTCTCATGTTTCATCATTGTTGCATCTTGTCTGGCTAAGATGGCATTTTGCTTAGCCATGTACTGCATGAGCATTTCTTCCATGTTTGGCTTCTTTTTTGGCATTGGTGGTCTTCCTGGAGTAGAGAATCTAGGGGGATGAGGAGGTCTCATACCATAAAAGGATGACTGAGCCTGATTTTATCCTTGATTTTGTCCCTGGCTCCATGAGAAATTTGGATGATTCCTCCATCCTGGGCTATAGGTGTTGGAGTAGGGATTGTTTTGGTTTTTCCCATAGTTGCCCATGTAATTGACTACTTCTACCAAAGAAGGGCATTGATCACTATAATGTTCTTCTCCACAGTGCTCACAAATAATGACTGGAGCTTGAATAGCATTAACCCCCATTGGTGCACTGAAACGTGTTTCAAGACTGTCAAATCTCTTGTTTATTACAGTCATCTGAACTGAGAGTGTGGTTAGAGTATCAATTTCATGTATCCCAGCCACCTTTTTCCTATGAGGTCTGGATGCAGACCATTGGAAAGAGTTAATTGCCATATTCTCCAGCAAATTATAAGCCACATCAACATTCAAATTGCCTGCGATACTCCCATTTGAAGCTGAGTCAAGGATGGCTTTTGTCTCAGGTAACAATCTATTGTAAAAAGTTTTCACCTGCACCAATTTAGGAAATCCATGATTTGGGCACTTCTTCAACAATTCCTTGAATCTTTCCCAGGCTTCATATAATGGCTCATCATCTTGTTGCATGAAGGAGGTAATGTCATTTCTCAACTCTACTAATCGAGCTTGTGGAAAAAATCTGGCTCTAAATCTTGTAACTAAATCATCCCAAGTAGCTACGGACCTATTCGACAATGAGTTGAGCCATACCTTAGCCTTATTCCTTAATGAGAGTAGAAATAGCCTCAGCCAAATTGCATCATCCGATACTCCATTCTGCTTAAAGGAATTACACACCTCTAAGAAGTTGGAGAGGTGAGTGTTTGGGTCTTCAAGAGGGGAACCACTAAATTGCCCAGCCATTTGAAGCATCTGCAACACCACTTGCTTCATTTCAAAATTGTTTTCTTGAATGGTTGGTCTTCTTATACTGGAGTGGTATCCTTGCATATTCAAAATAGCAAAATCATTTACTGTACGGACACGATTTTTATCCTCATTCGCCATTTTTATGGTCGAGTCGAAAGCTTCACTATCATCACTCTGGGTTTGATTGGATGCTTCTTCAGATTCTTCTTAAAACAAAACCACTTCTAGACTTTCAATTTCTTGCATATGAGGTAGTGCACTCGCAGAAGGGAGCCACTGCAAAACAGAAAAGAAAAGAAATTGAAAATAGATAAAGTAAAAATATGCACAGTGCTTAAGTTCAAACTAGATGTGCTAGTATCAATATTGACAGGAAAATATTTTGGCACTCAAATCCCCAGCAACGGCGCCAAAAACTTGTTGCTCTCTTTGAAGCGTACACGTAAGTATACGTATCGCGAAGGCAATATAGTGATAAGAAAAAATCGTTCCCACGATTATTTGTTATCAAAACATTGTCAAGTACTGAAATTCACACCCTAATTTAAATTAAGCAAATCAATTCTTAATTGTTGGTGTAAAAAAAAAAGTTGTTTATGGATTAAAAGCTATACAGAACTCAGGATTAATATTTGGATATTTCGGGCAATTAGTGGCATCTAGGATTATTAGTCCTCTTGTACTTCATAGCAATTAACTCAACACTCAGTAATTTTGCTCTCAATGGTAATACATGCTGGTCTAGGGTTATGTTGTTCCTATATATATTTTTCCAAATATTATATAGGGTTACCTAGCTCATTTCATAATTCCTTACAAAATCAACTAAGATCAAACTATTATCACAATACCTAATTGGACTATGTGAGGTTATTAAGTATATTCCTATCTCAATAACTAAATTGTTCACTTACCCTGACAAGTTTCAAGCACCCACACCACTCAACTTTTGATCTAACCTCCTTTTCCCTTTCCCAAGTTCAAGTTAGGTATCAAATCAATCTAATTGTTGGCCAATCAATCAGAGAGCATGAAGCATGAAGTTGAATGAGCAAACATTAACCATTGATTGCAAAGTTAGAATGAAGAACAACCACTAATCTATACAAGAGTTCCTAATAATCTTAGATTAGAGAGGGTTTAGCTATACATGATCATAAAGTCCCAAGACAAAATTGAAGCAACAATCAGATACATCAATAAAAAATAATAAAGACAGAAGAAAGGAAGAAGAAACTCAGAATCGAGATGATTTCAGCTTCAATCCTCAATCTCTAGCTTCACTTTGCTTCAAAATGCCTTATTAGCTCCTCCCTTAGCCTTTACTCACTTGGAACAATACAAAAATGACCCAGAATGACGGCTGCCTTGTCTCCCACTCCCATATGAAGCTTCAAACCCTCATAAATTCTGAAAATAAAACGCTGCGTTCAGTTAATTCGAATTGCACTATGGCTCAACGTCTTGTGCCGCGGCAATATTGAAATCTGTGAGACTGAGGACCACGGCCTGAAATGATACACCGCGGCGAGACTTGGTTCTGAGTGAATTCGAAGTGGCATGCAAATTCCTCGCCTCGGCGCATACAGGTTTCGCTGCGGCAAGACTTGGTTCTGTGAGACTCCATACCGCGGCTCAACATACACGTCGAGGATTTTACTTCATTCGAATAGCGTCACGACTCCTCAATATCGCGCCTCGGTGTGTTTTGCTTCTAACTGAATTCTGGCCGCAGCCATAACATGGTCCACCACGGTGTGAAGGAGCTTGGCCGCGGCGAGACTTGCAAAACCACTACTTTGTAGCCTTTTTCTCCTGAGATTGCTCAAAACTCTTTAACACATGAATCCTATAAGAAAAATAAAGTGTGATTAGTTATCAATATACTCAAAATTAAGGTAGAAATGCTAATTTTTCAAGTAAGTATTGAGTATAAAGTTATTTATCCTAAGTATGTTTATTTTCTTTTATGGAAGTATCATTTACCCTATAAGTGGAGGCTAACATCATATTTACTAAGAGAAAATATGTACAATAACATGAATAGTTGAGAATTATCATATATGCATCGCGTGTGTGTGTGTGTGTGTGTGTATTTTTTTATCTGAAAAATATTAAGAAAAATAATACATAGCCAATTTAACGTTTTTTCTTCTCAACTATAAGAGTTCTATTAGCCATGTCAGATGGCACCAAACAGCATTAGGATAGAAACAAACAGTGGGGACAGATTCTCAAACTTCACAAAGAATAGGGATGAATTTGAAAAAAAAAATTGAAATTATAAGAGATCAAATTAAAGAGTCAAGTAAATTATAAGGATCATATAATTAATTTTTTTCATATATGTGTGTGTGTGTGTGTGTGTGTGTATGTATAAGGCTAAATTATACCAAAAAATTTTAAATTTTGGATTATATGCAGATAATGACTCTAACTTTTAAAAATTAACAATAGATCTCCTAAACTTTTGAATTTATATAGATAATCCCTCTATTGTTAGTTACCCCATTATTTTACTAATGAAATTTGATACATCAATGATAATAAATTTCTTAAACTTTATTTTTTTTGTATAAATAATTTCCTTAAATTTTGGATTATGTGTAAATAATTCCTTGAATTTTTAAGTTATGTGCAAATAATTTCCTAACATGTTATGCTCTATTAGTGAAATAATGGGTAAACTAACAATAAAAGGCTATTTGTACACATTTAAAAGTTTGAAAGAGATCATCAAAATTTAAAAATCAAGGTGTTATTTGTATATATCCAAAGTTTATGAGAGTTATACACAATTTAGCCTACGCGCACGCATGCATGCATGTGCACACCCACACACATGAGTAAACAATTGTATTATTAAAAAATGTTCATGAAGAATAATTAAAATAAGGAATTATATGAATTAATTTAGCAATAGTTTTAAAATCGAATTAATCACTAAAAACACTATTTTATAATTTACTACTTTGATCATGATTAAATTATGATTAAATTGGTGATAATTAAAATATATATTATTTAAATTTTATATATTATGTAACAATATATTAAAAATTAATTTTTTGAAGCCAAGAAAAATTTAAATGCTAAAATCTCTTTTTTTCTCTTTTAATTTTATTTTAGATGTCACTTTTGTCCTGTAAGTTTATTTTGTTCTTGTTGGATCCCTTAACATTATTTTAGGTTTTATTTTTATCTCTTAATTTTATTTTATTCTAATATAGTCCTTTAACTTTACATTAGATTTTATTTTTATTTCTTAATTTTATTTTGTTCCAATTTAATCCCTAATGAAACTTTAAGTTTTATTTTCATCCTTTAATTTTATTTGACTCTAATTTACTCTAGCTCTTATTTATTTTCAATTTTTAAGGCTATTGTCACTGGGGAGATCAGCGTCACTATCCATGTCTATAAATAATATGCCCATATTATTTTAAATTACAAAAAGTGATGGATGGTAATAAAAAAGGTAGTATAATAGAAAAATCCAATTAACAAGAAATTATTAAAATTAAGTTACGACCACACAAGACTTTTGTATTAAGTATTTTAATCTGATAGTATTAAAGGGAAAAAAGTTAAATAGTTTCTAAAAATTAATGGCTAAATTATAACAAACTAAAATTAAGAAATGAAAGTAAAACTTGAAGAGAAAATTGGACTAAATCGGAAATAGATGGAGTTATTGGGACATTAAATTAAAATTAAACAAAGTTAAGGGATGGAAATAAAATCTCAGGTAAAATTAAGATATACTAAAAGTGTATTCTTTCCAAATTTAAATTTTATTTTGGATCCATTAAATAAGGCGCATTGGACATTGAATAAAGCCGTAGCATGCCTTAATTATTATTGAAAGAGTAATTATAAAGAATGCGTATAACAAAAATTGAACTTGAGACTCAATTATTATATCAATGACTACTTCAATTAAAACCTTAAATTAGTAAATCAAGGTGCATAATTGATTTTTTTAATTAACTTCCTATTATAAATGTTGTGTTAATTATTATTTCTCTTATAAATTTTTCCGAGGAATTGACATCTTGTTTTGTTGACAGAATTGTTAATAATCACCATACTAAAATGAGTAAGCATAAAAGATTCTCGTTTTCTCTTACATTACAAATTAAGCAGAGGAATGAGTGGACGTATTAAATCGACCTTTTCGATAACAAATCGGAATGAGTGCACATTAAATAGGCCAACCCATCCATTTAATTCCCCCCCCCCCCCCCCCAACCAAAGGGCCCTTATTTTCTCTCTCCTTCTCTAGTGGACGTCTTTTGTATCTCTTCAGACTGGCCATTAGCTCTTTGAATAAAGTTGTAGCAGGGCCTTTATTATTATTGGAAGAGGAATTGTAAAGAACGAGCGTGACAAAAATTGAACTTGAGATTCAAATATTTTATCAATGACTATTTCAATTAAAAATTTAAAGTCTAAGTCAAGGTGCATAAGTGTTATTTCTTATAAATTTCTTAAAGAAATTGGTATTTTGTTTTGTTGACAGAATTATTAATTATCACCGATAAATAAACATAAAAGACTCCTCTTTTTTCATTATAAATTAAGCAGAGGAAGGAGTGGGTGCGTTAATTCGAACTTCTCGATAGCGAATCAGAACGCGAGTGCATATTATATTACATAGGCCATCGCTTCCATATAATTTTTTCTTGAGTTTAAATCCTCTCTATACATTTTTTTAATTTTTATCAATTTTGAAAAAAATAGATATAAAATATGTGAAATTTATTCAAGTAATGAATCTTATTTAAATATATAGGATTTACTTGATTGATGAGCCCATGTAATCTATATCTATCTATTTCAAAATTGACAACAAAATTTAAAAAATAACAATAAAGATGATGAAATTCGAAAATGATGAAGGAGGCCAAACTGGCCGATATCATTCATATAAAGGCCCCGTTAAGGCAAACATGGAAAACAGCTCTAGCTCTCCAAGTCGAAGATCCGTCAAGCCCTGCTCTCACCCACTTATACAGTCCAATACTCCGATCTTATTCCCTTTTTCTCCCATCTCCTTCTCTCTGGTTTTAACGATTTAGACAACAAAATAAAAGTCTATTTTTGACTGAATTAATGATAAATTCAGCCAGTTTTTATTGTTTTTGACTAATTTAATTAGTTTTTTATTGATCTTTTTTTCTAAAAGACTCTCGTTATTGATTGGAATTCTATTTTTATGACCCCGTAAAATCTGAATAAAAAACAAACTTCAAATTCATACCAAAACCCAGATGATTCAATAAAACATGCAATCTAAGTTCAAAAATTCCCTAAGTAGGCACTATTGGATCTTCACTTATTAAATAGGTATAATGAAACAGAATTCAAAGAAACGTTTATCCTTTGATAAAAACAATGATAGGCGGCAGGTTTGAACGAATCAAAATCTTTTGATTTATTATAACTTCTAAATATTTGAAAACTTTTTTAAAGTTCGGTTGCGGGTTCTAAATATTAAGTATGAATAATAGTTTTGATACTTTACAATCTATTTTATATATTCTGTACTTGAGATACTAGAATAAACCGCAACCTTTAAAACTATCTCAATCAAGATTCATCTCCAAAACCCAGATGATTCAATATAGCATGCAATACTTATATTTCAAAAATTCCCTAAGTAGGCACTATTGGATCTTCACTTATTAAATAGGTATAATGAAAAAGAATTCAAAGAAACGTTTATCCTTTGATAAAAACAATGATAGGCGGCAGGTTTGAACGAATCAAAATCTTTTGATTTATTATAACTTCTAAATATTTGAAAACTTTTTTAAAGTTCGGTTGCGGGTTCTAAATATTAAGTATGAATAATAGTTTTAATACTTTACAATCTGTTTTATATATTCTGTACTTGAGATACTAGAATAAATATTCGACCTGGTAAAACTATCTCAATCAAGATGACAAACTCATTCTCTATAATATCAATAGGATCAATTATAGCAAGTCTAGTACTTATATTTCAAAAATATAGAAGGAAAGATAATCCATGGTTGAATTACTAAACCAAAATAGAATGGAATGAAAATCTAAGATCTAATTAAATGCTTTACTTTGTATTAAATAACTATTTAGTTAGTTCTTGTCAATTTAATTAACAGAAATCTCGTCCACTAAAATGAAAGAATTATAACTCTCCAATATAATAGACAGAAAGATTGCAAATATAACTTGCAACACAGTATCACTTTATCATATTTCGAATTCAATGATTTCAATAAATTTCCTATAATAATTTGTCTTGGACTATATCTAAAGCTATCACCAACAGTTTTGGGTAGCCATAAATTCTATTTTTTACTCATTAAGATTGATTGATTGATTTTCTACTGTAGATAAATGATCTTATCTTAAATCCATTTTGGTCTTGAAAACTATATAGTAATAGAGACGGTAGGATTGAATGGACTGCAATCATGACCATTCCTTGGCTTGTGGTCAAATAAACTGATCCAATTAATTCTTTTAACTTATGCAATTTAATCTCCAAAGAAAGAGAAAAAAAACTAGTTAAATAATTGTTTTATAAGATAAAGTACAATTTTTTCTAAAAAATTGGAGTCACTATTAATTTTATTGATCCAAATGTTTATTTTATATTAATTTTATTCTACATGTTTGCCAACATTCTTAATATCTTCTTAAATACTGGTTTTGTCAACTGAATTTAAAGAAATTGATGACATATTGTCAATATTATCATAACCAAATCAAACCGACCAATTCATTAGTTTTGGGTGAAGATAAACTCTAAACTTGTGGTTGAATCGGTCAGCGCCTTCACTGTTGAACAAGCAAACAGTTTCAATTATTTGATGCAATATTTAATATAAATCCTTATTATATCTCTATTTTAGTAAATCAAAACATTCATCTTATAATCAACACAAACTTAAATAACCCCACTTGAACTTCAGTGCTTTTCATATTTTGATAAACATCAAGTACCCATTACTTTACCATTAAGATAATATTGTTTTTTTACTTATAATGGCAAAGTTTTAATATGATAGATGAGAAACAAAAATAAAATTCACATAATTTTTATTAAAATTATATAAATATATTTTAATATATAAATAAATTAAATTTTAAATATTATATCATGTTTGATTTATTTTTTTATATAATTAGTCATAATATATTTTAAAATTATAATTCAGCCACCATTGGGATGAAGGGTACATGCAGTGTTCCGGTTAAAAAAAAAGTTATTAATTTCAATAGCCATTGATCCCTCTAATTAAAGCACCCACTAAAACCCTGCTTTCTAAATGCCAATTAATATTGTTAGGTGGTGAAAGTGTTAAAACAAAGGCGTTGATTGTTTCAAGCCAAGCAAGGCCATTTTCCAAATCTCATTTTCTGATGGAAATTAAAAAATTATTTTTATCCTATGTTTTAGTTTAAAATAAAAAATAACAAAATGTATCAAAATAAAAGGTGGATGATTGAGAATAAATAAATTGTTCAGGTCAAATTTAAATTTTCTCCCCTTAAAGCAGCTCAGAGCAACAAGAAAATTCAGGTATATTTGATAGAAGCTCAAATAGATAATAAAATTTGGGAAACTTTTAAGTTTATTTGACAATGTTGGATCACATACATCTATGCAATGGTTCCTCTGGGACTAAGATTCAAGTAAATATTTTTTTTTTCTTTGCGAATTTTTCATAATAATAAACATAAAAGAGTTTGATGAGTTTCTTCACTTCAACTTAGCTAGAGCGAGAAGTATAATTTTAACATTTAAAAATATATTTAAAGGTGATATTCGTGATCTTGTGTGGAAAATTCCAGTTTTTACAAAAAGGTTTATTGTTATACGTGCCATTTTAAAAAATAAATTGTAACATCAATTCAAGTTTGAATTGGACTCTTCCTCTTTCATATATTAGTTCAATTTGGCTTTTTATCCAGCAAGAAAACAATTATTAATTATAGTATGGCATGAAGTTAGCTATTTTATTAAGATCATTAGTGTTAATTGAGATCATCTTTTAATTATTATATTTTTTTGTTTTTACCCAATTGGAGTTTGCTTGAAGATATTGTTCACTAATAAGCCATTGGAAATTAGTTTTCAGTCTAATGTTGTGTCCTTATCGATTAACAGTTTACACACTTTCAATGAAGGTCAAATTTTTTGCCATTTGTGCAATTTGCAAATATTTTGCTGCCAATATTATAATTTCACAAACAGCTAAATTTGACTAAAATATATCACATAGCATCTTTTATTTCCATAAGGGTATCTCATGTCTCCTTTCAAAAATATTAGAAAAAGAGTATCTCATGTCATAAGTTCTATTGGTCCTATAGCTGTTGCTACTGCCTCAACAATATATACCTTGTCTTGTTAATTCCTAATGAAAAATCAAGATGATCTAAAATGGCTACATAAACTTCTTGCACACTTCTCAGATCAGCACTTTCCTCAAACTCACTTGAAAATTAATGGCCGATTCAAATTTGACACCTCTTCTCGCCCCACCCAAATCCACCAATGAGTCAGAACCTCCACAGCCTGAGAACCACCTTCCGTCTATGGGCTCCACAATCGAACACTGCTTGGCAGAATTCAGCCTCTCCCAATTCCTCCAAGCACTTCTTGTCTCTTTCGCTTGGGCCTTCGACGCGCAACAGATTTTCATTACCGTCTTCACTGACGCCCAACCCCCACCGTCCTCCCCGCCCACCACGGCGGCGCGTATTCCTCCATCATCTCGGAGTGGGCCCTAAAGCCCGAGGACCCCATGCTTACGGGACTTCCAGCCTCCTCTTTCTTCATGGGCTGCCTTGCGGGCGGGCTTGCCCTATCCACACTCGCGGACACCTCCTTGGGCCGCAAGAACATGCTCTTCTTTTCTTCCCTCTTAATGTCCCTGTCTTCATTCCTCGCCGCCTTTTCTTCCAACCTTTGGATCTATTCTTCTCTCAAGTTTCTCTCTGGTTTCGGCAGAGCCACCATCGGTACCTCTGCCCTCGTCCTCGTCACCGAGCTCGTCGGAAAGCGGTGTCGCGGCCACGTGGGTGCCATCGCATTCTTCTGCTTCTGTTTCGGCTTCCTCTCACTCCCAGCCATGGCTTACTTAAACCGAAACTCCTCATGGAGAAACCTCTATGTATACACCTCTATCCCGACAATGTTGTACTGTGTATTAGTCAAATTCCTCGTAGCGAGTCTCCTAGGTGGCTCCTCGTACGAGGAAGGAAGGAGGAAGCCGTAAATACACTTCGAAGCATCACATCAATATCTCAAAGTACATTGAATATAGCAGTCTCTAAAATGTCTCACACAGAAGAAAGTTTGAACAATAATATGGATCTATACTCAGCGCTGAAGATTTTAGCGCAGAAGCGATGGGCTTTAAGAAGAATCTTAGCTATTATGGCCATGGGCTTTGGTATTGGTTTGGTTTATCACGGGATGCCGCTAGGTCTCGGAACGTTGCCGTTTAATCTCTATTTGAGTGTTACATTTAATGCATTATCTGAGCTACCATCGTCTCTTCTAACGTTCATACTCATAGACAAGTTCAATAGAAGAAGTGCACTTTGGGTTTTCACCATCATAAGTGGGATTTTCAGTGTATTATCGGTAATGGAGTTAGGGAAGACATGGGCGAAGTTGCAAATTGGGTTTGAGTTGGTGTCGTTTTTCAACGCGTGTAGTGCGCTTAATATATATTTGTTATATACGACAGAGTTGTTCCCGACGTGTGTACGGAACTCCGCCTTGGCGGGAAACAGATCCTCTACCCAGAGGCACTATGGGCATGTAGTGCCCAGAGCAAAACGTCGCCGTTTTTGCACTTCTCTTTAGCTGATTCAAAGTTGCCCCTCATCCGTCCGTCCTTGAGCCATTACAACCGTATGCTCACCATTTTGAGACCAAATGAAGCCCCTAATATGCAACGCATTTTCATCTTCTTCCTTGCCATTTTTCCTGTTTCATTAGGCGGCAAAAGCAAACGCAGGGAAGAAAACATCAGAAGCAAGATTATGGATTTGTTGCTCTTTGAACCAAAGTTCTCACCCTCTTCGTATATCCGCGGCTCGACGGTACTGCCATTCTGATTTTTCTTCTTCTTCTCAATCAATTACGCTTCAAAATTCTCTTCAGTACATATTCTTCATAGTTTCACTACTTCCTTACAATTATTAATTCATCTCCTTTAAAAAACATTATTCCAGTATGCATGACTCTTCAAATGAAAGAATGGAAACAATTGAAACTTGAAGCAGAAAAGTGTGATATTTATAGAGCATATGTTCAATTCCCATGTAAAGTGTAATACCACCTGGCAGCTGCATCTGGAACAGATAGGAACGAATGTAAGGCAACTCCGCCTTCTGACTTCGATCCCACTTGTTCATACTTCTGGAGTGTGCAGAAGTCTGCTAGGGCCTCGCAGCAGAAGCAAATTTGAAGGCCATTGAGCCACCTGCTAATCTTCTCCCCAGTTCTCAAGACATCCTCTTTCTCTCTTCGTTCCGATGCGGCAATCAACAAATCCTAAATCTGTACCAAAGAGTTGAAAATACGTTGCATATTAGGGGCTTCATTTGGTGTAAAAACGGTGAGCATTAATGGAAAATGGACGGCTCTGATGGCTCAAGAACGAACGGACAAGATGCAACTCTATATAACCTGAAAGAATTGGAAAAACGGCACCGTTTTTCTCTGGGTACTGCTTGCCCAGAGTGCCTCTGGGTAGAGGATCGCATTCCGCCTTGGCGATGGCGAGGGAGGCGGTGGTGTTGGGCTGCGCGTTTAGTCCGTTGCTGGTGGCGGTTGGAAGGAGGCACAAGTTTTGGTGCTATGGGGTGTTTGGATTAGTGATAGGGTTGAGTGGGATGTTTGGAGTGTTTTTTTGCCAGAGACAAAAGGGAGAGCGCTTTGTGATGCAATGGATGAGGAAGAAGACAAGGAAAGAGTCAGCTGTGACATATTGGCTTAAACGTTAATAAAAGCCTTCAAGTTCAAATTTTCTCTCTCCAATATCCACTTTGGTTTTTCTTTTTTTTAATTTTAAAAATATCCTGTTTATTTCCTCTCATGAAATGCGACAGCTGCCATTTTCCTTCAATTAGGTTGGCTGATGCTTCTTTTTTTTATAATTACTTTAAAAATTGTCGATTTCACTTAAGAACATTGTTTATTTATTTAATAAAGAAACGTATATGTATTTTTACTTTCTTGAATTAATTAATCATACTTTGAAATATGAACATTTGGAAGATAATAATAGAAAAAATTATGTTTAAGGATTAAGAAATAAAAAAATTTATTTTTTAAAACCTGTTACCACTAGACTCAACTGTTTGTTACTAAACTCAGTAATAATTATCTTAAAATAAGTGGTAATATATTCTTAAAAATAAATTTTTTTATTTTTTTATTTTTTATTATAATTCTCCCATAATAATATTTTTATAATAAGTCTCTCATAATTGTATATATTAAATATTTTAAATTAAACGTAGATCATTTAAAACGTACAATAAAAAATTTTATACCGTCCTCAATACAAAAAATTTTGTGAGAATGCATGCATTAGTATGGCGATCCAGATTTTCTGAGCCTACACGTTCAAATTTTATTTAAACAGTTTAAATTTTATATTTTATATTATATATTTTTTATTTAAATAATTATTTTTATAAAAATGTGTAATTAAAATATTTTTTTATTTTTTATTTTATATCTTTTAAAATAAAAAAATAAAAATTTAAAAAAAATAAAAAAAATTAAATAAGCTAGATCATATGTGTAAATCTGCACATTTTTCAAGATGTGGAGGAGATCTGTTTCCATTAGTATGGCGTCTCGTGACATTTTCTTAATATATACGATTCTGAGAGACATATCTACTTCCTGCGAAACAGAGTCGCGGTAGCTGGCACGTCATTTGGGAGGAGATTCCATATGTCATCTTTCAGTATTGTCCTTTTGTTTTTGGGTTATATTTCTTTTTATTTCATATGTATATCCAGCCGAAATATTCGCAGGTTTACACTGCGGGGGTGCATGATCCGCGAGCTGCATGAGTCTCCTGATATGATATATATATATATTTTTTTTTAATTAGTTATTTACACATTAATAAACTGTAATATAAATTTTTAATGTGACGCTAGAGGAATCTATATATACTTTTGTCGCTAGAGTTGTTTTGAGAATAAATATATGCAGACACAAAAAAATGAAAAAATAGAATGGCGCTCGTGTGTCAAAAAAAACAACAAACAAATAGAGGGATTGGCAAAGACAATTTTGATTTCAGACAGATAGAAATGACATTTTCGTACCTCCCGCAAAATAGAGCTGTCGTAGCTGGCACGTCACGGGGAGGAGATTCCACCTTATATCTGTCTTTCACTTCTGTCCTCTTATGTCATCTATTAGTTTTGTCCTTTTGTACTTAACTGAGTTGGCCTGAGATAAGAAAAATTTTAAAATTTTTTTAAAAAAGCATCACATTATAAATAATTTAAAAATAATAAATCTATAATAAAAATAAACTCTCTTTTTCTATGTATAGTAAATAATAAATTTTTATAAATTATATTTCTTTTTATTTAATTTATATACATCCATCCAAGCGATTCACAGTTTGTTAACATAAGGTAGAAGTCAGCGTGACGTGGCAAATATTAAGTTTCATGGAAGGCAATTAAAAGTTGAAAGTTATTTAACCTTTTTATTATCTTTTCTTATTTAAATATTAAAAATTAATTATGAATTTAAAAATTGTTTAAATAAAATATTAACATGAACTTCAGTGTATGTCAAACCTACTACTATATTATAATGAGAAAAGAAACTATGGTAAAAATTTATTTATGATTGTATTGAGCAGAAAAAATAAAAAATTGATTGTAAACAAAAAGTATTTGAAAAAAAGCTTTTAACGTGATATATATTATAATAGTATATATATTAATATATAAATATTATATATTAAAAAATATAATATATATATATATATATATCTACTATGCTGGGGACGAAATTTTGTATAAGGGGTACTTAGGAAAAAAAAAAGTAAATTACTTTAGCCAGTTATTTTCTCTCCATAATCTCTCCATATCCAGGGAGAAAATTTTCACGTGGGATCGACTATACGTTTCTTTCTTATTTTTCTCTTCCTCTCTATTTTCATCTCAGACCAAACGGGGGAAAACACTCTTTTTCTCCTCCCTCTTTCTCTTCCCCTCGCTTTTTTCTCCATCCAAATACACTGTTAGAGCAGCTCGTATGCTCACTAAAAGCTTGAACCCCCTAATGACAAATCCAAAATCACTCACCTAAGGAGATCACCCACGCGCCTAGTAGCGATTGTGCAACACACAAAGTTTTCCCACCTGATTGTCCACTCACCTCTTAATCTCCTACCTCCAAGTTATGGAATTACCACCAATTAACTTCCCTCTAAAAATAAGGACTCCTTAAAATTGGATTCTTTGTTGCACAATGTGAAAATTATTCAAAATAATAAAAAATAAATAAAGATGACAACTTTATTTTGTCATCTTTATTTTGGGAGTATTTCACTATTGCTCAAGTTGAGCAATATAGTAACAAGGAAACCGGGCTCAAGGCTTCTTATCTTTATAGGTATGCTTCATTCTAATACCTTTTTCATTCTATTTGCCTTTCATTAACAAGATCATTGGAGGTGCGATTTGAGCATCCACTTCCTACATTAGTTTACTTGTATCTCTATTATACATCACCATCTAAGCCATTAGATTTTAGTACACCATAAACATTTCTAACATTTGACAAAAGTACAACCTTTGGTAACAACTTTTGAAAGTTGCCATTAAAAGTAAGTGACCTTTGAAGTTGTCATTGAAAGTCATACTTTTGGTGGTAGTACCTAAAAGTTACTATTAAAAGTTGTCACCATAATGTTCACCATTGAATAGAATTTTCATGGGGAAAATTTTGAGTAGCAACTTTGAAATTCTACCTTTAGTTGTGGCTTTTAAAAGTCATCACCAAAAGTTATTTTATGAAAAACCAAAAAATAGTTGAGAAGCTTTTAATGGTAACTATGGATAGCCTTTATCAAAAGTAAAGTTCTAGTGAAAAGTTATTTTTTTAAAAAAGAAAATTAGTTAAGAGACTTTTAGTGATGACTTTGGATAGTTGCCTCCAAAGGTAGACTAAAGTTGCTACCAAAAGGTATTCTTAAAAGAATTTATTGAAAAGATGTTTAGTAATCACCTTAGACAGTTGTCATTAAAGATAGAATTTTAACAGCGACTATAGCTGCCACCATATGTGAACTTTTAGTTTTATAATATTGTGGACTTAGGGAAAATTTTGTTCTGTAATATTGTGAGTGATGGTTTTTAATTTAATGAACTTAATTATTAAAAAAAGATGTAGGTCACTGTCATGATCCAAATTCCTAGTTATAGCTGGCACATAGATGGAGTCACTTAACCTAGCAAACCTAAGGAATGTAGCCCTATAACCAAAATAAAGACTAAGACAATTTAAAGTTTCTATCACAAAATAAAAGATGCTAATCTTAATCTACAATCAAAACCATTTAAAAGTTGCCAAAAATTTGGTGACACTTTCTTGAAAGATGGATGTTTTCCAATTTAAACAATCAGTCACAATTTAGTATTCCACACTTTCCCCAAAATAAAAAAATATATATTGGAAAAAAAATTAAAAAAATGAGTAAACATCACTAAAAGACCATGGCCATTATAAGACCTACACAACTCTGCACTAATCAACTCGACACTTAGTAGTCATGATGTCATGAAATCCTACCTTAACATCAATTATAGTAAGGAACCTACCTAATGTGTTAAGAAAGATACACTAGTATTAAAGCACTTTACTTGACTACCTACTAATCTAAAAAGGAAAGACATAAGGAGTGGAGTAAGTCTATCACTGATTTGGTGAGTGCATAATAACAAAGTGTGCAAATAGAAAACAAGATGTGCACATGATTTTTCTTTTTCACAATCCAATAATATAAAAAATTTAAAATGAGATACCAATTCATAGATATTCAAAATGTTAAACACATTCATTCAGGTAATAACCAATTCTAGAAAACATAATTTTTGAAGATAAAGAAATAAAAGCTCATTGGATGGAAAAATGTGTGAAAGAGCATATCATATTACTAATAAGTGTACCACCGCACTTCACTTGTTTCACATCATAGTGTCATTGAACTTTATTTCACATCTTAATGTCTATAATACCCCGTTATGCTAAAACACTTGAAACTAAGGGAATTACTAAAGAAGGTCTCCTAAATAGAAAGATTTGAGGCTAAATGAAATTTGAATAATAATATAGACCCCTAAAAATGAGGATGTGAGGCTTGGGTTGCCCAAAAAATTAACCCAGAAGAGCTAGAAAAACTTTACGAAAGAATGTGGGGTAATTTTGTAATTTTTGAAAAATTTGAAAAACTCACAGGAGGGCTTTTAAATGAAAAATTTAAGCTTTCTAGAGTTTTTAAAGACTCTGAAAACCATGAAAACTTCGAAAACAATTGAAACCCTTTCGATAAGTAATTTCAGCCTTCAATTGACCAAAACTTTGACCAAATAGTTTAGAATAGTTTTAAATCCAATTTAGATGAAATCAAAGCCATTTTATAAATTAGAGGACTCAAATTTTATAATGAAAAAAATAGATTTCAAAAAAGAGTTAAAATAAACCCAAATGATAAAAACAAAGACGAGGGACTAAATTGCAAAGTTGAAAAGTTATGTATGGACGCATGGCCTTATTAAAACGTCCTAAATCTACCCTCCACTCTAACCAACTCTCTTGCACGTTGAAATAGAATCAAAGAGAGCTGAGAATGGCACACAAGAGGGAGAGCAACGGGAACAAGAAACAAGCCTTAAAAGTGTAAGTTTTAGCCACTTTTTCCTACTTCTTGCTTTGTTAAACTTCTTCCCCTCTTCTTCCTCTTCCTTCTCATAGTTTTAGTGATTAAATTGGTGCTTATATGTGGTTGGTTTAGGAGAGGGAAGAGAGGATTTGGAAATGCTCTTGGTAACATAAGGAAGCTCCATTGAAAGGCTTGTAAATAAGGTAAGTAAATCATAATATAATTGCTTCTTCTTGATTTCTTCTTCCTTCATGGTTTCGGTTAGAATAGGGGTTATATAATAGGGGTCCAATTCTGATCTAAACATGATAGTAATGAGGCTTTGGGGCATGGGAATCCAATAAAGCAATGAGGAATCAAAATGGACCATTAGATAGCAAGTTTTAATAATTAGGGATTTAGTTACACCTTGACAAATATGAAGCTTCTAAGGTTAATTTAGGTTTTCTAAGAGTATGTATGAGCTCTCAAGAAATCTAGCAAGCTTCATGGATGCCAATCTCTTAGGAAATTGAAAGAAAATCTATGGGCTTCGAAGTGTGGGTGATTCTCGGCCAAGGAGGAACGAGAGCACCTAGGGATTGTTTTCTTTTATTCCAAGGTTTAAAGTGGTCTAGATATGAATTATAAACACCAAAAGAACTAATGATTTGAATTTAGAAACCATGTTTTGAAAGTTAGAAGTTAGGTTCCCTTTTTAGGCATAAAGAAGCAACTTAATATTTGGCTAATTGGATTGAATTTTTGATAGCTCTAATGACTTTCCATAGAGTCAGGTGACTTAGAATGAGTGGAAATGGGAGCCAAGACCTTGAATTATATAGGTTGCTTCATTATACCTTTATATAGAACCATAATGGTGTCATAAGTTAGATGTAACTTATATAATTGTTATGTGAGGTTAGAGTTGATTCCAATGATATGTTTGTGTCTTGTTTGATGTGTCTAGGCTAAGTGAATCAAGTCCCTCCTAGGTGTGGGTGTAAGGCCGAGCCAAGGAAGTGAGGAAACAAAAAGAGAATTTGTCTTCTTGAACTAAGGTAGCCCTTTATCCTTTCTTATATGTATTTTATAGTTGTATGATTGTCATTGGATACTTGTATGTGTGTTTGAATCTTAAGACATGTCATTTGCCATTGCTTGATTAATATGGTACCATTATGTTTCTTAGAATGGCTTTTGTTTTGCTCTTTGTGGGTGAGGTTGTGCCAAAAGTTCTTTGGAATAGGTGAGGTGAAACCAAAAGTCCCTAATAATGGGTGAAACAAGGCCAAGAGTCTCAAGGACAAGTGAGGCTAAGTCAAAAATCCTTAGAAAAAGAGTAAGGCCAATCTAAAAGTCCTAAAAATGGGGTGAGGTTAGGCCAAAAGTCCCTAAAGCTTGATCATGACTTTGACATGTTTTGATAATATGGAAAATGTGGTTTGTTTGACTCTTGTTTATGTTAGATGTACACTTGTATTCTTTGACATGATTATATACCTATATACTGACTTGAAATAGTATATAAGCTATTAAGATTCCATGAATCTCACCCTTTTTTCTCTTTTAACTAACCATGTCTAGGTAGAGTCTAAGAAAGCAATAATGGGAGTCAAGGAGCATAAGAAGCTATCTCTTGACAATAGCTTATTTTGTGATATAATTAAATGTCAAAGTTTGTATATATGAGTTATTTTTTAGATGTAAACACTTGAGCAATTGTAAAAGTATGTAAATGTAGTGTATGAATCATATTTGGAGCCACATGAATGAGAATATGTGATGCCACACCCGAAAATGTGACCGTGCAGCGCCAAACCGAAATCAAAATTAAAAGTAGTAGAGTCGCCACCAAAATTTTAATTTTTGAAAAGGCAAAACTTTAGACAAGCCTTTTTATAAGAAAAACAAAAATGGTCTGCGAACCAGAAAATGGGTTCGAGAGTCGATTGTGAGTGGAGAAGGTGTTAGGTACCTTACAACACCCGTTGTTAAGAACGGTTACCCTAAGTTAATTGTGCAAAATCAATATGACTTTTAATTTATTTTGATTCTCTCTAACAAATTACATGCAAAATAAGAAATAAAAATAAAGAAAATAAAATTAAAAATAAAAAGAAAGAAAGAAATTAAAGAAACAAAATTAGAAAAACAACATAAAAGAAAAGAAATTAAGAAAATGAAAATTAAAAAGAAAAATTTATTTACAAGGGTGGACTTGACCTAAGATGAGAGCGTAGGGCCTATGTACCCTTCAGAGGAATCAAAATCCACGTAGTTCAAATGGAGAATGTGTTTATTTATTTTTTTAGGTTTTTTGTTTCTTTTTGTTTCTTTTTGTTTTTGGGTTTTGTTAGTTTTTAGTTTTCTTTTTTGCTTTTTTTTTAATTCCCTTTTTTTAATAAAAAAAAGAAGGATATAGTAAAAATAACTTTAACTTTCGCAAATAAAACGACTTTAAAGTTGATAGATATGTTTTATTTTGTAAAAGATATAGTTACTTTTACTTCTTTATTCTTCTCATTTTTTATGATTGTTTCTACCCTTTTTTAAGGGGCAAACTTATCTTTTAAAAGTAAAAGTAAGATACTCAAGCTAAAATTGCAAAAATAAAATGACACTTTCTCTCCTTTTTTTTTATCAGTTTAATTTTTTTTTTATCAGTTGTTCTTTTTGTTTTGTGAAAAGAAAAAGAAAATAAAAATTATTTTTACCTTTAGCAAATGAGACGAATTTAAAATAAGTTGGTGCGTTTTAATTTGCTAAAAATAAAGGTAATTTTACTTTTTTTACTTTTCTCCCATTTTCAATTTTTTATTCATTTTTTGACATTTTCATTTGTTTTTGTTTTTGTTTGTTTATTTTTTTAGTTGTTTTCTTTTTCAATTATTTCATTTTATTTTTAAAAGAGACTTTGAGAAAAATTTAAAAGATTGAAAAGAGATTAATTTCTTGTTTACTTTTATGTTCTCTTTTGTTATTGTTGTTGTTCTCTTTTTCTTTTGAGTTTTGTTATGTGTTTTTTGTTTTGCTTTTTAGTCCTTGTTTTTCTTTTTGGGTAAATAGTGAGAAAGAAAATTGAAATCACTTTAGGCTTTTGAAAACAAAACGGTTTCAAAATTATTTTACATGTTTAATTTGCAAAATTGATTATACTTCTTTGCCCTTTCTTCTTCTCTCTCCTTTTTTTTTTATCTTCTTTTTGTATTTTCCTTGTCCTTTTGTTGAAAAACTTTTTCTTTTTTTTTTTATTTTTAGAATTAATTCGATGTAGGCCATTGAAACCTGAAATGTACCAAAAGGTAAAGTTAATATCCAATGGATGTCAAGGAGACTTATTACCCCATATGATCTTTAGGTTGGTTCCTATATGTCTGAAGGGACAAACAATCTCACAAGACCATTCTTGAAAGGAAACAAAATGAAATAAAATGAAAATAAAACCGAAATATTTACTAGCATAGGATGATTTGTGATAGTGTGTGTCTTGTGTTCAATCAAATACTAATTTATTCGAAATATACATCATGATATCTCATACATAAATTAGGTGGAAGCAAAAAACCAGTGAAGCCATCCTTTTTGCCTTCTCTTTAATCATCTGCCCAAGAATCTCTCTAGTAATATACTTGATCAGTGACACTTTTCCTTGTTCTTCTTATTCAGCTATCCCAATCCCATATGTTCTCTCCAGCAATTTTCATGGTCATTAATTCAGATGCAACAAAGGAAAAGCATGAAGTGAAATTAGTTCAAGGCCGAAATCCATAACCACAACAAGAAATCAGCAAGTAAGTAAAAGTATAAATCCAAATTTAATCATTGGACCAAGACTCGCATCTCAAGCATAAATCTGAACCCATAATCAGCTATACTCATAACAGATAACCGATACCTCTATATCAAGCAAGAACCCATATCCTTAATCCACTACTGAACCCAAATTCAACTAGAGAGAATTTAACCGAAAATTCACTTGAAACGATACCAATAAGCAGAAAATTGCTCACTCATACAAGCTAACTAACCGAAACTGAAAACCCAACTAACACTCATGACGCGCATTTGATCTTAAAAATTTTATACTTCCAGTTTAGTTCAATTAGATATATTCCAAGTGATTGCAATATCATTTCATTCCTAATTTGGCACACGATTAAGCTCAAAATGGTGACACTCTAATCCTAAAATTCAGCTTTAAGAAAACAAGGTCATCAAGAATAATAAGATCCCCCAAAATTTAGCCTCAAGACAAAATAACTCCATAACCCCTCAGCCTTGAATTTGTTCCCATAATATGCCCACAAATGAATGACAGAACACTAGTAGAACACACTTACATAGAAAATAATACTAATATTATAAATAGAGAAAAAAATTTTGCATTATATGGGCAAAGCCGAATGACGTACAAAGTTTTTAAGAATTATCAGTAGAATTCATGTCATCAACCTCACACAAAAGAGGTAAAATGCACCCTACCTCTTTAAGGATCATGAAAAGTAGTATTTAAAAAAGAGACTTCCTAAACATTTGCATTCATATGAAACCCATTTATTCAGCAAAGAATGTAGCAGTGGGTTCGTTCCCAAAATGAAAACCAAGGGCAGAATATCCAACATAGCAGCAGCATACTCTCACATGAGCTCTTTTTTTTCTTTAAGAAAAATAGATTAAACCAAGTTAACAAATCATAAACCATGATAATCCTGAATTTGGGCCTGAAATCGACAAACTTTGAAGTTTGATCATCCCATTCACGAGTATACTACAATTTTTTGAGTAAAGTCAGAATCGAAGCGGGAGTTCAAAACATGGTAACCCAATATCCAATAATAGAAGAAGGTTGGATTCTAAAATTAAGGCGGTAGAACTAAAACTAGTGTGAACACTGTATTTTGTCCGGACAAGTCTTAAAGATAATAATAAAGTTAAATTAGCAAAAATATATAAAAATTAAAATTAAATTAAAAATTGACAAAAATTAAAAAAAAAAAGAGAAAATTAAAATATATAAAATATAATAATAAAAATACAAAATAATATATATATATATATCAAAAAAAATGAAATGAAGAAAAAAGGATCCATAGAAAACAAAAATCCCAAAAAAAGGCAAGCTAGCCCAACCTAGCCTGAAAAAAAAAATTTAGTTTCTCCTAGCCTATTAAGCAAATGAAAAAAACAATAAACTTTTATACCAATAAAGATAAAAAAAAAAGGGTAGCCCATGATTCTAAAGAAACCTACAGTCCAATATTCTTGAATCCGGCCCATTAACCCAAGACCACAAGGAAGAAAAGAGCCAGAACAATTTTGTAAAAAAAAAAATATATAACACAGGCTACGTCAGAATGGACCGTACCTTTTTCCATTCCTTTCATGTTTTTGGTCCCTGCTACCAGCGAAGAAGGCGACGAGGCAGGGAGAGACAGGGGAACACGAAAAAAGGGAAAGCAACAGCAGGGAGCAGCTCTGCAAGGGAAAGGGACGCCTCTCTGGGGTTCTGAGGGTAATGGTTCTGGGATCGAGGGAGCGAGACTCGAGAAGAAGAGGCAGAGAAACAGAGGGGAGAAGATTGAAAGAGGGAGAGAAACGGAGGGGAGGAGATCGAAAGGGCGAGCAAACAGGGGGCGTAGGGTGACAAGACCAGAAAAATCAAAAAGAAGAGGCAGAGGGTATTCTCTTCTTTGGATTCGAATGAAGGATGTCGCAGGGGACTGAAAAAAATTCTGGAAACACCGGGGGTTCGAACAACGGAGGTGAGAAGAGTCTTCGAGATTTGAGGATTGTTGAGTGAGAGTGCAAGAGCAGAGAGGCAATTAGAGAGAGAAAGAGAGACGGAGGATCGAGGATGAAAGGAGATTGGGCATTTTCGGATTGAAGGAAAACTCGTGAGTGGGAGACTCGGGAGGATTAGAGACGGAGGATCGAGGATGAAAGGAGATTGGGCATTTTCGGATTGAAGGAAAACTCGTGAGTGGGAGACTCGGGAGGATTTTTCGATTAAAAGGAGAAATGGAGGAGGTTGGAGAAGCTATGGGAGGCGCAAGAAAGTGAGAATTCAGAGAGGGAGAAAAGGGGTTTTTCGGAGATGAAAAGGAATGACCCAATCACAATAGAAGGAGGGTGAAAAAGGGAAGTTACTCGAGGGAAGAAAAACAACGAAGGAGGACCCTTTTTGGCCGCTGTGATTCCTACAGGTAAGCCATGAGCCTTTCACCTTGTTATACCATTGCTTAGGCTGATTTGTGGTTAGATTGTTCAAATGTGTTAATGGATTAGTATATAGGAAATACCATGCTTAATTTCTTGAGAGTATTCCTTAGATGGGATAACTGTATACTTCTTCTAAACGGCTCAAAATCTCTGTTGGTAAATTGGTTATGACTATGTGAATGGATATGATGCTGCGAGAACACCTTAGGTGAGATTTGAAGTTTGATGTTATGTATAGCTTGGTAGATTGTTCTCTTTGCCAGAGTAATGTGCTGATGATACCACACTCTAGTTGTGTCAATCCATTTTTGCATGTTATTTCGATAGGTTCTTCTGACTGGTTTGGAAATCTGAAATTTGATAAGAGATTCGAATTGAGATAGAAAAAGGCGGTTGTGTGGCTATTGCTTGTGTGAAGATCTGACATTCTGATTTTTTTTTTTTGCCTTTTATAATAATCTATTTTACCTCCATTCTGGTTGAGCTGCTATGGAATATCCTCTCCATATGGCTCTTAGATTTTGGCCTTGTTTGGTGAACTGTACTTACCCTATTTAAGCCTTTTGCATCCATCTCTGGATTCCCCGATTTTATTAATGTTTAGTCATGGATATGAATTATTTTAGGATTTGTGTGTGCTGGACTTGGTTGTGGTGTTGTTTAAAGGTTCGAAGGTCTTGCTTTCCTTAAAAAAAAAAAATCATCGAATGATTGTTGAATCACAACACCTAATTTGGTTATCACCTGTTTAGATTATATTTTGCTTCCTAGTTTTACTAATTTGAGTTACTGTTTGAACCGATGTGGTGTTTTTCATGTGGTTTCCGTTTAAGCCATGATTAGGGGTGTGAACGCTTTATAAAAAATGACAAGTCTCAGTCCTATTGCTTTCCGTTTCGCTAGGAAGTTTAATTGATGGCCCTTAATATGTTCTTAATCGGATTCTTTTAACATCATTTTGTGGAAAAACTTGTGGTTCCTTAGAATTTGACAAAGATTTACTCCTCATTTGTTTTAATATTACTGAAAGCTAAGATCTGCTATGCTTTTCCTACCGTTGAATTATTTATCGTTTAACATGTGGAATCATATGTGGAATATCGGGAGTCACTCATCACTTCAAATAAGGGAACAAGAAGGTAGAGCCACGTAAAACCTGGCAGGGCAGCACCTATGGAACTGATCATTAATCCAACCAAAAGGATGAGAGGCAATTGAGTTATAGTTGTATAATTTTGCCTTCTACTCTTGTAAATGTGTTTAAGAGTAATATAGTGGATTATGGTTGAACACCAAACACCCACCCCCACAAATTACTTGTTCTAATATTTTATTTATTTATTTATTTATTTTATTTTGTATTTCGTCACATTTTATTTTTAGAATAGCGGTGTGGGATTCGTTGTCCCCTCAGGCATATAAGGAAAAACCTAAGAATCATGTGAGGTAATAAGCCTCCTTGATATCTATTAGGTATCAAATTTGTATTTTAATAAGTCTTGGATTTTAATGGCCCAAACGTAATTTTGTTTTCAAAAGAATATTAAAAAAAAAAAAGAAGAAGAAAGAAAAATAAACTTTCGACAAAAGAAAAAAGGAGAAGAAGTTAAAATAAATTTTGATTCGCAGAAAAAAAAAAAGATAAAATATTTTTTTCAAATCCTTAAAAAAGGTAATCAATGAAATTAAAAATAAAAAAATATAGTCTATTTGTGAATTAAGTTTAAATTCTTCAAAACCAAAAAATAATAATGACAAAAAACAAAGAAAAGGAGTTTTTCTCTATGATTAAGAAAAGGTTTTCAAATTTAAAATTTAGCTTTTCTTTTTTTCAAAAGTTTACCAAAATTAAAAGAAAACATTTAAAAAAAAAGAAAAGAAGAAAAAAGAGGAAAAAATTGAAGACAAGAAAAATGATAAAAATTAATAAAAACTTATCAAAACCAAAAAAAACAATAAAATAATAAAAAAACAATAAATTAAACAAAACAAAAAAAGAGAGACAAAATGAAAAAAAATGGAAAAACAAAAAAAATGATGAAAAAAAAGAAAAATTGAAAATGCAAGAAAAGAAAAATTAATTCTACCTTTAGCACACTAAAACACATCAAACAATTTCAAAACTTATCTTATTTGTTAAAGGAAGAAGTAATTCTTGGTTTCTTTGTCTTTTCATTAAAAAACACAAAGCAAAAAAAAAGAAGAACAAAAAAAAAAAGCAAAGCAAAAAAAAAAGGAAGAGGAAATAAGTAAAATTGGTTCTGCCTTTTGCAAATAAAAACACCTCAACCAACTTCAAATTCTTTTTGTTTGCAAAAGTCCAGATGATTTTTATTCTTTTTCTCTCCAAAAACAAAATTAATAATAATTAAAGATCAAACAAAAGCCCCAAAAAAAAAAATAATAAGCAAAACAAAAACAAACGAACAAACACAGTTTTTGGTCGAACTACGTAGACTTTGATCCATCCGAAGGATACGTAGGCTCTAGGCTCTTATCCTAGGTCAAGTCCGCTTTTGTAAAAAAAAATTTCCTGTTCAATTTTCATTTCCTTAATTTCTTTTCTTTCATTTTGTCTTTTTCTAATTTTGTTTCTTCAATTTCTTTTTTCCTTTTCTTTTTCAACTTTATTTCCTTTATCTTTATTTTTTATCTTGCATGTGATTTGTTAGGAGAATCAAAATAGACTAAAGGCCACATTGATTTTGTACAACTGACTTAGGGTAACCGTTCTTAGCAATGGGTGTTGTGGGGTGCCTAACACCTTCCCCACTCACAATCGACTCCCGAACCCATTTTCTAATTCGTAGACCATTTTTTTCTTATTTCCCAAATAAAAGGCTTTTCCAAAGTTTTGCTTTTTCAAAAACTAAAATTTTGGTGGCGACTCTACTACTTATTTTGATTTTGATTTCAGTCTTCATTTTCTTTGGAAATTGAACCCAAATTTCTTTTCAGAAATTTTCTTTTAAAAAAAAAAGCGCCACGCGGTCGCATTTTCGGGTGTGACACCCAGTAAACAGAAGGGACCCAGTATGTAACTTCTAGCTACTAGCAAACCAGACTGTGAGTAAAGATCAACAAAATACCTCTATGTATCTCTGAGTGAGTTTTGATTTTCGCTTCCTTCTCCCCAGTCGTGCTATCTCCAATTCCTCGACTACTGCTCTCATATGGACTCCATCAGATTCTCTGAGCTTGTTCCACCGGGTCTCTATTCTGGTCTCTCTCCTTCAGACTCCTTCACGCTCTCCTCTCAATTTCTCCCTCTCTCCGTCTTTCCCTCGTGCTCTCCCTTTCTCTATCTCCATTTGCCTCTTCTATTCTTTACCTCTCCTCCTTCTTCATCCTGTCTCTCCCCTCTATCTTTTTTCCTTCAAAAAATCTTCAGTCTCTCTCGCCCTCGATTCCTCAGTCTCTCTCTTATTCAAAATCATCTTTCCCTATTTGTATTCCCCTCTCTATCAGTTCTTGCTTCCTCTCTCTCCCAGAACTCCTTCTTTAGTCTCTTTCTCTCCGTCGATCTCTCACTTCCTCGCCCTTTTCCCATTTGTGCTCTTTGTCTCCCAATCTCTTCTCCTCTTACGCTTGCTCCCTCTCTCTACTCCCGAATTAGAAATCCCCTCTCGCCTTCTCTCGCACTCCGTCTCCTCCCCACTCAATCTGAAAATCCCTCTTTATTAGAAAAATCGTCCTCCCTCTTGAATCTCTTCCTTGATGCACCCCTTTCTATCTCTATCGTCTCCTCTCCCTCATCGATTCACGTCAGAGATTTCTGCCTCTGATGGTGAAAGGACGTGAACGAAGGTCAACGCCTCGAGCCTGTTGCTGCCTCCTTCGTCTCAGTCTTGCTCTACTGAATCCCAGAGATGCGCCTGTGCATGCTCCCCTGCATTTTCCTACTATCCTCCTTAGGCATGCATGAGTGCATGGTCAAAAAAACAAAGGGGGCCAGTGGATTAATGAATTGGGTAGGATTTACCCAGAATGAATCAGGACTGGATTAGGCAGGCCCATCAGAAGGTCAGATGTGTTGGGTTTTTCTTGGCCCGTTCTTTTAGGCTACATGTTTTTTTTAATCCAATATTGGCTTGCTAAAGAAGAATGTGGTCTTTTTTTTTTTTTTACTTCTCTTTTTTTTTAGATTATGCGTTTTGAAATTTAAAGGAGAAAGGGATACTCTCTTCTTCTTTTTTTAAGTACTCTTCCTTCTTTTTTCATTTTTTGGTTCATTATTATTTTTGGATTTGGATTTTTTTGTTATTATTTTATTATTCTTTTTTTGTCATTATTTTTAAAATTTTCCTGAACAAAATACGATGTTCACATGTGATTTTGGCTTTTGAAAGCCTATTTTTGAATGCGTATTTATGCATGTGAAATAGTGAGTTTGGGGCTTATAATGATTTGGACCATTTTGAATGCTTATATATGTTGTATTTATGCTATAAGATGTGCTTAAATGGTCATGGAAGTGATAGAAGACCATTTAGCACATTTTTAACCCAAATTAGTACCAAAAAGTATCATATTCTTGAGCTAAATCAAAATACAACCAAATGAACTAATCTTGACATAAACTAGGCCTCATAAAAGTCCAAATGCCTTCTTTCTTATTGGAGATACTCATTGGCAGCATTCAATGATATATGTGCTTTGTCCTATTTATGCCTTTCTAGTTTACTTCATGTAAGACATGACATAGGAGGTGGACAATTTCTACCATTACAGGTGTACACGAAGCAAGGCCCAGCTAGTGGTGGAACCACATTCATCGCTAGTCACACAAAACAAATAAATTAAAAATGGTCAAAAATTAGATGCATGCATCTAGCTTTTTTGTTTAATATTTTAGGTAGAAGTATTATTTATTTCTTAAAAATTTGGAATCATTATTAATTTTGTCTCAAATATTTATTGTGTTAATTTTCTTCACATCCTTGTTAAAATTTTTAATACTATCTTAAATAGTAAGTCCATTAATTAATAAAAATTGATGGTGTGTCGTTTCTCATGCCCATGGTCAAATGCCAAGCTCTAAACTGGGGACTTTTATCAACTCCAATTCTCTGCCCAAAGGAGGACTAATTAAACAGTAATAGAGGGTTAGTTAGAATAGAAAAGTAGAAAGACATGTTTAGGACCTAGAGTTATGAAATTACATAATGTAATAACTATATAGGTAGCATATAATACAATTTAATATGTTGTAATGACTGTCTATTCAAGTGTAGCAATATGTCATTAATTTCCATTAATCTATAGACAAAGTTAACATTTAAGATCACATTGAGAATTTTGACAAATATATAAAATAAAGTTGACAAAAAATAAACATTTGGCCTGAAATTGATAATGTTTCCAAAATTTTAAGACTAGAAAAGTTATCTTATTAATTTGTTTATTACTATCTGGGGGCTTCAATCAATATTTATGTAATTGGTTAAATATGTTTCGGAATCTTATGAATAAAGCAAATTATTACATAAAATTTTGATGAATATAATAATAAAAATAATTATTCCAAATCATTTGAATTCTTCACGTAAAAAATTGTCAAAATTTTGTTATGAGAGTTATTGATCTAATTAAACTCTTCTAATGATAAACATTAATTATGAGTGTCATTATTTGTCATTATTTATAAGTTATATAGTTAAGTACTTATACTTTTACATACAAATTTATTTATATATTAAATAAACATTCTTTGAAATATTTATTCAAACAATTAATCTTTCTTATGAGTAAGGAAAATAAAAAACATTTTGCAATGCTATTTTTAATTGTCATCAATACATCACATGAACTATATATATATATATATATATGTATATATTAATATAGCGACTAGTTTAGCACATAAGACGAAATTACATCTCTCAGGAATTATCAACCTTAATTTGATAATATCATTCATAAATGAGATTTAATTTTGAGCAAAACATAAAAAGCAAATTACTTTTATGTCACACTTACAACTATACAATATATATATATATATATATATATATATATATTAGTGACTGATAGATGATAGTAATGCCTATTACAATTGGTCCGAAATGGCTCCCCTGTATAAAGCGCCCGTCTCGCACGCTCACCCAACACTTGACTCAAAAAATTCCTCAAACATTTACTTCAAAATTAATGGCCGATTCAATATCAACCACTCTTTTCTCCCAAACCAAATCCAGTGATGACTTAGTAGAACCTCTACGGCCTGAGAACCTGCTTCCTTCTCTTGGCTCCACAATCGAGCACTGCTTAGCAGAATTCAGCCTCTCCCAATTCCTCCAAGCCCTTCTCGTCTCTTTCGCTTGGGCCTTCGACGCCCAACAGACTTTCATCACCGTCTTCACCGATGCCCAACTTCCACCGTCCTCCCCTGCTCACCACGGCGGCGCATATTCCTCCATCATCTCAGAGTGGGCCTTAGAACCCGAAGACCCCATGACCACGGGCCTCCTGGCCTCCTCCTTCTTCATGGGCTGCCTCGTGGGTGGGCTTGCCCTTTCCACACTTGCCGACACCTCTTTGGGTCGCAAGAATATGCTCTTTTTGTCTTCCCTTCTAATGTCCCTCTCTTCTTTCCTCGCCGCCTTCTCCTCCAACCTTTGGGTCTATTCTTTTCTCAAGTTTCTCTCCGGTTTCGGCCGAGCCACCATCAGCACCTCCGCCCTTGTCCTCGCCACCGAGCTCGTCGGAAAGCAGTGGCGAGGCCAGGTGGGTGTCATCGGATTCTTCTGCTTCACCCTGGGCTTCATCTCGCTTCCGGCCATGGCTTATTTAAACCGAGATTCTTCATGGAGAAACCTTTATATATACACCTCCATCCCTACCTTTTTCTATAGTTTACTGGTCAAATTCCTCGGATGCGAGTCTCCTAGGTGGCTCCTCGTACGAGGAAAGAAAGATGAAGCCATAAAAACACTACGAAGCATCACATCTATATCTCAAAACACATTGAATTTGGCCATCTCTGAAATGTCTTGCATCGAAGAAACTTTAAATAATAATATGGATTTATACTCGGCACTGAGGGTATTAATCGAAAAGAAATGGGCTCTCACGAGAATGCTAGCGATCATAGCTATGGGCGTTGGTATTGGTTTGGTATATTACGGGATGCCTCTAGGCCTTGGAATATTGTCGTTCAATCTCTATTTAAGTGTCACATTTAATGCCTTATCAGAGCTACCATCGTCTCTTCTAACCTTTATCCTCATAGGCAATTTCAATAGAAGAAGTGCGATTTGGGTGTGTACCATCTTAAGTGGTATCTTCAGTGTATTATCTATAATGGAAGGAAAGCCATGGAGGAAGCTGCAAATTGGGTTTGAGTTGGTGTCATTTTTCAGCGCGTGTACTGCGTTTAATGTATATTTGTTATATACAACGGAGTTGTTCCCGACGTGTGTACGGAACTCCGCCTTGGCAATGGCTAGGCAGGCGGTGGTGTTGGGCGGCGCGTTTAGCCCGTTGCTGGTGACGGCGGGAAGGAAGAACAAGTTTTGGTGCTTTGGGGTGTTTGGGTTGGTGATAGGGTTCAGTGGGCTGTTCGGAGCATTTTTACCGGAGACAAAAGGGAGAGCACTTTGTGATACAATGGATGAAGAAGAACGCAGAGAAAGTCAGCTGTGATGTATTGGCCTTAAAAAATGGTTTATTTCATGTCATGGAATTAGACAGCTGCCATTTTCCTTCAATTCCGTTGGATAATGCTTCCCTTTTTTTTCTTTTTAACTTTAAAAATTTGTAAATTTTATGTAAGATCATCATTTATATATACATACACACACATATATATATATATATATATACTCTACGATAAAATTTTCACTTCAAACATTATTCATAAGCCATATTAGTCATGCTTTACCTTAGGCTCCATTTCTTTTTTTTTTTTTTTTTTCATTGTCTTCCTCCTCTCATTTTTCTTCTGATTTTCGTGCAATGCAGAGAACCCACTCCTAGTTGTTTTAATTTCTTGAATATTGATTAATCATAAAGTTATACAGCATTATTATATTTTAGATATGTGAAGAAGTAGATTATTAAGATTTCTCAAAAAAAAAAAGAATAATTCAAAGAAATTTATAATTTTAATTAAAAAAATTATATATATTAGATTATCATATTTCTATGAAGCATCAAAATTTGAAAATAATAGTGCCCTTATAATATGTCTCTCACATGGATGAAACAAAAAATTAAATTGGAACGATTAATTTAACAAAAAATCAATAAAATAACCATGTTTTTATTCAATTTAACCCTCAAAATTAGTCAAAAACTGGCCAAAAATTGATAAAACTGATCAAGAATTAAACATGATCAGTTACGAAAGTGATTTGGCCGGGTCAAGATTTCCCCCCCCCCCCTCTTGTGAACGCAAGTACGAAAACGTCCTTTAATTTAAACTTATGTTTTAATCACTTCAATCCTCACCTTCCTCTAGATTGCTGTGCAATTTTCGCGCCTCCTTCTTCCTTTATTGTTCATAATCGTCGCTAATCTGCTTTGTCTTTTGATCCTTAACATTTCTTTAACACTTGCCTTCTTAAGGCGAAGAGAAACTGAAAAACAAAGGTGAAGAAGAGAAATGATGGCTCTGGGAAACAGAGAGGGAATGAGATCTTTTATAAATAAAATAAAACGAACAAAAAGAAAAGAAAATAAGAAAAAGAAAAAGGAAAACCTGTGAGATCTAATACTCCTCTGCTAGTGAGCCTTTTTTTTTTTTGTAATATCTGTTATATTTACTCTTCTATTTCATTTTTGTTCATTTTTTGAATTTCAAATTTTTTCTTTGCATTAGAATTCAATTTCACGATTTGATTCAATTCAATCAACAGAAATCCAAATAGGTTGTATAACCAAAAGTTTTGTTTACACAACCTATTTGAATTTTTAATTATTTTATTTGGATGCACTAACTTGGAACGAAATTATACTGATAGCGTCCACTCGTGTCCTATCTGGTCTGAGAGGTAGATTTGCCTCAATTCTTTGTCTCTTGCCTTCAGTTTTACCCAAGTTAGCTTATGCTATGTCAAAAGTTTGCTAAGTAGATTAATAAAGATCATTTTCTATCTATAAAAGTATTTTTAATTTTTTTATTCTTTTCGTTGATTTTCATTTATATATCAAACAACGCCTATCATTCAAAATAATTGGTGTGCTACATTACTAATTGCCTTTCACTGTTATTCTTTTTTTTAAAAAAAAATTTATAGAAATGACTGTTATCAGTGAAAATACTATTTATACAAAAATATATTTATCTTAACAAAAGTATATGATAATATTTCAAAAAAGCCAATATTTATTCATTTTTATTAAATTATCTATTTTTATAACATTTTAAATTATCTATTTACTTAACTAGTATATATTATATTTTAATATATTAAGTTACTTATATAATTCTAAAATTTTAAAACTCATAAAATCACGATTTTACCTTATTTTGACTGATAAATCATGAACCATTTATTTTTCTAATTCACTAAGTGATTCGATTTTCAAAACATTAGTTTCTCATAATCTTTTTGACCATTTTAAAATTACATTTAGATTTTCAAATTTTATATTGGTTTCTCCCAAAAAAAATTGTAGTGATTATTTTTGTAAAGAAAATATATTAAGAATAGATTTTTTTTTTCAAAATTATCTGTCTAGACATCGATTGTGTATGCCAAATTAAAAAAAAAAAGTAGATGTTTAATTTAAAAGATTGCTTTTAAAGATTTTTTTATCTCTAAAGAAAGACTTTTTTTTTTTTGGGGATCAAACACCAAAAAATTATTCACCTCAGCTTTCCACATTAAAGAATCTCTCTATATTTTTAATTAGTTAATTATATATAATAAATTTAAAAATAGATATTCATAATTCTTAGAAATATACTAATATTAATTTCAAGATGAGAAAGGAATCTACGTACATATCCTAAAAGACTGTAAATTAAGCGTGGGATTTGGGATGACGATTTTGATAGATATATGACATTTTGTTAGTTTCTGCAAGAGTCGTAGCCGGCTCGTCATGTAGGAGGAGAATTCCACCATGCGTGTCCGTCACTTATGTTAGTTTGTGGTTGTTTTATTTATCCTTCCTGGGGAATATCTCTCTTTATTTGTAGATACATCCAAATGATTCATGAGTTTATATCAAGTCGGGAACCAAATCCTCTAAAATATGCTTCCTCTGAGGCTCATGTATGGGAAAATAATAGAAAAAATAAATAATGATTCAAACGCAATACATAAAAAAATATATACTCGAAAAGTAATAAAATGATGAACTCGGACTAGTTGGATCTGAATTTATTAGAACTCGGACTGTCCGAGTTCTATCTCAGTAAAGGAAAATATTGAAATTATAAAATCTGAAGACCTATTATAACTAATTAAATAATATAAATAAATGAGGAAATTAAAAATAAATAATTAAACATTTGATTAACATCTTTTTTTAAAAAATGAAAGACAAAAATAAAAAAAATAAAAAGAACAAGTAAAAATAAATAAAAGTAAAAAATTGATGTATAATAAATTTAAGAAATTCATAATAAAAGTATAATAATAAATTACATAAATTTTAAGGAATAAGAAATAAATGCTTATTTTTAAAAAAAATAAACAATTATTAACAATAAGACTAAGCTAATAAAGACAAAAGAAATAAAAAAATACCCAAAAAATAAATTTTTATTTATTTATTTTTATTGTAATAATTAAAAGAAGAATAAAAGGAGAATCTACCTCAACTTATCTTATTAATTGGTTGGAATCATGACTAGGTACTTCTTGTAAAATATTTTTACATTTTAATAAATTGATGTGAAATTAGTTTAAATTTGTTCTTAAAATTAAAATTTTCAAAGAAACTAAGGATTTATACAAAAATTTATAATAAATTTTTTAGAACGATTCTAATCCCTAAAAATATATGTTTAAAGAGATATTTGTTTAAGAGATAATACATTTTCCTATTATTTAGATGTAATAACTCTTTGTAAGAGATAGATAAAAATTTTTTAGACAAAATTTTTTTTTATGATCCACTAAGAGATTATTACTTATTTAATAATATTTCTTCACAGATGAAAATAATTTTTTTTGAAAAATATTTTAATCTATACAAAAAAATTGAGGCTAATTTCTTTTATTACTTTTGGCAAAATTTTAATAGTATTGAGGAACCTAAAAAACTTTTAAAAGTAAGGATTCATTATTTGGGGAATAAAAAATAAAATTGATTGATCACTTCAAGTGCCCGTATTATCATTTGTACTAAAATAGATTTGGTCAGTAATACCAATAATTAGATTGTTTAAATTTAATTATGCAAGTTAAAAAAATAATTTAAATTATAAACTTCTTTGTCTTTATTTTGTTTGGTTGAATCATTTTCTTTTAAGTTTGCAATTGAAAAGTTATGTGAAGTTTTTAAAGTTTGTAATTATGAACGATAAAATTAAGTTGATAAAAATAAAGGAAATAAAATGACATGCAGGTTATTACGGAATTCATATAAGATGTGATAATAAATTACACAAAAATTTATACAAAAATACTATAAGAGATGACTTCTGATGCTGCAACGAGGTCTCTTTCTTTCACGTTGTGGTCGCTGCTGTCTCATTTCTTCAGGTTGTTGTTGCTCCTGTACCGTGGGTGAAGAATCTAAATTTATGCATGGGGAATCAACTCAAGTAATCGGCTCATGTGGTGTCACAAATTTGCCCTGCGATAATCGCCCAGGGTCGAAGGAGCTATTGGCGTATGCAGCACTGAATGCAGATGTATCAAACAAAATGTCAACAAATGAGCCTGAGCCTCCATATTGCTACTCGGGTGTTCCAAACTGAGACATTGGTGACGAGGGCGGGAAATATAAAAGGTCGGATCCCACAAAGTCACAAAATTGGCTAGTTGGGACAGAAGAAGATGGATCGGCTATACCAATCTCTTAAGGCACTAGAGTCAGAATATATGAAGATGGACCGGCCACGCTACTATTAATATCCTGCTGCACCGTCTCTTTTATTTGCTGCTTCTGACCTGTAACAGTGGGCTGCTGGGATGACAAGTAACCCTGACATCGCTTCCCTGGTCGACCAATTGGAATTTGAGGTCGAGGCAAATCGGGTGCCAGTTCAGCAGGCTGGGAGAACAGTGAAAAGTGTTGTTCACCAAGAGCCAATAATATATTTCTAAAATCTCGGCCTACAATCTTGCTGAAATTTGAAGGCAAAAGGTCTTGTAAGTGTATGTGATAAAGATTTTCTACTAAATCAGCCTGTATAAAAAAAAATGAGCATTTGAATGTCAACATAACAGGGAAATAAAATAAATAAATAAATAAATACATATATACACTAATATATATATATATATATTGAAAAAGTAAGAGATCAGATGTATTAGGAATATAAAAAAATTACCGCATAACCAATTGTAGCGCTAACTGGGTGGATCCATTGTCGAGTACATCGCCAGTACTATCTCATATACTTAGATATGTGATCAAATGGCTCATCAATAATAGAAGACTGCGCTTTAATACATTGCCAATTATACCATTGTTGGACAAAGGTATTATACTCTGTTTTCCAGTTGGTTTGGGATCTGCCATGAAGTTGTAGAGCATGAAGAGAATCTAATCTGACAAGTGCCTGAGGAATAGGTTGATGCTGACCAAATTGGCGAAGGATGCGATCAGGATGATGCCACTTTATGATATAGAAGCATATGAGGGGCACCGAAGCAATCCAAATATCAAGCGATGCTAAACAGTATGCAAGAATAAAGTCAAGCACATCTTGGGACTGGTATGAACGCCAAATAATCTGGAAGTAACATGGATGAAAAGACAAAAATATAAAAAAATGTTAAAATTATGATAAACATAAGAAAGAGAAAAAAAAAACAACTAACCTCATTGTCTCCCATGGCATCCAATAAGGTTCGATACTGACTCAGGGCTCGCATACCTGGACGAAGAAGTCGTCCAACGTTCTTCTATCTGTAATGATTTTCAATCATTAATGGAAAATAAAAATAATAAGGGCTATGTAAGAAGATACATTTACAAATATAACAGTTATCCAATAGGTACCTGAACCCTAAAGGGGGAAGTAGAGGATAATCCTCTAATCTAAAGGTCAGGGGTCAACGCCCTCTGTGGTGCGAGTATTAGAAATTGATCCCATGCTCATAAATGTAGCAATGCCAAGCAACCACCTATCCCCTTCTCATCTCTATATGTTGCATTACATAGCTTGTGGTATAAGTAAGCTAATACTGTTGAACTCCAACTGAACCTACCTGCTTGTTCGAAGTCATCTAACAATGGGAGATACATTAAATATACTTTATGGCTAAATCTATATTTTGAGATAAGGCATTGAAATATTGCACCTTGAACACTATCAAAGATTCTCCCATTTGCATAAATGCAAACAAGTTTATTTCTTACTGCCATTTGAATTCCTACATTTACAATTTCATTTAATTATCTCCACATTTAATTTCTAATATATATTTCATTACCTATTTATATATATTAATTTTTTCAATATAATTATCTGTTCCTAAACTTTTTTCCCTTTTTAAATATTCCTTTACTTCTAACATATTTGCACATATTTTCTAAAGCCATGCCAATATATAGACAATAATAAATAAATAATCTAAGGTAGCAAAATTTACCTAAATGAATAATAAACAGTAATAACTACTTTTGCGTAATAAATAATATATAGTATTAAATGCATTTTCCTAATAAATAATATAACATATTATCTTTCTCCACTACAAGGTAATTTTCAATATGCATTATTTATTTATTTATCTTATTTCTTTTAATATAATTATTTATTCATGACTTATTCATTTCTCCTCATTTTTTAATGTAATTTTTTCTACCAATTCTTGATCATTTATCCTATATATATTACCCATTTGTTTATTTACTATTTTTTTTCTCCATTTCACTCATTTTTTTTCCTAAAATCCTTCCTTTCTAAGATACAATTTTTTTATTCTCTTTTTTTTTTCTTAACAATTTTTCATTCCTTCATTTCTTTATCCTTTTATCTTTTTATTTTTAGGTCTATATGTAGTTTTTTTTCACATCTATTAAAAAATAGAAACTACATATATATATATATATATATACATATAGTATATTTTCAGCTATTTTGAAAAATAATAACTACATTTTAAAATTTTTTTCTACACTATAACGTCATTTTCAAGATGTATTACTTATTTATTTCTTCTAGAATTTTTATATATTTAATTATTTTACATCACTTTTATTTCTCCAAATTTTTTCCACATAATTATTTGTTCTCATATTTTCTTCTTTTTTTTTTTTGGATATTTTATTATAAATATATCATTAAATATATCATCAACTTTCTTTATTATTTCATACTTTCTTATTTATTTATTTTCCATCTCACTAATAATTTATTCAAATTTCCTTCATCTTTGAACTACAATTTTTTTTCCATTCCCTTTTCTTTCCCTCATTCATTTTTCATTTCTTTATTGCTTCATCTTTTGCTCTTTTTATTTTTTGCCTATATATAGTTTCCATTTTCAACATATTTTTTAAATATATAGTTTTTTTCCTATATATAGTTTCCAACATATATTTTTACCTCTCCTAAGCACAACATATCAATAATACTAAATAAACAATTTATTCTCATACAAATAATAGAAGTAAATATTAAATAACAAAAAATAAAATCAGTAAAATGAAATAAAATGATTCTCCATGTTTTTATCCATTAAAAAATAATAAACAACTAACATAAATAACTAATAAAAAATAATGTAAATAATTTCCATTTCCATTTACATCAATATTTATTTTTTACTTTAAAAAATTTTTATTTCACTAATCTTTTTTTCAAAAAAAATAACAACTAAATTTAATATTTTTTTAATATCTAATATAAAACAAAATAAATAACTAAATTATATTACATACCTTCAATTTAATTTTCTTGGAGGCCATCAAAATTTTTGACTGAGATCACAACAGCAAGAAGATGAAAAATTTATCCCCAGACTCATGAGCACCCCACCACGCATATGAAGTGAATTTGCATTCGAAAAGGGAAGCCGAAGCCATTTATAAAGGGAGTTCAGCTGATTTTTCCTTCATTTCTTTTTTTTTTCGACCAATCAAATTTCTTCTGCCTTTTCATTACATTCTCCTACTGTTGCTCCTCTCATTCGACGTGATCGGTCATGCCAACCAGGCCTAGCCTGGCACACCGACAAAATTAGAACCATTGGTATCAAGTTTGTAGCATCGTGACACGTAACGTTAGAGAATAAAACTCGTAACCAATGGTTTCGAGTTTGTAGATGGATGACACGCGGCGTTCTAGGGGAGCTTCATATAGTTGAATTCGGCTTATTTGACTCCAAATTTTAAATTTTATTACTTTCTGGTAAATACTTTGTTTAGTATTTGTTTTGGATCAAATTAATCGACGGCTATTGCTTCTGTACGTAATAGCTCTTCCTTTGAAGTTTGCCTGAAGCGAGAAATCCTAGCCGTTTGTCTCTTCAAGTGTTAAGATCATGCCATGTGGGGCCTTAATCATCAAAACGCACAATTTTGACGAAAGAGGAGGCCAAAGGAGACATGTCGACAAAACGCAGGGATTCATCTGTCACGCGCCTCCATCTTCTCCGACTTTCTGCTCTGCTCTCCTTTATCATCTATCGGCTTGCCTCCATCTCCACACGCCCAGACACCTTCTCCAGCAAAACGCAGAGTCAGAATTAGATAAGTGAGAGTTCTAAGATAAGATTTCTTTTCGCCCAGGGAAGAATTTTTAGCTCTCAAATAAGGAATAAAACAGGGGCTATTAAATGGTCCATATGAAAAACTAACAGCAGAATATCAAGAGGAACCTTCAGGTAGCTTAAAAATTGGTCTGGAATTGCGAACAAAACAATAAACCAAATCAGCAAAATGTGGCAACACACCCACCAAAATATTAAAATCGTTCTAGGTTCTGAATGAAGATGCAAAGGACACCTGGATATTGAATCTACATGTGTCCGCTGTAGTTATTTCCTTTCAAAGGAGGAGTTGGATGATTCACAACTGAGCCCGCACTCACTCATGATGGGGCTTTGAAAAGACTCAATCAATTGTTCGAATTCCCACGTATTGCAACTGAGCAATACCAAGCATACGCAAAAACCCATCTGGAAATTGAGAAAATATATATATATATGTTGGCAATAAATTTATTATGGAAAATAGACAGTGAAGATTTAATTCTCTGGTGGCCAGATGATGAAGGTGACAAGTTGTTCCATAGATTCAAATGATCAAAATTTAAAAAAAGAAAAAAGTAAAAGAAAAAGAAAAAAAGAAAGCAGCCAAGGGGTAAAAAAGAGAGATCGGGATGTTCCCGATGGGTGATGACCATTTTCTGAAATAAAGAAAGTAACAAAGAAGAGGAGGAGGAAGGAAACGAAAGAAAGAACAACCGGCTTTTCTTTATGTTTTGTTGCTGCCATCTTTGCCAATTGTGTTTTTTTCTTTCATCCCTGAAAACATCAAAATAAAAAATGTCTCTTCATCATTCTGGCTCACTGCCTGCCTGGTTCTTTGATAAAGAAGAGCTGAGAGATGATAAAGGAGAGCACAGCAGAAGGTCGGAGAAGATTAAGGCGCTACATGGCATAATCTCAACATCTAAAGCGATGAACGGCCAAGATTTCTCACTTCAGGCAAACTTCAAAGAAAGCATACTTAAGAGGATTTAATTTCGATTAAGTCATACTCGCAAGTTCAATCCACCGCTTTTGTCTTCCCCAGTTGTGGCATAGCAAAGGTTTGTCTAGGGTTGAGTCATAATAGAAATGTGATATTTAGATTAGATGTGATTTTGGTTTTAAAAAATATATATATCCTATTTAATTAAATAGATAGTATATTGTTTAAATAAAATGATTATCCTTAAACTTTTAAATTAAACTAAATGAAATTAATTCATTAATAATACTTTGATTTTCTCCCTTTTAATCTAAAAAAAAATTAAATTAAAATGAATATTGTATTAAAAATTACTTTTCATATTAACATAACAACTTCACCACCTAAATACCCATGACATAATTTTATATTTAGTCAATAATCATGTGATATATATTAAAATACATTAAAACAATATACCATCATTTAACAATATCATAATGACTTATGGAACTATTCAAAACAATATTTTGAAGGGAAAAAATTTATCTAATAAAATATAAATATTTATAAAGTTGAGTTCATTTTAGAAGCAATCACAAAATTTTAATACCCTTTTGTTGAGTTCATTTGAAAAGAAGCAATTAAACATGCAAATTGAAATTTTACCGAAAAATGAAAGATTTAAAATTCATTATTTTTAGCGAAATGTTTCTAGGATTGAATTAATTAAATTTTATAACTAATTATTCAAATAAAATTATATTATGCAAACAAACATTCAATAGGTATTTTTTCTCACATTTTAAAACTACGGCAAAAAAATAGATTTTTAGTGATGACTAAAAAATGTCGTCGCTAAAACTATACTTTTAGTGGCGACCTTATTAGGTAGTCACTAAAATATTATCCTTCATTTTGGCAAAATCATTTGTGGCGATACAAAAAAGTCGCTACTAAAAGTTTTTTTGTAGTGACAAAAATGTCTTCACAAAATAACTTTTAGTAGCAACATGAATATGGTATCTATTAAAAGTGACTTTTCGTGGTAATAATTGGTCGCCACTAAAAGTTGTAAAATTTTTTTTATTAAAAAATTATTGTGCCAACACTTTTAGCGACAACATTAGATCGCGTCTAAAATTAACTTTTAGTTGCAACATTTGGTCACTACTAAAAGTTTGGGCAAGTTTTTTATTTTTTAATTTAAAAATTATTGTGCAAAAACTTTTAGTGGTAGCCAACGTTGCCACTAAAATCTACTTTTAATGGCAATACCTATAGGTTGTCACTAAAAGTTTAACAATTTTTTAAAAATTTTTATTATTAAGATTTGAAATAAAGACCTAAAATAAATTGTTAATATTTTAGTTGATTATACTACAATGTTATTGCAATTATGTTATGAATTGTTTAATATATATAAATTTTTAGATAAAATAATATAACCAATATATATATGTCATATATATAATATCTAAAAACAACAAAACTAATATATATATATATATACTATTTATAATTATAACTATGCTTTCAATTTAGTTAAATTTTTTACATTTCGTAAATTACTTTTTCCAATTTATTATTTTTAAGCCTTTTGTCCTTTTTTTTGTTTTTTATTTTTAATGATAATGAAATCTTAATATAATTTAAGAAGTCAAGAAGTTCAATATTAAATATTAAATTTTAATTATGGGTAATTTTTATTTTTAATTAAAAATAACTTCTAAAATATTTTAAAAAGCATGTAATTAGTAATTAAATATTTAAAATTTATTTATTTTATTATTCTTTTAATATATAAAATTAAAAAATATATTTAATTATCATTAATTCGACCACAGTTTAATTACAGTGAGATTAATGAACATTGAATTAGTATTTCTACCAGTTTAATAACCAATTTGGTTTTAAAATTGTTGCATATTTAATATTTATTCATTTATAATTTAATATTATATGATAATTTTTAAATTGTATATATATATATCATATTTTTTAGAAAAAAATTTGATTAAAAAAATAATAAAAACACTTAATTTAATCCTAAATTTCATCTTTCCCCTTTCTTCTAAATATAAATCATATTTGCATTCTCTTTTTTAGTACTTGCTCACACCCAAACTCTCCTCTTCGCTATTCATTTAGCTCTTTTTCTTCTTCTTCTTCAATATTTAGATTTGCATGTTACAATATCTTTCTTAGAGGGCTTAAGGAAGATTGTTCTATTTTGTCTAGTAGATATTGTAACACTATAACGTATTAATAGTGATTATCCATCACTTAAACTTGATTGCATATGATTTTCAAAGAAAAGGACCAAAATCGTGGCATTTTAATACTTTAAGTAGGGGTTTAAATAGTCATACTTTGCCCTGTGGGTCCCGTGAACCTATCAATTACATTCTATACTTAAACTCTATTCATACAACTTATACATAGCATAAAACAATCCATGAACCATGGATATGAAGCCAAAAACTAGAAAATGTAATTTCTTAAAACGGGCCCAAAAGTAAAATTTTTGACTCTAACTTTCAAAAATCATAACTAATTCTAGAAAAATAAGAATCAAGCAAGCCATAGCTTTCTGGAAAGCTCCAGATGTTGACATCGAAAAAGGCACAAAGGTCCAGCTGTCCCTGGTACTAATACAACTTGCTATTATAAACTTCAAAAATTCATAACTAATTCCACAAAAATCTAATATGGGAAAACTATACCAATTTAGAAAGCTACAGATGTTAAATAGAGGAGAAAAATAAGTTCAGGTCATTTTAGTAGCCTTTGGATCTCGAAAATTGATGGAAAAGTAACAAAGGTCAGCTAGCTTCCCTGATATTGATATAGAATTTCAAAAAGTTATTTCTCCTTTTACAAATTCCAATTGAGGTGCTTCTAGTTGGCATAGCTCACTCTGGATGTCTAGTTTTGCCCATAAAATTTTATGACAATTGAATATCATTTGCCCCATGAATGACATAGATTTTTTTTCAGACCCATTAGCACAATATGATAACCAAAACTAGAAAATTCTCCAACTTCAACAATTCACCAAATATTTCACAAACCTCCAAATAATACCCACTTTAGCTTCCCAAAAATTTATTAACAAGCTCTAGATGCATGTCAAATTCTAGATCAAGAGAAGCTTTTTTGGTCCTATTTTGACAGAGCTCACGAATTTAGCAAATTTAATATCATATATGGTTGAAAGTGAGTCTAAATAGCCTCCTACATACTCTAACACCTCTTGAGCAAGTTTTAAAGTATAAATACAACATATATGAATTGACCAAGTGGTCCGAACCATCACACATCTCAAAATCACCATGCTACGGGTAAAAACACACTACTACATACAAGCCACAAAGGGGTCAAATCTTATATTGCCATTACTTTAGCTTCATACATGGTTCATATATCATTTATACATACTTTCACACGTGATTAAACATTTACATCTAAAAAAAATATGTATACTTAAGCACTTTGGCTTTTCTATATGTCAAACTATGCATAAGTGTGCAAAAGTGCAAAGAAATGGCCATCTATGTCTCGTGTCCTCTACTCTTTGGCTCTTAAGCTCCACTTAGACCATATGAGATGGGAGAGGGAAGGAGGTGAGATTCATAGAATCTCAATAGCTCATACACTTATTCAAATAAGCAATTAAGGCATATAAATAAGTCAAAATATGTAAGTAGGCATCTAACCATTCACAATCATACAACACATGATTTACATGCCATGAAAACCATATCAATGCCAAGAATAAGCTCTAAGAACTTTTAGTTTAACCTCATCCTATTTTTGGGACTTTTGGATTAACCTCACTCTTAGTCTAGGGACTTTTAACTTGCTCACTCATCCATGAGACTTTTGCCCTTATCTCACCTATTTCTAAGGACTTTTGGCTTTACCTCACCCATCATAAGGGACTTTTGGCATTATCTCAACCAAACAATTTTTTACAATCCAAAATATAAGTATATTGGTATCAGTGGATCAAGGCAACATTAAATGACATGTCTCACAATATAAGCACATACACAAGTATACAATGACTATATACATCCAAGAATGCATCAAGAAAGAGTGAAGAGTTACCTTGTAAACCAACACAAGCCTTCCTTTTTTATTTCTCTTTGTCTTTCTCGATCTCAAAACCACAACTAGATGGAGCCGATTCTCTTGAGCCTTGAGTTCTAGCCTTCTTCAAGAGTGGTTCTCTTTTACCTTCACCTTCTCTTTTATTCTCCACTCTCCCTCTTCTAAATCAAGCTCAAAACAAAACTAATTCAACAACCAAAATTATAGAAAGAGAGGGCAAAGAGAGAAGCACAAAATTTTAAGAAGGAGAGCTATGGAAATCTTAAGTTTTACTTACCCTTTCCTTGGTTTCCTTCATTCTCTTGGTTTCTCTCTCTCTCTCTCTCCAGCCCTTTTCTCTATTTTGGACGAAGTATGAGTTGGTTAGAAGAAAAGGAGAGGATCTAGACTCTTTAAGAAGCAAAATTTTCCTTTTTCATGCTTTTCCAGATTAACTCTCGCTACGGCGAGTACATATTAGTCCCAAGCCCCTATTCTGGCTACGACATGCGCTATTATAAGAAACTCCTTAGTTTTTGTATGAGATGCCTGAACTCGTTATAACTAAAAGTATTTTCGCTACAGCGAACCAATACATTCGCTATAACTAGCTAGATTCTTGCTATAGTGAACATATATATTCGGTATAGCTGGGTTGTAGTTAGCAGACTTAGAAAAAATTACATAAATTCAAAAATTTTGGTTGTTATAGATATAATGAAGTGGGTAAAAGATCTTAGTAATGCAGTTTTAGGAGTAACTTTTTTATTATTCTTTATCTAGTTTTAAGAGCTATCTAATCCTTAATTAAAATTAATAATAAACCAAATAGATAATTTTATTATCATTATTTAATTTCTAATTTAAAAGATAATTAAAAATTTATGAAATAAATGTGTACATCATTGATTAAAATTTAATAATTATCTTATAAAAATAATATTAATGTAATTTAAATAATCTCAAATAATATATTTATTACTTAAGTAATATCTTTATTTATATATCAATTATCAATTTTTTTCATTTATTTTTATCTAGGTTTATGAGTAATCTAATCATTAATCAATAATGAAAAATAAACTAAATAGATAATTTTATTATAATTATTTAATTTCTAATTAAAAAGATGATTACAATTACAAATTTATTAAATAAATTTATACAATACTTATTAAAATTTTAATAATTAATGCATAAATATTTATATTATATTATTTTAAATAATCTCAAAATATATGTTTATCATATTAACTATTTTTTTGTTTCTGGATTAATTATTAGTAGTTTGTTTTCAATTATGCTTCATAGTCACACACACACACACACAAACTTAAAAATTATAATTTCCATATGATAGCTTTACAAAGGAATTACATAAGTATAGGATGAGCAACTCTCTCAAGGTCAGCATTTAGAAAAGAAATATAACTATTAGGAGGATTATACAAAAACATGAAAATTAAGAGAAAGGGAATTAGCAAAATTAGCATAGGTGTTATAATTTACAACCATATAAGATAAGGTTGATTGTTATCATCAAGTTTGGTCTCAAGCTAATAATTAGTTAAAAAATGAAAAAAAAAATCTATTTAATTTTTTAATTTCTAATTAAAAAGATAATTATTGCAAGATAGATATAATAGAAATTAAATTACAAAATTCAAATTAAGAGTTAAAGAATATTTAGATAAAGATGATAGAATAGTTTGACTATCATTCGATAATGTTTATCATAAGATATATAATTTTTTAATTTGTTGTTTATGACTACAAAAAATAACAACTTTTTATTTATAATTTTTTATTATTAAATAAAAATTTTAAATTATAGAGTTTAAACATCAATATTTAAAATTAAGATTTAAAAACTAAATCTTAATTTTTTTTTACTTGTAGTTATATCCTTAATAAGAAAAATGAATAGCTCAATTATTTGATCCTTTTAGCATAACCCAAAAAAAGAAATGTTTAATAAAAAAATATTTTTCTATCCTTCTCTTTTTTTCTATGGCCTTGATTGACCAATTTCTCAATTTAAAAATAATTTATTTCATAGGAATTAAACTACAAAATTTAAATTAAGATTTAAATATTTAATTGTTAATTCAAAAAATAATTAAAAATTTATGAAATACATTTGTTCAATATTTATTGGAATTTTAATAATTATCTCTTAAAAATTAATATTACTTTAGTTTAAATAATCTCAAAGAATAAATTAATCACATAAACTATTTTTTGTATAATATTTATTGCTAGTTTCTTTTTAATTACTGTTTATCCAGTTTTAAGAATGATCTAATCATTAAATTATAATAAAAAAATAAATCAACTAGATAATTTTATTATAGTTATTTTTTGTTTTGGTGAATGGAGGTATAGTTATTTAATTATTAATTAACAAGAGAATTAACAATTTATGAAATAAACATGTTCAATATTTATTAAAATATAAATCATTATCTCAAAAATGACATCGCATTTGAACCTCAGAAACTTTCATCTCTTAGTCTTACTTTGATCCCAAAAATTTAAATTATCTCATAAAGATGATATAGTTGTCTTGTTTACTCTAAGGTTAAGGTTAAAGGTTTAATATAGATAACAAATCCTAAATAAAAAGATAAAGCAAAAATATAAAACTGACTAAATTAAATAAATAAGATAAATAAAAATGACTAAAATAAAAAAATATATTATTTTCTATTATTAATATTAAATAATTATATTGGTTATATTTATACATATTATATAATTATAAATATTATATATAATTAAGATATATAGTTGAGATATTACTTAGTCTTTTCCTTATATTAATTAACCTAGATAACATAATCTTAATAAATTTAGATAACTATCTAATAAAGATAATAACACCTAAAATAAAAAAAAAGGATAAAAAAATAAAATGGACTAAATTAAATAGATAAAATAAATAAATAAATTTGTCAATAGATTATTATCTATTATTAATATTAATTAATTATATTATTTATATTTATACATATTATTCAATTATATATAATATATGTAATTATATTATTTATATAATGTATATTTCTTTAGTGTCAAATTAAAAAAGATATAATAAATAAAACAAAAGAAAGTATATATTTTGTTAGTTTTTTAAATTCCAAATTTTAAAACTTAAAATTTACATATATTTTTCTATTTAAATATCATCCAATGATGCCATCCCTCCTCAATCCCTAATTCCCCTTTTTTCGTATCACTAGTTGGTTTTAGATCCAAAACATTGATGTCCTCTCTTCCTTCATTTCTTCATGCCCTAGCTGTGCTCCCTGCCTCCCTCTCATCATCATGAGTTTTCGTCGAGCGATGGCCCTTCCTCCAAAGCTTTTCTTCCTTGTTCCCTTCATTTTAGCTTCGGCTCTTCCTGTAAGGTCTCTTATTTTGCAAGTTTTGCTACTCCTTCCATCCATTATTCTTCTTCCTTTCAATCTCAAGTAATCTAACAATTTCTTCTTCCATTTTTGCTATTAAACTGATTTCTTTATAAAAGCTTTCTCCCCTAAAATTATTTGCTCTGTGAGTCTTCTTCTTTTGACGTGAAAATACAGGAAGAGGAAGTTTTAGCTTAGGTGTTGGTTTTCCTTTATATTATTCAATCAATTTAGTTAAACATCAATATTCCTTACCAATTTGTTGATGAAACTAGAATGTGATAATTCTATACAATCTTTTAGAAGTATTAGCTTTCTATTTACAAGCTTGGGTGCTGTTAATGTGACACTTTCAATAAATAATTCAACTTAGAATGAAAGACAACATTCAACTTTGAATTCTTGGATGATTCCTATAATTGCAGGAAATAAAGTGCATATCTATGAGCCAAGAAACGAGATTGAAGCATGAAGAGTAGTTATACTGCATCCAAAATTTGCAATTAAATAATTACTAGTCCTATATAGTGGAATATTGAATATTTAATAAAATGAAACTATTTAACAATCTAAGTTCTGCTCTAAAGTGATTGTTTTACTTTTGTTACTAGGATAATTTATTCAGTACATATGACTCTGGAGCATATACTACAATTTCTTAATGTCTATGAAGTGTGATATCAACATTGTCATGTAGATATGGTGTCATAAAATTTTCTTTCAATTGTTTTAAAATTATACTTCATAATGAACTGTGTCCTGTATCAATTCTCTTATTGTTTCCTGGGAAAATTAGAAAGACAAGTGACAGAATTTCACTTGTAATGATTTTGTTATGGTTCAAGTTTTGATGTTATAATTATATGGAGAAGGAACAGCTTTGTATCTTGATCATGTAGTTCTTTTTGACACATGATAAGAGGTTGATATTATGTCCTTGCCTTGGCTTCCACTTCACTGCATGTAAGTGTGTTAAGGCATTTGATGTGCAACTAAAGAAACAAAACAACAAAGAAGAAGGATTGGATTTCAATGATTATCTATTGATATAAAATATAAATGTCACATTGCTTTTGAAATTTAATGTTTTGTTTTAGTTTCCTTCTCTCTCAATTATTTTTTTTAATGTACAACTCAAAGTTAAATAAAAGCTAGCTATATAGTCCTTTTTTTTTATTGCTCAAATCTAGTTTATAGAATCTGTTCCTTAAAATCTGAACCATTTGATAGCAATCTTTCAACCTACTTGATCGCAGTCCTTGAAATCTGTTCAACTAGCTAGGAAAATTTCAATTTTCTTGTTTGTTACTGGAGAACTTTGCTCTAACTAGTTATTTATGTTTATTTCTTTTATTTGCTATTTATTTGTCACAACAATTGTAAATGAGTTACCATGTGTTGGCAATGGCATTTGATGGCTCATTTTGTGAACTATTCCCCTTGGAAATACTAAAAACAAAGTTGTTATTTTCATTTTTCTCTTTAGAAAGTGATTTATTATTCATATGAATTCTTATGACACTCTCGAAAGGATGAAACTAAAGAGTAAAGAAAACTTTTATTACACCTTTGATTAAGGAACTAAAATTAAAGTGAAGCATTATGTCAACTGGAGATATTATAAAACTTAAGGAACTAAATCCTGGGTTGACTGAGTTTCTTGTGCCTATCCTTCTTAGTATCTAAGTAACTTGTTTTGCTCACATCATGCCATTCATGTGGTTATAGGTTGCTTGGACCCACAGAATTTCAAGGAGTTTAAACTAGTTAAACGCATACAACTAAGCCATAATGTCACAAAGTTCACATTTGAACTTCCAATGCTTCAATTTTGGGTCTTGCAATTGGCCAACACATAAGTTGCAGGTTCTATTTCTTGATTTTGTTGTGTCTTATGCCTCCTCATATGGTACAAATTAGCTCAGTTTGTATTTGTTTTGAAATCATTTACTACACATTAATGTTGATAGAGAACACATTAGAAACGTGTCTAATAAATATGAAAGGGAAAACCAAGAAAAATTCCATGTTAGTCTCTTTATCAGTGTCTTGTGCTCATATTGTTTATTGAAATCACTTATGGTCTTGAACATGTCCTCATGTTACTTCAAGTGTGTGTTCTTTCTTTGCCTCTTCTATTTACGTGTGATGGGGAAGTTTTTTTCTTAATTTTTCATTCATATATTTTCTTTTTTTAACATTCAATCTTTAAGTCAATATGCTTTAAAGATTCATAACTCATTCAACAACTTCAACATTGCTTTGCAAAAGATTTTCTAGATAGCAAAATGTTTTAAGAAAGGTATGTTGCCTAAAGTCTTTGTTGGGTTTTTTTAATTATATTTTTTGTTTGATAATAACTATAATTTTATTGAGAAAAAATTGAGATGGTTACCTTAATAATCAGCCTTGTATGTTAGTGACTCATCTAACCATGTAAAAATTATCCTTTTTTGGCGCACTTACATCACTCATCACCCACTATATAAATAATTAAATTAAGAATCTTAAAGCTTGTTTAATATATAAAATATAAAACGAATACCATTATTGAAAAAATTAAAAAATAATTTTAAAAATAAAAAATAATTCTTATATTTTTATTTTAAAAATAATAAAATATTAACTTTATATCAAAATTACTAAACCAGTCATTAGTTTTATATATTACAAGATCTTTTATTATTATTGTTATTATTTAAAAAATGATATTATTATTACCTATCTTTTATTATTGTTCCACTTACATGCACCCTTTTCCCAACAGGTTAAACTTTGGCTTGTTTTATTTATATAATCTGAACTATGACATTGTTGGAGTTTTTCAGTACTTTATAAAAAGATTTCAATCTGAAATTGATGATATATATATATATATATATATATAGAAAATAATATGCATAACCAAGTTAGATAAGATGAAAGACTAATTAAAAAATTACTATTAAGTGCTAACAGCCAAGTGATAAAAGTTGATAAATAGATCTCATAGGACACTTTTCTACCTTTCATTATTCTACTTATAGCACCATCAGGATGGTTTCATATTGTTCTAAGATTTTTCCACAAATTTTCCAAAAAAAAAAAAAAAAAAGATTTTGCCACAAAACTTTTTAATAAGAAACTACTCTTTGACCACTGTTATCCTTATCTTTATTGTATTTTGTGCTTCTATGCCTTTTCTTTATGTTCTCTCCACAATGCTTACTTTTCCTGTATAGCTTTGAATATGATAATTGAAAACTTATTTAATTTTTCTTCTCATATTATTTTCTATGGAGTTGAATGTTCTTACTAAAGATCTTGTATTACCTAAAGTAGGAATACCTCTCTTATTTGTTGTATGCTGAACATTTTTCCCATTTTTAGAAAATTAACTAATGCCTATTGACCAAAGAAAATTAAAAATTAATTAATGCCCCAACTCAAAGGAACTTTATGAATTCTTGATTAGTATCTTAGTTTTTAATTCCTTACATGTGTTAATTGTTGTTATTGGTTGTTGATAAACCTCTCATTTGAAACCTTTTATCCTAGGGATAATGTCCTTGACCTCATTAGCCTTATATTAGACAATATGTTTGGTGCAACTTATAAGAGTGTTAGTAGCAAAATGTGAATTAATAAAAGAAATAGTGGCCAAAAAAGGAGATGAATGGTCAAGTTGAGATAATATTTGAGAAGCTATTGGAGTTATTTCTAAATTCTCTATCAAGCATAACAAGCTTTTATACAAGGAACTCTGTTTTAAAATTCCCATCTCTAGAACAAGTAATCATATAGCTCAATACCCCAAGATGAAATTTATATATAGGGAACTCTATTTAAAAATTCACGTTACTAGGAAAAGGTAAAAAGTAATTATGAGTACATATGTATATATTTTTTAAATGTTCTCTCATTTTTGTGACATCCTACGAGAGTTTTGCTTTCTTATTTGCACTCCACATACAACTTGATATAAAAGATAGTTAACATATTGAAACAGTTGTAAGATCATTATTACCCTAGAGGGTGAATGGAGGTGAATAAAAAATAAAAAATAAAAATCAGATTTAATTTTGAAGACTAGGTTATTTGTCAAGTTATATGTTGATTTTACAAATATTAAGATGAAGAAACTCAAAAATCAGATATGTATTAGATTGTTAAATATTGAACCCATCACATCATTAGTAATTATTTCAAATAATTAAAGAAGATGGGTGGGCACTCATTATCATGTTATTTATAGTTAAGGAACAAATTAATTAATGACACTTTCAACTCTTTTTTAGGTATTTATACAAGGACATCCACATTCGAATTTAATACTTTTGTTAAAAAATATTATTGTTATTATGAGTTATTATGGAATATATATTAGAAATAGTCAACTAATTGCATAGTCAAACAACAATGATGCATTCCAATTCCATCCATTTGATCTCATTTATATGAAGGTCCCATACTCTAAGACTTTTATATTTGGAAAAATTATAAAATAAGATGAATTAATTAATCAAGTTTCTTACACTAGTTGAGTTTGATCTTTTATATGTGGGATTGATATATAGTTTCTTACACTGGTTGAGTTTGATCTTTTATATGTAGGATTGATAATATATAAACTAATGTATCATATTATATAACTTAATGTAAAGAAGATGAATCTTTTATTCCACTACTTTGTTTAACGGACAACATCTTGACCTTTCATTTTTTATCCAATGGTAATTTTTCTTTTTAATTTTAAAGAAAAAAATATAAAATAAAGAAAATCTTTCACCTTCCATTATAACAGAATATAAAATATAAAATTTTTACTATACTATACAGATGTCTTATTCAGTAGTTTTTTTTAGCTTTCTTGTTTGATTTTTTTATATTAGTTCTTATGAAATCTTGGGCTAAAATTTGGCATGAGAGTTCTTTTATATGTTTATTTTGTTGAGCAAAGTTAGCTTGATGTTTCGATAATTTTAGCTTTGCCTTTTTGCTTATAGATTATACATGATTAAGCATTATTATCATTTTTTTAATGAGTATTATTACTTATTTTTCTTTTTCTACAGATACTTCAGAAAAGTCAGATAAATTTGTCTCAATTTAAAATTGATCCAAGTAAATGTAAGTGATCAACATGTTAAATTTAAAAAATCTACTTTAGTTATTGTCTATTCTATACACTATTAATGGAATGTTTAATAGAAATGAGATAATGAAATTGTCATTCAAAGTTGAAGCTTGTTTATTATTATATTACTTTTATGCTTTTAGAAGCCAATAAGGACATTATTAATTTTGAAACTCTTGTGTGATTTGCTTTACTTTGCCTTTTGTGAAAAAAAAAAAAAAGTAAAGAAGTGGCTATTCTAATGGATTTTACTGTGTCTTAATTTTGTTTCACTTTAGATTTATGTGGCAATTTGTAAAACTGATAGTGTTGTAAAATTGATTAAGTTTAAATTATTTTTTTTGTTTTTCTTTTAAGTTAAAGCATATATGTTATTTTATCGGATACCTTAATAAATTTATATTTGAATTTGATAATGTAGAGTATGAACTTAAATTAAACTCAATATGAGCAACTAGAAATATAAAATAAATTTTTAAAAATGGTCGCCACTAAAAATTGGCACACTAAAAAATCCATTTTAATGACGACCTCATGTGTTGCCATTAAAATTATTTTAAAACTAAAAAAATTTTTAACAGCGACTTTAAAAGTTGGCACACTGAAAAATCCATTTTAGTGACAACCACATGTGTCATCACTAAAAAGGTCAATTTCAGTGGCAATTACTTTTAGTGGCAATCCCTAATATACAAATTGATAGAGCTTTAGTGGCAACAAAAGCTTTATTGGTGATATTTGTTGCCACTAAATGATATTTTTTATTGGCAACAAAAAAATTGCCACTAAAACTCTTTTGTTACAGGGGTATTAGTCTCAACTTGGTTGCCACTAAAACTAATTAGTGGCGCCTTTTTAACTTTTAGCAACAACAAGCCTATTTTTTTTGTAGTGAACCAAAAGTAGTGTCAAATGAATGGGAGTATATATAGTCCATGAAAAGGACACTGAACAATGTTGATTTTGGAAGGAAGTGCCAGACATACATAAAAAAGGTTAGTATCCTTTGCTCAAAGATATTGAAAGGGCACGGGGTAGGGTGGCTTGCTTTCCATTGCAAATCCAAACTCTTTTCCATTAACTTGCACTCACTCTTGTTTTTTCCATAATTTTACTGCTACTTTTATGGCTGGACAGCATCAACTTTATCTTCACCCTCCTATTAGGTTTTAGGTAAGAAGGAAATAAGCACAACAATAGGAAAATGACGAGATATATTATTCTTATGGGCAAGGAAGCATTTGGGTTCATGCATCATGTAAGATTTTTTCCAACAAAAATTGCAACTTGTTGTTAAAAAAGAATACTAGACAATACGTTACCTAAAAGGATAATGGGAAATGCTCATATAGATTGAGTTTAGACAATACTCTGTCAGGCTTCTATGGATGAACTTGGAGAAGATACCTTCAATTTTTCACATTGATATATGTTAAATCCCAAAAATGTTGGAAGCTCAACATTTGGGAGAAAGTGAGAACTGTACATGTGAGACTAAGCTTAGGCAATTTTTATGACTCTAATTTATCTAAATTTAAAAGCAAGCCTAAACAATAGAATTTGACTAAAAAACCAATCTATTCATTTACTAATTGACTAAGAAAATCAAATTGGTTGCCTTGCACTTGAGTCATAACTCTAACTTAGCTAACTTTCTCTTTTTTTTTTTTTTTTGTTATTTGGGATGAGGAAAAAACCAAGAATGCAATGAAGCAAAACTATTCATATAAATATACCATATAAGATAGGTTTGGCCTGTTGATTGTGTCGAAAAATTTGACGCATCTTGGAATGTGCAACATCTCTATTAGATCATGTTGAGTAGAAGTTTCCTGACCAATAAATGACATGGAAGAAATCAAAACTATAAATCTAAGGTTTTGATACATAATTGTCCAAAAATGATATCTACATTTCTAAATAGTCATTAATTCAAATCATAGGCATGGGCATGTAAAGCTATGTTGTCATATTCTACTGTAAAACAATCTAAGTACGGTGTCGAAAAAAACAAACAAAGTAAAAAAAAATAGCAACTGAAAAGTAAACATTATAACTCAATAGCAACTTAAATTTTTAGAATGATATATTTTAAAACCCTTTTAACTTCTTCAATAGACAAACACCCATTCCATCAAAACTTTTACCAAAACCACTGATAGGTCCCAATCAGAACTAAAAGGAATATATGATAAGATAATGCTAAAGTTTTATTGTCCATTGCACCACTTTACCAGGTTCTTAAATACATCTCGGACCCACAACTAACTAACTTCCTATTAAAATATTCTGAATTAATAAAATAATCAGTAGCTATTCCTATTGCTATGTGACTACATGAAACAAACCATAACTTAATAATCATGTTATGTGCTTCATGTGTTGTTATGGGTCGTGCCACATCTCATGCAATATCCTCTCCATAATACTTGGAGTTCCTCTAGGACATGCATTGAGATCTTTGCAATGTGCGTAATGTATCAATACCCCCTCTTTCATAGGAACCTTGTCCCCAAGGTTCAATGTAGGAAAATGTTCTCAAAGTTATGTGATAGGCTCCCACGTGGCATCTTCTGCTAGAAGAGACCTCCAATGAACCAAGTTTTCTTCAATGAATCTAGTACCCTGCTTAACCCAATGAGTATCCAAAATGCCTTGTGGCTCGAGCAATATTTCTCCATCATCTGCAAATGGTGGAACTTCCTAACTAGGTTTGATAGTTTCTCTTACTTGCTGTTTGAGCAGCGAGACGTGGAAGATAGGGTGAATACGAGACCTAAGAGGTAAGCGGAGCTTATAAGCAACGGGACCAATACATTCTTCGATTAAGTATGGGCAATAATACTTGCTTGCCAGCTTCTAATGAGCTCTTTTAAAAATGAATTGCTGGCGATAGGGATGTAGCTTCAGATAGACTAGATCTCCAACTTGAAACTCAATATCTCGTTGTCTGCGATCTGCTTGTTGTTTCATCTTGTTGTTGGCAGTTGCTAAATTAAGCTTTAGCTGCTGAAGTAGTGCATCACGATCAAGAAGGCTTTGATCAACTGCGTTAACTAGACAATTACCTTCTTCATAATGAGGAGTAAGTGGGGGTGGTCGGCCATAAAGACCTTGGAACGATGTCATCCCAATAGATGCATGAAATGTTGTATTATACCAAAACTCGACCCACAGAAGGAAATAAACCCACTTTCAAGGTTGTTGATGACAAAAGCATCGTAGGTACTGTTCAAAGCATCAGTTACCACTTCAGATTGTCCGTCAATCTGTGAATGATATGCAGAACTCATTTTTAGCTCAATGCCTGACATATGGAAGAGCTCACGCCAAAATTGGCTTAAAAAGAGTGGGTTGCGATCTCTAATAATTGATCTTGGCATTCCATGAAGTTTGACAACTCCATTAATGAATAAAGCGGCAACAGTTCGGGCTGTATAAGGGTGAGAGAGAGGTAGGAAGTAAGCATATTTGCTCAACTGATCTACCATAACGAGAATGACATTCTTACCACATCATTTTTTTTTTGCTAAACATAGAGCACCACTGGAATTAATCTAACTTGATTGAAACAGAATCCATTATTCAGTCATTTTCACAAACACCTTATGGGCTAATAACCTTTCTAAATTCATGCCTTTTCAACATATTTTCCTGGAGTTGTGCATACCTTTTGGTTTATTTTTGTATATAAATTATACTCAAAATAGGAAAATGTGCATTTTTGATAGCTAAACTTAACTGACTCACTTTTAGTTTAATTATGCAAATTTCAATCATAATTTAGGACATTTTGGTACATTTACATCTTTATATTTTTGCAAATATTATTGGGCTTCAAGTTAATCACTGGAATTCATATGCTGGAAGTTTTGCTAAATCAAACATTAGCCGCAACCAATCCCTACATGGAGGAGAGAGCAAATAAAGAGCATTTAGCCATGACCAATTCACATGTTCACCATGGCCAAGTGTTGAATAGAGATGTCGGTGAGAACCCGAGGCTATTTCATCGTGGCAAACTATGGTTTACTGTAACACTACATTTTAAGGCTTGACAAACTCTAGGGCTTCATATATCCCACATTTTTTACCAAAGAGAGCATCCTCCATCTTCTGGGTAGCTTGGGGAGCTTGTGTGCTAGGGTTTGGAGTTTGGAGAAGTGGTTGGAGCCGATTGAAGTTTTAGAGAGATGTGAAGCTCTTTCCATCGATTTTTTTGATCCTTTTCTTCTCCTTCTCTTGTATTTTGCTATAGCTTCATCTTCTTGGTGTTTTGTAAGCTTATGGCTGATTATGAGTAGCTGACATTTGTTTTTGGATTATTTTGAACTCTTGTATGGATTAACACTTGATTCTCCTCCACTTCTATTGATTAATGACATATATGTGTTGATTTTACTCCACTCTTAATGCTTCTAGTTGATTGGCCACCAATTAGTTGTTTGCTGGCTTGAGTGATGCTTGAGAGAGATAGCTTGAGTACTGAACTTGAGTTAAATCATATAAGAACTTGAAATTTATGTATTGAATGGATGGTTTTATTGGTGAGATAGAGATACACCCACTAACCTTGTGTAGTCATATTTGGGTCTGAGCTTAAAATTGGGATTTATTTAGTTGTGAGATAGATTGAGCAACTAATAGAATTAAACACTTGTTCTTGACTTGAGAAAGCTTTTTCAAGTAGTATTTGATCCCCAGACTAGAACATATAGTTATTGGTCATTTTTGTGAGAGGAGATTGCTCTTGTGCTATGAAATACAAGGAAGAGAAATAATCCTAGGTCCCCTGTATGCTTGAAGTAAAAAAGGATCTCTTAATCCCTTTTATAAATTACTTTACAAAGTTATTTTTACACTCAACTTCAATAAATAATTATTCTGCTCAACTTAGTTTAAAGCATAAGTTTAATGATTAACTAAATTCAACTCCAATTCTCGTGGGAATGATAATTTTTTTATACTACCTTGTCATGGCCCATGCAATTGCGGTGTAAGCCGATTGGTGAACAAGTTTTTGGCGCCGTTGCTGGGCATTGAAAGTTTAAATTTCTCTAGTTTATCATTAAATTAGTGTCAGTAAATTATGATTAAGCTTGTATATAAAATTGTAGATAGTTTTAATATGTTAATTTGCATTTTAAATTTTTTGTAGTTAGTTTAATACTTGTTTAGAGTGTTTTCTTTGTAGGTACCTTCCTTGCCCATGAGATTGCATCCAGACGGTCTTGAAATCTTTTTGGATATAGAAGATATTTTTGAAAGAGCCAATCTAGAGCCAGAAGTGCCTCAACAACCTGCTATGGCTGATATGGATAAAAATGATCTCTACACATTGAATGACTTTTTCAACCGAAAGGCATGGAGTTATTACTCTAGTATTTGGATGCTAGATATCTAAGCTAAAAACTTTGAGGTTAAACAAGTTATGCTTCAAATGTTGCAGATGAATGGATTGTTTAGTGACAATTATAATAAGGATCCCAATGTACACCTTAGCAAGTCTATTGAGGTGTGTGAATCCTTCAAATATAACGGAGTGTCCAAGGATGCATTGAGATTGAGGTTGTTTCTTTTGACTCTAAAAGATAAAGCTAAAGCATGCCTCAACTCTCTGCCAGAACAATCTATTGCCACATGGGCAGATTTAGTGGCCAAGTTCAAGGCAGGATTTATTCCTCAAGGCCGAAGAGCAACCATGAGAGGAGAAATCTTGAATTTTGAGCAGCAACCTGGAGAGCTATTTCATGAAGTGTGACAGAGATTTAAGGAGTTATGTAGAACATGCCCCAACCATGAACAAAAAAAAGTATGTATTAATGGAAGCTTTTTGGAATGGTCTTAATGAGCATGCAAAAAGAATGCTAGATAATGCTTCTAGTGGTGGAATTGGGAAGACAAAAGTAAATGAGCTTTATAATCTATATGATGACATGGCCTCCAACACCATGTAATATGCATCTGGAAGAAGATCATCTCAGAGAAGAGGACAATCCTCTAGCCCATCTAATGATATTGCAGCATAGCTTGAAGCTATGAATAGAAGGTTTGACAACCTGAAACTTCAAATGAAGAAACCCAACCCCATGAGAATTCATGCAGTACAACCATCCTCTACTATTTATGATCATTGTGGAGAGGGACACTTGTTTAAACAATGTCATTACACATTAGAGTCTATGAATTACATGAACAATGATCAGTGCATTCAACAAAACAATCCTTACTCTCAAACATATAATCCGGGTGGAGAAATCACCTAAATTTTTCATGGAGTCAAGGTCCAAAATTGAATCGAGCTTCTTTGTTAGTTGCAAAGCCTGCGCAACCTCTTGGATTTTAGGTGCCATCAAGACAAATCCCTATTAAAGAAGAAGAGTGCAAGATGGAGAAAGTATTAGCTCAAATAGTAGCTAATCAAGAAGCTCAGAGGGTTGAAACAATGGCCACTTTCTCTTTGCATGACACAACAGTTAAGAACTTAGAAGTGCAAGTGGGACAACTAGCTTCCCAAATGAATGTTATGGCAAGAGGAAATCTCCCTAGGGATACCATTCCCAATCCTAAAAGAAAAGGCAAAGATGAGTGCAAGGCCATTACCTTAAGGAGCGATAAAGTTTTGTCAAATGCTTCTAAGCCTAACATGTCGCCCTTTAAGGTAGAAAATGAAAAGACCTCTTCTTCTAAGGAGGATGGTGCAGAAGAACTAATGCTAGATGATAAGGATCATGAGAATAGGGAATAAAAGAGGAGTGAAGGGAAGAAAATGCAACCAAGCACTCAGATTCCACCATTACCCTTCCTTAGACGATTCAAGAAGCAGACTAAAGATACTCAATATAAGAAGTTTTTAGATACCTTCAAGCAGTTGCATATCAATATCCCTATTTTGGAAGCCTTGGAATAGATACCAAAATATGCAAAATTCATGAAAGATGCACTATCCAGAAAAAGAAGATTTCAAGAACATGAAGTGGTGGCATTGATAAAAAGTAACTCAGATTTCATTAAGGAATTGCCATAAAAGAAGAGAGATCTTGGAAGTTTCACCATTCCATGTCACATTGACATGACTTTCATGGTTAGAGCATTATATGACTTGGGCGCTAGCATTAATTTGATGCCCTTCTCTATTTTCAAGAAGTTGCAATTGGGTGAAGTAAGGCCTACCACAGTTACTTTGCAACTTGTTGATAGAAGCTTGGCGTATCCTCGGGGAATAGTTGAGGATGTCTTGGTGAAAGTTGATAAATTCATCCTTCCAGCTGATTTTATTGTTCTTGATTATGAAGCTAACCGAGAGATTCCTATTATTCTCGGGAGACCCTTCTTGGCTACGGGTAAAACCTTCATTGACGTGGAAAAAGAAGACATCACCATGAGAGTTGGTGAAGAGCAAGTGACATTCAATATGTTCAAAGCTCTCAAATTGCCAGATGAGCTGGAATACTACTTTTATCTAGATATGATCGACCATCTAATTCACTATGAATCTCAACAATCTATGATAAAAGGAAAATATAAAGCACTTCCTCTACAATTGAACAAGATAAGGAAGGAGAGGAAGAATGCGCAACTATAGTGAGTGCTACTCCAGTCATTCCTCCATCTAGAGTAAAATTTGAAGCTCTAGACTTGACTTCAACTGATAGACCTCCCCTAAAACCTTCCATTGTGGAGCTGCCTAAATTGGAGTTAAAGACACTTTCAGCACATCTAAAATATGTTTTCTTGGGAGAGTTTAATACTTTACCAGCCATCATTGCTGCTAATCTACCCATAGAGCAAGAGTTAAAGCTCTTACGGGTGTTGAAGAAACATAAGAAGGCGATAGGATGGAATATAGCAGATATCAAGGGTATCAACCTTTCAATTTGCATGCACAAGATCTTTTTAGAAGATAACCATCGACCTTCCATAGAGCACCAATAAAGAATGAATCCCAATATGAAAGAAGTGGTGAAAAAGGAAATTCTTAAATGGCTAGATGCGGGCATCATATATCTTATCTCAGATAGTTCTTGGGTGAGTACAATTCAATGTGTTTCCAAAAAGGAAGGCATGATTGTAGTGGCTAACACTCAGAATGAGCTCATCCCCACCTACACAGTGACTGCATGGAGGGTTTGTATAGATTATTGCAAATTGAATGCTATAACTCGAAAAGACCATTTTCTTTTGCTTTTCATTGATCAGATGCTAGATAGACTAGCCGGGAAGGAATTTTTCTATTTTTTGGATGGTTATTCAGGGTACAACCAAATTGTAGTTACCTCAAAAGACCAAGAGAAAATGACCTTCACTTGTCCCTATGGTACTTTCGTATTTAGAAGGATACCATTTGGCTTATGTAATGTACTGGCAACATTTCAAAGATGCATGATCTTTATATTTTCTAACATGATTGAGCAAACTATGGAGGTTTTCATGGATGATTTTTTAATTTTTTGCGACTCATTTGATGAGTGTCTCCATAATTTAGATGTTGTGTTACAGCATTGTGAAGAAACTAATTTAGTGCTTAATTGGGAGAAATGTCACTTTATGGTGCAAGAAGGCATTGTGCTAGGCCATAGAGTATCTAAAAAGGGATTAGAAGTGGATAAGGCCAAGTTGTCCATCATTGAACAACTATCCCCACCTACTTCTGTCAAAGGTGTGAGGAGTTTCCTTGGCCATGCCGGTTTTTACTGCCGTTTTATCAAAGACTTCTCTAAAATCACTAAGCCTTTGTGTAGATTGCTTGAAAAAAATGTTGAGTTTAAGCTTAGTGATGCCTACTTGCAAGCATTTGAAGAATTAAAAAGAAGACTAGTCTCTGAACCCATTATGACTGCACCTAATTGGAACTTGCTATTCATTGTCATGTGTGATGCAAGTGATTACGTTGTTAGAGCAGTCTTAGGTCAGAAAAAGGATAAAGTTTTCCACCCCATCTACTATGCTAGCAAAACCCTTGATGAAGCCCAAGAGAATTACACCACTACAGAGAAGGAGATGCTAGCTGTGGTATTTGCTTGTGATAGGTTTAGGGCGTATATTGTGAGATCTAAAGTGACGGTATTCACTAATCATTCAGCTCTAAAATACCTTGTTAGCAAGAAAGATTCTAAAGCCAAGTTAATTAAATGGGTGCTTTTGTTGCAAGAATTTGATTTAGAGATTGTGGATAGAAAAGGGTACAAAAATCAAGTGGCTGATTATTTTTCTCAATTGAATACCGAAGTTCAATTAGAATTTGCCCAAAAATTAAGGAGGTATTCCCTGAATAATTGTTGGATGTTCAACACACTATAGATCCTTGGTATGCGGATATTGTTAATTATCTGGTGTGTGGAGTGGTTCCCCCTATTCTGAAACAGCATCAATTGAAGAGGTTCTTTCATGATACCAAACATTATTTCTAGAATGAGCCATACTTGTTTCAGTGGTGTGCTAATCACATTCTAAGAAGATGCATACCAGAAGAAGAACAAGAAGTAATCTTGCAGAGTTGCCACTTTTCAGATTATGGAGGCCATTTTGGGGGAGAAAAGACAATAGCCAAGGTTCTACAAAGCAATTTTTACTGGCCCACTTTATTCAAAGATGCTTATGCTTATGTGCTTTAGTGTGATCGATGCCAATGGGGGGGAAATATATCAAAGAGGAATGAAATGCCACTTACAAGCATGTTGGAGGTGGAATTATTTGATGTATGGGGTATTGACTTTATAGGACTTTTCCCCAACTCCTTTAGTAATCAATACATTTTGGTGGTGGTGGATTATGTATCCAAGTGGGTGGAAGCTATTGCTAGCCCTACCAACGATGCAAAAACAGTGTTTAAATTGTTGAAAAAGAATATTTTCACTCGATTTAGAGCACCGAGAGCCATTATCAGTGATGGGGGATTGCATTTTTGTAATAGTCAATTTCAAGCCTTCTTAAGGAAGTATGAGGTGAATCATAAAGTGGCTTTGGCCTATCATCTCCAAACCAATGGACAAGCCAACATCTCCAACCGAGAAAATTAAAACTATCCTTAAAAAAATGGTGGGGGTGTCAAGAAAAGATTGGTCCACAAAACTTGATGATACGTTGTGGGCTTATCGGATTGCTTTTAAAACCCCCATTGGTATGTCACCATATAAGTTAGTTTTTGAAAAAGCTTGTCATTTATTGGTTAAGTTGGAGCACGATACTTATTGGGCTATCAAGAAGTTGAATCTTAATTTCAAGATTACAGGTGAGAAGAGGCTCCTTCAACTTAATGAGCTTAATTAATTTAGGATGTATGCCTATGAAAGCTTAAGAGTGTATAAAGAAAGGACCAAACAACTTCATGACAGAAAAATCAACCCTAAAGCATTTGAGCCAGGATAACATGTTCTGTTATACAATTCTTGTCTTAGACTTTTTCTCGGGAAGTTGAAATCAAGGTGGTCAGGCCCTTTCACAGTGGTTGAAGTTTTTCCCCATTGAGCAGTTGAGTTGGTGGGTAACTCAAGTGAAAAGTTCAAAGTGAATGACTAACGATTAAAGCATTATTGGGGAGAACATGTGGATCATCAAACATCCACTTTTCACTTTGCTGATTCAAAGTGAACAACTGATGAGTCCAGCTGAGGACTATAAAGCAAGCACTTTTTGAGAGGCAACCTAAGCTCTTTACTTTACCTTTTGTTCTGTTTGCGTAGATTTTAGCTTATAGTGAAGTTATGTGTGTTTTCCTTTGCTTTGTAGGTGAACTTTTCAGTTGAGGTTGATGGCAAATCGGAGCAATATTACTTAGGGCATTTAATTCAAAGATCATTTCTGGATAACCATTTTCAAGAAAAATTTTCTTGCTATTTACTTTAGAATGTGCATGAATCCTTGTCTACATAAGTGCAAATCGGTGATAACTTAAATCTGGTAGTTTTCTGGGATGTTTCCTTCACAAATTCATGTTTGATGCTTGAATCCCATATTGACCTCTAAGGATTGTTGCACAAATCATGCATACTTGAATTGATTTTAAGCCCTATTAAGGATTATACATGTGGGAATAAATGGAACATTGTTTGAGAATGGATTACATACTCTTCTCATTTTACTTTTGTTGTGTGAGGGAACAACTGCTGTATTGATGCATAAAAATTACTCTGTGCCTTATTAGTCATAGCCAACATACTGTTTAGCCGCAGCGAAATGTGTTTTGGAACTTATCATCTAAACCAAAAGGCAATTGGCCACAACCAAGAAATTATTGGCCGCGGCGAAGTTTGCATGAGTAGTTGCCACTGAAGGCAACCTGAGGAGAATTGGCCACGGCTAACATGTTTATTGGCCGCAGCTAAAATAGTGATCTGAAAACCCAGAGGATAATTGGCCGTGGCAAACATGTGATTTGACCGTGGTGAAATTGCGTTCAATTGCCCCTGGAATGAAACAGAAGCATATTGGCCGCGGTGAATAAACATTTGGCCGTGGCCAAACATTAGCTGATGCTTGAAAATTGTTTGCTTTCCTTCCTATTTTGCCCTCGCAACTCTCATTCAATTCCCACACTGCCCCATCGAATCTCACCCAATTTCTATCCAGGTTCATTAGGTCATTTGAAGCTTCCAATCTGAATTCTCCAACCTACCCTTCACTTAACCTTAAACTTCCTATTGGAATTCCCTTGGCCACTTACCCTCGAAACTCCCCTTCTACCATTAGCTTTCTCCCTCCCCACATTTCAACATTCTTCTCACGACGTAACCTTGCCCTTCTTCCCCTCCACTACCTTCTACTCGTCCCTCTTCACTCCTGCTTGCTTCTTCACCTCTCTGAGTCCTCATTTGATGGCAGCCCTAGTTTAAGGTTTGGTGAAGCCTTCAGCCCCTTTCTCTTCTTCCTCCATTTTGTGTTGCCTTCCTCCTTGGTAAGTCTGTTCTCACTCTTAGTCTATCCATGTGTTGTGGTTGTTGGGTGCTGTTGTTTCTTTGTTTTGCTCCATTGGGTTATGTTGTGTTATGTTGGGTGTTGTTGTGTTAGATTGTAGTTTTGTTTATCTTAGAAAGTTTCTTTTTGTTATTCTTGTTAGATTAAGTTTAAGGTTAATGTAGAAATTTGCAGAAATTGTAAACACCTTGCTGAAGTGCTTGGGTTGCTCTATTTGTTTGTTAGGCATTTTGTGTATAGGGGACTAGAGTGTTATATTGGGATGGATTGAGTAGGAAATTATCATTTGGAATCATTAATTGGAGCTTGTTAGGCAGTTAGCTAAGCTTGGGTATGGTTCTAACATCTTAGATGAAGCCATGGTGAATTTGAATTATAGTTGAATAGGGATGCCAATTAGAATTGATCAATCAGACTTGTCATTTAATTCTGTACTGAATTGCTGAACTTGTCAACTAATTTAAAATTTTATAATTATTGTTTAGGCATTGTGGTCAGGTGAGTCATGACAGATATTAATGGCTAGTTGATTATCATTTAGATTAATTTGTTCCAATCTGATTATCCACTGAGGTGTCCTGTGTTCTATCAAGTAGGTTAAGTGTGGAAGAGTGTCCTTTCATTGGTTTAGTTTATGCTGGTTAGATAGTTTTGTCTAAGAATACTTTATCTTTTGGTTTTTGTCTATCCTGTTTTTCTCTTTATGTTTTTAGTAGTTAGCTGGGCTGGTTTCTTGTGGCTTTTCAGATACTATGGCTCCAAAGAGATCTCGTCCGAGTGCTTTGCATCAATCAGAGCAAGAACCTCCCACTGCCATCAAAGAAAGAGTGCAAAGCTGACCCATTCTATCAGAGCGAGAATTTTCTTACACAATTGACTAGGCCTTCTGTGTGATTGCCGATCAGACTTATCACCTATGCTCTTTGATGGGTGGAAATGATGCCATAATTAGAGAGTTTTACACACAAGTAGTCATTGTAATCAGCCTGAAGTGTCATGTGAGAGGGGTTCAAGTTAACATTTCAGTGGAGGCGCTCCACATGTTTTACCAATTACCAGTGGTAATTGATTGCCGCTACACTTACTTAATGCAGTATAAAGACGAGATCCCCTTTGATGACATTACCTTATTTCTGGATCATGAGAGGCAAGTGTTGTGGAAGATCCCTCGTGGTGGGCAGCGATATCTTGAACAAAAGAGATTGGCAGAAACTCCAAGTTTTGGCTTTATTTTATTTCTTTAAACATTCTTCTGACCTCACATTTGAGTGATGCCACGTGGGAGAAGGCCCTCTTGATCTATTTACTGATGACCAGCAACTGGTTGATATTGCTACTATAATGTATCAAAGCCTTGAAGTGGTAATAGTGGACTACTCTTACGCGATTGTCTTTTCCCACTTCGTTCATCAATGGTGTCTTCAATTGGGAGTGAAAGCCAGAGCTAATGAGGAAGTGTTCTCAGCCCTCATGCTCTTCAATTATAGAGCAATCAAGTCACCCCGCATAGCACCATAAGGCCCGGGGGTAGACCAACCGGACCAAGACGTGATGGAAGAGCAGAGGCACCAATCCCAGATATTCCTGTAGTAGAAGAGTTTGACCCAGCATAGTCGAATGACCTATGGAGGGCAAGCGCAGATAGACATATGGATCTGATGATGGGTAAGGTGGACAGTATTTGTGATGATGTAGCCCAAATTTGGTTTTAGCTACAACGCCTATTGTCACGATTGACCGATAGGACTTTTGGAGTTTGGGGTGATGAGGGCCCAAGTAGGAACCAGACTGACGATCCTTGACTTTTCTTTTTCCTATTAATTATTTTCTGTTTCTATATTCTTGCTAGTTATTTTGTTGCTTAATTTGTGTTTTCATATGGTTAATCATAGTAAACTGGTGGTTATTTGGTTAGTTGTAACTTGCTTATCAATGTTGGAACTAGCTAGATTTCAACATCTTTTCATTACTACCAGTTAAGTTTAGTTTTTTTATATTGATGCCTATCTCACTTATATTTTGTTATTAGCTACTGCTGTTTTGGTGAGTACAGGTATTGTTTTCTTTTGTGCAACTCCCTTTTTGTTGAGTGGTAGTTGCATGAGGGCTAACCCTCTTTTTCCCTATATGTCAGTGAGGACACTATCTGTTTTAAGTTTGAGGGTGATGGTATACCTTTTTGTTGCTAATTCAATATGATTTTAATTTTGACGCTTAGACTTTTATTTGTAAACTACTTAATTTCTATGTTAGGTTGTTGAATTTTTCTTTGATTAGATTGTTTAGGTCCAATGATCGCGGGTTGCTTAGATTATATGCTTGACAAGGAATTTTGGAAGTATTTGTTAGCACTTGAGTCATAGAATAATGCATTGTTTTATGATATTTTTGGGATAAAATTTTTGTACACAAATGTTGGGAAATTATTTGAAAGCTCTTGTTTTGGAAAAATTGCAGCAAATTGGTGTATATCTTCTATCTCAATTTCAAAACTCTAGAACCATCCTTGGAATTCCTTGAAACGATCTAATGACTTCACTTGATTTTGAAAAAATGATTTGGGCATTAATTAAATGCGTTTGTTCCTTTCAAGCTATCCTTTATCAACTATATTTTCCTTTGAACCCCCCACTTGAGCCTAATTGAAAAACCATATAAATTTTTGTTTGAATTTGTGCATTAGACTTATACCCCATAAACGATTCCACCCTGGACTTGAGATAATGGATTAGTGCTCAATAATTTAGAAGAGGCAAGATTTTACATTCGGATGAATTGTGATAATGGGAATATGAATAATGGATAGTCTGTAATTATTTGCACTTAAGATGTGTTGCACAAAAAAAAAGAAAATAAAATTATTTTTCAATGAGACTGAGTGCATTTAGATTTGAAGATAAGTTTTGGGCAGGTGTTAGCATTTTGGAAGAATACTTTGAATGCAAAAAAGAGGATAGAGTTTTGTACTATCATTTATCTCAAGTAATTTGTATTCTCTTTTATCCCTTCTTTCAATTAGCCTTCACCTTAGTCACATTACAAGCTTAAAAGTCTTAATGATTTCAAAATTTTGTAAGGTCAAATGTACAGTGGAGAGGGAAGAAAAGATTTGGCATATGAAGTATTGATGTTGAGGTAGTGTATATATATATATATATACACATTGAAGTGTAGCTTTTGCTCTAGACAAAGTATTGGAAGATGGTGCCCTAACTAGACACACACACACACACACATGCTTTAAAAGTGTTAGAAAATTTTACATTGTGCTGTGAGCCTTACATCTTCTTACATTCCATTTTCCCCTATCTTGCTTATCATGTGTAGCAACTGATGAGTATTATACCATGCATACATAGTATCTGGATAATTCATGCAATCTCACTGATTCTTCATTTTGTTTTACTCGAGGACGAGTAAAAGTCTAAGTTTAAGGGTGTGATAACATTTTTAAATTCATGCCTTTTCAGCACATTTTCCTTGAATTGTGCATACCTTTTAGTGTATTTTTGTATATAAATTATACTCAAAATAAGAAAATGTGTATTTTTGATAGCTAAACTTAATTGACTCACTTTTAGTTTAATTATGCAAATTTTAATTGTAATTTAGGACATTTTGGTACATTTACAGCTTCATATTTTTGCAGATATTATTGGGCTTCAAGTTAATTACTGGAATTCATATGCTGGATGTTTTGCCAAATTCGCCGCGACCAAATCAAACATTAGCCACGCCCAATTCCTGCATGAAGGAGACAGCAAATAGAGAGCATTTAGCAACGGCCAATTCACATGTTCACCGCGGCCAATTGTTGAACAGAGATGCTGGTGAGAACTCGAGGCCATTTCACTGCGGCGAATTATGATTTACTGAAACACTGCGTTTTGAGGCTTAACAGACTTTAAGGCTTCATATATCCCACATTTTCGACCAAATAGAGCATCCTCCGTCTTCTGGGTAGCTTGGGGAGCTTGTGTGCTAGGGTTTGGAGTTTGGAGAAGTGGTTGGAGCCAAGGATTGAAGTTTTAGAGAGATGTGAAGTTCTTTCCATCGATTTTTCTGATCCTTTTCTTTTCTTTCTCTTGTATTCTGCTATGGCTTCATCTTCTTGGTGTTTTGTAAGCTTATGGCTGATTATGAGTAGCTAGACATTTGTTCTACGATTATTTTGAACCCTTGTATGGATTAACACTTGATTCTCCTCCACTTCCATTGATTAATGACATATATGTGTAGATTTTACTTCACTCTTAATGCTTCTAGTTGATTGGCCACCAATTAGTTGTTTGTTGGCTTGAGTGATGCTTGAGAGAACTAGCTTGAGTATTGAACTTGAGTTAAATCATGCAAGAACTTGAAATTTATGTATTGAATAGATAGTTTTGTTGGTAAGGTAGAGATACACCCACTAACATTGTGTAGTCATATTTGGGTTTGAGCTTAAAATTGGAATTTATTTGGTTATGAGAGAGATTGAGCAATTAATAGAATTAAACACTTGTTCTTGACTTGAGAAAGCTTTTTCAAGTAGTCTTTGATTCCCAAACTAGCACATATAGTTGTTGGTCATTTTTATGAGAGGAGATTACTCTTGTGCTATGAAATACAAGGGGGAGAAATAATCCTAGGTCCCTTGTATGCTTGAAGTAAAAAAGGATCTCTTAATCCCTTTTATAAATTAATTTGCAAAGTCATTTTTACATTCAACTTCGATAAACAATTGTTTTACTCAATTTAGTTTAAAGCATAAATTTAATGATTAATTAAATTTAACTCCAATCTTCGTGGGAACGATAATCTTTTTGTACTACTTTGTCACGGCCTGTGCACTTACGATATAAGCCGATTGGCGAACATGGGCCTAACTACAATTTTCAAAAAATTAAGAATTACTACAACACATACCATTGGAATCTTCAAAAAATTAAGAACTACAACGACATATAGAAGAATAAAGATTAAATAGGAAGAAGGATGGTATAACGTAAAAAATAGAAGTTAATAAGAGGATAGAGTGACTACTTGAGGAACTAAAATGCAGGAGGAAGAATAGCAGATTTTGAATATGGATCCTCTCCATTGCGCTCTCCATTACCAAATTTAAATTGTCTAAATTAATTCGAATGGTCTAGATTTATTTTTTAAAAGTTTAAAAAAATTAAAAAAGAACATAATATAAAACAAAATCAGTCTTTTAATTTTGAATTTCAATAAAAAAAATTTAAGCTTCAAAAAAAAAATTTTAAATCGTCTAGATTAAAATTTAGACAATACAAATTTCATGAGAGAGAGTAATTGAGGGAATTTAAGGCAGAGATCCATTTTCGCAGTTTTTCTTTCTTGAGTGACTAAAGAGTAAGACTTCGATGGGGAAGAACATGAATTGAAATTGGACCTGTGTAGAACCAGTTTCTCTTCAATCTTTCTCGTGCGCATTGCATCTCCAATCTTGGGCAGAACCATTACCTAATCTTCATCGAACTCCATTGTGTAAAACACCAGACACAACACTGATAATAAGAGTTAAAATAGCAATCACTGAAAGGTGGAGAAGAAGAAAGAAAGAAATCTGGAAGGAAGGAAAAACACAATCAGAGAGAAAGAAGAAGAAGAAGAAGAAGAAAGAAATCAGGAGGCAAAGAAAAATGCACCGACTACTCCTCCGCAGCACATCGTACTTCCAAGTAGCCGAAGTAGTGGTCTCAACGAGCCATTCGGAGTAAACGATGATCAATGAACAACCTAAAAGTAATAGATTAAAAATCTTCCAATCCCCGATTTATGTGCGGCATTGGTCGAATAGAACATTAAACAAATGAAAATAAGATAAGAACCCACGTTGTGAACTCAGAGAAAAACAAATATAAGTGTTTGCGAATGAAAGGATTGGGAGGAAAATGGTTGCCATAAGATTGCAGGAATCTCAACTATTTTCCTTCTACTAATGATATAACAAAACGGTTCTCTTTGATCCTGTATTTTTTTTTTTTTAAGGGAATGAATTCCCCTGTTATGCTTGAATCTCTCCTAATCAAGGAATCAAAATTCCCGAATGAAAAGCTCTCAAACTGATCATGCAATTAGAAAAGTAAACAAAGAAACGAGATATTCAAAATGTGTTCACTCATGACAACTGACAAACAACCAACCAAACAAGAAAGCATTATTATAGAATCAAAACCTTCTCGTTTAATCAAATCAACAAGAAAAAACTAAACGTCAAAGGAAAAATGGAAAAAATTGCCTGATCAACCCAAAATGCTCAATAAGACCAAAATTGGAGGAGAGAAGATGTTGAGGACAAAGAGAGTTGAGAGAGTAATAAGAATGCAGAAGACAAGGAAGGCAAAATGGTTCTTGCATTTTAGCTAACTCCTTCCAGTGAGCTTTGTTTTGGAAAGGCATATGCATTTCAATTTCCTGGGAAAGTTCGTGAGAAAAAAAATGGAATTCCTGAAATGACGATAATGACAGAGTGAAGGCAGAGTAGCAGTCAGTGTTTTTCTTCCAGGGTGACGGAGGAGGGAGGATGAGGAGAAGGAAGGCGAGGGGCCGGAGGTGGAAGAAGGTTAGGGTTTCAGTACGTTTCACTTAACCTTCTGCTTTTACCATTTTTTTCCACTAAAAAAAATTTAGTGAGAATTAAAATTTTCATAAAATTTTTTCTTTGAGAATTAACAAAATTAAAATTTTTTATTCTTACAAAAAAATTTCATAAAAATTAAAATATATTTCTTTTCTTTAATTTTGCAAAATATTTTTTAACTTTTACAGTAAATTTTTGTGAGAACCAAAATGAAAAATTTACTTAACGTTCTATTTTTCAATTTTTTTTTAAATTTTTTTTACAATTCTTATAAAAAATTTTCATGCGAATTACAAAATTACGAATTTTTTACTTTGGCAGCAAATTACCATGTGAATTAAAAAAATTTATAGTAAATTATGGTACTTTTCTGTGATAATTCAAAAAATTATTTTTTAAATTTTATCCTCAAGAAAAATTTTACAAGAATTATTAGCATTTCATTCCTACATCCTGTAGCATTTTTTTATAATATTTTTTTCAAAAAGTTCTCACAAAAAAGAAAATCACTAGAATTTGTCGCAAAATATGTGAAAAACTTATAAATTATGACAAGTGTGCGAAAAAATTTTGCGAAAAGTTTTATCACACAAATTCAGTAAAACAACCCTGAGTTCTATAGTAAAACTTTCTATTTCACGCTAAAGAAGTGAATTTATAAGAACTAAATATTGCTCGTGGCAACCAAGTAAATCACAATCATAATTAGTCTCACGAAAATTACTTATGCTTGTTGCAACCAACGAGCTGCTTGTCGTGATGGATAGAGTGAATTGCATATCCAAGAAAATATTTGCAATTAAGTCATTGGACTTTATGAATCTCCACTTCCCAAACTTAAATCCTTGTTTAAGATGTACAATTAAAAATAAAAAATTAAATGAGAAATTAATCAAATGAAAAAAAAAATAAAATAACCCAAAATTTAACCTAATTACACAATAAAATTATGACTTCATGAAAACACAAAATTAACCACGTACTTAAGGAACTTCAAGCAAATGCTAATTTTCACAAAATATTATAATTTAGTTTGGAAATTGAGAGTTTATAAACAACAAGTTTTAATTACATCGTTCAACTTTAAATTTTAAAATTATACAAAATTTGGTATAAAAAGATTAAAAAATATTGAAAAATCTATGATAAGTCACACTAAAAATATCTATAAAAATTGCGTAAGTTTAAGACTCCTAAAAAATTTAACACTATGTACATATAAATTTAAAAAAAAAAAATTAAGGGGGCAAGTGCCTACCCTCAGACCATCATAACTCTGCCTATGTTTTGATTAAAAAAATATAAACGGTAAATGCTTGATTTAACAGTAAACATCAAACTAATGTGCACAAAAACCTCAACATTTATATCTAATAGAAATTTCATTTGAATTAAAGTTCTTCGATTATTTTTCCTTTTTAAAAGTAAATTATTACTTTAGTCCTTAAAAAATCATTTTTATCTTAATTTAATTCTAAAAAATAAATAAAAGTTTTCAATTTAGTGACCAATTAATCAAAATAATCCCTTCATCCAACAAAACTACTAGAAATTAACAGAAAAGCAGACACGGCATTAACGTAAATTTTGCTGGCTGTTAAGTGATTAATAGGCAATCCAAAATGTAATTTTAACTTAATTTGGCCAAATTTCAAAACTTCAAGTCCCACCCCATCACCAATAAATTAAGAAAAACTTGGAAAAGTCAGAAACTCGGAATACCCATTCGCCGTTCACTTCTCTTTCGACCAAATCCCTCAGCACTAGTGAGGTTAAATGCCATTCATCCATCTGGTGATCAACATCGTAGCAAGTAGCAACTATGAATATTGAAAGCATTAGAAATTTTGAACTTACTTGTGGCCAATCCTTCAATATATAGCTCTGGCTCTAAAGCCCAGAAATGGAAGAACAGCGACACACATGAATATAACTGCATGTCTTCTTATTGCAGCAAGCGACCTCTTCGGGTTCTCTTAGTGCAAGCACGCCCGTGGAGATTTTAACTTTTTCTTTGCATGTGATTTTCAAATTATTTTTGCGATAAGTTCCAGGACCACATGCACTTGGTTTTTGTATTGGTGATGGTGGTCTTTTTCTCCAATTCTCAGTTTTGTAATGGCAGTCTTTATCCCCGTCTGTTTAATAAAGCCCAAGATGTTTACTTTCCCATGAAGTGTGATCCAAGTGCAAGTATTGAGGGGCAAGGAACCCAAGCTGACATCGGAGTAAAGCTGAGAATAGGGTACAAGAAATTGGTGAAACAAACTGGCCTTGTTTTGGGCATCCTAACACTGAGGTACATCCAGATTACGAGTTAATTAATAGTCACATTTGAGGCGTTACGACATATCAGCTTTTCATTTATGTGACTTTGTCAAACAAATGGAGTATTTTAATTGAGGCAAAATAATTAGAAATTAATTGAGATATTTTATTTTCAGGAAATCAAACTAGAAAAAGGTTTCTTTTTAAGGACTAAATTAGTAATTTATTCTTATATTTATTGAGAACAGAAAATGTAATAAAAATTTGTTTATGCTTGATCAGTTGAGTGAAAATAATTTTTAAAATGGACTGAAAACCAAAAGCATCTTTTAGACATTTTTAGCAATACCGCTTTATTTTAATTTATTTTATATATAATATTTTTTTTGGTTATTACAGTCAAAGATATTTTTGTACTTTAATTATGTGCAGTGAATCTTTTCTCTAGATGAATGACTTTAATGGCGAATTGTCCTACGTCAATCTATTACATTCAGAATATTCTCCAAAGAAATTTAACCCAAGTTGCCAATAGGTGAGATAGCGTCACAGTGAAAAAGTTCTTTTGGTTTTGAAAATAGCAGACTTTAATTTCACCCCAAAAAAAAAAATTATCTTGCAGTTAGTGAAAATTAGACAAGTAAGAAATAAAAATAGAATATGATAAATATTAATTACAATATTTTCTAAAATCAAGCTCACCTTAAAATTCAACTTGAAAACTTTTGACAAAAAGCTAATAGTTCTTGACACATTAATTATGAAAATGGGGGTCATAAAATTTCTCTAGAATAATGATGATGAACGGATTAATTATCTTCTTTCAGTAGTTCTTGACACATTAATTATGAAAATGGGGGTCATAAAATTTCTCTAGAATAATGATTATGAACGGATTAATTCTCTTCTTTCAGGGTGTTTGATTTGCAAAAAGTTTTCAAAATTTTTGGAAATGTTAAATGAAAATGATATATTTCTGTGTGTTTGGTTCAAGTTTTAACAAAAGATTTCCTAAAATGTACCGTTTTCAGGAATCAATATATATTTCCGCAAAACCTCCCATTCTCATTTCTATGGAGAGATGGGAATGTTGGATTACTATGAGGAGAGAATGTTTTTTGAAATATCAAATTAAAAAACTATTTTGCCTGTTTTTATCATAATAGACTCTTAGAAATAATAAATAATAAATAACATGTAATAAAATTATAAATAATAAATATAAGATAATATAAAATATAAAAATTATATTAATGATAAAAAATAATAAAATAAATTCAAAAGCATATATATTAAAATAAAATATAGATAAAAATAAAAATAGTGTAATAACAAATAAACTAAAAAATAAAACAAATTAAACAAGATACAAATTAATAAAATAGAAGATAGAAAATAGAATATTTAATATATAAAATAGAAATAAAATAATATATAAATAAAAACTTATATGATATAGTATAATAATAATATACTCATACAAAAATTGGGTATCTCTGAAAATTATCAATGATTCTTAATGAAAATGTTAAATTTAAAAAAAGTGCAATAAAATATTCCTTGAAATGTTTGCAATGCACCAAAAAATGTAAGGTTTTGCAAACCAATCAAACTCCCTAAGATTAAAAAATTCACAATATATATCCATTCAAAACCATATATATATATATATATAACATTTTTATTAATAATTTTTGGCCAAAATGCATGAGACCATCCTCAACTTCAGGTTTTGTGCAAAAATTCCTTAACTTCCAAAACTTTAAAGTAGACCTTACTAATCTTCAAATATTATGTAAAGAATCGCCTGCCATTAATGAATTTGTTCATTTACTGACAAAAGCATGACATGTCAAAAATATTAGTCCATGTGGTAATTGTCTGGCATCATGGGCAACAGTCATTTTGCCCAAGCCCAAAAGTCATAGCATTGGAGAAGTGCCAAAACTTCATTTGCCCCTTTTGCATACCCCTTTTCTTCTCCATTAGGCTAAAGCACGTAGTCAAGAAAAAAGATTTCACTTCAGATAAGGGCGAAAATGATTTCACACTCCACTTTGCCCTTCTACATATCCCCTTTGATCTTGCCAAGGCATGCTTTCACACACAGGAGGATGCCATTCTAACTCCATTTTCTGTGAAGGAGGATGAAGGAAAACGATTTTGAGGTCAAGGTCATCATAAGGAGCATGCCATTCTGTTGCCTAAATTTATAAATTTATATAACAGCTTCTATCTTTTAAATTGTTAAGTAAGCTTTGTTTGCCTATGGACAAGATTAGCTTTAAAATTTTTGTGGGAAGGATATAAAAGAGATTTTGATGACTTCACATTTCTATACTTAAAAGAAAAAGTCAAAATGGGGTTGATTCTTGTGATCATTTTCACCAAATCGTTGAAATTATGTAGTTAAAGTGTCATTCAAATTTATCATCTCCTTAACCGGACTATCGAGTTTTTGCAGTTATTTACTGTGTACTTTTAATTTTTGAGTGGTTTCTTTGGCTACTATATAGTCCAATATCCTAAACATGACTCATCAAATCATGTATTTTGTTCCCCTTACCAAGGCTATAAATAACTTTCCACACGAAAGTAGCATGGTAAACTAATCGCGGTCTTTGGCATGAATTACTGCTACGCTGCATTAATCATAATAATAAAGATGAAATATGAATTAGTAAAGTTTAAATCTTCTAAATACTGCTTTTTAATTCTTTGGACTCATTTCTCCCACAAAAAAGTTCAAGTTATAGATATTAATTAATGTTTGCTTCTGCGATATACATTCTAAGCCACATTTCTGGTGATAATTCATGCTATGGGATTTTGATTAAGTTGATGCACTAGTAATAAGTATTAACTTTTTCCGAATTACGTGCAATGAATGATGTTGCTTGATGCATATGGTTAGAGTCTTTGAGGGGAATACCTTGTTCAATTTGTAAAATGATACAGCTGGATATGAAAAAAGAATACCTTGTAAGTAATTGGTGATGGCTACCTCCATTATTGGTGACAGCAATGGCACTACTGGTCGAAGGGTGGGAAATAAGATCTACTTTTGTGGTAGAAAAGCATGCATCAAAATTTCAAGATCCGAAAAGAATCCCAACATATTGTATGTTAAATGTGAGGACAAAATATACAAATATTTTGAGCGGTTAATTCGTACTACGACCTATGAAAAGAAAAGTGATGGTGGAACTATTGAGACCCAGTGATGCAATGGAACACCTATGGCTGCATAATGATGTATCTACAATCAAGATGGATAATGTTAAACATAGGCAATGATTAGCTAACTTAGAAACGAATTTAAATGCCCACCAACGCCAAATAAATAAATAAATTTCAACTTATAGTAGTACAAGTATAGACGTGCAAAATTAATGTTTGTAACAAAATTTTTTTCATATGATGCTCATGTGAAATTTATAATACTGTTCATTCAATGACAAATAAATTACAAAATTGAACAGATGACAGAAAAAAACAATTTACAAGGGTCATCCTCATCTATATATCAAGTTACAATGTTCCACTAAGTCATAATGTACATAAAAGTATACTACCACTACCCAAAGATTAAGAGATTGTGATGGTTGTTTCAGTATCTAGCGATGGTGTTGCAACCGCTACCATCCGCTGCAAAAAGGTCTGTCATAAGTTATATTGTGACAGTTGTTTACAACTGCGAAAACAACTGTTGCAAAAGTCTATTGGTTGATGAAACTGTTGCAACAAACGACATAAATTTTGGCAGCGATTTTTTTGGGGTAAATTTTTCAATTTTTCGATTTATTTTTATATTTGAGTCTGAATATAAATAGAGCTAAAAAATGACTTATACACAATAATCACAATAAATATAATTTTAAATTATAATTAGATATAAATTAAATTGTCATTAAAATTAAAAATTAAATTTAGTACATGAACTTATAATGTCACAAACAAAAAGTTTCTTTAATTCGATAAATAAGCCGTATAAGTCAATCGATAAATCTTACAATTACGATTTCATTTAATGAAAGATCTTATAAATTATAAATCTGCCAATCGTCTTCTTCTTTATTAGAAGATAAAAGAGAATGTTCTACTATACTTCTTTGATGAACACTACCTTAATTAAGTGCTTAAATTAAAAATATAAAATATCATTAGAAATATACAAAAATTAAATTATAAGAGATGAATATTGTTTAATGAATAGATATAATATATCTTTTTATGTTTAAATAACATTAAGTAGCAAACTAGAAAATAAATGACATAGAAAAAATATTTGGAAAAAAAAAATGCTCAATTTAGTGAATAATCTGTTGCAACAGAACATATCTCTAAAACATCACTTAAATCTGTAATCTTAGTTATATTTTGGCATCTTAAGATGAAATTATATAAAATTATGAAACTCGATGAACTACCATGGCCATTGAACCAAAGCAACAATTTCTACTCACCAAAACAGTAAAGACTTTAAGATTTTTATGGCTTGAAGCCCAGGACTTGCCTGCTTTGAAACTTTGTTAAACAGATATTCCAAAGCAAATAAGTGCAGGGTGATAAGCATCATTTTTATATGTTTTAATTCTCCTAACTTGAGCATTTTAGTGAGCAATTATGGCTTAATGAGTTTTATTAGATAAGATTTCATTTTAATAGCCATTTTTATATTTTAGGAGTTAATTTGCAAAATTTTGAAATATTAATGCTCAATTTTATTTTAAATGATTTTGCGAATTTTCCTATTGAATTGTTCTTATTATTTGTAAAGATTTGTGAAGGGCAAATAGCTTAAATGAGTATTTGATTTAAGGAAAAGAAGAAGAAGAAATGAAGGCATGTATATATGGGAGGAAGAAGAAAAGGATGTACGTGGAAAAGAGGCTGGTTGAGGGAGGCTTGTGTGCATTCACTCTCATGACCAACCATGTCTTCACGATGCTCTGTTTTGGTGAGTAGAAGCTGTTAAACACACACATGCAGAGGCAAAACAACACACAGAAGCAACGTGATCTTAACTCGTGGCAAGAAAGAACAGCAGACAACGTGGAAGATGATGTGGATTTGCATGAGAATTAAATGAAGCAAACACGAAGAGAAGTAAGGAGCAGAAACAAAGATGCTGGAGCATGAGAAAGAAAACGAGCAGAAACACACGCACCTAGCAGAATAAAGAGTACAGCAGCTGCATGGGATGTGGAAAAACACGTGAAGAAGCTGAGCAGAACAAAAGAGAGACAACGAAGAAGAAGCTGAAGCTAAGAATGAAAAGCAACGAGTTGAAGTTTGGACAGCAGGAACAAGAATGTAACACCCCAAAATTAATTAAGGTATTAATCATGGATTTAGATTAATTAGGGATAATTAATACAGGATAAGTGGGCAAGGTTAGAGAATGGTAATTTTGAGAAATAAATTAATAATATGAGTTGAGAATTAATTGGGATAGAAACTATATCTAGGCCCAAATTAATGTAGGGGGATCATGAGAAGGGGCTTATAAAAGCCCAATGATTCTAGATGCAAGCCCAACTCCTTATCATGAGACTTGGGCCGAGAGGGATCCCCTAGCAATAGCCCAATTTGACCTAGTGAAATAAAGGGCCCATACCCAATTTACATGAGCTCTTCTAGCGGGCCCAACACACATTATACAGACCCAAGTTGGATTGACTCTTGGAAGTTAGCCTAACCCAATCAAATTTCTGTAGCCCAATTCATGAAACAAAGCCCAACAAGTGCAAAAATCTGAACCTACAAGGAATTGGGCCATTGGGTCAGCATACCTCACTTAAACTGAAATTGTTCTGCAGCCCACTTCACCAAACAAAAGCCCAATAAGCACATATCTGAACCTAAGTGGATTTTGGGCTTTAGGGTTGACCCAAACTCATCTAAAACCCTAACCCTTCAGCCTCTCCTTCATTTTGCTGAAACTCAAGGAAGAAAATTCGGAGGTTTGAGGGAGGCTAGGGTTCCACCATCATGGAGGCTCCATTTCTCCCTTCTAGAGGAAGATTTGGCCAAGGTAACCTATATAAAACTTGACCCTCTCATCCTCCTCTTCATTTTGGTCCGATTAATTTCTGGGTTTAAGTATTTTCATCTTCATCTCAAATCTGAAATTTGGTGTTGGGTGATTCCTTGCAAGATTTTCGGACTTGGAGGTTAGAGGGAGGATTAGGTAAGCTTTTCCTTTCCATTTGGTGTATTACTTTGCTGGAAAATGCCCCTAAGGATGGATTATCCTAATGGGTTCTTTTAGTGTGTGAGATTACAAGGAGATAATGGTGGAAAACTAAATTTTCTGGGCTTGGTGGTTGAAGTGCGAATTTTGGTGCTTCTATGGCGGATTTTCGGAGGTGGGGCTATTGGTGCTGTTAAGTGAGTATTTCCTTCCCATTTTAATGCATTCTCTGTTAGTTTGAGACCCCTGTAGTTAACCTATGACATGGGATTTGGTTTAATGTGGAGTTACCCAGAAATTAGAGTAAACTATAGCAATTTCTGGTGTGGGAAAGTTGGAGTCCGAAATTAAATCCCTTAGTAATTAGGTAAGTAACCTCTAGTCGTCATTAGTAGTTCAGCTCTTTGGATATTTGATTATGACTAGAAATGGTGATAATTATGCTTCTTATAGGCTTGGTGTGCACTTGGATCATTATGGTAGCTAGGGCAAGAGTAATTGGCTTCAATGAGGTAACTGGGTTATTTTCCTAATTCCATGTATATGCTCATGTTAATCTGCTATTTGTTACACATGCTTGATTTTGAAATGTTAAATGACTGGTTGACTACTTGATTGTTATTGTAATTGGACCTTGTGAGTCCATGGTGGAGCTGTGGTGCGGCTGCCACCCGTGCATGTGCCACGATCGGGCACCGGGTATGATCAACCCCAGATGCACTGAGCCCTGGTGTGCTCAATGGGGAGTAGGTGCCGTGGACGGGCCTCTCCCAGTGTTAACGGCCTTTAACATGTTGTGTATGATTGCTGGTATGGGACAGTAGTCAATAGTGGTTCAACTAGTTCATTTGCCAATTGAATTGATAATTCTGATATTGATGACATGAGATTGTCTTGGATTGATTGACTTGTACATATATATATGGAAATTACCTGTTGTTACTGAGATTGTATATCTCACCCCGTTGTGGGCTAACATTTTCAGGGACCGGACCTCTTAGTGCCGAGGAAGAAATTAATGGAAGACCATTAAATGGTTTGGTAATGCATAGGTTTAGGAGCTTTGACAAAAATGTATTGTAATTAAATTATTAGTTTTGTATCATTGCTGCATTGCATCATGAGTTGCCAAGTGTAGGGATTGTATATGTAATTCGATTATCATGGAATTGAACCTTATAATTGTAATTGGCTAATAATGGAAAGTGTATCGAATGTTAAATATCAACGGTGAATGATTGGTGTTGTTATTATTTCATAAACTCGCTAATAGAGGGTGATTAGAGAACGGAAATGGGCATATAAGTTTTGAATGGGTAATGGAAGTATAGTTAAATAAATAAGGTAGATAAATGCCATTAGAGCCATGTAAAATGAGGGGAAGTGATCTTAGAGTGTCCCTAAGAAGAGAAATGGAGTGTAGGGGGCGAAACATAGGGAAAACAGCTACAGAAGGGAGTCACGCCGCGGCCAAGAAGGCTTCGTCGCGGCCTAGGGAGTGACAGTGGCGAGGGACGCCGCGGCTTGAGAAATCTCGCCGCGGCGCGGAGTGAAAATAATCGCCCAGGGGGTGACAGAACGTAACCTCGCTGCGGCGCAAGAAGTCTCGCCGCGGCGCGAGTCGAGAAAATTAATTTGGGAGGTTACAGTAGCAAAACTCGCCGCGGCGCCACATAGGTTGGCCGCGGCGCAGGTCCAACTCGCCACGGCTATCACCGCGGCGAAAGTCAGGAAAATTCCAGAGAGTAACTGGGCCGCGGCGCAAGAGTTCCAGGCCGCGGCGGAGGGCTAAAAACTCAGTTTTTGACCTAGACACCCGGATCCCTTGAATGCTAATGCTAAGGAATGATATAGGAACACTCGTGGGAGGTTTTTGGGTGTTGAAAATGATAGAGGGATGAATTACACATGCTTGTATACATGTCCCTGTTTATAGTTGATTAGTTGATGACCCTAACAATATCAAGGTTCAAATTTCTCTGTATTTCCGCAAAGTAATTTATTGTAGCAACCCCGAACCTTGATCATTAATTATTAATCACATACTTAACTCTAATTATGATAATTAGAAGTTAGGGTCGTCACAAAGAAGCCACGTGATTAGAGGAATGCGTATACATGCAGAATGTGCTATGAACAGAAACGTAAAGAAATGAAGGGCTGAACGTGTGGACAGAGAAAAATAAACCCATGCAGTAGCCACGAGCTCACAAACTCGAGCAGAAATAGAGAAGGGATGCACAGGGAAACGAAATGGAGCTGCTGGAACAGAGGAATGAACGTTGCAGGCGAAGAAGAAGAGGCACGAGCTACTGGTTTGAATGAAAACGCTGGAGCTGGGCAGCACGTGAAATATGATAAAATAAGATGAAATGGGGCCCACACTCATGCATAATAGCTTCAGACAAATTGAAAAATGAGGGCTGAACACGTGAATCATTAAGTGTGCACGTGAAGGAGAGCATTTTCAGATCCAATCCTCATCGTCCATTTATCATTCACTTCGTCCACGCCCAATTCAATCATCACGCCTCATTAATCCTGACTCCTCGGTCATTCGCCTTTCACCCACACTCCATTCCATTCGTCCATTTTATCCAGCCTTTTGTCCATTCCCATCCCTTCGTCCACCACAGAACCATCTCCATTCCATCTCTCCACGCCGAAATGAAACTCTAATTCATCTGTGACTAGCAAAGGAGGAAGCTCTTGAGTTGAAGCTTAAATCCAAGATTTGGAGTGCAAAATTCTGGCTAAGAATTTCTTCTATTTTTCTATATTTTCTCTCTTTCATCTATTGTCTTGGTTAAGCTGTATTTGATAGAGAATTTATGTAATAGTAATTAGTGGCTGGTTAGACACTAATTAGGATATTAATTGACTGATTATGTGATTGAATTAGTACTGGATTTTCCAATTTTCTACAATTATCCATGTATGCAGTCAAGGTGTTTGATGAAATGCATGTGAGAAATTGACTGTTTAATTGTTTGATTTGAGGAATTCTTAGTGTTTAATTGGTTAATTAAACATTTTGGATGGTAATTCAGAGGCTAATTAATCAAGTAATCAATCAATTTAAGTGTTCAAAGATCTTAATCACAAGAATTAGTAATCTAATGAGAGTTGAGGTTTCAATTAACATTAAATTGTTAGTTTCTTGAATCTTGAATGGTTATTCAAGATCATTTGCTAATGAACACAATTAGGAACTCTTAGGTCAGAATTAATTATAATTAGATTAGGATAAGGATAGTGGATACCAAGAGATGATTCCTAAACTAGTCACAAGCCCATATTCATTCACAATTCACACAATTAGATAGAATTTAGAAATTTTGATTCAATTTAGTTTTAGGTTAGTTTAATTCAACCAAAACCCCCCAAATTAGATAGTTTTTAGTATCTTTAACACTTAGAAAACCCAATTAGGCATTGAATTCCATTTCCAAGGGAGATGACCTAGGTTGTGTCACTTGCTATATTTTTAGTCAACCTAGTTTTATTTTGAGGGTTGTACGACAAGCCCGTCAAAATTTGGCGCCGTTGCCGGGGAATTTGAAGTTTTAATTATTTAAGGAAGTTTTCTAAGTGTTTTTGTTTTGTTTTATCTTTGTTTTAGTTCTGTTTTGATTTGATTTTCCTTCTGTTTTGAACTTGGAATCGGTTAATTTTGGTGTTGCGCGTTAAGTGTCCTGGTTGCTGGAATTTTGTTCAAAGTGCCCAGAAAATTCTCATACTTTATTTTTCAAGGTTTTTGGATGTTTTGAGCAAAAGTAATAGCAAAGCTATTAGGTGCACCATGTTTTGGCCAAATTCCAACGTTTGAGGCATTTTTTCTAATTTTTTTAGTATTTTTTCGAATTTTTTAGGAATTTTTCAATTTTTCTGGATTTATTTTCTTTAATTTTTGTGAGTTTGTTTTGTGTCATTAGGCTCTGTTTTAGAGTGTTTTTCATTGTTAGGAACTTCTTATCTTCATTTGATTTGATTTTCTTAATTTTGAGTTAATTTTAGTTATAGTTGTTTGTGATTTTGCTTTGTGCTAAAAGTAATTGTACTTCTCATTTTATTTTTGCTTTAAATGGATCATTATTATTCTAATCAAGGTGTCTATGACTCTTATGCAAATGATAGGATTTCTCGGAGGTTGGATAATGCCATGACAATGGTTCAAGGCCGTCTTGAAAGCCAACAATACCAACAAATCCAACAACCATGCTACCAACCACACCACCATTCATATGAAGTTCACCCCAACTACCAACCATACCATAACCCATATGAGATCCACCCAAATTACCACCATCATCATGAGCCATATTATAACTTCCATATGCAAGAGCCATACCCTGATTACCATATGCAAGAGCAACAATAATCCTTACAATTACCATGAGGGATACATGCAACAAGAGCCTCAGAGGGAACCAAGTTTGGAAGAGAGGATGCTAGAGCATTTGAAGGACTATAATCTTCAAATCCAACAAATGCTACAGTTGCAACTCGAAACCCAACAAATAATGGACAACATGTTCAGGAAGGATTTAGGAATTCAATCGAATCAACCGACTTCAAGTGCTACTGAATCAATTGAAGAGCAAATTAGAAGGGAATGTATAGAGGAGGAAGAGTCCTATTCATTGGGTAATATCCTTCCATCTTCTGATGTTTTACAATTTGTTGGAACTGAATCTAGTATGCATGATAGCACTTTGATTCCTGATGCATATAATGTTGTTGATTCTGAGTTGCATGATGATGTTGTTGATGAGGATATTATTGTTGAATCTCCTGATATGGTTGATTGTGGTAGCTCATTGAACAAAATTGACACATTTTGTGATGTTCATGAATCCTTGTGTACTGATGCACTTGGTATGTCTACACCTAGCTGTGATCTTAGTGATAATTCTATTTCTGAGCCTGTTAATGATGAATCTCTTGAGTTTAGGATAGTAGATAAGTGTGGGGGTGACTTAGAATATGATGATCATGCTATTCTTAGTGTGGGATTAGTTGATAAGTCTGTTGATGATGCACCTATTGAGTTTAGAGACAACATGCCATCTGGATCATGTGACATAACTGATTTGGATGCATTTCTTGATTCTATGTGTGTTGAATCTACTATATGTGATGAATACTCTCAAATTAATTCTTCCATTGAGACTAGTGAGTCCATCACATATACTGATCATTATGATTCCTCACTAGCATGTCATGATGTGACTGATGAAATGGTAGATGTAACATGTGAAGAGGATATAGATATTGAAATTGTTGGACAGCTTGTTGATGAATCAGACTTAACTCTTAAATGCTTGTGCGATGATATGCATACTGAGATAAATGAGTTTCTGGAGTCTGATAAGTCTGTTGAATCCACGGAATCCTTTGCCTGCACTGAAATTTTTGATGCTATTGATTCTACTGATCATACTAGTATTGATGAGGGCATGCATAGTGATACTGTTGATGTTGAAAATTCTATTGATGCTTGTGCTGTTGTTGATACTAGTGAGAGACTTGATTTTGTTGTTGATCATTGTTTAGAATATTATGAGCCTACTGATGTCTCTTTGGTCAGGGAAGATGTTGTTTCTCCTGTTGAGAGTCCGAAACAGATTCCTGAAGTTGGTGAGCTAATTCCCAACAAACCACAGACTCTCCAAGCTGAGAAAAAGCAACTACCAGATACCTTGGAGGACTTGAATTCAAAGGACTGTGAGAAGTTGCAATTAGATTTTTTTGTAGATGCAGTGACTCTTACTGATGAGAGTCAAGTAGATTTTATTGGTTTTGATAGATTTTTAGGAAGCTCAAATTTTCAGTTTAATTTTAAGTTTTCTTTTTTTAGTTTTAATTGTCCAAAATTTGATTTTTCTTCTTTTCTTGTTCCTGAATTTGCTGAAAATGACTTTCCTCAACTACTGATGGTTGAGAAAGTCCATGAGTCAACACTGAATGATCAATCCAAATGCTTTAAAGCAGTGAGACTTAAATTTCTTGAGTTAAGAAGTAATAAAGTAGTTTTAATTTTGGTTTTTGATACGTATGATTAGTTAGTCTCTGATAGAGTTCTTTTTAGTTTAGGATGTAGTTTTCTTTGTCTTTTCCGCATTACAGTTTGTTTTGTTTCTGTTTTGTAGGAAATAAACTGCTAACCAACTACATGGAAATCTTAGCCTACCTTGAGACTCTCCATTTTCAAGTTCATCCGGTTGTATTCTCTCTTTTCACTCTTTATATTTTGTTGTTTATCTGTTTACTGGATTGTGTGCTGGCATTGAAGACAATGCAATATTTAAGTGTGGGGGAGAGAGTCATTTCATTCCATCTTTTCCATTCCATCTTTTTCTTTTTAAAAAAAAAAAAATTGAAAATTTTTAGGAAAATTTTTGAAAAATAGTGTGATTTTTTTCAGTTTTCCTGTGAAAGTTGCAAGTTGAGATGATTATTAGCTTAGATTCACCTAGACATGATAAGTAATAGATCTTGTGTTTTGATTCAAGTGAAGTGGCAATGAATTTGATTTCAATGAATTATTTGATAGTCATTAGCTGGTGAGAATTTGAGCCTTAATTGTTCATTTCTAGTGTGTATTCACCTATCTCTGTTTTTACTCTAGAACTTGTCTTGATTCTTTGTTGAGACCACATTTGCATTTGCATGCATGAAAATGATAAGGCATTCATTTCTTTTATAGCTAGTAAGCCAAAAAGCCAACCATGCATACATTGTATCCATTGTTTTAGCCACTTTGAGCCTTGATTTCATTTTCTTGTTAGCCTTAGCCATTTAAAATATATTCCCACCTTGTTTTAAGATGCCTTAGAGATTTTAAGGAGCATCACATCTAAATAGGATAGGTGAATGTGTGCTTTGCATCCATTAAGGTCATTGTTAGTCAAAGAATTTGTTTTAAGAAAGAAAAAAAAATTCAAAGAGAAGAAAAGATAAAAAAAAAAAAAAGCAAAAGAAAAAAGAAATGAAAAAAAAAAGAGAAAAGAAAGAAAAGGAAACATTTGAAAATCAAAAGAAAAGAGTCTTTTGAATTGAGTTTGTAGTTGCTTATTGCTAGCTTAAAATAAGGCCTTGAATGCATACTCTTCCCTATCCTAGTTTCCATTGATTGCTCTTGAGATTCTAAGGTATCTATTTGTTTTACCCTTATTTTTGTATCCATTCATTTCATCTCCCTTAACCCCATTACAACCCTGAATAAAGTCCTATTGATTTGTGTATTGCATTTGGCATGGGTGGTGGAGATTTAGAAGCTAGACAAGCTTATGGTAGTGAATTTTGATAGGTGGAACTTGAGTGAAACATATTGCCCATAAACACTTGAAAGTTGAGAGTAAACACCAATCCATGAGAGGCTATGCATTTTAATTCATTCTTTTCAAATGAAATTGCCATGGAGCTTAATTCTTGATACAAGTGAAATTAGCTTGGATTGTTGAAGTGTTGAAAAGTTATGATTAGTCTCTAATTTGTGATTTTTACTTTCCCTTTCCCATTTTCATTTTCCACTTGCCATTTCCTACTAGCCGGATGCTTCAATTCATTCGTCATCTTGGATTTTAAGCTTTGCCCAGGAGTGCAAAGGTTTAAGTGTGGGGGAATTTGATAAGCATCATTTTTATATGTTTTAATTCTCCTAACTTGAGCATTTTAGTGAGCAATTATGGCTTAATGAGTTTTATTAGATAAGATTTCATTTTAATAGCCATTTTTATATTTTAGGAGTTAATTTGCAAAATTTTGAAATATTAATGCTCAATTTTATTTTAAATGATTTTGCGAATTTTCCTATTGAATTGTTCTTATTATTTGTAAAGATTTGTGAAGGGCAAATAGCTTAAATGAGTATTTGATTTAAGGAAAAGAAGAAGAAGAAATGAAGGCATGTATATATGGGAGGAAGAAGAAAAGGATGTACGTGGAAAAGAGGCTGGTTGAGGGAGGCTTGTGTGCATTCACTCTCATGACCAACCATGTCTTCACGATGCTCTGTTTTGGTGAGTAGAAGCTGTTAAACACACACATGCAGAGGCAAAACAACACACAGAAGCAACGTGATCTTAACTCGTGGCAAGAAAGAACAGCAGACAACGTGGAAGATGATGTGGATTTGCATGAGAATTAAATGAAGCAAACACGAAGAGAAGTAAGGAGCAGAAACGAAGATGCTGGAGCATGAGAAAGAAAACGAGCAGAAACACACGTACCTAGCAGAATAAAGAGTACAGCAGCTGCATGGGATGTGGAAAAACACGTGAAGAAGCTGAGCAGAACAAAAGAGAGACGACGAAGAAGAAGCTGAAGCTAAGAATGAAAAGCAACGAGTTGAAGTTTGGACAGCAGGAACAAGAAGCCACGTGATTAGAGGAATGCGTATACATGCAGAATGTGCTATGAACAGAAACGTAAAGAAATGAAGGGCTGAACGTGTGGACAGAGAAAAATAAACCCATGCAGTAGCCACGAGCTCACAAACTCGAGCAGAAATAGAGAAGGGATGCACAGGGAAACGAAATGGAGCTGCTGGAACAGAGGAATAAACGTTGCAGGCGAAGAAGAAGAGGCACGAGCTACTGGTTTGAATGAAAACGCTGGAGCTGGGCAGCACGTGAAATATGATAAAATAAGATGAAATGGGGCCCACACTCATGCATAATAGCTTCAGACAAATTGAAAAATGAGGGCTGAACACGTGAATCATTAAGTGTGCACGTGAAGGAGAGCATTTTCAGATCCAATCCTCATCGTCCATTTATCATTCACTTCGTCCACGCCCAATTCAATCATCACGCCTCATTAATCCTGACTCCTCGGTCATTCGCCTTTCACCCACACTCCATTCCATTCGTCCATTTTATCCAGCCTTTCGTCCATTCCCATCCCTTCGTCCACCACAGAACCATCTCCATTCCATCTCTCCACGCCGAAATGAAACTCTAATTCATCTGTGACTAGCAAAGGAGGAAGCTCTTGAGTTGAAGCTTGAATCCAAGATTTGGAGTGCAAAATTCTGGCTAAGAATTTCTTCTATTTTTCTATATTTTCTCTCTTTCATCTATTGTCTTGGTTAAGCTGTATTTGATAGAGAATTTATGTAATAGTAATTAGTGGCTGGTTAGACACTAATTAGGATATTAATTGACTGATTATGTGATTGAATTAGTACTGGATTTTCCAATTTCTTACAATTATCCATGTATGCAGTCAAGGTGTTTGATGAAATGCATGTGAGAAATTGAGTGTTTAATTGTTTGATTTGAGGAATTCTTAGTGTTTAATTGGTTAATTAAACATTTTGGATGGTAATTCAGAGGCTAATTAATCAAGTAATCAATCAATTTAAGTGTTCAAAGATCTTAATCACAAGAATTAGTAATCTAATGAGAGTTGAGGTTTCAATTAACATTAAATTGTTAGTTTCTTGAATCTTGAATGGTTATTCAAGATCATTTGCTAATGAACACAATTAGGAACTCTTAGGTCAGAATTAATTATAATTAGATTAGGATAAGGATAGTGGATACCAAGAGATGATTCCTAAACTAGTCACAAGCCCATATTCATTCACAATTCACAGAATTAGATAGAATTTAGAAATTTTGATTCAATTTAGTTTTAGGTTAGTTTAATTCAACCAAAACCCCCCAAATTAGATAGTTTTTAGTATCTTTAACACTTAGAAAACCCAATTAGGCATTGAATTCCATTTCCAAGGGAGATGACCTAGGTTGTGCCACTTGCTATATTTTTAGTCAACCTAGTTTTATTTTGAGGGTTGTACGACAAGCCCGTCAAAATTTGGCGCCGTTGCCGGGGAATTTGGAGTTTTAATTATTTAAGGAAGTTTTCTAAGTGTTTTTGTTTTGTTTTATCTTTGTTTTAGTTCTGTTTTGATTTGATTTTCCTTCTGTTTTGAACTTGGAATCGGTTAATTTTGGTGTTGCGCGTTAAGTGTCCTGGTTGCTGGAATTTTCGTTCAAAGTGCCCAGAAAATTCTCATACTTTATTTTTCAAGGTTTTTGGATGTTTTGAGCAAAAGTAAAAGCAAAGCTATTAGGTGCACCATGTTTTGGCCAAATTCCAACGTTTGAGGCATTTTTTCTAATTTTTTTAGTATTTTTTGAATTTTTTAGGAATTTTTCAATTTTTCTGGATTTATTTTCTTTAATTTTTGTGAGTTTGTTTTGTGTCATTAGGCTCTGTTTTAGAGTGTTTTTCATTGTTAGGAACTTCTTATCTTCATTTGATTTGATTTTCTTAATTTTGAGTTAATTTTAGTTATAGTTGTTTGTGATTTTGCTTTGTGCTAAAAGTAATTGTACTTCTCATTTTATTTTTGCTTTAAATGGATCATTATTATTCTAATCAAGGTGTCTATGACTCTTATGCAAATGATAGGATTTCTCGGAGGTTGGATAATGCCATGACAATGGTTCAAGGCCGTCTTGAAAGCCAACAATACCAACAAATCCAACAACCATGCTACCAACCACACCACCATTCATATGAAGTTCACCCCAACTACCAACCATACCATAACCCATATGAGATCCACCCAAATTACCACCATCATCATGAGCCATATTATAACTTCCATATGCAAGAGCCATACCCTGATTACCATATGCAAGAGCAACAATATCATCCTTACAATTACCATGAGGGATACATGCAACAAGAGCCTCAGAGGGAACCAAGTTTGGAAGAGAGGATGCTAGAGCATTTGAAGGACTATAATCTTCAAATCCAACAAATGCTACAGTTGCAACTCGAAACCCAACAAATAATGGACAACATGTTCAGGAAGGATTTAGGAATTCAATCGAATCAACCGACTTCAAGTGCTACTGAATCAATTGAAGAGCAAATTAGAAGGGAATGTATAGAGGAGGAAGAGTCCTATTCATTGGGTAATATCCTTCCATCTTCTGATGTTTTACAATTTGTTGGAACTGAATTTAGTATGCATGATAGCACTTTGATTCCTGATGCATATAATGTTGTTGATTCTGAGTTGCATGATGATGTTGTTGATGAGGATATTATTGTTGAATCTCCTGATATGGTTGATTGTGGTAGCTCATTGAACAAAATTGACACATTTTGTGATGTTCATGAATCCTTGTGTACTGATGCACTTGGTATGTCTACACCTAGCTGTGATCTTAGTGATAATTCTATTTCTGAGCCTGTTAATGATGAATCTCTTGAGTTTAGGATAGTAGATAAGTGTGGGGGTGACTTAGAATATGATGATCATGCTATTCTTAGTGTGGGATTAGTTGATAAGTCTGTTGATGATGCACCTATTGAGTTTAGAGACAACATGCCATCTGGATCATGTGACATAACTGATTTGGATGCATTTCTTGATTCTATGTGTGTTGAATCTACTATATGTGATGAATACTCTCAAATTAATTCTTCCATTGAGACTAGTGAGTCCATCACATATACTGATCATTATGATTCCTCACTAGCATGTCATGATGTGACTGATGAAATGGTAGATGTAACATGTGAAGAGGATATAGATATTGAAATTGTTGGACAGCTTGTTGATGAATCAGACTTAACTCTTAAATGCTTGTGCGATGATATGCATACTGAGATAAATGAGTTTCTGGAGTCTGATAAGTCTGTTGAATCCACGGAATCCTTTGCCTGCACTGAAATTTTTGATGCTATTGATTCTACTGATCATACTAGTATTGATGAGGGCATGCATAGTGATACTGTTGATGTTGAAAATTCTATTGATGCTTGTGCTGTTGTTGATACTAGTGAGAGACTTGATTTTGTTGTTGATCATTGTTTAGAATATTATGAGCCTACTGATGTCTCTTTGGTCAGGGAAGATGTTGTTTCTCCTGTTGAGAGTCCGAAACAGATTCCTGAAGTTGGTGAGCTAATTCCCAACAAACCACAGACTCTCCAAGCTGAGAAAAAGCAACTACCAGATACCTTGGAGGACTTGAATTCAAAGGACTGTGAGAAGTTGCAATTAGATTTTTTTGTAGATGCAGTGACTCTTACTGATGAGAGTCAAGTAGATTTTATTGGTTTTGATAGATTTTTAGGAAGCTCAAATTTTCAGTTTAATTTTAAGTTTTCTTTTTTTAGTTTTAATTGTCCAAAATTTGATTTTTCTTCTTTTCTTGTTCCTGAATTTGCTGAAAATGACTTTCCTCAACTACTGATGGTTGAGAAAGTCCATGAGTCAACACTGAATGATCAATCCAAATGCTTTAAAGCAGTGAGACTTAAATTTCTTGAGTTAAGAAGTAATAAAGTAGTTTTAATTTTGGTTTTTGATACGTATGATTAGTTAGTCTCTGATAGAGTTCTTTTTAGTTTAGGATGTAGTTTTCTTTGTCTTTTCCGCATTACAGTTTGTTTTGTTTCTGTTTTGTAGGAAATAAACTGCTAACCAACTACATGGAAATCTTAGCCTACCTTGAGACTCTCCATTTTCAAGTTCATCCGGTTGTATTCTCTCTTTTCACTCTTTATATTTTGTTGTTTATCTGTTTACTGGATTGTGTGCTGGCATTGAAGACAATGCAATATTTAAGTGTGGGGGAGAGAGTCATTTCATTCCATCTTTTCCATTCCATCTTTTTCTTTTTAAAAAAAAAAAATTGAAAATTTTTAGGAAAATTTTTGAAAAATAGTGTGATTTTTTTCAGTTTTCCTGTGAAAGTTGCAAGTTGAGATGATTATTAGCTTAGATTCACCTAGACATGATAAGTAATAGATCTTGTGTTTTGATTCAAGTGAAGTGGCAATGAATTTGATTTCAATGAATTATTTGATAGTCATTAGCTGGTGAGGATTTGAGCCTTAATTGTTCATTTCTAGTGTGTATTCACCTATCTCTGTTTTTACTCTAGAACTTGTCTTGATTCTTTGTTGAGACCACATTTGCATTTGCATGCATGAAAATGATAAGGCATTCATTTCTTTTATAGCTAGTAAGCCAAAAAGCCAACCATGCATACATTGTATCCATTGTTTTAGCCACTTTGAGCCTTGATTTCATTTTCTTGTTAGCCTTAGCCATTTAAAATATATTCCCACCTTGTTTTAAGATGCCTTAGAGATTTTAAGGAGCATCACATCTAAATAGGATAGGTGAATGTGTGCTTTGCATCCATTAAGGTCATTGTTAGTCAAAGAATTTGTTTTAAGAAAGAAAAAAAAATTCAAAGAGAAGAAAAGAAAAAAAAAAAAAAAAAGCAAAAGAAAAAAGAAATGAAAAAAAAAAAAAAGAGAAAAGAAAGAAAAGGAAACATTTGAAAATCAAAAGAAAAGAGTCTTTTGAATTGAGTTTGTAGTTGCTTATTGCTAGCTTAAAATAAGGCCTTGAATGCATACTCTTCCCTATCCTAGTTTCCATTGATTGCTCTTGAGATTCTAAGGTATCTATTTGTTTTACCCTTATTTTTGTATCCATTCATTTCATCTCCCTTAACCCCATTACAACCCTGAATAAAGTCCTATTGATTTGTGTATTGCATTTGGCATGGGTGGTGGAGATTTAGAAGCTAGACAAGCTTATGGTAGTGAATTTTGATAGGTGAAACTTGAGTGAAACATATTGCCCATAAACACTTGAAAGTTGAGAGTAAACACCAATCCATGAGAGGCTATGCATTTTAATTCATTCTTTTCAAATGAAATTGCCATGGAGCTTAATTCTTGATACAAGTGAAATTAGCTTGGATTGTTGAAGTGTTGAAAAGTTATGATTAGTCTCTAATTTGTGATTTTTACTTTCCCTTTCCCATTTTCATTTTCCACTTGCCATTTCCTACTAGCCGGATGCTTCAATTCATTCGTCATCTTGGATTTTAAGCTTTGCCCAGGAGTGCAAAGGTTTAAGTGTGGGGGAATTTGATAAGCATCATTTTTATATGTTTTAATTCTCCTAACTTGAGCATTTTAGTGAGCAATTATGGCTTAATGAGTTTTATTAGATAAGATTTCATTTTAATAGCCATTTTTATATTTTAGGAGTTAATTTGCAAAATTTTGAAATATTAATGCTCAATTTTATTTTAAATGATTTTGCGAATTTTCCTATTGAATTGTTCTTATTATTTGTAAAGATTTGTGAAGGGCAAATAGCTTAAATGAGTATTTGATTTAAGGAAAAGAAGAAGAAGAAATGAAGGCATGTATATATGGGAGGAAGAAGAAAAGGATGTACGTGGAAAAGAGGCTGGTTGAGGGAGGCTTGTGTGCATTCACTCTCATGACCAACCATGTCTTCACGATGCTCTGTTTTGGTGAGTAGAAGCTGTTAAACACACACATGCAGAGGCAAAACAACACACAGAAGCAACGTGATCTTAACTCGTGGCAAGAAAGAACAGCAGACAACGTGGAAGATGATGTGGATTTGCATGAGAATTAAATGAAGCAAACACGAAGAGAAGTAAGGAGCAGAAACGAAGATGCTGGAGCATGAGAAAGAAAACGAGCAGAAACACACGCACCTAGCAGAATAAAGAGTACAGCAGCTGCATGGGATGTGGAAAAACACGTGAAGAAGCTGAGCAGAACAAAAGAGAGACAACGAAGAAGAAGCTGAAGCTAAGAATGAAAAGCAACTAGTTGAAGTTTGGACAGCAGGAACAAGAAGCCACGTGATTAGAGGAATGCGTATACATGCAGAATGTGCTATGAACAGAAACGTAAAGAAATGAAGGGCTGAACGTGTGGACAGAGAAAAATAAACCCATGCAGTAGCCACGAGCTCACAAACTCGAGCAGAAATAGAGAAGGGATGCACAGGGAAACGAAATGGAGCTGCTGGAACAGAGGAATGAACGTTGCAGGCGAAGAAGAAGAGGCACGAGCTACTGGTTTGAATGAAAACGCTGGAGCTGGGCAGCACGTGAAATATGATAAAATAAGATGAAATGGGGCCCACACTCATGCATAATAGCTTCAGACAAATTGAAAAATGAGGGCTGAACACGTGAATCATTAAGTGTGCACGTGAAGGAGAGCATTTTCAGATCCAATCCTCATCGTCCATTTATCATTCACTTCGTCCACGCCCAATTCAATCATCACGCCTCATTAATCCTGACTCCTCGGTCATTCGCCTTTCACCCACACTCCATTCCATTCGTCCATTTTATCCAGCCTTTCGTCCATTCCCATCCCTTCGTCCACCACAGAACCATCTCCATTCCATCTCTCCACGCCGAAATGAAACTCTAATTCATCTGTGACTAGCAAAGGAGGAAGCTCTTGAGTTGAAGCTTGAATCCAAGATTTGGAGTGCAAAATTCTGGCTAAGAATTTCTTCTATTTTTCTATATTTTCTCTCTTTCATCTATTGTCTTGGTTAAGCTGTATTTGATAGAGAATTTATGTAATAGTAATTAGTGGCTGGTTAGACACTAATTAGGATATTAATTGACTGATTATGTGATTGAATTAGTACTGGATTTTCCAATTTCCTACAATTATCCATGTATGCAGTCAAGGTGTTTGATGAAATGCATGTGAGAAATTGAGTGTTTAATTGTTTGATTTGAGGAATTCTTAGTGTTTAATTGGTTAATTAAACATTTTGGATGGTAATTCAGAGGCTAATTAATCAAGTAATCAATCAATTTAAGTGTTCAAAGATCTTAATCACAAGAATTAGTAATCTAATGAGAGTTGAGGTTTCAATTAACATTAAATTGTTAGTTTCTTGAATCTTGAATGGTTATTCAAGATCATTTGCTAATGAACACAATTAGGAACTCTTAGGTCAGAATTAATTATAATTAGATTAGGATAAGGATAGTGGATACCAAGAGATGATTCCTAAACTAGTCACAAGCCCATATTCATTCACAATTCACACAATTAGATAGAATTTAGAAATTTTGATTCAATTTAGTTTTAGGTTAGTTTAATTCAACCAAAACCCCCCAAATTAGATAGTTTTTAGTATCTTTAACACTTAGAAAACCCAATTAGGCATTGAATTCCATTTCCAAGGGAGATGACCTAGGTTGTGCCACTTGCTATATTTTTAGTCAACCTAGTTTTATTTTGAGGGTTGTACGACAAGCCCGTCAAAATTTGGCGCCGTTGCCGGGGAATTTGGAGTTTTAATTATTTAAGGAAGTTTTCTAAGTGTTTTTGTTTTGTTTTATCTTTGTTTTAGTTCTGTTTTGATTTGATTTTCCTTCTGTTTTGAACTTGGAATCGGTTAATTTTGGTGTTGCGCGTTAAGTGTCCTGGTTGCTGGAATTTTCGTTCAAAGTGCCCAGAAAATTCTCATACTTTATTTTTCAAGGTTTTTGGATGTTTTGAGCAAAAGTAATAGCAAAGCTATTAGGTGCACCATGTTTTGGCCAAATTCCAACGTTTGAGGCATTTTTTCTAATTTTTTTAGTATTTTTTCGAATTTTTTAGGAATTTTTCAATTTTTCTGGATTTATTTTCTTTAATTTTTGTGAGTTTGTTTTGTGTCATTAGGCTCTGTTTTAGAGTGTTTTTCATTGTTAGGAACTTCTTATCTTCATTTGATTTGATTTTCTTAATTTTGAGTTAATTTTAGTTATAGTTGTTTGTGATTTTGCTTTGTGCTAAAAGTAATTGTACTTCTCATTTTATTTTTGCTTTAAATGGATCATTATTATTCTAATCAAGGTGTCTATGACTCTTATGCAAATGATAGGATTTCTCGGAGGTTGGATAATGCCATGACAATGGTTCAAGGCCGTCTTGAAAGCCAACAATACCAACAAATACAACAACCATGCTACCAACCACACCACCATTCATATGAAGTTCACCCCAACTACCAACCATACCATAACCCATATGAGATCCACCCAAATTACCACCATCATCATGAGCCATATTATAACTTCCATATGCAAGAGCCATACCCTGATTACCATATGCAAGAGCAACAATATCATCCTTACAATTACCATGAGGGATACATGCAACAAGAGCCTCAGAGGGAACCAAGTTTGGAAGAGAGGATGCTAGAGCATTTGAAGGACTATAATCTTCAAATCCAACAAATGCTACAGTTGCAACTCGAAACCCAACAAATAATGGACAACATGTTCAGGAAGGATTTAGGAATTCAATCGAATCAACCGACTTCAAGTGCTACTGAATCAATTGAAGAGCAAATTAGAAGGGAATGTATAGAGGAGGAAGAGTCCTATTCATTGGGTAATATCCTTCCATCTTCTGATGTTTTACAATTTGTTGGAACTGAATCTAGTATGCATGATAGCACTTTGATTCCTGATGCATATAATGTTGTTGATTCTGAGTTGCATGATGATGTTGTTGATGAGGATATTATTGTTGAATCTCCTGATATGGTTGATTGTGGTAGCTCATTGAACAAAATTGACACATTTTGTGATGTTCATGAATCCTTGTGTACTGATGCACTTGGTATGTCTACACCTAGCTGTGATCTTAGTGATAATTCTATTTCTGAGCCTGTTAATGATGAATCTCTTGAGTTTAGGATAGTAGATAAGTGTGGGGGTGACTTAGAATATGATGATCATGCTATTCTTAGTGTGGGATTAGTTGATAAGTCTGTTGATGATGCACCTATTGAGTTTAGAGACAACATGCCATCTGGATCATGTGACATAACTGATTTGGATGCATTTCTTGATTCTATGTGTGTTGAATCTACTATATGTGATGAATACTCTCAAATTAATTCTTCCATTGAGACTAGTGAGTCCATCACATATACTGATCATTATGATTCCTCACTAGCATGTCATGATGTGACTGATGAAATGGTAGATGTAACATGTGAAGAGGATATAGATATTGAAATTGTTGGACAGCTTGTTGATGAATCAGACTTAACTCTTAAATGCTTGTGCGATGATATGCATACTGAGATAAATGAGTTTCTGGAGTCTGATAAGTCTGTTGAATCCACGGAATCCTTTGCCTGCACTGAAATTTTTGATGCTATTGATTCTACTGATCATACTAGTATTGATGAGGGCATGCATAGTGATACTGTTGATGTTGAAAATTCTATTGATGCTTGTGCTGTTGTTGATACTAGTGAGAGACTTGATTTTGTTGTTGATCATTGTTTAGAATATTATGAGCCTACTGATGTCTCTTTGGTCAGGGAAGATGTTGTTTCTCCTGTTGAGAGTCCGAAACAGATTCCTGAAGTTGGTGAGCTAATTCCCAACAAACCACAGACTCTCCAAGCTGAGAAAAAGCAACTACCAGATACCTTGGAGGACTTGAATTCAAAGGACTGTGAGAAGTTGCAATTAGATTTTTTTGTAGATGCAGTGACTCTTACTGATGAGAGTCAAGTAGATTTTATTGGTTTTGATAGATTTTTAGGAAGCTCAAATTTTCAGTTTAATTTTAAGTTTTCTTTTTTTAGTTTTAATTGTCCAAAATTTGATTTTTCTTCTTTTCTTGTTCCTGAATTTGCTGAAAATGACTTTCCTCAACTACTGATGGTTGAGAAAGTCCATGAGTCAACACTGAATGATCAATCCAAATGCTTTAAAGCAGTGAGACTTAAATTTCTTGAGTTAAGAAGTAATAAAGTAGTTTTAATTTTGGTTTTTGATACGTATGATTAGTTAGTCTCTGATAGAGTTCTTTTTAGTTTAGGATGTAGTTTTCTTTATCTTTTCCGCATTACAGTTTGTTTTGTTTCTGTTTTGTAGGAAATAAACTGCTAACCAACTACATGGAAATCTTAGCCTACCTTGAGACTCTCCATTTTCAAGTTCATCCGGTTGTATTCTCTCTTTTCACTCTTTATATTTTGTTGTTTATCTGTTTACTGGATTGTGTGCTGGCATTGAAGACAATGCAATATTTAAGTGTGGGGGAGAGAGTCATTTCATTCCATCTTTTCCATTCCATCTTTTTCTTTTTAAAAAAAAAAATTGAAAATTTTTAGGAAAATTTTTGAAAAATAGTGTGATTTTTTTCAGTTTTCCTGTGAAAGTTGCAAGTTGAGATGATTATTAGCTTAGATTCACCTAGACATGATAAGTAATAGATCTTGTGTTTTGATTCAAGTGAAGTGGCAATGAATTTGATTTCAATGAATTATTTGATAGTCATTAGCTGGTGAGGATTTGAGCCTTAATTGTTCATTTCTAGTGTGTATTCACCTATCTCTGTTTTTACTCTAGAACTTGTCTTGATTCTTTGTTGAGACCACATTTGCATTTGCATGCATGAAAATGATAAGGCATTCATTTCTTTTATAGCTAGTAAGCCAAAAAGCCAACCATGCATACATTGTATCCATTGTTTTAGCCACTTTGAGCCTTGATTTCATTTTCTTGTTAGCCTTAGCCATTTAAAATATATTCCCACCTTGTTTTAAGATGCCTTAGAGATTTTAAGGAGCATCACATCTAAATAGGATAGGTGAATGTGTGCTTTGCATCCATTAAGGTCATTGTTAGTCAAAGAATTTGTTTTAAGAAAGAAAAAAAAATTCAAAGAGAAGAAAAGATAAAAAAAAAAAAAAAGCAAAAGAAAAAAGAAATGAAAAAAAAAAAAAGAGAAAAGAAAGAAAAGGAAACATTTGAAAATCAAAAGAAAAGAGTCTTTTGAATTGAGTTTGTAGTTGCTTATTGCTAGCTTAAAATAAGGCCTTGAATGCATACTCTTCCCTATCCTAGTTTCCATTGATTGCTCTTGAGATTCTAAGGTATCTATTTGTTTTACCCTTATTTTTGTATCCATTCATTTCATCTCCCTTAACCCCATTACAACCCTGAATAAAGTCCTATTGATTTGTGTATTGCATTTGGCATGGGTGGTGGAGATTTAGAAGCTAGACAAGCTTATGGTAGTGAATTTTGATAGGTGGAACTTGAGTGAAACATATTGCCCATAAACACTTGAAAGTTGAGAGTAAACACCAATCCATGAGAGGCTATGCATTTTAATTCATTCTTTTCAAATGAAATTGCCATGGAGCTTAATTCTTGATACAAGTGAAATTAGCTTGGATTGTTGAAGTGTTGAAAAGTTATGATTAGTCTCTAATTTGTGATTTTTACTTTCCCTTTCCCATTTTCATTTTCCACTTGCCATTTCCTACTAGCCGGATGCTTCAATTCATTCGTCATCTTGGATTTTAAGCTTTGCCCAGGAGTGCAAAGGTTTAAGTGTGGGGGAATTTGATAAGCATCATTTTTATATGTTTTAATTCTCCTAACTTGAGCATTTTAGTGAGCAATTATGGCTTAATGAGTTTTATTAGATAAGATTTCATTTTAATAGCCATTTTTATATTTTAGGAGTTAATTTGCAAAATTTTGAAATATTAATGCTCAATTTTATTTTAAATGATTTTGCGAATTTTCCTATTGAATTGTTCTTATTATTTGTAAAGATTTGTGAAGGGCAAATAGCTTAAATGAGTATTTGATTTAAGGAAAAGAAGAAGAAGAAATGAAGGCATGTATATATGGGAGGAAGAAGAAAAGGATGTACGTGGAAAAGAGGCTGGTTGAGGGAGGCTTGTGTGCATTCACTCTCATGACCAACCATGTCTTCACGATGCTCTGTTTTGGTGAGTAGAAGCTGTTAAACACACACATGCAGAGGCAAAACAACACACAGAAGCAACGTGATCTTAACTCGTGGCAAGAAAGAACAGCAGACAACGTGGAAGATGATGTGGATTTGCATGAGAATTAAATGAAGCAAACACGAAGAGAAGTAAGGAGCAGAAACGAAGATGCTGGAGCATGAGAAAGAAAACGAGCAGAAACACACGCACCTAGCAGAATAAAGAGTACAGCAGCTGCATGGGATGTGGAAAAACACGTGAAGAAGCTGAGCAGAACAAAAGAGAGACAACGAAGAAGAAGCTGAAGCTAAGAATGAAAAGCAACTAGTTGAAGTTTGGACAGCAGGAACAAGAAGCCACGTGATTAGAGGAATGCGTATACATGCAGAATGTGCTATGAACAGAAACGTAAAGAAATGAAGGGCTGAACGTGTGGACAGAGAAAAATAAACCCATGCAGTAGCCACGAGCTCACAAACTCGAGCAGAAATAGAGAAGGGATGCACAGGGAAACGAAATGGAGCTGCTGGAACAGAGGAATGAACGTTGCAGGCGAAGAAGAAGAGGCACGAGCTACTGGTTTGAATGAAAACGCTGGAGCTGGGCAGCACGTGAAATATGATAAAATAAGATGAAATGGGGCCCACACTCATGCATAATAGCTTCAGACAAATTGAAAAATGAGGGCTGAACACGTGAATCATTAAGTGTGCACGTGAAGGAGAGCATTTTCAGATCCAATCCTCATCGTCCATTTATCATTCACTTCGTCCACGCCCAATTCAATCATCACGCCTCATTAATCCTGACTCCTCGGTCATTCGCCTTTCACCCACACTCCATTCCATTCGTCCATTTTATCCAGCCTTTCGTCCATTCCCATCCCTTCGTCCACCACAGAACCATCTCCATTCCATCTCTCCACGCCGAAATGAAACTCTAATTCATCTGTGACTAGCAAAGGAGGAAGCTCTTGAGTTGAAGCTTGAATCCAAGATTTGGAGTGCAAAATTCTGGCTAAGAATTTCTTCTATTTTTCTATATTTTCTCTCTTTCATCTATTGTCTTGGTTAAGCTGTATTTGATAGAGAATTTATGTAATAGTAATTAGTGGCTGGTTAGACACTAATTAGGATATTAATTGACTGATTATGTGATTGAATTAGTACTGGATTTTCCAATTTCCTACAATTATCCATGTATGCAGTCAAGGTGTTTGATGAAATGCATGTGAGAAATTGAGTGTTTAATTGTTTGATTTGAGGAATTCTAGTGTTTAATTGGTTAATTAAACATTTTGGATGGTAATTCAGAGGCTAATTAATCAAGTAATCAATCAATTTAAGTGTTCAAAGATCTTAATCACAAGAATTAGTAATCTAATGAGAGTTGAGGTTTCAATTAACATTAAATTGTTAGTTTCTTGAATCTTGAATGGTTATTCAAGATCATTTGCTAATGAACACAATTAGGAACTCTTAGGTCAGAATTAATTATAATTAGATTAGGATAAGGATAGTGGATACTAAGAGATGATTCCTAAACTAGTCACAAGCCCATATTCATTCACAATTCACACAATTAGATAGAATTTAGAAATTTTGATTCAATTTAGTTTTAGGTTAGTTTAATTCAACCAAAACCCCCCAAATTAGATAGTTTTTAGTATCTTTAACACTTAGAAAACCCAATTAGGCATTGAATTCCATTTCCAAGGGAGATGACCTAGGTTGTGCCACTTGCTATATTTTTAGTCAACCTAGTTTTATTTTGAGGGTTGTACGACAAGCCCGTCACAGGGTCATTTTCTTTTAATCATAATTAAACAAAGCACCTGTAGCTATAAACACCAAATAAGAGGATAAAAATAGTAAATGCTTATATCCTGAGCAATATTTCCTTTTGCATTTCACTGACAATGCCTTTGTTCTTATTATCAATCTCCTTCCTATTTTTCTCCAGTTGTTTAAGTAGAAATCTCTCCCCTCCTTGTTGCCTTCTTAGCCCCATAATTATAATTTAAATAATTAATTAAATAAAAGGTTCAATATATCTTAAAGAACAGTTGAATATTATGCTACAATATAGCAATTTACTACAACTATCCACTATACTGCCTCATTACTTATCAAAAAAATATTCATTATAAAAACACTTAATGATGTCACTGAATTTATAGACTACAAAGATCTTGGACTTGGGGCAAGAATAATAAACTATCCATTTATCACAGTGTTCTTACAAAGTTTCATAAAAGCAATACATTGTTTTCATCATTTAGAGTTATGAAATTGAAAACGTAGTAATATGTTAACTTAAAGATGTTCAGGTAAATAATACTGCCATGAGAAGAAAAAACCTAGTATGAACTACATAAAAATTGTAAAATAGATACCATCTCAATTTGACAATTTCCACACAAAATCACTCTAGCAACAACAAAAGTTAATAGCAAATCATGTAAGCTGTAGTATTTTCTTCCAAGGAAAAGGATACAGATAAATTAATTCTATCTAGAATACAGTGGATAATCAAACAACATAATCAACAACAATATTTAGTGCTCAAATCACTATAAAAAAACAAGTTCATGGATGACCACATCCGCCTTGAACATGAACTTTAAATAACATGAATTAAAAGATTGAAAGCCTTAGATCCAAAGTTGATTGTCTTGAGCAAGTATACTCAAGTCATAGATCTATGTAGCAGCAAAACTAGCAATTGCTCTTACATTTTGTAATTTGTGGAAAGCAACATGCTACAACAACAACAAAGCTTTTTCCTATTAAGTGGAGTCGACTACATGGATCAATCGACGCCACAAGCACTTATCATAAATTATATTTTTAGATAAACCATTTAAATCTAAATCTCTCTTAATAATTTCTCCTATAGTTTTTTTTTGTCTTCCTCTACCTCTAATTAATGGCCCATTCTTCATCTCATTTACTCTCCTAACTGGGGCTTCTATAGGTCTCTTCTCCACATGACCAAATCATTTAAGTCTCAATTTTATAATTTTTTCCACAATAGGTGCGACTTTTACCTTCTCTCTAATACATTCATTTCTAATCCTACCTCGTCTAGTGTGCTCACTCATCCAACGTAACATTCTCATCTCTATAATATTGAACTTATTTTCTTGTTAACTTTTTATTGTCCAACACTCAATTCTATACAACATTGCAGGTCTTCTAACTGTGCGGTAGAATTTACCCTTAAGTTTGAGTGGTACTCTTCTATCACAAATAACACCCGAAGCACTCCTCCATTTCATCCACCCCACTTGAATCCTATGCTTTACATCTTCTTCTATTTCCTTGTTATGTTGTATGATAGGTCCAAAATACTTAAATCATGTAACTTGTGTTAGGATATGCTCTTTAATTTTTACTTCTGCGTTAGAAATGGTGTCTCTTATTAAACTTACACTCCATATACTCCGTTTTACTTTCACTTAAAAGAGATCCATGAGCTTTTAAAACTAGTCTCTACCTCTCCAACTTCTCATTCATTTCCTCTCTTGATTCTCTAATTAGGACAATATCATCTGCAAAAAGCATGCACTGTGGCATTGGCTCTTCGATATGTTCAGTACACACATCCAAGACTAAAGTGAAAAGATAAGGGCTTAGAGTTGACCCTTGATGTAGACCAATAATTATCGAAAAATCTTCCGTAAGTCTACCTTTTGTTTCTACACTAGTTGTAACCTTATCATACATATCTTGGATTGCTCGAATATAAGTTATACGAACTCTTTTTTTCTCCAAAGCCTTCCATAGAACCTCTCTTGGCACTCTATTATATCCTTTTTCTAAATCGATAAACACCATGTGTACATATCTTTGATTCTCTCGATATCTTTCCATTAATCTTTGCAACAAGTATATTGTTTTCATAGTTAACCTTTTTGGCATAAAACCAAATTGATTCTCTATAACTTGAGTATCTTTCGTTAACCTTCACTCAATTACTCTTTTCCATAATTTCATAGTATGACTCATGAGTTTAATTTTTCTATAATTTGCATAATTTTAAATGTCCCATTTACTCTTATAAATAGGGATTAAAGTACTTCTCCTCCACTCGTCTAACATTCTTTTAGATCTCATAATTTCGTTAAATCACTTTGTGAGCCAACTTATGTCTTTCACTCCTAAACTCTTTCATACTTTAATGGGAATATTATCCGGTCCAACTGCTCTGCTATTCTCCATTCACTTTAACGTTTCTTTTACCTCTACCTCATGAATCCTACTATAAAAAGTATAATTTTGATCCTCTTCTCTAGTGTCTAGCCTATCCGATTGTAATAAAATCTCATGCCCTTCATTAAAATGCCTATGAAAATAACCCTTCTACCATTCTCTGATATCTTGTTCCGTAACCAACACTTTCCCTTCTTCATCTTTGATGTATTTCACTTAGTCCACGTCTCTTGTCTTTCTTTCCCTTCTTTTAGTTAACTTGTAAATACTTCTTTCTCTAACTTTAGTACCTAAAGATTGGTATAACCCATCAAATGTCCTCGCTCTCACTTCGTTCACTGCCTTCTTAGTGTCTTTCTTAGCTACCTTATATTTTTTTTAATTTTTATTACTCTTATATAACGACCACACTTTATAACACTCCCTTTTTACTTTAACCTTATCTTACACACTTGCATTCCACCACCATGATTCTTTATCCCTAAATTCAAAACCTTTCGATTCACCTAATATTTTCTTTGCCACTTTTCTAATCTCTTTAGCCATTCCATTCTATATATCATTAGCACTTCCTTGTATTTCCTAAGGTCCTTCCTCCATAATCCATCTTTGCAAATTCTTTCCTTTATCCCCCTTTAATTGCCACCACTTAGTCTTTGATACCCTATCTTTGCCTTTACTTTTTATTCTCCTCTTAACTCTTACATTCATAACTAAAACTCTATACTGAGTAGTTAAACTCTCTTCAGGTATAACTTTACAATCTATGCAAAGTTTTCTATCGATTTCTTTATAAGAAAAAAATCAATTTGAGAATACACCCTTCTACTTTTGTACGTGATAAGATGTTCCTCACGCTTTCTAAAATAAGCGTTAGCTAATATAAGATCAAACGCTAATGAAAAGTCTAAAATAATTTTATCCTCTGCATTTGCTTCCCCTATGCTATGTCCTCCATAAACACCCTCATAACCTAAAGATACACTTTCCACATGACCATTTAGATCCCCTCCTAGAAGAATCTTTTCCCCTAATGGTATTTCCTAAACTAAACATTCTAAATCGTCCTAAAACTTTATCTTATGATATTCTTTTAACCCTACTTGTGGTGCATAAGCACTAACAACATTAAAGATTTCCTTTTCTACTACAAACTTTAATGCAATGATTCTATCTCCTAACCTTTTTACATCCACTACAGCATTTTTTTAAGATTTATCTACAATTATACCTATCTCATTTCTAAATTTAGCCTTATCAGTATACCAAAGTTTAAAACCTGAAGTGTCTAATTCTTTCGTTTTTTCTCCTACCCATTTAGTTTTTTATAAACATATAAAATTAATCCTCCTCCTAATCATAGTGTCAACTATTTTTATTAACTTACCCATAAGTATACCTATATTCTAAGTTCCAAAATGAATCCTACTCTTACGAACTAGCTTCTTTACCCACATCTGTTTGCGAAAATATGAGAACCCTTGCTTATTTTTCACTACACCCAAGCATCGATGCAGTGGCTCTTACTCATTTATCACTGTACTCGAGTTATATAGCACATTACTTCCGGGCAATAACCTAACATTACGTTTAATACATCGATTTTCCATGTCATAAAGATTCGACAAAGTTTTATGTTGACTGTCAACTGCCTAACACAACCCTTCTCTTTTTTCCGAGCTTAGGACCGGCTATGAAAAAAACGATTTACATCAAAGCTGGTCATAGGCAAAGTTGGAAAGCAACATGCTATAATTTGAAAATATATGAGGATAAGTGATATTGATTAACAAGTCAATAGTATCATCAAAAATAGAGTTTCACTCCTCTATGTCAAAATGAAAAGTTTAATGTTTTGAGAAGACTATAAAACTTGGGATAATATTACATGACAACCTAGGATAACCTACCAATGGGCCCATATAATTTTCAAGTTTACGTAGGTGCTCTATACTATAACCATAATCTTGTCTTCTTGAGTTTAACTAAACAGTTAGAATGTGGTTAAGGGAAAGGGATGATTATGGCTAATGGTATAATACCATCAAGTTTAGTTTTTTGAGAAACTTGGAGAAATCTTCATACCAAACACATTGGAGAAAAAAGAAAGGAAAAATATTTCATTTAAATGAACATAAAGAATCACTCCTATTTTAAAATTCATTATAAAGAATCATTTTATCAGAGTAATAGTCTAAAGAAATGCCAAGGATGTAGCTTTCTCAAATACTTGCAATATATTTGGCCATAATTTAAAAAGAAAAAAAAAACTTGTAGAATAGAAAGCAAATTAAAGCTAAGTGCTTTTAATTCTTATAAATGCTCGTGTATCTATGTGTTAGTGTTTTTTCATTTAAAGCATTGTCATGCTTGTGAATCTAAAATTTCTTGTGAATAAAAAGTGAGAATCATAGAGGAAAAGAATTCATCTAGTTATATTGTAATGTTTTAGCAGGTGAGAATCGTAGCCTGGGACATTAAGGGAATCTTTCTCTTGAATTTATCAGGTGCCATGTTTTATAATTGCTGAAAACATGCTAAAGAGGAGACAGAAATGGAGCATTGCACTTGGCCTAATTAAGAGTATTTCTGAACCATACTTTATTTTCAATAGTAGTGTTCAACTAGCAAATTGCAAATCTTTTGTTATTGAAAAAAAATTACAAATTCATTCCTTTAACTTATTAATTTGTAAATGTTTGGTTCAACATTTAAAGGTGGAGAATGATTTTTTTAAATTTTCGTTTTCAACTATTGAAACCTTTTGATCTTTTTTTTTTTTTGTTTAAAAAATGTCATTTCACACTCTCTTTTACAATGTAGTATACACATTCTTTTATCTTGAAGTTTAAGTTAAAAAATGAATAAAAAAGGAAATTAAATTAAATATTTCTTATATTAGTTGTTATAGATCTAGTATATAACAAGTGTAAAAAGAAAATTATTATAGATCAATTGCTTCTATAGAGTTTGCTGGTAATTGAATAATATTAAAGTGTATGCAGTATGGGAAATTTTCACCTGAAGCTTCTAAAGATGCAACCAAATCATACCTCAGTTCTTCTTATGAATTATTTTCAACATGTGATCGTGGGTCATGGCTTTGCACCTTAGGTCACCTTTTGTCTACAACAACCAAATCATATCTTAGATTTTCAGTTTCAAGGGATCAACTTTGAATTATCATATCTCCCTTGATTTAAATCTAATTAAGGTAAATTTAGTGTTATTGAAAAGTTTGCGGCAAAGTCTTTCCAATAATATATGGATTGCATAGATTCATCACCTAAGTAGAAAGTTACAGGCCTTAAAAGTTGGCTTGTTAGCCACTTTTTCTAAAAAATCAGTTTGGGACCCTTAACTTCAGATACTTATATCTCACTTAATATTCATCTTATTGAGGCAATCTTAGTGGTGTTGAAAAGCTTATTGAACAAGCTTTTTAAACAAGTGCCTATGATGAGAACACTAACCTTTTAAATTTGGCAATTCCATCATGGTTTGCCAAAAATTTTGAATATTAAAAACTTCCTAATGGCTAATCTAATTTTTACCATACTTCTACCACATAATCATTATTATATAGGCTACTTAATGTACAAGTTTGGGGCGTAATTTGAGCTCTATCAAAATCTATTATTAAAGGGTGTTCAATCTTTCATACATGAACATTCTTATACAATTCTGATTACTTTTCTCTAATGCATGTAATAAAGCGCAAAAATCATAATTTAAAACAAGGGAATAGCATACTTGAGTCAACTAGACTTTGATACCAATGAAAGAGGTTTAAGGGGTACTTACCTCTTCGTAATAGACATGGATCTTTTCAAATCTCCTATCCCACATGGCTCAAAATCAAATCAACAAATGGAACCCGATCCATTTTTCACAGCAGATGCACCCACAATAAAAAAAAAAAAAAAATTGTTTTTTGTACTTTCTCTCTCTATGCTTAGTTTCTAAAGGGAAAAGAAGGGAAAGGAAAAGTTTTTGTTGTGAAAAGTAAAAATTGGTCATTCATTACGCACTTCACCTGGCCAATCACTAGTGGTCATGCATTGTCCACTTCCCTTGACCAGTTACCCCTCATTATTCAAAATATAATAACTCCCTTTTAATTTAAATTTTGAAAATAAAAAATAAAAAATAAAAAATAAAAAATATTTTAATAATTAATTAATAATTAATAAACCATTTAATTAATTTTCCTTCAAAAAAATTGGGTCAGGTTATGGTCAACCCGGCCCATTTTCCAAACATACTCATTACAAAACTGAAAAATAAAAGAGCAACATCCTAGCCTTTGTCAGTACAAAATATAAGTAATAATATTGAGTGTGAAACTGTCTATCTCAGAAGGATAAAATGAAAAGAAAAGCAAGTAACCAACAAAAACATACCTGGTGCAGATTCCTCCTACGAATGTGCAGGATCAATTCCTTTGCTTCCTTTAGTTCTTTACTTGGGCTGTCTAAATGTTTTAATTATTGTGTCATCTAACTACAATTTCCAAATAAAAAACAATTTATACTTCAAAAGAATGTTGGATATATGCTATGGATATAATTTTTGTTGTAAGCAGCCGTTGGAACCTTTCAGTATTCAGAAGGATTTAGAATGTGAGATGAGATCTCCAAATAATTGTTTGCCTCTACAAGTGCATCAGCCACCATAAGCTATATCGCTTGAAAAGAGAAATACAAGATTAGAAACAATAAAGCCAAGAGGTAAAATTAGTAGAGATTCGGAAAAAAAAAACAAAAAAGGATCTATCGCCTCAACAAGTCATAAAAACATCTGTATTTGTTTTTACTTCCACTTAAAAAGAAAAAGTACCATAACACTAATAAGTTAAAGCGTCTTACAAATTAACATAAATATATAAATAAAAAAATCTATCATCAAATTTTAAATAGTCGAAAATTAAAAAAAACCAACAATAATCAAACATTTCAACAATTTTTGAGTTATCAATCATCTAATAAATGTTAAAAAATGAAAGAATATAGAGAAAAATACCTCAAAGATGGTTGAAAATAGAAGAGAAATGCAGATCTTACGGGGGAGGGGGGCAAAAGGCAGTTGGATGGCGGCAGTGACAAGGAATGGCAGTGGCTGGGCTGTTCTCCTTTATGGGGCCACAGCAAACAAGAAAAGGAAAGTTTTTTTTTTTTTTCCGTTCTGCAAATCTGAAGTTGCGGGGTTGATGGGGTTTCCAAATATTTAGCGGCGGTTGACCACTGCAAAGGAATGATAGTTTTCTAAAAACTGTAATATTCAACTTCAACCGCTGCAATTTAGCAACGGTTTGGGCCAACAACTGCTACTAAATTGCAGCGATTTGAAAAAACATCGTAATGTCCAGTTTTTTAGCAAACTGTCTTGAAATTCACTTTTTTGTTAGTGTTCTTTCAATAAATAAGAAGGAAGTTTATCTAAAAAAAATTATTATTAGCGTTCATTAATTAGTGATGATGTGTGTACAGGGTTGCGCATATAAGTTAATCCTCCAACCCTGATTGAGTTCGGACGGGTCAATGAATTTGAACCTTTTACGAGTGAAGTTTTATATAAAAATTTATATTCATTCAATTTAATCGACCCTAAAATTTTAAGAGATATGTAATGATAAATATGCAAAAGAAATATATGTTTAATTTTTAGGCATAACCCTCCATAACCTACCCGAACTCAATCGAAGGTTGGTGACGATAGTTTTTATTTATTTATTTATTTATTTTCACCCAAAGATGAGTCGATGGAATTGAGTTGTGTCAAACCCAACTAATGCCCACCTCTATGCATATGCGTGCGTGGGTCTGTGTGTGTGAAAAATTGTTTGAAACAAATATTGCGTACACAAAATGTTTTACAAGCCAATTCAATTGCATGTTTTTTATTTTCCAAACACACTCTTTAATTGTGGTACCAAACAGCTACCTGGCGCCCATTCTTCCATGATATACCTTTTCTCTTAATTGAGGGCCGTTGTATCGTTTGGTTTCATAGTGCTGTCTTCTTTGTCGTGTATGCATCAGAGGTGCGAGCCCAGTTGAACAACTTCCCAAAAAAAAAGGGCCCAACAACTACAATTTGGATCCAATCCAAGTGACAGTTTCGAACAAAAAACTTTAACACAGAGAGAGAGAGAGAGAGAGGATGGGACATGAAGGTCTTGAAAGTCATAGCAGGTGACATGAAGAATATACAAAGGGATTAGTTAGAGTTTTGTTGTTTAGTCAAGTTTGGGAAGAGATATTATATACTTTTATTAGAATATCACTATCTTTGAAGTGCAAGAATGATTATTCACTACAACACTTCACCTGAACCCTAGCTCTTTATCTGTAGCATTTCTTCTTTGTGAGGGTTGAAAAACTGTTATTATCTTGCTTTCTGTATATGGGCTAAGACACTAGGGAAATATAGTATTTATGAAGCTTTCAACTCCAATTAGAATACCGGATAACTTGTCCGTTTCACGGAATATATTATAATAAATTAATTATAAACAAATGTTATCTCAGCTTCTGGACTTTAATTACACCATGAAAGACTCCAGGACATTTAATTTTTTATTGAAGAAGAAATTGAATTAGCAGTAGAAATGATGAATGGTTTTCAAAAAAGTGAATTTGCTTAACATCTTTGATAATAACTGTGACAAGAAAAAAATATTCATTCAGACAAGAAAACATCCAAGGATATGTATGTATAAATAATTCATTCTTGGGAAGTTTATGTCAAACTAATGGGTTACCTAAAATTAATAAGAAACAAAGAAATATTGGATCAGAGTGGAATAATTTAGGTTGCTTACTGAATAATCAGAGTGGCAATTCTGGCTTGTAAAGTTATGACTATAACAAGAGATCAATGACTTTGTCAAAAACCAAAAATTATTAGAAAGGGATGGAGAAAGCATGAAAAGATCTACATGTATCTGACCCAAAAAAAAGCAAAAAGACAAAAAAATGGAGCTGCATGTGAATAAATAATATAAAGTATAATAAATATGCCGCTCTGATGCTCATCTATATATTTCTACTAAATCTTGAATTAAACACTCAAGTCTATTTTCTTTTTTTCTCTTTTCATTTATTATATAGATATAAATATTTTCATAAAACTGCAGAAGAATTAGATTAATTGAGGTCCTTATAAATTAATATGAGCACCACTTGATTACAATATTAAAAAGAAATCCTTCTTTCTAGCTATCTAGTTCGGATGTTATTTTCTTGTGGGAATTGAATTATCAACAATATTTCATAATAATAAATGGCAAAAAAAGTGTTCATAATAATATTAAGAATATTCATCATTTCATTTCAAGGAGTCAATTACATGTTAAGAATAGTACAATTTCATTTGGATTCAGAAATGTTGTATATTTATGTCACGGGCCGGATACTTGAAACAGTCACGTCACTGAATTAACCAATAAGTAACCATTGAGATTCATAACAAAATGGAAAGCCAACGCCCGAAATGATTGTTGCTAATTAATTTTAAAATAGAAATAAAATTGGGAAATTCTCAATGATCACGTAAGAACATTTGCTGTGTGTGCGCGCGCGTGCAATCAAGTGTTTTGTGGGTCAGGACAACATAAATAATTTTTTTGTAACCATCATAAGGGTTTAAGGAAACTCACATGCATGGTTTGATGAACTATTATCATGATTGATTGGATTATAGAAATTCAAGTTCTTTCGAAGGGAAATTTAACATTTCACCAACTTATATTTAGTTTTTTTCTGTATCCTGTACTCTTTGTGCCTCATGAATATAGATTAGGAGAAAATGGGAAAAATTACAGAGGAAATCATAATGATTATAGGGAAAAAGAAATTATATGATTTGAGAGGTTAAAGGAATATTTCTCTTTAGATGGACCATATATGAACAATTTCCACGGCTATCATTATAAGTATCTATTGTGTTAACAATGATAATGGCAGGACAATAATTTGACCCCAACACTAACATAGGCATAAAGCTAGGGCATATTTTCCTCATGTCTCAATTTATTTTGATCAAGAAAAAAATTGCATATGCTTAAGCTCTGGATATTGTAATCATGTCATCTATTTCATCTTCTTTTTTTTTTAAATTTGATCCCCTTTAAAGAGGATACATATTGCATTACATTTTTCACTTGATTTGTCATATTTTTCAAACACTTGGATAAATTAATCTGATAAAAAATAATTTTATCTTTAATTTTCTTTTTTAATGACAGAGAAAGAGTTTAAATTTAAAATATGTTATTAATTATTGATGCCCATCCGTATTAGATGACACCTAATGACTTATCGTTAACCTTCTTTGGTACATATAGCAAAACACGGATTAGAGACATGATCGAATACATTGTTATATTAAGCAAATATAAATTGATATAACTGACACAAATTTAATGAAGGAATATGAAGAAGGTATACAGAAACCAAGAGAAATAGACAAAAAGTTAATATGCCCAATTTAAAAATATGATGAAAATGAAAAATTGTGAACATTACAAATAGCACAAATGAAGTAGATAACAGAATAATATGTACTCTGTTAAAAAAAAAATAGAGAAAAACTGCAATTGGATGAATATAGATGAGTTCAAGAAAGAGCAGTTTTAACTCTTCAAAAGAAAAATCTTAATTATAAATCGTTGCTTTTGAAAATTTTTCGGATGATAGTATTTCCTTTTAGATTTTTCGCTAATAGAAATTTTTATTCTTGATTTATTGTAGATAAAATATTTTTCCTTTTTAAAAATTTATAAATAATCATTGATCACAATTTTTTCCAAAAAAAGAAAAAAGTACTCTAAATTTTGTTTACTATCACTGTAGACAAGTAACAATTAAGTCATCCTAATAACTTGTTGGAATTGAATTGCAAGTGATATTTCATGAATCTTATAGTATTATCGTAATGAATAACCGAATTTAAATTATCCAATAGGACCAATTTAAAAAAAATAAGGCAACCAAATTATTCTCAGTCGTTAAAATATAGTTTCTTATAGAGTTGAAAGACCCACCAAAGTAGACTTAATCTACGACCCCATTTATGTTTTTCCGTAGCCTGACGTGTAAGTCTGAATATAATCAATTATTCACCTTGCTTATGTTTTTCCTTTCTTTTGAAAATGCTTGTGTGCGTAATTGTGACTCAAGATTAATTTCTCTATGCAAATTCATGCGTTGGAAGATTGATTAAGCTGGAGGTGCTTCTAATTCAAGTTATATTTGTGCATTGTCGGGGGTAATAAACCCTAGTGGACTTTTCAATAGAAATAATATGAATTTTCAAATGAACATTCGTTAATATGAGAGATGACTACAAAAGACACTCAATTAGACCTTTGAGAGGGACATCCTCTAATGAGTGCACCTGAAGTTTCAATTCCAGCTCATTTCTCATTTCATGATAACATAATGGGGCCATTTGATTCTTTCTCTTCTTTTATCTTTCTCTTTGTTTATTCTCTCAATTGTTTGTTTCTTGAATAAGCATATTACTCTTAAATTAAACCTATGTTAATTTTTTTAAAAAAATGTCACCCTAGCTATTATCAATTAACTGAACGTATAACTACTATATAAAAGGAAAATGCCACCATTAATTCCAAAAAAAAAAATCCATTAAGCTTTGTCGCATTGGCTTCTAAAGTTAGATATTGAGATTTAGTATATTGTATCCATTCAATAGGAGTCATGATTAGCTTGTAAAAGGAGTAATAAGGCAGAGGCTTTTTAGGATAAATTATTATATTTTTTCTTGAGAGATTATTTAATTATAAAGCTTTTTTTTTTGTTATAAAAGTTTAAAAGCTATCCTACAACTAGGCTTACTTAGACAATAATACCCTCCTATGTATCAAATAATCATTTTTTAAATTTAGCAAAATTTAAAATAATTTAAATTAAATATATTTAAATATTAAAAACAAAGAACATGTTCACACAAAAATACTTTTAAAAACTCTAACCAATTAAAAGATAATAATTAATAATATTTAATTTCAACTATGATATGTGGTTTAAGTATATTTATTGATTAATCAACGTAAGCATCATCATATAAATATATATATATATATATAGTAACATCTTAGAATAAATTAAATTTACTATTTTAAACGTAAACTAAATAATATCAAAATAAAATTTTAAAAAATTTATTTTTTATTAAGTTCTAATTTTAATTAAAAATATTCTCAAATATATTTTGGTCAAAATAAATTTATTTACGAAATATCTTTTGAAATAAAAAGAGAGTAGTATAATTTTTATAATAGAAAAATGGTTATATATAAGTAAATCATAATTCAAAAGTCATAAGAATAATTTAATTTTTTAATAAAAAAGGAATTCTCCATGCACTTGCCAATGACTCTATATTCACTTCCCACTCCTCTCCCTCTCTGTCCTATTTAATTGGACAGTACCATGAAATGTTAAGATTTTTACATATGGGATTAATTATTGAAAAAATTATAATAAAGGACCTATATCATTAAATATTTATAATAAAAGATTTTAAAAAATTAAAATTATCAATAAAAATCATTGTTACCATTAAATTTGAAGAGATTTTACTATTAATTTTAAATGATTTATTACAATAAATCTCTTAAAACTAATAATAAAATATTCTAAAATTTGATAGTAATGATGGTACTTAAAAATAATTTTAATTTTTAAAATCCTTCGTTGTAAATATTTGATAATATGGGTTTTTTATTGTAATTTTTCCTTAATTATTAATTAAAATACAGAAAGGTATGTCCTCTTATAAATGCTGAGGTGAGATGCTCAATTGTCGAAGGCTAGGAAGTGTAGAGTGTGAGAAGATGGGCCATCGTTGCTGCAGCAAACAGAAGATCAAAAGAGGACTCTGGTCTCCTGAAGAAGATGACAAGCTCGTCAGATTCATTGCCACTCACGGCCATAAAAGTTGGAGTTCTGTACCAAAACTTGCAGGCACCAAATCTCTCTCTCTCTCTCTCGCTCTCTCTTTGTATTTCATGACCAACTTACTGGAATATGATATGTTGTGGTGATATGTGCAGGGTTGCAGAGGTGTGGGAAGAGTTGCAGATTGAGATGGATAAATTATTTGAGACCTGATCTCAAGAGGGGTTCCTTCACTGCCGAAGAAGAGCAAACCATTATTGACGTTCATAGAATTCTGGGAAATAGGTAAAACATCGTTTCAATCCCTCAAAATGAGAATCTTTCAAATTGTGTTGCGATCGCAAATGCAATTAGTTAGTCAGAATATGGGTGGAGTGATTTTTATACAAATTCACACAATCCCATTATGTTGCCTATTATACTTTGTTGTAGGAGATCTTTCTTAGGTTAACGATGCTTATCACGGGCTATAGTTGAACCACAATATGCGCTCTACCATGTTAAAGATTTATATTTTATTGATGATTCTCACTCAAGGATGAGAGTATAAATGTGCTTCATAAATAATGTAGTAGATATTATTTGCTAAAAAAAAATTCGTATTGCAGCTAGAATTCATTGCAATATAATACGGTGAATCTTAATAATCATACCATTGTTATAATCGCAATATTGTAGCCATATCAATTAATGCAATTTGCAATTTCAAACTTTAGGTGAGACTAAAGTTTAAAATTTCGAACTACAGTCAATGCATCGCAAGCCATAACGGTTTGTGAATTTGTGAAAAGATTATATTCGCAACACCCACAATTCTATCCATGATTACAGTTGCAACGTAAAAGCCAGGAAAATTTCGCTTACCAAAAGAGGAAAAAAAAATGCTACATATTCAAGTTTGAACGAGTTTGTGTGGTTGCAGATGGGCCCAGATAGCGAAGCACCTGCCAGGGAGAACAGACAACGAGGTGAAGAATTTCTGGAACTCATGCATTAAAAAGAAACTCATTTCTCAAGGCTTCGACCCTCAAACTCACAATCTTCTCTCTTCTCATAGAAGACCCTCTGTTTCTCCTTCTGCATGTATTAATAATTCCATTTTCAAACTAGTCCATGAACCCGATAATATGAATGTTCAAACTGCTAGCTCCAACATTTTCTCCTTCAAACATCAACAACCCTCAAGCATTAATGTCTCAAACAGTAACGTCCATGAGTCTCATAATCTCCTCTTTGAATCATCCATTAATGTGAAGCCTGCACCCAACTTTTCTTCTTCTTCTTCTTGCATGATGAATAAAAATTACCCATCTTCAGTTATTGGGTTTTCTGAGAATGAGAATAGAGTGTGGGTTTCCAGGGATGATGCTGAAACTGAGATCTTTAGAGCTCAAGCATTAATGGACGGAGGAGTTGAAGCACAATTAGAACAAGAGAAGGACAAGAGTACTACTTTTTGTGAGAAGGGAGTTATCGAGGAAGTCAGAGAAGAAGCCAATTATAATAGTTGTTTGGAGGGCTCTAATAATAACTTTGACTTTGGGTTGATGGAGGGTGTACTTAACTCTGAATATATGACTTATGACGACCTCTCCTCTATGGAGGACCTTGCATGGAACTTTTAGACCATGCAGTGTTTGTCATACATAATTCGGTAGTATATTTCATTGTAAATTTCACTTCTTCATCACTTTGTGTGAAAAATCTATGAATCACGTAACAGGTACTACTTCAGAAAAAATTCTTTTGTTAACAATTGCCATTTTGTACATAAGATATGCATATTACGTACATTTTTTTTTTTGGTCGTTATATGTAAGAAATGCATGAGGGGGTGTGGGGGGATCATTAAAGAAAGAACTAGGACTAGAAAATTGAATTAAGTGAGTTGATTAGATATCATGCCACTCTATATGGAGGTAATGTAGGTACGTAAGAGACTATTCTTGCCAGGAAAAATTGCTTGCAAGAAAGAAAAATGAGAAGTTGCATGTCCTCTATTGTGGAATTGGTATGGAGTTGGTGGCGAACATGATCTCCTTTTGTAATAACCATAATTTTTATAAATAGGTCCCTGAAATTTTAAAAATTAAGTAAAAAATTAAAAATAATTCATTAATACAAAATAAATTATTTTGAAGTAGAAAATAATAATTAATTTTTGGAATCTAAAAATCATCTTATAAGATCACTAAGATATCTATCCTTAATGTGATTATTTTATGTTACAAAATCTCTAAATAAATAATCTGATCTAAATATTTATGAGACTTTTATTTGATTTTTTAAATTAAAAAACAATTTACCTTATTTCTTATTTTGAGTTTAATAATAAAAATAACCCCAATTCTTTTTTTCTTTTCACTTTCTTCATTTATTATCCTGCTGCAACGCCCGCCTAATGCCTTCTCCAAATAGAAAACCCACACCAGCTTCTTCCCTCACCAAGAGACGCCGTTCCTACCATCTTCTCGCCGTAAACCGCCGTGGCTGTCCGTGAAGAAGTAGCCATCGTGATCCGAAATTTCCCTCTTTTCCTTTTTCCTATATTCTTCATCTTCTTCCTTCTATGCTTCTTCTCCCTGTTGATGCTTTAATGGATTGCAGCTCATCTTCCTCCCGAAGTTGGCCGCGGGTGAGTTGGGTTTGGCTCACCTGACACCTTTAATTTTTAATTCATTGCCCCCTAAGGTAATATTTTAGTCCAAATTAAATTTAAAAACTTAATTTGAAAATTTTGGATATAGGATTAACATTGATAATAAAAAAATATATAGATTTAGGATTTTAGCTATTATATGCTATGTATAATCGAATTGATATTATAGGGTATCAATTGGATAGTTAGTTGTTAATTTTATATTTAATTTGATTTTAACCAACATCAAAGATACTCTATCAACTAAAGATGTACTTCAAAAAAATAAGAAGGGCTTCTATTATTGATTCTTAACAACAAGTGTATAAATAGTAAGATAATACTTTTTTTTTACACCTTAATTATGTTTTTCTTATCTCAAATCTTGTTCTAAATGTTCTAAATAACTTTTATTTTTTTATACTATATGGAGAAGCAAATCTTAAATTTTTAAAAATTTTAAACTTTTAAAAATCTTCAATTGCAAAGTATTTTGTAAATAATGGTGAAATTTATATATATATGATATGAAAATAGTAATTTTTCCTTATGTACAAAGTGTAGGTGGCGTAAAAACCCTAACCTATGTTATCTCCTTTCACATTTTTTTTACCATGAAACTTTTTTTACATTTTTTTCTTTTATTTATTCTACAAATTATTGTTCTTTCTTTAAATTTCTTATATAATTTTCTTAAATTTGATTTCTGTGTAATTAATTCATAATTTTGTAAAGATTATATCTTTGAATAATTTTTATTTTTATTTTCATTTTCATTTGTGTGGTAAATTTTAACTTTTTTTAGTCTTTATTTTGATTAAAGGGTTATGTTCTTTTAAAATTGTTAAGTTAATCTAATTTGGTTTAGTTTATGCACTAATAAAAGTTAAATTTTTTGGACTGTGACACTTTTAGACCATATATATATATATATATATATACACTCTTGCATAACCACATGTCTTGGTTTTAGAATATAAGTTTATTAAATAATATCAAAAAAATTAAATTTATTATTTTTTGACTATTATGATATTACCAAGCAGTTTTAAATAACTGATTATATCATTTAATGAACCCATATTTGATTATTAAATCATATTTAATCAAATGCCTACCAAAACAATTTGCAATCAAAACTAGTTATTACCTCCCTACGTTTCTTGTTAAATCTGCTCAGAAGATATCCCCCAAAGACAGAGACAGGTATGTTCACTTCTTGACCCGTTTGTGGGTCATCTTACACTCATTATCTATCTATTTATCCACAGAACTAAGTTAGTGACATTTTAATTAAAAAAATGAAGTTGACTTAGTCTGACGTGGCTCAGACATAGACACTTAATTAGTATTATTAATATATTACGAGAAAATAATCTTGTAAGTCTTTCGTTACTTGATTAGTCAGTTGTGTAATATTGCGCAAATGACAAAATATGCATATAAAAGATTTTTATTTTTTTTAAATAAAGTTATCTGCAATCTAAATTTTGGGACTAGTGCAATTGTATAAAGTGCTTATGCTTTTCATATTATAGACGATGCTTTTTATATTATAAAAGTATGCAAGGCTAGATTTTGATTCAAAATTTGTCAAGTTTTCAAGTTCTGTTTAAAAAGTCAAACCAACCTAATTAATTAAATATTTTTAAAATTAAACTAGTCATTAAATCCATAAAAATATTATTTTATGATTCAATAATTTGGTTGTAATTAAATAATAATTAAATTGGTAATAATTTAATATATATTTTTAAAATTTTATATATTAAAATTCTAATATAATAAATAAATACTAATAAATTTTAAATTTTAATAATGTTTGAAAAATTATTTTTTAATTTAAAAAACTACCTATGCTTAAAATTGAAGAATAATTAATATTAAATTTTTGAAAATTTTAAATTATATAAAGATTTCACTTGTTATTAAAAAACAAAAAATGAAAAATGAATAACTAATTTTGGTTAAATATCTTAATATCTAAGATAGATGCTTATTAAGAGATAGAAAATGATAGAGAACAAATATTAAAAATAGCTAATTACACATTTTTTTATTTCTCTTATATTCTCTTTAAAAAAAAATTTATTTTAATCTCCTCCTTTTCCTATGACTTTTTATTTTTAACTTTTTAAGTTTATCCAAGATGAACTATATTATTTTATAACAGAAATATTTTTTAAAAAATCAATGATCAATTTTTTACTAGTCTAGTTTTGACCATTTAGTCAAATTTTGTCTCATTCAACTTGTTTTTCATTGATTTTTTTGTTGATTGATTTTTTAAGCCAACCAAACTAAATCAATGACTAATTCATTGAATTTTTGATCAAACCAACAAGCCCAGTTCTTATAATATTCTAACTATTATTTGGCTCTCAAAATATTGTACTTATAAAATCATTATTATATTATTTGATTTCAATAATTTTTGAAAAATTTATTAATATGATTCTAGGAAGAGCTCTGCCAACGATCCATTTAGTTTGTCATAGCAAAATTATATCGATAACTTTTAAAAAATTTATAAAATCAAATGAGGATAATTGTATTCTAAAGATTAAATTGCTAGATATATGATTTGAATTGTTATTTTTCTTTGGAAGTATGATTTGAATTTTTTTTTTTAATTCATGGGAGAAAAATAGTACATAACAATTAATAAGGATGGTCTTGGACTGGGCTTTCTTTTTCAAAACACGACATAACCAAGGCCTAAAAAGGTATAAAACTCGAGTAAAGACAGGGCCTGGGCCGACAATATATATGTTAAGCCTCTGGGCTTGTCTTAAACCCAGTCTGGCCCCGCAATTTTCTTGCTTATGAAGTTCTGCTTTTCCGATCACCCCTCTCTTAATTAAAAAGATTTAAGAATAAAATAAACGAGGGAATTCATCTACCAGCTGTGCCAATCACTAATTGGAAAGAGATTAAAGGGACCAAAAATAAAAGACATAATTAAGATATGCTATAATTTTCAGTGTCTACAATATACTGTATGTTGCACTTTAACAGTTAAGGTTGAGGGAAAAAATAATTATATGATAACCATATATATATATATATATATATATAACGTTTTCATCTCGTATCTAGGTTTATTTCACTTTCGAGACAAAAATAATTGCATGGAGAAGAGTACAAACTAATGATGAATCAAATTTTGTTTATTTCCTCTTCAATCTACTTCCACACAACATATATACGCAAATTCACTCTTTACTTTCAAACCTTTCTCCAATAGAATACTTAACAAAATATTTGATAGGCTTTGTTATTAACTTTTTAATTCTAATATTTGCACGCATATCCGTAGATAAACACTTCCTCGTACATGTCAAAATGTGTGGGATGTGTGTGTGTGTGTGTGTGTGTGTTCTCTCTCTCTCTCTCTCTGTGTATATATATATATATATATATATCATGTCTATAATATAATTTATCGATATGTCCTTAAAAAGAACATCTTTCAAGTTCTATGGCTTCCCTCGCACACAACTATTTTTGTTAATATATCTCTAGCTAAAGCTACCAGTGGCTGGGTAAAATGAAAAGAGTTGGGTTTTGGAGTAGTCATACCTTAGATATGATTAATTGATTTGCCCCACCACATCTTGCAACACAATCAGCAAAGCACTTGTTGAACCAAAGAGGTACGTCACATGTATTACAACACATTAAAGCACAATGTGTACGACATGGTATAATATCTTCGTGCATCGTTCTTTCCTTGAGTGGAGTAGTGTGAAAGTGAAGAAGCTGGGGAGAATAAGAAAGATAAGCCGAAAGGTTTATTAATATTATTGGCTTCCACCAAACCTAGCACAAGTGACAATATTATCATAAGCAACCTTGTTGCTCAAATTACTGTCTTCTTGGCATTTCTTCTATCTATAGCTTAATTCTGGTGTTCCTGGGATTGATCAATTGGGCTTCTTATTTTTGCACTTCGAATATTAATGAAAGGAAAACCATTATTTATAGGAAATTTCTTACATAAATTTGGTTCATAAAAAATTGATAGGTCAAGTCAATTATAAATAAATATGTAAACATGTCAAAAGTTGCTAAAACATATATCTGACATACTTATATGTTCAATCATAATTAATTTGATTTATCAGTTTTTTTTAATATATTGAATGTGTCCAAGAATTTCCTTATTTTGAGGCTAATGAAAGTGCATCAATGATTCATGACATGGAACTGAAAACTATCAATTGAAGATAATTAAGTTGAATTTAATTTTGCATAATTTCTTTCCAGAGTACTTTAGTTTAAATGAAGAGCTGTTTGTTAATTAGTTAACACATCATAAAGGGGATGAAAAAAAGAAAAAAGATAACACGCTTGAGAATTCTTCGTGATATTAATTCTTCACTAGGGTGGCTTTTCAGTTCAATTTTAGTCTTGACTCATATTGATGGATGAAAACTTGATATGTGCTTCTTCATAAATTAAGAACGATTCACATCATTTGTGAAAAAAGGCCAAAAAAAAAAAATTATAGTTCGAATGTGACACATCTATATATATCTTGAAATTTTTCTCCATTAATTTAACCAAAGCATATATTGAATAGTTTAGCCAACGAATGTTAGCGAAGAAAACATTAAAAAAAACAATAAAAAATCAAGAGAACATAAATTCTTAAAGTTAAAAATTTTGGTAGGCTGATACATGGCACAATCAATGTGGCACAATGCAAAGCATGACGTACACTAGGGAAAGGGTAATAGTTGAACATGGAACGTATATTATCCAAAATATTATAAAAGGCAATGAACGATAAAGAAAAACACACCCAAATATCAACACAGAAAAAACTTTACTTATAATTCCTTTTACTCAGTTTTATTTATTTACTATGTTAACAACTTTTCATTAATTCTTTAGTTGAGTTATAATCAAGTTTCTTTTGAAGTTCCTATCATCAATTCATCTTGTATTCATAATTCCTCATTGCACTGAACCTATTTCATTATTTTTGCACCTCCTATTTCAATCTCGAAACCAATTAGAAAGTGGTGCGTCATCTTCATCATCCTATCATAGATTAAGGATCATAGGAGGTTGATAGTTACCTGTCTCGGCTAATGTCCATCGACTAATAAGCCAATAGGAGATTTAACCTCCAACATATACAAAATTATATATGTTAATTTTTTTAATATCCTAAAAGATAGGGGATAACATATTTTTGAAGGATATTCTTCATAATTATTTAATTCTTTTTTTAAATGAGAAGCATAATTAATGAAACAAGATAAGTAAAGTCAATAAGTAACCAAAGAGCCTTGGCTCAAGGAGCACCTTCTTTGGTTATAACTGGTAGATGAATTTAATGTACTTGAGTTCAATCCTATCCCACCACTTTCTCCACTCCCATTTTTAAGGCGTTTGATAAATTCTTAAATTATCATTTTTTTTATTATTTTAAAGGATTTATCATATGAATATAGAATTTATTTTATGTTTTTAGTATATAAAATTAATAAATATTAGTTAAGTTAATATTTAGTAAGTTTTGGTTTTATTTCTTTAGTTTTGATTTCATTTTTGTTTTAGTTAAGTTTGTTTTGTGTTTTTATTTATATTTTTAAGTCTTTAAATTATTTAATCTTTGTTAGTAAATTATGAATAGCAATCAAATGAATTTTATGTTTTTGTAGAATTAAAATTACAAAGAAACAAGTTTAAAACTTTTGAAATGCAAAGCAACAAAAGTTGAAAAAACTTGGTAAAAAAGGCTAAAAAGAATTTTAAGAAAAGAAAAAAAAGGAGAAGAAGATAAACAAGAAAAAAAATTGTGCTCAAAAGCACTGTTAAAAAAATGCAACGTCGCGACAACAAATTTAAGTGTCGCAGCATCCAATGAAATAGAACAAAATTGCATTGTGGCATAAAATTCTATGCCGCAACACTCTTGACCACTACATATACAAATTCAATAGCATCACGATGTGTTTCGGAGAAAATGTTAAACACAATATTTTTAGCCACATGTTTTTAGAATTTTAAGGGGGTTTTAGAATTCTTTGAAAGAGGCTGCCATTTTGAACATTCTGAGGAGCAAAAAGAAGGGTTTAAAACTTCATTTATCATAGGAGACTCTTGGATTTGAGGAAGATTCACTGACTAAATCAGTTTTTCTCTTTTTTTCTTATTTTTCCTTATATTTCTTTGCCCATTTGGTTTATCCTATGTCCTTAATGTTGTTATTTCTTATAATTATAAGCTAAACTTATTGATTCAGGATTGTGATAAACTTTAACTTGTAATATATTGTAATTATTCTATTTATTTGCAATTAATCGTGTAATTTAATTACTTAATCCATGTACTTCATGCTTTTAAGTGTGTGAAAACCATTATATGATTTGGATAAATGAACTTGGAAAAGGGATTTTAATACTTGATCATAGATTAAGTAGTATGAATTTATGAAATTTACAATATTTAGTGGATTGATTCGCTCGTACGATAGGAATATACCTACCAATCTCACATAGCCATATTAGGACATATTCTTAGTTAAGCCTCTAAATTAATTTCATATGAAATTATAGATTAGTCAGAGGAATACCTATAGGTAATTCGAAAGATGTTTGTAAGTAAATTAGAGCCCTAAGCTATTAATGACATTAAAAACAAGATGAAAAAAGGTAATTAGTTCATATAAAATGTTAAAGGGAATCATAATCTCGTATCTTTTTACTTTCTAATTTCATTTAGAATGGTATCTTTCATTTATTTCATTATTTTTATGTCTTCAGTTTAGTTTAATTTCTTATCACTTTTTATTGTTGACTTGATTTAAATTGAGATGCATAATTTTAATACTTAACAATTATCTTAATGACAAATCTACATAGGAATGATAATATGTTCATCACTTTATTACTATTGCGATACGTATATTTGATTGTACACTTTCAAAAAAAAGCAACAAGTTTTTTACATTGTTGTTAGGGATTTGTACATCAAGTTCTTGCTAATATCAATGCAAGCTCACTTAATCTGAACTCAAGCCTTATTCATTGTATATTTGTTGTTTTTAAGTTGTTAAGCCTTTTAGTTTGTATTTTGTTTTTGTGTTATTTGTGTTTGGTTTTTATAAACATCATTTTTTTATTTAATCTTTGCTAGTAAATTATAAATTAAAGTCTTGGCCCACAAGTAAACTTTAGTAATACATCATTTATGTTTCTAATATGACTTGCATTGGTGAAAATACATTTAATTGTAATGATATTGCCTTAATTTATGTTACGTGAGCCTAGATTAATTTATTATATATATATATATTTATATTTGCAGCATCTTCATCTCTTTTAAATTATTGATTTTGCTAAAAGATTATTTCAATTAGAGACATTTGCAAGGCATGGAAGGAGGGAATCCTCCTTTATTTAAGCTATTTTAACCTTGATTGTGATTTTGTTAGGTTAAGACTACCAAAAAAAAAAATTTGCTACCACTAAATTTTCAAAAGTTGTAGCTAAATGCTTTTAGCATTGACTTTTTGTTGTAGCAAAAAGCTTTTTATAATGACAAAAAAGTCATCACTAAAAATGATATTTAGAAACAACAAAAATCGCCACAAAAACTATTTAGTTCAAAGGGTCATCAATAAAAGCAAACTTTTAGTGGCACCTAAAAGTACCCTTTAATGCTAACAATAATTGCTACTAAAATTTTTTATGTATAAAATTTTAGTGGTGATTAAAGTCACCAGTAAAATGTTTTTTTTTTCTAAAATTTATTTCATAATCTTAATTGGTAAAATTTATAGGGAAGATCAAAATATTGGCAGAAGAAGATTTTGGGAAAATACTGAAAGATCAACATTGAGATTGATATTGATAGTTAATTAACTAGAATAAAATTTCAAATATTCAGCAGTACAAAATTTATTTTAGTACCTTTGTCCTTGATATCCAACTATATTACACAGCATATGTGCTAAACTTTGTCAAAACATGACAAGACCATAAGTTGTAGCAGGGTTGATACTTAAAGGAGAAAAAGGAATCTTCCAAAATAACTTAGTTCTAGGTATGTATGACACCTATATTCATTATTACAGGGAGAGAGGTAACATGGGATGTAATGATAAGAAAAAAAATAGAATGATTATAGGGCAAATTCATGAGAAATTGAGACAAATTAAAATGTAAAACGTGGGGTGATCAAGGATGCAAAACCATCAAGATATTACAAGTGACATAAACAAAATATTATAGTCAACTTGCTTGTCTAAGCAACATCCTCACCATATTCTTAGAGCAAGTGAAGAAATCATAACAAACCAAGATAATGTTTGATATCCAAAGGTTGATTAACTTAATGGACTAAATGATACCTCATCACATTCATAATAGGCATGCAAATCCATTATAGTTAGTCCTCAATATATTAGGACTTTAAATAACAAAAACATTGCATCTTCCCAACATTAAGTGCACAAGACAAACAAGATAAAGAACAAAAGATAAAGGACAAAGGGCCGAGTGAATTTTTATATATTAACTTTTCACAAAAAATAACACAACCTTTTTTTAACATTAATATATCCTGAACTTAGAAAACCGAGTATGAGATGCTTCAAAGTAACAGAGGCAACCTAATAGCATAATTGCGACATAAAGTTTCAAATATCCTCATCCATTCCAGGCACTAAATAAAAAATAAAAAAAGGTTCAAGCCTTGGTTTAAAGTTGGGCTTGGGAAAAAGCCTAAACATTTCTCTAGAAGGATCAATGTAGTGAATGAACAAATGTAACACCCCAAAAATTAATTAAGGTGTTAATTATAGATTTAGATTAATTAGGAATAATTAATATGGAATGATTAGGCAAGTTAAGTGAATGGAGATTTTAGAGAGATGAATTATTAATATGAGTTTGAGAATTAATTGGGATAGAAACTTCATCTAGGCCCCAAATTAATAAATCATGATGAGAGGCTAATGGAGGCCCAATGAGTTAGGTGCATATCAAAACTCTTGAGCTCTTCAAACTTGGCCCAAATCCCATTAAATTTCAGCAACCCAATGTATAAAACTGGCCTAATAAAATCTTGCAACCCAACACTTAAAAACTGGTCCAACAAAGCTAAAAATCTGGAGCCCATTAGGAGTTAGACTTGGAGCAACCCATGACCCATCCCTTAACCCAACTTAACTCCACTAAACCCTAAAAACTGACCAGCCACCTCCCCCATTCAGCAAAACACACAAACACAAGAAAATTAGGAGGAGAGGAGGAGAGGCTAGGGTTCTTGGCATAATTATATTGTTTCTCACATTTGGAGCAAAATTTAGTCAAAGTAATAGTTATACAACTTAATCCCCTCATCTTTCTCTTTAATTTAGTCTAATTAGTTTTTTAATTTGAGTATTTTCATCATACCCAAAATCTGAAATGTGGGTGTTTGGGGATTTTCTTGGTAAAATTCGTAGGTTGAGGTTGGGGCTAGTATTAGGTGAGTTTAAACCCCCTATTTTGATGCTTTCTTTGTTGGTTTGAGACTCCTATAGCTTATTTATATTATGGGTATTAATTTTGTACAAATTTGCTTAGGATTTTAGGTGGAATATTGAGATTTCTAAAAGATGACACTTAAATCCGAATTTGGTATTTGTGGTAGCTGGGTAAGTATTCTTTAGGTAGTTAATAGCATTTAAATCCCTTGGGTACTTATTGTAACTGTTAATGATGAATTAGAGTAGTAATTATTTGATGCTATGATTATAGGGAGACTCTGTACCATTGGTGGCTGTTGCAAGTTGTCTACAAGTAAGGTAATCGGGGTTTACATTAATTCCATGCATATGTCAGTTTAAATTTCATACTTGCTGTATATGAATGATTTGAAATATTGAATGAATTAGTCGGCTATCTATTGTATGATGATTGGACCTTGTAAGTCCATGGTGGAGCTGTGGTGTGGCTGCCACCCGTGCATGTGCTACTATCGAGTACCGGGTTATGATCAAACCCCAAATGCACTGAGCCCTGGTTGTGCTCAATGGGGAGTAGGTGCCATGGACGAGCCTCTCCCGGTGTTAATGGCCTTTAACATGTTAAAATATGATTGCTAGTATGGGATAGTAATCATGATAGCCTAATTGTTTCATTTGCTGAGATGATTGATATGATTTTGATTCATGCATATATGTTAATTAAACTAGATTATATGATGGAATTGCCTTGGTTACTGAGATTTATATCTCACCCCGTTTTATGGGATTACAATTTCAGGTGAAAGTTCCTCAGGTAAGGATAAGGGTAAGCAAGTGGATGAACATCTATGCGCTGAGGCCCGGTGTGGGGGAGCTACACTTGGTCTAAGTAGAATAGGATAGATGCTAATTTTTGTTAAGTCTTGTATAGCATCATCATGCATCTGTATTGCCAAGCGTAGGAGTCTGTATTTTGATAATATAATGTGTACCCATTGAGGAGTAGGCCTTATGTTAAATTGAAACATTGATATATGGATTTATGATACCCATTGTAAATCTTATTGAACTTGTGATATGACTTACCATTTGGGAATGTAACCTTGAGACATTGATATGAATCACTGATGTATGGAACCTCTAATGGAAAGTGTATCTCATGTTAAAGGTCAATGGTGCATGATTTGTGTTGTTATTATTCCCTAGACTTGCTGATATAGGGTAATTAGAGAAAAGAAATTAACTCTTGAATCTTGAATTAGAGAGGAGAGATTAGTCGAATAAATTAGGCTAATGAAGGCTATTTGAGCCCCACAATTGAGGTAGAGGAGCCCTAGGATGAGATTGGAGGAAGAAAGGAGAGTATGAGTCTAGATTTTCGGAGTGTAGGACCAGAAGGCATTTCGCTGCGGCTAAAATAGAGTTGGTCGTGGCCAATAGAGGCGTAGTTGCCCAGGGAGAGTGCCAGAGAAGAATTCGCCACGACGAAATGTGAAAGGTTAAACTGAGAGTCATCCAGAGAGAAATTAGCCGCGGCGAATTAAGGAATTGGCCACAGTGAACTTTTAGAAAAATGTCCCCGGCATTCTAAAGAGGAATTGGCCACGGCAGAAGGAGGAATTGGCCGCAGCCAATATCGAGAGGCGAGCGAGGGAGTTGCAGGAGGCTTCTTCGCCACGGCGCCATTTAGGTTGGCTGCGGCGAAGGTCCAACTCGCCACGGCTGAAGAAAGGGGTAAAACAGAAAGGAATTGGCCACAGCTAAGGGTAATTTGGCCGCGGCTAACATGTTGAAACACTTATATTAACTAGAAAATCTTGGTTTTCCATATGTTAATCACAAAGGATGATCTAGAGTTATTAGGATGGGTTATAACTGATGAGTAATAGATCAAAGGCTTATAAATGGATGTTTGACTCCCTTATGAACATAAGTATATATAATCGTATGATTGATAACTCTAATCATATTAAGATTTACATTTTCCACATTTTCATGACCAATAGTGATTAATCACGTGCTTAACTTTAATTATGATGATGAGAAATTAGGGTCATCACAACAAAGATATAATGACTCTTCTAAAATAACACAACAAAACAAAAATATAATAATTAAAAATCAAGGTAAATATAGCAAACTACATATATGAACATTGGTGCCACATTAAAGCTTACTTTATAAAAATAAACAAAAAAAGGTGTAGTAACTTACTTATATATATATTAATAAATTTTGATTATAATCCATAGCTTTTAAAGCCATAAGATCCTAAAAAACCATCATTAAAGCTATTAAAGAGCATCATAATCAAAAAGCATAATAAGCATCTTGTAGCTAACATCTATAATAGATTTTTCTTTTTAGAAGTGAGGCTCTTCGTTACTGTCACATAATAAAAACAAATTTGTCAACTAAGTAACATCAAATTTTCTTCCAAACCAATCACAGAATAGGAAGTAATAATCTGTTTTGCTCTTTTATGCCTATTGATTATGGAATCTTCCACAACTAGCATCAATTATAGCATTAACTATTAGCAACAAGGCTCTTTGTTGGTTATCCTTATCAATTAATAATGATAACAAAATTCTAGAATGTATATGCAATGGTCCTAATCCCATCTAATGCAAAATTGAAATATACACAAAAAAGGGGTATAAAGACAAAATATATAATTGTGTCTTTGCATGATAAAACCAACATGTAAGCATTCATTTAATGAATCCGACATACTTGCATAAATCTTTGTAACAGGTTCTTACAAGAAAATGAAAATGGAAAAACTTTAGCACTTGAATATGTGACATTGCTTATTCAAGCAAAGTCCACCAAAATACTATTGAGATTAGACCTCAAATCCCTTTTTAGGCCCAATTTTGGCTTATGGGTTGCAAATTTTTACAAAGAATGTAGGCCACACTCATAATGTGTTCCTTCTACTTTTAGGAATACTAAGATCATACAATCTTTAAAGAACTTTCAACCATTATATTCAATTTCCTTTCAACCATTCTATTCCATAATTGAACTATTCTATGTACAATGTCATATATTATTAAAGAATCCCTTTGCCTATAATGAAAATTTGGGGAAAAAAATGTAAGAATCCAATCATCAAAATTTGAAAATCTCCTACTTGTAAATACATTACAAACAACAAATTCTCATATTCAATACTACAGGACTTGAAGGAAAATCAAAGAAAATCCCTTTTACACTGGAAGTCAAAACATTTTGAAGAATTCTCTTATTCTCATTAATTAGTAATTAGACAACATATTGACTATGAAAAGCCTAAAAAATAAGTTGAAAATAATTTAGAAATTGTTGATGTTGACATCTAAACCAATAATAATTGAATAAAAGAATAATAGAACAACCTCATCACTAGTTGAATTCTAGGATCCACTTTAGCAATAATGCCAAGGAAGGAAAAAAAACCCAAACCTACTCCTTAAAAGCATTAAGCAACCATGGCCATAGAAGCAAAATGTCCCTCAAGCAAACCCTTACACGCACCATGATTTTTGTAAAAAGGAAAAATAGCAAAAAAGAAAAAGAAAAAAGGTATATAGCCCAAGATATACACCAATAAAAGAATTTTTGCTTAGAAACTTAACGCAATTTTGATATGATTCAATAAACTGAAAGAGTGAAAAATACAAGAAGGGGTTTGTTTATAGAATGTTCAGAACTCACTTGCTCTAAGAGACAAAGAATGCCCAACAACAATGAGCTAAAAGAGTCTTCCCCAATTCAAAGATTCTATAAAATTAGAACCGAAGCAATCCTAATCACACAATAAATCCCTTTAAATACTATAATAAACTAAGTTCAAACTCCCTTCAAACCAATATCCTAATCACATAACATCCTTCTCGAGCTATCCCTTAAAGAAAACTGAGGACCCAATTCAATATTCCTCTCCTCATCATCTTCATCTATTAGAGATTGTACCATAGGCCTATTAATGTACCATGAACATTGTGTTAATTTAATAAAGAGTTTTATTATCATTATTATATTGTTTGCATGTTTTCCATATAATAAGATTAGGTAATTATATCCTAAATGTTCCTAGTCAATCATCATTGTAAGAACAATAATGAATTAAAACTAGTATAATTTTAATTGATGATCATGATATGATCATGTATACAGATACAAATCAAAGTCATAGGCATTTGTTAAGGACCAAAGTGCTAGACCAACCCATCATGAGATAGCTACATGGACTAAGTCATAAATATATCTCATCTATAGCTATATCACCAAGCCTTTAGACTTGAGACCGCCATAGATTCCTACATGAGGAATGTTGTACTTTGAAATAATCAAAAGTTGTCTTTAATCTGGTGATCATAAAGGTTATGATAAGATATAATAGGATACATGCAGAGAAAGATAAGTGGTTAAGATGAGATTTATTCCTCTCGCTAAAAGAGAAAGATACCTCTGGGCCTCTCGATAAGCAAGATTGAAAAATACATGGTCATGTTCAAATGAAAAGAGTTTTAACGGTTTACTTAGAGATCGAGAAAGCGTGATTAAGCGATACAAAAATAATGTCTCCATGCCTTGTGCTTGACCTAGATATCATGTGGCAAAAGGGACTTGACATGGGCTATAGGATAGGTTGTATCGAATCATCAATCCTCATATAACTTAGATAGTCATAATATCTTGTTAAAGGCCACTTATGACTTGTGGGCTAAAAGAAGTTTTGGGCCCACTACCAATATTATATAGACCTCCAAGGTTGCACATAAGAATAAGCCAACATAAGTTAAAATGTCCAAATTTATTAAACCTAGAAGGCATATTGATTCAATGAATGTAGTGTCCACATTAAATGCATTTGCTCTCTAAATAGTTTCCTATTTCGAATAGGAAATTATCTTATTTATGATAGGATAATTATATATATATATATATTAATTTCAAAATTTCTTTTGCTTGGAGACCAAGCAATGCTCTCTTATAAAAAGGGATGCTAGGGTTTCCTAAAAGTGATCTTTTTAAAAAAACAAAAAGGGTTGCAACACCACCCAAACTAGAGAGAGGCAAGAGATGATTTGGATACATCTCGCTTTCATATAAAAAGAGAGGGAGAGAGAAAGAGACGAGATCTATTGCATACTTAAAAAGTCGTGTGGTTCTTGTGGACGAGTTTAGAGAGGTACGTTCGCATGATGGGGTGCTAGCACACCGTTCGTGTTGGGGATCCCATTCGTGTAGATACCGATAGAGGGTGTCGGTTCGTTAAGAGCAGCACCTTGAGATCCAGATATGATTAATCAGAAGGAGAGACAAAATTTTGTGTGTTAGAGGTATATCTCTTTTACCTTACTTCGGTTTAAGCAAAGATGACAGATCCATGAAAGGGACTTTGTTTGTACCAATTTTTTTCCACTACGTGTGTCTTTAAATCCCAACATCATCATCATTGGTAGCAATGGAACTTAAACACTGTGCCCATTAAACCTCCCTCCATGTTCGTCCTCAGTCTCTTCATCAATGGTTATCGTCATTGCATGTTTCATTTCTAAAACTTCACCCCACCTCCCATGGACTTTCTCTTCAAATTCCATTATGCCTTTTGAATTTGAAACCACTCCAATGGCTACAGAAAAGAAAATTGACAAATGAATGGAAGAAAGAAGAAAGAGATCTAGGAGACGAGACCATCTTTATGGGAAATCTAGAAATGAAAAACTAGACAGAAATCAAAGTTTAGGTCTTTAATGAACAAAGAAGTGAGGGTTGGGATTTATGTCTTTGCCTCTTTTAGTGTTAGGACTTGAGGATGCGAGAGTGAGGGAAAATATTATATCTTATTTTAATATACAATTATTATATTTATAGTGTTATACCTTTTTTTTTAATATTTTTAATATTTATATTATATATCATTTAATAATATTTTTTTTATTATTTAGTATATTATCAAATAATTTAAATTTTTTATTAAATTTAAATAATATTATTAGTTATCTAATAGCGACATTTATCATTAAATTTAAAAGTTAAATTTTAGAAATCAACGTGTAAACTTTAAAATTTAGAATTTTAGGATTCAGGGCTTTAGTGATGACTGAAGCCACCGCTAAAAGTAGCATTAGTGGCTACTAAAAGTGGCTTTTTACTTGTAGTTGATAGACAAACAACATGAGCCATGTGATAAGCCACTAGTTAATACATCGATGGCACTATTACCTTTCATGAAATTAACTTGCAACAAGGATGTGCAGAATACAGATACTTAATTCTTTTGAAGTAAGAAATCCCTTATTCCTTTTAAGGAAATCGATTCTTAACTTACTATATTCTATCTATTGGCCATTTTAAGATTTTTGATAACACACATTAGGAAAGGTGGACAATAAATAAATTATTACCCATGGGTATAGAAAAGAAAAATTGGCTCAATCCAAAAGTGGTGAGGTTCCATGTGAGGCATATGTAGTTACTTTCCAAAAGGAAAAGTTATAAAGGAAAAGGGAAGGCATTACTTCTGTTCATGAAACAAACAAGGAGGCAACCTAATAATACTTCTTTAAGAAGAAGAGGCCTATAAAGGAAATTTGCCTTAAAAAGAAGGCCTAGTTGGTGAAGAAATGTAAAATCTTGTCTTTAATGTGTTTTAAGCCTAATAAGATTCAAATTTGTCATAATACAAAATGGATTGATTTTAGAGCTCCAATCCACGTTGCTAATACTATGAATATTTTTCTCAACCAAAGGAAATCAAGTTTTAATGAGCATAAAGTCTTTCCTAGAAACTGGATTGGCTCACAAGCAAAGGCAATTAAAACATATAGGATAGGTTTAAATGTTGCTTATGTAATGGATCTTGATCTTACTTTTTTACAAGTTTTTCAAGGAACTTAATTTGTATTTATGAGCTTGTTCCCTTAATCTTTTTCATTAAATATTTACGGACCTATTTTTAATTAAAAAATAGCTATTAGGAAATTACATTGAATGATGGTTTGTATAAGATCTATACTACCTTGGATGCACCTAATACCTTATTTTCTGTGCATGGTAATATTAGTTTTAAAGATTATGTCATGCATAAAAAGTCTTCTAGCCTGTGGCATCAAAGATTAGAACACATCTCCATTAAAAGAATGAAGATTAGTAAAGAATATGGTACTTGAATCTCTAAACTTCACTAACTTTGATTCATGTAGGGATTGCATTAAAGATAAGCAGACCAATATATCACAAAAAAGGGCTAGAAGAATTTTGAAACTATTAGAGATTATACACACTAATATTTGCATTCATAATTAAAGTCTAATGGTTAGAAATAATTTCTTCCTTTTTTTATAACTACTCGTTATATTTATCTTCTTTATAAGAAAAGTGATACCTTTAAGGTCTATAAAACAGAGGTAGAGAAATAATCTGGTAAACATAAGATAATAATGTTAGATAGAAAAATTCAGTGTTTTGATAGGTACATTTATAATGGATAGGTGTAACGAACGGTAAATTTTGTAAAATGATGAAATGAGCTGTATAAAGGCAAGTCCTCTGTAGTGAGCTAGATAATGTCCCAAAAAATTTGGGTAGTATCCTAGGTTCCTAAAAATAATAATCTTAGGCTCAGAAAGAAAGAAAAATAGAGCTAGGATGGTGAAGTAAAATTATGACGAAAATTGACGAAATGTAGTGGCATTTTTGTAAATATATGCAAGTTTTGGAAAAACCCATAGGAAGGCTTTTTAAATGAAAAATTTGAGTTGCTCAGGGTTTTCAAAGGCCCTGAAAATCATGAGAAACCCCAAGACCGGTAAAGCTCCTCTGGTGTACGTTTTCCAATGATAGTGAGCCTAAATTTTGACGGATTCATTCAGGAATGTTTTAGCTTAAAATTAAGTGATTCCAAAGGCAATTTATTAAATTAGGAACCTAAATTTCATGATAGAAAAGATAGTTCTCAAAAAGGAAATAAAACAAAGCTGAAACAAAATTGCTATTACGAAAGAATGAAATTAGAATTTTTGGAAAAATTTGCTTCTTGAACCTTCCACACACTTCAAGCCCTTTCTCCTCCCTTCTTTAGGTCAACTCAAAATAGAAAAAGTCCAGCTCTCTTAAGGGCACCAAGGAGGAGAAAGAAGGAGAAGAAAAAGCAAGAAAAAAGGTAGGTAAATTCATGGAATTTCATGCTTCTCCTTCTTCCAACTTCGTTCCTCTCCTTCCAAGTCCTCTTTCTGTGGTTTTGTAAAGCTCCATGGCTTTGTTTTAAGTCCAGATTTAAGGGGAGTAGCTCAAATTTCTTGAGGATAAGCAAACCAAGGAGAAAGACACTTGAAAACAAACTTGAATCCAAGGTAGTTTCCTATCTTTGTTGCTTCTTCTCCTTGCTCTCCCTTTTGTGCAATTTCGGCCAAGAACAAAACCATATGGGGGAGGAATTTTCTGCCCAAAAACAAGAAAGGAACTATGATTTTAGACCATGGGAAAGTAGAATATGCCAAGAATTTGTAAGAAAAGCCCATAGAATTCAAGTTAGCAAAGTGTAGAATTCATGAAGGGTTTGTAAAATCTATTTTGATATATGAATTTCCTAGGCTATGTGAATGTTTAATTAAGCTCCTAAGACCTCTAAAAAGCCTCCCAAATGGCTCTTTTATCAAAGAAAAATCAAGAAGCTTATGAACTCTTATTCCTTCCACTATCTCAGCCTAGGCTAGTTAATTAGGTTAGGATGTGTTTTAATTTGTTTTAGCCTTAGTTTGAGACTTCATATGATGGTATAAAATTAGAGGAACCCTTGAAAAAAATTTAAAAGCCATGGTTTAGGAGATGGAACAATGGTTTCCATAATGGAGCCTTATGAAACAATATGTGTCTAAGCTTATGTGAGTAAGTAAGTGATGGCTTCAAGGACGTTGAATGAGGTCAAGAGGCCTAGAAATGAAAAGTGAATGAAGCCTAGAACTTGAATTACAAGGATTGCTTCAATAGGCCACCAATAGAGCCATTATATGAACTATAGAACCATTTATGTTTCTAAGAAAAAGTCTAGTGTTTTGGCTTGCTTTAAGAGTGTAATTATGTGCTATTTATAATATTTAGATTAAGAGAATCCTAATCCACTTAAATGTTCTTGTGGAACCGAAAAAGAAAGGAAAAAGACTAAAGAAAAGCTTGCATAAGTTCAAGGTAACTCTTTACTTCATTCTCTTTACATTATTGGTTGTATATATGTCATTTTGTGCTTATGTATACTTTTGTAACTTAAGAATATGCCACTTGATGCTTGAGATTGCATTGGTACCAATGTGTTGTCTTGAATGTCTTTAATAGTAGAAATGACTCATAAGGGTGAGGTGATGTCAAAAGTCCCTTAATAAAGGTAAAGAGATGCCAAAAGTCTCATGGCATGAGTGAAATAAGGCCAAAAGTCTCTTGGATGGGTGAGGCCAAGTCAAGAGTCCCTAGACCAAAAGTGAGGTAAATCCAAAAGTCCTAAGAATGGGTTGAGGTAAAACTAAAAGTCCTTAGAGCTCATCTTTGAATTTAAAGTGAATTTGGTGGCATGAAAATGTGACTTTGCATGTTTTGTAGTTGTGTTACTTCCATAATTGTGCATTTGATGTGTATATACCATAAATGTATGTGTGAATGGATGTATGAGCTATTAAGATTAAATGAATCTCACTCCCCTCCTTCATCTTAATATGTCTAGGTGGTGTTCAAGAACCAAGAAATGCCAGCCAAGGGTCTTGAAAAGCTATGCTTTGGCCAATATGTAGTCTTACTTGTAATGGAATGTCAAAGTGAACTTGTACATATTATTTTTTAGTTGTAAATCATTGAGAAAATGTAATATTATATATGAATGATGTATGGACCATATATGACACAAAATCAATGCAAATGAGAGGAATCGACTCTTGATATCATGTATGTAATTGTGTATTCTTAGATATGGAATGACCAAAATAAAATGGATGAGATTTGGGACTATTTGGGCAGTTCATATAAGTCATATTCATGCTTATAAACTTGCCCAAAAGGAGCCAAACACAAGAGGAAGCTATTTGGATCAAGTTGGTGTCTTATAAAAGGCTAAATTGACCATAATGATGAGTTATGACACAAACCTGTCCAAATGAGCTCTTCTTGATATGAAACTTGGAATGCATGTAGACCTTGTTACAAGATTTTGGGAAGCTGAAGTGGGCAACATTTGGGGCTCTATAGAATTTTTGGCGAATTTTTGAAGTTGGCGATTTTTCTGGTTTTAACCTGGTACTGTTCATATGATCTAAAATTTGATATCTATCATTTATGGGGTAAATGATATCCAATTGTTGTGAAATTTTACAGAGGGAAACTAGACCTTCATAGAGACCTGTGCCAATTGAAAGCATCCCATTTAGATGTCTAAAGAGGGAAATATGAATTTTTAAAGTTTTTGTTCTATTTCAGGCACACAGTCAAACCTTTATCATTGTTCCATCAATTTTCGAGGTCTGAATGCTCTTGGATTGATCTGGAACCTTTTTTACCCTCTAGCTAACATCCATAAATTTTCAAATTGGTACATTTTGTATGAATTTTATTTTTTTGGAATTAATTATGAATTTTCAAAATTTATATCATTAAGCTATATTAGTAATTCTAGATAGCCTGACCTTTATGCATTTTTTGTTATCAAGCATAGTCAAGATGAGATTTTCATGGATAAAAAGTATTTTTAGAGTAATTTTAACATCTAGAGCTTTCTAGAAAGTTAAAATTTACTTAATTTCAATTTTTTTATATTTAGTTATAATTTTTCAAAATTGCCTCAGAAATCTGCCATCATGGAACCCGAGGCAAAACTTAAGAATTTGTGATTTTTAGCTCTTAGTCTGTGGTTCATGTAAAGTTTTGAGATGTTTATAATTTTTATGAATGGAAAATAATTATAAAGTGTTGTTGGCAAGTTTTCAGGGTCCACGGATCAAAATTTGAATTTTTAACATCGACGTAATGTAATTAAATGGCATTATTTCATTCCCTTTTGTGATTTTCTCCACTTCTACATGAAAGCTAGCTAGAATATGGGAATATAGGGTATAATAAAGTATGGTGTGACAATAGGCACTTTATCCATGTGCTAAGTTTCTTGAAGAGCATAGTATAGTTACATAATGTCACTTAGCCTAGCTCATTTGATATAAAATAGTGTAGCTAAAAGGATAGACCAAACTCTATTAGACATAGTAAGGAGCATATTAAGTAATTCCAAACTTTCTATCTCTTTGTGGAAAAAGGCACTTAAGATAGTGATATATAGATTTAGAATAAAGTTCAAACAAAGGATAAAACATCTTTTAAAATCTAGAAAAGTTGAAAATGTTATGGGGCTATTATATGGAAGTTAGAGTGTACAATCCATAAGATAGAAAGTTAGATCCTAAGACTACTATTGCATGTTAATTGGTTATGCGAAAAAAGTCTAAGGTTACAAATTTTATTGTCTAGCACATTCTGCTAGGTTTGTGGATTTTAAGAATGTCAATTTTTTTAAATATGACATAGTTAATGGGGGTGGTCAATCTCTTGACATAGACATTAAAGATGATTATGTTCTAGACACAGCTTTCACTAATAATGGCAAAATAGTAGTTCTATATGACACCTATCAAGATAAGTTGAATATTGACTGTAGTGATGTTCCATAAATCCAAGATAAATCAAGAATATCTACATCCAATAGAACCTACTATTTCTAATAATGTACCTTATAATACTAAAGAGACATCTTAAGTGATGGTAGAATTGAGCTGCTTCAACCTTCATAAAAGGTTGAAGTAAGGAAATCAATGAGGATTAGGAAATTGATAATTTTTAGTAACTATATTTGCATGTACTTGAATCTAACAATGGCATAAATGTTGAGAAGGACCTTATCTTATTTTCACAAGCAATAAGAAGTGATAATTCCAAATAATGGCATAATGCTATGATAGATGAGACGGAATTCATGGCAAGTAATTAAGTTTAGGATTTCTTCTATATTATCATGGCATCTTTGCCCATTTTGACTTGGAATTATAATAAATGGATGTGAAAATGACCTTCCTTAATGTCACATTGAGGAATAGGTATATACAAAACAACTTAAGTGATCATTTCAAATGCCAAGGGAGGACATGGTATATAAGTTTTAAAAGTTCATTCATGGACTTAAATAAAGCTTCATGATAATAGTATTAAAGTCCTATAATGTAATCATTTTTGGTTTTGTTGAGAATATTATAGATCACTGTATATACCATAAGGTTAATGGAAGCAAGATTATCTATTTAGTTCTATATAGATGACATTTCGCTTACATTTAATGACCTAAGGCGATTGCATAAGATGAAACCATTTTTGTTTAAGAACTATGATATGAAATATATAGGTGAGGTATTATATGTTATAGGCATAAGGATCCATATAGAGAGACAAATCTTAAGATATGTTGGGTCTATCATTTTAAAAAAAAGAACACTATATTAATAAATCTCTTGAATCGTTATAAATGAAAGATGATTCATCTAATATAGCCTTTATACAAATTCAATTTGTATAATGTCCTAACAACGATCTAAAAGAAAAAGAGGTGAAGAATATTCCTTATGCCTTAAGAGTTGAAAGCTTAATGTATGCCTACATCTCACAAGACTTGACATAGCTTTTGCTATAGGTATATTGGAGTTAATACCAAAGCCATCTAGGCTTGGATCATTAAAAGGCTACAAAAAATGTTATAAAATACCTTTAAGGTATAAAATATTTCATACTTAAATATAGAGGAGTTGACAACTTGAAAGTTATTATTTATTTATATTCAAACTTGATAAGATGTGTTGACGCTAACAATCAACATCTAAATACACCTTTATACTTGCTGAATTTATACCTTGGTTTTAAGGCACGTTCACAAGGGAATTTGGTTAAAAAGTTTCATCATTAGACTTAAAATTGTAGGCCCATTAAGGTGCATTTAAGGATAATTGTTCACAGGACACATAAGGTTTTAAGAAATGCTAATTAATCCTTTAACTAAAACATGCATTAAAGGAAGTATAAGGATCATATACCTTACACTACTAGAAAAAAAAAAAAAAAAAGTGCTTTTGCAATGGTTGTATAGTAGTAGTTGTTACAACTATTGCTAAAAACTAAGATAGTCATAATTTGAGCAACTATTGTTATTTAGTAGCAATTGTTTAAATAATCACTATTAAAGAAAGCATCTATAACTATTACTATGTAACAATGGTTTGACAAAATTGCTGTTGATGACCACAGTTTTTTTTCTTAAAAAATTCTTTCCTTTAATAGCAGTTACTTACAAGCGGTTGCAACCATTGCTAAATATATTAAATACCCCCACCCATGCACAGTCTATAAAACCATATTTGAGATTTCTTTTCAAAAACCAGCACAGCCTTCTAGTTGAATGGTTCCCCTTCGTCCAGTTGTTGCTCGAACCACTATGTTAGGTTGCTATCGGTTAGAAGCCATTGTCTAATTACCACCACTACTGTAGATTTGCCAATCGAAGTTCAAATTCTTCTCTTTTTCACCATGTTAAGCCATTTTAAGGTATTTTGATCAACATTCCATTTTTAAAGATGTATTAGATGATTGATAGCTTAAAAATTGTTGGATTATGTTGGAGTTCATTGTTTTTGGTTATTGAGTATTTATAAATCTAATGAGAGATTTTTGTTTGATCTTCCTATTCAAATTAACTAAATGCTTCACTTTTAATACTATTCATAAGGGTATGGAAGAAAAGAAAGGAGTAAGGAGGCAAAGATTTATGATTAACTGTATCTATTTTCTCTTAAGAGGAAATGCTTATAACCAAAATATATCATCTTAAATTATACTTTTAAGTTCTTAAAATGTACCTAAATCATTGAAAGTTCAAGTGGCCTCAAATGTAAAAAAGCACAATTAATTAGAGCATGCAAGTCTCTTTTACGAAGCTTTTGAATGTAAACTTTGACACTCCCTCTCACAATTGAATCTTGTAAAATGTTAATCAGCCTTCTACTTATAAAGAGAGAAGAACATATAAAGAGAAGAGAAAAAAGATAGAAACCTTTTATGTACAAAAAATTGGATATTATTTAATGAATCCAAAGTTTCCTCAAAAAAGTTCAAACCATAGCAGAATTCATCTACCCCCTATATTGCTTCAACAAGTATAGTAGATGCTCTTTGATATGGCTCTAACTGCTTACTTAATAATATCAACACCTAACAATTCAAGCTCCTGAACTTTAGATTGAGAAGAAGATATAAAGTTTGCTTTCTTCTTTATTTTTACATTGTCAACAGAATTTATGGATTTGACTACTGAATCTTTGTTTCGTTATTTTGAAAAGACGTAAACTAGTGTTCAAATGCCTCTTTCTTATTTCTCTTTTCTCAAATCTCTATCATTTAATATTTTAAGTGCCAAGTGGTAACACCTCCATTTATTATAGCATTTCAATCTTCTTTCTCCTTCTCCAGTCACTTGAATAGTGTTTATTAGGATGTTTTGCTTTGCAGCCTATTATATCCTACTAGTTAAGTATACTGTAAACACATAACTTTCCATGATACTAGTTGGAGTGATGCAAATGATAGAAGAGGAACTAGGGAAACAACTCAAAACAATAATAAAACTCAAATATTCTGAGTATTCATATTATTGAGTTTTAAATGGTGTGAAATACAAAGGCAAGTATATGTCTTTTTTTTTCCAAATTGCATGGTGTTGCTTACTTGAAGCACACATGCAAGTATACGTATCGTAAAAATAATATAGTGATAAAAAAAGATCATTTCCTCAAGAATTCGTCGTCAAAACATTGTGAAGTACCAAAAGTTTCACCCCATCTTAAATCAAGTGAATCAAATTTAAGTGTGGGTATTAACAAGAAATGTTTGTAGACTGTATGCTATATAGAGTTCAGGGTCAATATTAGGATTCCCAGGTGAATATTAGTATCTAAGATTATTAGTCCCTCTTGTATTTCATAGCAAGTTACTTCAGCACTCAATATCCTTGCCCTTAATGATGATACATGCTAGTCTAGGATTCATTTGTTTCTATAAGTATTTTTCTAAATCTCATATAGGGTTATCTAATTAACTTCATGATTCCTTATGAAAATTAACCAAGAGTAAATGGATAGCACAATACCCAATTAACTATGTGAGGTTAATGAATATTCCTACTTCATTAACTAAACCATCCACTATGCCAAACAAGTTTCAAGCTCTCATACTACTCAACTCTTGGTCTACTACACTTTCCCTTTTCCAAGTTCAAGTATAAGTAATAAATCATTCTAATTATTGGCCAAGCAATCAGAAAGCAATAAACATGGAGTTGAATAAACACATATCATCAGTAGCATCAAGTTTAGAGTGAAGAACACCTACTAATCTATACAAGAGCTTCTAATAATCCTAGAATATGGAGTTTAGCTATACATATTCATGAAAACTAACACCAAATTCCAGGCAAAACTCAGATACATTAGAGAAAATGCAAAGAAAAGAAGAAGAAAAGAAGAAACTCATAAATGAATCTTGCTTTTGCTTCAATCTTTAATCCCTAGCATCCCTTGCCTCAAAATGCCTTTCTTAGCTCCTCCCTGAGCTTCTACACACTGAGAATAGACCAAAGAAGACCCATAATGATGGTTACCTCCGTAGCAAAGTTCATATGAAACAAGAAACCCTCAAAATTGCAGCTAAGAGAATGCAGCATTTTGATAAAATGAGTGGTGTTGCAGCTTAGCATATAGCGTTGTGGCAAAGTTTGATCCTTGGTGAAAACACGTCGCGGCCTGATTAAGATGCACTATGGCGAGATAGGCTACTGGATGGACTAGGAAAGTTTCATGCTGCGACTTAAAATATCACGCTACGACGAGTTTCTCTTCTGTGTGACAGTGTGCCATGGCTTAACTTTTCCTCGCTGTGGTTTCAACTACTCTGGATCCACATCGCAACTTAGCATATACTTGTCGTGGCGAGGTTAGCTTCTAAGTAAAGATTCACCACGGTACAATCAGGATACGCCGCACCGCCAATTGCCTTGCAAACTTGCCCTCAATTTCTTCCTTTTTAGCCATAGTGAAGTTTGGTTATGGCCGCGGCGAGCTTATACAAACGACAGGAAGCAATACTCAAAAGCCTCTTTGACATGAGCAAGCTCAATCCTCTCTTAAACATGCCTACAGCAAGAGCAAAGTGTGATTAGCTCTCAATATACTCATAATTAAAACAAAACTTATCATTGACAATGTAAAAGTAGAGTATGGAACTATTCAACCTAAGTGTATTCATTTCATATGTAATAGTAGTATTTACTCTATAGTTAGAGGCTAAATCCCTTTTTATCGAAAAAAAATATGCACAAAAATATGAATAATAGAGAGTTATCACATGGAGAAAACATATTGCTTCATGCTTGATTGGAAAATTAAGCCACTGTTGTTGGACGAAACTGATTTTGCTTTCATAACTAACCTTCCTATAAAATCTGAAGGCTTTACTCACAACGTGATGGAGCCAATATTTCCAATTTGAAAAGCCAAGGATAATTTGTAACCATGAATTAGTTCTTGCATATCAGATGAATGTTAATATTTTCTTTTGGTATATGGAAATGACAGTTTCGTCCATCTCAAATTTACACTACTGCTTATTGTTAAAGTTTGGGTCATAGGATGGAATTCAAACTGGTTTGACGATTCCACGGGCCCATGAATTGGCGTGTCCCCGTTGCGAGGCCCGTATGTTGTCCACTTGGTTTGAATTAGTGTTTGTTGTCTTTCGGTTAATAAGAAGGTTGTGGGCTTTTAAAAAGATATGTGGGCATGCTTTGTTTAAATAAGATTTGAATGTGATGTAGGTGTATTGATCATGATGGGTTTATTGAATAAGTTTATTATATATTATATTTATATTAGATTAATATATAAATATATATAATATATTAGAATAAAAAATATTCTAATATAAAATAGAAAAAGTCAAAGAGAGATAAGATATAAATATAAAATAAAAATTATCTTTTGAAAAGATAGTTGAGTTGATTAATGTATCGTTTTATTGAATAAGTTTTGTTGGAATAACTCTCAGACACAAATTTTTATTAACTAGACTTGGTTTTATATTCAGATTTTTTTTTTCTTTTTGTGAGAATTGTGTTACTCCGTTGTTCTTTTCATAATTTTCAAGGAGGGTGGGGTAGTCATATTTCAAGTAATAAGCTTACTTAATCTCTTGGTTGTTTGTCTTGGTTTAGCCAAATTATTTTTAATGAATCACTACAAAAAAAAACAATTGCAATTTTTTTCACATTCTTTTTTCTAAATTTCTTCATTCTTTTAATGTTAAGAATTTAAACTAAATTCAAATGCGCATTGATTAGACTACAATTTTTTTTTTTCATATTTGTAAAATAACGTTGTTGTTCAGATTTGTTGAAATCAATTAATTCAGAGCTGTGTGCTTAAAAGTAAGTTTTTTGTGCCAATAAATGCAAATAATTAAACTGGCCAATTTCTCTACTGTATGATGGAACTTCAAAGAGAGTTGTGGGCTTAAGGTTGATGTAACATTAAAGAGTGAGAAAAAAGAAAAAAATATTTGGCTTCCGGAAATGATGAAACTTCCGGTCCTTTCTTGTTGCAAATACATACTACAACATGCATGTTTATGCAGGTTTTTGTTGCTAATCCTAATAAACCACGAGACGCAAAAGTTATATCTTGTCAAAGAATCGGGAGAAGCTGCTGGAATTACTCTATAATTTGTCTCCTGAAAATGGTTATTATTCTTTTAGTAACGAGTTGTTTTGAAAGCTATATGTACTTCATATTTAGATTATTCTAAATTACCATTTTCAACATGTCGTCCATTTTGTCAGCTGAGAAGATCCAAGAGACTAATGTTCAAAGGAAGGTGTCCCCTTTATTTATGCCAAGGTAGATGCAAAAGCATGCCTTATCATTGTTCCTTCCTTGAATTATTTGAATATTATTTTAGTAAGTACTTGGAGACAGATTTATCACTCAATTAAAAATATGCAAAAAAAACTTAGTTTGATTACAAAAAATTATATACACTTCACAAATTTCTTATAAAGTATATGGTCTTAATCTTCTTTTATCTCACATATAGACATTACTTAGTCTTTGATAACTTATATATTTTCCGTCATCAATAGAATTAACTATAAGAATGATATTTGAATGACACTGTGCAAAATGACTCTTAAGTTATTTCTCCTTTCATGTCTAGTAAGGTTTAAAATGACTTGTAGGAGAGAGAATTCTTCCAGCAATGCCACGGGTGCAAAAACCTCTAACTGCTCTAATATAATTTTTAACATTCATTTTTGTGCTTTGTAACTATGAATGGTTAATATATTGTATTTTTTTATATTGTGATTTTTTAACGTATATTTCCTCTTGTGATGTTAAAACTGTTTGATAGATATGGTTAGAACTTAGATATATGTGTGTAATTGGCATTAGTTGGGTAAAATAAATAGAGACAGTTGTCCCTATAAGAGATATATTGTTTGGTCGACATCCAAATTAAGTGGGACCTTTGAATCACGATGTCTTTCGGGAAATGAAACCTGTAATTCAGATAGTATCTCAGGGCTAGTTCTATATAATTAATAAAAGCATAAAAGATAGAAGCATATTTAATTAGATATAAATAAATGTATAAACCTCTCTCTCTCTCTCTCTCTCTCTCTCTCTATATATATATATATGGTTTAGGTGATAGAATGCTTATGTAGGCTGGGGAAGAGAATCTTATATGCCTTTGAAATTCCAAAGTGCAATTAGCAAAAAATTGTCTGATGTAGCCCGCTTTTCTTATTGTTTTTTGTCATTGTGCAGAGTGGAAACAAGGAATTAATAATACCATTATGACTTGTTCTTAAACTTTAGTTAGCAAAGTAGATTAATTCAAAAGTGATTTATAGCGAGGACAAAAACTGTCTAGTCCAAGGTAATATGTTACCTGCTAAGCAGTCATAGTTGAAAAGCAACTTGTAATCATAACAATTATTTTAATGTATATTTTTAATATTTAGTAAATAAAATATTTTTATATATTTATTTTAATTTTATATAATATTTATAATATATTCATTAAACAATATTTATTTTTTATAATTTAATTTTTTATATATTTTTAATAATATTTTATATTCTTAATTTAGATACCTAATCAAAAGAGTAAATATTAAATAAGTGTAATGGATCATTTTTCACCATCTTCCGATCAATAAAAAAATTATTAAAACATTTATGACTTATAAGATTTTTTATTAAATAATAACATAATAGTAAGACTTATTATTAACTTGTTGGACTTTTATTTTGTGATAATATTATTATATATATTAAATTTAATTTTTAATTTTATATCTAATTATAATTTTTAATTATTGTGATTATTGTATGCACATTATTTTTAGTTACATTTATATTCAAGTTCAAATATAAAAAAATAAAAAATAGTTATAGTTACATTAGCAATGGTTGGAACTCTCGCTATATGGAATTCATTCCGCAACCGTTCCTAAATTTAAGTGATAACCTGCAGTTGCGACACAACCATTGCTAAATTTAAGTGATAACTTGCAGCAACTATGTCAACCGTCGCAAATAACTTATTGAGATAGTTGTTCCTATAGTTGAAAACAACTATCGCAACGTCTCTCGTGATGGAGATTTTAGCAGTGGATTTTGCAACTGCTTCTAATTTTTTTTTTTAAAGACAATTGTATGTCCAAAAACAACTATTGTAAATTGTTAATTTTTGGTAGTGTTTTACGCGACCTAAGCCATATTTTTGTTGTTAGTTGAAATACATGTAAGTAATAATTTTTTTACTTTTAAGTTCGTTATCATTGTTTTATACATCCATATGACGAAATTAACAAATATTTGAATTTTAAAACTGGCATAAACATTGAGATTTATTTATAAAGTGTATGTGTATATAAACATTATGCTAAATATACTACATATAATAAATGAAAGATGATACTCGTTATTTAAAGGTCCTGCCACTATATGATTCTTGTAATATATTTTTGAATAATGCTCTATGATACAACTATATTTGCACCTTGGGAGAATGTTGGATTGAAATATATATATATATATATATATATATATATATATATATAGGGATCAGGCTTAATGAAAGATTTTAAAATTTGACTTATTGGATAATTTTATATTCAGCACAAGTTTTAGATCATTGAAGGGTTGTTTCGAGAAAAATTAGAAAAAGGCAAACCATCTCCAAATTTTGCCTCTTTAATCTTACAATATTCCACCTTGCTTTTCAGTTGGATAAACTACGTATATTTGCTACTCTAATCTAACCAAAGTCTTCTGAAAAATATAATTTAATCTATTGTGGTCATGAATCTTTCTAACTTTATAAGGCAGGATAACCATGGAAGTTCCAAGATATATAAACAAAGAAATAACAGAGTTTTTTTTTTCTTTCAAAAAAATTTTTCACAATAGCTGCTAGGGAAAATGTAAATTTTCAGAGAAATTAAGAGTGCATTATCAAAATAATGAGTAGTTGATGTCATAAATTATTGTTCAAGATTAATACAAAAGTAAGGAAAATATTTATTACATATTTACAATAATTGATATCACAAATTCATGATGATTAGTTATTTCTTTCATCTTTTGCGTAACTTAGTTAATACGTACGTCAGCATAGTAAGAGAAGTAATCAAGTATTAGAGGTAAAAAGGGTAATTAATTACTGTCATATACTAAATAATGAACAAGATTGATAAGAAAATCATTAATGCAAAAATCGAAAAGAAATATTTATTACACAATTATGATCACTTTTGCACTAACTTTGGCTATTAATTTATGATCTAACTTCTCATATCCCACCTAAACTTGTTCCTCTCCCTTGACATTTGATATTCAAATATCAGAATCTTAATGTCTTGATTGATGTTAAAAGTAATAAATCCGTTTGAATTTACAAAAAAAAAAAAGTAATAAATGAGTCTCAATGAGATTTTTGTTTTTTTCCTCTTTATTTTTATCTAGGCTCAGTTAATAAACAACCATTTTTTTTCTTTGGTCATAAAACAGATATGTTTTCAATGCGCATAATTGGCGTCCATGATCTGAAGGCCTCTCTTCGAGGCCCAATTTCCATAAACTCATGGTCCATACCTTTTGGGCTAGCCCAACAACAAGAACTATCTATTTTAAGTTGTAAACTCTCTCATCAATCATCACTCATCAATTAAGCTTCGGCCCATTTGCTGGTCAACATTAACAGGATGCCATAGAAAGATCATATCCTAGATTCCTATTCATCCTTCACGCCTTTCAATGTTTAAATTGGATCTCATTGAATTTTATATTACATTACCAAAAATTAGACTACTATGATCAGATTTTAAAATTTCATTACATCCTTTATATATATATATATATATATATATATATATATATATATATACGTTCAAAGCCAATACATGAAAAAACAAAAATTGTGTGAAAACGATAATAAATGGAGCACATCAGCGACATATTAGAGCGGATTAAAACATAAAACTCACACTTTGCTCATCCGACTATATGGAAATGAAAACAAAAAATAAATAAATAGAAACATTAAAACCCCACCTCCCAAGAGAGAAAAAATGAAAAAGAAAGAAAGAAGAAAAGGGAAAAACATATGTATGCCAGCCCCCTTGACTCAACATACTCCTGTTTCGTACATTACATATATTTATAGCCTCTTCTTTTTGGATTTGGAAAAACTAATAAATAATCCTCGTTTTGTGTTGTTATTTGAGCCAACAAAAGTATATATCTTTGTGTCAATGAATTTTTGTTGGTGCTGTAGCTTGAGTGTGATCATTATAGGGTTAGTATTATCAATCTAGCATTGAGATTGGCAAAGAGTTATTATCTTGAGAGGAACACAAAGAGATGACCTCTTCTAGGGTTCCACTCATAGTACAGTCCCTGTATTTGTCACATACCATGCAATCATTCATCATTTGTTCAGGCTTCATTGGCTTTATCTCTATCTCTGCTAAATTTGTTTGAGGGAAATCTTCAAGCTCCAACGGTGGATATGGAAGTTGATAATGCAAGCCTGCGTAGATTTGTAGCTCCATATCCTGCACCGCATTAAATGAGAACTGATCAATTATTTATTTATTCTTTGAAAGTAAAATGATATATTAAGGTCAAATATCTTAACTCAAAAGTCTACAGTTTTAAATAATAGTTTTCATCATAACCTCTACTACTAACATCCCTTCAGACGATCGTCTATTAGGATTGAAATATAGACAAAGAATAAGTTTACCATACCCATTATTGGAACTTAATTTTAATTAGAAAAATGAGAACATGATAATAAAGATTGAACCTATGACCACTTGGTTATAGAGGCTGGTTCTGATATCGTGTCACTATTAACTATTTCAACTCACAATTAAACTTCCAAGTGAAAGTAATGAATAATTTCTATTATAATCTTTAATAACAAGAATAGATTAACAAGATTATTGGTCAGTGTACAAGTAATATATGCTTGGGATCCAAAGAAGACGGCAGAAATTCAACCCAGGGAATTATTTCACTGAAATCATGCTCAATTTGAACTAAAGAGCCACTTCGATTGAGGTCAAGTGGGTGGGGGTAGAGTAGAAAGAGGACCAAGAGGCTTTGAACAAAAGGTGTTTTTACTTAAAACTAAAAGAAGGAAAATTGAAGTCGCCAATCAGATGCATAGATAGTGTTGTATGTGTAAACTAAAAGGAGCTAAAGAAATTTGAACATTGTGAAAAGCTAGTTGAACGCTAATCGAGGGAAAAGAAGCAGCCTCAGATCTCATAATCGAAGAGAAGAATTATTAATAGTAAATGAAGAGCTTTTGCTAGAATAGGCAAAAGACCCAGACACTGATATAAAGAATGTAATTAAAGATAAAGAGGATGAGTCAGAGATGTTTGAAATGTAAATGCTTTAGTTTTGGAAAGTAACGTATCAACCCATGAGGGAAAATGGGGGAGGGAAAAAGATGTCTTCACTTCACAAAACGTTTAATTTTGAGTCAGTCAAAAAGAAGTTATAGGAGATGGTGAAGGAAAAGCCAATGAAATTGGAGTCTAGCAGTCTAAGTGAATTGATTTTAGAGAAGGAAGCTTTACGAAAAGATAGGAACTTCATCATACTTGCAACTTTTGTCACTTTAAGATCAAAAGCGAACTCCAAGACATGTCATGTGGGCCACTAAATACATAATAAATCAATTGTAAATTTGTTTACGCTAAAGATTTGTAGGTTTCACATATTCATGCATTATTTAAGGTGTGAAAGTGAAGTTTCAAACTAACGAAGCAGCAATATAAAGCAAAAATATTGTTGGAAATGTAGGCTTGGCAAAGAAGGTAATCATGAACATAAATGCCTAAATGGCATGAAGGAGAAGAAGGAAAAGTTAAATATACTGCAAGCAAATGATTATAATTATGAGCATCACAAAATTAATCTCAAGTAAACTCAGTTTTAAAAGAAAAGAATTGGTAATTCAAGACAATTATGAATAAACAAATAAATATGTTACAAGTGGATCTTACCAAATAAAAATGCCTCTAATACTTTCATATATCTATTTATAATTGATTTGATATATTAATTTTTTGATCCCAAAACTTCAACAATATTGTAAGGTATCCTATAAGAGAGAGATAGAAATAGTAGGACTCCCTCAAATGAGTTCCACCTAGGCGCAACTGCTGTCTCTTTTGTTTCTCTCCAATTCGCTTTGCACAAAATCTATATATAATTTTCTAATTTTTTTTTTATAGTTCAAATGTGCTTAATTAAGAATTCATCATAGGATGATCATGCTATATGTGGCCTAGCATGCTTTTTGTGTCCCATACATCTATGAACTCATGCTACGTCTCGTGACCATGATAACAAGATCAAACAACTTAACATCTAAGAAAACAAATTAAAGTGAATTTTAAATTCTAAAGTATTACCTGAAATAGATTTGATGAATAGTCCATTCCAGGAGAATACGGATTAGCCGCACTATTTGCTTCATCAGAAGCAAACTGGGCTTGAAAATCATTATCCGCTATACCAGTTTGATCAGTGGGTGTCCCTTGGGTGAGATCCGAAGATGAAGCATTATCACAGGGAAATTTATTATTGGAATGGTCACCATCATGATTGACGATAATTTTCTCATCTACAATTTCCATTTCTCTTGAAATCTCGAAGCCACTTGAATCCTCCCTTAATCCTTGTTGATCTGAGACCCACATATTAAACTTAGATCCCTTCTTTGCAATATTTTCTGTTTGTTCTTCTTCTTGATCTTCTTTTGGTTTTGACATTTGAATTGTCTTCTTGAAAACACGACACAATGAATAGGAATCCTGTGATGTGCTATGATGTGTTAGAGATTATAAATAAAATTATATATTCACGTGACTTGACTAACACTTTCAGCTTTGTTCGAGTACAACCATTGTTTGTCCTTCAATTCATCATGTAAGTTTTAAAGTATTCAAGGGTAAAATACCGTATCTACCGCGTAAACTTTCTATGACGTTTTGTTCATGAACGTGATGAATCCAAGAAAAGAGTAATATACAAAAGCAAATTTAGAAAGAGAATGGGAAAATCAAAATAAAAGGGATGCAACAGTGATAACACTCTTCACCATCATGTTTGATCGTAACCTATATATTCTTTGTAAAGAGAAAAAGAAAAATAAAGTTTGCAAATCATAAAGAAAAAGAAATGTAAGAATATTAATAGTGGCATGTGCATCCTTGTAGAACAAGATTCAAAACTTGGATAGGGGTTGGTTGCTATACTCTACATTCAAGTTTAACATACATAAGGTGTCACAGATCAATATCTTAAAAGTGTCCATAAAATCTTCTGTGAGTTAAAGACCAACTTAATAAAGACTAAAGCAAGACCGAACTTCAGGATCTTGTCTTGTCTTGTCTTTAGATCGTGATTAACTTTTGTGGCTTTTTAGAGTTTCTTCTATCATCGATTCAGTTATATAATTATTCGCTGGACTTATACAGGAAAACATAAATTATATTCCTTACTGTACTCGTCGGTACAGGACAATCAAATATAATATTCATATATTTTAAGGTTTGCTATCTGCCTTAAGTTTCTCAAAAACCCTAGCTTGGTTTCAGTTTTTTTTTTTTAAATTCAAGTTTATCATGTTGACCCTCAAATCTATGTCATTAACCATAATACTTCAAAAATAAAATTGTAGCACATTTACGTCATGATATAAGTATATGTGTTTTTAACTCTTATGCCTAAAACTCACTCTATAAATTTAAAAAGGAAGAGACACTAGAGAAGAAGAGAAAGTAGCAAGGAATTGAACAAGACCAAGACCTTCAAGGAGGAAGAAGCAGAAGCAGGAAGTGATTCAGTGAGGCGATATTCATGCATGACCCAGTTGGTTCTAATCCCATGTGGTGCTCTTCCTCTGTAATATACCAACGTCTTCTTCATCCCTACTTGGCGTTTCTGAGAGTTAACTGCCCTATCTTTCCCAGTGGCTTTCCAGTATCCAGCTCTTGTTGCTCGGTTTGTTCTTGACCCATTTGGGTACTTTCTATCTCTTGGACTGTAGAAGTACCACTCCATATCCTTGCTTGGCAAGAAAGATTTATCTTTTTTTTTCCCGGTTTGAAACGATTAATAAATAAATTAGCACAAAAAAAAAAGAATTAATGAAGAACAATGATATACTGATAGTCTAAGAACCATGGTTCATGTTGTAATTGGACAAAATATGCAATATCCAATAATCTCAAAATTGAAGGATTAGATAAGTCGTTCTAACTTCAAAGTAGTGCGTACAGCACTTAAGTTGATGCCTGACAAAAGATTATCAGTAAGAATCGAATTGAAAATCCTTTGGCCGATACTAATCGATCCAGTTCTTTTAAGGCCCATATCATATCCAATACATTTTGGACATGTATCAATTATGTTTTTGCAGATAATGAACTTTTATGGTATATACAGAAAGAAGAACTATAACTTGTTATATAAAACTGGATGTACCTGGCAAATCCCATGGTTCACATTTGTAAAGATCAACTTCAGGGATAATTTCAAGCTCTATAGAACGGCCTGTGATTTTTCTTTCCAAGTAGTAAGCCACGAGTTCCTCATCTGTTGGGTGGAACCTAAACCCAGGTGGGAGACTCATTGGAGCCATTCTAATGAAAGATGTATCAAACTTTAGAGAGAGAGAGAGAGAGAGAGAGAGATTTGGGAAATGGGTGGCTGAAGATGGGAACCAAACTAGCTTGTACGACATAGAACTAAATAGGCCACTATTGAGACCTAAGTTTTGGGAAATTGCCCTTGAGATCTAAGCATATTACAAAATTGTACATGAAGAGGGTAGGCAGTGGTGGTAGGTTCAGCAATTATGATGGAAATTGAGGGACGAAAGTGCCAAAACAAAAAAAGGGATAGTCGTAGCGTCTTTGGCTTTTGAGGAGAATCTAAGCAAGTAAGGGAGTGTCTTGCATGTGTGAAAACCCAGAGAGAGGATAAGAAGCTTCTCTGCTTTTGTCTGCTCACAAACTAACAAAAATCAAAGGCCCTCTTAAAAGGCGGTGTGGGCCTCCATGGACCGTCCATACTACAACAGGCAATAGGCCTATTTCAGTAGTATACTACAATATATAGAATATTATTATGCAATATATCTTTAATCATTATTATGCTATTATATAGGTGTCTTGGGCATAAAATATTTGATGTACATGTGCTACTTGTTTATGGACATCTATACGTATAAGCATGTGTTTTAGAATACCATCATCATATTCTTCGCATTTCATGCAATGCAGAACAAGGTACAGAATCTCTTACGTATGGTAACATCATGTGTAAGTGAGTTATTATTATTATTATCAACAAGGTTTCTGATTAATGTGATCTAGCTTGCATTAGTTAATTTGAAGTGTTTTAAGCAGTATTCTTTTAAATTTGTCATGGATTATATATGAGAAATATATTATTAGCCTGGGCACAAGATTAATAAAAGAGTTAATTATATATAAACCAAAGGTGCCGTATCTTAGATCGATCGGTACCTCATGATATTATACTTTCTTTCCTATTGTCATTTTGGGTTGTATGTGACACCTAAGAAGAAAGTGAATATCGTTATGTTATGGAATATACAATTTTTTTAATGAATAAGTAAAAAAAAAATTGTAGGTATTTTCTTGAAATACTTCAATAAAAAAAATTACATGTGAATATTATTTTTAATTAAAAGGAATTCAAGTGTCTATAATTTTATTATAAAATCTCACAATAAATACTTAAAAAGTTGTACTTCAATTTATTTTACAAAAAAAAAACTTAAAATTAATTAAAAAAAATTTCTCTGAATTTTACTAAAAATACATAAATCTTTCATCTATTTTTAAAATATACACACATTTTTTTAAAAAAAATTATCTTATATTTTAGTCTAATTTTAATTTTTTTAGTCAAAATAGTTTTTATTTAATTTTTTATTATATATATAGGTTAATATAGAGTATTTTAATAAAAAAATTAAAATTAGACTAAAATATTGGACAATCTTTTGATTTCAAGAAAGATCTGTAAATATTTTTAAAATGAAAAGAAGATTTATATAATTTTATCAAAATTAAAAAAAAAAGGCCTATGTAATTTATCCAAAAATATCAACCAAAAAAATTACGCTTAAATTTTTTCCTTGCATTCCTTGAATGAAATTAACTCTTCTAAAAATCTAATTAACTAACTTCTTGTCTAGTATAAGATTTCTATGTATTTTAACCTTTTTAAGGCTGCCTTGAAAATTATTCAAAAGATCCTTACAAACAAGTAATTCCCATAAGAGCACTTGATGAAATCTAAAGAGTCTTAGATATTAACTCTAACAAAATTCATTAATCATGTCTTAACCTACCAATAATACTCAAAGAATCCCAACTTCTTTCACACGTCCCAAGAAACGTTGCTAGCTCAGAAAACCAATAAGATTGGATCACACCAACTAAATTATGTGCTAGATTAATATGGACCTTACAAGAGGAAAGATTAACTGTCTCTGAACTAAATCATGAGTATAAGTGAGGCAGATATATTATTAAACTAATTAATATCATATACAGGAAAAAAAGAAAAGAAAAGTGGCAGAGTAAAGTGTGGAAGCATGTTAGTAGCAGTGTGACATCCTGCAGAATTTGCTAATTAACTATGATCCAATTAAAGCTGGATATCGTAATGTTTTTTCCTGTACATTCACTTATTTAACACTTATTTAACACTTATTAATGCCTAGCTTCATCCTTTAAGTACAACATACGATGAAAAAAATGTAGTGTATCACTGAATTTGGCTTTGCTTTTTCTACTACGCGGTGGCATTCGCGGTGGTGTATTTTAATTTAATTCAATATACTTTTGATTAGCAGAGATCTAAATCATCATCATGTCTATTAAAGTAATAGTATTAAAATTTTGATCAAGGACCATTTAGAAACATAGACCAAAAAAAGTAAGACAAGATTAACTAATTAGATTTAAACAATGTCTAGCTCTAACCTCAAGAGATTCTGACCAAATATAGTTTTGAATTAATAAGCAAGTACAGCTAAGTCTTATTTTAACAAAAGCAATCTTCGTCCTCTTTTTTTTTTTGTCCTTACTTTGTTCTCTATCTTTCTATTTTTTTGTTACATGATTAGAAAATTGGCATACGGATCATAAAATTCTTCCTTGGATACTAAAGACTGATTATTTGATTAAAAATTTCACCTCATCTATCTTAATGAAATTGAAATTCAAAACAGCCATCTTTTGATACCAAGTATTCCATTATCATATCTTTTTTGTTGCAATTTTTTAGTTAAGGATATTATGACTGTAGTTTCAAGGAAAGTACAATATTGTTCGTAAATTTAATTTTAATTAAGAAGGAGGCTAGTAAATATTAGAGTAAATTTTAAAAATTTTCTTTAAATTTTACTAATTACACAGACTTACTATCTATTTTTTGTATATGTACAAACTTCATTTGAAGCAAAAAGTAATCATATTCCTTAATCTGATTTTAAATTTTTTAACTAAAATATCCTCCATTTAAATTTTTTTAATTAAAAAGATATGTATTTAGGTTGACAAAGAGTATTTTAATTAAAAATTTTAAAATTAGATTAAGTTATAAAATAATTTTTTTTAAAAAAAATTTGTATATATTTTTAAAATAGGGGAAAATTTGAATAATTTTAACAAAACTAAAAAAAATCCTTGTAATTTGCTCTAAATATTAATCTCATCATATAATTTAAGAATAGTAATCAATTCCAAATCATACCATATTAAGAATTATTTTATGTTTTCAACTCAACATTAAATTAAGTAAAAATCTCACATAATTTTATTATAATTTCTTATTTCTTACGAAATGGTATTGATAATCAAATTATATGCCGGGGATGAAGATCATATAACTTTGCTCTCATGATTTTATAAGAAAAAAGTTTAAAATGCTCTGAAATATTGTTTGGTAAAAAAATTATGGATTTCCTCAAAATATAATCACACACATTGGAAATTAATTATGTGGATCGCATGGGAGGTTCAAGTACAATACAGTCACGTAAATGACTTTGATGGGGTCCATGAGATAATTCTGTGTTCCTCTTTAATTTTAGCTCAAGGGGGAAAGAACCCTTTTATCATTCATCATATGATGGCTTGAGGGGGGCCCATTAGCATCTGAACAAATCTACCTGGCAAACTGTCACTGTCTTCTTTTTCTTTTATATTTTCCTCCGCCTTTAATTCCTTTTGCTGCCATCCAAACTCACTTTTTCTTTACTGTTTCCTTTGTTCCTTGTTCAATGCCCTTTCCTTAAAATATCATTTTCATCCGGGCAAAGACAGACTCACCACTTTAATGATTACAACCAAAATCTTTGACTGCCCAATTTCTCTTCCCCGCAGTGATCCAGACACAAAAACAGCTAGCTCACCAACTCATCACTAAAGGAATAATTTCCTTTTTTTGGTAATATTTGACAAAAATTCTCAATCTTTTAACAAAAATTCGTAAAGGATCTAATAATAAATAAATAAATACTTTATTTTGATCTTTTAACTCATAAGTGAATTTTTAATTTGATCTTTTACATATCATTTTTTAATTATTAAAATGCTTACACTATTTCTATTTTTTCATTTCTAAAAGCAACATTGAATATAATAATTTGCTGACTCCAACATCAAATCCGAAAAATGATTTAATAGTGTAGGTAAATAGATAATATCTAAGTTCTTAAAATTTTTATAAAGATAAAATAAAATGATAACATTGTAAATATTTTAGTAATTGAAGGACTAAATGATAATATTGTAAGTATTTATGAAGTGCACTTAAGTTTTATATTTAAAATCTCTACATAATAAAAGACCAGAATTTGGGTTTGTGGTGGCAAAAGAGTTGAGGTCAAATACTTTTGGAGCTTATGTATTAGCTTTGAAGTAAAACGGCAAAGAACAATATATTCCACACTCTAAGTTACTACCTTTTATGCGTTGTTTAGGTAGCTTTTGGTTGTAACACCTCAAACGTGACGTGGATTGAGTTGTATAAAATCAATTACGTTGAGACTAGCTAGAGAGAATAAGAGAAAGGGGCTTGTAGGGTCTTTTGCCGAAAGACCTTATATATATATATATATATATATATATATATATAATTTTCTTTAACAAGCCGTCTTTCACAATTTTCCATCCCCTTAGAACTATTTCCTTAACCTTATGTGTGAAAGAATATGGAGGAACAGCTTTTGATTTTGTATAAAGTGATTCCATACTCATCCATTATCCTCAATGAAACAGTAAACATCAAACGCTCCTACAAAAAGCGACATCGCTATTCTAGTTCTAGCTAGCACAGAATCCTTATGGCCATGTATGATTATTTTTCTTTTTGGGTATCATGGTGAGAAGTGTTATTAGGTTTTGTTGTAAACTAAATTCTCTAATTAAAGGGCGTCTCTCTTTTATAGTAGTGTATTTAGAATTTTACTTATCCAAAATTCTCAAATATAATCAAATCCGATTAAGTTGATAAAAACAGAGACTATATCTTCAACTCATGTCATCATATGATCCACTGAATATACATTTTTTTATCGCATTACGCTCTCAAATGGGTTTTTTTTTTTTTTCCAATTTTACTCTGAAAATGCTCTCTAAAAAAATCAAACTTTAATTGATATAAAAGAAAAAAAGGATCGACCCCTTCTTGGCAACACTTGAGTACTACCATATATATGTGATTCTGGTCCACTTCATATACATTTCTTTAACATATTTTGCTCTATCATCCACATGGGTTTTATTCTTTTCATTTTATAAACCCAGAGAGAGAGAGAGAGAGAGAGACAATCATGTTCAGAAGGTGTTTGATGATGGTTCCTAAAGCCATGCCACCTTTCACACGATCGAAGTTGTTGGGATAATTAATAAATAAAGCATACGCAAATGCATGATGAAAGCAAAGGGTGTAGCTTGCAGTAGTGATGGTTATCTAATAATTAGAATTAGGTAAATTTTTTTATGTGTTTTCTATCAGTTTTTTTTAATAATAACATAATATATACATATATATATATATATACATATATATATATATATATATATATATATAAAAGAATTAGTCATGTAGGAGTTAAGTTTAAAAATTCAGCATAAGGAGACAAGAGATCATGAGTATCAGATTCCCCAAAAGTTGGCAATATATCGATAAGTGTTGCCATATTAGTTTGTGCACAAAAGACAAATTGGTTATTCTTCTTTTGTCCATATTGCAGGAATGAACAGTAGCTTTCATCATGTGGGTTTCTTCTGGTCTCTGCTATGGCTGCAACATGCAACAGAAGGGAGGTGTTAGTGATAAGTACTTTGCATGTGTTTCCAAAGCTTCTTTTTTTTCTTTTTCTTTTAATTTTCCGTGCACCTTATCATTGTCACGCCGGCAACTTGGACCATTTCCACCTTGGTTAACTTGAGTTTTTGTGGGCAAGGATTCTTTCCTTTAAAGATAGAAAAAGTGATAGGGAAGGAATGACCAAGGACTTGCTTCTAGCTGCTTTGAGACATGGAATCCTATAGAACTACTCAAAGAGTCACTTAAATTGGTCTTTTAAAAAAAGATTTGGTCAATTGTGTACCTTCCATATAATCATCGAAGTTTTTTCATTTACCGCGCCAGTGAGTTCATAATTTATATGAAACCACAATTTTTAAGTTAAAATAAGTTTAATATGCTTCAATATATTATCTAGTATATATAGAAAAATGTGTGCTGAACTTAATAAAGTATTCGATCTAACAATAAGTGGTATCAAAGCTGCTCATGGGAGAAGTTTAAATATAGAATCAAATTAACAATTATATCTTTTAGCCTAATAACAAGTGCACAACATAACACCAAAATATGCTGATAAGAAACACATGACATGACGCTAAACTTTAATATACAAGTCAAATATAACTTACCAAATATAGATATTGTATCCAAGATCTAATAATATATATGAGATCGATTAAGAAATCTTATGTACCAAATACCTATATTTTTAATATTGTTTGTTGTAAGTGTGTAAGGAGCTTTTAGGTTTTTGTTTCAATATTTTTTATTTTTTAGAAAGTTGTTTAGTAAATGGGGGAAAATGCAAATATTTCTTTTTAAAACAGTACGATCATTTTGCAAACACCCCTCTTAATTTTAAGAATCCAAAAATACCTCTTCAACTATTATTCTTCAATATTTTAACCATTATGTATCCATTTTCTCGTTAAATCTATTAACAAAAATAGACATCAAATTTTATAATTTGTTATTTAAAAAAAACGTGACATGTGACAAGTGACAATATTTGAAGTGACATTAGTGGCTTAACGAGAATTAAATTAATAGAAAGATTTAAATTTAAAAATAATAATAACTAAGAGAGGTTTTTTATTTTTAAAATTGAGAAGTGTTTGTAAATAACTTAAAAAAATAAAAGAATTGTATTTATACTTTTTCGTAATAAATATGATTATTACTTTGGAAATTGAGAAGTGCCACATGGTGAATTGTTGAAGGCGTGGTAATGAATGTCAATTGAATTATCCACCAATCCGATCCGTTAAAATTATAGATCTAATTAGGTCCAAATTTTAATGGATAGTCATGAATGGATCTTGAATATCCATAAAATTTATCCACTATTGGCCTAATGGATCAGTCCACTTAGACCTACTACCATATTGACCAAATAAAAGACCACGTGCAGACACCATTCTTGGCCCCATATTCTCATAGATAAGACGTTCTCCAATTATCTTGCTTAGTTTGTTGTGCGTTTTGAGAGAAATAAAAAGGGGAGAAAGAAAATGGGTGAGACTGATTGTTTGGACAGAGAGCAGTGAGGCAGGAAATGAACCATGGACTTTTGGTTCTGTGCAAGGACAACAAGAACAACCAGAAGGTAGGCTCTAGCTCCCTAAACAGGGAGCTTATATTCGATTTGACTCTAGCTTATTGCAATCGTCGCGTAGAGAATGGAGGACTTGTTTAATTGGAATTCTGCTGGACAGTAAACTCATCCCGGTTCATAGGTTATAAAAGATTGTTGATTTTAACTGGCAACTTCAGGGGAGGGCGCGGGTTATTGGCAGAGACAGGAATATTTATATTTTCAGCTTGAAGACAGGACAGATCAACGCTAATGGACCTTGGGCAGTGGAAAATGCTCTTCTAGTTATGGATGAATGGAAACCTAATATGCTGCTCTCCAAATTGCACCTGCATCAAATTCCTTTATGGGTGCAAATTTGGGGCTTGCCATTAGAATATTTCAATCGGGAAGTAGCTGAACAACTAGGTAACATGCTGGGATGGTAAGGATGGGCCAACTCATAATATCAGATTCATCAGAATACATGTATGGATAGATCCTTCTCTTCCATTACAGCTGTCCTTCAAAGTCCGGCTGGATGATGGAAGGAAAGTGTAGATCGACTGCCGTTATGAAAGAGTGTTTCGTATCTGTGATCAATGTGGCAGATTGGGGCATACTAACAGTAACTGTGATTGGGATTTCCAACAAGTGCAGAAAGCTATCCAATTGCAACGAGAAAAATTGTATCAACGGTTAAGGGTGTCATTTGCATCAGACTTTCGGTTCCCTATGGTTTCTAGATTTCATGTTGCTTCTTTTGCGAAAGCCAAATCAGGGAAAACCACTCGGATACGCTGGTGGAAAACCATGCATGGTGGGGACTATATGTGGTTAAAGATTATAACCCAGTTTCGTTATCTCAGCCAGATTATTCTTTTCAACCCCCAACCGGCATATTTGGACTCACTGACGAGTCAACAGCATCAAATTATTCATTGGAGTCATATCCAGAAGAGCCAGAGCCTGAATCCATGCAAACTGAACCAAATATGGATAACGAACGTACGATGTCTCAACGTTTATTTCCTCCTGGTGATGGAGACGAACAACTCCGGGATTCATTGCAGAACCTCGATAAGATACAGCTTCGAGCGTCCAAGGAAATCCTTGATGACATGGCAATTGGGATGGACCTGGAAAATGAACAGCTAGGTATACGTGGCTTTGATACAGAATGGGGATCACAGGTGGCGCTGAAGGGCGAAAGTCTGTCGCTGATCATTACCAATCCAGGGGAGCCTCTAGTGCAGCCTAAGATGAACCCTACAGTGATGCATAACAGGTCTCAACTGAGTAGCGATGAAAGGACGTGGAAGACAGCATCTGCTATGGGATATAAGCCGCTGTACGTGGTGAAGAGAGCCGCAGACAGTATCGTATATCTCTTAACCGGACAGCAAGAGGTGCAGTTGGTGGAGTTAAATAAAAAATGGCCTATGGGAATTCTGAATTATTTTTTGCCTAAGGGAAGGTCTCACCACGTAGATGTTAATGGACCCCAGGCTGCATTAATTATGCTAAGGGGTGGCCAGCTCACAGTTTAAACCCTAAAAATATTTCTTATCTCCTGAGTTGGGCCAAGGGTCAGCAACTCCACGATGGTGGGCTGGATCTTCAAGTAAAACGGGCTTTGACACTGGACTGGCTTATAATTTCGAATGATATCTCTAACGGCATGAAAGGTACGTCTTCAATATGGAATCAAATCTTATCCTGGCAGCTTCGAGCATGCTTATTTGGTAAAAGGAGGGACAATATGAAGACATTGTGAAGCCAGGTTCATCAAAGCAGGTCTAAATACTCGTATTAGACGTTTTCTGGCCAATAGATGCTGCATGGAACTCTAAGGTTGAATCAGGAATATGTTACATGTAGGACTGGAAACTCCTACCAACCAAGAAAAGGAAAAGATGTGAAAAAGATCCTCTAAAATTATCCAAGCTGAAACTCTCCCACTCCCACAGCAATAATGAAAAAGCTGAAAACAACACCTTATGCAACATTAATGAGAAAGGTTTTCTGGAGGCTTCACTGATAAAGTCTCCATAGACGCCATGAAGATTATAAGTTGGAACTGCCGTGGGCTTGGTACAACCATGATAATTTAACGTCTTCATTTGTATCTATATTAATATAAATTTTATTTTTTGTTTTTAACAAAATCACTTGACTATTTAACTAAAAAGTTTCGTAGTTTTGAGTTTCCTCAAATGTTCAGATGGGATGCAAAAGGACACAATGGGGGTTTTTTTTGGGCTATCGTGCTAAATATACTTGCCTTTTTGTTGATTCTTCTCTGCATTGGCTACATTTGGAAGTTAATGATGAATAAGGTCAACACTTTTTTCCTTATCTTTGTTTATGGATATCCTAATTTGTTTAATAGATACATTCTATGGGAATGGTTTAACTATATAGTGCCTCATATAAAATTACCTTGGTTGGCTATTGGCAACTTTAACTAGGCAGCCTACTTATATGGAAAAAAAAAATGTGTCTTTGTATTGCAGGGGGGACTTAATTTTGGGAAATCATAGATGCTTGTCGTTTTATAAACATTTGTCCTAGTGGATTTTGGTTTACCTGGACTAATGGTTGTCAAGGAGAGGATGTTGTCTAGGCAAGATTGGATAGGGTTTTATGTAATCATGAATAGACAGAGATGTTCCTTTACTCCAATATTCAAACTCTTTCCTTACTAGCATTAGATCATTCACCGTTAGTCTTTAACACAGAAAGGATCCAATCAATTAGAAATCGCCCTTTTTGTTTTGAAAACTTTTGGTTTAAATTGTTAACAATTTGGAATGAAAAAAATCCTCTAATCCCTTACTTTTAGGGCACATAAAAGTTATGCAATCTCCAGCACTAACTAAAAAATTAGAACAAGCATTGGACACATTGTCTGAGAGTTATGTTAACAATTTAGAACAAGCATTGGACACATTGTCTGAGAGTTATGTTAACAATTTTAGCGATCAAGTTTTCTGGCACCGTTGCTGGGGAATGGCTTAAATGTTCAGTTAGAAGTGTGTAATCTTTAGTAGTCCTCGATTAAGCATTAGTTAGTTAACTAGGTAGAATTTCTTTTCATTTTGTTATTTGCTTTGAATTTTTTTTTTGTTTGAATTAATACAGTTGGTTGAATTTTCCTCTACAGGTACCATAGTACATGCCGAATCAAACCTCTACAAAGAAGAAGCGCACAACGAAGAAAATTAGTGATCTTGTGGTAAACTTGAATTTTGAAGAAAGTCCTTCTAAAACTCCAAATTCAGTGAGTGAAGAAATGGCTCAAGAAGGGAATGCAAATCAGTCCATAAAAGACTTTGTGGGTCGTACTATGAAGGGCACTCTATCTAGCATAGTAGTGCCAGACTTTCAAGCTGCTAACTTTGAGTTGAAGCCAGTAATGATCTCCATGTTGCAGCTCAATGGACAATTCACTGGTGAGAGGTCTGATGAAGATCCCAACCGTCATATTCTATCATTCTTGGGGGTGTGCGATTCATTCAAGCAGAATGGGGTACCAAGAGATGTGTTGAGACTTCGACTATTCCCTCTCTCTCTACAAGGAAAAGCCAAGGAATGGCTACTGACTTTGCCTGAGGGTTCAATAGATACTTGAGATAAGCTAGAAGCAAGGTTCAGAGCTCGCTTCATTCCAAATAATAAAATAGCAGATGCACGTCGTGAGCTCATAAACTTCAAGCAGGCTTTAGACGAGCACTTATATGCTACATGGCAGAGGTATAAGCATTTACTTCGTCAATGCCCAAGCCATGGGATGGATGACTGTGCTATCGTTCAGAATTTCTGCACGCGTCTAACTCCACAAACCGATACAATGTTAGATGCTATTTTGAATGGTCGTTGGGATGAAATGCCTGTGGATGATGTTATTCAGGCATTGGACACATTGTCTGAGAGTTATGTACAAAGAGGAGGAGATAGAAGGGTGAGTGTCAATGTTGCCAATACTCAAGAAGACCCCTCTATTCCAATTGCCACTATTCTTTCCGCTCTGAATAAGAGATTTGATATGTTAGAATCTCAAGTGCAGCGAAATCAGCAATTGAATGTCTGTTCTGCTCAGGTAGCTCCAATTGCTTGTGAAAACTGTGGGGATCTACATTCAGTAGACTCTTGTCCTTTGGCACTGTCAGAACCAGTTAATTATGTGGGGAACTTTCCAAGGAATCAGAATCCATACTCCAATAATTACAATCCTGGGTGGCGAAATCATCCAAACTTCTCTTGGAAGCATGGACCAGCATTGAATCAACCAACATCGTCCTCAAGCATTAGGCCTACTCAACCACCAGGTTTTACTCAACCTGTAAGGCAAAATGCACCTATCCAAGAACCTAAGACTAACTTGGAAGATACCTTGGCGAAATTCATTAGCATTCAAAGTAAGCAAAATGAAGAGCAAGCTCAAGTGAATGCTAGAGTTGATACCTCCTTGAGAAATCTAGAATTGCAGATGGGTCAATTAGCCTCAGCAATGAATTCATTTAGACAAGGGGGATTGCCAAGTGACACGGTGCCTAATCCCAGAAGAGAAGGTAAGGAAGAATGTAAGGCCATAACTCTTCGAAGTGGAAAAGGGTTGCTAGATGTTCAAACACCAAGGGAGGTTAGCCACACACCTGCATCAAAGGCTGTTATAGATGAAGATAAGGGTGAAATTGCCATAGAGGAGACAAATAATGATAAAAGAATAGGAGAAGAATGTGTGGATGCATCAGTTGAAAAGAAGAGAAAAGTGAGTAATGAAGCAGTTAAAAAACAGCCAGATGTTGATAAGAGTGAGAAACAAGGAGAGAAACTGCATACATCACCAAGGATAATACCTCCATTACCTTTTCCTCAAAGACTTCAAAAGAAGGTGGAAGATAAGCAGTATCAAAAATTCCTAGAGATATTCAAGCAACTTCATATCAATATCCCATTCTCAGAAGCATTGGAATACATGCCTAAGTATGTCAAGTTCTTGAAAGAGATGCTGAGCAAGAAGCGGAGATTTGGTGAATTTGAAACTGTAGCACTTACTGAAGAGTGTAGCAAAATAATTAACCCACGGATTCCAATGAAGTGCAAAGATCCGGGTAGCTTCTCTGTGCCTTGTAAAATAGGCACTCACTTTCAAGGTAAGGCTTTGTGTGATCTTGGAGCCAGTGTAAACCTTATGCCGTTATCTGTCTTTGAGAAGTTGCAACTCGGTGAGGCACGACCTACCACAGTAACATTGCAATTAGTGGATCGGAGCTTAGCATATCCACGAGGTATAATTGAAGATGTTTTAGTAAAGGTTGGTGAGTTCATATATCCAGCTGATTTCATTGTTGTGGATTGTGAAGAAGATAAGGATAATCCGTTGATTATTGGTCGTCCATTCTTAGCCACAGCCAGAACTCTTATTGATGTAGAGAAAGGGCAAATAGTGATGAGATTGGGGGATGAGCAAGTGGTGTTTAACATGGACAAAGCACTGAAATATCCTAGAGATGCTGAAAATTGCTTCAGAGTTTCAGTGACTGATGAGTTAGCTCAAGAACAATTCAATTCAATAATAATCAAAGACCCTATTGAAGCATTATTAATGGGAGTGAAGCATGAGAACGCTGAAACTAGTCATGAGATAGCCCAAGTGCTGAATTTTTCAACCACTCGAGCTAAACAGAAGTGGCAAGTTGAATCTTTAGATTTGGCATCCCGTTCAGCAACATCTCTTAAGCCTTCAATTGAACAACCTCCGCTTTTGGAGTTAAAACCACTCCCTACGCATTTGAAATATGCATATTTAGGGGATTCAGAGACATTACCTGTCATCATCTCTACAGCATTGAGCTCTCATCAAGAACAGAGACTAATTGAAGTACTAAAGAGTCATAAAAAGGCTCTGGGATGGACACTTGCTGATATTAAAGGGATAAGCCCTTCCATTGTAATGCATAAAATCCTATTGGAGGAAGACCATAAGCCGTCTATAGAGAATCAGAGGAGGTTGAACCCGATGATGAAAGAAGTTGTCAAGAAGGAAATCATCAAGTGGCTGGATGCAGGAATCATCTATCCAATTTCAGATAGTGCGTGGGTTAGTCCAGTACAATGCGTTCCTAAGAAAGGAGGAATGACAGTTGTGACAAATGAAAAGAAAGAATTGATTTCTACAAGAACTGTCACTGGTTGGAGAGTGTGCATGGACTATCGGAAATTAAACGCAGCTACCCGAAAAGATCACTTTCTCCTTCCCTTCATTGACCAAATGCTTGATAGACTAGCGGGGAAGGAATATTTTTGTTTTCTGGATGGTTATTCAGGTTACAATCAAATTTCTATAGCACCTGAAGACTAAGAGAAAACAACCTTCACCTGCCCCTATGGCACTTTTGCCTTCAGGAGAATGCCTTTTGGGTTGTGTAACGCACCAGCGACCTTTCAAAGATGCATGACATCAATTTTTTCTGATTTCATCGAAGACATCATGGAGATTTTCATGGATGACTTTTCTGTCTTTGGTGATTCATTCGAAGTCTGTTTGAAAAATCTCTCTAAGGTACTTGAAAGGTGTGAGGAAACTGACTTAGTTCTGAACTGGGAAAAATGCAACTTCATGGTAAAGGAAGGAATAGTACTAGGACACAAGGTGTCTAAGGAGGGTTTGGAAGTAGATCGAGCCAAGACATCATTGATTGAGAGGTTGCCACCTCCTACTAGTGTCAAAGGAGTCCGAAGTTTTCTTGGACATGTGGGGTTCTATAGAAGGTTCATCAGAGATTTCTCAAAAATTTCAAAGCCCTTGACTAAGCTGTTAGAAAAGGATGCCAAGTTCCTTTTTGATGATGACTGCCTAAAAAGTTTTGAAGAATTGAAACAGAGAATAATAACTGCGCCTATAATAATTGCTCCGGACTGGTCATTGCCCTTTGAAGTAATGTGCGATGCAAGTGACTATGCAGTAGGAGCTGTTTTGGGACAGAGGCGAGAACGAATTTTTCATCCTATCTATTATGCCAGCAGAACATTAATAGATGCTCAGATAAATTACACTACCACTGAGAAAGAAATGTTAGCTATTGTTTTTGCCTTTGAAAAATTTAGAGTTTATCTGTTGGGAGTTAAGGTGGTAGTACACACTGATCATGCTGCTATTAAATATTTGTTAAGAAAGAAAGAGTCCAAACCTAGATTGATTAGGTGGGTTTTATTACTTCAAGAATTTGACTTGCATATAGTGGATAGGAAAGGATGTGAAAACTTAGTAGCTGATCATCTTTCTAGGTTAGATTCTGAGCATGTTAGTGATAGTAAGCTTGTGAATGATATTTTCCCTGATGAATGCATAATGGCTGCTAATTTGCTACATGTACCTTGGTATGCTGATATAGCAAATTATATTGTTTGTGAAATTTTACCTCCTGATTTAAACTATTATCAAAAGAAGAAATTCTTGAAGAGGTTAAGTTTTACATTTGGGATGAGCCTTATCTGTTCAAAAGATGTGTGGATGAAATTCTTAGGAAATGTGTTCCTGAGATTGAACAACATGACATTTTGCTTGCATGCCATGCATCACCATTTGGGGGACATTTTAGTGGTCAGAAAACTACCTTTAAAATATTGCAATCTGGTTTTTATTGGCCTACATTGTTTAAAGATTCTTATTTATTTACTTCTCACTGTGATGCTTGTCAAAGATCTGGTAATATTTCTAAAAAGCATGAACTTCCTCAAACCGGTATCTTTGAAGTTGAACTGTTTGATTTGTGGGAGATTGATTTTATGGGTCCCTTTGTTCTGTCTAGAGGCCAACAATACATCTTAGTGGCAGTTGAATATGTTAGTAAATGGGTTGAGGCGGTAGCTTGCCAACATAATGATGCTCAAACAGTGGTGCGATTTATAAAAAAGAATATTTTTTCTCGTTTTGGCACACCTAGAGCTATCATTAGTGATGGTGGAACTCATTTTAATAATCGTTTGTTTAAAACTTTGCTGGAAAAATATGGAGTTCACCACAAAATGGCTTTAGCTTACCACCCTCAAACCAATGGCCTCTGTGAAGTGTCTAATAGGGAAATCAAGAGAATTTTGGAGAAAACAGTGAGTGTTAATAGGAAGGATTGGTCTGATAAGCTAGATGAAACTTTATGGGCATATAGGACAGCTTACAAAACACCAATTGGTATGTCTCCATATCAATTAGTTTTTGGTAAAGCTTGTCATTTACCTTTGGAACTTGAGTACAAAGCTTTTTGGGCCATAAAAAAGTTGAACTTAGATTATAAAGATGCGAGTGAAAAGAGGCTATTAAACCTTAATGAACTTCATGAATTCAGGTTACAAGCTTATGAGAGTTCTAAGCTATATAAGGAAAAGACAAAGATCTGGCATGATAGAAAGATTTTGAAAAGGGATTTCATACCTGGTGACTTAGTGCTATTATATAACTCTCGTTTGAGATTGTTTCCAGGAAAGCTTAAATCCAGGTGGTCTGGTCCTTTTAAGGTGGTATCTACCACTGCCTTTGGTGCCATTGAAATTCAAGATGAGAAAAATGGAGAAACCTTTAAGGTCAATGGCCAACGCTTGAAACATTACCTTGGTGGACCAGTGGACAGGATGAAGACAAATGTGCAACTCCAAGATTGCTCATAGAAGCGTCATGATAGTCTGGCTGAGGACTTTAAACTTAGCGCTTCTTGGGAGGCAACCCAAGTTTTCTTTGTATTCTTTTTGTTTGAATTTAAAGTCCTTCTCATTTTGGGTTTGATATTTTTTTTTTATTATGTGTTTTACAGGTTAAAATGTGGATATCAAGGAGCTTAGGATTGGCAGGAATGAGCAACATTGGGCATGTTCACAGGGAGTTTCTAACCATGCTTTGAATTATACTTTATTATTATATCTGGTTGCATTTGAGGGAGAATTTTAGTGAGCATGTAGATGGAGAAATTTAGTTAAAAAATAAATAAATAAATAAATAAATAAATAAATTTTTGCTATAGCGAGACTCTATCTCGCAATGGCGACTCTACTTATCCCACTCCTGGTACATAAACCTGAATCTCTCGCTATGGCCGAGATATGGCGAGTCAGTTGAATTTTAAGTTTTTGCTATTGCGAGAATATTTCATCGCCATAGCGAAGATCTCTGCTATATTCTGGTACAAAATCCTGAGAGAAGCTCGCTGTAGCCTGGCTATTGCGAGTAATTGTTGCATATAAATGTTGCCAAGTTTCCTCGCTACTGCGAGGCAGCTCATGCGCTACAGCGAGTGCAGCAGCCTCACTTTTCAGTACAAAATCCAGAGAGTCCCTCGCTATAGCCTAGCTATAGCGAGACGCTTCAGCCACCAATAATTATCCAAGTTTTCTCGCAGCAGCGAGAGTAAATTTCGCTATAGCGAGTTCAGCAGCTTTGCCTTTCGTAATAAACCCAGAGAACCCCTCGCTATTACCTGGCAATAGCGAAATTATAAAAAATATATATATATATATATATATATTTTTCCTTCGTAATAAAACAACCCCTATTTTCTCTCCACTCCATCGTTTTACCTCGCTACTGCGACGAAGCAGCTATACCTCCTCCATCCTTTCGTTCGCTGCAATTCGTGCATCTTAATCTCGCAATCCCATCACCCATCGCATCTCGTACATCAGGTAATTCGATTAACTCCTTTATTTCCCTGAATCACTGGTTATTTTTGCTGGATCTTGTCATATTAGGGTTATTATCGTTTTGCTTAGATCTGCATATTTAGGGGTCAATGGTTAATTTTTCTGGTTGGTTTCTACTGGTCGAATGTTTCTGTGTAGATATATGGCCTCAATTTGCTTTTTCCTCCGTTTAATTCTGGCTGGGCAGAAAATTATGCGAATTCGCTGTAGCGAGCTCAAACTCGCTATAGCGAGTTCGATACTTTTCCCAGAATTGAACTGTCTGGACCATTTTTCGTGGGATTACTTCTTTATTCCTTGCCCCCTAGTCCTTTGGATGCCTTTAATTGTGCCTTCCCTGAGCATAAACATGCTGCATTCATTTGATTTCTGGATTTAATTATATCCTTTGAAGGCTGCCGCTGATTTTTATTTTTCCTTCTTGTTTGAATTCAGATTATGGCTCCTAAGAAACAAACCAAAACTGCTGCAGCCTCCTCCTCAAAGCAAAAGAAGCAATCATACGATAAGGATCGATTTGCATCGGCCCGGGCAGAATTTTGCTTCGATAGACTCTTCGCAGACAGAGGCGTAGTAGAAGATCATTACTATGCACCCAACGCTCGAGACCTGACTTTTCATGATTTTGAATGGCACGGGCTGCAAGGATTCACGAAAAAACTGGTGCATCGGATCCCCTTAATGATCCAGGAGTTATATGCTAACTTTGAGGATACTGAGGAGGAAGAAGAGGAATACTATTGCCGTTCGGCCTGGGTGCGCATAAATGAGAAAGTCTTCCAAGACTTCTATGAATTGCCGGACGTCCCAGAATGTGCTTTCCAAGCATATATGGAGAACCCCCAGTCAATTCCTTGGGAAGAAGTCGAGACCACCATTGCTGAAGAAGGAAGAGCTCGGCTGGTGAACAAGGTTTACCCGGTGAATCAGCTCAATAAACCAGCCCGTTTTTTGTTACAGTTCATTACAAGTAACGTCCTGACAAGTTCCCATGGATCCGACATGATCCAAGAACGAGCCACTCTAACATGGTGCTTTATGACCAGACAGCGGGTCAACATTCCTCGCCTCATGTTCTTAAACTTCAAACAAGTGGCGAGGTCTGACAGGGTTAGCTTAGCATACCCTCATATGCTGACAGAATTACTCACTATGGGGGGTAGCCGCATCTCGAAAAATGACGCGCAGTTCAAGCCGAAGGGGCCGTTCAAATATGACAGTATGAAAGATGCACCAGGGTAACCCCGTAGGCAGAGAGCAGAGGCACAGGCACAGCCTGAGGCTTCTCCACCACCTCCCTCACATTAGCACCGGGTTACTCCAGAGCCGTCAGGACATGGGGCTCCTTATCAGACTGAGTTTGAGAGTTGGGCATGAGAGTCTATCCATAGGCTGGAAGGTCATGTCATATCAATAAAGGATCAACTACAGACCCTTATGGACTACTTGATGCCGGCTCCTCCACCGCCACCTCCTGAGGCTCCTCAATCACCGATCATCATTTTACCTCAGGAGCCTGCATCTGAAGATCAACCGGGGCCGTCTGATTCTTAGGATCTTTTCTATCCTGCTGCCTTTTTTTTGTTGTTTTGCTCATTTTATATTCTGGATAACTGTATCTAATTACGCTCTCAACTCCTGAATTGGCTGTGCTTTTATTTGTCTTATTAATTCAAAGATAAACTTACTGTCTCCTGTTTGTATTTTGTCAATGGTTGTCTCTCAGATGAAGAAGCCGTTCACATGCAACCCCTCGCTATGTTATCTCTTCTTATCAAGGGAGTCTCGTCTCTCCCTACCTCTTTTTATCCCTTCCCTGCACCCCCTTCTGCTTCTATTTTTCTGTCCATTTATGAATTTCCCATTTTGATACATTGCGGACAATGTAACTTTCAAGTGTGGGGGAGTTAAGGTAATCATAGATAAATATAGGATAAGTGGATATAAATTGACAATAACTTCCTTCTAGTAATAATATTCAAGTGCTTACACTCCTTATGCTCATATGTTAAATCAGATTAAGCCCTTCTCACTTTAGATGAATATTAATTAAGGAATGTAGAGGTTAAGCGAACTTGAATTGGATAAAGTAAGTAATGTAGTCGTAGTATGCACCCTAAATAGGAGCACCTTCCAACAAGATGATTTTGGAAGTAATTCAAGTCTTTCTTATAATGAGCTTCTAGTTGTTTTAGATCTCCCCAATTTGCCTGTTCCTGATGGATACCTGATTGTTAGTTGAGAGGGATATCTAAAAAAAAAAAAAAAAAGCAAAGGATTCTCTACTCCAATGGTTGAAATCACCTAGTAACCGGGGGTTTGCATCAAAAAGTGTGAACTTTCGCGTCAAACAGTGATAAAACTAAGAGTATGCTAGTAGCCCTCTGAGGATTTCTTTAATCTGAGTAACCGGGTGACTTCATAACCAATGTTGTCATTCGCGTCAAAAGGATTAAGTAATTTGACGAGGAGAGAAAAAACAAAAAAAAACAAAAAAAAAAAACAAAAAAAAACAAAAAAAACAAAAAAACAAAAAATGCTGAAAATAATTCTGCATTGAATAATAGAGACCCCTCTCAATGAGCATTGATGATTGAAGTTAGTACAGATGATTGGGTTAGGCTTTGAAATTGCTAGGAAAACTTATTTAAGATTGCTTGATTATTTCTTAACATCTCTTGTTGAGCACACACACACTTTAGGAATAAGGGTGTTACTATGAGTACATTGTTTTCAATTTCTATTCGAGTTTTGCTGAGTTTCTGCTTCTGAAGTTGGATTCATTATAAATGTGGGGGGGATCTGTAATTCTGATTGCTTGGGCGTGATTCTTTCTAAAATTTGCTTGAGGACAAGCAAAGATCTAAGTGTGGGGGAATTTGATAACCTCCTAATTTAGGACCCAAAAGGGCTATATTTGACACTAAATTAGGGAGGTAAAATACTTTTCTCCTGATTAATATGGTTAAAAATGTACTCAATCAAACAAAACAAAGAAAGTATTATAATCATAAGATTTTTATCAGTTTAAGCCTCACTTTATGTTTAATTTCAATTTCAGGGAAAAGTAGCAAAATGAAGAAAGAGTTGAATATAAGAGAGGGAAGTTGAAAATGGCCAAGGTAGATTGAACAAGTCTTCTCGCTACAGCGAGATCGAAGTTCGCTACAGCGAGATCGAAGTTCGCTATAGCGATATAGTACTTTCGCCATAGCGAATGGGAGTATTCGCAATAGCGAAGTCGTGTTGTATAGAAATTCCAGAAAGCAGCTCGCTATAGCGTGGGAGTAGCGAGCACAGCGGAAACCTGAGCACTTATGAGACCTCGCTATAGCGAGAGACGCCCCTCGCCATAGCGAGATCGGACCTGAAACGTAGAGTTTTAATTTTCTGGCTTTAAAAGAAGTTTGCTGAGTTAGGGTTCAGGATATTCGGCGGCAGAGGAAGTTCTGAGCGTCCAGGAGGCGATTTTGGGAGTTCTTTGAAGGCTCTTGAAGCTTGGAGAGTGAAGGAAGAGAGGAATCAAAAGGGGGAGCTCTACTTTCTGCATCTCATTCTTCCCTTTGTTTGCTTTCTTTGTTCTTTTCATCTTCTCCATGTATTTTGATTGGGAATTCTCTGTAGATTTAGCTATGTGCGGCTAAATTCGTTTTTACTTAGAGCACTATGAACTTGATGTGAACTGAATCATTAATTGTCTTGTTAATTGTGTTGATTGGAATCTTGTGTATCCTTCTCTTGCTTAATGCTTTCTTAGGGATTGGCCACCTCTTTGATTTGATTTGGGAAATTGGAATTTACCTTGAAAAAGGGATTCTTAATTGAACCTAAGAGTTGGATAAATTAAGTTTAGAATCATTTAATTTATAATTGGGATAGACATATACCTGATTACTTTAATTGGTTTGTAGAGGGATATAGTATCTAATGCACTCTAACCCAAATCTAAGGACACTTAGATTCTAGGGGAGAGTAGAGCTGTAATTACATCGACGGACGGTTATAGCTTTTGAACTCTTAACCCACAAGGCGATAATTAATAGCATTTAAACAAGAAATTAAGTTCTAGTGAGCATCAAGGGAATAGTGACTCTAGGTAATTTCAAACCTTGGATTTTATCTTAACTGCCTTTGCCAACTAAGTTTCCTTTCAATTCGTTTTATTTTAAATTTAGTTCTAAAATCAAGAATCTCATAATTGGTTGTTTAACGTGGATAAAAGTAGGTTGTACACTGCCTAATTGCATTCCAGTCATTCCTTGTGGGAACGATACTTTTATTTATCACTGAACTACTTGATCCGACCCGTGCACTTGCGGTCACGCATAAAAAATTTTAGCGATCAATGTTCCTTTACTCCAATATTCAAACTCTTTCCTTACTAGCATTAGATCATTCACCATTAGTCTTTAACACAGAAAGGATCCAATCAATTAGAAATCGCCCTTTTTGTTTTGAAAACTTTTGGTTTAAATTGTTAACAATTTGGAATGAAAAAAATCCTCTAATCCCTTACTTTTAGGGCACATAAAAGTTATGCAATCTCCAGCACTAACTAAAAAATTAGAACAAGCATTGGATTGGGAATATAAATTAGCATATTAAAGATCTTGAGGCACAGTTGACTTGTGTACAATCTAATTTAAATGATGAGCACAAGTACCATATGGAAAAGGAATATTGACAACAACTTGAATTTTGGTATGATTGTAAAGAATCTTTGTAGGCCTAAAAGGCTAGATAGGAATGGCCACAATATGGAGATTGAAATACTAGATACTTCCACAATTTGGTTAATAAGAGATGAATTAACAGCTTCATATCCCGCCTTAAAAGAGATTATGGAAGTTGGACTCAAGACCAAACTGAGATTGAAAACATGGTGACTACCCACTTTTCTCAAGTTTTTGCTAATCCATCTCCGCTTTCAATAGATCAAATCAGTCAGGCATTATAATCTTTGAATGTTCCTAAGCTTACTCAAGACCATTTGAATCATCTCAGTAGTCGAGTTTCTCAAACTAAAATTGATAAAGCTATTGCTCAACTAAAATTTAATAGTGCTCTAAGCCTAGATGAGTTTTATGCTAGATTATTCCAATATAATTGGGACACGGTTAAGCAAGAAGTCTATAATTTTGTTTTGGGGTTTTTCCAAAAAGGATATCTACTAAAAGTGTTGAATTATTCTTTTATCGTTCTCATTCCCAAATGTGATCATCCCTAGTCTTTAAAGGAGTTTTCGCATATTAGCTTGTGTAATATTATTTATAAAGTGATCTCCAAAATCATATGTAATAGGATAAAGCCTATTATAACCATATCAGAATGCTTTCTTACCAGGTAAACTGATATCTGATAATATTATTATAGTAGTTGAACTCATGCATAAGATTCAGCACACTAAATCAAACAAACAAGGTTGGTGTGCTTAAAGTTGGACATTGCAAAGGCCTATGATAAGGTTTCCTAGAACTTTTTAGAGGCAATATTAAGACAAATGGACTTCGTAGACTGTTGGATACATATTATCATGCAATGCATAAAAATAGTTAAGCCTCAAGTTCTGTTGAAAGGGTAGGCCAAGACATGTTTCACACCCCAGCAAGGACTGAGACAAGGAGATCCATTGTTACCTTATCTTTTCATTTGTGTGCCAATATTCTATTGTGCATGAATTCTAAAAAAGAGCAGCACAAAATTTGGAAAGGAGTTCGTGTGGCAAAAAACATGCTCTTGCTATATCCCATTTAATGTATACAGATGATACAATATTCTTTTTCTAAGTTACGAAGGACATGTGCATCAAAGTTAATGAGATATTACATCAATATAACATGCTTTCTACTCAAACTATTAATTCTAGCAAATTAGAAGAGGTATTTAACCCGAACATTTCTCACTACTTCAAAACGTCCTATGCTAACATAATAGGAGTATCATTTAAATCTAGATTAAGCAAATATCTTGGCATACTTTGTGATGTCAAACAAGCAAAAACTCAAATCTTTCAAGAAGTAGTAGCACGAATTGATAAGAAACTACAAGCCCAAAAATCTATGCTTCTCTCACAGGCAGTAAAGGTTACCTTAATTAACTCTGTTCTAAATTATACTTTGGTGTATCCACTATCATGCTTTGAATTGCCTCAAAAGTACTGTAAGCAAATTGATATGAGAATTGTGATTTTTTTTTTTGGATTTCAAGAAAACTCGTCATCTCTCTTGCTTAGAAGGAGGGCTTGGTTTTAGATATACAAAACACTTCAATCAAGCTTTACTTGCCAAACACATTAGGCTGCTAATAGTGCCCGTAGGAAACTCATTGTATTGGCAAATGCTAAGGCCTAAGTATTACAAATATGGAATAAATAGTGACTTAACATCTCACACTATAACTAGTTGGATATGTGATGACTCCCAATATTTTGTATTACTTATAATTAATTGGATTTAATTTAGGAGTCATCCATTAAAGTTTTAGTGGGATTTATTCATTATTTGTAAGTAATTTACTAAATCAAAAGTGAAAGAGAGAAATAAAGTTAATTGTGAATAATTATGATTTAGTAGATGTTGCATTAATGAAAAATATTTTTTGTTTCAGAATTATATTCGATAAGGATTTAAAAGTCATTATATTGTTCCTAAACTCCAGGCAAAGATGCGATCGCTTTATCTGAAGATGAGACCGCTAAAATTGGCGTCAAAACTCTGTGTTTTAATTAATGAGGATACAAAACACGAGATGCAGCTAGGTTTTCAGGCATTTTGCGGTAGAGGAGGTTTCTGAACATCCAGGAGGCATTTTTGGGTGGTTTTGGTGGTTCATTAAGTTGGGAAGAGTGAAGGAAGAGGAAGAATCAAGGGGGAGCTCAATTTTCTGCATATCTCTCATTCCTTTGTTTGCTTTCTCTGCTTTTCTTCATCTTCTCTATGTATTTGATTGGGATTCATTGTTAGATTTAGCTATATATAGCTAAACTTCTCTTTACCTAGAACACTATGAACTTGATATGAACTAAATCTTTGTTTTTCTTGTTAATTATAATGATTGGAGCTTTGTATATTCTTCTCTTGCTTAATACTTACTTAGGGATTGGCCACCTCTTGGATTTGATTTAGGTAATTGGAATTTACCTTGAAAAAGGAGTTCTAATTGGACCTAATTGTCGGATAGATTAAGTTTAGATTATTCTAATTTGTAATTGGGATAGAAATATACCTAATTGCCTTAATTGGTTTGTAGAGGGTTATAGTATTTAATGCACTCTAACCTAATTCTAAGGACACTTAGATTTTAGGGAAGAGTAGGGTTATAATTACATCGACAGACGATTATAGCATATGAATCTCTTAACCCACAAGGTGATCATTAATTGCAATTGAATAAGTAATTAAGTTCTAGTAAGCATCAAGGGGATAGTGACTCTAGGTAACTTTAAAACCTTGGATTTTTGTCTAAATTTTCTTTGCCAACCAAGTTTTCTTTAAATTATTTTGTTTTAAAATTAGTTCTAAGCCATGAATTTCTTAATTGGTTGCTTAACGTGGATGAAAGTAGGTTGTACATTGCCTAATTGCATTTAAGTCATTCTTCATGAGAACGATACTCATACTTATCACTGGACTATTTAATCCGACCCGTGCACTTGCGGAAACACATAATTTTTCGTGGTCAAGTTTTCTGGTGCCATTGCTGAGGAATGGAAGTGTGTAATCTTTAGTAATCCTCGATTAAGCATTAGTTAGTTAATTAGTTAGAATTTCTTTTCATTCTATCATTTGCTTTGACTTTTTGTTTAAAGTAATATAGTTGGTTGAATTCTCCTTTATAGGTACCACGGTACATGCCAAGGCGATCCCCTACAAAGAAGAAGCGCACAACAAAGAAAGTTAGTGATCTTGTGGTGAACTTGAACTTTGAAGAAACTCCTCCTAAAGTTCAAAATTCAGTACGTGAAGAAATGGCTCAAGAAGGGAATCAAAATCAGTCCATAAAAGAATTTGTGGGCCGTACTATGAAGGGCACTCTATCTAGCATAGTAGTGCCAGACTTTCAAGCTGCTAATTTTGAGTTAAAGCTTGTGATGATCTCCATGTTGTAACTCAATGGACAATTTACTGGTGAGAGGTCCGATGAAGATCCCAATCGTCACATTCTATCATTTTTGGGAGTGTGTGATTCATTCAAGTAGAATGGAGTACCAAGGGATGTTTTGAGACTTCAACTATTCCCACTCTCTCCATAAGGAAAGGTTAAGGAATGGTTATTGACTCTACTGAAGGGTTCAATTGGTACTTGGGATAAGCTAGATGCAAGGTTCAGAGCTCACTTCATTCCAAACAATAGAATAGCGGATGCTCGTCGTGAGCTTATCAACTTTAAGCAAGTTTCAGATGAGCACTTATATGTTACATGGCAGAGGTACAAGCATTTGCTTCGCCAATGCCTAAATCATGGGATGGATAACTATGCCATTGTTCAGAATTTCTGCACGCGTCTAACTTCCCAAACTGATACAATGTTGGATGCTATTTTAAATGGATGTTGGGATGAAATGCCTGTAGATGATATTGTTCAGGCATTGGACACATTATCTAAAAGTTATGTATAAAGAGGAGGTGACATAAGGGTGAGTACTAATATTGCCAATACTCAAAAAGATTCCTCTATTCCACTTGCAACTATTCTCTCCGTTCTAAAAAAGAGATTTGATATGCTAGAATTTCAAGTGTAGCAAAGTCAGCATATGAATGTCTGTTCTACTCAAGTGGCCCTAATTACTTGTGAAAATTGTGGGGATCTACACTCAGTGGATTATTGTCCTTTGGTATTTTCAGAATCAGTTCACTATGTGGGGAACTTTCAGAAGAATCAGAATCCTTACTCTAATAATTACAATCCTGGGTGGCGGAATCATCTAAACTTATCTTGGAAGCATGGCCTAGCACTGAATCAACCAACATCTTCTTCAGGCACTAAGCCTACTCAACCACCGGGTTTTGCTCAACCTATAAGGCAAAATGCACCTATTCAAGAACCTAAAACGAATTTGGAAGATGCCTTGGCTAAATTCATTAGCATCCAAAGTAAGCAAAATGAAGAGCAAGGTCAAGTGAATGCTATAGTTGACACCTCCATAAGAAATTTAGAGTTGCAAATGGGTCAATTAGCCTCAGCAATAAATTCATTAAGACAAGGGGGATTGCCAAGTGATACGGTGCCTAATCCTAGAAGAGAAGGCAAGGAAGAGTGTAAGGCTATAACTCTTCGAAGTGGAAAAGTGTTGCCAAATATTCAAGCACCAAGGGTGGTTAGCCACACACCTACATTAAATGCTGTTGTAGAGGATGATAAAGGTGAAATTGCTACAGAAGAGAAGAGTGAAGATAAAAGAATAGGAGAAGAACATATGGATGCATCAGCTGAAAAGAAGAGAAAAGTGAGTAGTGAAGAAGTTAAAAAACATGTGGATATTGATAAGGGTGAGAAACAAGGAGAAAAACTACAAACATTACCAAGGACAATACCTCCATTGCCATTCCCTCAAAGATTTCAAAAGAAGGTGGAAGATAAGCAGTATAAAAAATTTTTAGAAGTGTTCAAGCAACTTCATATAAATATTCCTTTTTCAGAAGTTTTGGAGTACATGCCTAAGTATGTCAAGTTTTTAAAAGAGATGCTGAGCAAGAAGTGAAGATTTGGTGAATTTGAAACTGTAGCACTTACTGAAGAGTGCAGCAAAATAATCAACCCACGGATTCCAATGAAGTGCAAAGATCCGGGTAGCTTCTCTGTGCCTTGTAAAGTAGGTACTCACTTTCAAGGTAAAGCTTTGTGTGATTTTGGAGCCAGTATAAATCTTATGCCATTATCTGTCTTTGAGAAATTGCAACTCGGTGAGGTAAAACCTACTACAGTAACATTGCAATTAGCATATCGGAGCTTAGCATATCCAAGGGGTATAATTAAAGATGTTTTAGTGAAGGTTAGTGAGTTCATATATCCAGCTGATTTCATTATTGTAGACTGTGAAGAAGATAAAGATAATCCATTGATTATTGGCCGTCCATTCTTAGCTACAGCTAGAACTCTTATTGATGTAGAGAAAGGGCAAATAATGATGAGATTAGGGGATGAGTAGGTGGTGTTTAACATGGACAAAGCACTGAAATATCCTAGAGATGTTGGAGATTGCTCAGAGTTTCAATAATTGATGATTTAGCTCAAAAACAATTTAATACAATGATAGTCCAAGATCCTATTGAAGTATTATTAATGGGAGTGAAGCATGAGAAGACTGAAGCTAGTTATGAGGTAGCCCAAGTATTTAATTTTTCAACCACTCGGGTTAAAAAGCATTGGCAAGTGGAATCTTTAGATTTGGCTTCCCATTTAGTACTATCTCTTAAGCCTTCAATTGAGCAACCCCCGATTTTGGAGTTAAAACATTTCCCTAAGCATCTTAAATATGCATATTTAAGGGATTTAGAGACACTTCCTGTCATCATTTCTACATCATTGGACTCTTATCAAGAATAGAGACTAATTGAAGTGCTAAAGAGTCATAAAAAAGCTTTAGGTTGGACAATTGCAGAAATCAAAGGGATAAGCCCTTCTATTGTGATGCATAAAATTCTATTGGAGGAAGATCATAAACCATCTATAGAGAATCAGAAGAGGCTTAACTCAATGATAAAGGAAGTTGTCAAGAAAGAAATCATCAAGTGGCTTGATGCCGGAATCATTTATCCAATTTCAGATAGTGCGTGGGTTAGTCCAATCCAGTGCATCCCTAAGAAAGGGGGAATGACAGTTGTGGCGAATAAAAAGGAAGAACTAATTTCTACAAGAACTGTCACTGGATAGTGAGTATGCATAGACTATCGGAAATTAAACATAGCCACTCGAAAAGATCATTTTCCTCTCCCCTTCATTGACCAAATGCTTGATAGGCTAGCGGGGAAGGAATATTTTATTTTCTGGATGGTTATTCAGGGTACAACCAAATTTCTATAGCACCTAAAGATCAAGAGAAAATAACTTTTACCTATCCCTATGACATTTTTACTTTCAAGAGAATGCCATTTAGGTTGTGTAACGTACCAGCAACCTTTCAAAGGTGCATAACATCAATTTTTTTCTGATTTCATTGAAGATATCATGGAGATGATTTCTCTGTCTTTGATGATTCATTTGAAATTTGTTTGAAAAATCTCTCTAAGGTACTTAAAAGGTGTGAGGAGACTGATTTAGTTCAAAATTGAAAAAAATGCCATTTCATGGTGGAGGAGGGAATAGTATTAGGACACAAGGTATCTAAGGAAGGTTTAGAAGTAGATCGAGCCAAAACATCACTGATTGAGAAGTTGATACCTCCTACCAGTGTCAAAAAAGTTAGAAGTTTTCTTGGGCATGTGGGTTTCTATAGAAGATTCATTAAGGATTTTTCAAAAATTTCGAAACCCTTGTGCAAGCTATTAGAAAAGGATACTAAGTTCCTTTTTAATGATGATTGTTTGAAAAGTTTTGAAGAATTGAAACAGAAGTTAATAACAGCACCTGTAATAGTTGCTCCGGATTGGTCATTGCCTTTTGAGATCATGTGTGATGCAAGTGACTATGCAGTAAGAGCTGTTCTTGGACAGAGGCGAGATTGAGTTTTTCATCATATCTACTCTGCCAGCAAGACATTAGTAGATGCTTAGGTAAATTATTCCACCACTGAGAAAGAAATGTTAGCTATTGTTTTTACTTTTGAGAAGTGTAGAGTTTATCTGTTGGGAGTTAGAGTTGTAGTACACACTGATCATGCTGCTATTAAATATTTGTTGAGAAAGAAAGAGTTCAAACCTAGACTGATTATGTGGATTCTATTACTTCAAGAGTTTGATATGCATATAGTAGATAGGAAAGGAAGTAAAAACCTAGTGGTTGATCATCTTTCTAGGTTGGATCATGAGCATATTAGTGACAATAGGCTTGTGAATGATATTTTTCCTGATGAATGCATTATGGCTGCTAATTTGCTAAAGGTATCTTGGTATGCTGATATAGCAAATTATATTGTCTGTGAAGTTTTACCTCCTGAATTAAACTATTATCAAAAGAAGAAATTCTTAAGTGAGGTCAAGCTTTACATTTGGGATGAGCCTTATTTGTTCAAAAGATGTGTAGATGGTATTCTTAAGAATTGTGTTCCTGAGATTGAACAACATGATATTTTGCTTGCATGTCATGCATCACCATTTAGGGGACATTTTAGTGGTCAGAAAATTGCTTTTAAAGTATTGCAGTCTGGTTTTTATTGGCCTACATTGTTTAAAGATTCTCATTTTTTTGTTTCTCACTATGATGCTTGTCAACGATCTGATAATATTTCTAATAGACATGAACTTCCTCAAACTGGTATCTTTAAAGTTGAGTTGTTTGATTTATGGGAAATTAATTATATGGGTCCCTTTATTTCTTCTAGAGGCCAACAATATATTTTAGTGGCAACTGAGTATGTAAGTAAGTAGGTTAAGGCGGTAGCTTGCCAACATAATGATGCTCAAATAGTGGTGCGATTTGTAAAGAAAAAATATTTTTCTCGTTTTGGCACCCCTAGAGCTATTATTAGTGATGGTGGAACTCATTTAAATAATCGCTTATTTAAATCTTTACTGGAAAAATATGAAATTCACCACAAAATGGCTGTATCTTACCATCCTCAGACTAACAGCCTCTATGAAGTATCTAATAGGGAGATCAAAAGAATTTTAGAAAAAATAGTGAGTGTGAATAAGAAAGATTGGTCCGATAAGCTAGATGAAACTTTATTGACATATAAGATAGCTTACAAAACACCAATTGGTATGTCTCTATATCAATTAGTTTTTGGTAAAGCTTGTCATTTACCTTTGGAACTTGAGTATAAAGCTTTTTGGGCCATAAAAAAATTGAATTTGGATTATAAAGATGCTAGTGAGAAGAGGTTGTTGGACCTTAATGAACTTCATGAATTCAAGTTGCAAGCTTATGAGAGTTCTAGGTTATATAAAGAAAAGACAAAGATTTTACATGATAGGAAGATTTTAAAAAGAGATTTGATGCCTGGTGATTTAGTGTTATTGTATAATTCTCGTTTGAAGTTATTCCTAGGAAAGCTTAAATCAAGGTGGTCTAGTCCTTTTAAGGTTGTGTCTACCACTACCTTTGGTGCCATTGAAATTCAAGATGAGAAAAGTGGAGAAACTTTTAAGGTAAATGGCCAACGCTTAAAGCATTACCTGGATCGGTGGACAGGATGAAGGCAAATGTGCAGCTCCAAGATTTTTCATAGAAGTGTTAAGATAGTCCGGCTGAAAGACTTTAAACTTAGTACTCTTGGGAGGCAACCCAAGTGTCTTTTGCTTTATTCATTTCTTAGTTCATTAGCTAGTTTGTTGTAGGTTTAATTACTAGTTTTTATTTTGTAGATGGAGCAAATCTTTTTCCCAAAGAATCTTTTGGTTGATAAGCATGAGGATGGATTGATTCAAAGGGCAACAATCTCATAAAAAGAGGGAGTATTTCTTAACCCATTTAATTTCTTAATCATGATGTGAAAGTTTAAAGTTTGTTAGTGATGAATTGTTTTTGTCATATGTCATGAGGGAAAATATTGGTTTATTTAAGAGGAGTTGAATTGAGTAAGGTATGGTTATGACTTGTTCAGAGTTTGTGAAACTTGAAAGAAAAATTCGAATCAGTTGCTGATATCTGGTTCTGTCATGTTTAGCGATAGCATCCCTGTTTTTAGCGATCGCTAATCTCTGCAGTCAATTTCCCCTATATTTCCCTGAAGTACTTAATGCGGTAGCATTGTTTTGGGAAAGCAATAGTATATTTTATGTTTAGTGGGTTAGCTATTGCAAACTCAGTTTTAGCGGTCGCTAAAAATGCTACAACCTCCTTCCCATATATTTTCCCGAATAGCATGATGCGATGGCTTTTCCTTGAGCATGTGACTGCTTATTTTCCTTTTTCGCCAAAACAAAAAACAAAAAAATAATATATATATATATATATATATAATAATGATAGAGATTCTTCTCCTCTAGTGGAAGCTACCTAGTAACTAGGGGCTTTCATCACTAATGTTAGCTATCACGTAAAATAGTAGTGGAACCTATGAGTATGCAAAGCACCCCGACTGTGTTATCTTAGTTTGAGTAACCAGGTGGCTTCATTACAAATGTTGTCATTCGCGTAAAAAGGATTTAGGAGATAAGGAAGGAAAGAAAATCTCTATATAACCAAAAAAAAATAGTAAATAAAAAGAAGAAGAAAAAAATGGGAAAAGAATAAAATGATACTTGTAGAAAGAAATAAAAGAAGTGGATGATCTCTTCTAGATTAGAATTTCAATTCTCATTTTATGAGTGCATGGGTTGGCCTTGCAAATTGTATTGGAAATGTGTAAATTGTGAAGTTAAGTCACGCTTGTTTAGCTTCTTAGTTACACAAGGTTGCTGGATTCAAGTACGAGGGAACTTTAAGCTAGAATTAAATGTTCTGAGATACTGTATTATTTTATTATTTGTTTTGAAAGTATGGATAAATGAATTTTGCTTAAGGACAAGCAATTGTCTAAGTGTGGGGGAGTGATGACTCCTAATATTTTGTATTACTTATAGTTAATTGGATTTAATTTGGGAGTCATCCATTAAAGTTTTAGTGGGATTTATTTATTATTTGTAAGTAATTTACCAAATCAAAAGTGAAAGAAAGAAATGAAGTTAATTGTGAATAATTATGATTGAGTAGATGTTGCATTAATGGAAAATATTTCTTGTTTTAGAATTATATTCGATGAGGATTTAGAAGTCATTATATTATTCCTAAACTCCAGGCAAAGATGCGATCGCTTTATCTGAAGATGCGGCAGCTAAAATCGGCGTCAAAACTCTACGTTTTGATTAATAAGGATACAAAACACGAGATGCAGCTAGGTTTTTAGGCATTCTGTGGCAGAGGAGGTTTTTGAACGTCCAAGAGGCATTTTTGGGTGGTTTTGGTGGTTCATTAAGCTGGGAAGAGTGAAGGAAAAAGAAGAATCAAAGGGGAGCTCAATTTTCTGCATATCTCTCATTCCTTTGTTTGCTTTCTCTACTTTTCTTCATCTTCTCCATGTATTTGATTGGAATTCATTGTTAGATTTAGCTATGTATAGCTAAACTTCTCTTTACCTATAACACTATGAACTTGATGCAAACTAAATCTTTGTTTTGTTTTAAAATTAGTTCTAAGTCATGAATTGCTTAATTGGTTGCTTAACGTGGATGAAAGTGGGTTGTACATTGCCTAATTGCATTTAAGTCATTCTTCGTGAGAATGATACCCATACTTATCAATATGGAGTGGAATTAGAAAGACCAGCATAATTATTTTCACCCAGCTATAATGGCGTATAGGGAATGGTTTCTCAATTCCCATTACAAACCACCATAGTTGGCCAATGCAATCTAATCCTCTGACTTCCATATAAATAATTGGGGATCTTATATTGCATAATCAGAATTGTTGGAATAGCCGAATGATAACTTACTACTATCCAAGGAATGTGACACAACAAATTCTTGAAACCCTTTTTTCTATTATAAGGCAAAAAGATCAATTAATTTAGTCTGTCATAAACATAAGTATTTACACAGTGTCACACGAGTACAAAATGATAACTAGATAGAATGCAATTAGTTATCCATAGCTTTATCTTAATTAGAAAAGGCTTTGGAAGTTGCACCTGCTAATGAGAATTATCCTTTTTATGTGGTGCTTAATTTGTAAAGCTTTACCTACAACAACAGTTCTTTGTAGACATTATTCATTTGTTGAGAATGGGTGCAAATTTTGCGAATATTTAGAGGAATCTTAAAATCATGTATTTTTATTATGTCATTTTGCCAGAGCAGTTTGGTTTGGATCTCAATTGAGTCTTAGAGTGGACAATCTTGAACTAATGGATATAGGAGAATGCTTGACATAGTGGTTTGCTCAAGGATGACAAGACATTATTAACCAATTATGCATAACATTTTATACTATCTGGTCTACACGAAATAAGAAATTCTGAGAGTTATACTTGGTCAATTGCTCAAACTCTCATGATGATCAAGTAAATACAAGGGACATGCCTGAGTCTCATCGAACCACAATTTACTAAGGAGTCTACAATTGCACAGCAAAGTCCACTGATATGGAATGGGCGAATGGCGCTAACTCAATGGTATTTTTTCATTTCCCAACCCCAAACATCTCATAGGACAAGAAGGGATTCCATTGTCATTTCCATATATCTAGGACCATATCAATTTCAATCCTTCATATGCAAGCATGAAAGGACTAAAGGGAAACTACTAAGATTCTTTATGGCCATATGCTATGGGATATGGTTTATTCTTCAACAACAACATATTCGCATCCTTAATCATTCCCTCTCTACGTGGGAATTGATCGAGAGACACTATATCGACATCTGAATAAGAAAATGACCCTACCTATATCCCTACAGATTGTGCGAGATGATATTTGAAACCTATTTACTAAATTTGTATCAAGTTAAACTTTATAGATCTCGCACCTCCTTATTAGTAATTAGGTTTTTCTGTATACTTTGTTTATATTATCAAAAATACTAATAATAAATTTGACTGAATGACTAATCTAATTTGTTTTTATGGTAAAAAATATATAATTTAATTCTAAATTATAATTATATTGAATCTTAAATTTTAAGTAAAAATCGTTTATACATCAAAATATAAAATGATAATAGTACTTAATTCTTTAATATTACATACTATAGTAAATATTTTCTAAATATAAATTGAATGACAAAAATATAGATTTCATTGTTAACTTTCAACTTTTATTTTGTGAAAAATATTTTGAATTAAAATTAAATTATTTAAAATTTAATAAAAAATAAACTTGAAACCCAATCATAATCATATTCTACATATTGCAAGGGTAGTAAAATGGGGTGTCTCCACGGAATATGGTACGTTATTGACAGCAGGATAGATGATAAGATGACAAGAAATTTGTAATCCTAAATATACTTCACTTAATAATGTAAAGGATCTAATATATTTATTTTAATTAATATTATATTTTCTTTATAAGAATTAAATTATACATTTCAATATAATAATAAATGAATCAAATGTTTAATTAAATATATAAATCAAGAGATGAATGGATATTCACAAAATAAATTATGGATGGGTTGAATTATTTTAAAGTGATTAAACAATTGAGATTAGAGTGAGATGAAAGCATAAAGAAATGCTTATCAAATTTCCAACAGTCAACCAAACATATAATGAGTTTTCTAGGTACAAAATTCCTGGACTTAGGATGCTTAGATGATTATTTTTTGGTCTTATATTTTCATCCAATTCTCAATTTGGTTTCTGTTATTTAAAGATTTATAATTAAATCTTATAACTTAAAAAAATTTTAATTAACCCCTATTATTACATTTTTGTTAATATTTATTAAATTTTACTAACATGTTCAACTATATATATAGATATTATCATAATGCTTTAAATATGTATGATTTAAACTAATTCACTTAAATATCTTAATGTGCTGCATCACATGTCTTATTTGTGAGTTAATTTTGCTTTTTCATTCATTGTTACTCCTTTTTTATTATCCAAGCCATGTATATTCAAAGTACTAAGATCAAAATTTTACAAAATATTGTAAAAAAAAAAATTAATGACAAAAAACTAAATTAAAAATTTTCAAAATATAAGAATCATTTTACAAACTTTTAAATTATAAAAATTAAATTAAAAATTAAATAAAATTATAGAGACCAAAAGAGTAATTTAACCTTTGAAAATTGACTTACAAAACACGAATACATCTAATTTTAGGCATGTTGTGTATTTGATATGTGTCCGACACAAATATGATCACCGCACATTGTTAATGCTTACATCTGGAGTTAAAATGAAAAAATAATTGTTCTTTAATTTGGACACACGGTTGATAAGATTTAAACATTTGAGTAACCTAGATTAATATTTTTTTATTTAATAGATTTGATTTAAAAATAATAGTGTAAGACACTTAAAATATAGAATAATGTTACTTGTATTTTTCTCTAAAATTATATTACTAATAGAAACTACATATATACCATATCGTGTCATATCTTTTATATTTTGAATTTTAACGTATTCATGTCCATGTATTATTATGTGTGTGATAATGATTCATAGAAACTGATTGATATAATCATTTCAGACCATCATCTATTTGCATCACTTGCAAATATTTCTACAATTATGGGATCAACATCCTCTAAAATTATCATGTAAACGGAGAGGATCAATAAAAAAGAAAAGAGATAAAAAAAAAAAAAAAGTAGATGAGACCTACTTGAATAGATCCCTTATATTCGTTTTCCTACAAAATCTTCTTTATTACGGGAGAAAATCTGTTTCACTTGCTAGTGATGCTTTATTGTTACTATCTTCTCTAATTTTTAAAGCATTAGCTGCCTTGCCATACACATATCAGCAAACCGTTTAAGCTGTACATAGGTATTGCTGACTTCTTTTGCTGGGTGGGAAAAACCACATGATGACAAATATGATAAATTATGTCACATATGAGTTATATTTACAGATATACTGTTAATCAATGTGTATGAACTCTTGAGAGAAGTCAGCCAGGAAACAACCTGACCTTGCTTTTGATCTTCGCCCTGCATATAGGGCACTTGGAGATTCTTTTCCCACACTCTCTGCAAGTCTGCATCATCATAATCACCCATCATTATTATAATGGAAGAGCAAATAATGACAATAATAATAATAATCTTATGTCTTGTAGAGCTAGTTAGGTCACCATGTGCCCACACCCAAAGGCCATGTCCTTCTCGTTGCTCAAGCAAATTGCACATGCCTGCATTTCATTGCAAATGCTTCTTTAGTTCAGGTTACTCAAGCTGCATCTATTTATAAAAGGGTAAATTTTAGTTTTCTAGTGTATGGTTTGACTTGAAATGTCTTGTTCAGTTCTTTTGTATTTTGTTTATTACTCTATAGACTAAATCATTCATTTACTTTAATCAATATCTTAAATCAATCGAATTTTTATTTCAACCAGAAACTAAAAAACTTACTCTGCTTTTGGATTTCCTTTATGGCTCTATGCTATTCAACTTACCTGTTCATTGTGGAAGATGGAATTTTTGCCCAAATTGTCTGTCCGGACAACCTATATAGAATTAAGAAATTAGAAACAGAAAATTCTAAATGCAGAATAAACAAGGTATAGAAATGATCAGATGTGCTTACTGCTTAGGTTCAGTAGTCACTAAATTTCTTTTTATTCAGAAGGAAATCAATGAATTGAGTTTCAACACTCAAAACTCTTTTTTAGTTTTTGGGATATATTTCACAAATTTCCTTGAGCAATATTTTCATAGCTCCACAAGTTATCCTCTCTACCAAACCTTAACAGAGAAATGCCATATATGCACAGAAGAAACAGAGTGTTGTAGCCTGTAGGTAATTAACAAATATATAAGAGTTTTATGAAGTCAACCGTTAAAGGAAAATTAAATGTGTGCGTATCTGACACTTGTTAGACACTCATACTATGCATAATATAACTGTTTCAAATACCGCAGGAGAAGGAGAAGCAATTCTAGATTCAGCAGCAGCAACAGCATTTAGTGCAGTGAGTAGCTTTTGGCCTGTCTCTTCAGCTAGTCTCAAGGCAAACTGAGTGGCCTGGTCACGCTCTATTTTCAGCTTTCTGACACAATCCCTCTCTTCCTGTACCTCTCTATTAGCCTTTGCACATTCATTCTGTATATTACAATTGCCATTAGTTATTATTAGTCTTCCTTCAAAAATTACACTGTTATGTGGAAATTACTGACAAGGATTTAATTAAGAAATAATAAATTGCAAATAACCACTCCAATCTTTGTCCCGAACTAGGATGGTAGGTCCCGTTTATTAGGACCTGTGCAATTGCCAATAATAAATTGCAAATAACCAAACCATTTATCTATCTCGCTGCAATTAATCCATTAGAAGAAATTGTAATTAAGGATAAAGATCAGAGTGAGTAAATTCAATTTTCTCCACGTGGTGTTAATTCGATTGAGAATAATGTTTAATTTAAATGGCGAGAAATGTTGCAATAAAGCAAATAAATCAAGGACAATTACAAAAATTGATTGAATAAAAAGTTGTAATTTTAGACAAACATCAGAGTGTTTAAGTATAATTTTGGCTTAGAAGAAAAATACCTTGAGCATGAGTATAAATTCTTCTTGTCTTCTCATTTCTGCAACTCTTTTTTCATCTGCAATCTGTATGGTATTGTCACTATGTATAGATTGACATGGTAATACAGAAACACTTGAACTATATAAGCAAGGGAATTTGCCACGAGCATAACCTGCAAGTTGTGTAGCCTCTCAGATAAGCTATGAACCATACCACGTGCTTGCTTCTCTGCATTTGATATCAATTCCTTTTTATGCTTCAAAATAAGCAACTGAAAAATAGACAACTCAAGCTGTTAAGATCGTTAGCCTTTCTAACATCTCAAAAAATAATGAGTACACAACTTTTTTTTTCTAATAACAAACTTGTTAAATATTAGTCTTTTTAGTATTTTATGTATAATTTAATAAGATGACTAATATATAACAAGTTTGTTATTTTTAAGAACTAATTTGTTACAAGTTAACTTTTTCCTATTTGGGAATATCTTGCAATTACCTGGTGTTCAGATTCTTTCATGAAGCTGTCAAGTCTATCCATAGCATCCTTTGCTTGCGTTTCCCAATTGTCCCGCTCTGATTTTAGTGATATATTCTCATTTCTGATTACCCCCAAATATTTGGAATCAGATGTTACTATTATTACTAATTCCAAATAGTGACTATTTCTTAAGTTTTTTCAACATATTTCGATGATGTTACTTTTTTTTTTATGACGTGACATCTAATTGAGTTGAGGTAGCATTGATGTGGCCAACATATAATTCATAATGCCTTCAATAAAGTCTTGCAGAAATGAGGAACATGAAGTCATTTAAGTTCACCAAAAAGAGTTATGAATTTTTGTCAACCACTGCAGTATCATTTTATCGTATTTAAGTCCCACGACATAAAGTAATAACCACATAATCGAAATCAATCAAAAAATCAAATAAACTGTTATAAATTCAATTACTTTCACTCTTTTAATGAGACATGAAACGTGAAATAAGAAAGTTTTAGGATTAAATTGCATCTTTAATGAAAATAAAGGACTAAAAGTGCAATTAATCCAAAAGGATAACATTTTATTAACAATTGAATAGAGAAAAATCAAGAATCACAAATGACACTCTTACTTGAACTTTGCTAGTTCTTCCTTCAGTAGTCTTACTTGTTCTGCTGTCTCCTGGGGTTCCTCAGTAACTTCCTGCATCAAAACAAAAGTTGAATTCACAAACTCTCCATTGAATTTTTCCTACACAAAATTCCATCCTCGTTTATACCTCAGAACTTCCAATTAGAAGCTTGGCTTTGAGCTCCTTGGTGAGCTGTTCTGCATTTTCTTCAACATACTCTGCCTCTCCCACATCTGTTATCTGCTCATCTTCATCAGATGAGCAAGAGCTTTCCTGCACAAATGTTCAATTGAAAAAAAAAAAAAAATTTAGTTTCACTCATGGATACCGACGAAATGTTAAATGGCCATGTGTAATTATACTGTTGTGTTGTTCCAAAAACTAAAATAAATCATTTCCTAAAGTATTTATACTTCTCAGGCTGTAATCTTTAGCTTCAACTCGCATTTGAGCAAGTTGAAACTTCAATTTTAATATGAAAAAAATGGTTTATGATAGTAACATTACGTTTTCAGGCTGCTTGATCAAGAGCTGAGAGGTTCCACGAGCAGGTCTTTCTTGATGTGGTGCCGTCTCAATCTCATTGCATTCATATATATGCCATAATCTCCAATGTATCACTTGGCATACGCCTGAGCTGATAAATTCAACACATAAAATGAAATTTTGCTTTTAATATTACCAGAAAATTTACATACACATACCATAGATTAATGTTCTTTTCGGTGAGACTTCAAAATTAAAAGGAAAGCATTTGAATGAATTGTCTTACTCTAGTCACAAAGGAATTTTTCAAAATTTATATTATATAGAAACCAAGAAAACTTGTAGGTAAAAGGGCATCAATCATGATCGAAACGATAAACAAAAGAGATGAAATTTAGGAGACTTGCCAATACAGAGCAGTTTTGCAGCGTGAGCAACTTGCGGTTATGGTGCTTAATTTCCCACAGAATGAGCAAGCATCAAAATATACTCTTTCAGAACCAGTCTTCTCATCCTCATCTTCAAAGTTTTGGTCTTTTTCATCCTCTTCTTTCAAGTAGTGATAATAGGGTCCTCTGTTCTCTGCCAAGAGAAGCAACGCAAGGAACAGTATTACCATCATCATTATGAACTTTAAGAACCAACTTAGGTCCAAAAACACCCCGTCAAAAACCTTCTTAGCCACTCTGTGATTTGAATGAGATAAGGACGAGAAAGAGAGATTGAAGGATAATACAGTAGTGGTATTTGTTGGGTAGGAAGGAGAAGCAAGTGTTCTTAGTACTTGCCTTGCCTTGTTCCTATGTATTTTAAGCTAATTTGGAAACACCAAGAAATGAGAATTAGTCAGCAGAGACAAAATATTTTTAAGAGCTTGACTTGATGTTTTCAGGTCTGCACAACCATTGACCTACCTTAAGGCCCAGTTTTAAATTTGATCTTGAAGCCAATGGGACTTTCTAGAGAGGATGATCATTGAGAATGAAGTCATGATCTCATCTAGCACCATATTGCAATTTCAAGGATAAAAGGATCAATTTTATTATCAGCACCAATTGCATTATCTTTTTTTTTTTCCGAAATATTATTCTTAAACCTGTTAAATTACAAATGAAAGCTTATTCTTAATTTTAGTTTTCTCCTTATTCTTTGTTTCAATACAAAGTAATCGTCAAAAGATGCAAGCTGACATGCGTAAGTTGAAAATAATTTTACTGTTGGCCGGCAAATTACCCTACATAATAAAAAGTTGATATGAAGATACACAATTTCTGAGATAAAAACCCCAATAAGAAAACATACAGATATTAACAGCCCAAACAATAATGTTAAATTGCTTAAGTTGAAATAGTTAACTCCTTTTTATTTTAAAAAAATTACATTCTTTGTATTTAAAATCAAAAGGTAAAAGATGCTTTATCGGACTTTTGACTAAAAAAAAGTAAGATGCAATTATATTTATTTTGATTAAAATTTTTTATATTTATTACTTATATAATATAATAAATATTAAATATATATTTAAATAATATAAAATAATAATTTTTTAAATTAAGAAAAATTAAATTTATAATTTCTAACACAACAAGTGACATTGAAATGAAAATTGATGAAAATATATTTTCTAACAAATTATATTTTTAATAAAAAGAATCAATACTATCTTTACAAATATTTTGGTTATCTTTTGATTTTAAAAGATATTTGTATATATTTTTATTACAATGTGCGACATCAATAACAATCATCTACCTTTTGAAATATAAACAAACTAAATAAATATTCTACTGTATAAAAGATCGTGCTGCTCATGTGAAAAAAATTAAAGTTAAAAAAAAAAAAGATACTCAACGCACTGCTGAAAATCCATGCCCATAAACAAAGCACAACTATTTCATATCTTGTGTTAATAATTAATCTTAATTAATTGAATTCTAGGCTTCTTGATCGTAAAATTTCTAATATCATGTCATAAATTACTTCATTCAAAAACTTAAAACTCTTATGTGAAAGTCCTAACTTATAATCACCTGGTATTTTACAGCAATCTCAGTATTGAGGGATCTTTCCTAGCAAAAATATGTCTTCATCACTATAATCAATAATAGGCTTCGTCCAATATAATGCCATGATTATTGTGCAAGTGTTATTTTTAAGTTGTCAGAAGTCAGCTTATTATAGTCAATAATGTGACAGTCAGAACCATGGGCTTAAATTATAGTCCTTGTATACAGGGTCTGTGGGGCCAGGCTTATCCAACGATTTGTCTTTCCATTAATTGCTGTTTACATGAGTAATGTACTCGAAATACCATATTATTTATATATTTAATAATTAAAATTTATTTTTTATGTAAATTTTATTTATATTACACATAAATTTTATCTATATAAATTAAATATTGACAATAAATTGTATCAAATACACATAAAAAAAAAATTTGTTTACATTAGGTGGAGAAGGTAGAGATTATGCAAACAGGAATTAAAAAAATAAATGAAAAAAAAGACTCATAACCTGAAATAAATCTTAACTGAGACAAATTAATAACAATAGCATATATATATATATATAGAGTTCATTTCTTAATCAAATTTTATTAAAAAAATGTTAAACATTGAGAGTAGAAAAAAGAAAGTGAGGAGTAGTTTTCTTTCTCAAGTTGTATATTTTTAATGTTGGGGTTACTTTCACAAACATGCTACTTTAGCTACGAGATTAAGGGCAACTAGTAGTTGGTTAAATCGTATATCAAGAGAAAATATGGAAACTGCGTTAAGTTCAAAGTTTAAATCAAATCCTGATGATCAATAAAGAATTCAGCTAGTACATAATAATTATAATCGGCTTTTCATTTGGTTATTTGTAGTTTTTTTTTTATTTTTCTCAACCCTATCTAGGTTTTGGTCGGCCTTGTGCACGTGAGTACCATATTCTTATATTATAGAGCAAACTATATTCTCCTCTTTGGATTTTGCACTTTTATTTTTTAAATATATATTTAATCTAATTTTAAATATTTTTCCTAAAGTATTTTTCATTAACCAAAATATATATAAGTGGTTAAGCTTTCTTATTTTATTTATATTACATTGATTGAATTATTCTATTTGTTGATTGAATAAACCTAATCTATACTTTTTCTTTTAATTTTTGCACTTGTCTTTTTTGTATCTATGTCGATTATTTATATAGTGTTAATACAACAAAATTGCTTGGTATATTTATTCACTTTAAACTCCCTCATCTTCATCTTTGTATTACTGGATTCATATTTATGCTGTCACATGATTCTGTTTTTCCTTTAAATTAGCGTCATAAAAATTTGAATTTAAGAATTCATGACTTACTATATCTTGCAAACAGTTAGAAAGTAGGTTTGAAGTTTAAACCTTCGCTTTATATCTTGTACGACAAAAGCAACAAATGTCTTGTCTTAATTTGATGTAATTTTAGGCTGATAAACATTTTTAGGTTTTGAAGGCAACGGAATAAGAAAGTACTTACAATTTTAAAACTTCAAATAACATCAAGGGGGAAGGAGAATATTTGATCACAAAAACTACTATCAAAACACGTTTTAGGAGGCTTATCTTTCCTTGCTGAAAGAAACAGAGAAAACTACTTTTTCTCGTAACACTTGTCTACCATTAAGATATAAAGCGCCACAATCTGAAAATCTCTGCGTTTCCCAATTTGATTTTTTCCCGAAGATCATCGATTTCTGCCCGAAGGATTAACCAGTAGTGTGAAAAGTAGGAATCCTTTGATAGACCAAATATTTACAAGCCATATATAATGCTTTTCAAGAGACAACCAAATACCTCAACATCAGCAATGGTAGTTTCTACAGCTTTAATACACTTGAGAAGTAGCTGTACAAGTTCCCTGTCATTTTGCAGCCCTTCTGAAAGTAACTAGATTCCTTCCCACCCTTCTAACAGCTCCCTCTTCACCTTTTCACATTCACTCTGTTCATTAACAAATTAAATGCAAATGACATAATTATTGGACCTCCATGGTGTCTTGTAAGAAAAAGAAATCGACAGATAAAGAGAGAGTAGTGGGGTCCTGTAGAGAATTAACAAAGAGGAAATTTAAACTAGCCACACATGGAGAGAAGGAAGAGATATATATTGCAGTATATGTGCTCAACAAAAACACGCATTAACTGTGCACGGGTTACATAGCATTTTATAGGCTAATTTTAAGTAATATAATATTACAAAACCATTTGTGAAGAAAGCATGATATTGGCTATTATACGTTGATGCAATGGAAAGAAGCGGTGCAGTTATCATGGATTGCGGCTTGCCATCTAGCTCACTTTCAACTTGCCGATTTTTCAGATTCTTCCTTTCAAGGTGCGGCTTTGTAGGCTGCATTAATTATGCAGCTATTTTATATATATGTATATATATAGCCATCATTAAAATAGTTGGTGTCATCTCAATACTCCCCCTCGGCGACTTTTTTCTTTACTGTGGATCTTGTAATCATACCAGGGTGTCTTCTAAATTCTTCAAGTTTTGGACTACGAAGTTTTTTGTAAATATATTTGCAATTTGATTTTCAGTTCTGATATACTTCATCTCAATGTCATTTTGTAATACTTTTTTCCGAATAAAATGATAGTAGACTTCCACATGCTTGGTTCTAGCATGAAATACCAGATTTTCTGCTAGACGAATTGCAAATTGATTGTCACAATATAGCTTCACTGCATTATTAGTTAACTGATGTAAATCTTCAAGTAGCTGCATAAGCCATGTACACTCCTAAGCTGCTATGGCTACTACTTTATGTTTTGCTTTTGTAATTGACAAAGATACAGTGGGCTGTCTCTTGCTACACCAAGACACTACTCCTGATCCTAGGCTGAACATATGCCCCGTTGTCGAACGATGAGTGTCTTAGTCACCAGCGTATGTCGCAATATCCTACGACCTCACATGCTACCCCCTTTTTGTAAAATATTCCATAATCAATGGTGCTTTTAACATACCTCAGTATTCGACGTATTACTTCCAAATGTGGCTTCTTTTGATTTTGCATGAATCGACTTATCACACCTACTATGTGTGATATATTAGGTCAGGTTAGAGTGAGGTAGATTAAACTACCTACTAGTTACCTATACATTGTGGAATCTTCCAATTCCTTTCCTTCTATGGAGCTTAATCTAACATTCACTTCCATAAGTGTTGAAACTGGCTTACAATCTAGCATGCCATATTTCTCTAACAAGTCTTAAGCATACTTGTGCTAACATAAAAATATGCCATCTTTGGTTTTTTCAACCTCAAGTCCTAAAAAGTGTTTTAATTCTCCAAGCTCTTTCATTTGGAAGCGTATAGATAAATTACCTTTTGTTCGATAAATTTCTTCTTTCTCATTGCCACTAATGATTAGATCATCCACGTACACTAATACTATAGCTAGCTTGCCATCTCATATTTTCACAAACAAACTTGAGTCTGCTGGTGCTACTGAATATCCACTTTGTAAAAGAAACTCTGCAATTTTCCCGTACTAAGCTCTTGCTACCTGTTTTAAGCCATATAGTGCTTTCTTCATCTTGCATACATAACTTGGGTGAGCCTTGCTCTCAAAACCTCTTGGCTGCTCCATGTATGATTTTCTCGATCTATCTCACCATGCAAAAATGCATTCTTAACATCCATCTGCCAAAGCTTACATAACTTGCTAGCTGCTAATGCCAATAATACACATACGGTAATTATTTTAGCCACTAGACTAAATGTCTCATCGTTGTCTAGTCCATACTTTTGTGAAAATTCTTGAGCCACTAAGGGTCTGTTTGGTTTGAGGGGTTTGGGGGGGAGGGGAGGCCCTCCCTTTGTTTGGTATGGAAAAGTTGGAGGGGAAGGGAGGCAAAATACCCTCTCCCCTCCCCTCCCCTTCAAAAGTGGGGGTTTTTGAAGGGGAGTGAAAATTTATATCTTCATTTGACAAAATTGCCCCGCACTCTTATTTTTATTTAAAACATAATATAAATCTTATTTTTTTTAATAGGGTTTAAGATAATTTTTTATAAAAATAAAAAATATTTTTTGAATAAAAATAAAAAATTATTTTTATAATAAAAAGTAAAAAAAGTCTTTTTTTATAAAAATAAAAAAAAATTCTAATACAATAAGGGTATAATTGTCTATTTAATTTTATCTCCCCTCCCCTCCTCAACCAAACAAGATTTCATTAAAACCCCTCCCCTCCCCTCCCCTCCCCTCCTTTGAACCAAACACTCCCTAAACGAGCCTTATATCTTTCCACTGGTCCACCAAGATGAGTCTTTACCTTGTATACCCATTTACAGGAAATAGGTTGTACTTTAGTAGGCTATGGCATTACTCCCAAGTTTCATTCTATTTTAGTCCCTTGATCTCTTCTTCCATTGCATCTCTCCAATCTTTTAATTGAATTGCTTCTTCATATGTACTTGGTTCTTTCACACCATTATCCTTAACCAATGTTGCATGAGCATATTTTGGATTTGGCTTTGAAACCCTTATATACCTCCTTAATTGTGGCTGAGAGTCTTTCTCATCTAACTCCTCTATCTGACTTGGTCTCTCATCTTCTGGGGACCTAATATGGACTCCTGTTTGCCAGGGATCTTTTTGTTTTGGTGATCTTACTCTAGCTTGATCACCATTAAACACGTCTTCTAGTGTTAACTGCTTTTTCTCATTTTCTAGTTATGCCTCCTTCTGTTTTTGTACCTGTTCTGCAATTTCCTTTGAATCTAGTAGCAACATTGTTTGCGGAGACCACCATGACGATGCTTCATCGAACACTACATTTCTGGAGACATAACAACATCCAATTGTTGGATTATAGCATATCCATCCTTTTCGCTGACTATCATAACCAATGAATATGCAACGAACCGCCTTCTTGTCAAATTGGCTACGTTCCTGGCTTTGCATTAACATGTAACAAACACATCTGAATACTTGAAAGTAACTCACTAATGGTTTTGTACCCCACAATTTTTCATATGGTGAAATAAATTCAAGCCTGGCTTGTGATAATCTGTTAATGACATAGACAGCTGCTTTCATGCACTCCGCCCAAAAATGTGGTGGGATATTTTTAGCATGAAGCATGCTCCTGCAAGTCTTTGCAAAGTGCTAATTCTTTCTTTCTGTAACTCCATTTTGTTGTGGAATATTTAAACAGGTTAATTGTTGCTTTATGCCATACTTTTATAAATACTCAGTGAACGCTTTTGAGGTATATTCTCCCCCATTATCAGTACGTAGACATTAGATTTTACATCTAACTTCTTTCTCAATCTTCTCTTTAAACTCATTGAACTTTTTTAAAGCTTCTAATTTCTCTTTCATGAAATCTATCCACACGTACCTTGAAAAGTCATCAATAAATGTGATCATATATCAGTTTTTGTTGATTGAAGGTTGCTTCACTAGTCAAAAACATCTGAATGCGCCAACTCTAATGGCACCTCTGCTCTGTATCTTGACTCTTCATATGGTAATTCATGAGCTTTGTCGTATTGACATCCTGCACAGATAGTGTTGTCTTGTATCTCCAAATTTGGCAAGCCTCTTACCATAGATTTCTTAGTCATTGCTTTTAACCGATTATAGCTCACATGTTCGAGCCTTGTATGCCACAAATATGTTGTTTCATTCTTTCTTATCTTGTCCACATATGCTATCCGTGCTAACATTACATAGACAGACTCAAGTTGCCTTTCTTCCATAAGTGGTGGACTTGTGGGCATCAAACTCGGGTACACCTTCACGTCTTTAGGCCTGAACACCACATAATTTCCTGAAGATGTTAGCTGTAAAACTGATAATAAATTTTTCTTCATTCTAGGTACATGATAAACATGGTCTACCTATACTTGTTGTGAATTGAAATGGGGGACAATAGCCATCTTGCCAATATGGACAATCGACAACCTAGAGTTATTTGCTGTTACCATAACTCGCTCTCCTTTGTATTCAGACATGAGTAGTTTTTTCTTGTCTCCTTTCATATGATTAGAACAACCAGAATCAACAATCTAGTCTTTATTATAATTAATTGACTTGTCATTTAGTGCTGTTAGTGCAAGCTCTTCTACTGGTTCGTCTATGTATGATGTGGTAATTTCTTCACAGTTAAACCATTTGGTTTGTCCTCCATATTCTAGTTCTTTACTAGAACTAGATTCTTCTATAGCAAATGATGCTTGGAAATCCTATTCTTCTTTACTTTCATTTAGCTTAAAGATTGAAGTATTACCTTTCGCCCTCTCTGCTCTACAGTTATGAGCAAAATGGCCTCTCCTACCACAATTGTAGCATTGATCATCTCAGCGACGAAATCTTTTTCTTCTTTCTGTCTCTGTATTGAAGTTGTCTAGCTCCCCCTCGCTATAGGCTTCTCCCACGTCGGCTTCTTTGCCACCCTTGTTGTCTTCTCCTCGAACTTTCAGCTTTATTGTTAGACTTCACAACTGCCTTGTCTTCTTTAGGCATTCTCTTTTTAGTAAAGAGAGCCTTATCTTTCTCATTTATTGAAACTTTAGACATTTGCTTATCTAAAGCTTCTTAGTTGGCTAAGATACTTTCTAATTTTGTCAAAGTTGGTTCTTTGGCCCAGCCTCGAGTAACTGTAATCAATCCATGGTATTTGGGATTTAATCTATGAATAATGATCCTCCACTTCCTCGGCTTACTAATTACACTTTTGAAATCCATTTTTGCAATTTCATTACAAATAGATTTCACTTTCGTGAAATATTGACTTATCATCATATCTCCTTGTTTAGCGGATATGAGTTCATTCTCTAACAGTTACAGTTTTACATCATTCTTCCTTGTAAATAATGTTGCTAGGGTATCCCAAGCCTCCTTTGGTGTTGTCAAGTCCTTGATTTGATGTAAGAATTCATCCTCTATCTTGATGGACAATACATATGTAGCTTTTCCGGCTCTGATCTTCCACTTCTTTTTCTCCTCCTCGTCAGTTGGTGGGGTCATCTCTGCACCACCAATAACACCCCACAAGCCTGCCCGAGCATATAGTATTAGATCTGGATGCTCCACATGTCATAGTTGTTGTTGTCGAGCTTTTCAATTGAGCTAGACAAAGATGCAAGATCTGCCATGGTAATCGGTTAGTGCCCGGCACTCAACCAATCAAGCTTGGTTCTTTACTATTAGATATCATAGTCCCAGACTTTGTTTTGGTAGAACCTTCTCGTACTGTGGTCCCTGACCACTACCACTTAAACTATATAATGGCTAGAGCAAGTTGGTCCCTGACTATAAGCTTTGACACCAATTGTAGAGAATTAACAAAGAGGAAATTTAAACTAGCCACACATGGAGAGAAGGAAGAGATATATAGTGCAGTATATATGCTTAACAAAAACACGCAATAATTGTGCACGGGTTACATAGCATTTTATAGGCTAATTTTAAGTAATATAATATTACAAAACCATTTGTGAAGAAATCATGATATTGGCTATTACATTGGTGCAATGGAAAGAAGTGGTGCAGTTATCATGGATTGCGGCTTGCCATCTAGCTCACTTTCAACTTGTCGATATTTTAGACTCTTCCTTTCAAGGTGCGGCTTTGTAGGCTGCATTAATTATGTAGTTATTATATATATATATATATATAGCCATCATTAAAAAAGTCAGAGTCATCTCAATAGGTCCAATCGAGGGGGGCCCATGCAATAATGTACAAGATCTATTTCCAAGCTAGATATATTTTTACATGTCAACTGAGTTACTCCCAACTACAGTCACAACCTGCAAGTGATAAAGGTCCTCAGATATTACATGAAGGATAATAGCATTCTCCTCAGCAATTGATATCAAATACTTAAGTATTTCCTCAAATATGCGATTCATACTTGATATTTTGATGTTGAAGGTTCCTTCTTCAATAGCCAAACACAAAAAGATTTTATGAAGAAATAGAGAAACCAGGCAATGCCATTTGATAATATATGTATGTATGTATATGATATCTTTGGACACTTTTCAACTACTCAACGTTAATTTTAAACACCCAAAATAAGATGGATTTGAATATGACAAGTTGAAGAATATTGAGGGTTGTATTGTTTCTAGATTTACTTAAGAACTAAGGGAGCAAACCACGCAACGCCATTAAATAACATATGTATCTATTTGTGATATTTATGGATACTTTTCAACTACTCAACAACAATTTTAAAAGTCCAAAATAAGATGGATTTGAATATGACAAGTTGAAGAAGATATGGATTGTATTACCATTGAAATCCAACCAAACAATCTATTTATGATATCTTTGCACATTGTTCAAGTCAACTGCTCAACATTTATTGAACTCAAAAAAAAGATTCATCTGAATATGACCCTATTTTTCTTATAATCCTAAATCTATAGAAAATTTCAAAACATAAGACAGATAAAGTCAAGAACCCATCTAGCCCTTAAAACTATATAGGCAGGGCTAAAAAATTCCTTTTAAAAATATAATCAAATTTGTTAGCCTAGCGTAGCATAGGTTTAGAACTATATAAGGATGGGACGGATCTAAAATTTTGGAAAAAATTACTTAAAAGGAGCTAAACTTTTAAAAAATTATAGTAAGGAATCTTAAAAATTGATATTACTTTCTAGGACCTAAAGATCAAACTTTGACAATTTATAGACAAAAATACCCCCATTGTTTTCTCTATTATGCAACTAGCTCAATCCCCCATTCTTTTATGCCATTTACTCCCGCCATTTCTTGATCTATTTTCTTCTTCCTTCACTATTTCTATCCTTCACCATTTTTTCCTTCTTCGTTGTCATTCGTCCACTTATTTTTTCATCTTTCTTTCCCTCATTTCTTAATCTTTCATTCCCCTATTTCTTTGACCCTGTATTTCTTCCTCTTCTCATCTCATCATTTGTTCCTCCAGTCTCATCATTTCTATCTCCTTATAGTCCTATACCCTAAGCTTTTGCATGAAAGAGAAGAGAGATAGCGTGAGTAGAACCTAGTATGGTAGAGGTCTGTAAAGACCATTTTTCTAGTTATTAATATGTCATTATTGAAGGTAATATAGGATTTAGTGAGTAACAATTTATGATCTTGTATCCCTTTTGAATCCCTATGCTTAATAGCCAATGTTTTCCTCTTTTTCATCTTCTTCTTCTCATTAAGGATTTTCTACAAAATCATCATATATTGTATTTATCTTTGAGTTACAAGGACTTTTGGTATTTTTATTGCTATTATTTAAGTTTGTTACCATCAACTGTATGAAACAACATAAGTTAGTTACTATTAGAAATATTATTACTTGATTTTAGAAATATTACTACTTGGTTTTGGTCTTATTACCACCATTTTATGTGATAATGTTGCTTTGGTTCCAAATATGATTAACATGCTTGAAACTTTTTTTTTTATGTAGTTGTGATAATCATATAATGGAAAGATATTTTCCTATTTTTCTATTAGCAAATAGATTTTAAGGTTTTCAAGTAGCAAGCTCTATTATAAGAAGGGTCGAACAACTAGAAGACTAATTAAGGAAAATGTATCATTGTAGGAACTAATAAGAGTAATAGGATCATGCATGGATTGTGATGTAAATGAAATGTAATTGAAATACATGTTAAAATTTGATGCCTTTGAGCTATTAGATGTTGTCATGACTCAAATCTCAGGCCATGACCAACACCTAAACCAAGCCAATCAAAATTTGCCTATCCTAGCAAACTTGACAACTCAACCTTGCAATATTAGCACAACATAATACATGTATTTCTAGAAATTTCCTAATATCATATACACCTTAGAAATCTAACCATAACATAGCATGTACATAAGTTTTCTAAAATATGAACAAATGTCATTATAAGGGACATCATATGGTCTACAAAAGAAGCATAACATCTATATAACTCAAAATAATTCAGCACCTGATAGCCAATATGTTTTAAAGTCTCAATACAAACTAACTAATTAGTTAACATACCATCTATGTTTGGGAGGCATGCAAGTCCCAGAGCACTTCAATCTACTTTCTGCTAATATGAAATATAATAAGGGAAAGAGATAAACTTACTACTGGCTTAGTGAACGCACAGATAACAAAACAAGTGGAAAGGGAAACAAAAAGGCTTAGAGTTTTTTACAGTAAAGTACTTTGACAAATAATTGGTCAACATATATATATAATGACAATAATTCAATTATATTACATGCTATCAACAAAAGCATAATCTAAGATTAAAGAAAATAACATGAAATAGGTATCGCAAGAAAGAACCATAATCAACTTTAAGTGTCACTACATAGGATTTAATATTACTATTAGTGTCATTGCACAATATCATAATATCACCACTATTACTGAGTGCCACTAAACAGTGTGCTTTTCATAATATATCCAGTATAGTTATCAATGAGTGTTACCACACAATGATTATTTATCATCTTAATTAGGTACACCTAGACCCTTACCCCTGCTAACAGTTATGGGGTTCTAAACAGATTTCTATCCACAAACTTTTTAAAATAAGTCATTTATATAATTTAAATAATTGACAAGAAATGATTTAATCAAGTAAAGGAGGTAAGTTAGATAAATAAAATAAAAGAAATAAATCAATAAAATTATATATAAAAATATAAGTAAGATTCATTACTTAAAAATAAAATAAAATAAGAAAATAAAACATAAGATTAACATATTTTAAATTTAAAAGTTTATCACTCCTCCTCTCTTGTGTAGAGATAGATAATATTACCACTTCCATATTTCATACTCCTCACTTCTACTTCCCTTAAAACATGATTCCCTTCTCCTTCTACACACACACACACACATATGAATACTTCTCCTAGGCATCAATATTTCATAAAATATTGAGGTTCACATTTTTCCAAACACATGAAATTCAGTCATCATCTTTTCATCATTATAGCCATATATATATATATATATATACTTCTGCACACAATTTACAACCCATATAAGAGTTTAAAATAAAAGATTGTTTCCCCAACAACACAAACAAGGAAAATCACTCAATGTGAAGTTAGGCTAGCAATACAACTAAAAAAAACATAAAGTAAAAGGAGTTACCACTTTGCTTTCTACACAAGTACCCTTGAAGAGCAACAATCTCATCTAGCTATACTTAACCTTTTGGCCTATCTATCAACTATAGCCATAGATTGCTCTTCATAAGAGAGTTACTCATCTAGTTGTATGGTCTGTGGTTGAAGCACATGACAAAGGTCGATTAAGTACTTTTGAAGCATAAACACATAGAAGATAAGATGAACACCTATAAGATTTGGTGGAAGAGATAAATGGTAGGCTACAACTCCTACTCTTTCAAGTATCTCAAAGGGTCCAATGTTCCTAAGACTCAACTTCTCTTTCTTTCTAAATCACAAGATACCCTTTATTGGTGATACCCGTAAAACACAAGGTCACCAACACTAAACTCCAACTCACGTCTTTTACGATTTGCATAGAATTTTTGCTCATTTTGAATAGTCAATAACCTCTCATGGATTAATCACACTTTACCCACTGACTCTTGAATGAAGTCTAGACCCAAAAGTTTAGACGACCCATTTCAAACCAACCAATTGGTGATCTATAACTCTTTCTATACAATGCCTCAAAAGGTGTCATCTGGATGCTAGATTAATAGCTATAGTTATAGGCAAATTCCATTAAAGGCAAGTATTTATCCTAAGTACCACTAAGATCTAAAACATATGCGCAAAACATATCTTCTAATATTTCTATTGTGCGTTTAGATTGCCCATCAGCCTGAGGATGAAAGGCAGTGTTAAAATCTAAGCGAGTCCCTAATGCTTCTTAAAATGACTTTCAAAATTTAGTTGTAAACTGTAATCTATGATTCGAGATGATAGACACAGGTACCCTATGAAGAGCAACAATCTTATCTAAGTATAGCTTAGCATACTGTGTCATAATGTAAAAGATTTTCATAGGTAAGAAGTGTGCAAATTTATTCAATTGGTTTACAATTACCCACATTAAATCATAACCCTTAAGGGTCTTTGGCAAACTAGTTACAAAATCTATGGTGATCCTCTTCCACTTCTATTCGAGTATTTCAATTTGCTAAAACATACCTATAGGCTTCTAGTGTTTAGTCTTTACTTGCTAAACACTAAACACTTAGATACAAACTCTACCACATCTTTCGTTATTCCTTTCCACCAATACAAGTCCTTCAAATCTTAATACATTTTGTTAGAACTTAGGTGAATTGTGTAAGTTGAGTGATAAGCTTCTTTTAGAATTTTTCCTTGTAAGCTTCCACATTTGGCATGCACAATCTACAACCACATCTCAGGACTCCTTCAAAATCTATTGCAAACTCTTGTAACTTCCTTTCACAAAATTCTTCTATGATCTTCCTTAAGTGAGCATCCTATTCTTATGTGGCCTTGATTCTATCTATTAAACCATAATGAAGTTGCACATAGGCCAACAATGCACCTAACCCTGTGATATGAAATTCCACTCCACCCTCAATAAGTTTTTAAAATTCTTTTACTATTTATATCTTGACTTCAACAATATGAGCCAAGCTACCTATAGATTTTCTACCCAGAGTATCAGCCACTACATTAGCCTTGCCAGGGTAATATAGGATGTTATAGTCATAATCTTTTAAGAGCTCTAACCACTTTCTTTATTTTAAGTTCAAGTCTCGCTGTTGGAAGACACTTGAGACTCTTGTGATCAATGTAAATTTTACAAGTTTCACTATACAAATAATGCTTTTGAGTTTTTAAAGCAAATATGACTGTAGCTAATTCTAAATCATGAGTAGAGTGATTCTACACATTTTTATTAAGCTGCTTAAATGCATAAGTTATTACCTTGTCATGCTACATTAGTACACAACCCAGGCCTACTATTAATGCATAATAATATACTATATAACCACTATTTCCAGATGGAAGAGTTAGCATAAGGGCAAAGGTTAAGCAATCTTCTAATTGCTGAAAACTCTCTTCGCATGAATCTGACCACTGAAACTTCACTGCCTTTCTCGTTAATTTAGTTAGAGAAGTTGCAAGCTTGGAGAAATCTTTAACAAATATGTGATAGTATCTTGTTAACCCAAGAATGCTATAAATCTCAGTCATCATATAGGTCTAGGCCAATTTTTAATTGTTTCCACCTTTTTAGAATTCACACTTATCCCATTCTTGGACACTGTATATCCTAAAAAGGCCATACTATTTAGCTAAAACTCACACTTGGAGAATTTAGCATAAAGCTTGTGTTTTCTCAAAGTTTATAAGGCTGTTCTCAAATGTTACTCATACTCTTCCTTGCTATTTGAGTAGACAAGAATGTCATCAATAAAAATAATCACAGAAATGTCTTTTCCCTTGATCTTTAACTAATAATACCCTGACCTCAAGTTTATCTTAAAAGACATTAAGCTCCCTAAAGTTGGTCAAATGAGTCATCTATCCGTGGCAATGGATACTTATTCTTCACTATCACCTTATTCAATTGCTTGTAGTTAATACACAATTTTAAAGAACATCTTTCTTCTTCACAAATAATATTGGAGCAACCCAAGGAAAAGAACTAAGGCGTATGAAACCTTTGTCAATAAGGTCCTGTAATTAGTTTTTGAATTCCCTAAGCTCTACAAGAGCCATTTTGTATAGAAGTATAGACACAGGTTAAGTGCTAAGAATTAAGTCTATGCAGAACTCAATCTCCCTGTCTAAAGGTAAACTGAGCAACTCTTCAAGAAAGACATCACGGTATTCATAGACTACTGGTACTTGCTCCAAGCTTGCTATTGTCATGCTAAAATCTTTAACCATCGCTAGATGCCTCTGACACCCTTTTCTCAATAACCTCCTAGCACCCAAAGCAGAAATCAAGTTACTAGAAGTCAAACTGTGGTCACCTTGGGAAGTAAAAGAACTTCCCCTTAGTATCTCAAACTTCACCACCTTATTATGATAATCAAGCATAGCGTGACAAGAAGATAACCAATCTATACCTATAATTATATAGAAATCCATCATATCAAGTACTTCTAAATCAACAGATAAATTATTTTCTCTCATTAGAATTTCATAAGATCTATGTACATGGTCAATTATGATTACATCTCCTATTAATGTAGCTACCACTAAAGGCTCATTTAATAGTGATGCATCTCTACCAAACCACAAGGCGAAGAAAGAGGATATAAAAGAAAGGGTAGCACTAGGATCGAATAGAACATGTGCATAAAAAAAACAAGCTAAAAGAATACTTGCAACTATTGCATTGGATGTCTGAGCATCTTAATGTGTTAATGCATAAACATAGGCATGACCTCTCTTAGCATGCCCCTAACCTATGCCTCTTAATCCTCTACCATAAGATTCTACCTTATTAAGACCCTAGCCTCCAAGCCCACTAACCTGTCTCAAAAAAGCTACTATAATCAAAGATGATGGTAGCGTCATAGGACTATATGCATGATTGGAGGATGATTGCCCTAATAACAAAGGACAGTCTTTCTTGAGATGGCTTAACTGACCATACTAATAGCATGCTCTCCCTAGTCCAAAGCAAACACCAATATGACTCCTCCCACAAGTAGAACAAAGGGATAAAGGCCTAAATGTCTCCTTCTACCATGAATAGACTACGAAAAGTGTGTCTGATCAATCTTACCATTTTAGGCTATACTAAAAGAGTGTCCACTATGGCTTCCCTAACTTTGAAAACTTTGTTGTTGGCCTTGATGGCTCACTACTATCTCTCTTCTTGTACCACTACCACCTTGGACTTAATAGCCACCTCGGTTACTCTTATTACGCTGCCATTTACATAACTCCCATGCATTCCTGCTTTCTTTACTACGAACTTCAAAAAGTTTAGCACTTTCAATTACATCTTCATAAGAGTCATATCAAACTCCAACTACTGATCAAAACAAGTAATCTAAAAGGCCTTGAACAAATTACTTCACTTACATCTACTCTATAGTTACCAAATGAAGGGCATATCTAGACAACTTAGTAAACAATATCTTATATTATGCTACCATCATTCCCTCTTATTGTTTTAATACTTCAAATTCTTGAGCTTTAGCATCCCTAATTACTTGTAGAAAAAATTACTTCATGAACAACTTAGTGAACTCTTCTTAAACCAAAGGGGATGACCCTTGTGGCCTTCTTTTCTTTACTATATCAAATCATGTCTGAGCTAGGCCTAGCAGACGGTACTTTACCAACTCCACTAATTTAGCCAGTCTACATCATAATGCCCTATAAAGTCGACTTATTTGATCCAAAAAGTATTGAAGGTCCTCATCTACCTCTATGCTTGTAACAGAAGGAGGCTTGAGCTTCACAATTTCTAATAAATAGATCATGGCTATCATATCCTGTGGAGTTAGTTGCTCCCTCTCTAGACTAGCTTTTGGCTCAAGCTTAGGATCTATAGGTTATTTTCTTCTTTATTATTGCTACTGTTGTTGTTATTGTTGAATTACACCCATCATTTCTTTCATAACTTGCTATATGTCACCTATGCTAGCGACAATATCTACTAGTGTCAAGTTTGCTTGCCTAGCCTTAGGCACCTCATCTCTTATTGCTCTAGTAATCTTATCCACCTTATCATGACCATGTCTGTAGCCAATACCACGTTTGTGACCGCTACCACCACCACGCCCTCAGCCTCTAAGAGAAAGAGCAGGGTTATAAGGTAAGTTGAAAGCCTCATCAAGAGCAAATCTCTTAAGTGTTATCCCCTTTCTTGGTGGCATCCTTTCTTAAAATAAGATAAAGTACAGACAAATGATTATTTTAATCAGGCTTCAAGCAATAAACACACTCAATACATAGACCATTAAACAAGAATTTTATTTGACAATAATAGCCTTCTGCATGTAAGGTGTGTTGGCCAATTACACAATTACATACGAGTTTCTACTATTCCCCAATCCTATAGCTACAAAGACCTAGACATAAATCAGGTTCTGATACCAACTTTGTCATGACCTAAAACCCTAGGCTATGACTAGCACCTAGACCAAGCCAATCAAAATTAGCCTATTAGAGCAAGCTTGAAAACTTACTCAAAGTTCATGCCTTTATATATATATATATACACACACACACTTTTATAAGTAATCAAAGGTTGTCAAAAATCTAGCAACAACTCTCCTAAAAATTGAACATCCCAACCCTGTAATATTAGCATAACATAATACATGTATTTCCAAAAATTTTCCAATATCATATACCTCAGAAATTTGGCCACATAGCATGTACATAAGTTTTCCAAAACATGAACAAATGTCATTACAAGGGTTATCATATGGTTTACAAAAGAAGCATAACAATTACATAACTTAAATTAATTCAGTACCTAGTAGCCAATATATCTTAGAGTCTCAGTACAAACTAACTGATTAGTTAGCATACCACTTATGTCTAGGAGGCACACGAATTCCAAAGCACTTTAATCTACTTTTTATTGATCTAAAATATAACAAAAAAAAAAGAGATAAGTCTACCACTAGCTTAATAAATACACAAACAACAAAGCAAGCGGAAGGAGAAGTAAAAAGGCTTAAAGTTTTTCGCAATAGAGTATTTTAACAAATAATTGACCAACATTTATATATAATGACAACAATTCAATTATATTGCAAACTATCAGCAAAAGTAGAATCTAAAATTAAAGAAAATAACATGGAATGGATCTAAAAAAAAGAACTATAATCAACCCTGAATGTTGCCACACAGGATTTAATATTACCATTAATACCATTGTACAATATCACCACCATTACCAAGTGTTGCCACACGATGTCTCTAGTATAGTTATCACTGAGTGCTGCCACACAATGATTATTCATTATCTTAATTAGGTGCACTTAGGTCGTTACTCTTGTTAACGGCTAGAGATTCTAGCCAAATTCTTATCCACAATTTTTTTTAAAATAATTCATTTATATAATCTAAATAATTGACAAGTAAGGATTTAATCAAGTAAAGGAGGCAAGTTAAATAAATAAAATAAAAGCAATAAATCAATAAAATCATATATAAAAATATAAGTAAGATCCACTATTTGAAAATAATATAAAATAAGAACATAAAACACAATAATAACAAATTTTAAATTTAAAAGTTTATCACTTCTCCTTTCTTATATAAAGATAGATAATATTACCACTTCCATATTTCCCACACACACATGAATATGAATACACCTCCTAGGCATCAATATTTCATAAAATATCCAGTTCACATTTTTTCGAACACATAAAATTCACTCATAATCTTTTCATCATTATAGCCATAAAATACAAGATTGTTTCCCTGATAATATAGACAAGATAAATCACTAAATGTGAAGTTCAGCTAGCAATACAAAAGGAACATAAAGTAAACAGGAATTGTCACTTTGCTATCTACATACTCACTTATAAAGCCAATAATAAAAGTTCCAAATTCCTACAATTTTAATGAGAACCTGATCGCTAAAATTTTTATGCGTGTCCGCAAGTGCATGGGTCGGATCAAGTAGTTCAGTGATAAGTAAAAGTATCGTTCCCACGAGGAATGACTGGAATGCAATTAGGCAGTGCACAACCTACTTTTATCCACGTTAAACAACCAATTATGAGATTCTTGATTTTAGAACTAAATTTAAAATAAAGCGAATTGAAAGAAAACTTAGTTGGCACAGGCAGTTAAGATAAAATCCAAAGTTTGAAATTACCTAGAGTCACTATTCCCTTGATGCTCACTAGAACTTAATTTCTTGTTTAAATGCTATTAATTATCGCCTTGTGGGTTAAGAGTTCAGAAGCTATAACCGTCCGTCGATGTAATTACAGCCCTACTCTCCCCTAGAATCTAAGTGTCCTTAGCTTTAGGTTAGAGTGCATTAGATACTATATCCCTCTACAAACCAATTAAGGTAATTAGGTATATGTCTATCCCAATTACAAATTAGATGATTCTAAACTTAATTTATCCAACTCTTAGGTTCAATTAAGAATCCCTTTTTCAAGGTAAATTCCAATTTCCCAAATCAAATCAAAGAGGTGGCCAATCCCTAAGAAAGCATTAAGCAAGAGAGGATACACAAGATTCCAATTATCACAATTAACAAGACAATTAATGATTCAGTTCACATCAAGTTCATAGTGCTCTAGGTAAAGAGGAATTTAGCCACACATAGCTAAATCTACAGAGAATTCCTAATCAAAATACATGGAGAAAATGAAAAGAACAAAGAAAGCAAACAAAGGGAAGAATGATATGCAGAAGGTAGAGCTCCCCCTTTGATTCTTCCTCTTCCTTCACACTCCAAGCTTAAAGAGCCTTCAAGAACTCTCAAAATCGCCTCCTGGATGCTCAGAACTTCCTCTGCCGCCGAATATCTCGAACCCTAACTCTTCCAACGTCTTTTAAAGCTTGAAAATTAAAACTCTGCGTTTCAGGTCCGATCTCGCTATGGCGAGGAGCGTCTCTCGCTATAGCGAGGTCTCATAAATCCTCAGGTTTCCGCTGTGCTTCGCTACTCCGACGCTATGGCGAGTTGCTCTCTGGAATTTCTATGCGACACGACTTCGCTATTGCGAAGCCTCGCCTTCGCTACGGCGAAAGTGCCATCTCGCTATAGCGAACTTCGGTCTCGTTGTGGCGAGAAGTCTTGTTCAATCTACCTTGGCCACTTTCAGCTTCCCTCTCTTATATTCATTTCTTTCTTCCTTTTGCTACTTTTCCCTGAAATTGAAATCAAAACTAAAGTGAGGCTTAAACTGATAAAAATATTATAATTATAATACTTTCTTTGTTTTGTTTAATTGAGTACATTTTTAACCATATTAATCAGGAGAAAAGTATTTTACCTCCCTAATTTAGTGTCAAATATAGCCCTTTTGGGTCCTAAATTAGGAGGTTATCAAACTCCCCCACACTTAGATCTTTGCTTGTCCTCAAGCAAATCTTAGAAAGAATCACGCCCAAGCAATCAGAATTACGGATCCCCCCACACTTATAATGAATCCAATTTCAGAAGCAGAAACTCAGCAAAACTCGAATAGAAATTGAAAACAATGTACTCATAGTAACACCCTTATTCCTAAAGTGTGTGTGTGCTCAACAAGAGATGTTAAGAAATAATCAAGCAATCTTAAATAAGTTTTCCTAGAAATTTCAAAGCCTAACCCAATCATCTATACTAACTTCAATCATCAATGCTCATTGAGAGGGGTCTCTATTATTCAATGCAGAATTATTTTCAGCATTTTTTTTTTTGTTTTTTTTTTTCTCTCTCCTCGTCAAATTACTTAATCCTTTTGACGCGAATGACAACATTGGTTATGAAGTCACCCGGTTACTCAGATTAAAGAAATCCTCAGAGGGCTACTAGCATACTCTTAGTTTTATCACTGTTTGACGCGAAAGTTCACACTTTTTTATGCAAATCCCCGGTTACTAGGTGATTTCAACCATTGGAGTAGAGAATCCTTTGCCTTTTTTTTTTTTTAGATATCCCTCTCAACTAACAATCAGGTATCCATCAGGAACAGGCAAATTGGGGAGATCTAAAATAACTAGAAGCTCATTATAAGAAAGACTTGAATTACTTCCAAAATCATCTTGTTAGAAGGTGCTCCTATTTAGGGTGCATACTACGACTACATTACTTACTTTATCCAATTCAAGTTCGCTTAACCTCTACATTCCTTAATTAATATTCATCTAAAGTGAGAAGGGATGAATTTGATTTAACATATGAGCATAAGGAATATAAGGATTTGAATATTATTAATAAGAAGATGTTATTGTCAATCTATATCTACTTATCCTATATTTATCTATGTTTACCTTAACTCCCCCACACTTGAAAGTTACATTGTCCTCAATGTATAAAATGGAAAATTCAGAAGGAGATAGACAAAGAGAAGCAGATGGGGGGTGAAGGGAGGGGATAAAAAGAGGTAGGGAGAGACGAGACTCCCCTGATAAGCAGAGATAACATGGCGAGGGGATGCATGTGAACGGCTCCTTCATCTGATAGACAAAAATGGACAAAATACATATAGGAGACAGTAAGTTGGCATTAGAATTAATAAGACAATTTAAGAGCACAGCCAATTCAGGATTTGAGAGCATAATTAGATACAGTTATCCATAATACAGTTATCCAAAATATAAAATGAGTAAAACAAAAAAAAAATGGCAGCAGGATAGAAAAGTCCTAAGAATCAGACGGCCCCGGTTGATCTTCAGGTGCAGGCTCCTGAGGTGCAGGATCCTGAGGTAGAATGATGATCGGTGATTGAGGAGCCTCAGGAGGTGGCGGTGGAGGAGCCGGCATCAAGTAGTCCATAAGCGTCTGTAGTTGATCCTTTATTGATATGACATGACCTTCCAGCCTATGGATAGACTCTCGTGCCCAACTCTCAAAATCTGTCTGATAAGGAGCCTCATGTCTCGATGGCTCTGGAGTAACCCGGTGCTGATGTGAGGGAGGAGGTGGAGGGGCCTCAGGCTGTGCCTGTGCCTGTGCTCTCTGCCTACGGGGCTGCCCTGGTGCATCTTTCATGCTATCATATTTGAATGGCCCCTTGGGCTTGAACTGCGCATCATTTTTAGAGACGCGGCAACCCCCCATAGTGAGTAACTCGGTGAGCATGTGAGGGTATGCCAAGCTAACCCAGTCGGACCTCGCAACTTGTTTGAAATTCAAGTACATGAGGTGAGGAATATTTACTCGCTGCCGAGTCATAAAACACCACGTAAGAGTAGCTCGTTCTTGGGTCATGTCTGAGCCATGAGAACTTGTCAGGATATTACTCGTGATGAACTGTAACCAATAACGGGCGTGCTTACTGAGTTGATTTACCGGGTAAACTTTATTAACCAGGCAGGCTCTTCCTTCCTCTGCAATGGTGGTCTCTACTTCTTCCCAAGGAATGGACTGAGGGCTCTCTATGTACGTTTGGAAAGCACATTCTTGAACATCAGATAGCTCATAGAAGTCTTTAAAAACTTGCTCGTTAATGCGCACCCAAGCTGAACGGCAGTAGTACTCATCCTCCTCTTTCTCAATATCCTCAAAATTTGCATAAAGCTCTTGGATCATTAAAGGGATCCGATGCACTGGCTTCTTAGTAAATCCCTGCAATCCATGCCATTCAAAATCCGGGAAGGTGAGGTCCAACACATGAGGTGCATAATAGCGATCCTCCACAACACCTCTGTCTGCGAAGAGTCTATCGAAGCGAAATTCTGCCCGGGCAGATGCAAATCGATCTTTATCGTACGATTGCTTCTTTTGCTTTGAGGAGGAGGCTGCAGCAGTTTTGGTTTGTTTCTTAGGAGCCATAATCCTGAATTCAAACAAGAAGGAAAAATAAAAATCAGCGGCAGCCTTCAAAGGATATAATTAAATCCGGAAATCAAATGAATGCAGCATGTTTATGCTAAGGGAAGGCACAATTAAAGGCATCCAAAGGACTAGGGGGTAAGGAATAAAGAAGTAATCCCACGAAAAATGGTCCAGACAGTTCAATTCTGGAAAAAGTATCGAACTCGCTATAGCGAGTTCGAGCTCGCTACAGCGAGTTCGCACAATTTTCTGCCCAGCCAGAATTAAACGGAGGAAAAAGCAAATTGAGGCCATATATCTACACAGAAACATTCGACCAGCAGAAACCAACCAGAAAAATTAACCATTGACCCCTAAATATGCAGATCTAAGTAAAACGATAATAACCCTAATATGACTAGATCCAGCAAAAATAACCAGTGATTCAGGGAAATAAAAGAGTTAATCGAATTACCTGATGTACGAGATGCGATGGGTGATGGGATTGCGAGATTAAGATGCACGAAATGCAGCGAACGAAAGGATGGAGGAGGTATAGCTGCTTCGTCGCAGTAGCGAGGTAAAACGATGGAGTGGAGAGAAAATAGGGGTTGTTTTATTACGAAAGAAATTTTTTTTTTTTTTTTTATAATTTCACTATTGCCAGGTAATAGCGAGGGGTTCTCTGGGTTTATTACGAAAGGCAAAGCTGCTGAACTCGCTACAGCGAAATTTACTCTCGCTACTGCGAGAAAACTTGGATAATTATTGGTGGCTGAAGCGTCTCGCTATAGCTAGGCTATAGCGAGGGACTCTCTGGATTTTGTACTGAAAAGTGAGGCTGCTGCACTCGCTGTAGCGCATGAGCTGCCTCGCAGTAGCGAGGAAACTCGGCAACATTTATATGCAACAATTACTCGCAATAGCCATGCTACAGCGAGCTTCTCTATGGATTTTGTACCAGAATATAGCATAGAGATCTTCGCTATGGCGAGGAAATGTTCTCGCTGTAGCGAAAACTTAAAATTCAACTGACTCGCCATATCTCGGCCATAGCGAGAGATTCAGGTTTATGTACCAGGAGTGGGATAAGTAGAGTCGCCATTGCGAGATGGAGTCTCGCTATAGCGAAATTTTTTTTTTTTTTTTCAACTAAATTTCTCCATCTACATGCTCACTAAAATTCTCCCTCAAATGCAACCAAATATAATAATAAAGTATAATTCAAAGCATGGTTAGAAACTCCCTGTGAACATGCCCAATGTTGCTCATTCCTGCCAATCCTAAGCTCCTTGATATCCACATTTTAACCTGTAAAACACATAAAAAACAAAAAATATCAAACCTAAAATGAGAAGGACTTTAAATTCAAACAAAAAGAATACAAAGAAAATTTGGGTTGCCTCCCAAGAAGCGCTAAGTTTAAAGTCTTCAGCCAGACTATCATGACGCTTTTACGAGCAATCTTGGAGTTGCACATTTGTCTTCATCCTGTCCACTGGTCCACCAAGGTAATGTTTCAAGCGTTGGCCATTGACCTTAAAGGTTTCTCCATTTTTCTCATCTTGAATTTCAATGGCACCAAAGGTAGTGGTCGATACCACCTTAAAAGGACCAGACCACCTGGATTTAAGCTTTCCTGGAAACAATCTCAAACGAGAGTTATATAATAGCACTAAGTCACCAGGTATGAAATCCCTTTTCAAAATCTTTCTATCATGCCAGATCTTTGTCTTTTCCTTATATAGCTTAGAACTCTCATAAGCTTGTAACCTAAATTCATGAAGTTCATTAAGGTTTAACAGCCTCTTTTCACTCGCATCTTTATAATCTAAGTTCAACTTTTTTATGGCCCAAAAAGCTTTGTACTCAAGTTCCAAAGGTAAATGACAAGCTTTACCAAAAACTAATTGATATGGAGACATACCAATTGGTATTTTGTAAGCTGTCCTATATGCCCATAAAGCTTCATCTAGCTTATCAGACCAATCCTTCCTATTAACACTCACTGTTTTCTCCAGAATTCTCTTGATTTCCCTATTAGATACTTCACAGAGGCCATTGGTTTGAGGGTGGTAAGCTAAAGCCATTTTGTGGTGAACTCCATATTTTTCCAGCAAAGTTTTAAACAAACAATTATTAAAATGAGTTCCGCCATCACTAATGATAGCTCTAGGTGTGCCAAAACGAGAAAAAATATTCTTTTTTATAAATCGCACCACTGTTTGAGCATCATTATGTTGGCAAGCTACCGCCTCAACCCATTTACTAACATATTCAACTGCCACTAAGATGTATTGTTGGCCTCTAGACAGAACAAAGGGACCCATAAAATCAATCCCCCACAAATCAAACAGTTCAACTTCAAAGATACCGGTTTGAGGAAGTTCATGCTTTTTAGAAATATTACCGGATCTTTGACAAGCATCACAGTGAGAAGCAAATAAATGAGAATCTTTAAACAATGTACGCCAATAAAAACCAGATTGCAATATTTTAAAGGCAGTTTTCTGACCACTAAAATGTCCCCCAAATGGTGATGCATGGCATGCAAGCAAAATGTCATGTTGTTCAATCTCAGGAACACACTTCCTAAGAACTCCATCCACACATCTTTTGAACAGATAAGGCTCATCCCAAATGTAAAACTTAACCTCATTCAAGAATTTCTTCTTTTGATAATAGTTTAAATCAGGAGGTAAAATTTCACAAACAATATAATTTGCTATATCAGCATACCAAGGTACATGTAGCAGATTAGCAGCCATTATGCATTCATCAGGGAAAACATCATTCACAAGCTTACTATCACTAACATGCTCAGAATCTAACCTAGAAAGATGATCAGCTACTAGGTTTTCACTTCCTTTCCTATCCACTATATGCAAATCAAATTCTTGAAGCAATAAAACCCACCTAATCAATCTAGGTTTGGACTCTTTCTTTTTCAACAAATATTTAATCGCAGCATGATCAGTGTGTACTACAACTCTGACTCCTAACAGATAAACTCTAAACTTCTCAAAAGCGAAAACAATAGCTAACATTTCTTTCTCAGTGGTAGTATAGTTTACCTGAGCATCTACTAATGTCCTGCTGGCATAATAGATTGGATGAAAAACTCGGTCTCGCCTTTGTCCCAGAACAGCTCCTACTGCATAGTCACTTGCATCACACATGACCTCAAAAGGCAATGACCAGTCTGGAGCAATGATTATAGGTGCAGTTATTATCTTCTGTTTCAATTCTTCAAAACTTTTTAAACAGTCATCATCAAACAGGAACTTGGCATCCTTTTCTAACAACTTGGTCAAGGGTTTTGAAATTTTTGAGAAATCTTTGATGAATCTCCTATAGAATCCCACATGCCCAAGAAAACTTTGGACTCCCTTGACACTAGTAGGAGGTGGCAACTTCTCAATCAATGATGTCTTAGCTCGATCTACCTCCAAACCCTCCTTAGACACCTTATGTCCTAATACTATTCCTTCCTTTACCATGAAGTGGCATTTTTCCCAGTTCAAAACTAAGTCAGTTTCCTCACACCTTTTAAGCACCTTAGAGAGGTTTCCCAAACAAACTTCAAATGAATCACCAAAGACAGAGAAGTTATCCATAAAAATTTCCATGATATCTTCGATGAAATCAGAGAAGATTGATGTCATGCATCTTTGAAAGGTTGCTGGTGCGTTACACAACCCGAAAGGCATTCTTCTGAAAGCAAAAGTGCCATGAGGACAGGTGAAGGTTGTTTTCTCTTGGTCTTCAGGTGCTATAGAAATTTGATTGTATCCACTATAACCATCCAGAAAACAAAAATATTCCTTCCCCGCTAGCCTATCAAGCATTTGGTCAATGAAGGGAAGAGGAAAGTGATCTTTTCTAGTGGCTGTGTTTAATTTCCGATAGTCCATGCACACTCTCCAACCAGTGACAATTCTTGTAGAAATCAATTCTTTCTTTTCATTTGTTACAACTGTCATCCCTCCTTTCTTAGGGACGCACTGTACTGGACTAACCCATGCACTATCTGAAATTGGATAGATGATTCCTGCATCCAGCCACTTGATGATTTCCTTCTTGAAAACTTCCTTCATCATTGGGTTAAGCCTCCTCTGATTCTCTATAGATGGCTTATGATCATCTTCCAGTAGGATTTTATGCATCACAATGGAAGGACTTATCCCTTTGATATCTGCAAGTGTTCATCCCAGAGCCTTTTTATGGCTTTTTAGTACTTCAATCAGTCTCTGTTCTTGATGAGAGTTCAATGCTGTAGAGATGATAACAGGTAATGTCTCTGAATCCCCTAAATATGCATACTTCAGATGTGTAGAGAGAGGTTTTAACTCCAAAATCGGAGGTTGCTCAATTGAAGGCTTAAGAGATGGTGCTGAGCGGGAAGCCAAATCTAAAGATTCGACTTGCCAATGATGTTTAGCTTGAGTAGTTGAAAAATTCAGCACTTAGGCTACCTTTTGACTAGTTTCAGCATTCTCATGCTTCACTCCCATTAATAATGCTTCAATAGGGTCATGGATTATTATTGAATTAAATTGCTCTTGAGCTAATTCATCAATCACTGAAACTCTGAAGCAATTTTCCGCATCTCTAGGATATTTCAGTGCTTTGTCCATGTTAAACACCACCTGCTCATCCTCCAATCTCATCACTATTTGCCCTTTCTCTACATCAATAAGAGTTCTGGCTGTGGCTAAGAATGGACGACCAATAATCAACGGATTATCTTTATCTTCTTCACAGTCTACAACAATGAAATCAGCTGGATATATGAACTCACCAACCTTTACTAAAACATCTTCAATTATACCTCGTGGATATGCTAAGCTCCGATCAGCTAATTGCAATGTTACTGTGGTAGGTCGTGCCTTACCGAGTTGCAACTTCTCAAAGACAGATAACGGCATAAGGTTTACACTGGCTCCAAGATCACACAAAGCCTTACCTTGAAAGTGAGTGCCTATTTTACAAGGCACAGAGAAGCTACCCGGATCTTTGCACTTCATTGGAATCCGTGGGTTAATTATTTTGCTGCACTCTTCAGTAAGTCCTACAGTTTCAAATTCACCAAATCTCCGCTTCTTGCTCAGCATCTCTTTCAAGAACTTGACATACTTAGGCATGTATTCCAATGCTTCTGAGAATGGGATATTGATATGAAGTTGCTTGAATATCTCTAGGAATTTGATACTGCTTATCTTCCACCTTCTTTTGAAGTCTTTGAGGAAAAGGTAATGGAGGTATTATCCTTGGTGATGTATGCAGTTTCTCTCCTTGTTTCTCACTCTTATCAACATCTGGCTGTTTTTTAACTGCTTCATTACTCACTTTTCTCTTCTTTTCAACTGATGCATCCACACATTCTTCTCCTATTCTTTTATCATTATTTGTCTCCTCTATGGCAATTTCACCCTTATCTTCATCTATAACAGCCTTTGATGCAGGTGTGTGGCTAACCTCCCTTGGTGTTTGAACATCTGGCAACCCTTTTCCACTTCGAAGAGTTATGGCCTTACATTCTTCCTTACCTTCTCTTCTGGGATTAGGCACCGTGTCACTTGGCAATCCCCCTTGCCTAAATGAATTCATTGCTGAGGCTAATTGACCCATCTGCAATTCTAGATTTCTCAAGGAGGTATCAACTTTAGCATTCACTTGAGCTTGCTCTTCATTTTGCTTACTTTGAATGCTAATGAATTTCGCCAAGGCATCTTCCAAGTTAGTCTTAGGTTCTTGAATAGGTGCATTTTGCCTTACAGGTTGAGTAAAACCTGGTGGTTGAGTAGGCTTAATGCTTGAGGAAGATGCTGGTTGATTCAATGCTGGTCCATGCTTCCAAGAGAAGTTTGGATGATTTCGCCACCCAGGATTGTAATTATTGGAGTATAGATTCTGATTCTTTGAAAAGTTCCCCACATAATTAACTGGTTCTGACAGTGCCAAAGGACAATAGTCTACTGAATGTAAATCCCTACAGTTTTCACAAGTAATTGGGGCCACCTGAGTAGAACAGACATTCACTTGCTGATTTCACTGCACTTGAGATTCTAGCATATCAAATCTCTTATTCAGAGCGGAAAGAATAGTGGCAATTGGAATAGAAGGGTCTTCTTGAGTATTGGCAACATTGACACTCACCCTTCTATCACCTCCTCTTTGTACATAACTCTCAGACAATGTGTCCAATGCCTGAATAACATCATCGACAGGCATTTCATCCTAACGTCCATTTAGGATAGCATCTAACATTGTATCGGTTTGTGGAGTTAGACGCGTGCAGAAATTCTGAACGATAGCACAGTCATCCATCCCATGGCTTGGGCATTGACGAAGTAAATGCTTATACCTCTGCCATGCAGCATATAAGTGCTCGTCTAAAGCCTGCTTGAAGTTTATGAGCTCACGACGTGCATCTGCTATTTTATTATTTGGAATGAAGCGAGCTCTGAACCTTGCTTCTAGCTTATCCCAAGTATCTATTGAACCCTCAGACAGAGTCAGTAGCCATTCCTTGGCTTTTCCTTGTAGAGAGAGAGGGAATAGTCGAAGTCTCAACACATCTCTTGGTACCCCATTCTGCTTGAATGAATCGCACACCCCCAAGAATGACAGAATATGACGGTTGGAATCTTCATCAGACCTCTCACCAGTGAATTGTCCATTAAGCTGCAACATGGAGATCATTACTGGCTTCAACTCAAAGTTAGCAGCTTGAAAGTCTGGCATTACTATGCTAGATAGAGTGCCCTTCATAGTACGACCTACAAAGTCTTTTATGGACTGATTTGCATTCCCTTCTTGAGCCATTTCTTCACTCACTGAATTTGGAGTTTTAGAAGGACTTTCTTCAAAATTTAAGTTTACCACGATATCACTAATTTTCTTCGTTGTGCGCTTCTTTGTTGTAGAGGTTTGCTTCGGCATGTACTATGGTACTTGTAGAGGAAAATTCAACCAATTTGTATTACTTTAAACAAAAAGAAATCAAAGCAAATAACAGAATGAAAAGAAATTCTAACTAATTAACTATCTAATGTTTAATCGACGACTACTAAAGGTTATACACTTCTAACTGAACAATTAAGCCATTCCCCGGCAACGGCGCCAGAAAACTTGATCGCTAAAATTTTTATGCGTGTCCGCAAGTGCACGGGTCGGATCAAGTAGTTCAGTGATAAGTAAAAGTATCGTTCCCACGAGGAATGACTGGAATGCAATTAGGCAGTGCACAACCTACTTTTATCCACGTTAAACAACCAATTATGAGATTCTTGATTTTAGAACTAAATTTAAAATAAAGCGAATTGAAAGAAAACTTAGTTGGCACAGGCAGTTAAGATAAAATCCAAAGTTTGAAATTACCTAGAGTCACTATTCCCTTGATGCTCACTAGAACTTAATTTCTTGTTTAAATGTTATTAATTATCGCCTTGTGGGTTAAGAGTTCAGAAGCTATAACCGTCCGTCGATGTAATTACAGCCTTACTCTCCCCTAGAATCTAAGTGTCCTTAGCTTTAGGTTAGAGTGCATTAGATACTATATCCCTCTACAAACCAATTAAGGTAATCAGGTATATGTCTATCCCAATTACAAATTAGATGATTCTAAACTTAATTTATCCAACTCTTAGGTTCAATTAAGAATCCCTTTTTCAAGGTAAATTCCAATTTCCCAAATCAAATCAAAGAGGTGGCCAATCCCTAAGAAAGCATTAAGCAAGAGAGGATACACAAGATTCCAATTATCATAATTAACAAGACAATTAATGATTCAGTTCACATCAAGTTCATAGTGCTCTAGGTAAAGAGGAATTTAGCCACACATAGCTAAATCTACAGAGAATTCCCAATCAAAATACATGGAGAAAATGAAAAAAACAAAGAAAGCAAACAAAGGAAAGAATGATATGCAGAAGGTAGAGCTCCCCCTTTGATTCTTCCTCTTCCTTCACACTCCAAGCTTAAAGAGCCTTCAAGAACTCTCAAAATCGCCTCCTGGATGCTCAGAACTTCCTCTGCTGCCGAATATCTCGAACCCTAACTCTTCCAACGTCTTTTAAAGCTTGAAAATTAAAACTCTGCGTTTCAGGTCCGATCTCGCTATGGCGAGGAGCGTCTCTCGCTATAGCGAGGTCTCATAAATCCTCAGGTTTCCGCTGTGCTTCGCTACTCCGACGCTATGATGAGTTGCTCTCTGGAATTTCTATGCGACACGACTTCGCTATTGCGAAGCCTCCCCTTCGCTACGGCGAAAGTGCCATCTCGCTATAGCGAACTTCGGTCTCGCTGTGGCGAGAAGTCTTGTTCAATCTACCTTAGCCACTTTCAGCTTCCCTCTCTTATATTCATTTCTTTCTTCCTTTTGCTACTTTTCCCTGAAATTGAAATCAAAACTAAAGTGAGGCTTAAACTGATAAAAATATTATAATTATAATACTTTCTTTGTTTTGTTTAATTGAGTACATTTTTAACCATATTAATCAGGAGAAAAGTATTTTACCTCCCTAATTTAGTGTCAAATATAGCCCTTTTGGGTCCTAAATTAGGAGGTTATCAGAACCCTAATTGAATGAGTAGCCTTATTACCACCTATAATTATATTAGATATAAAACATCACTTTAGTTTTTCTCCAATAGCTTTAAGTACTTTCAATATAACTAATTTCACCCTCTAGCATATAAATCCATAATTATAGCAAAAGTTTTCTAATGCCTCAACTAATCCTAGGTTTTGAGTTCCATAAATTAACTACCATAATCTAATTTAAGCTTCCAAAATTCAATTTGAGCTTAGAATATATCTTGAGGAGCTTAATAGAGCAAATTAGAAGTGTCAATTCTTACCTTAGAGGTTTAAATCAAAAAGGCCCAATTTGAGAAGCTCACCCACGACTAAGATGGAGAAGAAAGATGAAATTTATATTTTAGGTCACCATTAGCATTAAGAAGAAGCAAAAATGGAAGCTAAAACCAAGGAGAAAGCAACCCAATCATAGGAGAAAAGGAAGGGCAAAAATAGAGCATCAATAGAGCTTACCATCCATGGTTTCCTTCTTACGTACCAGTCTAGCTCAAAAATGCCATTGAACCCACATCTAGCCACCTAAACAAAATGACAACATGACGATCACTGTAGGGAGTAATCAACACACAACATAAAACAAAGAAAAAATGGAAGAAGGAGAGAAAGAAAGGGCTACATGAATGTTGCAAAAGTGTTCGAAGAAAGAGAAAAAAAAAAGGGCGTGCTATAGCAGATAAAAGTAAGGAGGAAAGAAAAAATGTTATTATAAAGGAAAAGGAGAATTATAAAAGGTACCCAAAATCTTTTTCTAAAGGAATTTATATAAAACTTAAGGAAAAGTTATTCATATATATCTAAAATGAGAATAAAAACCCCCCAACAATATTTGGAGTTTCATGTCAACTTATTTTAAAATTTTGAAATATAGAAAAATATCCTTATGGGTACAAGATAGATGTCAAAATTACTCCTTAAAATAATTTTTAAAGCTCCAAAATTATCTTTACAATTATCTAAATCCTATATTTATCTAAAATAAATTTGTCTAATTTAATTAATTAATTTACTATTGTTGGTAATTCAACTTGGTCATTGCTAATGTGGTGGATGATACTAATGTGCTATAACTGATCAATTACAATAATCAATATGCACATGTGTACATAATGAATAGGAAACAAGCAAGAGCATCACCATCCCAATCCATAATAGTGTAAGGAATTAGCCTTTTATAACTTGTCTAGTGAACATCTATTGTATGTTATACCTTTGTGTCACTCCCTACTCTAGCAAAATTTTAATTGGTTGAAAATACAAAATGAATTCAAATCCAGTTCATTCAAGTGCTGAGTCTCCTTCCAAGCAGGAACTTTTACTTATTCCATGCTCAATACAAAGTGTCGCTACACCAATACTTAAGCTAAATTTTATCAAATGGATAAATTTAATTGTTGGGTCCAAACAAATTTGTTCTAATGTTGTTGACTTCTAGCAAACATTATACAAGTATAGCATCACTCATAAATTTAAATACACTTTCATGAAGAACAACCCCTATAAGATAATTATCAAGTATAATGTGGATGGATGCAAGTAGAAGCTAACAATCTATGCAGTGGCTAAAAGCATACCTTTCTTAAGTGTGCAAACCTTTTGTAATGAACATATGCACTCAACACAAGACAACTTGGTAGTATTTCACAAGCCAATGGCTAACCTAGTAGTATCTATAATGGTTGACGGTGTAAGGTCCAATAAGGATAAAATGCCCAATGATATCTGCAGTGAGCTATTCAAAGAGTACAGATTAGCACTGAGTTACCATCAACCATGGAAGGGTAAGGAGAAAGCTTTGGTGAATATCAATGGATTAGTAGACAAGTCATACATACTAATCCCTTGGTTATGCAACCATTTAATGAAAACAAATTCAAAAATTATTGCAAGGTGGACTTCATCTGCGAATAATGATTTTGAAAGGTTGTTCATTCTATATGGATGCTAAATAACTTGCTTCATTCCTAGTTCAAGACTGATATTATATATTGGTGGTTGCCACCTTAGTGGAGTATACTTGGGACTCTCTTAGCTACATCTATATATGACACAAATAATGACTTGTATTAACTTACTAATGCAATCATAGATGCAAAAATATATGATGATTAAGTATGGCTCCTTCAAAATGCTAAAAACTTGACAAGTTGTATAGAAATTACTCTAATTTTATATCGTCATAATACTATAATCGATATAGTAAGAGAAGTGTTTAGTGTGGAGAAGTACGCATTTTGCTATATACACATAAAAAAGAACTTCAGCAACAAGTTTTCTAATGTTTGCAAGGGACAGAAAAAAAAAAGTGTAAGGATGATGCATTGAACTTGCTAAATAACATTATGTATACTAGGCTGGACTTAGACTGTGTGAAAGCATTGAAAAATTTTATGCCATTCTCCCCTAAGTTAGCTAGATGGGTGGAGATACAAGGTGATATTGATAAATGGGTATTATCCAAATTCCTATACCAATGCTGGTATAATATCATAACTAATCTTATAAAATCTTTTAATGATAAATCATAAAAGAGAGAAAGAATAGTATTTGTGTTTTAATTAATGATCATTAAGAGAAGTTTGCTAAAAAGCTATATGCTAGAAAGGAAGTTATAGCTAAATGGATAAATAGGGTGGGTCCAAAGATTAAGACAATGCTTAAGGATAATGTTGTTAGGGTAGAACATATGATAACAGACCATTAAGAGATTAATCGAATATTAGTTCAAATGGGAGGTACTAATTTGAAGGTCAATATAGCATTAAGAGAATGTACTCATTAAGCTTAGCAAATGTTTGGAATCCCATGCCCTCATGCATGTGTAGCAATAAAGAAGCTACATAGGAGTATGTATTCTTACGTTAAAGAATGCTACTTGTTGAGCTCCTAGTAAAAGATCTATATGAATACAATGATCTATGTAGAGGCCTATGATATGCCAAATCTAAGTGATCTTTCATTAATGATTATGTTAGCAACACTTTCCTGCAATCATCCATCACAAACTGTCCTACTGGGAGAATACAAAAAAGAAAAAAGGACATGAGTCATAATATCAAGACAAGGTTTAATATCGATGTTCCTATTGCTAAAAGGCTGGCCATAAGTGGGCTAGGTGTAAAAATTTAATCCATCTTTATCTTGATGATGCAAGAGTATATACTTGGTGATTTTGTTTATGACTTTTGTCAAGGAAGTGATCATTGATTTTTTCAAGATATAAAAATTAGTCATTTTTTTGTACATGCGCAGACATAACTACTTTTTTACATGCATCAATTATAGCTTCGCTATACATAAAAAGGTTGAACTTGATTACTATATATGACATGTTTAGGTCTTTTGTCTTTTAAAATAACAAAAGATGTACGTAATAATTACAAGTGAAGTTGTAATAGTTATAGGTGAAATGACGTCTAAATTTTTTGGTTTTTGAGATATTGTGCATAATAGTTATTTGTATATTTAATAGTTACAAGCGGAGCAATGTCTGACTTTTATATATGTAATAGTTATAGGTGAAGTTGTAATAGTTGCAGGTATCTGACTTTTTTGTTTTTTGGGACACTGGATATAATAATTATTTATATATGTAATAATCACAAGTGGAAGTGGAGCACTATTAAACTTTCATGTATCTAAAAGTTACAAGTGAAGTTGTTATTAATGAAAATAAAGCTTTATGTTACAAGTGATATGTCTATGTAATATTTTGTCATTCAACCTGCATGTATAATCTCTACACAACCAATAAAATAAGTTTTATAACATATTAAGTGATCTTTTGTATATAGCTTTTGTAAAGAAAGTGAATCATTGAACTTTTATGTATATAATAGTAATAGGCTAAGTTGTTACTAATTAAGTTTATATATTTATTCCCTTAATGATTTAGCCTTCTTGTCTAACTAGTGCCTATCAATGTAATATACTAAGTCATAGAGTTACAATAGATTATTCAGAAGGTTATTACCATCTTAATTTAGTAATAATTCAAGTGACTTTTGGTTTCTATTGAATTTTACTAACTATTGAGTTACACAATAGATCATTACCACCAAATCTTGTTTATGAAATTTACTATTAGTCAAGCTACAGTTACTATTGAGTTTTAAGACAGTTAGTACAAGGTTTAAGAATGTTATTACTATATTCAAGAAAATTTATTACTAGGTTTTTAAGGACTGTACAGACTATAGTTACTATTGAATTTTAGACCCATTATTACCAAGTTTAGGTATATTACTAGTAGATTTAAGAAAATTTACTACCATATTTAGAGACAATATAGTTACTATTAAGTTTTAAAACTATTACTACCAAGTTTAAGGATATTACCACTAGAATTAAGGAAATTTACTATTAAGTCTTAGGGACCACGCAAACTATAGTTACTATTGAGTTTTAGACCATTACTATTAAGTTTAAAGATGTTAGATTTAAGAAAATTTACTATCATCTTTAAGATCTAGCAAAGCATAGTTGCTATTAAATTTTAGAGTCATTACTATTAGATTTAAGAAATTTTGCTACTATGTTTTAAGAGTGGTGTTTTACTGTTGAGTTTTAGGCCCATTACTACTAGGTTTAGGTGTGTTATTGCTAGATTTAAATAAATTTATTACTACATTTATAGACCTTGTTGAGTATAATTACTATTGAGTTTTAGGATCGTTATTATCTCATATAGAAACATTTTTACTAATTTCAAGGAAACTTACTACTAGATTTTAGAGACTATGTCTTACTATTAAGTTTTAAACCTATTGTTAGCAAATTTAGGTGTGTTATTGGTAGATTTAAGAAAATTTACTATTATATTTAAGAGCTTTACAGAGCATAGTTACTCTTGAGTTTTAGGATTATTACTACTAGGTTTAAGAACATTACTATTAGATTTATGAAAATTTTCTCATGTTTACGAACTTGGATGAGTAGTTACTATTAAGTTTTAAGACCATTGCTACTAAGCTTATAGATGTTATTATTGGATTTAAAAAAATTTACTACCATATTGAAGGACCCTGTAGAGTAGTTACTATTGAGTTTTAGGACTGTTACTACCAAATTTTGAAATGTTATTATTGAATTTAAAGAAATTTATTACCCTATTTAAGGATCTTGTAAAGTATAGTTAATATTAAATTTTAAAACTATTACTATCAAATTTAAAGACATTACTATTGAATTTAAGGAAATTTATTATTATGTTTAAGGGCCTTGCAGAGTAGTTACTATTGAATTTGAAGATTATTACTATCAAGCTTTAAAACGTTACCTCTAAATTTAAGAAAATTTACTATTAGATTTTAGAGGCCTTACAGACTGTAATTATTATTGAGTTTTATTACCATTACTGCCAAATCTAAGAATATTACTATTAGATTTTAAGAATAGGTTTTAAGGACCTTTAAACTATAGTTACAGGTTTTAAGTTTTAGTATTATTACTACTAGATGTTAAAAATATTACTATTGGATTTAAAAAAAAATTGCTATGATGTCATAGAGATTATAAAACCATAAGGTGGTAGAAAGTTTTAGAGATCTTAGCAAAAAATTTATTATTATAATTCAAGACCATTATTAGCTATTTTTAGAGGAAAACTATTATTAAATGGAAAGTTACCATTACTAAGAGGAAAGTCATTATTACAAGTAGGTTTAACAAAGTTAATAAGTAAATATTGAATTTGTTAACATATAAGGACTTTTAATACATAAGGAACTTATAACAACATAATACTATTATAATAGTAACCATATAATATTTCAACCAATTTTTTTATAATGTTCATATCAAATGTTCACGTCTAAACCTTTTTATTAATAACCATAAGGATACATAACCAAATAGATGAAGCAATCATTTAATCACTACACTCTTTTTTGCTTCTCTTGCTTTGCTGCCAGTGTAGAGGCTATTACATCATCATGACATATGTTGAATGGATGGTTAAGCAAGTTCCACATAAGTTAAAAATGAAACTCATCCAATTGTTCCTGAAAACCATAACCATTTACATATGAGCCACAAATATCAAAGCGTAATAGACAATTGAAACAGAATCTTATATCATAATATAGGTAGGCAATGGTGTGACCATACCATTAAGGCTTTGTTTTCTAGTTCAGGATTGCAAATAGTTTTTTAGATAAATACCACAATTATCACTGAGCAAAGAAAGTAAGCTAATAAAGTGACATTACAAAAATATAGCACAACAGGTAATGCAAGTTTATAGTAGTTCACTAAGACATTTAGTTGTTGAGGCAACTTAATGTCTTTGACAATGATAATTAGATCTACTTCAACATACTTTTTAGGTTTCAGTATCGTGAAGAGCATAGTGAAGTGGTCTTTCTATGACAACCTAAAAAAAATTAAATTAAATTCTTTTCCTTTTTATCATATTTACCTTTTTCTTTTTTTTTTTCCTTTTTACTCCTCCTTTTCTTCCTACTTTTGCCATGCATGCTGTAACTCGTCTCTCACCTTTGTTTTCATTTTTGTGCATTTGTCCCTTCCATGTCCTTGCCAACTGCTTCCATGTCCAGCCACCATGACTCTCTTTTCAGCAACGCTTGACCTTCCCTAAGCCTCTTCCTTGTTTATTCCATTGCTAGTGGTCCGTAGAGAGTGGTTGCATAGCGCCATCAGCAGTATAGGGGTAATCATCTTAATGTTTTGATTTTCCTCATTTTTTTATTGCAAATCTCTTGATTCTTGCTTTTCTTTCTTCATTTGTGGCTTATTCCTTCTTTATTAAGGTCAAAAGCATTTCTACCTCCTTCCTTCCATTATTGGCCAAAGCTAGCTCATATGAATTAGGGTTTTTAAGTGTGAGCCTTCCAACTATGCTAATTATATGGTAATCTTCAATTTTGGTATCTTGAGATAACTTTTGAGTTCAATTTATGGATTAGTAGCCAAATAAGGAAAACCTAAGTATGTAGGTTGATCATAAGGATAAAGAATAAGGCTTGGAAATATAACTCTTAGTTAATTAGTTGTTATTAAATGAGATAAATGTTAAAAATTTCTAATATGAGCCTATGTAAAGATTTGGTGAATTATGAATGTTGATAAGAAACTTTACGGATATTATTATTAGAGGGCATTAGTCTTAGGAAGAGGAGCGAGTGTCATAGTAGTAATTGGTACTATCGGTGAGTAGATAACAACTTATAACTTGCATTAAGGGTTTCTACATCACTCGCGTGCCTATGACAATGCTAGTTAAATTTCATTCCAATAATTTGTGTATGATCTTAACAGAATAGGTTTTGAAATTACCTACTCTTTATGTTCTTTAAGTTAATAATATGATAATGTGGCCTAAAACAATTGTTAAGTACCAAGTGCAATGTACCTAAGGTAAGCACATTTCAAAGAGGCTTATTGTATTATTTGAGATGTTAAAGGTGTTTTTATAATAATCATAGTTGTAACTCCTAAACTAGGATTTTCTATAAATATATATAAGATAAAATAAAATAAAAGTACCTATATATATGATAAATAAATAAATAAATAAATAAATATGTTTATATAGATATGCATGTGTTTTCATATCTATATGCATTTATAAAAGTATTTATATATATGTATATTTATTTTACTTTATTTTATTTTATTGTATATTGTATCATAATTGGATTAATCATTAGGCATTAAATTTGTTGATTATTAGTTCTTTTTATCTAACTGAGTATTTTATTGTTTTTATTTAAATTAATCCCCTAGGTAATCACTTTAAATTATGGTTTAATTGCTTACTTGTTACTAACAACCTACAAATAATTCATTGACATTATAAGCCATTGAGTTCCAGTAGTATGAAAAGGAGCTACTCGTTAGGTGTAACCACCCATAAAGGATAAGGAGCTACCCATGAGATATAGATGCCACAATCATAAGTGATTGACGGGCTTGTCGCGTAACCCTCAAAATAAAACTAGGTTGATCTAAAAATATAGCTAGTGGTACAACCTAGGTCATCTCCCTTGGAAATAGAATTCAATGTTTAATTGGGTTTTCTAAGTATTCAAAGATCCTATGACTACCTAATTTGGGGGTTTTGGTTGAATTAAACTAACATAAAACTAAATTGAATCAAAATTCCTAAATTCTATCTAATTGGAGAATTATGGGTGGAGAATGGTCTTGTGACTAGCTTTGGAATTGTCCCTTTGTATCCACTATCCTTATCCTAATCCAATTATGATTAATTCTGGTCTAAGAGTTCCTAATTGTGTTCATTAGCAAATGATCTTGAATAACCATTCAAGATTCAATAGACTAATAAGTTAATGTTGAATTGAGACCTCAATCCTACACCAATTCATTAACTCTTGTCTTTAAGATCAATAAACACCTAATTTGATTAATTAACTAATTAATTAGCCTCTGATTCATCATCCAAAAATGTTTAATTAACTAACTAAACATCAAGGAATTCTCAAATCAAGTAATCAAGCACATAATCTCACTCATGCATTTCATCAAACACCTTCGTGGCATACATGGGAAATTAGAGAATAATGAAAAATCATATTCCAATCTAACCAATTAATCAACAAAAAAGGCTTCCTAATCAGTGTCTAACCAGCCACTAATTAATTACACAAATTTCCTAATCAAATACAACTTAACCAAGATTGTACAAGAAAAAGAAAAAGTGTAGGAAATTGAGAAATCTTAGCCAAAATTCTACATTCTTATCCAAGGATTCAAGCTTCTGCCAAGGTTGCTTCCAAGCTAGCCTCAAGATGGATGAATTAAAGCTTCATTAGTGGATGGAAATGGAGGGAAAATGGCGTGGTATGTCTCTGGAGTGGGCGAAGGGGTGGAGAGAATGGAAAAAGACAGAGGGGGTGAGTGACGTTGTAATATAGGCTGAATGGGAATGGATCTGATGGCGCTGGATGAATGGCGTGAATGGATGGACCTCTCACGTGGATTTTAATGATTTCACGTGCTCTCTTCAGCTCTTCATTTTGCACGCCGAAACTACGTTTAATTTTCTTCTATTATGCATGAGTGTGGGCCCCGTTGTGAATATAATAATCCACATTTTGCTTCAGCGTTTCTATTCGTGTGTTTCTTCGCCTCCAGCTTCTACATGCTTGAATGCCAATCAACATGCTCATTCTCTTTGTGCAATTCCACGTTGGCTCATGTAAGTGCTGCAGCTTCTTTTAATTCTCATGCAAATCCACATCATCTTCCACGTTGCTTGCTGTTCTTTCTTGCCATGAGTCTTCTTCACGTTGTCTCACACGTCCAGCTCAAAGCTTTTGTTCATGGACTTCCTTGTAGCTTTACTTGAGCTTCAGTTGGTTCTGCCCAGCCCGTCACAAGCTTTTCTTCATCGTGCAGCTCATGCGTCGTGGCTTCCTACGTTGTTCTTCAGCTCATTTTCTCGTTTCTTCCTCAGCCAAGCACGAAGCTCCCAGCTTGTTGCTTTTCGTTTCTTAGCTAAGTGCTGCTGCTCACGCTCTTTCTAAGCTTCTCACGTGTTTTCTCCTCTGTTTCTGCATGAGTGTGTGAGCTGTTCGTATTCTGTTTGCTTCGTTCTTTAACACAGGTGCTGCCTTTATGTTCCACGTCTTTTCTACATAGTTTTCTTCTTGTTTCTCTTCTGTCTTGCTTGTTCTTCCTTCATTCTGCACAACCTGTAGCTAGCTTTCTTGATGAACCCGTGGATGTGTGTGCTACTGAAGGAGAAGAAGTGGCTATTTTGTAGAAGCTTGTAAGCCCTATGCCTCGTGTTTCCACGTTAAAGTTCTTCTTTTCAGCTCATGCATCATGCAACTCGTAGCTTCATTCTTGTTTCTGCTACAACTTCTAGCCACGTCAACTTCTGTTCTGCATGTGTGTTTATTTCTCCTCTAACTCGTGGCTTTTCTGCAGCTCATTCCAGCCCAACATGTTATGTTTCTCAGCTCTTGCTTCGTTGTGCTCTTCATTTCTCATCTCTCTCTATCCATCCCACGCTGCCCTTTAGCTAAAACTCGTGGCATCTTCTTCAAAATCACGTTGCTTCTCTTATTTATGTGTTTTGCGTTTCTTTTGCTCATGCTCAGCTCAGCTCGTGCCTCTTTATTTCCATGTTAACTTCATCATATTTCTCCTCTTAAGTTTCTCCTTCCAACATTAGCTTGTTCTTCTTTATTTTGCTCAACTTCTTCACGTGCTCAAACCAGAAACTTGAGCCAGCTTCTCTTTCCTTCTCTCAAGAAAATCTTCTCCTCTGTTTTGTGAATTCTGTAGCAGGACCCATGGCTTCTCCTCATGTAGAACCCCAACTCGAACCTTTCTTTCCTTCTCCTTCCTCGTTCTGCAGCTGCTTCCTTCATTCACTTTGCTTCTCATTTAAACTTCAGCCCAAGATCTCTTTTGATGCTTTTCGACGTGGAGTGTGATGAGAACTACCCATGTGTGTGTCTTCCTTAAAATCTGCACATGCTTCTCCTTCCCATTCCACATCAAAACCTTGCTTTGAATATATTTAATTTTTATTCTCTTCAACTCTTCCAATTCATGGCTTTCATGATTGTGTTCAAAGCCCATTAAAATCTACACAAAAGAATGGAAAGTGTTAAGTAGGAATACCCACAAAATTATTTAAAAGGAATTCATGCAATAAAATTCAAAAATTTTGCAATTTAATTCCTAAAGTGCAAAAGTGGCTATTAAAATCAAATTTTACCTAATTAAATCTATTAAGCCTTATTTAACTATAAATGATTAAGCTAGGAGAATTAAAATGTATAAAAATCATAGTTATCAGTGATAGCCAACCCTCTCTCTCTCTCTCTCTCTCTCTCTCTCTTTTATAATTGCCATTTTAAAGACTTAACACTTTAAGATCCACTTATGTATAGGTATCCTCGATAAGGAATTTTATCTTAATTGATTTTTGCATTTCTTGGTTCCAATTTGGGTTATGATATCATTACTTTCTATTTTGGTAATTTGTTATCTACTCATTGAGCTTCACTCATTCTTTTAATTTCAACTTTTCAGATAGTGGTGTTGGATCTGACCAGCTTCCATCATCCTAATTTCAAAGGCATTGTAGTTGTGAGCCTCATCTTTGAACTGTCAGGGCGTAATTGCTTTGTTGTAAAAAAAAAAAAGTTTTGATTTGATGATTGTAAAGTACTCTAGAGGTAGTTCCACTTGACACAAGCAGGATTCCCCCATCCTTAAATTTGTTTTATTATTATTATTTGATATTTTTTATTGTTGGTGGTTGAGAGCAAAGCTCTCCTTTATTGTTATTGTTGATTTTGTTGTTTGTAAAAATTTAGGATGTCCAAATTTCAAGGGAAATCCTACCAAAATTTCTACAAAAAGCTAAAGGTACTTAGATTGATATAATGAGACAATATTATAAATTGAATGAAGTAATGTTATGTGTTATAGCATCAAAAGACCTTTTCATCTATGGTAGTATCAGTTAGGCTTATGGATTTGAACTTTATCCTACTCTCCATGCCGATCACCTCCTTTTGCTTAGAGTGTGACACTTTCTATCATATTACCCACACACAATATCACACATAACATTACTATTATTGTTAATGTTATACACTACAAAACATTATAACATTACACAATATGACTATTATGTGAGCCATCTTCTTTTATCCTTCATTTGCCCTCTAACTAAATGAGTCAAGTGTGGATAGAATGCATGCATAAGGTAAGAAATAACATAGGGATAAGTTCTGGAAAATTTGTCTTCTACTCTGAGTTGTGGTCTTCTTATGGAAATTACAAAGGTCTACCTTACCAACCTCAGCGATACTAAGGGCTTATCACCTCTTAGTAAAAGATTGTTATCAACTTTGTCATCAAATAAAGGAATCTAATACTCACTTATTTCTTACATGTCACTTTACCAGAGCTATTGCTTTTTGGTATGGCTCTTCTCTAGTATTATGAACTGGGCAATCATGACTACTCAATCTTTCATTCTAAGTTCAATGATGGATTCAACAGAATTTGTCACATAATGTCAAACAAGAAGCAGAGGCAAAACTTGTATACTCACACTATATATGATTTGGTATTGTCATAATGATAGGTTTATTAATAATAAAGACAATATGCCTCACAATGTGATAAAAGATTATTCAAAAGCTCAGTTGTCAATATCAAATACAACATTTGCAAACAACTCAATAAAGGTGGAGTTCATCTATAATCATTAGACCTTGGTAGAGGTAGATTTTATCCTAACCATTGGTAGCTGATGTTTTGAATGGCTAATAGAAAGACTTGGCAATTGCAAAAAGAGGTTTTTTATATTAGTTTGGAAACACTATTCATCAATAGGTCAAACAAGACTTATGACATTTTTTAAAGTAATACATCATGACGTACATTATATAGGAAGTAATTGTCAATCTACACAAATCTCAATGTCATAAGTTACAATCAGAGATTTCTCTCCTTGTTCATCTACACAATACCCACTAGGATATTTAGTCTTTATTTTCATGTTTCTTTTTAGTTCCATGTTTTTGTATTTCAAAAGATATAGGTATCAGGCTCTAAAGTACACTCTAACAGGATGTAATATTTATCATTTAATTATAGTTTTCAATATTACCAAAAAAAAAAAAGATCACCTTACCAAAAATCTTAAACTCTTAAATAAGGAACTATTAATAGGAGGTTTCTATTTCCTTTAGTCATTATTATTATTCAAGTATCTTTCTATGCCCAAAGAGGTGGGAGGGAAGTCTTTGTGATTATACAAAAAAATTAACTTTGCCCAATCTAATGCCATTTGGTTAATGTGCAAGCACGAATACAACTTTTTGAGCTATATCATATGATTTGGAAGAAAAATTTGTAAAATCCATATTCGTAAATATTTAGACTTCTTCTTAAAATGTATTTTTTTAATAAATAAAAATGGAACATTAAATACCCTTTTTGAAAAATTAGAAGTTGGAAGCATCCAATTAATTTTTTTTCTTTTAAATGTATACTGGATGTCTGAACCATTAGTTTTGACTTCCAGTGTAGGCTAAGTTAACTTGCAACGCATGCAAGCAAGCATGTATTGTATGCTCAGCTTGCATATATTGTCAAGTCTAAGTCTTTTTTATCCTAACTTGTCAAGATTTTTGGTTTGAAATACAAACTAAAAAAATCTCTCCTTTCCCTTCATATTCTGCATTGACCCTGCCTTGTCAAAATTTTTGGTCTAAACTACAGACCAAAAAAAAAATCTACCACTTCTCTTCAAGTTCTAAGTCTCTTCCATATGAGCTTCTAAAATTTTTACATCCTTTCAAAGGCTTCTTCTCTTCTTCAGCTCATCATTTACAATTTCTAATTTCGTAACTTTCAACTTTTTACAGAATTTCACTTTTTAATTTTAATTCCTAAAAGTGTTCAACTCTTTCTTTCAACTTTTCTTCTTTGATCTATTAAGATTAGTGTATTATTTTACTTTATTTTATAAATATTTATTAGTTAAATTATATATTTGTATTTAATTTTTTGTTATATTTATTTTAGATGCAACTATTTTTTTTGTTATGTTTACTTTCTTTTTATTTATTTTGTTTGTATAAATTATTTATGTTATATTTATTTTAGTCGCATCTAATTTGTGGTTGTATTTATTAATTTTTTTGTTATATTTTATTTTGTTTGCATTAATTTTTTTTTATATTTATCTAATTTACATTTATTTTTTATATACATATTTTGGTTGTATTTATTTATTTATTTGGCTATATTTATTATGTTTGGATTTATTTGCATGTTATATTATTATTTTTTATTAATTATCTTTTTGTTAAATTTTATTTATTTTTTTATTTATTATTTATTTTTTACATTTATTTTTTATTATATTTATTAAGAGTGCATTTAATTTTTTTCTTATATTTATTAATTATTAGTATTTACTATCTAACTAAATTTATTAATTAATTGGTACATAACTATTATTTATTTTATATATAACACATTAATAATAACTATCTCTAAAATAAATTAATAATTAACTCTATCTAATTAATCATACAATCATTATTATTTTTAATTACACCTTCCACTCATCAAATAAATTAATAATAACTAACTTTAACTAATTAATTATACAATAATTATTAGCTCTTCATTATATTTGATTTTTCTCCTCAAAAAGTGTGCCAATGACAAAATCGGACTCATGAGTCTCATTTTTAATTACAAATTTGTAGTATTTAGGTGTAATTTTTTTCTTTAACATATATAAATTTGATAATATAATTAGTTAAAAATTATTATTATTCAAGGATCTTACTGTATGAAAGGGGGGGAAAAAGTCTGTGATTATACCAAAAAATTAGCTTTGCCCAGTCTAATGCCGTCTGCTTAATGTGCAAGCGCAATACTTAAGGCATCGGGGTAGCGTGTGATAGTCAAATGATTTGACATTTAGGAAAGTAACATCCAATTATCCAAATAACGTCTTTCCGTCCATAAATGTCCGTTTCTTGTTCAAACTTCATTGATTAAGCAAACCTAAAATTTGTAGAAGTACACAAGTCAATTTTTTAATATATTTAATATATTATAAGTTTTAAGTGCTCTATCATTGTGGTCCAAATTTTACTGACGTGTGTTGTTTTCCTAGGGAATAAAATTTGTTTGGTCAACTTATGACTTTATAAAATAAGGGAATGGTAAATATATATCCATGTAATTTACTCGAAAAATAATGATAAAATTTTAGATACCCTTTGCCAAAAGGGGAGTTTTGCTTACCCAAATCTTAATGGGTCCTGTATAGATATTAAACGTGCTAATTGAATCAATTAATGACAGAAAAATTTGGAACAAAGCTACAAGGCATTTAACGAAGAGATTAACTTGCAATGAATCAAATATTTTTAAAGATTAACTTGTGTATTTCGGGAAAAAAAAATCCAGCATCAAAACTATATGGGTGTACAAATTCATGCGCTAAATTTTTGGTTGACCCAATTGGGTAAGCTCAGAAGAAAGGGCAACACCTTATCTTCCTTCCCAAGTTGTATACTTTTTTAATGTTGGGGTTACTCTCACAAATATTCTAAATTAGCTGCTCAACTACCAGTTAAGCTTTTGGAGGAGAAGAGGCTGTTTATTTTTCAAGTCAAACTTAAAAAAAAAAAAAAGCTGGTTTGCAAAATGATAGCAAAAACATTTTTTATGTTGGGGGAATGAAACAAAATACTAGAGTTTCTCTTTTCAAACAGACATAGAAAATTAATTTTTTGAAGCTCATCATGCTCTCGCTCAAAATTATTAATTACTATAATTATCTTAACATTTTTTTACCTACCCTCTTGTCTCTTTTCATAAAATGGATAAACATTTTTTAAAAAATATTTATCGAACACAGTAATACTAATAAAATTTCTAGTCAATTGATTTTACTAAATAGAAACTACTTTTTTATCATATTTTTTTCTGAAAATCCATTTTAAAAAATTATTTGAAATTAAACAAAAACTCACAGCATGCTAAAGCAGCTAATGAGCAGAAAGTGGGTAATACCTTTCTTCCTCCCAAGTTGTAGCTTTTTTTTAATGTTGGGGTTACTTTCACAAACATGCTAAATAAGCTACTCAAATGAATTAAAAATTGCAGATGGCATGGATAATTGAGTATTTTAAGGACATTTAATTATAGCATGATTTTGACTTTCTCACGACAATTCAAAAATGCAAACTGTTATTGTCTTTATTTCCAACATCAAGAAGTCAAATAGTTCATCCTGCAACTCAAATTACTCAATGAGCACCCTGACAAATTTGATGATCCTGTGTCATCCTAGACAACCTGGATCAACATTCTCTGCAACATAAAACCGAGGCTACCTTTTCAACCCAACAGACTCAGCTTGCTTTTAATGCTATTTCCCAGATAAAATCCCAGGACAGTTGGTGATCATCTGTCAGTGTATGACACGGTCAGATAAAAAGTACAAATAGATTAGTGAGAAATTCTTAGATAAGTCAGTTTACAAAAGATAAGTACTTCTAGTCAATCATAAATAAATATATAAGCATATTAAAAGAAAATCTTATTAAAAAGTGTGTCTAATATGCTTAAATATTTATTCATAATTGATTTAGTCTATCTGTGTTTTTTTTTTTTTTTTGGTAAAATAGGTCAACCTAAAAAATTTCTAGATATAAAGGAAGAAGACCCTAAAAAATTTCCAGATATAAGGAAAGAAGACCAAAGTATTTGAATTTAAAGGCGCACATAATGTCCAGACAAGATGCTTTACATTAGTCATATAGCCAAGTTCACATAAGCTATCTAGGATTCTTGTACTTTAATACATAATTGTTCCAAATAACTAAGACGCTTACACCTCAAACTGTTTGCATCTAAGGGTCAAATGTATAGGTTATGTACTTCTAAAGATTCTTATATGGATTTGGTCTATAAAAAATAAGTAGACCAAGTCAATCATAAATATACAAGTAAACATGTCAGAGTCAGGTTTCACTGAAAAATGTGCTTGACATGCTGACATGCCTATACTTGTACCATGGCTGGCCTAGTGGCATTTTCTGCCCTACTTTGAAGTAGCTTCTGCTGCTTTGCTGTTTTAACCAACATACTATTGCGTTAGTAGATATATATTGAATCTGCCCAATTCATTTGGTGGGGATAGGAGCAAGAACAATAGGGAAGCTTGAAAGGAGAATGCACAATGTGGCACCAGCAAGAAGCTTTGTTTTTATAGCATCAAAATGGACACAAGATATGGCACATATAGAATATGTACACGATACCCTACTATAGTCACCCAGGAAACAGCCTGACAAGGCTTGTGATCTCTTCTCGGCATATAGGACACTTTGATATTTTTGATCCACAGTCTCTGCAGGTCTGCAACAGAATCACTTTAGAATCATCACGACATGTAAAGGAAAATTAGAGGGAAAAAGAGAGTTGATCTGCTTGGAAGAGCTCACCATGTGCCCACATCCAAAGGCTAAGTCCTTTTCATTGGTCAGGCAGATGGCGCATGCCTACATTGAGTAGGAAATGGTTTCAGGTTTAACATAGTTCAAGTTAGCCAAGTAAGACACATACAAGAACAGAAATTTTCTCCCACTTTTTAGAAATTCTGTAATCAAAACCCTCATTAGATCTGGCCTAAAGAAACAAAGTTACTCAAGACCCTATACCATATGATTCAATGATGTTTCATAAAGAACCAGCTCTTATAGAAACTCCAAGTACAATATCATATCTGGACATAGAACTGGAGGGATTTCATCCCCAGTATAACGGTCGTATGGTTTTTCTTCAATCACAACAAGAATTACTTTGTCCATACCAATAGATTATAATCTTCCAGATTTCGCATCACGAAAAAACTAGGAAAACTTACCATGGCAGGTCGGCCCAAACTGTCTGTCCAGACAGCAACCTGAATAGAACAAAGGAGTCAAGAACATAAAGTTTTCAAGTTCAGAATTCATGCACACTAATAAAGAGTTCTTAGGATCTGCAGCCACTGTATTCAGTAAGAACATCATGAATTTGAGCTCAGAGCTATGATAAGTTCCAATTTTATATACATTTTCCTACCATTTTATGGGACTTATGAAGTGATTTTAATTATTATTGACTTAAAATATCCACCAATTAATATTATTTTGAGGTTAATTTGTTATTTGCGCTAATATTTAGAAATTATGCAATTTATTGTGAAAATACCCTTATTTGGACTCTGATATGTCAAGGATAGGCCTAGAGCTTAAACAACAGGAGCAATACCACTTAGAGGCCCAAAACAACAAGTTCAAGTCCTAATATGAAGAGCCCAAAGGATGGAGTTTAAAGACAAAGGCCCATATCATCTTCGACCTTATTGTTAAATCTGAAGGATGAATTTCTACAGGAATTTGAAGAGTCTACAGTTGTCCAAATTCAACTTATAATATATCAAATTAAAGCCCTGGATGTCTCGTTTCCAATGCTTCAAACCTTGCTTCAATATAATTTGTGTAGAGAAAATTATGGCCCATTTACTGCTCCAGGGTCCAGAAAAACATAAAATCCGAAAAGTGCATTATTTGAAGCTAGACTCCTAATCCAAGCCCATGTATGATAAGCCCATGACCCCAATCTGATTCCTATCCCTATTCTATCCTACTCTTTGGTCCCAAGCCTTCGTGAATCCCTTAATATAAATAGCCAATCACCCCATTTGGAGTCCTAATGGAAGGCTAGAGATGAGGGAGCCCACACCAACTTGGAGGAAAGGAAGGGAGGTCTTGGCCAAACTTGATGTTTTACAAGGGAGTACTTCTCTTGGTCGATCTCTCTAGCATTTGTAGTGCATAGGTTGTGTTGTACCTAGTTACATTGAATGCCTTGAGTTGTAGAATGCACTTTAGGTGTTTGATGATTTGTTTACAAGGAAAACCACTTGATGCATTTTTACAGTCAAGCTAGTTAATGTAAAATAGGGAATTCTAGGCTTTGATTGAAGTAATTTTGGATTGATTGTTATTTGTAATAGCATTAATTACCATGGATTGTTAAACGCCTACTAGGTGTTTGATGAATTGTTTACAAAGAGAATTGCTTAGTGTAATTTAATAATTCTAGTATTTATTGTTAATTAGGATATTTTATATTGTTATTAGTTGTCATTAACAATTGTGACTCTTATAATTAAAGTTTATAATTCAATGACGCGTTAATTTTTTCTCTTATCTTGTATGTGTTATGTACCTAAAGCCTTTGATTATTTACTTGTGATGTTTCGATGATCAATGATGCTTAGTGACATTGGAATGGAGAATCTAGGCTTAGATGTTGTTTGAATGTCATGAGTAATTTAATTAATTGAACCTTGAATGTGAAAGGAGATGCACCTTGCCATTTTTCGATCTGATTTTCCTGTCAAGATCACGGAGCTTTGCCTGAGGGGTCAAACCAAGAGCAAGAACTATGAGTCATTTGCAAAGTTCAACTAGAATAAGGCATATTTTTCAAGATACACCAGCAAATACCTCAGCTACCATTGCTCTAGATTTAGCAGCTCTAACATCTCTAAGAAAATCCTCTTTTAGCAGTTGGACACGTTCCCGCTCTACTTGGAGCTCTCTTTCTTTCTCTTCAACTTCTCTCATGGCAATTTGAGCAGTCTTATGACTCTCATCACGCTCTGCAGTAAGCACGTGGATATGTTCCCGCTCTTCTTGCAGCTCCCTCTTCAACTCAGCACATTTACTCTGTAAATTAACAATTTCCAATGAATGCAACAAAGTGAACAACATTAGAAAGGCATGTGAAAATTTTCCTTCGTATCTGTCAATGGAAAATATTGATAAGGCACTTAAGATAACAGTCCTCCAGTATCTGTATATATTCTTCTAGCTTTTTTTTTTTTTCTTTTTTTCTCCGCAAAGCTTGCTTGGACTGCAATCTGTATGGTATTTAAACTAAGTTGAACAGTTTAAAATAGAAGATGCACAAATATGAACTATAGGCAACCGGATTAATCACAATCAAAACCTGCAAGTCTTGTAGCCTCTCAGATAAACTATGAACCACATTTCGAGCTTGCGCCTCAGTGTTTGATATCAGTTTCTTTTCATCTTTTAAGACAAACAACTGTAAAAAAGAAAGAATAAAGTAAATATCGTCCTAAAATGGTTAAACTGCACAAGCACTCTAAAATTTCAGCCAGGTCACCTGGTGTTCAGATTCTTTCTTGAGGCTCTGATAGCTTTGTTTAACCAAATTTGCTCGTGTTGCCCATTTGTCACGCTCTGATTGGAGAAATATAATCTCATTCCTGACCAAACATAAGAAATAAAAGAATATTAAACTTGTTTTTATACAAGCAAATCAAACAAGAAATCAAGAACAGCAAATGGAAACTTTACCTAGACTTTGCTATTTCCTCCTCAAGGCATCCCACCCCTTCCACAGCATGATCCTCTGCTTTCTTAGTAGGTTCCTTCATTAAATCATTGGTTTATGTCACAATTAATTCTTTCATTTCACTACCTCCCCCCCCCCCCCCCCCCTCTCTCTCTCTCCCCCATACACAACTATACCAAGCATACCTGAGAACTTCTAATCAGAGGCTTGATATCGGTGGTTACTTCTGCAATAACCAAACAAAAACAAGGAGAAAATTAACAGGTAATGAAGAATTGGAATTGCCCATCCAATGCAACTAGCTATTTTGGACAATATTCCCAATCAAAATTTTGGTATAATGTGGCAGACACCTGGATAAAATTCCAAAGAAAGGGGATCAGGTGAATGATCATTATCCTCCTCTTCATATGAATTCTTGAGCAACCCAACCTGTGAAGAAAGCAGAAAAAAAAATCCCAACACTTTTATCGTGAGATTTAGAAATCCCATTTTGACTACCTTTCGAGAAGTATGCACTATGAAACACGGACACCTCAGAAAAGTAGCCATGTTCATGTCCATCGCGTGATAGACACTCACATTAGAAAAACTGGACACTCTAAACAATACATGGACACTTCAGATTTTGTGATGTCCCCCACACAAAGGGTCTATGCCTGTATCATGTCCCATATCTATATAAGTGTGCTTGCTTCCGAGGCCATGCAATTCAGAGTGGAAACTAATGTTGTGAGTCAGTAACTTCAATAAAATACAGTCAATTAAGTTTGTTCATAACCATCCCACAATCTTTTATCACCTAATATTTCCTCCAAAATAAATTTGAAAGTACGCAGTTGACATCTTCATAGCTGCTTAGAAATAAAACTTACATTTCCCAGAGGAGGTCTTTCTGCAATGCATTCGACTTTATGCCATCTCCAATCCTCAATTAAGCATTTCGCTGAGCTGAGAAGGAACATAACAAATACATGGATTAGCTACCACTCAAATATTTTTATGATAATAATGAAATAAGCGAAAAAGAAGAAGAAAAAATTGCAAGACTTGCCAATATCTGACGGCTTTGCATCGCGAGCATCTCGTAGTGGATGGGCCGCCACATACAGCACAACTGAAGCAATTGCTGAGAGCGTCACCGGACGCTTCACTGGGTTTCCTTCTGTCTATTTCTCCAGCTTCTGAATTCCACGCCACTCCACCCAACCCATTAGACCCTTCCTGCGCAATGGTATCATAGAGATTGCTTTAACTTCTTCCTAAATTTGACTTCTTTTTTTTTTTTTACATTTAATTTGCACGGTAAGATAATTTTCAGATGACTTTTAGAGCGAGCTCTTAACTGAATATATTGTAAAAGTGAATAATTTTTTTAAAATACTCACTTCAAAATTTGAATTTGATTACCCTGAGGATGAAGTACTCAATCACTCCTAAATAATCAATTTTAGCTCTGTCTGTCTCATACACACTGGTAGTTGTCTGTCTTAAAAGCTCATATGAGAATGCAGATCCTTTGCAGACGGACTTTCAACTGCGAAGGGTGGATTCGACCAAATTTGGCCTTTTATTTTTATTTTTATTTTTATTTTTATTTTTATTTTTTGGAGTTTTACAGGTTATTTATTTTATTTGAAAATATAAAAATTATATTTATAAAGGGTAAAAATTTTAATAATAAGAAAGATTAAAAAAATCCAAATTTGGCCAACTGCATCTCTCCAATCTAAAGCCTGGTCGCAAAAGATTTATCTTAGTCATACAATCAAAAAGAGAATAACACCAATATATATATATATATATATATATATAATTTATTTCATTTCTTTACACTTATTTATTCTTTTTTCTTTATTTTTTTTTAACTGTACTACAATCCCTTTATAATTGCACCATACAAAGGATGCAAATTAATAGAACCATATACCATGTATGTTAATATATTTCTCAATTAATTTTAAATTCCCACTTATTAACATATAAATAATATTTTTCACACTTAAATTTGAAAAGTAAAAATTGATACACTTTTATTAGATTATAAAAGAGATGTTTGGCATATAATGTTTATATGAAAGCTATTTTTGTTTAGTATCACTCTCCAAAGTAGGATGGTAAAAACTCTCCAAACTTAAAGAGATTTTTATAAGGATTGTTTCATTCGAAAATTTGCATTTGGAGATCTTTTCTTTGCGAGGACAGAATATGAGAGAAAATTTTCCTAAAGGTAGGTTTAGAATGGAGACAGGAATCACACACTCTACCTCGCAGAATTTCAGTCCTGTCAGCTTTACATGATTACTGTTAAAATTTTTATTTTTATATATTACTAACTTTTGTTCTTTTAATCCTACAAGGAGAGGTAAAATGGCGATCAAGTTTGGATTGGGAGGGAGAAGAGATCAAAGGAAAAGGAATAAAGTAATTAGTGTGAGGGCGAGCAGGTGGGGTGTGGGGAGGATTGACAAAACAGAGGGAGGGACAGTTTTATTTTGATAGCAGTTCAGGCAGCGATGGGTTTCATATTCCAACAGGACAGTATCCTCAGACCATGGAAGCATCACCTTCAAATGTTATTTCTGAAGGAGAGTCACCACCTCATTGTGACTTATCACTTTAATTAGGATTTTAAGCTTTAGATGATTGGAAGAGATATTTAGCAGATGGTTGGATATTTTCAGAATAGTCAGATGGGGCCTTTTTACTCTCTTGCTAGGGACTAGCTACTCAAATCAGTATAGGCAAGAGCTTATATTCCACTGTGCTCATAGTTTCCATGTGGTTTTGTAATGCTTAACGTTCCAAAAAATAAATAATAATATTCCACAACATGGTGTTGCTGTTAAGCTAGTTAGAACTTGCATATGACAAAATGAACCAAGTAAACCAAAGAGTCATTAAGCTCTCAAATTCCTTATAAAATCAATCTTACCTTTTTAGTCTTCTTCCCTATTCTAGAGGCTTCACGAGCATGTCTTTCTTGGACCACGGTTTGTGTCTCTGTACATTCATATTTATGTACAAATCTCCAGTGCACTATTTGGCATGCTTCTGAGCTGATAAAAACAAAAAACAAAAAAACCTTGAACACAGCGTCTCGCCGAAGATCAAATCCAAATGTTCAATAAACAAAACAAGGCTTCGCAGAGACAACCACTTTCCGTTATTTATTTATTATTATTTGGTTAAAACCCATAACAACTAACAAAAATGCAAGGACAAATTACACTTTATCCTTAGTGGTTCAACATTTCATCACTTCTTTGTGATTTAAAATTTGACATTCAAAGCATCTATTACTTGTTTCATCCACTTGATTATCATATATTATTTTTATAGTAATTTTAATTTATTTTTTTTAGGGTTACATATGAGGCACAAGACTTAAAAAGTTAGAAACAATAAAAGGGACAAAATGGGAATGGATATAAATTATAAACAATGAATAATTCTATTCATAAAAATATATTTTTGCTTATATCTTGAATAGTTTCATGGTCTTTTAAAATTATTATTGGAGTTAAGCTAATATTTAAAAGTTGAAATTACATGCTTAATTACAAAAATAGCTTAGGAACACTAAAATTATCTAAGATAGAAGTAAAACAAACTTTTAAATTTTAACAATGCAATTAGTTATTATTTATCTTCATTAAAATTTAAATATAAAATATCACACAATAATTAATTGATGAAAAAATAAATCACATAAATATTAAATGACAAACTTCATAAACACAATTTTGAAGAAGTAAACTATAATTTAGGCAAAGAGCTGATATTAGTTCAGAAGAATACTTGCCAATATCTAACAGCCTTGCACCGTGAGCACCTTGTGGTACTCAGATTGCCACAGAAGGCACAAGCACCATATCTCCGGCCACCCCTGCCGGTGGCCGGCTGCTCGACGGCCTCGGAACTTTGGCCTATTTGATCACTTGGCTGCTCCTGCTCCTCCTCATTGCCATTAAAAGCAGTATTTGGTGCTCTAATTTCTGTCAAGTGCAGCAACCCAAGGCGTAGTACTATTGCCAAGAAGATGAAGAGCAATAGCCAAGGCCTACTATTGTTGCTATAATCTGAAATGGATAGTAATACTCTGTTTTCTGCCAAACCAAGCAACCCAAGAAGCCCCTTTAGGACTCCATAAACAACTAGCATCTAGCCAAAATCTGTGTGACTATAGGAAGCTAAAAGAAACAAAGAGCTTCAAGGATTATGTCCCGCTTGTTCAATTGGTATTTGGTGAATAAAAGGAAGAGCTTTCGTTCTGCATCAACTCTATGATTTTTCTGGGTTATTTCAGCGATGCTTTCAATTAAATCATAAAATTATAATTACGTAGAAGAAGCAAAATTTAGAACGAGTCAATTTTGATATAAACTAATAGAAGTTAGTGGGTATTATTATTCCTTTACTTACCAGAAGCAAGAGCTTGGAGTTGAAATTTGAGCTCTAAGAGGCCATTGACCTTCATGTGCAACTTCCTGGGACTGACTCTTCTCCTTCTTCCTGATTCTGATCGTGCTTTGAATAAACAACGAAACTCCACAACTGCTTCTGATTCTAATTCTTTTTTAATTTTTTTAATCCTACAATTGTTCCTTAACGCGGAAGAGTAAGAAGCAAACAAGAAAACGTTAGTTTAAGCGAAGGAATAAATAAATAGGACAAAGAAGACCAATTTACTAAAGTAAACTCATTTGAGGAGTGATGGAATGAAAATTTTGAAATGAAAAAATAAATAAAAAATTGAAAATATTACGTAAACGGATATAAAGAAAGAGATTGTTATTCTATAGCTTGGAAGCAGTAACATACTTGGTGTTTTCTTCTTGTAATGTTTTAGGTAAGTATTATTGAGTTTTGAATGTTGTCTTAAAAATTAGATTAGATTGGATGGTTGGAGCGATTGAATCAAAAACTTGCCATCTGAACAGTATCAAAAATTGTCTAGACAATTGAATTGTTTTGGATCAGTCAAAATTTAACGCGAACCGACAAAATTAATTTTGACTTAGAAATCAAATAAGAAAAACAAAAATTAATTAGGCCATTTCAAAAAAAAAAAAAAGATGCCCTTTTTACGCATTGGATCCCCATTTTAAATTCTGGGCCCGTATATTTGGGTTATCAAATTGTATCCTAAACTTGCTAAACTTAAAAATTATAAATATAAATAAATATATATATATATATATATATATATAACAAAGCAATTGTAACGTGGGTGATGACTATGTTATGCTTTTATTTGGTTTGCATTATCAATATTTATTTATTTTTTTTAAAGCTATTTGAAGTTTAAACATTATGTCATCGTTCAATGCAATCTGGGGGTTGAACCTATTAACCCGTCACCCTACAACTTTTCCAATTCAATATTCCGGTTTAAGCAACTTATATATATTTATTTTATTACTTGTTATTTAATTTTCTAAATATTTAAAACCTTAAGACCATTTATTGTGTACAAAAGAAATCAAGGAGGCTAAAATATATGCTGAAAATGGCAGTAATAGCATATATTTGTTATGTTTGTCTTGTAAATTTGACTTCGTCAATGTGGATAGTGATTATTTCAATGGACAATGGCATTGACCTTAGCTGAATTGCAAGATGTTGATCTCACCTAAAAAAACAAAAGATATAAGATTAAGAAATGACTGTGATCATTTTAATGGAAAGTCTTCATCGCGTTATTTTGTTTATTGCAATGCAATCATAGATTTTCAGTTGACAAGTAGGGTTTCTTATAACAAGTGTTTCTTATGATAAACTTGATTATGAGTTAAGTTGTAAGTTTTATTTTATTTATGAATTAATCAAGTGCCAAAGTCAATTTTGGCCAATTCAAACTCTAACACTGCAAAAATTGAAATTTTCAAATTTGCGCCTTCACTCATAATCAATTTAAATACTTCACGAACATTATTTATTTAGAACTAGTTTATTTTCTTGCAAGATGCAGAAGGAATTTTAAAAAAACCTATGGGTTCCACAAAAAATTTAGAAAAGGAAAAAAAACAAAAAAATGAGTAAATAATAATTATAAGAACAAAATACTGTTCATGTGCAAACATCAACAGTGTCTTGTACACACATAACTCATAGAAGCCGCACTGCTCATAAATCACGACTCGCACGAGTTTTATTATAATCTATTAATGTCCTCCTTTCGGATGAGAAACCTTCTCATGGCAAACTTGTACATTAGATTTCGCATAATAATTTTTTTTTGCATTTAAATTATATTCATTTAAAAATGTAAAATATTTATTTCTTTCGTCGGTATACTCTGCCCCTATTGACCAAAATCTGTGGATGCTATTTCCTTTCGGCCTTCATGTACACGAGACGAAAATAGCGTGTCCAAATATAAACTTCAACAGTATATTCTCAAAGCATATTCGCATAAAAGAAGTATATCGTATGTACAACAAACGATTGATATCAAACACATACCTGACATGAAACAAATAAAATCTTGCACAAATCCATGTTCGCTCTCTTTCAGTTTAAAAACCAGATTCTCAACCCCACATTACAGCTATCTCATGCAAATCCATGTCCATTCTTCAGGGCTCTGGAAACATACTTTCGACCCTACATTAGTTCACGTACATAATCTTCTTCCAGGTAGTTCTATGGGAAACATGACTCCTTGAGCTATCCACCATAAGATGCATATTTAGATTCTTATTTTAATATAACAAATTCAACCTATGAAACTTTGAAGGTAGGAATCTCAAGGTGAAAAGCTAAACTTTACAGATGGAGTGTTCTATATAAGTACTCTTTCCCTTACACAATCACCCGGTGTACACCCTGAGACGATTAGTGATCCTCTCTCTGCATATGGGACAGTTGGTTAACCTGGATCCACAATCTCTGCAAGTCTGCATTCCTAAAGATTGTTAGAACTCATAAAACTAACAGAAAAGACGAGAAAGGAGACATAAATTCAATGAGGCTCACCATGTGCCCACATCCAAAGGCCAAGTCCTTTGAATTTGTCAGGCAAATAGGGCAGACCTACAAAAATTCGTTGGATATAAACAGCAGAATTATCAGAAGACAACGTCAAACTTGTCAGTAAAGCAAACAGGGACGTACAGCAATTACCTATTTATGTTAAGCTTTTAACCTACTTGTATTGCACTAAGTTTAAATTACAAGGCAATGATAATTAAAGCAAATGTACTACAGCACTCTTGGTTTTAGTCTCATATACCGGCTGGTTTCGCCCATCGTCCATGGATGCTGTCATATTGCTCAGTACACGAGCAGGTGGTACAGGTCGAGAATAAGGAACTGGAGGAGGTCGTGGAACTATTTTCTTTGGCCTTCCCGTTACACGCCTTTTGTCCATTGAAAAGCAGAAAAAAGAGTCAATCATCAGAACAGTAAATTCAATCAACTAGTCACAACAAAGAAAACAAGATTGCTTCAAAGAAAGCTGTCACCAGAATGGAGTCAAAGAATATTATAATTCCTTTCACTCAACTAGTAAAAATTGAGTAGTGTATGAGGATCCCACCCAAGTATTCCAAGTTCAATGACTGCTTTGTACTGGAACGGTATCTCCATAAGAGCAGCCAGAGCAAAAGCTGCTTCTTTCTCAGAGGAGCTTATATTTTTAGACATAATACCAGTGAAATTAACAAACTGCGTAGAAAAAGAAATATGCTATATAAGCAACTGATGGTGATGTAATAATGCAAATAGGTAAGGTAATGCCATCCAAAATTTCTGATCCTATTACTTTACCTGAAAATTGTCAAAATCACGTGCAGGTATCTTGTCATCAAACTTCTTCATGTCTTCCCAAGGTCCATCACCAACTCCAACGAGAATAATCGACAGCGGATATGAACTGAGAGTAGAAATTATCAGGTAGTAAACAGAAATCACTATTTAATCATGCAGTTGCATGTTTTTATAATTCATTTTTACATTGGAATCATTGATACTTCTGTTGTAACTATGAGCTAGGCTAACTTTTAATGAGTTCCTTTATAGGCAATTCAAAACAATTAGGATAAGCAATTAGGGTTGCTATCTCCAATTGTTGAAGATTATAATAAAATTATTCATAAGCTTTCATTTAACAGCTTAAATGCATGTTTGGTTCAGCTTTTGCTTTCCTCAAACCATAGTTTTGGCCAAAGCAACAAAACATAGCTTCTGCATTTTGTGGGTTGTAAATCGTGGTTTGGGAATCTCCAGGAGTGTTTCCTAACACAGCATAAGTCTTTTAGTTGAAGTGGTCTTTAACATATATTATTAGAGCCTTTATAACCAATTGGTTTAGAATTTGATCCTTATTGCTCTCCCTTCTCTTAATTAAAATTAAGCTTCAACACAAAGTACAATGAACCTATGCTTTATCCACCCTTCAAGCTAGGGATGACAATGAGGCAGATCAGGACGAGTTTTTTACTACCTATCTCCACCCTATTCACTTATAGCCTACCCATTCCTGGCCCATACCCTCATGAGCATTTTTTTTTTTTTCCCCCAAACCTGAACCTCGCGGGTGCAAGATAGGTTTGGGACAAGGAATGGATTAAAAAAACTAGTAAAAAATAACTAAATCAGATGAATTGATAAAAGATATGAGTTCAACAGTTATATATATATATATATATATATATGCATTACGAGACAGCTTCCAGGCAGAGAATTGGTCAGGACATGTATATTACGACCCTACCACAATCTCAAATATTTGCATTCGAACTTTTTCCAAATTTATCTTGATACGTGGTTTATAATTGACTTACTCAACCCAAATAGGTCGGTTGGAGCAGATCAAGCCAAAATTACCATCTCTAAGATTAATAATAAAACTATTCATAAACCTTCAATTAACAACTTCAACTTTTGAGTTAAAGCGGTCTTTTGACGCTATCAATTTGCTATTTCTACCTTGCATCAACAATTGCTTGGATGGTCTTCTCTTCTTGAGGACTGAGTTCTCCGTCTTCACAGTTAACACTTCTTGTAACCTTCATATTAAACAAAAAATATGTAAATAAGATTTGCAAGACATATGCCGGCACAGACATATAGAGGTAACATGAAAACCTGCCCATCTGCAACTATAACCAACACATGGAATTGGCCATGGTTTTTCTCAACTATGTCTATTGCAGCCTCAATCACCGGACCGTAAGAAGTTGGCCCTTCAAAGCAAAAATGCAAACAAAAATCCTTCAGCCATGAATTTTAAGCAAAAGATTATGGGTTCTATTTACCAAAAGCTCTTTTATATAGCGATCATAGCATATTTGAACAAACTGATGACTATAAAAACCAAATATGATAAATTGATAATGACCTGAAAGTTTCAAGTTTGGAACTATTTTTTGGTAGCAAGCGAGAACTTCCTCAAAACCATGGCAGGATGAATGATCACTGTGAAAGCTAAACACTTCTTGATCATGGGTGGTAGCTGTAAAATGATGATAGTTAAGCCAGAAGTTAAATTTGAAAGGTAGGAACTTTCTTTTACATGTACTGCCTTAAGGATTAGGACTTACCATCACCAAAGCCAAAACAAGGAATTAAATTGTCATCATCAAAGGGAGCCAAAGTCTTGCCAATAATAGAGATGGCCTTCTCGTAGGGGTTAGGTGTTCCTCCAATAGCATGCAGGCTTCTATTATTGAATGATATTCTGCCTTTAATGAAAACATGGAGGCATTGGCTTCTAAGGCGAACAATCAAAGAGAAATCATTCTAAAATTACAATATAATTTAAACCAATGTATTATTTGTCAAACCAGCAACCATATTTATGCCAATTAAAAATATATACATACATATATATATATATATATATATTATGTACTACCACTTACCAGTCCATTCGTTGCTCTTCGTGAAATCTATTCCGAGGATAAGATTTGACGATTCCAAACCTCCTTCCCTCAAGGCCGTTGTAACCTGTGTAAAAGAAAAGGCCGCTGAAATTTTCAGGTTCACTGCGGAATGCATATATGCCGATAGCTTAGAATTCGCTGATTTCAACTACTCTGATTCACTTACTCAAATAAAGGAGTTATATTAAGATCATATTCAGCATAGTTCGAAAAATTCGTTTTATTGTCAAGAAATTCTAGAAATGACCCTGCGTTGTTAGGACTTAGGACAATTTTTGGGACAGACGTACATATGTTGACTGGGTTATAGGATAGGGACTACCATCCTATACACTACTTAGCCAATAATATGAATGTACCGCCCGTAAATAATTTTGGAAAGTTTCTGTTATGATGACCAATAATTTGTATAGTTGGCAGTGATAAAAACAATGAATGTGCAGGTGCACTGTGTGTTTTAATTATAATATAACATTATTAAATATAAAATAGTATTTTACCTATTTTATTAGAATTATAACTATAGTTATATTCATTAATTATACAAAAAATTAAATTAATTTTATTAAGAGCTATAATTATTAAATAAGTTAATAAAATAGTATATAACTATAATATATGGTATGACTCAGCACATACAGTCATCACTCAATAATAATTGGATGAGAACATCTTAATTCATCTAACAATTAATTACAATACCATCTAAGCAAAGATACTGATACATTGAGTATGGAAACCTTGCTCAACATATTCAACCTATATTTTTTATCAAAAATAACAATATAATAATTCTTCAACTAATTAAACTCATCCCCATTCTTGTTTTCCCCCCTTAAACAAATAAATACAGAGAATTTCTTATAAACCTATTACAAATTTCATGCAATCAATCGCTTTAATTTCTTTAAAAAAAAAAGTTGGGTTAAAATTAATTGAGAAACTGTAGAAACTAAATTGCCCATCATTCATTTGTTCATGATTTGGAATTGGAAGTGTATGGGTATTAGATAAATTTTATTTTTTGGGTGTCTTATAGTAATATATACGAAATAAACACAAAATATAGGTCCAACTGAACTAGATAAGACTTTCCATAACTATACAGGTATTCAAAAGATTACGGGCGAGATTGGAGGGCAAGGCACGAGGTTTACGAGAATTGCCACAACGAGAAGTGGAAAACAAGAAAACCGCCTCATCAAATTCGATTAGCCCTATAATTATGACTACTTTTCGCTCCTTTCCTTAGTAGGCTTCGCCGTAACACGAGGCCAGTGAATTTTTTCCTTCCCAATTCTTACCGTGCCGTCACCGGAGAAGCGTTTTCCGGCTTCCCCAGGGATACAACCAATGAAAATAGAAGCGTCAAAATTTGCAGCGTCTTATGGTGACAAAGTAGACCATGATCAACCTAAGAAGCATATACGACACAACACAGCAATACAACAAAATATGTCCACGTACAGTTTGAAATATTAGAGTGTTTTTAGTTATGGGTATTTGATGGAAAACAGAGTAAGACAACCCCTGATAGTAGAAGGGTGTCAAAATTTGCAGAGTCCTATGTTACCAGAGTAGATCATGGGCTACATACAGAAGTATCAAGACACCGAAACACAGAAACACTACAAAATAAGCTCTCATACAAGTGTCCTATTAATACATATTGATTCTTCGGTGGTTCATGGCAACAACGTAAGACAGCCACTGACAATAAAACGGTGTCGGATTTTGCAGTGTCCTATGGTGCAAGAGTATATCATGGGCAGCAAAGTGTGACAGAGAAAATTTCGTGCTTTGATCATGGATGTAAAAATTTTGAGAGTTTAATTAGCTAGACAGGGGAAACAAACGGTGAAATGTCTCATTTACCTCGCAATTTAGTCAACTTTTGACTTTGTAATAGACATTGAACGAAGACAGACTTTGATCTCAGACAACTTGCATTCTTAACACTCTTAACAACATTTTTCTTTTCTAAAGAGGTACTTTATCTGCCTCTCTGCATCTCTTAGACGACCTTTAGATGTTCTAAATAACTACTACATATATCAACACCTGTTCCAAGAGACAAGTTTGATATCTTGGTGTTAAAAAAATTAAAAGCATAATCAAATTCATTCTTCTTCTCTTTTTTGGGGACAAATTAAGTTACCAAAGTAACTCTGCTAAAGCCCTATGCAAGAGAAACTTTTAAGTTTAGAAATGATAAATATATAGTACATCTAGTTTAAATGTAGAATCGTGCCTTAAGTAATTTGGAAATGTATGGAAAAAACCTATAAAAACTCCAGTAAAAAAGATAAATCAGATAGAGAGTAATCCATTAGCAAAAAGTAAAGAAAGATCAAAAAAATCTATAAGAGGAATTCTTAAAAAAAATTTAGACTTAAATGATTTATCTAAAAAACATGATTTATAATAAAACTTTATGACATCGACTAATCTATATAACTGATCCCACCTAATAGAAAAAAGAGTTGTTGTCGTTAAAAACAAACATGTCAAAGACGCAAAACACAAGCTAAGCTTGACCTACACAACATGTGGATCATGCTGTGAGAAGAATAATGGAATACAATAGAGTGGTATGATATGGTTTGGTCAATGACCACACTTAATTCCCATCCCTAAGACTTGTAGCGTACGAAATGATGAAATGCGATAAGTTTTTCCACAACAGTTTGTAAAGAAATTTCACCTAAGCTTTTTTTCCTTATCAGAGGTTCATGAAATGAGAATTTTTTGCAGAAAGTTTTTGAAACACATCAGTAGCTTATATCATAAACGTAAATCACATGTTTCCTTTTTAAGTTTTATTGAATCAATAACCTACCGTACTAGCATCTGGCATTCCCGCAGTAAACAATGTTAACAAAAAAATATGCAATTTTAAAATTCAGTCAGCAGTGAAAATTACTGAATATAACTTTCTCTTATGTTTCAAAGTTTAAATCAGGACAAATTTTTTACAGAATTTATCTGACTAAATACCCTAAAATAAAGTGTAAGATATATCTTAACCCAAGTGATGTGTGAATAACACCTTTTTTTAATTTAATTATGTGGCAAAAGTTTCATTTTAGTTCTAAAGTTTCACTTGAATTTTGCTTTAGTCCCAAAGATTTATTTTGATTCAATATAATTCTCAAGGTTGCAAAAAGAATTCAACATCGTCTTTTTCTCTAGTATCTTTTAACTTTACTAATGAAAGTATCTAACATGGCATCACAAGTAGTCTTATGGGCTGAATAAAGTAGTAACACGGTAACTCAAATTGAATTCAAATCTGTACTTCGAAAGGGGCTAAATAAGGAACAAACAAAATTGTTGAAGAGATGGATTTTTGGATATCGGACGGATTAGAAGAAGCAAAACAATATAGTTTAAATTTGAATTGGATCTAAGTTACCACATCAGCATCTTATTCAACCCACAAAGTCACGCATAATGCCACATTTAACACTTCTATTTGTGGAGTTAACATGCTTTTGGAGAAAAATACATCATTGAGCTATCTTGCAGGTTGTGTAAGCTAAAAAAAAAAATGGAGTAAAATGTTTGTCTATTTATATTTTATGCTTAAATGCACTTTTGCTCCCTTTAGTATCATAAGAGTTTCAATTTAGTTCTCCTAATTTAAAAGTATACAATATTGTTTTCTTATTTTTCAAAATGATCCCATTTTTATCAGTAATTTACACTCAAATTTGATGTTCAAATTAATATAAATAGAAGAACAAAATTGAGTCACTTTTCAAAAGAATAAAAGAATAATATTATCTATGTTTAAACTAAAAAAAAAAAAATCAAATTAAAATCCTTACGAAACCAAGAGTCCTAAAATCCTATATTTTATAGTCTACTTTTGCGGAATTCATATTTTATAGTCTCGTGTACGTAACATATTCTCTTTCTTTGCGTATCAAATGGGAGATCCAAACGAAGCTGCCGGTACCCGGTATCCAAAAGACGGAGGGTCTTTTGTCCTTCCTCTTTTTTCTAATGATTTTTATTTCTTTTATCTTTTTCTTTTCCAATGATATATTTCACGTTATAAATTGTGAAAACATATATTTTTGGCAAAGATATATGTTTTAATTATTTAATCTTTAAATTTTAAAAATATATAATTTATTCTTTAAAAAAAACATATACTTAAATTATTTAAACTCTGAATTTTAAGAATATAGAATCTGGAAACTGTTGAACCCATTACTTGTTAGTTTTTAAAATATGTACTAATAAAAATTAATAAATATTAAATAAAAAATTTTTAAAATTAAATCGTATATTTTTTAAAAAATTTAAGAACTAAATAATTAAAAATATGAATATGTCAAAAATTAAATTATATATTCATAAAATTCAAAAATTAAATAGTCACAGACCCATATCCTTTGAAATCAAATACTTCTTCTAGGATGCTTCTCAAGATTGGGCCCCGCAGAATATTCGTTTGCTTCCGGCAAAAGATTCTTTGTTGTGTTTAAATCACTAAATAGAACATCCAATGTGTTTTTGGATCTGAGACAAAGTTAAGTCCACACCAACTAACATCAAGAGTTATTACTTATTATGATGTTTACTAACTAATGACTTTTTGAAATGAATGGGTCCCATAAAAAACAAAAAGAAAATACACAGGCAAACAAAAAAAAAAAGATCTAGACGTTAGTACGGAAGAGTCAACACCGCACAATTTCACATTCTGTTTAATGTGAACATAGACTTTTTTTTTAATATAAGTATACAATATTTATTATATTTTTATAATTAATATTTTATTTATTGTATTATTATTTTAATTATTAAATTATTTTTAAAAAATAAAAATATAAAAATAATCTATCATCTCATCCACCCTCAATTATTTATTTTTTATATTTCCCCCTCTTCTATTACCTTACATCAAACATAACAAATATTAGTTATATATATATATATATATATGTATATATATATATATATAAAAAACCAATTACACTCTAAAATAGCAAAGACAATAAAGTATTCATCAACGAGAGCTACCATAACTCGCATTGGAATTTCCAATGCCCCCAAAAACAAGGCAGTTTCCCTCTTGACTAATATTTTTATATTACTTTCAACTAATTATTCTAGCCTTATTTTTTTCCTCTCATAAATTGATTTTTTTTAATAGACATAAATTGACATTATTATGTTAACAAAAATCCCCATGAATATTTTAATTATAATTTTATAATGTCTAATTAATTTTTCAAAATTATTCACCAGAAAACTGCTCAGTAAAACTTCCATAATTAGACGATGCTGGTAACTTTTAAAGATAAAATTTCTTGTAAACTATTCAAATCTTTTATTATTAGATCACATCTAGTAACTTGATAATTATAATTTTTTTGCTCAAAGAATTTCAGTATCTGCATATCATTGTCTCTAACCAAATGACTCCGAGTCTCCCAAAAAAATGACTCCAAGTCTCCAACTTGAGATTTATTCTACAATTCTCTGTTACTAAACAAAGGCTAAAATGTCAATAATATTGGTTTATTTTAACTCTTTTACAAATTGTTTTATAATATTTGAAACAAAGTACAAAAAATAAGTCAACCAGTTTTTTTAAACTGAAGAAGTATATTTGCAGATTCAATTTTTTTTAAGCTTGTATCGAGAACCTTTGCATGTTTAATTAAGACTTTAAATTTAAACCAGAAAATTAAGGTTTAAAATATGTCAAGTCGTCATTTATATATTTAATTAATGCTAGGGTGGCCTGACAAATCATAATGAATTGCAGGCTAACATCTCCGGACCAATGCAACTTGACTTGGTCTTCTTTTTAAAAATATTTAAACAACTCGGGCCCCGTGCAAGCACCACGGGAGGCCCACAGCACGGAACGAAGAAAATAAAAAGGGAAAGATTTTTTAATAAGAAATATATTATAAATTATAGAAAAAACTGAATTTTAATCTACAAAATACATAGACTGAGCAAGTGGCCGAAACCAACGTTCAAAAAACACATTTGCACAATCCTTAAAGATAGTAACCTCAAATAAATTAATCTACCCATTTCGTCGGTGCATTACTGGCTGTCCCTCCCAAATTAATCTTTTCTACGCAAACAAATAATAAAAAAATTTTAAGATAGAGCATACTATATTAATTTTTTAAATTTAATTAATTATAATTTTTATTTTAAAAATATCAATTAAGTTTTTTATATTTAATATATATTAAAAATTTTTTTCAATTTTATTTGATATTAATAAACTTAATTCTTTCATAATAAAAATAAGATTTTATTTATAATATGAGAATAAAAAGAGTTATATTAATAAACATATATTGTATATCAAATTAATTTTATTGATTAAAAAAATACATTTACAATATAAATCAAAGTCAGAAAAATCTAATGATATTTTATAAACAAAAGAAATACAAAATGTAATTTAATTGGTTTTTGAGGAAAGCTAGCATAATAAATTAATAATTTTAAATCTCTATTAATTTTATAGAGTTCACAAATTTTTAAAAAAATTAAAAAAATCGTCATTTAAGAAAAATTAAGTTACAAATTATATTAATAAAACATTTAAAAAATATGGTCCCCCAAAAATTGACATATAGTGAAATAAAATATAAACAATTTAATTTAAAAATGCTAATTAACAAAAAATAGTAAGCTTAGTAAATTATAAATACATATAAGTATTACTAAACACCTCAAAAATAAAAATAAAAAATTTTGTATTTTTTAATTTGACAAAATAATTTTTATAGTCAAATATATAATTTTTTTATTAAATTATTATGTTAGTTTTAAAAATTATACATTTATTTTAATTAAACAATCTATTAATAATAAAGATATAATATTCTGCACTTAAAGTGCATCCTTTTAAAAGTGAAATTCATATATATATATATATATATATATAGAGGGTCACCAATTTTCCCGTGACAAATCGACCAATCATAAATCAGTCACGTGACAGATCGGCCAATTATAAAAATGTATTTGGATAAAAAATTTAAAAAAAAAAATATTTAATTAAAAAAAAGGAGAAACAAATTTTTTTTCTTTTTAAATTAAAGAGTTTTAAGAGAAAAAAATATTTTTTAAATTATAATTTATTTTATTATTTTTTTAATATTTTAATATTTAATAAAAAATTAAAATAATTTTTATCAAAAATTAAAATTTATAATTTATAATTTTTTTTAAAAAATATTAATATAAATAAATTTTTATTAAAAAATAAAATAATATAAAAAAAAATTTATCTAAATATATTAATTCTTTACAACTCTTTTTTTTTTTTTTTTCACGAAACAACAATCTCTCATCTTTTTTTCTTCTCTCTTAAAAAAAAAATCATTAAACCCCCTTTCTTCCATCCCCCATTTACCCTCTATTCTATTTCTTTCGTTGAACCAATAGCTATCTTAGACACAAATTGCAAAAAAAAACTTAAAACAGAGAGAGAGAGAGAGAGCGGGGAACGCAGAAGCACCAAGCGATAGAAGACAATTAGAAAAAACAAATTTTTCAAAGAAAGTGAATCAAACCTGCTCCAGAGTAGTGAAGTGATCAGGAATCAAAGCATATTTCTTCTTCGCAGATAGCTTCGTTTCTCCGGTGGAGCTTTGTCCCGAAGATTGCTTGCCGAAACTCGGTTTCTTCAACATCGTCGGCGCTGGTGGCTGCTGTGGCGGTGGCGGCGGCTGCTGTGGCACCTTTCTGCTTCTTGTGTCGGAGGAAATACTTCTTTCGCGTTCTGCTTTAGCATGTGCGTTACGCCTGGTAACAAAGACGTTGCCCATCGCATCTTCAACTCGCAATTTCTCAAAAAACTTGAATAAATAGCGTGATTTTGAATTTGAGTAGACAAAGAAATTAACACAAGGAAGCAAGAGACGCGGAATACCAATGAAATTACAAAAAGCGAAGCCGTGTAATCTCAGAGACAAAAGGGAAAATCAGATTCTTTCTCTGTTTCTTGCTTTGGTTTGTGTTTGTCCTTTCGATTTGGCTCAACCAGTAGACAGAGAACCAAATGCCAGAATCAGATATAGGTCGCTTCGGATAAGATGAGCTTTATTTATGCCTGCGTAGTCAAGAATCTAGGCCTCTAAGTAAATAAAAGACGAGGAGATAGATAGAAAGTTACGGTGAAAATAAAAATTAAAAATTAAAAAATAATTTTATAAATAAAAAATATTTATAATATTTTTATTTTTAATTATTAAATAATTATTATAAAAAATATTAAATAATAATTATAAAAGCAAATTTATAATTTTTTTAAATTTTTTTTAAACTAAAAAATCTTAAGTTAAAGACTCAAAATAAAATTATTTTAAAAAATTTGTTATTACAAAACACTTATTAATTTTTTAATTAAAGTGAATAGTAATTATTTTAAAATAATAATAATAGATTACTTAAAATATTTTTTTAATTTTAAATCTTTAATTATAATTCTTTTTAAAATATCAACTAAACTTTATTAATTTTTAAATTAAAATATAAATACATATAAATTTTTTATAAAATATTATGCTTAAAATATTAATTAAAAAAGTTTATGATTAATTTTTATTTTTATGTTATTTTAAGTTTTTTATTAAATATTTTTGTAAACCCCACCAAACTCTGCGTGTACCTCACAACAAATCTTAAACCCACGAGTGCAACTCTACTATTGAAATTCAAATTCAATAACAAGCTTTGTCCCTTCTCTTTTTTTTTTTTTTTTTTTAAAATATCCATCGCGGTCTCTTCAATCGTGTAAAAAATATATCCTACAAGAGAGGTTGGCATCTGCTTTTTGACATAGAGAGAAATCGTTTTCTCAACCCTACGATCCTTTTGAAATTTGTGGGTTCGTCTTTAAATTTAGATCGATTTCTTAATCTTAATCTACATTCTTTTTTGATTTAAAAATAAAATAAAACTACATTTACATTTATTTTATCAAAATTTTTCTATATCTATTATATATATAATATAATAACAAATGTTAAATATATATTTAATTAAAATAAAAATAATTAATTTTTAACTTTAAAATAGATTAAATTTATAAATTTTAACACTAAACAAATAAAAAATTTTAATAAAAGAAATCAATACTATTTTTAAGACTATTTTGGTCATATTTTAGTTTCAAAATTTTTTGTATATGTTTTTATAATAAAAGAAATGATTATATAATTTAAATATTTTTTAAATATAATTTATTCTAAAATTTAGAATGAACAATAATAGTGTATGACCCCAATACATTTCAAAATGAGATCCACGGATTAAAAGGTAAGGTCCTAAAATAAAGATTAATGATGGAGTAGAATATAGAACATAAATTCCAAGACATGTATGGATTTTTTGTATTTAAAAAATTAAATACAAAAATAAAATTAAATAGAGAGAAAAGAAAAAAAAAAAGACGAAGACGACGGCCCCGACCACGACGATGACTAAGAGGAGACTCTGTGATTTTCTAAATCTCTGTTCTCTTCTCTTTACTCACTTGTCTATCTAACTTAGGAGCCAAGTGATCCAACTCTATGTTGGAACCGTGCTTGCCACACAAGATGCCCTGCTCAACCTACCACTCATTACTCAATGCTTTTGTAAAGTGCTACTTACCCTGCCACTAAGGCTTTCGTAAAGTGCGGCAATTTCACTAGCTAGCTTTCTGAGTGTTTAAAGACTAAAATATCAGGAAAATTATAATTTATATTTTAAATTAAACATATTTACATTAAAGATATTAAATTTTATAATTATTTTAAAATTTTAATTAAAAATTTTAAATTAAATAACAAATTATAATTCAAAACTTTAAATTAAATTTTTTTTAATTTTATAATCTTTTGAAATTAAAAATCTTTTATCATAAGGATCTTTAATTTAAAATCCTAAATTATAACTTTTTCTGAAGTACTTCTACTTTTTGCTGGATTTATCATGATTTAACATTCATTTAAAATTTAAAATTTTATACAATTTTATTTTAAATAAGGACTGTTCTTAAAAAAAAAAAAAGAAGTGAACATTTAAACAACCTTTTGTTCAGTTTTTTTTTCAATTGCAATAAGGAATTCATTGGTTCTCCCAAAAACATTCAAGGTAAATTAATATGATACTCCTGTTTTTTCTATGAATGAAAATAAATAAATACACCATATTGTCATCTTTTTTTCAATAAAAATAGGCTTCAATATATGTTTGACCCTTTTAGTATTTTAAATGCTTATTTTAGTTTCTTTATTTATTTTTAATCAATATTATCCTTCAACATTTAAAAATAATTCAAATAAATCTTTTGATTTTAGTTTACTTTTAATCAATATTATCCTTCAACATTTAAAAATAATTCAAATAAATCTTTTGATTTTAGTTCTTGTAGTAACAAAAATGATGACTTTGTAGTCAATTCATATACATGATCGCAATTTAGGCTATTTAGACTTTATATATGACAATTAATTAAGTGATATTACTCTAAATTTTACTTGAATTTGAAAGAAAATTGAACTGATAAGAGATATCATGTGACTAAATTATGATCTCAATTACCTACATCTAACAAATTTACATGACCAAGATCACATCTACATACGCAACTTAACTAGAATATTAGTACTTTTTTTTTTTACAATACATACACAAATAAGAGCAAGTGAATTAGTTGTAAAATTGTTAAAGGGCAACAATAATATAATTTAATTTGAAGGATAAGTTACTTGAGTGTGGTGGAAAGAATTAAGTGTCCTAACTATTTTTCTTTTTTAATGTTTAAAAGAAAACGGGGTGAGGTAGCAATTGAAATCTACCAAAACTTACCTTACATCCTATTTTGCCATCCTCTCTAGGAAGGGATTTAAAAGGCATTAAAATCTTTATAATTTGCATTTACATTTTTTTCTTACTTTAAAAAAAATATGTGGCTCTTTGGAGAGTAACTTCCACACCCCCCAAATAAGGGGTTGTCATATACACACACACACACACACACACATTTAGGCAATAGTAAATCCATCTTCTTCTTTTACTTTTTTCTTTTAAACAATTTTAATTTCTTTTCTTTTACATTTAATTTTCATTAAATAAGGATAATATTAAAAATTTTACTCTTCAAACTCATATCACTCCATTCCATTAGTGAAATTGTAACTTTTAAACAATAAAGTAGGTTATTTCTTTTGATTACCAAAAAACAAGGATTTTTTTCATTATATTACATCGGTTAGTATTGCAATGATTGTATCAACTGTTGCTAAAAAATGAAAATTGTAGGAATTTCTTCTATTTTTTGTAACTTAGCGATAGTTGTTGACCCAACTATCGGTAAATTGCAATGATTATTTTAATAGCTGTGAAAGAAAAGGTTCTCTCTCTACAATGCTGCGAAGAAGCTTGCACTACTTTGCTTCGCCACGCCAATCACCACCAATCCTTGTCATCACCCTTTGATTGATTTGAACCCACCATCGGTGTCCATCCTCTCACCTCTCACTGTTCGAGCTTCAAATTTCCCAGTTTTTTGTTTAATCTAGCAATAATCTCAACTAATCAATTTCATCCCCATTCTTGCTATGCAAGCTGTGCAAGTTGTTCAGCTTGTTCCTTATCCCCTGCGAATAAGTTGTCAACATCAAACTCTAACTATCCTTGTTTAAGCAACTGGATAAATCAACTGGATCAATTAGATCCAAGTAACTGGGATGTCCACTTTTACTAATTGGCGAACTTAGCATAAGACTTTTAGTGCTGGGTTCAACACCTCTTCTTGCGTTGACTGATTTAGCCATTTTAAAGAACTTTTCATCTTCAAGATTTTTGTTAATTAAGACAAAACAACACGATATGTAGCTAAATAAACATAACAGATCATATAAAAATCTATATAAGAAAAAGCATACAAGTATATATCTAATCAAATAGAAGCAAAAGAAAAACTAAAAAAACACTTAACCTAGACAAGTATAAAGTTACTTCTAAGTTTAAGAATAATGTTTCCAATTATTAAGGTTGGTAAGACTTACTATCATAAATAATATCTTTATCATCTTCATTTATGTCATACAATTCCACAAATCTATCAGCTTTTCTGTAATGGTTACAGATAGACTCTTATATCATTTTCCAATGCTTGCCTTCTTGAAATTATTATTGAAAGAATAAATGAGCTATATTTCATACACATCTAAAGAGGAAGGTTGTGAGGTAGAAGAACCAATGGTCATATGTTGTAACTTTTACTCAAGTTGTTAAATGGGTTGAACTTATTAGTGGCCAATGCAAGACAATAATTATCTAAAATGAGTCGAGGATTCATGATGTCAAATCTCTTCTAAACCTCAAAGTTCCTCGAATGCCTTATTATGCCATTATTTTTGTATTAATAGCAAGCTATTTAATGTGTTCAGTAGTCTTAGAGGACATGACAAGCCTTTACTACCATGGCTTCATTGGAAAGTAAATAAGTACTTGTTGTTTTGCTCATTTTTCACTTTTAATTTTTAGTTTTCATCTACATGTATTGTACTTTTTATACATATCCTTATTTTTATCTCCTAATATAATATGCAATTATTTAAATATGCAAGAATTTTTATGTAGTTGAGCCATAGCTTATTGATAGTTTTTTAGCCTTATAGAAAGAATGTGAAATATTTATATGTTTAAAGATATCAGCCAATAGCTTCAATATTATTGACATAGTATTATCACTTATATCACATAAAAACTTAATGTGATACAATTCCATAAAAAAAAAAATAATTTTGAATACTTCTCGTAACCTTCTTATAAATTTTATTGTCCATTCCTAATTAACTTAAAAAACTCTTTTGCATTATCATTTATCCTTTGGTTTAATGGTAGAACTGGACCCTTAACCTCATCCATACACTTTTCATTTTCATGAACTCTAAATGCATTACCGACAATGTCCTACACAAGATTATCCTTACAAATCCATTATTCTCTTACTTATAACCTTGACTAATGCTTTACATGAGGTTTGTGTTTATGTCTTTTCCCATGCCTATCCTAAAATGTATAACCTTGTGGGAATAGTTTAAGAATCAAATGGTCATATACGTTTTCTCTAATTTACCATTTCTTAAACCAACATTTAAGATATGGGCATATTATTCTCCCATCAATACTCCTATTAGCAAATATAAAGTCTACAATTCTATTTAACCTATTTAAATACTCACAGGTATTTTAGGGCTTTAGTAATCTAAGCCTTGTCCATTTCTAGAACTAAAATAAGATATTTAATTATTTAGTATGTTAAAAAGAATTATCTTATAACTAAAAACATAACAAATAAGATCTTTAATCAAACAAATTGTCCCAACCTTTATCTCCCCTCTAATTATCACAATGGTTTTAAGAGAACTTGTTACGCCTATTTAACAATGCTATTGTACCTTTCTAGAAGTAATGAAATTCTGAGTATAATGATATGCATATTTGATAATTATTAGAAACTAATGAATTTTTACATATTTAAGCATAATGATATGCAAAAGTCTATTCTATAAATGATATGAATTATCAAATTCTATCATTTTATTATACATACAATAGATTCAAAAAAATTAATAACATATAAAATAAATAAGATTTTAACAAAAACACCATTTCTCATTAACCAAACTAGAATATAAACCTTGACAATGTAAATTACTTTATCTCATGTATTTCTTAGCAACTAAATAGCATTGAAAAATCCCAATGTCTTGCATGCCATTAAAAGATTATATAACTTTCAAATGAGGTTAAATTAAGTATACCCATAATATTAAATCCCAATATCATGCACTAAGACTTGAGAAATCTCAACAATGGCGATTCGGACGACTAGTAAAATGGGAGACTACTCAAAATTAATCATGTTTGTCTGATTAACTACTGAGAAAAAGTCAAGAAAAGAAAAGAAAAGGAAAATTATATCTCCACCTAATCCCATAATCAGATAAAAAGTTTATTCCTATCGATGTATTTAGTATCCTTAATCTTACATTTAGTCTTTAAAAAAAAAGGAAGGAGGGTTTTCAAATCTAAGTTTGATGATGTTTCAATAATAAACAGAAGCTTTTTTTAAATTGTTCAACTTAACTATTTTTTTCTTAAGTAAACTTGATGTAAAATTAAAACATTTAGTTGTTCCTTGAAACCAAGCTTGAATTAAAGAAATTTAATGAAACATATTTAACCATGTGTGATGTTATCATATTTTACATGGTCTAACTTACCTACATTTGGAGGCTACAAAATGGAAGAGAAGGTGTGGATCATGCATAAAAAAGGAGGAACTGCTCATCAGTGTCATAGTTGCTCTAACCATCATTGGTAGCTGCTCTTTATAACTTTGTAGCTATTGTGAAAAGAGGGAAAGAGCTACGAAAAGGATGAGAAAGTTGCAAAGTAAAGGAGCAAAAAGGGGTAGGATAATTATTAGGTCAATTAATGGGCCTAATGATTATTAGGCCCATTAATTAACCTAATAATGATTAATGATAATTTTTCATTAGGTTATGGCCTAATGTCAATTTATGCCTAACCATCGTTAAGCCCATTAAATGATCTAATGACATTTAGATCGTCATTAGGTCATGGCCTACCATTGATTAGGCTTAAATTATCATTAGCTTATAGCCTAACGATAATATATACCTAACAATGGTTGAGTATAAATGAACCTAGCAATGGGTAAGTATAAATTTTCATTAGACCATGACCTAATGATAGTCTATTATAACCGTAACCACAATTACATTGAAACTATGGTTAGGACAAGTTTTAACTATAATTTATAATTAATTGTAGTTAGGATCTTGTATTAGTTACAATTTATTAAACCGTGATTAGGACATGTCATAATTATAATTTCACAAATTGTGGTTAAGATACTGTCAGTAAAATACTTTTTTTTTTTGTAGTGTTAAGAAAGCAGCATCATACCCATGTCTCAGGTTTAAGCTTATTACCATAAACCTCAGTCTATTAGATCAATATTTCTATTTAAACTCCCAAATAAAGAAATTAAAATATTTGTTGATTCTATTTCTAAACATCTAAACAAAATGTGTATGTATGTATATTTACTTTTCCATTCAGTTATATTATTTTAAAACTTTCAACAAAAAATCTTTGTTTAGTATGCATAAATAAGAAAGAAAGAAAATGATGAAGATGAATGGAGAATCTGTGGGACCTACTAAAATTTCATCCATCCATTGTTGGATGGAAAGGGTAAAAAAAAAAAAAAAGAAAGAAAAAAAATGTATTTTTACTTCTTTATCTTCTGTTCAAGATCTTTTCCAGAAAAATCCATCTTACCTTCTTTTCATTATCGTTACTCATCGTCTTAAGAGGCCACCAAAGGTCATAATTTCAAAGAGAAGCTAGGAGATGTTGTTGCATAACCCATCACCCAAGGGTGGAGCTAGGGAGACCGAGGGATGCCACAGCCCCTCCCTCCCCCAGCCCAAATGTTCTATTATATATATATATATATATTAGTTTTTGGCCTTATGAATAATTGTAAATTTTTTTTAATTTCTTTAAGCTTGACCTACTAAGATAAGACAAAGTTTAAGCTTTTACTTCCTTGATCTCTACGTCTCTCTCCCTTTTAGTATTTACATTCATAGCACCTCACCATTTCATTTTACATTCATGCCTTTGCTTTGTTGTTTAACCTTGTTTCATTCTTGTTCTTCTCTCTTGCTTTTTAATCTAAAGCGATCTTCTTCTTTAACAAGATCTACTTCTTCCACTAACCACCGTCTCTTATTCATTTAGACGTTGAGAAGCCAAGTTTACATTTGAAGCACCAAGCTAGAACCTTTTAGCCAATTTAAGTTTGAAATGATTGTAAAAAGTCCTATTTGATTCAAAAATCTTAAAAAGAGCTTGCAAGTTTCTTTATACAAATTCTCATTATTTAGGAAGAAAATATATAATAAAAGTATAAAGTCCCACATCGGCTGGAAGGGGCCTGTGCTAAGGTCTTATAAGTGGGAGCGAAACTTATAAGGCCTTAGTACAGGCCCCTTCCAGTCGATATGGAACTTTATAAAAAGAGTCTTGAAGTTTAGTATGGTCACAGAAAAGCAACAAATAACATTATTGGATAAATCATATCAGTAATTTTTTTTAAGTGTCATTATTAGAATTATCCTTCATATTATACATAAATAATGCATATTGTGTAAAAGTTTTATAAATTTATTAGATTGAAGTTTTTTTCAATAAGGCAAAATCACATCTTTACATTAAAATTAGTAAGGGTGTGTTTCTGTGGGTGGGTGCGTTGAGAGAGAGAGAGAGAAATGGAAACCTATTAACCTAATAAGAGAGACTTGAAAAGGGACATGTAGAAATCCAAAATGTAAAATAGTATAAATGTAATCAATGCCAATAAGAGCATAAAAAAACATCTTTTGGTTTTTGACTTATTTTTTTATTTTTCTATTATACATATACTTTTTTCTTTAATCATTAAAGACTCTAAAATTGAAGCTTATGCAATATGATGTTAGTAAAATTTACTCAAACTTAGTATTTAGTTTTTTAAAAAAAATTAATTTATGAGTTAAGAATTGTTTGGCTTTTGTATATTTTTTTTAAGAAAAATATCTATTTTTCATAAGTTTAAACTTCAAAGATACACTTAAAAATAAACTATTGATTCATTCTTTAAAAGAAAAGAGAGAATGGATGATAAGACACAGCCTAGTGCACCAATTTTTAATTCAAATATTAATATTGAAAATGTTGTCGAGTAATCTATAATACTAACTATGGAGCAACCTATCTAGCCTTTTCCATCCCAAGTTGTGAGGATTGAACAAGAAAAAATTAATATTGACATTTTGATACATGATGATGAGAGAACTTTAATTTTCATGCATTTATTTTGTTGTTTATGTGACAATGATAAATATATCTCTTAGTTTATCTTGATAGACTCTCCTTTCAAGTAATGGTGAAAGAGATTCCAAACTTATTATATTAGTTAACATGGAGTTAATTAGAGAATTTTAATTGTTGAATTTTACTAGCTATATTTGAGAATGTTGCTTGGATTTATCTATTATTATTGTTCTTTTAATAGTTGCTTGAAAAATAGAAAAGAAGTCAAAATCTATTCAAAATACTAATCTTAAGAAAGATGTGATAAAGTGGATAGAACATACAAATAAAGTTCTTTTTAATGCATTTATAGAGGAATAATAAAAAAGGTATATATCTGATAATGTTTTCAATTCAACTATTTATGCAAATATGCTACAAGCACATAGTGAAAACTTTGGTATGCAATTTGAGAAGGATCACTTAAAGAATCAAATGAAGATACTAAATACAAATTTCAATGCTTTCTAAGACTTACTTAAAGTCATGAGTGATTTTTCCTAGAATCATAAAACAAATATGGGGGTTGATGAACTTGAAGTATAGAGAGAATTATTGGAGGTTTTCAAGATTCCTTATAGAGTTCAAACTTTATATCATTTATAATACATATTAGTTATATTTGTAAAGTATTACACTAGCAATAATTTTACTTGTAAGTGAAATCAAACACAGAAAATGGATGTTTACTCCTTTTAATTCCTATGATAAGATGTATAAATTACAGAGAAAAGATAGGGCAACAGGTGCTGCAGTTGAAGCAACGAAGGAAAAATTCATTATTAGCAAATGAAGCAAAGCTTTTTAATTATGCTTATTCAATTAAAGAGTAATTCATGTTTGATAACAAAGTGAATGCTAACAATGTTTTTGCATTTGATTTAAACTATGAACCTACAACTTAAGCTTAAATACAAGGAGCAAATATCCTTTAAAAAGGTTAAAAAGGAAATATCAAATGATTGAATTGCTTGAAAGTATGGTCAACTCATTTATTAAGGAATTAAAGAAGGTGTTAAAGAAATTACAAAGAGAAATATCATTGGTGGATTACAATACTTGAAACTTGGCAACCTAATTGTTACTTTGAAATTGAAGTTTTTGATGAAATATGTAATATAAAAATGCCAAAGTTTTTTCAACTTGATTTTTCAATTTTGGCTTTGATAAAGAATCAAGCTAACGTGATAGCATTTTTGGATTGTCAACCTCACAAGCATCAAGAGCTTCTATAACAATTGATGAACTCACTTTGATTGATCATTTTTTTATGTGGAAAACATATATATATATATATATATATGAAGCCTTGACTTTAAAGCATATAGTCTATCATTTTTTTAATAGGCTCTTAGGTTAGGCAATGGTATTTAAAAGCCTTTGTACAAGGAAAGGTTTAGTTATGTCAAGGCTATTCAATGTTACTAAGGTAAAGATCTTTTATAGATAACATATTTTGGATATATATATATATATATATAGTTTAATGGTGACTCAAACTAACACATGTGTGCAAAGTTTATATAAGTTGATCTTGGCAATATCTTTTTATGTAAGGTTTATGTAATTTAGACTTTTTAATATGCTCAAATTTTTTAGCAAATGGGTAGAAAAAAAAAATTAGAAAGCTCATGCCAACTTTGCAACTAAACTCATATATGTTGAAGATAAGATAAATAAATGAATAGACATGAGGTATATTCATGGTAAATATATTTAATCTAGTAAAGGATAATAAATTAATTTGATATCTTATTTACACGTATTTCTTTTCCTTTCTTTGATGAACCCAAATAAGGAAAGGAAAATGTCTTTTTTTTTTCATATTATGATACAAAACAAAGTGCGTGATAGCTCACCCACTTTCTCTCCCTTTTCCTTTCTCTTAAATTGTTTTCTTTCTTTTCCTTTCTTTCCTATAATACTAAATAATGCATAAGAGAATATTTGAATTGATTAAAAACAAAAGAAATATTTGATTTAAATTTTAATAAAAAATATCTAATTAAAATCTTTTAATTTGGTCAAAATCTTAATTTGGTCTTAAATTTATATTTAATATTTTATATTCATCCTAAAATTATTTTTTATTTCAAATAAATCCATGAGTTTTGAAAATGTTCTAAATAAATCTATCAAGGTAACTCTATTAACATTGTTTCATTAACTCTGATGTGTCTACACAATTAAGTTTTAAGTTGTCATTTTTGTCGCTTACATGGCAATTATTATGCTTAGGTCATATCCTATTGTATTTTCTTTCATTCATTTATCTCTCTTCTCTCTTCCTCTTCTTTATTTCCTCATTGTCTTCTCCTTCCTTCCTTCCTCTCTCTCTTTTCTTTTTCCTTCTTGACTAAACAAGTAGGAAGAATGAAGGCAAAGGTCAAGCAAGCTTTGGAAAGAGATTATCACACTTAAGACACCTAACCTTTGATGATTCTGACAGTATAGAAACAAAAATTAAAGACAAGTTTTTAATTGGTTCATCTAGGTTAGAATGTGGGGTTTGAATATTCTTTCTTTTTGTTCATTTAGGTTTTTTCTCATCATCTTTTTTTTTTTTTGGGTCTTCTTTCGACTTTTAAAACATTCAACATTATAAAGCGGAAAAATAATTTTTTGGTGAGATTCCATCATATTTCTTCCACAAATAAGGTCTATGCAAATTTGAATAACAAAGAAAATCATTAACAAATCATAAATGAACCTAGAACTTATCATCAAATAAATGTTTAAAACACTTGTTTGGATTTCTATTATTTTCATGATTAGTAACGGAGATTTTTGTTAAAAATGGAAAAAATTCTTATTCATATACTGCTAGCTTTAAATTTAGAAAAATTACATTCGAAGACTTAAGTTTTCTAAAATTCATAATAAAAGACTTAGAAATTGAAATTATTCTTAAGGCCTAAAGGACCTAATTTTGACATAAAATGGACAAAAATGCTCTTAGTGCATTTTAGATTTAAAGCCTAGGTTAGACATACTCTCCTTTAATCTTTTCATTCATACCGATGATAGTAAACAATCTGCAACGAAAATTTGATTTTAATTGTAGATAAGGTGATAGAGAAAAGGAAAGTTGTTTAAATTTTTGGGTGATTGTGGTTATAAATTTGGTGATGAAGATTAAATGGATTCTTGAAAGTTTCTATAAATCAAGTAGCCGAAAATTATAGGAGGAAGCCAATTTCTAAGGGAAAGAGCATTGTGCAATAAAACACAAAGAGAGTTAAATTGGATTTCATGCCTTAACCATGCATTGTGCAGTAAATCTCACATTGGGTAAAGCTTTCATGGATTTGTGGCATGAGAGTGCAATTTCCAATTCACACATGCCTTCCAAGTGATTTCATACTTTTCTTAGTCAATTGCATTCACACTTTACATATGATGAGTGAAGCACATTTGTAATTTCTATTAAAGATCTCTTTCTTCTATGTACTTATGCCTTTGTCATCCTAATTTAGTGTTGGAATGGGTACTAGGTTTTCTCATTTTGATATTTCAATGTTTAAAGCTAAAAAGAATAACATATAACTTGATAATTTTGTAAGTCTTTAATGGAAAAAAAATGCTAACCATTTAAACGAGCATCAAGGATTGATTTTACGGATGATTCATTTTTCCCATCATGTTGTATTTTCTTATTGCTTAGTTCATGATGTACCTTGTTTATCAAAATTATAAAATGATCAACTTGTTACAAAAACTATGGAAAGGTAGAGATTAATTGTAAATTAAGATATACATTGACATTTTGACAATGTAACTTTCTTATAGGAAAGTTGGTATCCTATATACAACCTAAAGCAAATGTATGGATGTTGAAGGAATGCTTTTTTGTTTTCATATCTTTTATTTTACTTCAAGCATTTTATGCCTTTCATTTTAGACAATTGTTATCATTGCTTTAATTTTTATTGATATGCCGTGAATGTGGATGATGCTAGGGGTAAAGGCACTTGGAAAAAATTGCTTGATATTGATGGTGAGTCTTATATAGACAAGAAAGGCCCAAATTAGGATAGTGGTAAGGTAATTGCTATTTCTATTGAGAATATTGATCTTATAAGAGTTACTACTGAAGACTCAATCATTATTACACTGGTACAAACTTGAAGGTTATACTTTCCACTTCAACCATCAAGTTCTTTAAAATTTTTAAATGTTATTATTGAGACTATGTATGAAATCATGTATTATTTGTATTAGAATTTTGGATGAGCAAGCTCATAACATTCATTGTACTTTGTTAAGATTGTTGCAACATGAATTTAGATTAGGCAAATTGTATTCTCTACATCTTTTGTACTTGAATATCTTAATGAAATAAAACATGATTATAGCAAAGTTGTGACTATATCAGTATCATACACAAAGCTTCAACTATGAGTTGTATAGACTTCCAACGAAATGGACCAATCAATAATATTAATTAATATTCAAAATGGGATGCTCCATGAGAATTAAGATGTAAAGTGGTAATAAATTTAAAATCGAATTGTAATAATCCTAAAAATCCTTTGCTACTTTAGGAAATATTCATGGTAACTCATGGATGTTGTATAAAATAAATATTGGTTAGTGGTTCCATTGTGCATTGACAACTTCTATCCAAAGGAGAAAAAAAAGCTCAGATTTATAGGAATTGAAAGGCATTAGTGGTAACTAATTGTAAAGTTATAAATTTCCTAGAACCTGATAGTAACTTTCCTAAAGGTCTTTTGTAACTTTCTTGTAATTCTTACAAAAGACCTTTAAGAAAGTTACTATCAGGTTCTAGAAAATTTACAACTTTACAATTAGTTACCACCAATGCTTTCCAATTCTTATAGAGCAATTTCTTATCTTGAATATAACTTATTATTACTTAGTCTATTTTTAAATCAAAAGGGAACTTAAAAACTTACAAATGTTGTGACTTGGGACCTAAGGTTGTAAGTTCTTTAAAATTTGATAATAACTTTCCTAAAAGTCTTTTGTAACTTAAGAAACTTAAGTTGTAATTTGAGAGTTATGAGATGAGTTTCCTAAATTATAAGGGGCTTTTAAAAAAGTTATTACCACGTTTTAGGAAACTTACAAACTTTCAATTAGTTACCACTATTGCTTCCCAATTCTCATAAAACAATTTCATATCTTAAATATGACTTATTATTATTTGGTCTATTTTTAAATTATAAAGGAATTTACAACCTTAAAAATGTTGTGACTTAGCACCCAAGGTTGTAAGTTCCCAAAATTTAGTAGTAACTTTTTTAAAAGGTTCTTTATAACTTGATAAAGTTCAAGTTGTAACTTAAGGAAGTCTCTTGTAATTGAGAGTTATAATTTGAGTTTCTTAAAATTACAAGAAACTTTAGTTACTACCAAGATTTAAAGAACTTATAACCTTACAATTATCCTTACAACCCAAGGTGCAAGATGATGATAAACTTAAAATTGAGTTATAATAATATTAAAAATCTTCTGTAACTATAAAAATTTTAGGTTATAATTAATATTCAAGATATGCTCCACACGAATTATGAAGTAATATGGCGACAAACATGAAATCAAGTAATAATCCTAAATTCTCCTGAGAACTTTATAAAGCTTGAGTTGTAATTTTCTTATACTATAACTTATGCATGCAAGCTTTATCATAAAGTTACAAGAGACTTTTAAAATTAGTTATCATTGAGGCATCTTATAGTTACAAGAGATTTTTAGGATAGTTATTATCTAGTTTTAGGTTTAACATGTACAATACTACTATGGCTTGGTCAAAGAAAGATATTTGATGTATATATTTTTTTCATATTTATTAATTTCTTTTTAAGTTTAAGTTGATAATAGTCATTTGATTAATATCAATAATTATAAATCTTTTTGGAGATGTAGGCAAAACTTTTAAACAATGTCAAATGCTTGATGAATTGCAAGGCTGCTAATATTTACTCAAGATCAAATGATAAATTGTGAGGCTATTGATATTCTACCATAATATTGAGCAATACTATAATTCTAAAACAAATAATACATCTATTTCATGTTACAACAACCTCGACAAAGTACATTGAATGTTACAATTCTGCCTATACTAAATTCTGGTATAAATAATATATCCACTCAATAAATGATTTTTACTTATTGAATTTATTTAGCCCAAATGTAAAAATAAATAAATAAACAAATTACTCTCAATGAATAATAAATTTATTACATATTACTTCTTTCATTAATTGATTCAAAGTCAGTATAACAAATAATTAAGGTACAAAAAATTTATTATTTTTTTAAAAAATTTATTATTTTTAAGTATTTTTAATTTTAAAAAGAAAAATTACATAAATTTAACGAAATTGTTATTTGAGTGAAAAATGATTTATAATATGAGTGAAACCACATTTATGATTTTATCATTTATCACGTGAACGTGAAAAGCCCAGAAACCCAAATACGGTCGTCTCAGGCTCAGCTGGCAAAAAGGGCCCTTGGGCTTTTCATTTCACCAGACCCAAACGATCAGAAAAGAGAGAGAGAGAGAGAGAGAGAGAGAGAGAGAGAGAGGGAAGTGTGAAGCAAGAAAGAGAGTGTGTGTGCGCGTGTGCCTGTGTGGAAGACCTTGCCCGCCAAACAAAACCAATTTCACCGCGACAAGAGCCCTTTGGAACGTTTCCTCTTCTCCGAAGCCCCAAAATTTCCCACCCAAATTCCGAGGAAACGCTCTACCACCGAGGCTCTCTCTCACTGATTCCTCCACAGTTCCCAACAATGACTCAGCCATCGGTGCCTCCGCCGCCGTTGGCCCCGCCGCACCCGGCGCCGTCCCATGCCGGACAAGGCGTCCAAGTGCGCTGCGCCGGTTGCCGCATGATCTTGACTGTGGCGCCGGGACTCACGGAGTTCGCTTGCCCTACCTGTCGAATGCCGCAGATGCTTCCCCCGGAGCTCATGAGTAAGGCCCACCAGAAACCGTCTCATCACCCACCTTTACCTCCTCCGTCATCGCAGCAGTTGCAAGTGCCGGCACACGGCATTGATCCCACGAAGATCCAGCTTCCCTGTGCTAGCTGCAAGGCCATCCTCAATGTCCCCCATGGCCTCGCGAGGTTCGCTTGCCCGCAATGTGGGGTTGACCTCGCCGTCGATATGTCAAAGGTCAAGCAGTTCTTCCCTTCTGGGCCTACTCCTGAAGAAGTCAACGAGGTCTGGTTCCCTTCTATTACTCTCAGCACTCTAATAATGCTTTCTCGGCAAAATCATTTTGATCGAATTTCAATATTATGAACTTGTGAACGAAGATTATGCTGCTATTTATTCGGGAAGAATGATTTTGGGTAATCATAGAATCCTATGCTGTGTAGAGTAGTTGATGCTGACTTAATTGGGTGGGAGTAGCGTTTATTGTTAGTTGCAGAAGGTAACTAGTAACAAAGTATTGACAGGATATGCACTAACATGCGATGGTAGTTGATAAGTGAAAGATACTAACAAGCATGAACATTCATTACTAGGATAGAGCAGATGTGTAGAATATGGTGAAATCAACTCAGCTAGTTTGGGTGCCAATTTTGTCCTTTAGTTTCTCTGCCTGTTTTTCAGATACCGTTGGTTAATCTCATGCTTAGAATTTTATCATTTAGGTGAAAAATAGCTATTGTAACGATGCCTGCCTCATCATGTAAGGAGCAGCTTCCAATAGAAGTTTGATTATCACAGAACCAGCCTTCTTTGTCTTTCTCTGCTATCCTACCATTAACTCTCCTATACGTTGTGATTGAGATCGAATACTCAGATATTGGTGTTTCAGAAAGGACGAAGGGCCAACAACATTAAAAAAAAATGAATTCAAATTGTTAGCAGCCTTCCTATAAAAAAATGGTTAGTTTTTTGCACAGAAGAGATGTGGCATTTATGGACACACATTATAGGGCTGCCCAGAGGATATGTTTTTGCCCTTCTATGCAGATAGCTGTGATTTGCATTTTGTTTTTCTAGTTCTACTGATCTACAGAAATGGACCCTAGACAGTTCTGGATTTTTCACCTTTCTAATCTGGAATCCTTCCACTCTCAGTACTGACCTTACAAACTTGGAAGGCTGAAGCTCCTTCTAAGGTTACGGTTTTGTTTGGACAACAATGCTTAGTAGGATTAATGCATGGTAGTACTTTCTTGCTGCAAGAGTTTGGAAACTACTAATCTTCTGTTTCTGCACTGTTAGGTGCTGGGAAAATTATCTGTGATTTTTGACAAGCAGTAAATCATCGAGGATTACAAAGAATATGAAGTCTTTGACACTATGTAAATTTTTTGTTATTTGGTCATTCCAAAGTCTGTGCATTTGTGCCAGTCAAAAAGGCACTTCGTTTTCCTTCCTTGGGTTGATATGATAAAAGTCAAGGAGTCAGTCACGAAAGCCTAATATGTTGGGTTAGCTTTTTTCTTTGTTAAATTCTTTGATATATGCATTTTTTTGAACTTCAAAATCTGGCTAGTTTGCTTTGCACTGCCCTTTTCGGGTGTTACTTTTCATACTCCAGCAATATGTGGGCTGTTGCTTTTCTTTCAAGGCTTTTTGTTAATTGAGAACTGTTGTTTGTATATTTTACTATCCTTATTGTACCTATACATTTGTTTTGTATGTCTAAATATTTCAGTTAGCTGTTGAAGTGGAGCGCGATGAAGATGAAGGTGGCCTGGTTGGAGAAACATTTATGGATTATGTGAGTTATAACACTTTTCCTTCGGGGAGTAGTATATACTACTAGTTTCTCTAGCCAAATTAACAATTTCATGTTATTTCAAGTTGTGGATATACATTTTACTGGTATTAAAATGTCATATGATGCAGCGGCCACCAAAAGTATCTATTGGACCCTCACACCCAGATCCTATTGTGGAAACATCATCTTTGTCTGCAGTGCAGCCACCTGAGCCTACCTATGATCCAAAAATTAAAGATGATTTGGAAATTTCAAAAGCTTTGTCATGCTTGCAAATTGAGACATTGGTCTATGCTTGTCAGGTTTCTTTGTTGACATAATTGGTAATAATTAATGTTAGTTTGGATCTCCTGTGTATGATGTTGGTTTTCATGACAGAGACATCTTCAGCACCTACCTAACGGTGCTAGGGCAGGTTTCTTTATTGGGGATGGAGCTGGTGTAGGTAAAGGTCGAACAATTGCAGGGCTAATATGGGAGAACTGGCACTACGGGAGGAGAAAAGCACTGTAAGTTTATGTCACACTATCACAGTCTCCATATGCAGTATTGCATTTTTGTTTGTTTATATTGTGATAAACAATAGTTCCTTGGGATGGACATTCATATGCCCTTACTTTAGGATGTGCACATGCTTTATTGTGATTTTAATGCGATTGGGTTATATACTGTGAGTTTAGTAATTTTGATGCTTTTGCCATGTTTCCAATGATCTTACACAGGTGGATTTCTGTTGGTTCAGACTTGAAGTTTGATGCCAGAAGAGACTTGGATGATGTGGGTGCAACTTGTATTGAAGGTATATTTGTCAGTGCATGCAGATAGTATCGTTAAATACAAAGTTGTGGCATATTTTTTTGGAAAAATTATTGATAGGGACTAAGAAACTAAATTAGTTATTCCTAGGGACTTGTATTTTTAATTTATTGTAAAGAACCAAGGGACTTAAAATATGACTTGTGTTGACTGAAATACTCTCCTCAACAAGTTTGTTGCAACACAGTTAAAATCATTAAGACTTGGTTGTAATGTAACCCAACGCAACAAGTAATATTAAAAAAATAGGTTAGTAAGGTTCTTATTCATGATAGTAACTTAAAAAATGCTATAGATAAATTTTTCAATTTGTTAAGGTAAATAGTAACTATTAGAAGCCTAGTTAATTCTTTGAAGTTTATATGATAATTATCGGAATTTTAACAATATCTCATTGTAGCTATTAAAAGATAAAGTGATAAGTTTGTTGCAACGAAGTTAAAATTGTTAAAATTGGATAGTAACATGCTTAAACTCAACAAGTAATATTAGAATGATAGGTTAGTAAGTTTCTCATTAAGAGTATTTTGGTAAGAATAGTTTACACTTTTGCTCCTGTGGTTTGGAGCAATTAGAATCCATATTATTCACGGAAAATAGTTACAGGATATATACAAGAGGGTTTGAGGGAAAAGAGGCACAAAATCAGGAGAGAAATAAGGAAAAATAATTTCACATAAATGCCTAAGATTTCTCCCAAAATATCTCTCCCAAGAATAACAATATTTATGAAATAATAACAGAAAAATATTCTCTCATAGAAGCCCATAAATCTCAATCTAACCACATTTCCCCTCAAGTTGGTTTATAGATACTAATCATGTCCAACTTGCTCACACAATTTTCATGACTTGATCTTGGAAGGCCCTTGGTGAGGATTTCGGCAGTTTGCTAACCAGTAGGTATGTATGTTAGACATAGGAGTCTTCTTTCCACATTTTCCTTGATGAAATGTCTATCCATTTCAACATGTTTGGTTCTCTCATGTTGAACTGGATTAAGAGCCATATTCAAAGCAGCCTTATTATCTCAATAAAGTTTCAATGGAAAATTTGCAACAACTCACATTTCTTCCAGAACTCTTTTTAGCCAAAGCCCTTCCAATATCTTGTGTGCAAGAGCTCTTAACTCTGTTTCAATACTACTTCTTGTAAAACCTTTTGTTTTTGGCTGCACCATGTTACAAGATTTCCCCAAGTAAACATGCAATAGCCAGACGTGGATTTTTTATCTTCCACAGAGCTTGCCCAATTTGCATAAGTATAAATTTCTATAGTTTTTCTTTCATGTATCCTAAAGAATAACCCTTTTCCAAGTGTACTTTTCAAGTATTTCAGGATTCTATAGATAGCTTCTAGGTGTTTTTTCTTACGAGAGCTCATGTGCCGACTTACTACACTAATTGCAAAGGCTATATCAGGCCGTGTGTGAGAAAGATATATTAGCTATCCTACCAACCTTTGATATATTTCCTTATCAATTGCTTTCCCATCATCTCTACTTTTCCCAACTTCCATTGGAGTATCACAAGGTTTCATCCAAACATTCTAGTCTCCTTTAGTAAATCAAGTATATACTTCATCTGTGAGATATAATTCTTTTTTTTTTTTATCTAGCAACCTCCATTCCAACGAAGTACTTCATTTCACCAAGGTTTTTCACCTCAAATTCCTTTGCAAAAGCACTTTTGATTCTCTCAATTTCTTTTGCATCATCTCCTATGAAAATGATATCATCCACATAGACAATGAGTGTAGCTTTTTTACCTCCTCTATGCTTGATAAACATAGTATGATTAGACAATCCTTGGTTGTACCTCTCGGCCTTTAAGACTCTAGGGAATCTATCAAACCAGGCCTTAAGAGATTGTTTAAGGCCATACAATGATCTTTTCAATGTGTACACTTGGTTACTCTTACTTTCACCAAAAATAGGAGGGAGATTCATATATACTTCTTCATTTAATTCACCATTGATGAATGCATTCTTGATATCAAGTTGTTGGAGTGGCCAGTTAAAATTAACTGCTATAGACAATATCACCCTGATAGTTTTCAATTTAGCAATGGGAGCAAAAGGTTCTTTATAATCTAGACCATACGTCTAAGTGAACCCTTTTGCCACTAGTCGTGCATTATATCTTTCAATTGTAACACTAGAGTTGTATTTCAAGGTAAATACCCACTCGCATCTCACGGGTTTCTTACCATTAGGAAGATCTACAACTTCTCAAGTATCATTCTTTTCCAATGCTCTCATTTCCTCCATTACTGCATTTCTCCATTCTGGTACATCCAGTATGTTCTTAGGAATCTTAATTTTATCTAGTTTAGAGATAAAGGCATGATAATGTGGTGGGAGAGCCTTATAAGATACATTTTTCTGAATAGGAGGTAACGTACATGATCTATTTTTTTTCCTGCGAGCAATGGGTAAATTAAAATCATCACTTAGTTCATCTAGCTTGGTTTCTTCCTCCACTCGTTCAGGTTCCTCCACCAGTTCTGATTTTGGCACTACCTCTAGTACAAGAGACTTATCACCTTGCTTTGTCCTTCATGCGAAACAATTACTTTTTTTTTTCTTGTGAACTACTGCAAGTTTTCTCTCCCCCTGTGTTAGAATTCTCTTTAGTTTTAGGCATAGAACTTTGTGAATAGTCAAGATCAACCAAGATGGTTTGAGTGGGACACACAGGACACACAGATTGGGACATATGGGTTCAGGGATATGATCAAATTGCTCTACCAAAGTCTAAAATTCACTCCAACTCTCTCCCTGAATTGAGGACTTTACAAAATAGGATTCTATTTTATGGAAGGTAACATCGTGGCTGACAAATAGTTTCTTAGAAATAGAATCATAGCACTTATAGCCCTTTTAGGAAGAGGAATAGCCAAGAAACACACATTTTTCAGCTCGAGGTTCCAATTTGGTATGATGATGATATATGTGAACGATTGTTGACCAGCCAAAGACCTTCAAGGGAAGATTGTTTTCAAAGTGGGTTGTCAAATGGGTTTTTTTTTAAATTTCTCAAGGGGAGTTGAGGGAAAGAATTTTGCTGGGTCATCTATTGATGAGATATGTGGCAGTAAGAATTGCATTCCCCCAATAGAAATATGATACATTACAAGTAAACATAAGAGCTTTGGTTACTTCAAGTAGCTGTCGATTTTTTCTTTTTGCAATTCTATTTTGTTGGGGACTATTAACGCAAGTACTTTTATGAATGATGTCATGCTCTTTTAGGAATTCATTCAAGGACTTATTGAAATACTTAGTACCATTGTCAGAGTAAAGGATTTGGATATTTGTTTGGAATTGATTTTAGATCATGGTATAGAATTCAATAAACACTTGGGTTGCTTTAGATTTTTCTTTTAGTAAATAAACCCAACACAAACGAGTATGGTCATCAATAAAGGTGATGAACATTGGTTCGATTTGGTACACAAGAGGGACCCCACAAGTCACTATGAATCAAAGAGAAGTGTTTTGTAGCTTTATAGTTAGAAGGTTTAAATGAAGTTCTTTGATGTTTAGCAAGCTCACATACATCACATTGAACGTTGGAAACTTTATTTGGGCAAATTTCACAAAACAAATGACTCAGATATTGAAAATTTGGATGACCCATTCTTCTATGCTATAAGATAAGATCATTATTCTTAGAGGTTGAAACTTTATTAAACAAGATTTGTGATTGCAGATTACTCACGTCAAATTCTTCAAGATAGTAAAGTTCCCCTCACTCTTTAGCACTACCAATCATCTTTCCCGATGAGAGGCTCTGAAAAATACAATGAGATGGGAAGGAGTGAGCACAACAATTTGCCTGCGTAGTCAATTTACTAATAGAGTAGATAGCAGTCTAAATTAGGTACGTGGAGCACATAATTTAATTTTATGGAATCTGTAATTTTGATGTTGCCTTTTCTTGCTATAGAAGACAAAGTACCATCTGCAATCCTAATCTTTTCATGTTCAGCACAAGGAGAATAAGAGTAAAATATCCTTGAGTTATGAGTCATATGATCGAAAGCCCCAAAATCAACAATCGAATTTGACTTTGTGGAACATGCCTTTAAAGCCAAAAAATAATTACCTTTCTGGGCAATTGTTATAGTGTGCTTCTTTGGCTACTGTTGACCAGAATTTTGCAATGTAGTCAGCATCTCAAGAATTTTACTTAGTTGGTTAGTGTCACTTTGTTGTCTAGGTGCTTCTGCTGTCTTGTCACCATTGGATTCGTTTGATGCTTGATATCCACTCGATTTTCCTTTCCGTGGCTTCCAATCTGTTGGTTTTTTGTGTATACCCCAGCAAGTGTCCTTTGTGTGATCATTTTTTTGGCAATGGTCACACCACAGCTTCCATTTAGGGCTTTTGTTCCCTTGGTCAGAGTTTCGGCTAACCATAGCAGAGGATTCTGATTTTTTTAGTGTATCTTCTTTTAACATAACATTCCTCCTTGAAGCTTCTCTTCTGACTTCAGAAAAAACTTCTCAGGTGGATGGTAATGGAGAGCGACTTAGGATTCTGCATCTCACATTATCAAGATTCTTATTTAGTCTAGCCAAGAATTGAAACAACATTTCTTTTTCAATTCTTTTGTTGAACCTTGCTGCATCATCAGGACAGGACTATTCCTCCTTTATATTCAGATCCAATTCTTGCCAAAGGACTACTATTTCAAGCCAGTAGTCGGTAACATCTCTATCCCTTGTTTTAGTTGCCAAAGTTTGGTCTTTATCTCATATAATTGAGATACATCTTCACCGTTAGAATAAGAGTCATGAATTGCCTCCCAAATTGCACTTGCTGCAGCAAGAAACATAAATATTCTCTTGATGGTTGGAATCATGGCATTAACAAGCCATGAGGACACCATATGGTTATTGGTTTGCCATTGATTCAGGGCAGCAGCGTTCGAAGCTTCTGGCATCTTTGTTTCATTGGTGAGCAGCCCTAATTTTCTACGGCCTCCGACTGCAAGTTTCACAGCTTGGGCCCACTCTCGGTAGTTCTTCCCATTCAGTTTTTCAATCATGATGAGAATAGAGCATTCTTTGAAACTAGCAGTCACCTAGAGGGACCACTAGTCTAGCGCAAATCCGATGCTGAGGATCCTTTGAGGTCAGAATTTATCCTTATCGGTGATTGCCCTCTACTTGGATTCAACCCAAATGCTGAATTGTTGTTCTCTATGTCAGATTCCATTGCTAAATCTTCATGTTCAGATACCATGTGGTTTGGAGCAATTAGACTCCATATCATTCACAGCAAATAGTTACAGGATATATACAAGAGGTGCCAAGGGAAAAGAGGCACAAAATCAGGAGAGAAACAAGGAAAAATAATTTCACATACATGCCTAAGATCTCTCCCAAAATATCTCTCCCAAGAATAGCAATATTTACAAAATAATAACAAAAATATTCTCTCATAAAAGCCCATAAATCTCAGTCTAACCATAGATCCTTCACGATAAATTAGAAATATAAGGTCCCTAGTAATAATTAATCTAGTTTCTTGGTCCTCATTAGTAATCTTCCCTATTTGTTTCTGTCAACATGCTCAGTTGATGGATTGAATAGTGAAAATATAATTCCACATTATGAGTTGGGGAGGCTTGGGCTTTTACTGACAGATGGGAACGATTGTTACTAATCAAGAAAGGAGTTGGAGAAAATTAAAATGATGTGGTTTTATTTGATTTGTTGATGTTCATCATCTTTTAAATTCTCATATGACACATTGACCTGGTTAAAGGAGTGAGGATGTCAATTTCATGTATGAAACTAGGATGTTGGATATATTGATTTCAGAATTTCTTGTATGATTTCTCTTCTTTTTACAGGTCAAAATTCAAGTTCATGGCCTTTCTATTCTGTATATGCCATTCTCTTCACTGCTTGGAAATGCTAATTTCTTAGAGAAGATGTGTGTAAACTTCATTTTTTTTTTCACCAAAAAAGCCAAAAAAGAAAAAAAAAATCTTTGAATTGGTTATACACTTTTAAGGCCTTCACTAAGGAGAAGTGAAAATTAGTATGTTAAATTGTTACTACATGCTGCTTTAGTTGCCTATGTATTATAAGTGAAGAAATTATAATGTTGTCTAATGTTTCTCTGACAATTTGTTGTCTTCCTTTGAGAAGTGTCCTTTTGTAACCTATTTCTAATATTTTTATTTATTGTAGAGTTCAATGTAAGTATCTTTTTTTCACCTGTCCAGTGCATGCTTACATATGACGATGCTTACAATTGAAAAACAATGTTATTATGCATTTAAGTATCTTTTATCTTTTTCTTTTTTTCATCTATCCAGTGCATGCTTTGAACAAACTGCCTTATTCTAAGCTTGATTCGAAGTCTGTTGGGGTCAGGGAGGGAGTTGTTTTCTTGACATACAGTAGCCTCATAGCATCATCTGAGAAAGGTCGTTCTCGTCTCCAACAACTTGTGCAGTGGTGTGGACCGGGATTTGATGGTCTTGCCATTTTTGACGAGGCATGGAACTCTTTCTATGAAAATATTTTGTAATACCAACTGTTATTTCCAATTTTTGATTAAGCGATGAATCAAGTATTGTTTGGATTCAATTTGTTTTTCTTTACCTTTTGTTGCTAAGGGTCTATGGCTTCATTGTAGTGTCACAAAGCAAAAAATTTGGTTCCTGAATCTGGTAGTCAGCCAACACGAACAGGCGAAGCAGTGCTTGATATCCAGGTTTGTTCTTCATGCTTAATCTCTTAAAATAGTGGCAAAATGTTCCCAGTATTACTTTTTCTTTTCTTAAAATGACACAACTTCAATTTTATGTTGATGTGGTTAGTAAACCATGGGAATGATATATATATATATCATTTTATGTATTTTTTGCGCCAGTTTTAATCCTCAAGGTTTTTGGAAACTTCATTGACTTTGCATGATATGTATGGTCTGGGAAGATAATCCTGCACTTAGGATCACATCACTTCTTTCTGCCAAGTTATTCTAAAGAATTCTACATTTACATTCCTCTACCATTGTCAATATTGTCAAGTTGCGTGGCAACCTTGGCATAGACTTTTTTGTCAAAGTCCTTCTTCTACTTCTTTCCCTACCTTAGCCTCCCTCTCTTTGTCAATCTTTCATTTGTGTTGTTTCCTGTTGTATTAATTTAATGTTCACAGTAAAGTAATATTATCTTGCAACAATTAGCATTGAATTGGTGGATAATAAATGGGTTTCCTCTGAGCAATTACAATCAAATTTCACAGGCTCGACTACCTGAAGCTCGTGTTGTCTATTGCTCAGCTACTGGCGCATCTGAACCTCGTAATATGGGTTATATGGTTCGACTTGGTCTTTGGGGACCTGGAACTTCTTTCTCTGATTTCCGTGAATTTCTAGGTAAAGTTGTCTTTTGTTTTTTCTTTTTATAATGTAATTATAGCAAGTGATGTTTGTTTCCTATTATTTAGTTTCCCTTTTTCTTTCATTCATAAGATAAATTTGTGTGTATCTCTATTGCTAGATCTTGATTCTTTCATATGCTTGCTTCTGCAACCTTTTGTGAAGGAAATATGCTTCTCTAGTTGATAATGTATTTTAAGGTTGCATAATTCTCCCATCCAGAATTTCTTACTATTCACAATTTTGGTCAATCTTGGAATTGTCATTTTTCAGAAATTGCAATGACGGAGAAAGTAGTGAGCTTCAATTCCTTGTCTTTAATTGAATTTGGGGAAAATTAATCTTTTGGTCTTAGTAATTTACCCAATTTTTTGATTTAGTCCTTATAGTTTTTTTTCTTAAAAGCAATCCCTCTAATTTTCGAACATTCAAGATTTAATCCCCACTATCATAACCCTATCTATTTTGTGCTAACTAAACTAATACGGCACTGACTAAGCAAGACTGAGGTGGCCACATATGCAATGCTTTCACTCTATCTAAACTGTGCTTTTTGGGTGTTATCATTGCGTTTTCTGTCAAAAGGGAGTGTTATAAAGTGTGGTTGTTATGTAAGAGTGATGAAAATTGGGAGAAATATAAGGTAGTTAAGAAAGACACTAAGAAGGCGGTGAGCAAAGCGAGAGTGAGGGCATTTGATGGGTTCTACCAATCTTTAGGTACTAAAGTTAAAGAAAGAAGTATTTACAAGTTAGCTAAAAATAGGGAAAGAAAAACAAGAGATGTGGACCAAGTGAAATGCATTAAGGATGAAAAAGAGAAAGTCTTAGTTATGGAACAAGATATTAGAAAACGGTGGAAGGGTTATTTTCATAAGCTTTTTAATGAATGGCACGATATTTTATTGCAATTGGATAGGTTAGACATTAGAGAAGATGATCAAAATTATATTTTTTATCGTAAGATTCAGGAGTCAGAGGTAAAAGAAGCATTAAAGCAAATGGAAAGTGGCAAAGCAGTTGGACTAGATAATATACCTATTGAAGTATAGAAGGATTTAGAAATGAAAGGTATAAGTTAGCTCACTAAGTTATTTAATGAAATTATGAGATTTAAGAGAATGCCAGATGAGTGGAGGAGAAGTACTTTAATTCCTATTTATAAAAATAAGGGAGACATTCAAAATTGTGCAAATTATAGAGGGATTAAGCTCATGAGCTACACTATGAAATTATGGGAAAGAGTAATTGAGCGAAGGTTAAGGAAAGAGATCCAAGTTACGCAGAATCAATTTGGTTTTTTGCTAAGAAGGTCAATTATAGAAGCAATATACTTGCTGTGAAGATTAATGGAGAGATATCGGGAGAATCAAAGAGATTTACACATAGTGTTTATCCATTTGGAAAAAGCATATGATAGAGTGTTAAGAGAGGTTCTATGGAAGGCTTTGGAGAAAAAAGGAGTTCGTATAGTTTATATTCGAGTAATCCAAGATATGTATAATGAGGCTACAACTAGTGTAGTAACAAATGGTGAATCTACAAAAGATTTTTCAATTACTATTGGTCTACATCAAGGGTCAACTCTGAATCCTTATCTTTTTACTTTAGTCTGGGATGTATTTACTGAATATACCCAAGAGCCGGTGCCACGGTGTATGCTTTTTGCAGATGATATTATTCTAATTGGAGAATCGAGAGCGGAAATTAGTGAGAAGTTGGAAAGGTGGAGACTAGCTTTGGAAGTTCATGGATTTCGTTTAAATAGAAGTAAAATGGAGTATATGGAGTGTAAGTTTAGTATGAGACACTATTTCTAGCACAAAAGTAAAAATTGGAGAACATATTATACCACAAGTTATACGATTTAAATATCTTGGATTCATCATACAACATAATGGAGAAATAAAAGAAGACATAAAACGTAGGATTCAAGTGGGGTGGATGAAATGGAGGAGTGCTTCGAATGTTATTGTAATAGAAGAGTATCATTCAAATTTAAGGGTAAATTCTACCGCACAGTTATAAGACCTGCAATGTTTTATAGAATTGAGTGTTGGGTAATAAAAGGTCAACAAGAGAATAAGTTTAATGTTGCCGAGATGAGAATGTTGTGTTGGATGAGTGGACACACTAAACGAGATAGGATTAGAAATGAATGCATTAGAGAGAAGGTGGAAATCGCACCTATTATAGAAAAGATTGTAAAATCAAGACTTAGATGGTTTTGTCATATTGGGAGGAGACCTATAGAAGTCTCAGTTAGGAGAGTCGATGAGATGAAGAATAGTCAAATAATTAGAGGTAGAGGAAGACCAAAGAAAATTATAGGAGAAATTATTAAGAGAGATTTAGATTTAAATGGTTTGTCTAAAAACATGATTTACGATAGGTGTTTATGGCGTCGATTGATCCATGTAGCCGATCTCACTTATTGGGAAAAGGTTTTGTTGTTGTTGTTGTTGTTGTATTGCTTTTTCTCTCTCTAAGCAGAAAGGGGCAGCAACATCAACATATGGTGCCAAGTATGTTGATGGCACCATCACATATGGAGGCTACTTTGACTTGATGGTTGAACTGAGCACTTAGTGATTCAAATCCCTGATGCCTTACCTTGCAAAGCTGCTGTGTGACGATCCTAAATTCTAACATCGGTAATTATAGTTAAATACATGATTAATAAATAATGACCAAGGTTTGGAGTCATTGCAACTAATCACATTAAGAAAATATGGGGGAATTTAAACCTTGATACTACTAGGATCATCAACTAACAACCATAACGGGAACATGCATAAAAGGGTTGTACCATCATTAAAGGTTTAGGATTCATCCATTAATCAATTTTAACCCGCAAAAACATCCCACCAATGTACTCATACTATTCCCTAACATTAGCCTTACTGAAATTAAGGTTTCTAGGTCAAATAAAGGAGTTTGGGAACCTACGCCGCGGCCTAAAACCTTTCCGCCGCGACTAAGTTAGGTTCTGGAGCTCGAAAACTGAGTTTTTAAACTTGCGCCGCGGCCTGGAACTCTTGTGCCGCGGCCAAGTTGCTCCCTGGAATTTTCCTGACTTTCGCCGCCGCGGCGAGTTTTGCTATTGTAACCTCCCTAATTAATTTCCTCGACTTGCGCCGCGGCGAGGTTACGTTCTGTCACCCCCTGGGCGATTATTTTCACTCTGCGCCGCGGCGAGATTTCTCAAGCCACGGCGTCCCTCGCCACTATCACTCCCTAGGTCGCGGCGAAGCCTTCTTGGCCGCGCCGTGACTCCCTTCTGTAGCTATTTTCCCTATATTTCGCCCCCTACACTCCATTTCTCTTCTTAGGGACACCCTAAGGTCACTTCCCCTTATTTTATATGGCTCTAATGGCATTTATCTACCTTATTTACCTAGCTATGCTTCCATTACCAACTCAAATCTTATATGCCCATTTTTTTCCTCCAATTACCTTCTATCAGCAAGTTTATAAAGTAACAACAATAGATTATACATGAACTACGATCAGCCATCCATAAATACTCAATCAATGGGGGTTCCATACATTAGGGGTTCATATCAATATCTCAAGGGTCACATTTCCATTAATAAGCAATGTTATAAGTCAGCATCAATTACAGCAGAAATAATCAGTCCATACAACAATTTCCAAATTAGGATGAGGTCTAACCCCTCATTACATACTTCCTCAATAAATCAAATATGCAAGCCTACACTTGGCAATACAGATACATGATGATGCTATAGATGACTTAACAAAATTAGCATCTACCCTATTACACTCAGACCAAGTGTAGCCTCCCCACACTAGGCCTCAGCTCATGGACGTTCATCCACTTGCTTGCCCTTATCCTTACCCGAGGAACCTTCATCTGAAATTATAATCCCACAAAACGGGGTGAGATACACATCTCAGTAACCAAGACAATTCTATCATATAATCCAGTTTAATCAACATATATGCATGAATCAAAATCAACATCAGAATCATATCAGTCATTTCAGCAAATGAAACAATTAGGCTATCATGATTACTATCCCATACTAGCAATCATATATTTAACATGTTAAAGGCCATTAACACTGGCAGAGGCTCGTCCACGGCACTTACTCCCCTTTGAGCACAACCAGGGCTCAGTGCATCTGGGGTTGATCATACCCGGTGCTCGATCGTAGCACATGCACGGGTGGCAGCCGCACCACAGCTCCACCATGGACTCACAAGGTCCAATCATAATACAACAGATAGCCAACCAATTCATTCAGCATTTCCAATCATTTATATATAGCAAATATGAAATTAAAGTAGATACATGCATGGAATTAATGTAAACCCCGGTTACCTCACTTGCAGACAATTGCAACAGCCACCACAATTCCCAAGTTCGGATTCAAGTATCTGCCACCAGAATTCTCAATGTTTCACCCAAAATCCTAAGCAAATTCGTACCAAATTAATACCCATAATATAAATAAGCTATAGGGGTTTCAAACCATCAAGAAAGCATCAAAATGAGGGGTTTAAACTCACCTAATGTCAGCCCTAGCCTCAACCTACGAATTTCATCAAGAAAACCCCAAATAACCACATTTCAGATTTTGGGTAAATGTGAAAATCCTCCAAATGAAAAACTAATCGGACCAAATTAAAGAGAAAGATGAGGGGGTTAAGTTCTATAACTATTACCTTGGCCAAATCTTGCTCTAAGTGTGTGAAAATGCAGAGTTTTTGCCCCAAACCCTAGCCTCCTTCTCCACCTCCGAATTTCACTTTTGAGTTTCAGCAAATGGGATAAGTGGCTGAAGTATTAGGGTTTTAGATGGGTTTAAGTTGGGTCAAAAATGGGTTATGGGTTGCTCCAAGGTCCAAGTTCAAATGGGCTTCAGACTTTAGCTTATTGGGCCAGTTTTCACTTGTTGGGCTGCAGAATTATTTTGGGCCAGTTTAATACATTGGGTTTCTGAAGTATAATAGGTTTTGGGCCTAATTTGAAGGGCTCAAGGGCTTGGGTCTGCACAAGGGTAATTGGGCCACTTAATTGAGCCTACACAAGATAAATCTTGGACCTCTACCTCATTAAATTAGTTTGGGTCTGCCTCTAATTCATTGGGCCTCCATTAGCCTCTTATCATGATTCATTAATTTGGGCTTAAGTGAAGTTTTTATCCCAAATAAATTTTTAACCCAGATTAACAATTTATCTCTCTAGAATACCTATTCACTAACTTGCCCAATTATCCTCTATTAATTATTCTTAATTAACCTTAATCCATGATTAACACTTTAATTAATTTCGGGGTGTTACATGCTGCTCCTCTACTTTGCGTTGGGATCACAGTGAATAGCTCACTTAGATACCTTGGTCTTGACAAGCTTGATCTTCATGTGGGTGTGGTTGGTCTTGGTGGCCTTTCTTCTTCTTTCCCTGGAAAATTTCCAATTCATCCAAACCTGCAAAATTTTCCTACATTTTCTTACTTTAAACCAACAAATTCTTATATCCTTCACATTTGAGAAATTCACTTTTCTATTCCATTTTCCCTCCCACCAAACAACCCAGTTTGTTATAGCTAATTATTGTTTGCATTGTAGTTTCCCCTGGAAAAATAGTTAGGATGAAATTTTCCAAGGTTAATTGCAATAACAACGTGTTGGAGCTTTATCATGGTAGTGGCACTGTATATAATAATGATCCACTAAATTGGGGAATGGTGGCAGAGTCTCTGAAGGGGAGGAGTTGAAGCGGATGGTAGAGGAGTAGTGGAAGCCAATGCTCTGGCTTGGCTAGAAGAGCTTGATGATATTGCAGGTGGCAGGCAGCGATTGCAAACTGTGATGCTGGGATGGAGGTGGAGTTGTTGGAGGAGGCTCATGTCACCATGAAACCCACAAACAATTGGGTCATGAAAAGCATGAACAAATGAACTATTGACAATTATGGGGTCACCACTGGCATGGATAAATGAACTATAGACAGAGAAAACGGTGCATACGTGGCACCTTCAGTATTACTTAGTCAGCCCAAATAAACAAGTTGTAATGGTAGGGATTAAAACTCAAATGTTCTATAAGGATCGCTTTTGGAAAAAAAAAAAATACAAATTATAAGGACTACATTGAAAATTCAAGTAAACTATAGGGATCGAATAATTAACTTTTCCATGAATTTGTTCTTTTTTTTTTTTTGGGGTCAAGATAAGAGTTTGAAATCTTCATTCCTTTGGTACTTTCTCTTACAATTCCCATTTTCAGTACTTTACTCATTTACCTACAAGGGAATGGTTTCTTCTAGACAAGCTAATTTGGAACTTAGACTACTTCTAAGGTCAAATATTTTGTTTGGACTGCATTAATCAAAAGGATAAACACAAATGACTTGTTGCAGGTTCAATGACATATGTGTAATGTATAGATCGGACTCAAAAACCTTGCCCCATTTATTTCTTCACCGTCCAGCGGTATGTTACCTTTTTGGTATTATTGGCGAAAGTTGGATGTGTCCTACTACTTTGGATGTTGGAACAATTCTCCTAATTTGATTAAAAGGATTTGGTAATAAGAAGGAAAACAAAACTTTATGGCAATGCGCAATTAATAGGGTTCTGTGGTTTGTTTTGGTTGGAGAGGAATACTTGCATCTTCTGGGGCATATCTTCACCTTTAAGTCTGTTATGTGATAGAACTGTGTATATGGCTTATCTTAGGTGCTCTACACAAGTTTTTTGAGGAAACCTCTATTTCAGATATGCAAAAGGACTAGAAATCTCTTGTGGATCTCCAAAGGGATTGGAAGGCTCTTTTGAGTAAGAGCATGGGTTGTTTTCTTTCGTTTTCATTTTTGGGATGGATCCCTTGTCCTCTGTCTTTGGTTCTCTTTGTACTATTCTCTTCTCATCAATAAACTCTTTTTCCATCTAAAAAAATAAAGAGTAGAAAGCTCTTTTACATTAGTAAGTTTGATAGGGATTTTGATACCTTGTTCTGTTTTGAGCATTTTCTTGTGTTTTCTGGTATGAGGATATCTTATCCTTCAACAAGATGTACGTTCTCCTCTGTCTAATTAAATTTCTTCTTTTATAAAAAAATGTTATTTTAGGGTCAGGCATCTTAATTTATGACAATTGGCAAAACTAGTTCAAGGTATTTTATTTTATTCCTTAGTTAATGCAATTTGTATTATGTGTGGAAAGTTGAACGTGAATAGTGTGTCAATTGTTTTATATTTTTGGTTAATGATCGGAAAAGGTAGCCTCTCCTAGCGCAAGTCTGAACCAGGTGGATTAGTTGGTAACTTGAAAGGAAGCCCCTTATATCTTTTTGTTTTATATTTGGTATTTATGTCATTTTTTCACCTAGTCATGGTAAAACATCAGTGTTTAAATTCATTAATCATCATATTTTCCTTGATGAATTTGTTTCTTATCTGTCTTCTAAGCACTTCTCTTCTTTCTATAATAATCATATTTCTTTTATTTTTTTGGGGAAATACTTTGTACTCCAAATGTTTAAAAAAAAAAAAAATTTTTATGAGAAATTTATGTATGTAGGTGCTCTTGATAGAGGTGGTGTTGGAGCACTCGAACTAGTTGCAATGGACATGAAAGCAAGGTTATAATATTTCCATATACAAATGCACCCTCAACCTTATGCACACGTTTTATGAAGGATATATTCTTTTGCTTCATTTTTCTCATTTCAGGGGGATGTATTTATGTCGAACACTTAGCTACAAGGGTGTTGAGTTTGAAGTTATTGAAGCACCGTTGGAAGATGAAATGATGGTAGGAGCTGATTTGTTTGTTTTCACAAATGACTTCCCCTCCTTGTACCTAGCTATTTTTTTACAAAAGAAATAATGATGGAGATTTACTTCTAAAATTTTTTGCTATCCTCTAAAGTAAGCATCAGTAGTGAGTAAGCTGAAGAAAACAGGGTGCCTGTTTTGGTAGGCTGTTTGTTAGTAGTCTGAAATGGTATAAATTCATTATATTTTTTTCTTTTACCCTACTTACACATTATTTTATATTTTGCATGGAAACATCAATCTGTTTTTGATAAAGATATCAACATTTTATGACAGATGTTACAAGTATGTTGAATTATGGATGTTGATTGTCTTGAATTGCTTTTGCATATTTTGATTCCTTTTGCTCTCTGTTTTTGTTACTTCTTGTGTTAATATGATGCAGATTTTTTTTTTTTTTAATCTTCTTTTTTCCCCCTTTATTGTTTAAAATGAAAATCCATGATAACATTGATTGTTTGGGACTTTGAGGTGTTGATAAACTGCTTATTTTGCATTGGAGCCCCAGAATGACTGAGGCTCTTAGTTATGCATATGTATATACTAAGAGAAAGGAATTGTTTACATAATAGAGATGTGTCTTGCATCTGTCTCTGGATGATCTCTTAGCAGCAGACTGGTTATCATCCTTCTTATATTATTATAGAATCTATAGTTGTCTATACAGTAAGTTTTCTATTTGCCTATCTTTTTAATTTAATATGCTTATCTGATGATCTTATTATTTGTATCAATTTCTTAGGATATGTATAAAAAGGCTGCAGAATTTTGGGCAGAATTACGTGTGGAATTGCTGTCAGCCAGTGCCTTTCTAAACAATGAGAAACCTAGTTCTAGTCAGCTATGGCGATTATACTGGGCAAGCCATCAGGTATTAGATCTTGTATGGGTGCTACTGTAGTACTGCCCAAAGATGCATATATAATTTATGTCTCTTAGATGTGTACTGACTAATTTATTGATTCTTTTGTTTCCTACTTTGCATTGTAATCTGCAGCGTTTTTTTAGACATATGTGTATGTCTGCCAAAATCCCTGCTGCTGTGAGACTAGCAAAGCAAGCATTACTGGAAGATAAATGTGTGGTTATTGGCCTTCAGAGTACAGGAGAAGCAAGGACAGAGGAAGCTGTGACAAAATATGTGTGTATTTGGTTTTGTTTTGTTTCCATGTAAAGCAAAATTGTTTTCTGCATTCCAACTTTGTCTCATAATTTTTATTTATTATTTTTGATAGGGTTCTGAACTTGATGACTTTGTTTCCGGTCCTAGAGAATTGTTGCTAAAATTTGTGGAAGAAAATTATCCATTGCCAGAAAAGCCTGAACTTCTCCCAGGTATTCTTGTGCCTTATTTTGCTAGATGCATCTCATATATATCATTGTTATGCATTTAGATGTTCTTCTGTATTTCAATCATAGGAGAGGATGGTGTAAAGGAGCTCCAAAGGAAAAGGCACTCGGCAACTCCTGGTGTTTCTGTAAAAGGAAGGGTTAGAAAAGTAGCTAAGTGGCAACCTCCTAGTGATGCTGAGAGTGATGAAGAATCTGAAAGTGAGCCTCTTTAAAACAAATTTGATGAATCTTTTGTATCTACCCTTGTTTTTGTGTTATGCTTCCAATGCATATGCATTAAGCCCCTTTTCATAATGCTTTGTTACAAACTTGGTCTTAGTCATTGGCTGAAAATATAATATTACACATAATGTACAATTATAATTGTTAATAGGGTATTTTATCTAAGAAACAATTATTTCATGCCTATTGGTCAATGACCATCAACTTGTTTGCTTGTCCTTGATAATTATTCTCTCTTAGTAATTATCTATGTGCTGCATCAGGTATAAGTCGTGTATATTTCTCTCTCACATGTTAATGGATCAGCAAACCTGCCTCTTTTGTACAAAAAAGTTCATCTTGGGTAAAACTCATTTGTTGGAATCTTGTGATTATGAGCTCATTATAGGCTCATTCATTTTCTGATTCTCCCTTGTTTGTTACATGGGATTTTAGTATCACAGTCAACTTATTTCTTTCCTTTTTTATTTCCGTGTACCATGCTATCTTTATTATGTACTTATTTCCTTGTTTTCCTCCTTGATTTCTGAGATTGGTTGGCTGATTCCTAGGGTCAATTATCTTCTTTATATTTACTGCTCCTATTTCAAAATAATATGAATCAGAATAGACTTCTGAATTTCAAATTTCTAGATGGTATCAGAGCTTTCATTCGGCCAAAGGGATTTTTTGATCAGCCTTCACTGCTGATTTTCTTTGCTCTTTCAACTTTGAAACTTCAGAGGTTGTTCTTGCAAAGCCTACTAGCTTGAACCACTTGTTTGGCAAAACACAAGCATAACACAATTTAGGTGGGGAAGAAAAGGTTGAGACTACCACTGAAATGGCATTGGAAAAAAAAGGGAGACTCTATGAAGGTGATGTTGTTGACCTAGGGAGGCTTCAACTCGTTGCCAGTGATTGCTATCACTCACAAACTCAATGGACACAATTATCCCTAATAGAGCTGGTCCGTGTGGATGTTTGTAAGTGGTAAAGGAAAGGAGGAATACTTGAGTGGCTTCTGAAAAGCGTGACCCAAGTACAAAAAATGGTGTGCTAAAAAAAACCTTGTAATATCATGGTTGGTTAATTCCATGAGTACTGAAATTGGGGAGCTTTAAATGTACTATAAGTTTGCCCATGATATATGGGAATTTGCTCGTGAATCCTACTCTACTTGTGAAAGTGCCACTGAAGCCTTTGGAATTGAGAGCCGCATGCATGACCTTAAACAATGGGAAGTGCCGTTAAATTAATATTATAACACTGGCAAAATATTGGCAGCAACTTGATGCATTGCAAACCTACATATGGGAATACCCATGTGACGCAGCTAACTATCAAAAAATTGTTGAGAAGAATAGTATTTATAAATTTTTGATGGGCCTCAACAACACCTATGATGAAGTTGGCGGGAGAATTCTTGCAAGAACTCCTCTTCCTTCACTCAAAGAGGTTTTCTCTGAGGTTAGGTGTGAGGAGGCTAGAACAAAGTTGATGTTAAAACTCCCTAATGAACCAATGCCTACAAAGTCTATGTGAGGAAGAAAAAGGGCCAAAAGGATGCTAAGTGGGGTAATGTGTATGTGAGGAAAGAAAAGAGTGAGGCCTAATAAAAGAATTGAGTATGTGGTGGCTGAAACAGAAGGGCTAAATGGGGAAACCAGCTAGGAATAACAAACTTTGTCGTGTGTGATGTGTGATGTGTGTGTGTGTGTGAGAGAGAGAGAGAGAGAGAGAGAGAGAAAGAATGCAGCTGGGGGTGGTATTTTGATGGGGGAGGTAGCTGAGAGGAAGTTTGAGGATTTTGTTCCCTTTTCCCTTATTTTCAGGAGTGTGTTTCCTTTTCACTTATTCTGAGCTCTGTAATTTGCATTTCAGCCTACTTGTTCCTCTATTTGAGGAGGTAGCTGCTGTAATTCTGAAATATAAATAATACCAGAATTGAGCTCCATCACTCCCATTTCCAGTTTCATTGAATCATATGCACTTGTTGCTTGAGGAACCAATTTTTTTTTTGGGAGCTGATAGCAAGCTGAAAAGATAGACCCGTGCATGGTGTGATCATTGTAACAAATTGTGTCACACTACGGACAAATGTTGGAAAATCTATGGCAAGCCTGCAAATTGAAGTCAAGACAAAGGGATGAAACTAGTGAGTTAGTGATAACCACTGAGGAAATACCTCTACTTGAAAATAATCTATTTTCCAAAGAGCAATGGAATTGTTGCAAAAATTGCTTAGAAATCAGGATCAAAAGGATCTAAACAGTTCAGAGAAAATTATTGGGTCTAGTTCCTCTGTTCAAATTGGAATTGGAATTTGTGAAGATGATTGGCAATGTTTACTCCAAGTTGTGCCTAGGGGAATGTTGGAATCTCATGGTTATGAGCTCATTATGGGCTCATTCATTTTCTGATTGTCCCTTATTTATCACACAGGATTTTAGCATCATAATCAACTTATTTCTTTTCTTTCTTATTTCCATGTATCATGCTATCTTTATTATGTATTTATTTCGTTGTTTTCTTGCTTGATCTCTAAGGATGTGTTTGGTTGAGTGATGTAAAAAAGAAAAGAATCTAAAATGTGGGTAGGTGGGATAATAGATGAATTAGAATAGACTTCTGAATTCCAAATTTCTACATCATTTAATTCCATTGGGATTAGTTTGGTACTTTTTTAGGGGGCTAGTTTTAACCAAGTGTGAAGAGCTGCTAAGAATGGTGTCTGACAGTTTTATGTCAACAGTTTGGTTTGTTTCTTTTTTAAAAAAAAATGTTTGTCTTGGGTAAACATATGTGTTTGATTTGAAAACCAAATACTGCTCTTTCCTCCTAAATATGGGCTGTGTGTGTGTCTAATTTTGAATTTTTGGCTCATTTTTTCTTAAAACATTATCTGGTTGCTGTTGCTTGTGGAACAAATTGTTTGGAATCCTCGGAGAACTATGGTTGGAGCAGTTTCTCTTGACAAGGTGTTTAGGGTTTGGTAAGATTATAAGAGTGAGGAGGCCAAGACTCTTTAGTGCTATGCAGTCTTTTTTGGGTCTATGGTGTATTTGGAACTAGGCATCATGGAAGTTTGAACATATTTTTAACTCAGCTGTTCTGGAGGTTTAAGGATTTTGTTTGATGTCATTCCAAAATAATCTAGAAGTAGCACCAGATTCTGAAAATTTAACAGGTTTAACAAACAGAATATTCTATGAGCTGCCCTCCCCTCACGCCTCCTTCATTCACTGAAACAGTACTAAGCTCACTCCTCTAAACTTTTATTGTGGTCATAGCCCATTCAACATGCTTCTCGTGTTAATTTGACTATTATTGGGACATTCTTAATGTATCATTAAATTCCTTGCTACTAGTGGATAATTTTATGAACTGATTTGTTTTATATTTGATCTATCTCAGTTTTGATAATCAATTTGACATGTGCATAAACAAAAGTGTTTGTTGAATGATAGTTTTAGTCATGAAGACTAACATTAGCGGTACCTACTTTCTTGCAATGGTTGAGATTTGGCTTTTATGTGAAATATGGTTTTTGTGACAAATTGTTAGCAGAAAGTAGTTGATTAAAGTTCATGGTCCAAATTCCCACAATAAATGCCAGGCATGGGTTGTTTCAACCTAAGGGTACATTGGCCCTTGGATAATGTTTCTTAGCCATTTTTGATACATACCTCTTGAGGCTCTTTTTGTGATGATTTTAGGTTTATTTTGTTATGTTATTTATTTGGTCTATTTCATAGTGCATGGAATCTGCTCCTCTCATCTCTGGTTATATCACCCTTTAGGCAACATTTTTAATTAATAAAATGCCATTTTCAATAGAATTAACACAAATGACATTGCAATTCAAAAACGTAACAACCTTGTGTCCTATAATTTATATTATGTGCATGTGTACTGCAGAAACTGGAGCTTTTCTTATTTTTTTCATTGTTGAGTGGCTGTTCTCTTGTGGAGTAAGTTTGGGATTTTTGTTGAGAATTGGGTTTATCTGCAGGATTTAGAGCAGATTCTTTTTATATGGTTCAAAGGTTTTGGCCATACAAAGTATGGTAGAACTTTGTGACAATGTGTGGTTTATGCAGTAATTTGGAATATATGGCTAGAGCGGATTGCTAGTATTTCTAGGGGTGGTTCATTGTCTCAAAATGACCTATGGACAAGAATTTTGTTTGCATCGTCTTTTTGGCACTAGGCTGAAGTATCACTTAAGGGAGTGTTTCTTTTGGATTTGAATGGGGACTGGGCAGCACTGCTGCATGTTTAACCTTCTTTTTCCTTTTATTTTTTGCTAACTTGTTCTGAATTTTGTTTTAATGGAAATATACATAATCCTCCTCATTTTTATCTTTCTTCACTCTTAATATAGTTCTTTTATCTAAATAAATGAAATTCTCCATTTTCATCTTTTGTGGTATCTTTTATTAAAATCTGATGTGTGAAACGTGATAGTTTTGGAAGACAAATTTGATACCTGCTCTTGGTTTCATTTAATTATTTTGACTGGGTTAATGCAGCTGACTCTGCTGTTGAATCTACTGACTCTGATGATGAGTTTCAGATATGTGAGATTTGCAATATGGATGAGGTAATTTTCTGTTTTTATATCCATAACTATTAATGAACTGTTTTGATGCCAGTAATTGCTGGAATTACTTGTTATTTTTCCGTGCAGGAAAGTAAAACATTGCTCAAGTGTTCCTGCTGTGGTAAATTTGTCCATTCAGCATGCTTGGTGCCCCCAGTTATTGATTTAGTTCCTGAAGAATGGTCATGTCATTTGTGCAAGGAAAAAACAGATGAATATCTTCAAAAAAGACAAGCCTACATAAATGAACTCCAGAAGAGGTTGATAATTTATATGTTTTTCTTTTGAGGTCTGAGGATTTGGTTGTGGGAATTCTTGGGCACAAATGGTGTACTTTAATAGTTGTGCATCTGACCATTGGGAACTGCAGTTAATTTGGGATTTTCATAGTGGGGTCCCCCTATGCAGTATTTGCCAATCTAAACTGCCTGTTTCTATTCTTGTGGTCCAATGCACAAACTGACTGGTGCACCATAAGTACAGAAAAATCTCTTCTAGAGCTCTTGTTGTAATGATATCAGCTATCTTTGTATTTGGAATAACTGCTTGCTAAGAGGAAATCACCAGGCATTATGATGAAAAAATGACCAAAAAGTGAAAAATGTAGACAAGAAAAGAGAAGGGAGACAATGATGAATGAATTATGAATTTATTACAGGTATGATGCAGCCTTGGAGCGCAAGACAAAAATCTTAGAGATTATTCGTTCTTTGGATCTTCCAAATAATCCTTTGGATGATATTACTGACCAGGTAGAGATCACATGTTGATTGACAGACTTATTGCATTGGAAAACATATGTTTAAGCTTATATTTGCCTTCCTCTCTAACTGCACAACTTCCTTTTCTTGGGCATTTATTTTGTTGACTGTTATGTAGCATATGCCAACTTAAAATTTGCCTATCAAGTCTAATAATTGGTCACTTGCAGCCCCATAATTTAGGAAACAAGAAAGAGCAATTACTATGACATTGAATATATTTGCTGAAACATATACATATTTATGCATCATGGGAAGTATTCCAGCTTATCTATTTTGGCTTAGAAGTATATTTTAGAAAGGATATAAAGATGCAAGGGAGCAGTAAATATATGCTGGCTTTTTCTTGTATTACAATTGTTGTCATGGAGCAACTAAATTAGCTTGTTTATTATACTGTGAGTTTGGATCCTTGCTTATGTTGGAAGTTTAATATATCTGGTTGCTTGGAATCATTAATGTTTCAGGAAAGGTTGACTTAATAATTCAAGAATAGAGCGAGTTGTGTCATTCATGTCATTGTTTGTGTTCTACAAGTTTAAACAACTGTAGATTGTTGAATTTGTGGTAGAAGTTTTCTACCTTTCTTCCTGTACTAACTGCTTCATCCATGTATCCTGGCAAAATAATTTCAATTTTTGTTGATGATGCATATATTGAGGATCAGGCAGCTTCTCTTGTTCTCATATTTGCGATTGAATGTTGAAGTTTGTATTTGAAGATATTATTCATTGCCTTTATGTTTTTAGCTATGTTTTCTACTATCATCTAGATCTCTGTGTAATAAACTGGACAGGGACACATTTCTGTTAGTGGCTAATTTAGTCAAGTTTCATTGTTGGATATGCCGATGGATTGGCAAGTGTCTTACTTGATGCTCTGTTGAGCGTTTTTATTTCTTTCCTTCTCTTCTGTAATAAAATTTCTTCTTTTATAAAACGAATAAATTAATTAATTGGTCAAGGTGACTTATTCATCATCTAGCTGGTGTCTGCTTGTAATATAATTCTTTTTTTAAGTAAAGAGGGAAGCAATTTAGATGATTGTCATTTGGTGAGGTATAATGGTAACTGTTTGGCTGTAATTGGTTGGCCTTCTTCGAATGTGGGATATGGAACCTTGTGAGTGACTTAAGGTTCTTTATAGAATTAGCAACTAAGACCAATATCATGTTTAAGGTTTGGAAGCTGATCCATCCTATGCCTGATTATTGTGTTAATAGTTTATCTCTTGCTTCCTTGTATTTCCCCCCCCTCTTTTTAAGAGTATTACAGACATTCCTTGGAGAAGTCAGAATGTTATAATCAGGAACTAGCTGTGAAGAGCAATTTGGGCATCCGATATTTGTGGTTACAAAGGGGGCATAGGGAGATTGGAAATATTGCTTCTTAGAAGATTTTAGGTTCCATTTTCTATATAATTTTGCTTGTTTATTATATGAAAGAAGAGATGCTGACACAGAATTAGAAGGGCTGAGGGATATGTTTATTGGAAAGAGTAATACATGGATAGATGGTAAGATATCCTCCTAATGATGGAAAAAAGGAAAGGCATAAAGAAAACATAATGGAATCATAAATGTAATAAAGCTGGCCATCTCTGCATATCCAACAAAGGTACCCGCCTGAAAGAAACCATGAGAGGAACACCATAGGAAGCCAAAGTAACTACCCTCTCCAACACTAGCTGTAAAGGCCACGAGACACCATTAAAAATGTGTGCATTCCTCTGCAACAAAATCTTTAAGCATGATTCCTTATCTTCCTTTGCAGAATAGACATATCTCTTCATTTTTTGGATAGAGAAAGAATTTATTGATGAGAAGAGAAAACAGTACAGAAATGAAGGGCAAGTAGTCCTTCCAAAACCAAGAAAAAAACTAAACAATCTTTAGCTTAGAAGAGCTTTCCAATCCCTACGTAAGTCCACAAGGGATGCACTCCCTACAAAAATCATTAGCTGAACCTACAGGGAGGACATAAAAATAATTCCATCTCAAAGATGTGATGGAAGAAATCTGACTAAAAATTCTCGCATTTCATTTTAACTGAAGATACCACAATCCTGCAAAAACACATATCTGTTATTATATTGTGCTATTATCTTCCTTTGTCATTGCTTCCATATACACTAGATACTGTCTACAGATTGGGGAGATAAGATAAATTTTTGTTGAAATGATGCTTGATGCTATCTAATTCTCGTCTCTGGTTGCTTTAATTGTATTAAATATGCAGCTAGGAGGACCGGAGAAAGTCGCAGAAATGACGGGAAGGAGAGGCATGCTTGTGAGGGCCCCTAGTGGGAAAGGTGTAACCTATCAGGCTCGTAATACGTGAGTTATAGCTTGCCTTCCTGTCTTATTTGTATAGTAGATTTAATGATAACCAAATTGCCACTGTATTCCTTTAGAAAGGATGTCACTATGGAGATGGTTAACATGCACGAGAAGCAGCTCTTTATGGACGGTAAGAAGTTAGTTGCTATCATATCTGAAGCTGGATCAGCCGGTGTTTCTTTGCAGGCGGATAGAAGAGCCATTAATCAGGTACATCAAACTGTTTTGAAAATATTTTCATCCCATTTATTGGTGGCTTTGTTTGTCCTTATGTTCTGATGTTACTGCTTGGAAACAGCAGATATCATATTCTTGACTGAACTTTAGACATCACTTTAATTCTTCATTGATTGTTCTGTGTTCCCATTCTGTGCTCTTTGACCTTTGCACAACAGAAAAGAAGGGTTCATTTAACTCTAGAACTTCCATGGAGTGCTGACCGTGCAATTCAGCAGTTTGGAAGAACTCATCGGTCAAATCAAGCTTCGGCCCCAGAATACAGGTCACTTGACACTTAGGATTTAAATAGATTCTGTATACCACTTTTTTGCTCAGTTTATATATATATATATATATATAGAAGAAGAAGAAGAAGAAATACTTCATTGTTATGGTGGTTTAAAATTATCAAGTTTTTAGAGTTTAGCACTGAATCCTGTAGGAAAAGGCTTTGTTTGATATTATATGGGGAAGGTGACACAGAGGAAGTACAAAAGAGAAGGAAATAATATATTCTTCATTCTAAATGATTATGTTGAGTAAGATGAGGACTAATGAAGCATGCGTTCACATGCTTTAGATACTGAGCATGGGGCAGCTAGAATGGGAGAGATAAGTTTATGAGAAATTCTAAGGCTCCTTCAAAGGTTAAGGCTTTTGCTGAGTATGTACTAAAGAGGACAAGAACTAATGACTTGCTGCATGTGAGAAGACCTACAGAGCTTTGCCCTTGGTAACCTCTTTTAGTGTTTCTAAAGTTCAGAAACATAGCCACTTGATTTTTCGTTGTCTGGTGTACTGGTCTTTGTGATGTTAGCTGTTTTTGATGTTTAGACAGATGTTTTGTCCTACCCTTTTGGGCTTGCTGATGATTAGATGTCTGAGGTTTGGCAGGAAAAGGATGGGCGGAGTTTTGAGGAGTTCCGCAATGTTTTCTTGTTATGAGTTTTTGGAATAAACAGGGTTTTCAAGTTTTTAATGCTCGGAAGTGTGCATTTGCTTCCCTTTGGTGCTCAGTTCCTGGATATTTCCAGTGTGTCCATATTTCTACAATACATTGATTTTGATGTTATCATTCTGTTTCCCTTCTCCTTTTCTTTCTCCTTTGCTAAAGCTTTTCTTGCTTTTTCAAAATATTAAAAAAAAAAAAAGAGAAATGGAGGGAGGGTGAGGGGAGAATGCCATTGAATTGTCTCCTTGCATTGCTTGTCTTGCTGGACCCCTCCATGTCTCTTTGTGTGCGCATGCGAGCGCATGTTATATGTTTCCTTATGTGGATGTTTGACACCTAAGAAGAGTTTACTGTTTCTCTTGGGATAAGGATTATAATCCTCCTGTGAATTGTAACCTAGTATCACATTAAAATCTTTAAAAGCTAAGAAAAGATGTCAGAACTCTAGGTCTGATTTAAAATGATCACAATGAAACTCATCATTGGAGCACCATCCAGATGCAGAACCTGTTGTGCTTAACTAAAATCTTGCATATGCTCTGCAGGTTACTCTTTACCAATCTTGGCGGGGAACGGCGGTTTGCATCAATTGTTGCTAAGAGATTAGAATCTCTTGGTGCTTTGACTCAAGGGGACCGCAGGTAAGCTGGATTCATCTGTTTTCTGTTTTCAATGAGCTAACATGAATGACTTGGCATATTTCACGATGTTCCTCACTCTATGGATGGATGTGCTACAGGGCTGGACCTTTATTAAGTGCTTATAATTATGATAGTGCTTATGGAAAGAGAGCTCTGATGATTATGTACAAAGGAATAATGGAGCAGGTATCATGATTTCTTTGAAAATGACAAATATGCATATTGACGGGCTAAATATAGTAAAAGAATGGCTTAAACCCATCCACTGACAAAATTGTTTTCTAGGATTCTCTGCCAGTTGTACCACCAGGATGTATATCTGACAGACCAGATACAATCCAAGATTTTATTGTTAAGGCAAAAGCTGCTCTTATATCTGTTGGAATAGTTAGGGACACGACTCTTGGTAATCCTTTTTTTGCCCTTACATGCTATTGGCTGGAATGGTTCAAAAATAATTGAATATTTTCTAGCTATCTCAGGATTGGTTGTTGATTGTAGGAGTATAGTTTGTGATACCACATTCCATTGCTTAGTCTTATCTTCTCGTAATTCAATTTTCTGCTTCCTATATTTGTAGGTAATGGTAAAGATCTTGGAAAGTTATCTGGCCGCATTATTGATTCTGATATGCATGATGTTGGACGATTCCTCAACCGGCTTTTGGGACTACCTCCTGAAATTCAGAATAGGTCTGTCTTCTGTGTACTAAGTAATGGGATGCTTCTAGTTTTGGCATCTGGTTCAATAAGCTAAAAACTGCTGTATGAACAGGTTATTTGAGTTATTTGTGAGTATCTTGGATCTTCTCATTCAGAATGCTCGCATTGAAGGTAACCTTGATACTGGCATTCTTGACTTGAGAGCAAATGTCGTTGAACTACAAGGGACTCCAAAGGTTTGCTGTGCTGGATTTCTTTCAGCCACTCATTTAATTATGTTGAGTCTCTTTTATAACTAATATGGAGAAGGGGGTGGGGGCTATTACTTTTCTTGCAGACAGTCCATGTTGATCATCCAACTGGGGCTTCAACTATTCTCTTTACATTTATCTTGGATCGTGGGATCACATGGGAGGTGCTTGTTCCTTTCAACATGACCCAACTAATGGGATGCTTTACAGGGATAAACTTATCTTGCTGATTTGTTACTTATTTTTAATGTCAGTCTGCAAGTAGCGTGCTGAATGAAAAGCAAAAGGATGGGCTTGCTTCAGCTAACGATGGCTTCTATGAGTCCAAGAGGGAGTGGTTAGGAAGACGTCATTTCATTTTGGCATTTGAAAGGTATATTCAGTTTTTTAATATTGTTACCCAATTTTATATTCAGTTTCATTGAATTTAAACTCATAGGAAGTTTAGCTTAAATAAGAAGCATCTTTGGCCATTGGCTTAAGGTGGGGGACATAAGGAGCCTGAACTAAACTCATAAAGAAAGCTGATACACATTTTGACAAGAATTAAAAGAATTTCAACCCTTTTTTCTTGGGTTATTAACCCAAAATTCTCTATATGAACTTATTTATCAAATCAGGGATTGATTTAAATTTTGCATTAAACCATGTTGATCTCATTTTAAATTTTTGACTTCATCTATTTATCTATCCATCTCCCTCTCTCTCTCTCTCTCCCCCCCCCCCCCTGCTATTTTTTTTAAATTTGTTGTAGAACTTGTTTTGTAGAGTTAAGTTTTGTTTGTTAATGTACTTAATTCACCCCCATCCTTGGTGGCACATACAAACTTAGAGGCTCTCCTTACTGATGTCATTGTTTTGGTTCTTTGTTTTCTTCCAGTTCTGCCTCTGGGATGTACAAGATAGTTCGGCCCCCGGTTGGAGAGTCACTGCGGTATGTGATTAATAGCTGTCTGGTCTCATTGAGCCTTTCAGGTTGATTGTTTTGTTTACCTGTTTTTTTCTCCCAATGGTAGGGAGATGAGCCTGGCAGAATTAAAGAGTAAATATAGAAAAGTTTCATCTTTAGAAAAGGCTCAAATTGGTTGGGAAGAAGAGTATGAAGTTTCATCTAAACAGGTATGTGTCCTCAGTAAGTTATTTTTAATAAGGTTGCAAGTTTCTCCATTATTTTTAAATTCTAGATTTCATACACGTTTAAAATTTAATAGTGGGCATTTATTTATTATGCAAATGGTCATATGGAAATTCATTTATAACAATATTCCTTCCTTTCTATATCTCTTCTTTGTTCTTCTCTGCATAAGTGGAATTCTTGAGAAAAAACAGCCAGGGGAATGCAAATAGCTAGTATTAATGCACCAGGAAATCAGTTATTTCTACCACCATTCCAAGATCAACTGATATGCTTTAGTCCTAGCCAAATAAACAAATGCTTTCTCCTATAGACTATCCCGTTTGCAGATTGGCCTAAAACATTCCCAATTTGTGCTGGAGCAGTTTCTGGCTATTGCCTCAGCTGGACATTATGGTTACTGTGATGAATATTCTCTTCATCTAGCATAATGAATAATCCACTATATTTGTTGTTCAATGGTTATGGTTTGAAGCTTGTCTTGTCCACATCAGGTTTTCATAGTTGTAAAAGATTTCAAAAAATGTTCACAATGGCACCATTATAAAGGGAGTAATTTGGTAATACTTCATGTGTGGAACATACGAGAAAGACAGTTAACTATTGCCTGCTCGATTTAAGAGAAGGCTAATCACTGTTTGGTTCAAAAGAAATGAAAAGAAGTATTGCATTTTCTAATGTTGCAACTTGGAAGTATATAGAATCTATGTTGGAACATGTATTTGCTATTAGTTAGGGCCATATGCTGTTCACTCCCGCTTCTCTTTTAGTAAGAATAATTGTGAATGATCTTCTACGGTTCAAAGGTCACTATACATATTTTTAATCTTAAAATGAAGTCAATTTACATATATACGTCATTGTTGTTGGGAAAATCATGTTAATATTTGGACCCAGAGATCCAATCTTTCGTCATGTTTTGCGTTGTTGTGAATTTGTGGCCCAATTGACATTTACTAAGTTGAACCATATAGTTATTCATGGGTTGATTAATGATTATTATAGATTTTGCACTGCTGGTTCATGCTATGTACGCTGGCAAGTTGACTTTTCATTCCGTCATGTTTTCCATTGTAAAAGCTTTGTGGCCCAATTGACGTATACTAAGTTGAACCATAAACTATTCATGGGTTGATTAATGATTATTATAAATTTTGCACTGCTGGTTCATGCTATGTATGCTGGCAAGTTGACTTTTCGTTCCTTATATTTTTCATCAGTAGCTTCATCCATCAGAACATAGATATGCTAGAATGCATGTCCGCTATTAACTAAATACACGCCCTTTTAGACTTAAGGAGAACAAATATGAAGTATTTGATGGCTCTACGTTATTTTACATATCTTTTTGCTTCTTTTTACCTTTCTTGGCAGTGTATGCATGGTCCCAATTGTAAGCTCGGCAATTTCTGTACAGTTGGCAGAAGACTACAGGAAGTAAATGTCTTAGGTGGCCTCATTCTTCCTGTCTGGGGAACTATAGAGAAGGCCCTATCTAATCAGGTACTTAAGCCAGCATATAATATGCCAGAATCCAAAACATTCTAGTGAGAAAAATTGTGTGCTAACATTTTGATGATCTGGTGACTGGGTTGTGCAGAGTCTTAGAATGGCTAGGTTTCTTGGGAAAAATAAGTAACAGATGGCTTTGGTGATGATATAGGATGAATTAATATTATTATAGTAAACTATAAGTTCCTTCTTTCGTGAAAAGGCTTCCATTGTGGGGGGTCCTGGTGGCTCATCGAATCATTAAAGAATTATGAAATGCTTCTGGCTGTAGTCATGACTGATTAGATGTCTTTCTAATTGTCATTACTTTCAAGTATTATTTCTTTTAATATATCTCATGAAAAGATCTACTAAAAACCACACATAACAATCTCTACAGGCCCGCCAAAGCCATAGGAGGCTACGTGTTGTACGCATTGAAACTACTACAGATAACCAACGTATAGTTGGTCTTCTTGTTCCTAATGCAGCAGTTGAAACTGTGCTTCAAGGTTCTCTCTCTCTCTCTCTCTCTCTCTAAACATGCACTTATTATTTGCTTACGGATAAGATAGAAAATGAGATATTTGTGTGTGTAGTGGATTTTGACCTAGTTTTAAGATTGAATAACATCCTATTCTTTAATACTTTTTGCTAGATTTATTAATGATGTGGGTAGAAGTGAATTGAGTTTTAGAGGCATAAAATTGTGGGCTGAATTGCTTGTTTTAATCTCTAATCAAGATGAAATCCTGTATGGATAATTGATATGATAAGAGCCTCTAATTCAAATTTGGGTTTCACCTAAATATATATTCTGACGTTGTATTGTTGTCTAATCAAGAAATGAATACATAATGCAAAAGCATTAGATATTTTCCCTGTCTGCTCGTTTCAGTGCTTCAAAAATATGAAAAGATGAAAATGATACTGCTTTTTTGTGTGCTAAAATACAAATTGCATTGAAAACAAAAATATCTTGTTTTGCCTTAAATCAAAATCTTCAAAAGTAAAATATTTGCATTCTTAACTGCAATCTTTGCAAATTCATCGGAGCTGACTAAGCTATGCATTATCCTATTTCTATGAATTTTGATCTCATTCATTGTTTGTGAAAAGGTATTGTGGAAGCCAATCTAATTTTGACTTTTGATATCTCTTACAGGTTTGGCATGGGTACAAGAAATCGATGATTGAGCTGGGACTACAGATTTTTGTCATCTTTTTTGTTTTTTGCAAAGTGGCAACTGGTTGCTGCCGTCAGAAAGTTGCTTACATTATTGCCAATATCTGGTGGGTTTGAGCTGCACAAGCAGTTTTTGTTTGAAGAAAAGGCTCAACCTTAACGCTGAATTTATTTTTGGAGGGGGAAAGACTAATCCTCTGCATCATGCAACAGAATTGTGCAGTCTCATTTTTTATGATTTTTTAATAGCATCACCCATTTTTGGCATATAATTGCATTTTGTATATTTGTAAAGGTCACTGAGCAAGTGAAGGACAGTAGATGCCTAGGTTGTATCACATATAGAGTTCAGTCTGAACCAGTTTGTATCACTCACAATATCGTTGAAATTATATATGAAGTAAATATTCCTTTGTGCAACACTTGCTGTCACAAACTCAATATATGATCATACTTAAAAAACACATCTTATTTTGTATTTCTGTCTCTGCATTGTGCATCTTATCAGCACACAAAAGGAGCATCAACATGGTGGTCACTGCAATAGAGTCCAGGTTTCTGAGTAAAACCCTGCCTCTGTAGCTTCTCCCTAGCCCTCATCACAAGCTCCTGGTTAGTAACAGCACCATCAGTCTCCTCTATTATAGTCTGAATGGCATTGCTAAAAGCTCCATAAGCTTGATCAGAATCTCCAGAAGGGCTTGCATCTGCAGAAGTTTGATCAGACTGGCAACCGCTCATCAGTATTCCGCCAGATGGAAGGCGGCGATTAGTTGATCCAGCATACACCTCGTGCTTGCTCTCCACGTGTGTCTCCAAGGCAGGTTTCGCATATCCCTCGTCATTTTCATTCAGTTTTTGTTTGAGAAACTCTTGGGCAAGACTACCCACCATACTCAAAAACCCACCCCCGTCTTCTCCACTTTGGTCAGTCTCATGTTGGAGTTTGTTCAACACAATTTTCATGAACTTCTTCACTTTGGGGCTAGCATCTTCCCCAAACACATCAAAAAGTGTAGGTCTCAGCTTCCCCACATCTATATCATCTTTCCCAGTTTTCTGCTTCAGTATTTCAATCAGAGTTGACAGGGGTAAAGACCTACTCTTCACATAGCCATGATCACCCCCACGTGAAACTTCAAAATCTCTTGCTTCCTCATCGTCGTCCCTGTGCCTGTGGTGGTGACGCAGTCCAGAAGGGATGTGAATGCCGCGAGACTCAATTGCATCTTCCACAGTTCGACTCAGAAAGCTTTTGAACCCAAAACCAGAGCCGGAATGCTGTTCACCTTCGCCCACTGTGCTCTCTCCTATCTGCTCCTTGGTGTCTTCAATCAGGCCACCACTGTGGCAAGAATCAGATACAATTGTGATCTTACAACCTCGAGGCACCTCGTCTACAAATTGCTTGAAATCGTCATCTATTTACACAAAATCATATTAGAATTGTTTCCCAATAAGAGTCATGCCAACGTAAAAGTGATTTTACAGAAAATTCCTACTTTAAGAATACACCCAGCTAAACATTCCAGCAGAACAAATGGATAGAAAGTGAACTTGAATATGAAATTCCCTAAATCTGATGGGGTCACAAGTAAACTATCACTCAATCAGCTTCACGTTTGCTAATCAAATCTCTATCCTCTTTCTTTGTTAGAAATATGAAAAATTCTACGGAACCCATAATGTGCCGGTACCTTAACAGTTGACAATAGTACTAATTAAACAGGATAACCTCTATCCTTCCCTGTAGCGTTTGCAGTAACCCCATTATTGCAGACGATCCGAATTTATATCGCTGGCTATCTTTTAGATACCGAAGAATTGTCCTAGAAATATTAATTATAAATTTTATATCCACTATTTTAATTTCAATATCAAAAAGAGCAGACATTAACATCCCAATTAGTCAATTACTAAGGAATAAAATACCAAATAAATATCACAATCAGCATACACAAAATTTTGAATCCAGTTCTCAAAACTATCCAATTCGAAGCAACTTTTGTGTAATTTCATTACTTTCCAGTACTTGCATATCTAAAATAATACTATGATTATGTTTCTAACTTTAAGTGCGTGTAGTGTATGTGTAGCTTTCCAATGAAGATCTTAATAAATATTCATCCGAAGAGGGAAAAAAGGAGGCAGAGAGAAATAATAATCTTTTATAGTATAAATAAATAAAACTTAAAAGGCAAGATTGAACACGTTAAAAAAAAAAAAAAAAAGTCTGTGGGCCAAAAGGAATATTGAAAATGGATCAAAAATCAAATGAGGAAAGTTGAAAGAGTTGACCGGTGATGAGATTCATGTCGCAAGGAACAATGCACTCGTCGTAGCCGGTGTCGTCGTCCTCCCCGGTCTCAGCGGGGAGGCGCGTGCCGTGGCCGCTGTAGTGCACGAACAGCACGTCCCCTGGCTCCGCCGACCGCACGAGCTCCATCACCGCCGATCGAATGTTCCGCCCGGTGGGCTGGGTGTAGGAGTCGTCGGTGTCGATCAAGACGGTGATGTCGTCCTCCGAGAAGCCGTATCGCTGGATCAGGCAATTGTACATCCTCCACACATCGTTGATGCACCCTCTCAGCTCGGCCTTGGTTCCTGGATAGTTGCATCCGATGAGCACAGCCTTCTTCGCCATAGCCCCAATACGCACTCACTCTCTCGGGTTTGATCACAAAAGTGAGTGATTTTTTCTTTCCCTTTTAATTGAACGATTTGTCTCCTCTTTCACTACTTTTGGTAATTGCTTTGCCTTTATCTCTCCATTTAATGTTCAATCAATAGTTTGATGGCAAGTGGCACCATGCAAAGTGAGATTACCTTTGCATTCATTGCTTGTCTGCTGATCGATTGTCTTAATAGTTGGATCGGTTTTGAGGCGTAATTTTCGATTTAATGATCACATCGAATTAAATTAAATTTATATTTGATATTTGATATAAATATATACAATATTTTATAATTAAATTAATAAATATTTTATAATAAACACTTAATAATATAAAAATTAATTAGAATATTTTGTATTAACAGTAAATTTATATAAAATAAATTGAATGATACTCTTTAAGCATCATAAATTTTTATTATATAATATCAAGAATTTAATTTTGACCCCAAAAAAATAAAACAGCCATACAACTAGCTAGTTTTTATCAATTTTATTGTTTTTTAACCAATTTACCTTTTACTTTATCAGTTTCTTTCCTTGACAGATTAATCAAATCAAATAGCGAAACTTTAACTAATTCATTGGTTTTTTTAATTAAACTAATTGGTCTAGTTTAATTTTTTAATTATTGGTGTTAATAACATTTACAATCCTAAAATTGTATAATGAAAGAATATATTTACATACGTATATTCTTAAAAGAAATCATGGACTTTATTTATTTTTTACTTGGATTAGTATTAATATGAAAAAATGCGGTCTTAAGATTATCATAACTTGGAAGAGGAGATATGGCTTGAAACAATATCAAAAAGGAAAAAAAATAATCTTCTGTGTTGTTATGTTAAAAAAATTAATCACATAATTTATAAAGTATGTCCCATCTTGAATCATGTTATCATTCTAAGAAAAGGATATTTAAGTTAAATAATTTATGTGGTTGAGGTGGATCGAAATCGGACTTAACAAAGATATCCCAACATTTTCTTTTTAAAAAGAGGTGTCTGGTGTCTTCTTTTGAAGGTAGTGGAGGCATTAAGGTCTTTGTATAATCATTCAGCTGCATATAAATCATCCCATTGTTTGACTGTTCAGTTCTTTATGATCATGAACTTCACTCACATCAAATTTCAAGAAATTGAAACAAACATCATACATAATAACTCATTTCAGTATTACAAAAGCTATATAAGGTTGCCAATAACCCTCCCCCCTCCCCAAAAAAGAAAACTCCATTTAATGTCTCAAATGTGAAAAAGTAACAATGAAATCTATCAAAGATGAATTTAGAAACTCATAAATTATTAAGTGTACTCAATATCAAAGACGATAGTCTAAGTTAATCAAGAACAAATAGATAAACATATCAAAAAGAATTTTTTAGTAAAATTCATTTTTGACATGCTTACATTTTTATTCTTAATTAGTTTAATTTATTTATCTTTAATAAATTAAGTTTACCTAAAAATCTCTCCTTCGACCCCAATCATATTAAACAGGATTGACATAGTTGCAATTGGCTCGGATTTCACCTTCATTTGCCCTGGTCAAAACATGAACATTCCCAAGGTTCACCATTGACACTGCAAACTGGCTAGTGAAAAGGAAAGGTTGAGTTGCAAATGCTTCCACAAAAGGGCCAGTCCTTGCATCTGAAAACAGTGACTGATCTGTATGCAACAAACCCACCTTCCTCAAAAGATTTGTGTAATAAACATTGTCAAAAGTCCTTGGACTAAAAACATCAAGGTGCACCAAATCCATCTCCCCTTTGCATCTTCTCCTCAGCAAGTTCAAGTAATATATGTTCAGTGAGGGGTCAGGTTTTCCAGTCCCACTGAAATTGTAAATCCTATCCATGAAAGAACTGCAGGTGCTCATCCCAATAGTGTGTGAACCTGAGAGAGTGACCAAATCAAGAATGTCCAGGCCTAGTTCTTGGAAGAATCCAAGAAGGGCTGTGATGTTTTCATGGCCATGAGGGACCAAGCTGGCTTCTCTGGCTATGGAAACTCTGCCATCTTTACGGCCAAATGGGACTTCCCAGAATGGCCCTCCAGCTACGACGGTGGCATCTCTTGCAGCAGCAGTGAGAATGTCTGCACAAGAGACAGTTCTAGGGCACCTCTTCTCTACCTCCACCTTGATGTCATCTATCACCTGGAAACCTCTCAGGGTTCTGCTGTCAGAAGCTGTTCTCTCACTATCTGGATAGTTGAGCAGAATCGATGCATCGCATCCCTGCATTGTTAATCAGTTGAATGGCATTTTAAAAAAAAAAATTTCCTGTCAAATCTACCGCATGAACAAGGATAACGTGGTTTTTAAAAATTTTAAAACTTGCTAGGTTATGCACATCAAGTTTCCTAAAGAAATACTCCAAATTGAATTCAACCAGCAATAACCCCTGCATCTGCTGGGGTTTTTAAAAAAAAAAAGTGGGTCCCATAAAAAGGAAAAAAAAACAAAAAAAAAGATTTTTTTAAAAAAATATGGATGAGCAATAAAATAAACAGTATACCACAATAAATAAATAAAGCCAACAATACGACATTGTGAACAATAATTTAAAAAATGTATCAAATAAATAGTTATAAACCACGGCTTTTAATATATAAAAAAAATATTCTTTGACGGTTTTTTGTTGTTGATTTTTTACTGTTGAAGAAATTTTTGTGTAGAATATAATTAAATCAAAATAATTATAAATAAACAAGTAACCCTATCAGATAAATATATATTTATGAAAATTATCTAAATTGTTTTTTTCAATCTCATTTGACAACTGACTAACCTAAAGTTATTAAAAGGTAAATAAGAACATCCTATAACAAAAATAAACACTCCAAAAAGCTAAAGCAGAAATCTTCTCTTCTATAGATGCTTTGATGTTTCATGTAGCCAAATTAAGGCATCTTTTTGTTCTTTTTAAGTAGATGTGAAGCAAAAATTTGAGTACAGGAAACATTGTCATATTAGAGAGAGAAGGAGAGAGAGAGAGAGAGAGAATTGTGATTACTCTAATAGCACAGTCATGGAAATGCAGGCGGATGATGGCAGGAGCCAAGGTTGGATCCTTTTTAACCCAAGCAGTGACCTTTTGGCTGATAATGCCTTCAGCATCTGGGCATGTTTTAACATAGTGATCAGTGGAAAGCAAGGCTTCAGGTGGTAAAGAATTTACTGAATTCTTGGGCACATTTGCTTGTGCTTCTAAACTAGAAGTGGCGATGACCAAAAGCAATAACAGAGAAAGATAGTGGAGCTTCATGATTTTCAGTAGTTGCTAGCACTGCCAGATTGTGTAGGTACGTTGTGGAAAAGGTCATGTATTTAAGCCAGAGAGATAAGCCAAACGTGGTAACCACTCTTTTTGCTATAAGGTTGACATGCCAACGCGTGGATTTGATAGTATATACTCAATTTCATCCCCAAGAGAAGAAACCTATTAGAAATATTTTCTCCAGTTTAATGAGAAGGTTTTTCCTGGTACAGAACTAGGCAGAGGTTGAGACATCATCAGACAGCTGGCTTAAGTATAGCAATATTGAAGTCAACCACAGATTTTACAAATTTTTAAGCTGGTTGCAATAACAATTTCCTAATGTGCCAAAAATAAATAAATTTTAGGTGTTTTCTTTTTATGCAAAATCTAAATTCATTTTAACTTAAACACATCATTAAATATTATGTAATGACCCAAATTTTTGAATAAAGTCCAAGCTGTAGTTCTCACTCTTTTGTTATGGATCATACCTAACTGTCACTGTTGCCCTCAAATTTTCAGCAAGGATTGAAGGACTTGTTGTTCATATGACCACAACAGCTGGAGCCATATTGCCTAATATGGACAATTATTTTAAGTAATTTGTACACCAAAGTTCAAAATTCCAGATATTGATGCCACATTAGATAATATTTCTTTTATTTTTTGAGACACATGGTGCCCAGGGACCAGGGGGATACATAGAAGCACAAGGGTCTGAAAACTTTTGGTAGAAAAATGACAGAAATAGATATCTTACATAAATAAATGCACTCTGAATAAAAGAGAAATGGGGTGGGATCACATTATAAAATTTACCACCGAAGGAGTGTTGCTAGATAATTGGCATCAATGACCATGTTTGGTATCTGAAGAAAAAAAAAATATTATGCAATGTATATTATAATCTTATTATTATTATTATTTAATAAGACTTTTTATTATTTTTTTAAAGTAAGGATATAAGTATTATTTTTTATTTATTTTATTTACTTTTTCATTTTATTATACCAAACATGTAATCAAATACCTTAAATCTTTTAAAGTTGGGTCAGGCAAGTTTTTCACCAAAGGCAGAATAAAGTCTTTCAAAGCCCAGCCTAACCGTGTTGGGGCTGCAGGCCAGCTCTGTGGGCTTGATCATAGGGTTTGCATTTAAAATATTCATAAATAAAATTTTTATAAAGATTTTATTAAGCTTTTAAGATCTTTCATAGCCTAATCTTACCCAATTGTTAATTCTTGCTTTAAGCCTAAAGGCCCACTAAGGCCAGGTTTAAAAAAACATTCGTTTTTAAAAGTGGATTATTATTTTTCTAACCCAACCCTATATTTTATTAGAGTTGAAGAGACGTACGATAAGATTTGACTTATATAATATCTCTACCCAAATAGCACTAAGTGACAACCTTCCCATCAAGTGCAAGCAAGCATGTAACGAGAAAATAAACTATTGGACGTGGATTAGTTTGCAACTTCATTTTCAGCTGCAATATTATATTATGGGCTTTTTGGCCTAGTGACTCTCTTAATTGGCTTTCAAAAACATAAGAATTGTTCGTGATAGTAATAATCATAAGTCAACTGAATCAAAATTTCCAACATATATAAGAAAAAAATTAAAGAGAAAAATCTTGATTTTCAGGTGAACTTCAAGTTTCTATGTATACAGCTACAAACAACAAAACAGTAAAGCATTTTAATCAGAAAATGGTCAAAATAATTGACAAATGTAAAGAATATAGTTAGGTCACGTTTGGTAGGCGAGACACGCGTTTCACGGAAAAGGAGACAGAATAAGAATGTAAAAATGTCACGTTTGGTATGCCTCTCTTCCTCTTCCATGGGTTTCAAGACTCCTTCATATGTAGGAGAGTAAAATCCTTCGTATAATGGATGGAAAGCTCAATCCATGATCATGGAAGAGACAAATTTTTGTCTATTTTGCTCCTGAAACATAATTAGCCTTCATTCAAACATTTTTTTGGATTTTGCATTTTTGAATTCTCTTTTTCTATTTTTGAATTTTTGGTTTCTTATTTTTTATTTTTTTAAAAGCTTAACCTTTTTTTGGGTTTATTTTAATTAAATATAAATAATTTTTTTTAATTTTTTTATTAAGGGTCATTTTAGATATTTTCTCATATTTTTTTTATTTTTATTTTATTTAAATTTCACCAAATATTAAAAAATAATTATATTTTTATTTCTTTTTTTAATTATATTAAATATAATTATAGAGTATAAAATTTTTTTATTTTAATTTTTTTATTTTATCAAAAGTTAATTTTTCATACTAAACAAGGTCTTAGAGTTAGTTTGACGACTAAGTTTATCCGTTATGCTTGGCTGTCATATCTATGTTCAGTTAACATCTAGCCTCTGTGCATATAAGGATCACATGTCCTACAATGATAAGTATCAGTTCATTCCAATTCTTTTTCATCATTGCTCTTACTTCCCCAAAACTTACTATCCAGGAGAACAGAAAGTAAAAGATTGGAACAAACAGAACATGCATATTTACAGAATCATAGACAGATTTGCACTCCAAAACCAAAACGCTAATAGTGTGTTTGGCAGAGCGTTCAGAAAATCAAAACCACGTTTAAAAACTTCTTTTACATAGAAGTTATGATTTGTCGCTTTTATGCAAACTACGTTTTCTCCCCTCCCACAGCACAACCAAATACATGCTAAACCCTTCACCAAAATGCAACCTTTTGGATCACACACTTATTACTGCATCCACCCAAAATTTTTGAAAATATCTTCTTTTTTCTGAAAAAAAAAAAATTTGTGGGTTTTTATCTTTTTTTGATTTGGTAATTTTGACTCAATCTATGTTGCCGTTAAAGATACACCCTCTTATTTTCTAACATATATCATTGTCATCTATAGATATGAATTTAGATTTTTTAGAATTTTTTTATTATGAAGTTTTCATAGATTTCAAAAAAAGAAGAGAAAAAAAAGAAGAGTAGACTTTAAATATACTTCTACTTTATCTCTCTCTTTTTAAACTTTACAAAAATTTTGTAATAAAAAACTTTAAAAAATTCTTACCCATTAGACAAACATGTTTAAAAAAGAAAAATAAATGTGAATATTGTATATCATAAGTAATAGCGCACACAGTTGAACAAATTTTCTTTTCTAAATACGTAATGTGTGTCGGTGCCCTCTCCACACCCTTCCATTTTTTTAACATAAGTGCATAGCATGGTGAACAACATACGTTGGCCTCGTATTATTTAACTTTTTAAAAAATTTGTCAAAACATGTCTGCCTTGTAACATGGACAACACTCTTTCTTGTTTTAATTGGCTACAACACCATTTTAATTTCGAGCTGTGTGTAAATATTATGAAAGGACACACATTAGAGCAAATTTCTTATTTTCCAATTTGACCATTTGAATCGAACTTTAAAATGTTACCGTTGAAGCCGCTTCCCACTCTAAAAGGAGTTGTGCAAACCACAGCCAAGTCTGTTCTGTGAAGTTTTAAATTCTTTTTAACTTAAGGTTCGTACTTTATTTGAATTATTTACATTGTTTTTATCATGTTACATACAGTATGATTGATATAAATTTTAAAATAAATAAATAGGAAATGCATTTATTTTATGGTATAACTAAAGGTACTAACATGGGACAAAGCTACTGAAATTATCCACTTCACAGAGGGATGCTTTCCATCTTCTCCTGTTGATCCACTGTATTCTTTTGGTTTTGGTCTGGGCAAGTAAAGCACAGAAAAACCACTGCATTACATAACAACCCCACATAGGCCACATATAACAGAAAAGGTCATTTTCTCTCCCTTCTGATATCAGAAATGGGCTGAATATGGCACCCAAGAACAACGGCGTGCCTTGCTATGGACCTCGTGGGAGACAGGTCTATTATAGATAAGTGAAAGGCATTAAAAGCTGACCATGCACTCGAGTGAAACAAGAGCAAGGCTTAGTTTTGTTCTCTATCACGGCACATACCATACAACAGATCCCACTTGCTAGCGAGAAGGTTTTCTTCTGCAGTTATCAAAGAAGAAGATGGCTATAAAAGCTGGTATTTCCAATAACATCCACATATATGTTAAATCCCATGTTCGCCACATAACATGGCATGCCAAAACTCACCCTTCTAAGACCAAAACCAAGCATTATAACTGCCAATAGTCTTTGAAGAGCCTAATTTTTCAAAAGCAAATGAAGCAATTCTCTAATTGATAAGTAGAGGTTAGGCATGTTTGGCATTATTATGAATCGTGTTTAACATACGTCTAAATTATATACGAAAATTGTCTAAGCTAAAATAGTAAATTTTTTTATTTTGACATGTTTGTATGCATATCGAATACAAGTTAATAATACGCCATAACATTATTATTATCTGACATACTAAATGCTTAAAAATAAATATGTTTGCACTATGCATTACATATCATGTATTAATGCTTTATTAATCATAAATGACCTATCCCAAACCTATAATAAATGAAGTAACACATTCAAAGATTTATTGAGAAATGATTGTATCGGGAAAGAGTCCATCCCAAGCCCAAACAGATCTTGTGAGCTTGCAGATACCAGAATATGAGTTGCATCTCGTGTGATTGGTAGTAGTACAATGCCATGATGGGGGAGCACCAGTGTAGATGCTGATCATCGATTGTTGAGCATTAAACAACACAGGCAGGCACCCAAGGAAGGCTTGCACCGGGAACTACATCCGCCTAAAATCTCCCAAAGCCTTCTCTATCATATCATCCAAGGGTAGGATTGATGTTTTTTGCCTCGCTGAATCAGAATTGGTTGTAATTTGGTTTGAATCTGTAATTCCGACCTGGTTTTCAAGATAAGAGTAGCTTTGCTGGGTCTTCAGACAATATTGGCTTTAGTGCTTTTTTCATAATGCTGGATTTTGCAAGACAGAAGATCATTTTCCCACAGGACAACCTTGTTGGAAAAAGAAAAAAAAAAGGGCTCAAACGTGCGTTGTTACCGGAGATGCACACTCATCTGCTATTTTTCAATGTGTTCACTGTCCTCATTAGACACCCACGTTGCCCCCGAAAAAAAAAAATTTTGAATCCGTACATCTTAACATGACAAACATTAAAGAATTTTATATGTTAAAAATCTCTAATGCATGCCATTGCCTTCTCTACTCTTTCTCATTTGCTAAACGAATTTATAGCATGAGAAATATGTTAGGCCATTTTAATTTCAACCTGTGTACATATCCATGACAACGAGACACACTGAAGCAAATTTTTTCTTTTTCAATATAACGGTGTCAAAGCATTAAAATGTTACCGATGAAAAATCTATCCGTTGAACCCCCTCTTAACTATTAAAAAAGTTGCGCAAACCAGAGGCATGTCACACAACATTGAATTCACATCTTCCCCCTCCCCCTTTTCCTTGTATTGCAGAGAGCTATTCTTTTAGTTTTGGGCAAGTAGAGCACAAAAAGATCGCTGCATAACATAACAACCCCAAGGAGGTAATATGGCACCAGATACAATAGCCCACCTACCTCAAGACTTCTAGGAAACAGCTCCTTCGCTTATAATCGAAAGACATTAAAAGTTGAACATATATTGAAGAATGAAACTAGTGCAAGGCCTAGTTTTGCTGTTTGTAGCTCATTCCCACTTGCTATTGACAAGGCCAGAATGGAAGGTTTTCTTCTGCAGTTATCCAAGAAGCAGGTGGCTGTAAAAGCTGGTATTTCCAATAAGGCATTAGAGATAACAGCCACATATGTGTCAAATCCCAAATTCCCCACAATTAATGGCATGCCAAAACCCAGCACCATAACTGCGAATAGTCGTTGAAGAGGTCAATTTTTCACAAGCAAATCTCTAATTGATTAGTAGAGGTTAAAAGTTGAAGCATTGTCTGGCAGGTACTTTCAGTAGGCTTTAAGTTAAATTTCCACCACCTTTAACTGAAGCAGTAGCGATCATTCCTTTGAGTATTGCCATGGCTTCTTTTAAATTTCTACCACCTTTTACTGAAGCAGAAGCAATCATTCCTTTTGCCATGCCTTCTTTTTCTCAACCTAGGAGATTCGCTAACAAAAATATAAGCAAAGATGGAGTAACAAATTACGAAAAGTGATGTCCATTGGTAAAAGAGACTTCCCTGAGGAATCTCTGTTGACATAAGCTATTGCAAGCCCGAACAGAAATCCCACTGTGAAGCAAGAATACCCGAGTACTTTCACTCGGAACTGCTGCTCCCTGCGCATTCTCTCTGTCAGCAAAACCAGCAAAAACGTTTAAAATTATCTCATAAATTTATTTTTTGAGGTATATTTGGTATCGAGTATTTTGGATATCCCTACTGGGTATTCAAAGTTCTTAACTTTTCCACGAGTTTTCAACGTGAACTTCAAGTGCTTCCACAATGACAACTGACAACCTCTTCTTCAAGTACAAGCATGCAGCTAATAAGGAAATTAGTATGGTGACACCTGGATTAGTAATATTTTATTTTGGCCTAATGACTCTCTGTATTGGCTTTCAAAAACATGAAAAATTTGTGGGGCGTTGCAGAAGCGTTGCAGACACATGCAGGACGTGAGACGTGAGTTCATGGAGCAATCTGCAATTGCATGACAGAACCCACGTTTACACATCTGAACGTGACTTGCAACTTCTCCATTATGGTCTGAAAATTATGGGCTTCGTGAGATAAATCCCCATTTCTCAGAACGTGGCATTTTCTTCGACAAATGATGGAATTGCCGTTGAAAGAGTTTGCCTATAAATACAGGGTCCCTGAGTTCAATTTTACATTGCTACACACCATCATTCAGTAGAACAAGAGCTTAGAAGCATTCCTGGATTTTCAAACGTCAAAATTCTGATCAGAAAAACAGAGTCTTCAAGCAATGGCGGGAGGTAACATTTCGATTCATTTCTATCGCTTTGGATATTATAAATGTGTTTATAAATATCCATGAAGTCTTTCAGTTGGTATCAGAGCCAGTTTATACCTCTGTCTTGCTATGTTTTTGAACTCAAAAACGTTAAAATTTTCGTGAATTTGGGATGATTGATAGAGCCATTTTTCCATTATTTTGATATCCAAAATGGAATCTACACGAAATTTTGATGAAAATGGACTCCTGGATCATCCAAAACGGAGCTCGAAAACTCAAGAAACGACCGGATTTTCAATTGGGTCCGAAACGGGTCGAAACCGGGTCGGGTCGACCCGGCTGTAGGTCAGGGACGACTTAAACGACAAGTCGTTTTGAGCATTCAATAAATGACATGTCGTTTTGGTCGTTTACGTCGCTATTATGCGTGGTGTAAACGACATGTCGTTTTAGATTTATTCATAAAATGGCCTCCGTAGGATTCGAACCTCTGACCCTCCGTATGAGGCTCACGAGCCTTTGCCACTGAAGTTATGGAAGCAACATTTAATATATATATATATATACATTTTTAATTTTGTGGCATTTTCATTTATTTCCCTTCTATGATTTATATATATATATATATTTATATATATTATCTTTGATATTAAAAAAAAATATATATATATATATATATAAATAAATAAATAATTTTTTTTTTGAACAAAATATTTTTGGCCAATATTTAATTAAAAATTAAAAGTAATTTGTTTTGTTGGCCATTTATTTTGTTTAAAATTATGAAGTACATTTTAATTTTGTCCAAATTTTGGCAAAAATATTATGGACAAAATTAAATTAATTTTGACAATATTTAGTTATTTATTTGTCAAAATAATTGTGAAATTAATTTTATGCTTTAAAATTTGCCTAAATCTTGAAATTTAATTAATTTTAGGCAATTTTGGCATGTTTAATTATAATAATTAATTTATGGTGTCATTTAATTTATGCCTAAATTTTAAAAATAATTTTTATTTTTAGGCAATATTTATGGCACATTTAGAGAGAATATTAATTAAATTAATTAGTCATATTTTGTTGATTAATTGATTAATTATTGAAATTCTCATTGTGTATGCTTGTTTATGCATTATGTTAAATTATATTCAAGCATGTAATTTCATTTAGATGTCATGTGAATTGTATATTTTTAATTTAATTAAAGTTTAGCCACAGCACCTTTAATTATTTTAAAATTATACATTAAGTGTTATAATCACATAAATTAAAATGACATCAAATTGTAATTAATTATATTTAATATGATAATTATTATCCTACAAGAATATTGTCATATTTCATGTAATTAATTAGGATGGAATAGTAAGTTTTTCTTTTCTTGATTTACCCGCAGGAATTAAGAAAAGAATATAATTTACTAGTATTATCATTAGTATATGAGTCTAATTAAATAAAATTTAACCCACAGGTAATGTTATTTGTTACTAGGCTCATAATTTGAATTGATATGCATTGTATTGGCATGACATATCATTTAAGAATATTTATTTGTCTCAAATTATTAACATAGCATGTAAATTGTGCAGCTTTTCAACCTTTAAATATTTCTGATTTTCAAGTTCCTGAATTAACTGGAGATAATTATAATGTTTGGAAGGGGAAAATACTTCTCCAATTAGGGTGGATGGATGTTGATGATGCAATTAGAAAAGATGAATCTCCTAAACCCACGAATATTAGTAGTACATCAGAAATAAATGTTTATGAACGTTGGGAGCGATCCAATCGCCTTAGTATGATGTACATTAAGACTAAAATATCAGCTAGTATTCGTGGGTCTATTGGAGAGCATCAAAATGTTCGAAGTTTGCTTAAGGCTATTGATGAACAATTCGAATCTTCGGATAAGGCCTTAGCAAGCACCTTAATGACAAAGTTATCATCCATGAAACTTACTGGCATAAGAGGTGTACGAGAACACATCATGAAAAATGAGGGATATAGCAGCTCAATTGAAAACACTTGAGGTTGAGATGTCAGATTCTTTTCTTGTGCACTACATTCTAAATTCTCTGCCACAACAATATGGGCCTTTTCAAAATCTCCTACAACACTCATAAAGAGAAGTGGTCAATCAATGAACTTCTAACCATGTGTGTACAAGAAGAAGGAAGGCTCATAGCAGAGATGGGTGAAAGTGTACATACAGTGACACAAGGAAGGAAGAAAAGAAAGGCCAAGACAAAAAGGAAGGGCAAGGTTCCCATCCCTGAGGACATTAAGAAAGAGTCTAAGTGTTTCTTTTGTAAAAAGAAAGGACATATAAAGACGGATTGTGTCAAATTCAAGGCTTGGCTTCAAAAGAAAGGTAACTCAATCTCATACTTTTGTTATGAATCTAATATGGTAGATGCTAGTAGTAACACATGGTGGATTGATTCTGGCTCAACAATTCACATCTCTAATACCTTGCAGGGCTTTCTAAGCCAAAGGAAGCCGGTTGGCAGTGAGCAATACATCTATTCAGGAAATAAGATGGGCTCAACTGTTGAAGCTATAGGAACATGCAAATTAGTCCTTAATTCTGGTTTTATTTTGAATTTGAAGAAGACATTTTATGTACCAAGTTTCTCTAGAAACTTGATTTCAGTTTCCAAACTTGTACCATTGGGATATTGTTTTGAATTTTCAAGTAATGAATTTAAATTATTTTATAAATCTAATTTTATTGGCAATGGTACACTTTGTGATGGTCTATTCCAAATTCAATTACGAAATAGTAACCTTTATGACTCAATGCATGTTTCTAATAGTATAGGTATTAAGAGAAATGTTACTAATGAGGATTCCTCTATGTTATGGCACCGTAGGCTTGGTCACATCTCAATAGAGAGAGTGAAAAGATTAGTAAAAGATGGAGTACTCAATACTCTTGACTTTACTGATTTCAACACTTGTATAGACTGCATTAAGGGAAAGCAGACTAACAAGACTAAGAGAAGTGCTAAAAGGAGTTCTAGCATATTAGAAATCATACATACGGATATTTGTAGTCCAGATTTGGACTCTAGTAGTCAGAAATACTTTATCACCTTTATTGATGATTACTCACGATACATGTATCTCTATCTGCTTAATAATAAGCATGAAGCACTGGATGCCTTTAAGATATTTAAGGCAGAAGTAGAGAAACAATGTGGTAAACAAATTAAAATAGTGAGATCTGATAGAGGTGGTGAGTATTATGGTAGATACACTGAAGATGGACAAGCACCAGGTCCATTTGCTAGGTTTCTTTAAGAGCATGGGATTGTTGCCCAATACACCATGCCTAGGTCACCTGACCAAAATGGTGTAGCTGAAAGGAGAAACCGAACATTATTGGACATGGTGAGGAGCATGTTGATGAGCTCTAAACTTCCTAAATTCTTGTGGACTGAAGCCCTTAAAACAGCAGTGTATATTCTTAATCGAGTTCCTACCAAGGCTGTTGAAAAGACGCCATTTAAGTTATTCAAGGGTTGGAAACCAAGTTTAAGATATATGCGCGTTTGGGGATGCCCATCTGAGGTTAGGGTTTACAATCCACAAGAGAAGAAGTTGGACCCTAGGACTATAAGTGGCTACTTTATTGGGTATGCTGAAAAGTCTAAGGGTTATAGATTTTATTGTTCATCTCATAGTACTAGGATTGTGGAATCAAGGAATGCAAAATTTTTTAAAAATGACTTGATCAGTGGGAGTGATCAAACTCAAAACATAAGTACTGAAAATGATCAGTATAATATTCAAATTCCTACATCAAGTGATAGATTGATTGTAATTCATGCCCCTCAAGTCCAAACAGGCATTGAACAACCAATCATTCAGGATCCACAACCTATTGACATTGACCAAGTTGATCCAGTTAATGAACAGCCTTTAAGGACTGTTGAACAAATAGTTGAACAACATGCTCCCCAAGAGAATGTTGAGTCAACATTAAGAAGATCAACTAGGATGAGGAAGTCAGCAATTCCTAGTGATTATACTGTGTATCTACAAGAATCTGATTACAATATAGGAGCTGAGAATGACCCTGAAACGTTTTCACAAGCCATCAGTTGCAGAGAATCAAAACTGTGGCACAATGCCATGAAGGAAGAGATGGATTCTATGGCGTCTAATAGGGTCTGGAATCTCGTTGAGTTGCCTAATGGTTCTAAGACTATTGGATGCAAATGGGTCTATAAAACGAAAAGAGACTCATTAGGCAACATCGAGAGATATAAAGCACGACTCGTGGCCAAGGGATTCACTCAAAGGGAAGGAATTGATTACACGGAGACCTTTTCTCCTGTATCTAAGAAAGATTCCCTCCGTATAATAATGGCATTAGTTGCTCATTTTGACTTAGAGTTGCATCAAATGGATGTGAAGACAGCATTCCTCAATGGGGAACTAGATGAGGAAGTATATATGAAACAACCTGAAGGATTCCTCTCTAGTGCCGGTGAACATTTGGTGTGCAAGTTAAAGAAATCCATATATGGATTGAAACAGGCCTCCCGCCAGTGGTACTTAAAATTTCATGATGTTATCTCCTCATATGGATTTGTGGAAAATGTCATGGACCAATGTATATACCAGAAGGTCAGTGGGAGTAAAATGTGTTTCCTTGTATTGTATGTGGATGACATATTACTTGCAACCAATGATAAGGGGTTGTTATATGAGGTGAAACAATTTCTCTCTAAGAATTTTGATATGAAGGATATGGGTGAGGCATCTTATGTCATTGGCATTAAGATCCATCGAGATAGAATTCAATGTATTTTGAGTCTGTCACAAGAAACTTATATCAATAAGGTCCTGGAGAGATTTCGGATGAAAGATTGTTCACCAAGTGTAGCACCTATTGTGAAGGGTGACAAGTTCAATTTGAACCAGTGCCCAAAGAATGATTTAGAAAAGGAACAGATGCATAACATTCCATATGCTTCTGCTATTGGAAGCCTTATGTATGCTCAGGTTTGCACAAGACCTGACATTGCATTTGTAGTTGGAATGTTAGGCAGATATCAGAGTAATCCAGGTATAGATCATTGGAGAGCTGCAAAGAAAGTAATAAGGTATCTTAAAGGTACTAAGGACTACATGCTGATGTATAGACGGACTGAAAACCTTGAGGTAGTTGGCTACTCAGATTCGGATTTCGCTGGATGGGTTGATTCACGGAAATCAACATCAGGCTACATTTTCATGTTAGCCAGCGGAGCCGGAGCCGTATCTTAGAGAAGCGCGAAGCAAACTTTGACTGCTACTTCTACTATGGAGGCAGAGTTCGTTTCTTGTTTTGAGGCAACTTCACATGGTGTTTGGCTTAAAGGCTTTATATCTGGGCTTAGAATTGTCGACACTATCCCTAAGCCATTGAAGATATATTGTGACAACTTAGCTGCTGTTTTTCTGGCTAAGAACAACAAAAGTGGAAGTCGAAGTAAACATATCGACATTAAGTACTTAGCCATTCGTGAACGTGTCAAGGAAAATAAAGTTATTATTGAACACATTAGCACTGAGTTGATGATTGCTGATCCTTTAACAAAAGGCATGCCACCAGTAATGTTTAGGGATCATGTATCTAGAATGGGACTTAGTTTCACTTTGTGTTATTGATGTATATACTATATACATATATATCATTTGTAATAAAGCCTTTATTCATTTTAAGTTGTTTTCTCATTTATGCGTATACATTAAGTTTGAGGATAACAACATTAAGAGGACCCAGAATAAGCATATGGCTTATTCATAAAGTTAAGGAAACAAAATGCATTGTGATACATGGAAGGTATTACTCACTTATAGAGAAACTACCGCTATGATTCATGCATTTGTGTTTTTGTTAAATATTTAAACCATAAGGAGCCATTATGTATAATGATTTTCGAACCAAGTGGGAGAATGTGGGGCGTTGCAGAAGCGTTGCAGACACATGCAGGACGTGAGACGTGAGTTCATGGAGCAATCTACAATTGCATGACAGAACCCACATTTGCACATCTGAACGTGATTTGCAACTTCTCCATTATGGTCCGAAAATTATGGGTTTCGTGAGATAAATCCCCATTTCTCAGAACGTGGCATTTTCTTCGGCAAATGATGAAATTGCCGTTGAAAGAGTTTGCCTATAAATACAGGGTCCCTGAGCTCAGTTTTACATTGCTACACACCATCATTCAGTAGAACAAGAGCTTAGAAGCATTACTGAATTTTTAAATGTCAAAATTCTGATCAAAAAAATAGAGTCTTCAAGCAATGGCGGAAGGTAACATTTCGATTCATTTCTATCGCTTTGGATATTATAAATGTGTTTATAAATATCCATGAAGTCTTTTAAAATTTTCTAACAATCATAACTGAATCAAAACTCCCTAACTATACCAGACAATAGAAAGCCCAAAAATTTAAAGTTGCTTGCTTTTCAACTGGAACTTCAACTTTCTGTTTATACAAGTAGTAGAACAACAGAAACAGCAAATCTTTTTAATCTCAAAATGGTCACAATAATGGAACAAATAGACCATGCATATTCACAGAGCAATTACAGACATTTATGAACACCAAAACACAAAACCAAACCCTTCATCAAAATGCAACCTTTGGATAACTCAAAATCTAAGCCCTGCAACAAACAAAACGACCAATCCCTTTACGTGTAACCCCATCATCGTCTCCAGAAATCTCAATCTCCTTCTTCTGCTGCTTGTGCTTCTTCTTGGTCACATCCTTAGGCACTGTAATTTTCAACACCCCGTCGCTCATTGAGGCCTTAATTTCTTCAACCTTCGCATTCTCAGGCAACCTGAATTGCCTCGAGAAGGTACCATTGCTTGTTCTCTCCTTGCAGTGCCATCTGAGGCTCTGCTTTTCCTCTTTGGTCTTATCATTCTCTTCTTGTTCTTTTCTCTCTGCACTCATAAAGAGTACACTGTTTTCATGAACTTCGACCTTCACATCCTCTTTGGTAAGCCCCGGAAGATCGATTTCGAAAATGTGGGCTTCACGGGTCTCCTTCCAATCCATCTGGGCGTCTGAATTTGCATCGGTATAAGCTCGGAAAGGTTCGAACAAGTCGCTCTGGTTCAACAGGGTCTGGAACAGAGACATTCTTCTTTGTTCTGTGTATGTGTTTCTGAGTTAAGCAGATTATTGATATTTCTTTTATTTTTTTGTTGGTATTATGGGGAATTTGGCATGTGAGTTTGTGTATTTATATTAAAGAGATGGGAATGGAATAGAGGTGAAATGGCACCTTCTTGAAAGTTCTGGGTTTAATAGAATCCTCTAATTTTCTCGAGAAAAAAGTTGGGTCCCGCGTCTAATCCGTTCCGCTGGGGATTTCAATTACTCTGAAGCTGCTAGTTAGGGAATCAAATGCGAACACTTGAGAAGTTTCTAGGAGTCGGTGAAAAGGGACCTTAAAAAAAACATGTTGGATATTAAACAGATTCCTTATAGGAAGATTGTAGAACAAAAAAGATACATCTCCAATAAAAAAATTAAGAAAAAATAATTATTCACTTAAAAGATTAGTTTTAGTATTTCATTTTAATATTATAAAATTAAAATTGTAAATACATTAAAAGTGTGTGCTAATAAATTATATTATATAAAAACTAGTGTAGGCAAAATTTTTAAATAACCTCAACTGTAATAATAAATAAATAAATAAATTTTATTTAAAGACTTATTATTAAAGCAAGGTAAACATTATTATAAATTTCAAAAAAATTTTATATATTTGAAATGATATGAACATTATTTCAATGTCTTGTAAAATATCAAAACATGATTATACTTCTTCAGTTTTTTTGTATAGATTGATTGATTACAATACCTCATCAAGTGAACATTACATTGTGACGCACATAACTATTTTTAAATTGTTTTATCATTTTTTGTCACCAAATTATTTATTAACGAAAAAAAAAATTCATCCTTCCACTGGAATTGTTCCTTGCCTTCTTGGGTTTCTTACCTTTTTTGGGTCTTGTTATGAATTCTTGCATTGTTTTTGAGCCATAAAACGGTGAGCAGAGCCCAATTACATGAAACTGCTCCTTGTTTCAGTGTGGCATGGCCTAAAAGGAGTTAGATTTTTTTTATTTATTTAGAAGATCTTTATATAAGAGAGAGTAACATAATAAATGTCAGTTCTAACACTATGTCACTCTCTCTTTTGCATAAAAAATTTTTGGACATAAAAAAATTTGAATAGACTAGAGTTCAGCATTCTAAAGCTCTATCATTTTTTACTTTTTGTCTTCAAAGAATTTAGTGGCACTCTCTCTCCCTTCTTTTAACATGAGAGAATTTAAATGGATTAGTCGAGTTTAACATTATAAAGTTCTGTCATTTTTTTTTAATTTTTGCCATTTAAAGTATCTAAGTTTAAATATGAAATTTTGTCACAGTTGGAGCCGTAGAAAACATTTATGGGAAGAGAAAGACTTAGTACCTCAACGGATAATAGTTCCACACCTAAAGGGTATGGGGGTGCTTATAGGAAATCAAAAAATAAAAAATCTAAATATTTTTTTATGTGACATAAAGTTTAGAATAAACTACACAAATTTTTTAAAATTTTATCAAGATTATATAAATCTCTCATCTATTTTTAAAAAATATATAAATTTCTCTTGCAACAAAAAGTTATTTTATATTTTATCTAATTTTAAGTTTTTTTTAACTCAATATCCTCTATTTACTTTTTTTTTTGGGCCAAGAAAACTAACCCTCTATTAATTTAAATATATATATATTTCTAACTAAAAAATTTTAAATAGAAGATATTTTGGTTAAAAAATTTAAAATTAAACCAAATTATAGGGTAATTTTTTATTTCAAGAGATGTTTGTATAATTTTAACAAAATTTAGGGGAGGTTTATATAATTTATTCTAAAGTTTAAAAACATTAAAAGATATGTATGTAACACCAATTTTAATTTTTTAAAATTGACATCAACTTAATGTCAAAAAATTTAAGGCTTGTTTGATTTTCTATTTCCAAAAGAATTTTTTGTTTTTAAAACAAAAACAAAAAAAAATTGTTTAAGAATGTATTTTGATTGAAGTGTTTTGTAAAACAAAAAAATAAAATTATGTTTTTGAAAATAGAAAGATCATAATATTATTTAGATGTTTTATAACTTTTGTATTATAAAATTAAAAAAAAAATAAAAAACAACGATTTTTCATAATAATGACTTAAACAAGTTTTTTAATTTTTTTTTATTTTCAAATTTTATTCTAAAAAATATCTATTTTAAAAATATTAAAATTAGAATAGAATCAAACAGGCCATTAATCACTATCTATGTCTGTTCTTGTTTTTTATTTCTTATTTCTAAGGTGTTGAGATTTACTTTGTAAGAAAAATGAAATTAAAGAAGAAACATTTTATTCCTTCGAATTAAAGCTAATTATAATCATATAGTACAGCAACTTTGAATTATAACAAAATATCTCTTTTTAAAAAAAAACTAAAGACATTAATTCTTGGTCTCATTTAATGTGGCTGTATTTCTTATGTTTTTTTCAAAATGGGAGAATAATTTGTTATATTTTAAAATTAAATGTTGTTAAATTATATTTAAATCTTAGTTTAAAAGATAAAATATTTTCCCTAAAATAAAAATAAACTTACAATCAGACATACTTTCTAACTAAACACCTAAATAAGACGATAATGAATTCTTAGGTTGTGACGTGCACATATTTCTCAGCAAAAGCTTCACGTTTTAATCTAAACGTAATCAGTGTTCTCCACTTAACGTGAAAAGTAATTCATGTCTCTTCCAAAAATTGACTAAAGCCAGAAAAGAACAAGCATTGCAGAAACCGTACATTCAGTTTGGTTAATTATTTCAATCATTTGGTATTCCAAAATTTGTTTGATCAGCTTTCGAAGAAAATGACCAATTGCTGGGAAAATGGCCTTGAATCTGCGTTTCAAGGTCCTATTTGTTGGTCCATATTTTGAATACAATCATATACTGCGTGCATAGCAAGTAGAAGTGGGCCCTCTGGATCCTCTCTCGTACATTATCTCCATTGTTTTCTCTCATAAAATTTGGATAGCTTAAATTCTATTTTATTTTTTAAAGCTTAAATATTATTATTTTAAGTTTGTAGTTGAAAAATTATTTTTATTTTACATTATATTTCTTTTTTAGAAAAACTCTTAAATCTCAAAAGAAAAATAAATCTAAATCATTCAGACTAATTAGAGTAATAAAAAGAATATGAGAGAGGATGTAAACCCAGAAGTGGGCACACACACATGCGGATACTCTGCTAAGTGCTGCTCAAGATATCCGGATGCAGGTGGGCAAACGCTCACGAAACTAACGCTTCGTTTGGCAGAAAGAATGAATTTTGATTGGAATGGAAATGAGAATAGAAAGGAATCTTAAAGCTCTAATCTTATTTGGTATAGATTGAAAAAGAATGAGAATGATTTATTTTTATTTTTATGTTTGGTTAAATAAAAAAATATAGAAAGGAAATATGGATAAAAGGCTAAAATATTTTCAGATTAAATAATTAAAAAAATGAGTTTTTTAACCTTATTTTTTTAATTTCTAAAACAACGAAAATATAAAAAAAAAAAATTAAACAGCAATATGAGGGAGTTCTAATTTGCTAATGAGAACGTTCATTCATTGAAGAATCAGGTGAACAAACTTCACTTAAGAGCTTGGCCTTTGGACGTCTGCAATTGTCGCTAATTCTAATGGTTTTTCGGCACAGATCATCAACATTTTTACATCTCAGTCAAGTCCTTATCTTCTTCATTTTAGTGAATTTGCCTTCTGCAACCCAGTATTTGTCTCACTTCATCTTGTTACCTTTTTCTTCTTTCTGACAATTATCGTGGGTTTACCTGTTGATTTTGTTGGGTATATGTTTGATTGTGGGACATATGTTTTCGTAACATTTGTTGGGTGCTGATTTCATCATACATTTTTCTGCTTGTTCATTGTTTACCTTTCAAATTTTGATTTGGGAGAGATCTGAATGTGGCTTGAAGATTATTTTGGCTTATCTATGACTTGAGGATGATTTTAGCTTAGTCCAGAAATATGATCTGCAGAGAAATGAGGGATAACATGGTAATCTCTTGCGCCTTGCCTTCGACTGCATTCGCTTTCCATCGATTCAGCTAAGGTGTGCATTTTCCTTCATATGCGGGAAACATTGATGCCATGGAAACGCATTCACCTGGTACCAAACGTCAAATATTTACTAGCCGTACACCTTCCCATTCCTTTCCCTGGTAACCCCCTCAAACCAAACATGTCCTAAAGGACTAAAAGGATTAGGTATTCAACTTGTCAATTTATTACATTACGGATAAAATAGTCTCTTATTTGAAATCGATTATTTTGCGACTAAAATTTTGTAATTGGGTATTCTATAGTTTGCAATGTTAGCACTTTGCTATTTTATTTTACTTTTTTGTTAAAAAATTGAACAAAATTTTCAATTTTTCTGTAGATGTTATGAGTCTCAAAATTTTCAGGATTTTTCATTTCGGCCAACCGGAAAGGGTTCTCAGGGGCTGACTGTGATTTTCTATCGCAGAAATGGGACGCCAACTTCCGAAGGGGGTAGGAATGTTAGTTTCAGGGATGTATGCACTCTGCACTCAGAACTCCAATAACTAATTTGAACCACACCTCAAAATCTGAAGTTTCCCACTTTTCCTGACCATTAGAATCTTTACTTTCCTATGTAGATGAATCTGAAGTTTTTTGTCTCCTTAGTCAATTGAAATATTTAGTTTCCATTAGAAATTGAAAAAAAAAATTGTTAATTTCTTATGTAGTGAAAATTATAACCTCTTTTAGCTAATCAAAATTTAAAATTCAACAAATAGCATAATATATTTTTAAATTCTTTTTGTTAATCAAAATCCCTAATTCGAAATACAATACAATGGCTTTCCTAATCTATCATTTTCGACCAATTCATTATGAGTTTAGGCCGAAAACTATTTAAGTTTGAGAAATGAAGGCTTTAGGTTAAACGTTTGGAAAAGAAAATAGCATAAGCGCACTTTATGTAGGTCTTGCCTTATTTTTGGTGAAAAAGCTTTATAAATGTGCATGTATTAATTTAGTTTTGGTGTCAATAATCCAATCCAGATTACAAAATTAGAGATCTGGATTCAATTTAGAAAAAAAAAAAAAAAAGAGTTGCGTGGGCCACAAAGGGCAGCGACATGCTAACAAAGCAATCCATCATATTTTGTTTATTCTTACGTTATTCGTGGACTCAACCCACAAATTAATGAGAATTAATAATAAAAATTTATAAATTTGATATAATATAAAATTCCTTAAAACATAACGTAACGTACTTGTCAGTCTCCACAGAAATATCTCACATCGCCACTTTCAATAACGAGTTTCTAACAAAGTGTGAAATTGCAAGAAAAGAGTGAAATGGAAAGGCCATGACGGATACGTAAGAAAGAAATTTAAGTGTGGAAAAGGGCACTTTGTGGTCCATATATATATATATTGGGTTTTGTTATGGTTTTCAAGCTTTGATTGTGATTGTATAGACAGTGATGACACGCAAGAGCTTCATGTGATCCTTTCTTGCGCTCATATACATGTTAAGCAAAAGGTCCCAAATGACACCAGAGTCATTCATGTTTCCTCTAATTCTCCAGTCATTGTGTCCTTGTCTGCTGTCTGCACAGATAGGTACTGCGACATTTCGTACCCAGAGAATGGCAGGCCGGAGACAAAAATTGAGTTGTGCTGCAAGCTATCTCTAATCATAACGGACTCCAACAATTAACATATTGTAATACTTTGCAGTAATGTATATGTAATTTAGAAAAGGGAACGATATAAAAGAAGTGGATGATTTTATTTTTTTATTTTTTCACCCTATTATCTTTTTTTTTCTCTATATATTTTTTAAGTATATATTGTATATTTGTTTGTTAAATGTTAAAAATCTAAAATTTAGTAATAACGCATTATCAATATAGATATTTTGTAAAACGTCACTGTAAAAAGTGCACATCGTACCTCGGGTTCCATGCCTGATCTTTTTTTTTTGGGTACTTTTTTAAAATATTATTTGTTATTATTCCTTAGGAACCACGGCAATTTCTTAACTATTTGCGTGCATATGCACGAGCAGTTTTCTTGCTTTTTTATAAGATTGATGATATAGTCTCTTATTTTTTAATTTAGACATTGGCAGCGTTTTGAATCGTTGCAGAACAGGATGCAAAGGTTTAATGAATCCAAATCCTTTCAGTTAGTTAAATCAACCAGCATTGACATCCGATTGTTAGTTTAGAGATAGTTATGTTTATTTTTCATGTCAAATTCTATAAAAATCAAATAATTATAAATATACAATCAATTGGTAAATTGTTATATTTGAAATGTATGTTGTATAAATTTTTGGATGTATATGGAAGGAGCATATTAAAAAACAGAACTTTTGATGAATGTTAATTTTATGAAGATGATATTCATTATAAAAAATATTATATTATATTAGCATTTAGGTTTTTTATTTAAGAGTGACCTATATAAATACTCTTTACAGATCGGTGAAATTATACAAAATTTTTTAAAAATCATATAGATATTCTCTCTATTTTAAAAAAATTTATATATATTTTAAAAATAGAAGAAAAATATACATATTTTTTTAAAAAATTATATATTCTAAAAATAAAAAATTATATAATTTTAACAAAACTCAATAAATATCAATCTAATTTACCCTTTATTTAATGTCTCAAATCAATAATGCTTCCGTGTTTGTTCCCTCTTAGTACCTATGAATCGGAAGTAGCTAGACGAAAACCGACATGTCAATTATTTTTTCCAACGAAAACATGTGCTAGTTAACTGGCTTCGTCCTTCAGAACACACCAAATGAAAAATACAAAGAATAATCGAAAACAGGGAGAGAAGAAAAAGCAAATCCAAAGAATCAAAACGACTGTGCTCCCATGTAGCTCCATAAAGAAAAAGACTCTTGTACGTACAAAAGTAGGGTACAAAATAACGTAGGGAACTGTACTTTTTTTTTTGCCCTTTTTTTTTACTTGGATCATGAACAGAAATAAAAACTAAATTATTAAAGTAACAAATATCCTTTTTGTTTTGTGCAAGACAACCATATATTCCTTCACAATCTCCAACAATGCCAACCCCATCTGCATGTATAGCCTGCGTCTGTTCATTCTATATGCTATTTTCTGAGTCCCACTGGTAGGGTAAGAAGAATAAATAGTAAAATATGTATATTTTTTTGGATTATTTCTAAAAATAATATTTCAGTTTAGTAATCGAATTTTTTTATAAAATACTTTTGAAAAAATATTCAAATGCACTGAGACAATCTCTTATTGTAATATCATACATACATATATATATATATATATATATGGAGAGAGAAGGGTGATTATTGCCATGGTGATCAGAGCAAATTAACTTTTCATGACTTTGATCGCTTGACAAACAAGCAGATTTGTAAAAGAAAAAAAAAAAAAAAAAAGGTGAAATGTTCAAATATTTGTAGAGCAAAATCAAATATGAAGTGTCTAGATATATCCTGCTATAGTTTACAATTCATAAACGAAAAATTATAAGTACCTATAATGTATAGATATATCCTGCTATAGTTGGCAATAATGTTAACTATCAATTGAGTACAATTAATTAATCTAAATTCTAATATTTTTGGACTACGTACATTATAATTATAGTTTAAGTGTTGATATATACAATTATTTTGTTTTAATAAAATATAAGGTAAAATATAATTTGCTATGATGTGGTTTGGCACATTTTTAAAATTTTGCATTTGGATACCTTGTAATTTGCATTGTTAGTGCAATACTTCCCTATGCTATTTAATTTTCCTGTAAAAAATAGATGGAAATCATAGATAATCCAATTTTGCCCTAAATTCACAATTTTCATACAAAATCCTTATTCTCCTTGCAATGGAGATTGAAATCCCTCCATTAGCAAATAAAATCCCAAATTCGATAATAAGCAATACCATATCTCCTTCAAATTCCTCCTTTTGTCCACTAAAGTTTCTAATTAGAGACGCAAACTCAATTTTTCACCAGTCTATCATATTTTGTCAACCTATTATGAGTTTTGACCAAGAACCAATGGATTTGAAAAGGCTTTAACTGAGTATAATAGCACAAGAGCACTTGAATATGTAGATACGGACTTATTATTCGTAAAAGCTTCATGAATATGCACGTATTGGCACAATTTTGGTCTGTAATCGAGTCTAGGCTGAAAAATTAAGTATTTGGGCTCAATTTGAGGGGGGAAAAAAAATTGAACCACATGCATTTTGCCGTCAATTTTTAACAAAAAAAATAATTAACACACGATAGCATAGTAATAATAGACCAGGATACTCGTTTACAATTTTCTAAATTATAAAATATTTGATTGCAAATAGGCAAAATCACATAGTTTTAAATTGTATTTTACTTTCACATTTAGAATTTATTTGGTACGTAAAATTTTAAAAAAATGATTTTATAAATGGGGACAAGACTTTTATATCTTTATTTTAATTTAAATTTAAAAAGAAATAATTATTATTGAATAATTATGAGTAGTGATTATAAGAGTCTAATAAATATTACACATTACTATATAAAAAGAATTATTTTACTTTACATAAAACCAAATGGACCATTAATTTCATCAAACTCAACCTAAAAACACAGATTATTGAAGTGTTTTTTTTCTGTTTTTAGGGTGGGGGGAGGGAGGACTCTTGAAAATTTTAATTTAAACATGAACAAAATGCAATGATGACTCAAATTAAAAGAGAAACAAAAATAATTCAAACGGGGAAGCCTCTATGAAATGTCCATCACGTGGCTTTGTCTATCTACGGAGGTAATACAAGGTAAATCCTTACACATATACAGATTGACGAATTAATCAACTTTTTGAGACATAATAATTCAAATGGAAGCCTCAGGGGAATGAGAATCATGTGCCCTTTATCCTAGGGAAAAAAATCAAGATAAATGGAAGAACAAAACAAGCAAATCGTTTGTTACAACTTACAAATTGATATGGCATATTCTAAAATTTTAAATTTGTTACATATTAATCTATCTTGACACTCATTATTAATCAACAATAATTGAAAATAAAAGGCAGGTTCTTAAACACATGGGATGTCTCATTTATGGGGAAAAAGTATCAACATTAGCCTAACACTAATATTGTAAAAGTTGGGTAAATTATGTGAAATATATCCCTATATAGTACCAAAGAACCAAGAAATAATGAGGAAATCACAATACATACCTGTATCTCTCACTTATTATTTGAACAAATTATATTAACTTTCTCTAAGTAATTTTAAAATTATACAATTTTTTTATTTTTAAAATATACCTAGACCTCTGGTCAGTTTTGTTAAAATTATATAATTTTTTTTATTTTTAAAATATACACAAATCCTCTCTAAAAATAGGAGAGAGATTTGCATACTTTCAGTAAAATATAAAAGAGGTCTATATAGTTTATTTTTTATTTTAAGATAGGTTTATATATATTTTAAAAATAAAAAAACACATGTATAATTTTAACAAAAATCAAAGCAAATTTATATAATTTAGTTATTATTTTGTAGAAAGAAAAAGAAAAATTCATCGGGCAGCTCGAAAGATTGTACATAAGAAAATGAAAGGAATAATATATAGTGATCCAAACACGACAGAACAAGAGGGGAAGAATGTGCACTGAACATATATGGATATGATAGGGTAGGTATTTCAAGTTGGTATTTTGTGGTTTGCATTGGCTAAATATAATACGAGACTTATGTTTTTGATGTTGTTTGGGACCACTTTCGGAGAAACCCACATAAGGAGCATTGGGGTGATAAAAATTTAAAAACGAGGTCTGATTGGATCGATGGCTGATTGATTTGAGTGATTTTGATATGCGTAAAAAATTGGATCTTTTATTTGCTCAATTGCTGATCAGAGATTGGAAATCTGTTTCTTAAAAGGACGTGGGATTTTAACATTGGAGTCTATTTCTAATTTTGAAAATTTTTGTCAATCAAAGTGTTAATTATGAGGCCAAATAGTATTAAAACGGGCAAACCGAGTTTTGATGTTTTTAAATAGTTTGAATTTGACCCACAAAATTAAATGAGCTTGAAAAATAAGGTTGAGCTCAACTTGCTTCATTAAATGAGAACTCTGACTTGGTTCTTATGCATTTGTTTGAGATTATATATAAATGAGATATATGAATTTAATGAGTTAAATTCAGTTTTTATAATTTTTTTAAAAAAATTATTGTAATTTACAAAATATATAATACATATGATTATATATGATATTTGAATATTTATCTTATTTTATTTTATTTTCAAACTAGTTGTTTATGAGCTAAACAAGTCAAGGTTTGTTTAATTAAATAAGCTTAATATTATACTCAAGTTGGTTCACTTAATAAATGTGCGAAGTTGAATTAAGCTTTTATAGAAGCTAAGCATGAAGTGTTTATAAACAGCTTAGATTATATGTCGCTTTAACCAAAAATTATTTTTATTAGTCATAGTGTAATTCAATTTCTTTAATATATTGTAAAGCGGATTCTGGATGTCATGATTTGAATACAGAGTATGATCTATCCGCAATCTCTTTAATGCAAGTTCACTATTGGGCCAAAAAATATAACTAAAATACAATTTTATTTCCTTAATCCACATTGAATGGACATTAAACATCACAATTTGAGCCAAAAGAATTAATGAGTATGACCAACTTTCAATCCGTAGTACATATTGTATTTTATAAAAACTCAATGTCATATGCAGACTTTTCCAGTGTCATGATAGAGATTGGTTTTAGTCATAGTGAAACTTTGATCTAAGATGTTTCTAAAGATTTTTTTTTTTTGGGGTTTGCCTCTAAGAAATAATAGTGTCACTTAGAAGCAAAGGTTTCACAGTAAAGCATATATAAGGCCCTATGACATCAAAAAGCAGACACTGTAATGGCAAGTTTCAGAAATCAAAGAGAAGACTCCAGTTTTTTTGGGGTTCACTATGTTAATTCCTTGAACCATATAAACTATATATATTTAGTCAATTTGATTCTCTATTACAGGGATTTCAACTGGTTTATTATTATTTTATTTTATTGCTGAAGTACATAATTTTTTTTTTCTTTTTTAAGAAGTTCGAAATGTGGTCAAAACAAGGGAAAGTCTCGCTTATGACTGACTGTCAAATATTTTTCAACGTAAAAGGTCTGTAATAAAATTTTAATTTAAAAAAATAGAAACCTCAAATCAAAATAAAATGTCAGTACAAGAACATACAAAATTGGCTTGGTGTCCATGATGACAAAAGAAACTCAAGTTTGGATGGGAATCTTGGTCTGGTAGATCAGTAAAGAACCAAAAAAAAAAAAATCTCCACTGGACATTAATGCCAACTTTTAAAACTCGACAAATTCTGATGTTAAATAAAGTTTGAACCAGACCCTCGACCAGAGGTAGTAAATGCTAACTCTGGAATCCTTGGATTTAACATTTGTTATATATATATATATATATATATTTTTTTTTTTTTCTGTCAAATTAAAATATACTTTGATGATCTATAAACTGCCACTCCACTTAGGAAGTAACAACTGAATAAACTATCCTAATTACACGAGATTTAGCTTTCAAGTATGTGATATTTTAGTACGTTGGATTTTGAACTTAAAGGAAAAAAATTAAAAAGTAACAACAAGGGTGTATAGAGCTTTATGAGCTTTCTTCCAGTTTACGAGAGGGTAAAACTTAATATTGCTACCATATTTCTACTTCACCATTACCATTCTATAATCTGTTGTCCATTTATTCAGCTTAAAATGACATATATAGATGGAAAGTTTTCTTTTCCTGCCTTGACAGAGATAAAGGATTCCAATGAGGGACTTGCAAGATGTTCATTGTTTGATGAGATCATATATACCCAAGAAGGATCTATGCCTAGCAATGCAATTCCCTAGATAGTTGCCAATGCCAAGAAGGAATAAAACAGAAGAAAAATTTGAATAGGGACCTTTACTTTTTCAACAATGACAGAAAAGTTTTCGAATCAACTCACAGAAGTAAATTAAATTAGTTACGAAACGACATGTAAACATGTCAAGTATATTTTTTAATAGAATCTGTTTGCGACATGTTTATATCCTTTTTTATGATTTGGATCTACCTAAAAAAATCTCTCAGGACATGGTATGTCTTGAATCCAAGGGGAGAAGTGATTCAGCCAACCTAACCTGTAAGGATGAAGAACAAAGACATCTTCCATTAGTGTTGTGAATTGTCAATCAATATCAGGACCACTGATTGGAAAAACATATGAAGATCAGTATAACTGGGAAGTACATAAACCAGAAGTGGGACAGGAAAATAAGAACCCAAAAAAATGAAAAAAAGAAAGAAAGGAATAAAAGATCTCAGTTTAAGGGTCATAAAAAAACCCCACAAAAAGTTGTAGATGATCCCTATCTATGGTATTTTATTAATTGTTTCAACACTGTTCACTTCAATCCCAAAACAAACTTACTTTGTGCCCAGTGCTCTCTTTGTAATGGTGCTCATAAAGGGTCTCATGTGCTTTTTCTACCCTGACCGTTTATTCTTTCACTCATACACACAAACGTACATGAGGAGAAAGAGAGAATGAGAGAGGTTCAGATTCCATACAGCTAAAAAGAATAGACCAATCAATGGTCTTTTTCTTGCATTTGCACCTTCCTTATCCACCACTCCAACCTAAAAATTCTCAATGAGAGAGGAAAAAAATTCTTAGGCGGATCAAGCCTACGAAGAATAGGTATAAGAAACCGACCATGAGATGATAATCAAGTGTCTCTGGAATATTTTAGTAGAATTTATCTTTAATATTCTTATATGTCTTTTGATTGATTTGATTTAGTTATACTTTATACAAGATTTATTTAAGAAGCTTGACAGAATCGAAATCCTCTCATGTAAGGACATCAAAACACTGACATTTTCGTAGCATTAACTATTTATTTTCAATTCAAAGCACATCAATAGATAAAAAGATTCCAGTAAAATCATCAATACTCACCGTTGATTTTATTTCTGATGTGATGTGACATCTTTTTAATTTTTGATTTACTTGTAATTGAAATTGAACAATAAAATACAACTTAAATGACAGTATTATGTGACATCCTCAAAAGAGAATCTCGATCCCCCTCACTAAGAGACACGTATCTACAGAATAGTGGAAATAGGGGAAGTTCCATGTAAGAGAACACATGGTTGGTAATTCCAGCACAGTTCAATATCTCCCACCCAACGAATCCTCATACAAGCTTCTTCCTTGATTCTCTCCTCATAATAAAAATAACTCCTAACGCCAAACTCAGTACAAAGGAACATTAACAAGTATTATTAGTTTTGAGGCATTGCCAAATGGCTAAGAAGTTGAAAGCTTGTGTCACATTCAAGCCTCGTGGTTTAGTTTGCATAAAGTAATGCCCTCCACAAGAGGTTGTATGGCAGATCCCCACCTCCCCATGTTACAACTTCCCCACCTCATTTTATAAAACCCCACTTCCCTCCCTTCCTTTCTCCTTCACTCTCTCATCATCATCACTTGCTCCTTCAATATTTCCTTCCCTAGCTTCTCTTCCACCATTGTGTCATTTCCATTACTCCTCTTAAATCCGAATCCATTAGTCCTTTTCTTTGTTACCATTTTCAGTTAAGCACCAAATAAGCAGGCAAATTAAGAAATGTGTAGCTCCAAGGTCAAAGTGAGTGTAGGCATAGAAGCCTCGCCGGCGGCAACCCCACCGGTGGCGAGGATCAATGGCCGGCCGGTGCTTCAACCGACATGTAACCGAGTTCCTAACCTTGAAAGGAGAAATTCCATCAAGAAAGTGCCACCGCCAAAGTCACTTTCTCCACCATCACCCCCATCATTATTTCCAAGCAAGACTTCGTTGACACCTCCAGTTTCTCCAAAGTCGAAGTCCCCAAGGCCTCCAGCAGTTAAAAGAGGGAATGACAGCAATGGGCTGAACTCAAGTTCTGAGAAGGTTGCAGTAACAACCCCAAGAAACTCCAAGAAAGCTGCTCCCACTTTGGAGAGGAAGAAGTCAAAGAGTTTTAAGGAGGGGTCCTATGGTTCTGTTGAGGCATCTTTGAGTTACTCTTCCTCTCTGATCACTGAGGCACCTGGAAGCATAGCTGCTGTGAGGAGGGAACAAATGGCTCTGCAACAAGCACAGAGGAAATTGAAGATTGCCCATTATGGAAGATCAAAATCTGCAAAGTTTGAAAGAGTTGTTCCTCTTGATTCTTCAAGCAATCTCACAACAAAGACAAGTGAGGAGCAGAAAAGATGCATCTTTATCACTACCAATTCAGGTAATACTAGAGAAGTACACATTTCAATACAAATTCATAGTTTCATAATCATATCCATTTTGATAGATACAGAATGCACTAACTTCTGTGTCTTGTTTGATTATTAGATCCCATCTATATTGCTTATCATGATGAAGAATGGGGAGTTCCAGTTCATGATGACAAGTAAATCCCCACTTCTCTCTCTCTCTCTCACACACACACACACACACAGAGACAAACACACAAACACGTAACAGACCAAACAAAAATAAGCAGAGACAGATGATTATTGCAATTGACAAAAACCTTATTGTCCACCCAGGATGCTGTTCGAACTTCTGGTCCTAAGCGGTGCTCAGGTTGGATCCGATTGGACCTCAATCTTGAAGAAACGCCAAGAGTTCAGGTTGGGTTCTGCCAAAAGATAAAGGATATTACTATGGAAAGTTCAATTTTGTAAGAGGATGAGCGAACAAATGATGATCTTTGGACAAAAATAAAATCTACTTGTGAAAAAGTTCAACCTCTTTCAAGTTGTGCTAAATAAAATATCTGTGTATTTATGTGCATCTACATATCATGTTTTTTGACCCTTAAAGGAAGATATTAACTAATTTTCCAAAATATGGACAGGACTGCATTTTCAGAATTTGATGCGGAATTATTGGCCAACTTGACTGAAAAGCAAATGATGGCTATTAGTTCGGAATATGGGATTGATATAAGCAGGGTTCGAGGAGTTGTTGACAATGCTAATCGAATTTTAGAGGTAAACAAAGTATTATTAAGCCTCATAAATTGTGCCCTTTTATGTTATGGTCGCCCAAAACACTAGTTTGCTTGGTTTAAGTGAATATTCTTCTGGGAAAGAGAAGATTAATTAAAGAGCATCAATGATGGAAAAGTACAATAATGACTTGGTTGCAACTGCATCTTGATGTTTTTCTCTTTTAATTACCTCTTTTACTAGTAAGTTTCAGTCTTTCAGACAAGCAAGTTTCAATAGATTAGGAATTTTAATGGCAGTGATGTTTTAAACTTGTTAGAAGTCATGTCTTAACTTAAAAGTAATTTTTTTATTCTGTAAAAAAGGAAAAAAGAGTACTCATTTTAGGATTGGGGGGTTTTAGGAATATTAATAATAAAGGATTTGGTCCTTCCCATCCCTTGTTAAAGTAACTTATTCTCATTATCACTTTTAGTCATAAAAGAAATTGAAATTCCCGCTTAAGATAGGATGGATTTGTTTTTTATCCATGCTTCAAAATTAAAGGACATTTGGATAAAAGGAGGTGTTGGAGATACTGATAAACATCTTAAAATCTTTTAGCTGTAAACACACACATTTACGGGTTTGCTAATTATTCCTCTTTTGCAAATTGGACCATTGCAGCTTACGAAGGATTTTGGAACATTTGACAAATACATTTGGGGGTTTGTGAATCATAAACCTATCTCCCCTCAATACAAGTTTGGCCACAAGATTCCAGTGAAGACATCTAAGTCAGAGAGCATAAGCAAAGACATGGTCAGAAGGGGCTTCAGGTTCGTTGGTCCAACCGTAGTTCACTCATTCATGCAGGCAGCTGGTCTAACCAATGACCACTTGATCACTTGCCACAGGCACTTGCAGTGCACCTTAATGGCAGCTCGCCCCCACTCCACCATGGGCCTCTCTCTATAGAACCAAATTTCAACAAGAAATTTTTATGTATCATACAGTTCATATGAATATAATGATCAAGATTCGATCTATACAAGTGAGATCATAAAAATTAAATCTTGATCATTATATATACATATACTATATGATACTTAAGAATTTTAGAAATAAAAAAGAGGTTGACAAGAAGAGCCCAAGACATGAAAAAATTATATACGCTGAAGAGCATATATATGTAATCTGCTAACTATAGCTTGTGTATAATATCAGATAATGGAGAGAAAAAAAAAAAAGGCTTATTTTTCTTTTCTGACCTGTGAAATGTTGTGAGAACCATAATGACAGTTTGGGTGTGCTTTAAAATAGATATTTGAGAGGGAAAAAAAGGGTTTGGAAAGTGTTATGAAGAGGTGGGAGAGTTAGGGGACAGAGGGCATGTGCTTCTGCAATTGGGAGGGCAAGGGCATGTGTAGGGTGTCAGTTAGTTTGCTTTAAGGGCATGTGACCCTTCAGACTTTGTATTATTTGGTGCACTTTAATAGCCTCTGTGGGATACCAGTAGAGGGGGAGTGTAGGACCACCTTCTTCTTCCCTTTTTTTTTTTTCTTTTTTCTTTGCTTTGGATTGATGGGGTTGGTTGTTATCTTTACTGTATTCTCTAACTTTTTTTTGTTTTGGTTTAGTCCACAATATATATATATGGTTTTGGAGTTGGTGTGGATCTTTTGAGTGGTGCTCAATACATTTGCCATGTGCTTCTGTACTATTTGCTTACTAATACAAACTTTTTTTTTAAATGTCAATTAAGATAAGGAGAAATAGTATTTAAAGATCTTAACTTTATAAAATTGAAAATAAAATATTTTAAAAATTAAAATTCTTTTTAAGAACTAAAATAATCATTTAGACTTCCCAAAATTATAAGTAACTTTTAGGATTATTATTATTATTTTGATCCTTAAAAAATTTTTAATTTTTAAGATTATTTAATATCAATTTTATAAGATTATAATTCTTAGATCTCATTTTCCGTTAAAATAAGATAAGTATCTTCTTCCCATGTGCACACTTTCTTTATTGAGGAAGAATCAATCTTTCTCCCTTTCTTTCTTTCATTTTCTTCTTGTGACAAATTCTCATGCAGATTCGATTATATAGAACAAATTTTTTCTAATATAATTTTTAAAAAATAATATCAAATTTGTTTATTCATAATAAAAAAATAACTGTATATTATTTGACTAAAGCTTTAAAAGCAATTGTAATAAAAAATTCTACCCCCTAATGAAACGCTAAAAATAAGAAAACTTAATAAAATACTAATGGGATAACATCTTTTCTAAGATTCTAAGACTCAAACACATTTACCAATAACTCGACTAAGTCTTGCAATTATTCTAATTAACAATTATCTAATTACAACATCATAAATTTCAAGCTATAATTAAATATTCAAATAATAAAATGAACACTAATTCATCTCATTCTCATCAACCAGTCTAAAACTCATAAACATAAAATTAATCATAAATAAATATATAAGAATGTCAATCATAATTTTATCTATATCTTATAAATCGAATATTGTAGTTGAAAGATTATGAGCTTTCGCGAAACTCGTGGCTGACCATGTTACTGTATCACCATTTAACATTATACTTGGCATATTAAGAGACCCTAGCAGTGAGGCTGGCGTGTTCCAAGACAAAAGGTAGTGGACAACACCAGAAGAAATTGTATAAAGAGCAAGTCTTCGTGTGTTGCAATGTATACGCAACCTGTGATCCAATCACATGCCATTATGAACAACAACTACAATAAATGCTGAGAGCATATTAACAGACAGTTGACTGCTTTCTATTTCTCTCTCTCACATTCTCTACTTGCATTCAAAAGAAATTTTGTGTTTTTGATCACCTGAGGATATAATTTTGGGAGTTTCTTTCCAAAATATTCATACTCCAAGCTAGTGCCTAGAATTTTAGTGCATATCTCCTTTGTGTTTATGATATCTCTATTACATTTAAACGCCAACAAAAAGAAAAGAAAGAAAAAAGCTCTTAGTATTTATAGGCAGATTCAATCTTGCACATTATAAATGACTAAATTTATTTTCATCAAATGATTTACCATAGAATGTGTAGCGTATGATTTAATGGAGTGAACTAAGTGTTAGAAGTTTAAGAGAAAAATCTATTGTTTATAAATTGGCACCTTAATTTTAAGCGAGGAAAAGAGTTTTAGATTTTATTATATATTAATCGGAACTAAACCCGGGCCTATGATCATTCTAGTCTAAGTTTATCCAATTGAAACTATTTTCAAGCCTAGAGTATTTTATTTAAGCATGTTTTGGCATTATTTTAAATATTTTTCCCAATTTATTTATATTTACCACATTTGTTATTTTCTTTAATTAAATAGCTACTGTTTCATTTTGACCATAAGTTGTTATAGATTTGATTTCTTAATTTGAATTTGCTTTTCTTCTTTCATGGTAGTTCCTTGTGTCATGAGTTAACTCACATTCATAAAATTCATAAAATATGTTATGTTTATGATCACTTGGTGATATAATCATGTAAGGACTCTCTAAGGCTTCTTTCACAATTTTTTTTTTGTATAGTTTAGAAAGAGAGAGTAACATAAAGAAATAAAAGTGTAAATAGAGCTAACTTTCTCTCTTTTTATTTATTCTTTGTTTCTTTTTTTGAATTTAAAAGATTCAGATTTGGATATAATTTTAAAAGTTTCCTCCCAAAATGTTAATAATCTATGCATAGAGCATGCCTACAATTTTAGTAAAAAGTTCAAAGTTTGACCAATAGCAAATCCCAAGCTCATGACAATATATTGCTTCAGTGTCAACTACATACTTTCTCATCCAAATATATATATATATATATATATATGTTGCCATATTTTGAAAGATCCAAATCGATTTTTCAAAACATTTCCCTAAATCAAGTAACACTTTGATATGCAATTATGCATATATAAATATACATATTTAATGGTTTGAAATCATTCTCAAGGTGTACAAATTGTTTTAGAATGAATAAGATCCTAAAAGATTTTGTATTATCTCATGAAGAAAGAGATTACTTATAATCTAGGTAGTTTTAGTATTAAAAGTTAATAACTTGACACTAAATTAACTCTAGTATCATACATGTCTAAATTATTAAAAACTGGTAGTTTAAACAAATCAATTCATAAAGTTTAAATTAATGGAACCTAATTCTAACACAAGGCTAGAACAATAGACTCAAAAATGAAAGCACTAACAAAATAACTTAAAACCTTATTTAACCTAAACAACAATTGGGAAATATATATATATATATATATATATATATATATATATTTCTTTTTACAACCATCAAGCAAGTGCAATTTTAATTATTTAATCATTAATGTTAGTCGAATTCTTAGTTTATTAACATTCACAATAGATATGTTAAACTATTACAATTCTAATATCCTTTGAGTGGCTAAGCTTAGTTATAGTTGTAATCTCCTTTAAGTGGTTAAGTTCTAATCTAACTATAGTTAATTAGTCCTAGAATGCTTTAGGTTTTGAATTCAAATTACTTTAACCTAAGAGCTCCTAACAAAAACTATTAGCCTAAGTTAATTCATATGACATTTTATTGAACACTTGGTGGCATTTGACCTAATGCTTTATACCATATGCCTAAAGTAGAATTCTTTCTCATATATTCTTACATCATATATCAATTGCGATTTCTCTAATTGCGCTAATAACTATCTCTACTAAAAAACTTCAATAAAATGTAATTGGATGTGAAAAAGTAGCTTTAACAATAGGAGTAGGCATAAGGCAATAAACCAAAGATATGAAACTCCATTAAAGCGAATAAAAATTAAAATATCATCCCAAATTTAAAATAGTTCAATATAGAAGCCCTAACAAAAATCGTAAACAAACTTAGATTTGACCATAATCTATCTTAGACTAGAGAATTTACAAAAAATAACAATAGGAGAGAAAGAGAAGAATCACATGGCCAAGAAAAATCCCAAGGATCTCCCTCTGACCCCTTAACTCTCTCACCCTATTAAAGGCTCTCCTAGCAACTTTTAATGATCCTCTTACGACTGATGATGACTTTTTTTTAATTAGAAACCCTAGCATTGTTAGTATAAGCTTCCAAAGTAAGCTATACTAAATAAATATGTAATTTTCAAACTTATCACCTTGTGCTAGGGCACTAGCTTTTCTATCTAGGTAAGTTGCACCTATCATTTTGGCACTGGGGTGTTAGCGTTGGTTTTCTACATTGCACACCCCTTCAAGTGGCATGAGGCACTAAGATGCTAGGGCTGAGGATGGGTGCCAACTTTGTTGCATTTTGTAAAGCTTAATACAATGGTTCTCAACTTTTTGGAACTTACATTACATGCTTTGTATAACTTAAATTTGACTCTTAGCCTTGAAAAACAACCTAATTCTCTTCCTTTATGATTTGATTCTCTCTCTACTCCATGATTTTATCTTCCTTACCTATATGCTCAAATTGAGAGACTTTGATGGAGTTTTGTCACCATCCATGACTTACTATAAAATGTTTAAAATATGCCTAAAATTATTTAAGAAATAAGAGAAACTCATTAGAAAAATGTGATAAGTCCTTATAAAATCATGTAAATATATATGTTATTAGAGGACTTATCAATATCCCTTATGTAGATTTAAATATTATTAAGAAAGAAAAGGGTGTTAGATGAAGATTTTGAGTTGTTTCTAAGAAGTTTAAGGCTTGAATTACTTTATCATCATAAAATTTAAATTGATTACAAGGCCTTGGGGGATCTTAACTTTTAGCTACGACAAATGGAAACTTAATTTGAAGTATAAATGTCAAGTTTGGTTTTTAAATGTTTAATGTTGAATCAATATATATATATATATATGTTGTAAGGAGCTACATTGTTTTATAAGCCGTGGATAATGTTTTTTTTTTTGCCCACTTTGAGAGGACTACATAAGTGGGAATGGCATATAAATCTAATACTTTAAAATTTTAGATTGAAATATGATGTTAAGTTCATCTATATATATTTCTCCTCACTTAGTGTGAGGGGAAAGCCTCGTATTGTCTATATATGGACTTTGAGATACAATAACTCCTTCGGATGAGGCTTGACATTTAACAACGGTGTCTAAAATTAATAAGAAAATTTAACTTCAAACACTTATCCTATGTAAAAAAGAAAATTCACCTCCTTTTTTAATTGCATACAAACCTCAAATTTGCATGTGACTATATGATTTGTGATTTCTTTAGTTGTTAAATAAAGATCAAATTCTTAACTACTTAGTTATAAGAGTTTTGATACTAGATTTAGAATCAATTTAATTAAAAAACTTACACAATTAGGTGAAGACTATTAAGTTTTTTTATTATAATCTATAAGATAAATTAATAATATGACAAAAGTTTATCTTTTTTTAAAGAGGTGATTTTTTTTTTAAGGAAAGGAGATAGCTCCACCCAAAAAGAAGGGGTCCAAGAGGAATTTTTTTTAAAGGAAATAACTCCCATTAAAAGAGGGAGATATGTTGGAAGGTACTATCAAAACAACCTTTCTCAAATTCTTATGGAGTTGAAACTAGTAAAAATGAAACCACAACAGAACAAAATTAGGGCTAGATGAACAAAAACTAAAATCATATCATTTTTAAAAGGTTGAAAATTAAAAAATTATGATTAAAATAAATTTTGTAGTTCAAACTTGAATTGAGTGATTACGCAATTACTATGAAAACACTATAGTAGCATTCAAATTTTATGACAAATACATTTTTTTATTAATTTGATTCCAAATAAGAATGTTAAATAAAATTTTATCAAAATCAAAAGTATTTTGTAATAGTTCCTAGGCTAAAGGTTAAGACATGAAACAAGGAAAATTTAACTTTAGCATAAAAATATTTTAAATTTGTATTTCTTAATTTAGTTTTTCATAATTTTTTTAATTTGGTCCCTCACAATTAAAGTATTTTTTAATTTTACATAAATTTCCTTCTTAATTTGATCCCTCGTATTTAGGTATTTTTTTAATTTAGTTTTTCTATAAATCAAATTTTTGTTAATAATAGTTTTTTATATATAAATATTTTTTAATTTGATATGAAGACATTATTAATAACAGTTTTAATTATGAGACATTCAGAAATATTTATATATGAGAAACTAAATTAAAAAGGTAACTTTATAAGTGGTCAAATTAAAAAATATTTTATCAATAAAAAATTAAATTAAAAAATGATTATATAAAAAATTAATTTAAAAAATACATCATCTATAAAACATAAAATGAAGCTAGACCCAAACAAGAGAATCAGAAGCGTCAAATCATGTGCAGGCCAAGGCCCATTTACATGTAACCTGGATTGCAAACAAAAACAAAAGTACGCCCTGAGGGAACCAGCGAACTGCCTTCTCCATTCCCCATCATTAGCGAGTTTCTCAGTAGGGATTCCACATTGTTCTCTTTCCTCTTCAAATTTGCTTTTTCCCACTTTCATTTCTTCGTTGTTCATTCTTCTTCTTCCTCTCTTTCGCACGTCGTCTCAACTGTCAGATTGATCACGGCGAATTAGGGCATCGCCGTTTCAACGATGCCCCTATTTCTCTCCGATGAGGAGTTCTCCCGGTGCTCCAACGACGCCTCCGTGGTGGCCGAGAAGGCCGACGCATTCATCCGCAGCCTCCTCAACGAGCTCGAGACTGTTAAGGCCAAGGCTGATGCTTCTGATATCAACGCTGAGCAGAACTGTTCTCTCATAGAGCAGAAGTACCTCTCTCTCACTGCTGAATTCTCAAAGCTCGAGTCCCGGGTTGCTGAACTCCAATCAACCCTCGATCAACGCCTCGCCGAGCTGTCCGAAGTTCAAACGCAGAAGCAGCAAATTCATTTGCAATCTGTATGAAGCATTATGCTTATTTGACACTGTTTGGCTTTTTTCCCGTTGTTGCTTATTGTTATTGATTCTGGGTTTGTAGGTTGAGAAAGAACAGGAGATAGAGAGGTTGCGGACAGAGGTAGGTGAGCTGCATAAGTCGAAAAGGCAGCTAATTGAGTTGAATGAGCAAAAGGATTTTGAGCTTAGTGAGAAGAATGCCACCATCACGAGCTATCTCGATAAGATTGTAAGTTATTTCTGCTAGGGCGCCATTTTGCCTCTTTCATTTGATATTCTCTCTGAGTGATTTTCGAAGTTAACCCTTAATAATGCTGTCATGCTTGGTGTTTTCTTATTGTTGATGATCGTGAAGGTCAACTTGTCTGAAAATGCTGCTCAGAAGGAGGCTCGTTCGAGTGAAGTTGAGGCAGAGTTGGTGCGATCTCGTGCTGAATGTACTCGCCGTTCACAGGTCTTTCTTGAGTACTTTTCCTCCATTTCCTATCTGTATCAGTTGGCTATTTGTAGAGCTTACGAGTTGTGGTAAATTCATCCTGCTAATTGTAGAGCTTACTAGTTGTAGAGGTGGTGCAATTTAGGCATGAAGGCAGTTTGGTATCTGACAAGTGAAACATATCTTTGACAGTGTTTAGGGCCTTAGGATAAGGTCGGTATGGTTTCACTTATCTGTAACTATCTGTTTAATCATAATAAAAGAAATACCTCTTCTTTTCTTCTTCACCAAAGATTGGTCCCTCTGCTATCTTGTTTTCTTAATTGTTTCTATAGGAAGCTTTCTATCTATGCATAAGATATCTGGATTCTACTGTTTTTTCATTCTTTAAACATTCAATACTGGGTCTGAGCTCTAAATCAGTATTTCTGTGGCATGACTAAATGGATTATACTGTATAATAGCACTAAACAACTTAAAAACATTTTATACAAGCTCTTTTGCTTTTACTTTCATCCTGGATATACTTGGTGCTTGCACATTTAGCATTTTTTATGCCCCAGATATTTCTAGTTCCATGTGAAGTGACGTTTCATTTTTCTTTCCTTAAATTGCATATAAGCAGGAGAAAGAGATTGTTGAGAGACAAAATGCTTGGCTTAATGATGAGTTGACAGCTAAGGTTAACAGTTCCTTTGAGATGCGCAGAAAACATACTGAGTTGGAGGCTGATATGTCTTCTAAGCTTGCAGATGTAAGTGAGATTTATATGATCACTAAAGAAGTATTCCTACTTTAAAATTTGTGTTATTTTTTCTTTGCTTTAGTACTATATGATTTAATATTAAGACTTTCAGGTAGAGAGGCAATTCAGCGAATGCTCTAAATCTCTACAGTGGAACAAGGATAGAGTGAGGGAGTTAGAAATGGAGCTTAAATCTACGCATGAGGTTGGGAACATTCCATTTATCATCTTTAAATTTGATTCATGCATTTTTTGGGGGATGCAATCCCTGTTTAACCTGTCTTTGTCATTTCTTAGAAATTAATTTCAGCTAAAGATGCTGCTGCAGCTAATGAAGAGCAATTGTATACTGAGCTCTCAACTGTGAGTTCTATGAAGTTCTGTAATGATTGATTTCCTCCCCCCCCCCCCTTTTCTTTTTAAATTTTTTATGGGTTAATTAGTTTGTCTTTGATCATAGCTTCATGGTTACAGGTTTTAATTTATGAACAAGCCATTGATAAACCTTCTGTCCTGAACATATAAGTGGAAAGTAGACTGTATGGTATTTTGTTTTCTTTTGCACTGCTGCAGCATAATAGTGGAATCTATTGGATATGTGGAGTTGAGTGAAAAAGGAGAGAATAAATAAATTTTGGAGTCTTGCAGGAGTTTAAAATGAGCGAAAATGATGATTAGATGAAGGAGCGGGGAAAATGATGAGAGACTTGTAGCATGTAGCCAAAGGGTTAATTTTCTAGAGCAAAAGCAACTACATGCCTTTTTGTGCTTTTTGATTAAGTATTCATGATGTTGATGTCTAATTTGTGTAATCTGTGCGTCAGACTCTTCCACTATCATTGACGAAGTCTACAATGAGGAAAATGTTCATAGACATGATATTGAGTGAATCTATCATGTGACAAGAATAGGAATAGGAGCTTTTTTTTCATTGTGCATTATATATTAGAGAATACAAATATTTAATAGTTGGACTCTGGCCCTTATGTTTTTCCTTTATTATATTGTTTAAAATTGTTTTGAAAAGATTTATAGTCTGATTTTTACAGGCTACGTCTGCTTGTTCCAATACTGCTATTTTTTGTGGTTATTAATTAAAGTAATAAGCGCTGGTTTTTGGATTAATTATGTAATATGCATGTGTTTTGGGTTTTATTATGTATTCTTAATGTTTCCTGTAATCAGGTTAATAAGCTTAATGAGCTATATAAAGAAAGGTCTGAGGAATGGTCCAGAAAGGCAGCAGAGCTTGAGGGTGTGATCAAAGCAATGGAGGTGAAGTTTGTTTGTTATTATGCGGTTTTCCGATGTTTGGAAATTGGAATTGCACATATGAGAAAATGCTCACATTTTGAAACGTTGCTGGTGTTTAAGCAGTCACATCTGAAGCAAGTTGAAGATGATTATAAAGAGAGACTTGAGAAGGAATCTTCTGCGAGAAAACAGTTTGAAAAGGTATTTGGTCCTTCTTGGTCACATGTTAATGTTTAGGCCAGAATTCTTACATTTTCCCCCTTATTTAAAATGTTTGTTATTGGGTAAGAAAAAAATAATAAATTTCAATTTTTCTTGATGTTGAAAATGGGATTAAAATGATGGTATCTCTTGTTTGAAGATGTTGAATACATGAATTATTTTTTGAAATTTTTTGAGAAAAGCTTTCTCTGCCTGATTATGATTTGATTCATAGTTGGGTTCTGTCTTTTTGGCTGATTTCCAAATGGGTTTGTTCTTGTCAAGGACTAGCTCAATGCAGAAGTTGAAGCTATTAAGTGAAAGCGCATGAATTGTTTTATTATAATTTCTAACTCACCCTCTCAAATGAAAGCCTGTTGGGCTTGAAGTGTAGATAAACACCTGCTCACCATATCTTGCGATGAAACTTAATTTTTAGAGAATGGGAGTGGTAAGGATCAAACTTTATAGGTCATAGAGGTTATGGTTCCATGTCAAGAACCAGTTTAACTCAAAAGCTTAAACTGTTAAGTGGAGGCTTACAAATAGTTTGATTATAATCTGTAACAGTTATGCAAAACAAGCTTGACTCATTTTAGCTGAGGCAGTTTTTTTAATTTAAGCATTACACTAATTTTGCAGATTTATTGTTTCTCTGAGGATATTTTGTTATTAACATGTGCCAATTTCTTCTACTTTACATTGGTTGTTGTCAGGTTGATTTCCTGTAAGGTCTGCTGCAATAATGTTGTTGGGCAGTTTGACTTACTTTACTTTCATGTTACTTTTCAGTAGATTTAGTTCAAATATGTTATGTTCTGTAATCATGTTTAATATCTTTATTTGGGTGCTTATAGGAGGCTGCTGATTTGAAAGCAAAGCTTGAGATGTGTGAAGCTGAAATTGACAGAAGTAAGAAAAATGAGCTGAATCTTCTTCCACTCAGCAGTTTCAGTCCTGAACTGTATGTCTTTATTATTCTCTTGCTGTTTTTAATTACTTCAATGTACTCTTTTTCAGTGTTGTTCCTCCTACATGTGGCTGTTTTTCCATGACATAAGTTGTTTTTAGTCTATGAAGATGTTTTAGTGTTGTCAATGGTGCATCACGACCAATGGTGGCAAGCTCCATAATTGCCATGGAAGATTGTGAGGTGGCTGCCATTGTGAAGCAAGGTGGCTACAAGAATGGCCGAAATATGCAAAATTAGTCACCTCCCCTCTCTGTTGGCTATGCCATTCTTCCATAGTTGCCTCCTTTGGGGCTTTGACAACTCTGTTTGTGGCTCTTAATAGGTTTGAGTTGTTGGAATGTGTTTTTACAGAAGTGGTGGGTTTGGATAGCGTGCCAAAATCAGATTACTTTCTCAACTGCTGAATCTCTTTTGAGAGGGATGAGATGATTATTCCATCAGTTTTTGTGGGTGAATGGAAATACAAGTAAAGGAGGAAGATGTTAGGAAACATTGAAGATGTTTCATTTTGAACCAACAGAAATTTTCTTTCTTATGTTTTGTCTCTGTACAGTTGTATGCTTGGAGATGTTCAGAGACATTGAAATTTTATATAATGGAATTTTTCATGTCATCAACATATTAGATCTTCATTTATATGACATATTAGCCAATCATTCTACTCTCTACTTGCTCTAATATCTCTTGGTTGATGTTGTACTTGCTGTTTTTGTTTACTGTATTTTTGGCTTGTTCAGACTCTTGAGAAGTGTTACTTTTGTTGCAGGTGTTTGGTATCAAATGAAAGCAGTGACTTAGTTGAGGAAAATCACATGCTTGTCCCAAAAATTCCTGCTGGTGTTTCTGGAACAGCATTAGCTGCTTCACTCCTGCGCGATGGATGGAGTGTGAGTTATCAAAATTTTAAATTTCATACTGGTCCCATTTTCCCACTAGATTTATACAATTAGGTTTGCTTATTTTGATTTCTTTATTTGTTGAAGTTGGCAAGAATGTATGCAAAATACCAAGAGGCTGTTGATGCACTGCGGCATGAGCAGCTAGGTAGGAAGGAATCTGAAGCGATATTGCAAAGGGTATGCTTGACATGGTGCAACTCTTTATTTATACTCTCATGCTGAGGATGATTCAGCTTTACATTTTTTAATGTTTTGTGTTTTTCTCTGTTTATGTGAAAAAGTTGGCTTCGATGATTTTTAGTGTTATATGCTTATGGTAAGCACATTCAAAGATTGCATTTTTAACTGGTATTTTTTGATTTGTTGGCCAAGAATGATTTGAAGAAGAGTGAATTACTTCCTGCCCCCCCTCTTAAAATTATAGTTGTATTTTGTCCCAATTGAGCCTTCTTATATATCTTAGCTTTTTATTGCACGTGATTGTAAAACTCTTGTGGTGCCTTTAAATTTCGACTTGTAAACTTGCAAATAACAGTACTTAGTGAGTATTATGACCATAACAAATGTCGCTGATGATAGTTAGTAGTACAAAACCAAGAATATCAAATCCTTAATAATCACTAATCGATATTTTGTAGCTGAATTGCATAAATTTTATATGTAAATATGTGAATAAAGAATTAAAAAAAAATCTGCAGCTTGAGTTTGTCATTCATCTTTATCCTCATTGCCATCATTTCCTACAATTCTTGTACCTTAGCTCTGTGTTAGATATGTGATCTGTGCATCTTTTAAGTTTTTCTGCAGTTTTATGCTGCCTCACCTTTTCTTTTTCATTTTGAAATTTTGGTAGTGTGTGAATTTTGACAACTTGGCTTTACTCAGCATTCAAATGGCCTCAAAATGGCACAAATAGGTGCAAAAATCTAACTTGTTAAACCTGCAAGTAGGTTTGAGAGGTAGATGTGAGTTATACAGTTTGACTGCCTAGGTTAAAGGATCCGACTTAACATGTGAGCAAATTTTATTTGGGTATGTGTTGTGTACACTCTCAAACTTATAAAACTTAATAGTTTTTTCAGGTAGAAGACAGAGTATACTGAAGAGAAGAGAAGAGCAAAACAAAAGAGGACAAGGGGAACCTTGAACTTTGAAAAAGATTTTGACAAAGAAAACTAGTTTCCATTTGGACTTCAATAAAAAATTTGAAGATAGAAGAACAAGAATAAGAACCCCAAGAATCCAACCTCCAAATTCTTCTATCGGGCAAAGTAGAAACTTGACACTGAGCAAGAAATTTCCAACAACAAAGCAAGGTCATCAGTAATTCTCTCATTTGAAATTTCTAGAGAAGTGGAAATTTCATGAAGACTCATTGTTGTGAATAGTCAAAAAATAAGAAATTGGAGCATTGTGCAAAGTAGATCATCAATAAAGATGAGGAAAGGAATCTAAGAAGAATTCCTAATCCAATGACACAACATGAGGATTGCCTCCTTGAGGAACACCCAAATAGGTTAGTGGCCAACGTAAACCCCATAACCTGCCATGTCAGTTAGTTCTCTGACAAACCTATCATGGACATTAATCCCAACCAACCATCATTTGGTAAGATTAATATGAAGACTAGGCGCAACCTTGAAAGCTTGAAGAATAGAGAGCACATAATGAAAGTTTTCCTTATCCTCTGGAAGAAAGAGAATATTATCATCAGCAAATTGTAAATGAGACATCTCCTATCCCTGCAACCCAACCAACAAACCACGAACCAATCCTCTCTCAGAGCCCCTAGTCAGCATATAACTCAAACATCAACAACAAGGGTAAACAATAAGGGAGAAGGAGGATCCTCTTGCCTAACACCAGGTATCCTCTAAACCATGACTTAGGCTCCCCACCAACCACCACAGAGAAAACCACAGAAGAAAGGCAACCCTAAATCCAGCTTCTCCACCTATCCCCAAAATCTTTCTACGAAGAACTTTATGAAGAAAACCCCAATTAACCTTATCATAGGCTTTCTCAAAATCCAACTTGTAAATCAATCTCCTCTGCTTTTGCTGTTTAATATCCTCAACTACTTCATTTGCTACCAAAGCTGCATCTAAAATTTGTTTACCTGCTGCAAATGCACTTTAGTGCTCAGAAATAGTATCCCCAACAACCTCTCTCAACCTCAAAAGAGAACTTATTTGATAATCTTATAAACACTAGAAACTAGGCTAATAGGTCTAAAGTCCCGGCCCTTAATAGAGCAATCCAGTTGAGGAAGAAGAGTTGTGTTAGATGCTTCCTTTCTAAGCTGCATGCTTAGGTTCTAAGGTTATGAATTATAAAATATTATGCCTTTGTTATTTGAATAAATCATTTTTCATTTCATTTACTAACTTGTTTTAATATGTTGTCCCTGATTAATATGTCAACACTATTTGCTATGTTTTAGATTGAAAGATTCGCAATTTTCTATTACTTTTTCAGGTTCTATATGAGTTAGAGGAGAAAGCGGAAGCCATTATAGATGAAAGAGGTATGTCATTTTTGGTCAATTGACTGGGGAGTATATTAATTTTCTTTGTAAGAAAATTTGCTTGTTTTTTGGGGTAATAAATTTCTTTGGCAGCAAGCTAAGAGAACAAAATATCATTAAAGCCAAATTGCAGCACTGTTGTCTGAAAATTTCAGAGAGAAAATGTAGACATGGTCTGTCTGGAATCTACTGGTTCTTATGTTTTTAACTTCCCTCAGGGGATCTTCGTATGGTTGACTAAAACAGATGTCCCTGTTATTACCCAAAAAGAAAAAGGGGGTGTTTCTGTCAGACATGCAAAGAGATGCCTTCGTTTTTATTTTTATTTATTATTATTATTTTCTTCTTATCCTATCTTTTCTGAGAGGATATCACATCCTCCTTAGTATTCTTTCCTTCTGTCCAATAAAATTTCCTATCTATAAAAATGGACCACCTTTTTCATTTTTGATCTAGTGTATTTTCATTCATGTGGTGGTAGTCCTTTCTTTAAATGTTGTTTGCACTGCACTGAACTTTAGTCAAAAGTAGCTCACTTTTTTGAATCTTATGGACTTTGTTACTTGTTTTAAAGCAAACATTATTCATTTATACAATTTGGCATCACTGCAAGAGAAAAGCTATGTTTTTTATTTTTTGTTTTTATTCTAGAAAAGCTATGCTCTTTTATTTTGTTTTTCATACATCTTCCATGTATATAATCAAATGTCATTGTACTGGAAAAGTAACATTAGAGAGCTCATTTCTAGTTTGTTTATGATCAATCCCATAGCTCTTCTACTAATAAGTAAACTGGTGTTGGTGCAGCTGAACATGAAAAGATGGTTGAGGCATACTCTTCAATGAACCAAAAATTGCAAAACTCCTTTACCGAAAAGGCAATCTTAGAGAAAACTATCCAGGAACTGAAGGTTTTCAATAGAACCTACAATTTCATCTGCGCCTCCCCTTCTTGAAAAAAAAAAAAGCCCACTTCCCTTCTATCTTCAGATTTGCTTTGGTGTATATTTTGCAGGCTGACCTTAGAAGGCATGAACGGGATTATAATTTAGCTCAAAAAGAGATTTTTGACCTTCAGAAACAGGTAAAGAGAAAACATTCTTTTTCTGGTAGTTTCTTCTACAATATCTATATAATCAAGTCTTTTGATTTTTGCTGAAATAGTGAATTGCTAGAGCCTAGGCTGGAGTATTGTTGTTTTCTTTTTTATTGTCATTGAAGCACTACATCTGTGCGATATTGTAGGCATGCCTGCAAGGAAAACCATTGAAAACAAAAACTATATTTGTTATGAATTAGGCAAACGTAACAGTTATTTCATTGTGTACTTTTGGATTTTGGTTGGTTTTTCTCATATGTTTGATTTAATATATTCTTGTCATCAATATCAACATTTCTACTGTTTCTTCTAACCTTATTTATGGTTTTTTTTTAGTCATCAATTCTCTTATGGCAGTACTTAATTTTTTCAGGTGACAGTTCTTTTGAAGGAATGTCGAGATATACAACTCCGTTGTGGATCAATTGGGATTGATACTGTTGTTGATGCTGCAAATAGTCTTTCAAGAACAGATACAGAGACTGAAGCTGAAAAAGTTATCTCAGAGCACCTTGTGAGCTCTGTGGCTCTATTTATTTGTTTTCGAATCTTCTTCAACTTGTCTATATCCTTATACTGTGTTCAATTGACATTTGGGAAGCAGTTGACCTTCAAGGACATAAAAGGACTAGTTGAGCAGAATGTTCAACTTAGAAGCCTTGCAAGAAGTCTTTCTGACCAGATTGAAAATAAGGAGATGGAGTTTAAGGTTTGTTGGAAAATTATTTTTTATTTTTTAACATCTATGCTTCTGGAACTTGTAGAATATTTGATTTAATTGTTTTTGTTCTATTAAACTCCAGGAAAAGCTTGAAATGGAGCTCCAAAAACATACTGAAGAAGCTGCTTCTAAAGTTACAGCTGTCCTACAGAGAGCGGAAGAACAAGGGCGCATGATAGAATCACTTCATACATCTGTAAGCATTTATTATGGTCCCTTTTTTCTTGGATTACAGTCGGAGGTCTATGACCTGGATAGTGATAGGGAATAAGTGTCTCTTCATTAGGGGAAGGGGAAAATGACATGACTGGTACTGGTGGAATTCAAACATAGGACAGTAGGACCTTTAATTATTGGAGATTCCAAGCTTAATGGCATGGCCAGCAATTAAGGGGTCAAATTACCCGATTTATTGTGGTTTTTCTGTTTGTTAATCCATTCAGGGCTGTTATCTATAGTGTTGTTATTATTATTATTATTATTATTCAAACGTCTGTAATTTTGAACTTCTGTTTCCTATCCCTTGTAGGTTGCAATGTACAAGAGGTTGTATGAAGAGGAACACAGTCTTCATTTATCTCATTCAAATCCCTCTGAAGCTCCCGCAGGTTCCTGAAATATTTATATGTTGGTTTATCTTTTCAGTAACTCCCACCTCCATCTTTATACTTTGTAAAATTTTTTAATTAGTTATAGTGCTCAGGATGATGCGTTGAATATTCTTATGGCCCCTACAAATATCTCAGAACTAAGGAATTCGATTTTGGGGTGGAAAGGTGGCTTGCCTCTCAAAATAAGGGAGTAAACATTAAGTTATGCCATCCATTAAGATATAAATAGAGTTGAAATAGTCAAATTGAAGAAGCTATTGGCTTCCTGAAGTTCAAGGAAAATATAAGAGTGGGGTAGAAAAACCTAGGAAAAAGATAGGATTTTTGGTAGCTTGTCTGTGTAATGATTTTGAAAGTCCAGATCCCATGATTGATGGATGAAAACAGATCTTCAAGAAAGCAAAGAATGCTGAAAATTTTGGCAATAGATATTGACAAGGATTGTTTGATGTCTTCTGTTTTTGCCTTCCTTTATTATTATTATTATTATTATTTTACTTGCTCATGTGGTTTGTTATCCCTTCTTTACAAATCAAATATCCTTATTCAAAAAAGAAAATGGTGGACTGGGGTGCTAGTGATGTTGATCCTAACTGTCTTTAAGACCAATTAGTTGGGAACCTAGATGAGTTTACAAGGACCATAACTGATTGTTATGGGTTGATTCTTGGAGAGTTACAAGCTTATTGTCTGAAAGGCAGTCCAACCACATGCTTTGTGCCGCCAGCAAGGTCATAGTAAATGGCTCTGATTGCATGAATTTTTGTACCTCCTAGCCATCATCAATGAAACTTAACTTATGACTTTTATGATCCTAAACTTGGTGGCTGTTATCTGCTTATCACTAGTTACCAGTTGACACTCTCGGGTGGCATATTAACATTTTGTTTTATTTCATTATGGGCTTCTGAATCTTCTAAAAATGTTTTTGTTTCATGCTAAATATTGCACTCAAGTTTCTGGAAATTTGATATGGCTTTCCAGACTCTAATGCTCCTCCCAGGACCCGTTTGCCTTCAGCTGTATTTACTGATCTGGTTATGCACATTGCATCTTGGCATCAATTTGAAGTATTATTAACTTTTCTTGTCCTCTTGAGCACATGTAATACCAAATCATTAAAACAATATCTTCTCTATATTCTCTGCTGTTTACTTTATTCCTAATGTGCTGGTCCTATTTTCCCACAAAAGAGTTCTTTTTTTTTTGGTTGGTATATTCAGATGAAACATGATCTGCAGGGAAACTACAGTGACCTGAGTTACCTTCAAATAATTCATAAATTTTATAACTACTATATGAAAAATAATGAAGTGTGGTTGTGAATTTCATATAGTATAAATATGTAACCATAAAACAGAACATCAAAGATCTCATTGATTGTTTCAGAATTCAAGTAATCGATTTACTTTTTCATGCTTAAGGACATCACTCTGTATAAATTTGATTGTTTGGTGAAATAAGAATTTATTGATAGATGGTAGTACAGTTTGAAGACAGGATAGCCCCCTAAAGCGGGAAAAAACTGAGAAGTTGGAGGAAATATTAGTTTAAAACAGCTCCCCTATCTCTCTGAAGGTTAATGAAAGAAGAAACCTTCTGTAGAAGTCATTAGCCATGAGAAAATACGGGGAAAAAAATCCTGTTGACAAGTTGCAAGGTTAGGAATCTAGAAATAATTCTAATCAGTAGTAGTGTTTTTCCTCACTCAACGTTAGCAATCAATCACCTGAAGATGAGGTTGGGGTTATAATGACTTTGGCCAATGGCTGTACTAAATGGGAAACAGGGTTGCATATATTGTGTTTGCACTTGAAAAGAGTTTGCATGTTAATATCTCTTGTTTTTCAGTAGAGGACTCTCATGTCCTAGGAAATCCATTGATTTAATTTTTTTTAATTTATTTGGTTTGGAGTTGGAGCAATTCTTACATATAACAAGAGTGCAATGTCATTTATATACTCAATAGTTAAAATTTATTTTACATGTGAAATCCACTTATATTGCATATAGACTCCACCTGTACAAATTAAATTCTGACCATTGATTGCACCTGGTGCATAGAAAATTTCTTGGAGTTGACTTGCCCTCTAGCATTTTTGGTATATTGTAAAAAATGCCAACATCATGGAATGAAACTAATAAGATCTATAAGCATTTGTGCGTGAGCTGTACTGCTGGCTGATTACTGTTAGATAAGGGTCTGCCTCTTGTACACAGTCTCATGGCACCTTACAATTTTTTATTTTTGATTTTTTCGAATTTTTTAGCTGCTGCAGATGGAGGAAGAAACAACCTTAAGACTTTAATCGAAAGCTCACAGGTATAGATGGGACTTTAAGAAACAGTCGCTTGTCATTTCATTCTTTGAAATATTTTCAATTATTTGCATTATTATAGGAAGCTACTAAAAAGTCCCTTGAAAAGGCTATGGAGCGTGTAAGGTGCCTTGAGGATGATCTAGCAAAGTCTAGGTAAAGTTGCTACATGTAATTTTTGTTGCTTATATGACAGTTAATTTTTTTCTTTTTTTGGTTGATATGTAATTGTTCCTTATTAATTGCTATTATATCATGGTTTGAAGAAATGCTTAATGGCAATGAAGTACAGATTGAGAGTTCCTCATACTAAAATGATAAGCCTACTGTTGTCACATGAATATGTGGAACTTGGTAGTTTTATTTTTGTTTTTATTGAAAAAAAGAAATTGAAATATGAAGAAAGAGAAGTACAAGGGAGGAGGATAAGAAATCCTCCCAAAGAAAGCAAAGAAGAGAATAAAACAAACCTATGCAGAAAACTTTATTATTATTCTTAGAAACCCTTCTATCTGCCCTTGGATTGGTTCCGATCCACATTAACAAGAAGTAATCAGATTTCAGTGCTAGGAGCCGTTAGAAAGCTTTCTTTGGGTGTGAGTAGTAGATGTGATAATGAATGTACGCCACCGGTATTTTAAAAACGGAGCCATATTGTGTTCAATGCATATCTGACAGTTGTATACAACAAACCTTATATATCATGTTGTGTCGTAGGGTTAGTATTGTGTAGGGTCCCTTATCCGTATTAGTATTAGTGCATCTTAGGTCCAAAATAACTTGTTAATGGTCTGTGTTTTATTAAATTGCAATAATTATGTAATCCTTTCGGTGATATTTGTATGCTGTCTGTATACAATAATTGGTTCACATTCTGAACTTTTGTATATCTTCAGGAGCGAGAATATTGTATTAAGATCTGAACGTGACAAGCTGGCACTTGAAGCAAATTTTGCTAGGGAGAGACTTGATAGCTTCTTGAAAGAATTTGAACACCAGGTGATTACATGTCTCCAATAGTTAATGGTCCTTCTATGGTGTCTGGATTGCACTGATTTATGCATTTTAATTATTCTTCGATCTGATATGATTGGTGACACACTAGAAAGCTGAAACCAATGGCATATTAGCGAGAAATGTGGAGTTTTCTCAACTAATTGTTGACTACCAACGAAAACTGCGTGAAAGTTCTGAGTCATTGAATGCTGCTGAGGAGCTCTCTCGGAAGCTGTCTATGGAGGTTAAAAATTTTGATGAATTAAATTATTGTTTTAAAGTTTTATAAACATGTATATTGCAATATACCTCTTTCTTTTATGATCTCATTACTTACCTTTTTTTGTCAGTTGTCTGTTTTGAAGCATGAAAAGGAAGTTGTATTAAATGCTGAAAAAAGAGCTTCTGATGAGGTTCGCAGTTTATCTGAGAGGGTGCAGCGCCTGCAGGTGAGGAATCAGCTTCTTTTCTGTGCTGCTGTTTTTATTTTTAACTTTCTATAAGTTGTGCACATTCTTACCCTAATCATTGCAGGCTAGTTTGGGTACCATACAGAGTGCTGAGGAAATCCGAGAGGTAGGATATTGTTATCATTTTAGATGTTTCATAGTGCATTTTTAATAACTGTTTGAATGTTATTCCTTTTGAAAACTATAGGAAGCAAGAGCTGCAGAGAGGGGAAAACAAGAAGAATATATAAAAAAATTGGAGGTGTGTTTTCTGTTTCCTTATGAATGCTTCTTGTTGACAGATAAATCTTAATTTCTTTATTTCCTGATTGTGAAGCATGGATACAGAGTATAATATGGGTATGATATGACAGGGTTATAGGGGTGGCGCAAATTCTTGAAAATATATGGTTGGGATCTGTTAGTAGTTGGGACAAATCCATAGAAAAATAAATCAATTAGGAGCATCAACGTTTGATAACTAGAATACACATAAGTCACAAGCAGATTATATTATGAATTTTTTTTTCTTTAAATCTTTTTGGGATTTGGATCATACTATGAAATTAGTTGATCATTCTACATTATATTTGATTTGTGTAGTTTATATTTGTAAATCCAAATTAAATAAAAATTTTAAACTAAATTTTTATATTCTGACTTTTCATGTGGTGGGCTGATGGTTACTGTGTAAGAAATAAAAAGGCTCAGACAATTTTTTATTCAAAGCTTTTTTTTCCCCCTGGTTCAGCTGATCCCCCCCTTTCTGCATTCCCAGATCTCCTTATCTGTTCTCTGCTCACTCTCTTTCTCCTTACTCCTCTGGCTTTTTCTTCTGATCTGGATCATCCTTTGTTTTTTGACATTCTCACTCACAGACTTGCAACCACTCATTTTTTTGATAGAAAAAGGAACTTTATTGAGAAGAAAAAAGGGTACAATGTCGGAGCATAAAAAATCCTCCTAAGCGGAGAGAATAGAAACAGGAAAGACCAAAGCTTTTAAAAAGTACCAAACATGTAGAGCAGTCCAGTCCCTCCGTAGATCCAACAGAGACACCCTTTTACTGAGACCCATGAGCTGAACTCCGAAGGGAAGCCATAAAAGCTGTCCTATCCCATGACAACTGAGTGAAGAGGGAAACAACTTTGGATGTTTGAAATTTACTCTTGTCAAAATGACTGCAAAAACTGCACATTGCTACAAAAAATTCTCTATGATGGGCACTCAAGTGAGGTGAAGAACCCTCGCCTAAAAGCAAGTTATTGTGGTGAGAGAATTACTTAAGTACTCCATACAGCAGCCCATGCTACTCGATTTGGAATTTTTGTAGCCCATATTACCTTGGTCTCCATCAATTACTTGCCTTTGGAAAGTTGATGTTTTAGCGGCTACATTTTATAGCACTTCACTCATCCTTCTTCCGATCAAAACACTTCGCTGGTATCCTTTTTCAAAGGTGTTAACCACTAGCTTTGATACCAATTGATGGGTACCAAAGTCAGATGGGAAACCTTTTCCCAAAAGCTAGCTGTTAGGTGGAAGAATCATTTCACTTAAGTACTTTATTAAACAGTCCATACTGCTCGATGTGGAATTTTTTGCCTCTCATATTACCTTAGTTTTCATCACTCTACCCTTTTCTCACAACAAATGTTTGTTCAAGCTGCAGCAAACCATATCAATTTCGTTACCCAGCTGAATCTAAGCTGCGGTAAACCATATCAAATTGTTACCCAGCAGTGTCCAAGCTGCAGTGAGCAGTGTCCTAGCCATGTTCAAGCCTTGTCTGATGTCAAATATTAAAAAAAAAAATAGTAATAATAACTGCAAAAAATTGCAGGATACAGGTTGTACGTATATGCAGCTGTATCCCAATTGTTGGGTACACATCTGACACTTGCATAGCTGTCATCTGCTGTGTCTGTGCTTCCTACATGCTCATCATCTACATTTTTCATGTTATTATTCTTTATATTGATTCATTGGTATAGCTATCATAAATGGTTCAATTGTCAGAGGGAATGGGCTGAGGCCAAGAAAGAGTTACAAGAAGAGCGGGGAAGTATGCGGACACTCACACTAGACCGTGACCAGACTGTAAAAAATACCATGAGACAGGTTGAGGAGATGGGCAAGGAGTTAGCTAATGCATTGCGTGCAGTTGCATCTGCTGAGTCTAGAGCTGCTGTTGCAGAGGTACGTGTTTTGGATTGCTCTCCACTGTTTGCATCTTTTTCATCAACTGTTGTAAAGATTGACGTCTGATCCCTATTAACAGGAAAAACTCTCCAGTCTTCAAAGGAAAATGAGTTCCACGGATGAGAAGGTTTTGTTTTATAAATTTCTGTTGATGTTTTCCTTTTAAAATTGGTTAGGATTTGCACTTCCAAAGGTTTAGTGTTTAACTTCAGTTCAGAATGAATTATGTGTACTTCCTCTGGGGTTTTTGAGAAATTTCCAATATAATCTCCAAATGGGATGCAACAAACAATCCCTTTTTTAAATTTTCATACAAAAAATTACCTTCATATGAAGTTTAAATACTTGACAGAAAGGATGAAATCTCTATTTTTATACCGGTTAGATACTATAAAACTATTCATGGGTTTTTCTTCTTTTTTTTTTTTTTTTTAAAAATAAGGGGCCAATTTGTTTAGAAGGTATTTTAGGTATTGTCAAGGACCACATCAACTCAAAAAAGGTACGATAGCGTGTGCTGCAATCAACTTGAATTTTTTTTCCTTGAAGAATTTCTGAATTTTTAAGCTTCTGATGATTTTCTCACTGCCAATGGCATATTTTTCATGCAGTGTTACTTTGAAATTAAATGAAAAGTAAGGTTAAACCTTTAGTATTTAGCTGTTAGTTTACTATCATAAGATGCAAGGTCAAAATGTAATACCACTTAAAAATAAAACCACTGTTACCAAAATGATAATTCGTAGTTTAATCCCTTTTTTGGCTGCCGTTTGGGGGGGGGGGGAGGGGGTTTGGGGTTGTATTTCTAATATTTCAAAATCTCAGGGGAAGTATTTGCAGTTCACTCCTACAATTATTCATCATCATCATAACTGAGGTGGAGTCAGTATTGTTAGTGTATTAATTGGTCTGACTTCTGAGTGAAGATTTCTTGGACATATTTGCTTCCTTGCATGTCTATAAATGACTTTTTTGTATCATTGAATGTAGCATGTCGAAATGGATGGAGTGAGTGGACCTGCCACTTTGTCTAATGACGAGGTAGGTGTACATTTTATAACTTATTCAACATGACCTGTACAGTTAGGGATGTCCTTTTGCCTTATTTTATTAAAATAAATGAAAGACATGAATAATATTTTATAATCTGAGTATATGGTATCCAGTAAATACACATAGCAAGAAACTGGAGAGACATTCTATTACTTACTCAACATGGCCTATACTGGTAGGGATGAGCTTCTGCCTTATTTTATAAAATAAATGAAAGACACAAGTAGTATGTTGATGGAACCTAGCCAGAAAACTCAATAAAATATATGTATTATAGGTGATATTTGAGAAAATAGTACCAAAGGAGCAACCCTAATAGAGTAGCTCTTACAGAACACAAAACACAGTAGCAAAACCCAAAAAATAGCAAACCAGAAACTAGTAAAATAGGCTGAAAATAAAGATAGTGCTAGGCCTTTGAGATGCTAGCTGTCTTCCTCAAAACCACTCCATAATTTTCCCATGCCTATTCCACTCTCGAACTCCCTATTTATGCCCCAAAAACCTCTAACTGAATTCCATTAGCCTCCTGTCTATCCTCCACGTGTCCCATGCCTAGCTGTCCATGTTAGTTACAGAACCATCCTCACAGCATATTTTTCTCCTAGTTCCATGCCTATATCATCTAGAATATACTGGGGTCCATTTTATGTCATATCCTCAATGTGTGGTGTTTATAGCTGTGTTCTTGTGTTGTGTAATGTGGGAATGACATTGCTTTTTCTAAATTGCACCAGGTTGTTGCTGAATTGCATGCTGCAAAGCAGGAGATTCAAAAATGGAAAGAGGAAGCAGAGGCTAATAAATCTCACATGCTTCAGGTTATCATTTGTTTACAAACCAATGATGTTCAATTTGTACTTTGAGCTAATTGGTTGGTTACTTATGCATTGCAGTATAAGAGCATTGCTGAGGTAAATGAAGATGCTCTGAAACAGATAGAAGTTGTACATGAGAACTTTAAGATTGAGGTATTCTAAAATACATGAATCTCAAAAGCCACCTTTTAAGCTGTATGTTATTGTATGAAGTATTTTTCCCCCCCCTTAAAACTTATTTAGGTTGACGATGCAAAGAAAGCACTAGAAGCTGAACTTGGTTCACTTAGAGAGAAGGTTTCAGAGCTTGAAAATGAATCTAGTTTGAAATCTGAAGAAGTGGCATCTGCAGCTGTGGGAAAGGAGGAGGCTCTGACATCTGCAATGGCTGAAATCACAAATCTAAAAGAAGAAATTTTAGCTAAATCGTGAGTTATGTCTGATGACTAGTGTGAAATTTATTGTTGCTCTGGATGACTCTTACATTGTCTATGTCTGTAGTTCGCAAATATCTGCAATGGAAGTTCAGATCTCTGGTCTAAAGGAAGACCTAGACAAGGAACGTCAGAGATGGCGTGCAGCTCAAACCAATTATGAAAGACAGGTTAATGATGGTTGTTAGTGTAGTAAAATTTGTTTGTTGAATTAAATTATTGCATGAGCCTATGGATGTCTGTGAATATTGTATCATCATGGAGCATGTAACTAGAGAAGAATATGAAAAGGTTCAAGGTTTTGTATTGCTGTTGCATTTAGCACTGGATTAGTTAGCCCTTTTGGCATCACTATATGGTTTTACGCTGATGGTGTCTTGGAAAGCTATCCTAGTTCGTTTCTGTTTATTTGATATATATATATATATATATATTTTTTAACCCCTTGTCATTGCCGTCAGGGAGACTAGATCATCTCTTGTTCTGCAATCATGTGCTCTTCAGTAGTAAATTTGTGCTGTCAGAGTGTCAATTATGTAATATAACTGAAATATCTATTTGCATTTTCACACGTTATGTTGTCTTCAAATATCAAGTGAATCTCCTTAGATCACTAATCTTTACATTTACTTTAACTGATTTGAAGTTTATTTGAAACTCATAATATGAATGCTCTGTTTCTATTGTTTAAATACTTGAAATTTTGGGGAGGTGAATTTTTTCCCCCCCAAAGTTCTGTGTGCATGTGTGTGATATAATGACGTAATTATATTATTATAATTTTTTTGTGTGTGTTTCTAATTTTCTTTCCTATTATTCAGGTCATCCTTCAATCTGAGACAATTCAAGAGTTGACAAAAACATCACAAGCACTAGCTGTGCTGCAAGAGGAGGCAGCAGAATTACATAAATTGGCTGATGCTCTGAAAATTGAGAATGTAAAATTTTCAGTACTTTCCATCCTTAGTATCTGTTTCTTTTACCATGCAAGTATTTGAGTGACGTTATTGCTTTTGCTTATTAATATTATTTTTGTAGTTTTTTTTTCTTTTTTCGTTTTTAAGCTTTTCTAAAGATCGGGACTGTTGTAAAATTTGGTGAGTTGTCTTTCAGAGCCACTTATTGTGCCTCTGCTGCTATTTAAGTTGTCATCCACTTGATTTGACATGTGATGTATCATTAGATTTGCCGAGTTTTCTACTGCTTTGCTTCTAGACTGTCTTGTAGTTTTAGAAGAAAGACAAAGCTTAAATAGTTGTGATTGGTTTATGCATTAACTTTTTGAGTAGTCACTACTTCAGGATTTAGATACTGTTAATGTATGGCCAGAAAAAGAAAAGATATACTTTGTGCATTTTTTTAGCTGTCAGTAGCCTTGCCATTAAAATAGGCATTATTATGTTTTTGCTGTTGTGGATTGTTGGTTTCCTTTTGTTTATCTGTTTAGAGTATGTTTTTCTGCTCCTGGTTCTACCCTCTCTCTTTTCTGTCTACTAACTTTTTTCCTTCTAATTATAATTATAATTTTCATTACAATTTAATGGTGGGATACCTTTGTTTTAATTTGGTATCACAACTCAGTTGTCTTAGTAGGCTTAATTGGAATGTAGGGAACTAGATAATTTTGTTTGGAGGTCTTGGTGTACACTGGGTTTGTCCTTACACTGGAACAATTTTGCATGATAAACTTGAAAGGTGTCAAATGACCATTTAACTCAAAAGTTAAGCTATTAAGTGAAGGCCCATGAATGATTTAATTAATATCTCTATTTAAGGTGCTCCTTCCAAGAAAGTGTGGACAAAGTTCTAGTTCATCATACCATATGCATTGAAACTTAATTTTAATTAGGACAATTGGGGGCCTCAGCAGCCCTAAAAAATTTGAATTGCTGACCACTTATATATAAAGGCCAAGGTTGTCAAATGCAAAAGACACCCTTAAGGTGCTAGACCTCGAAAATGCCTTAGGCTAGAGGGTGCTAAAAAAGCATGTGCCCGAGTGAAGCAAGACACTAAAATAGGAAAAAATGCTATAGAAACAAAAATAAGTAAATGTAAGTTTGTAACAACATTTGACCTATAAATTAACCGTTCAAGTTAAGTAGTTAACTTTACAACCCAAAAGATGTAGCAACCATGGCAGCCAAGCCATTAACAAAATAACAAAAGGTAAATTGTGCTCAAGTTCAAAAAGTTAAAAGAAGAAATAAACTAATAGACATGTGTCTCTGTTTTTTTATGTTTGTTTACAAAACCCTAAAAGATTAATAGCCTAAATAATATTTTAAAGTGAGAATGACTATTTTACCCTATTACTTTTTAGCTATTGGGCTGGGTTTTATAGTTTTCTTATCCTTAAAGAAGGTATACTGTTTTAAAATACTTGGGCTGGGCTTCTAAGGCTGTCCCTTTCCTTTCCACCAAACTTTTGCTCTCAGGCACCGGAGGTGCACGCCTTGAATGAAGTTTAAATGTGCCAAAGGCACTGCCCAGCAAGCGCTGGCTTCATGGTGCAAGAGGCGCTGCACCTTTGACATTATTGATTTTGATACCATGTCAAGGATCACTCAAAATCTTAAGATATCAAGTGAATGCCCATGAATGATTTAATGAACCCTAACTAAATGTTATAGTAGCGCTTGGTTTTCAAGATTCTTTGGTAAATCTGGTTAGAGAAGAATGTGCACATCTTTGAGGGAATCTCTTTACCATTGCACATTTTATGGGATATATTTATGTTTATGGTTTTACTTTTGTTTCAATGGAGTCTCTATTTTTTGTTTTTTCGTTTTTTGTTTTGTTTTCTTTCTTTTCCTTGGGGACAGTATCCTTCCCCTGCAGTTGTAGTTCTTCTCTATTTCTCTTCCTTTTATATGAAAATTATAGGACACAGATCTCTTTCCCTTCTCCATATTACTAAATACTTTTTGTTTTGGTAATTCTTTCTTTCTTGGGGAGATCTGGAATTTTGGATGCAAGCAATTAAAACCGAATGTGGAATATGTGCTGATGTGCATATGCACTTTTTTTAAAAAAAGTATTATTCGTTATATTTGTTCAAATTGTTCTTTTATGATGCATTAGTTGTCATTGGTTGCTATTTTTATAATAAAAAATTGATTAAAATGTGTAAAATTCAAAACTTACAATTCATGACCTTCTTTTGCTTTTGACAGAATGAACTAAAGGCCAAGTGGGAAGAGGAGAAGGCAGTGCTAGAGAAGTCTAAGAATGATGCTGAGAAAAAATATAATGAAATCAATGAACAGGTTATTTTATTTACAGAAATATGCTTTATAATCAGTGGTGGTTTGATTATTTTCTTGTTTACTGTGATGCTTATGAAATGGAGTGAGCATGTAGAAAGAGCTGCTTTGGAAGAACAAATCCTTGCTACATGGCTTGTTCTTTTATGTGGACTAAATTGTTCCTAACAAGCTTCAGTACAGGAGAACAATTTATGCCTAAAACTGTATGATTGCATTAGACACTTAAATATAAGCTTGAAGTGCAGACTTTCTTTTATTAAAAGATATTGTCATAATTTTTGTTTGTTTGTAATTTAAGTCACTTTTTGGGGTGGGGTTTTATAAAATAACATTGTAGTTATTGCATTATTGTTTGAAATTCCCCTTTATGTCTTTGTTCAAATTTATATGGTTTGGCAAGCTAGTTAATTCTATCTGTAATGTTTAGAACATGTTTATTATATTCTTAGTGCCACTGGACAAGTTTGGAAATATGAGGGTTTGTGACCAGTTGAGGCTCATATTTTATTCTACTTCTGAAGTTCGTAATTTCTGTTGGATCTTTTGGGTTTGTCCTTGAAATATTGCATGAAGCTGCGTGCAGATAACTCCTCATGACATCACATCTTTGCTTGCGATAATATTTATACTTTTGCCTTTATTGCTATCATAATGTTTAATTATTTGGCTGAGTAATGTCATGAACTTTCTTCAGAATAAAATACTGCATAGCCGACTTGAAGCTTTGCATATCCAATGGGCTGAGAAGGAACGTAATACTGCTGGTATTTCCTCTGCCAGTAGTAGTGCCGATGCAATCGGTGATGCTGGTCTTCAAAATGTGATTAATTATCTTCGACGTTCAAAAGAAATTGTAAATATCTTGTTTTAATGCTAATATTTTCTCTTTCTTGTATTTGCCTGTTCATTTTCTGGTTATATAATATTGATTTTCACTTCAACAGGCAGAAACAGAAATCTCCTTGTTAAAACAGGAAAAGCTGCGATTACAGTCTCAGGTAAATCTACTATTTCTTTTCCAATTTTATGTAATTATGTGTTGACAGAACTATCCATGTCTCAAATATCAATTATTAAGTTCATTGGAAGTTAATTGTCTCACTCTCATCCGTGGTTAATAACATTCTGATTCATACCTCATAGGATTGTACAATCCAATGACCATATGTGCCTAAATGATTGTGACTTCTTATACCATAAGAATGACCGCTGTAGGGTTCTTAGGATTGACATGATCTGTGCTGAAATCTTTATGAATAGTTTGAAAAAACACTTTAGCTCACAAAAATAGTATGACCTAACAAAACTAATGCTTTTTCTTCTGGGGTTAAATTTGTAGCTGATAGGACCCAAGGAGGTACGGGGAACCTGCCCTCAAAAGTGCAGTGTCAAGTAGGAAGAACCATTCTCTTTGAATATCACATCAAGCATTCTATACTAGCAATGTAGGATTTAGATATCCTATATATCCAATCCCTATCATAGCACCACCCGTGAAGACCCAACATTCTAGCGGTTGCAGAGTGCGTCACTTCACTCGTCCTTCTTGCTATTCGGAACTCTTGTCGGTAGCCCCTCTTTGTGCTGTTGACCAACAAGCTCTGATACCAAATGATTAGTTCGTTACCAAAGGATATTCTCCCATCTGCCTTTTTCCCTAACTCATCACTACTTTTAGCACTATTATGCTTCTCACTACTCTATCTTGCTTTCTTCTCCCATACATTCCCCCCCTTAGGCCCAATCATGTTGGGTCCATCAATACCCTCCTCAAAAAAAAAAAAAAAAGGCTTCACCGTATCTCAAGGTGGAAAGCAAAGAACTGTGTAAGAACAGTGTCATAGTCCTCCCAAGTATTCTCACAGGCAGGTAACCCAGCTCACTGAAATAACACCTCATATTTACCATTTGTCATCATTTGAACTTTTTTGACTTCCTCTGGTTGCACTTTTAATTCCATTTCTTTTGTCTAAGAAAGAGGAGTGTCTTGAGTGGGTGTAGTGGGCTATAAGGACTTCTTGAGCTGTGACACATGAAAAACAGGATGTATGTGAGCTGTCAATGGTAATTGAAGTTGGTATACTGCCTTACCATACTTCTCCAGCGCCTTATAAGGTTCATAGAACCTTGGAGCAAGCTTCTCATTTGGTTTCTTTACCAAGGTATTCAATTTATAGGGCCTGAGCTTGAGAAAAACACAATCTCCAATTTCAAACTCCACTTGCCATCTTTTTGTATTTACTGCTGCTTTCATGACTCTTGAGTTCTTTCTAGCTGGCCTTTCAATTCTTTGAGAATCAAATTTTTGGTCTTTGAGTCTCACTGACCTCTTAAACTGTTGAGCTGTTGTCATCCCATTTAAATAGGGTTGATGGATCCCTACCATATAAGGCTTTGCATAACATCATCCCTGTGGATTGAGGAGGAGTTATACCAATATTCTGCCCATGACAACCACTTGGCCCAATCTTTAGCTTTGCTGCCTGCAAAACATCTTAGATAAGTCTCTGGGCTTTGTTTACTACTTTTATTTGCCCATCCATCTCTGGGTGTTAGCTTGAACTATACTTCAAAGAGGTTCCAGCCAGGTTGAACATCTCCCTCCAAAATTGGTTTATGAATACATGGTCCCTATTTAAAATGATGGACTTTGGAAAACCATGAGTTTCACCACTTTCCTTACATATAATTCAGCCACATCCTTAGCTGTGAAAGGGTAAGAAAGAGAAAAAAATGGTTGTATTTGGTGTGTCTATCAACTACTACAATATGGTGTCATTTTTGTTGGACTTTGGTAGACCAATAATGAAATTCATGCTTACATCCTCCCACACTTGTTGAGGAATGAGCTAGGGTTGTAACAAACCTGCTGGGCTCATGGCTTGATATTTGTTTCACTAACAGATATCACATTTTGCAACATACTCCTAAATGTCACGTTTCATGCCTTCTAATGCATAACTGTGGGCATTCATGCCTTCCTAATGCATAACTGTGGGCAAACGTTTTTATGTCCTTAACTATCTTGAATGACCTCCCATTGGTGAGTCATGGAAAATTTTAATTAAATCAGCAATCCTAGTTGAGTTTTAGGAAGTATCATTGTGTTGTGATATGTTAGGCACCTGAGGGCTTCTTTTCCTGCCAAGAGTTGTTGGATAATGGTCATCATTAGGCTATCTCGCTTCACGTCATGATCAAACTCTTCAACCCCTTTCAATTGCCATAGAGACAAGGCCCTTAACTCCATTATTTCATCCTTTCTAGATAAAGCATCAACAGCTCATTTTTCCAAGCTAGGCTTATTTAATTTCTCATTTATAACCAGTGAGTTTTGTAACCCATTTATTTTGATCCAGGTCAATTATTCTCTGTTCGAGCTAGAACTTTGAAGCCTCCTGATCAGTTCTAATAATGAATGGTTGCCCACTTAGGTAGTGCTGCCATTTCTTCATTGTGAACGCAATGGCCATTAGCTCCCTTTTATAAACAGAGCACTGTCTTGCTCATGGAGATGACACTGGCTATAATAAGCTATGGGATGCCTTTTTGCATTAACACGACGCTTATTCCACATCTTGAAGTATCAGCCTCTATCTTAAAAGATAGAGTGCAATCTGGCATGGCCAACAAGGGTACTATCACCATGGCTGTTTTTTATGCCTCAAAGGCCTTTTGAACCTTTTCCCCCCATTTGAAAGAGTCTTTTTTTAGAATATCGATGAGAGGGGCTGCCAATTTGCCATAGTTCTTTTAATAAACTTTCGGTTATAGCCTTGAGTTGGAGGAATGCATGTAAAGCCTTCAAGTTTTTAGAAGGTGGCCATTTCACCATGACCTCTAGCTTGGTAGGATCAGCTTGCATCTTCCAATAGAAATTAGGTTGCCTAAGTACTCCAACTTAAGTTGCACGAAAGCACACTTTTTAACATTTATTACTAGCTTGTCCTGTTGTAGTATCTCCAGGGCTGTCCTCAAAAGGTAGGTCTGGGCTGTAAACCAAGATGTCGTCGAAGAAGACTAGCATAAACTTCCTCAGATGCTTTCTAAAGATGTCATTCATTGGAGATTGAAAGGTAGAGGGAGCATTGGTCACGTTGAATAGCATAACCAAGAACTCGTAATGCTCCTTGTATCGTAAATGTTGTCTTTGGCTTATTACCCAGCTTAATGTGAATTTGATGATAACCAAAGTTTAAATCCAACTCAGAAAAAATCTTAGCTCCTCCCAGCTCATCTATTGCTGGTGTGGAAAAATTTTCAAGAATAGTAATCTTGTTGAAGGCCCTATAATCAATACAGAACATCCAACTCCCATCTTTCTTACCAACTACATCAGGCCCTAGGTTGAATGATCCCTACTTCAAGGATCTCTCGAATCAACTTCTCAATTTTTAGTTTTTGAGCAGGGGCATATTTGTGTGGCTAAATGTTGGGGGCTGTGTCTCTAGGTAAATGATAATGGCATGGTCACTAGAACGGTGTGGATGTGACCCCTTGATGGGTTGGCAAACTTCAGTAAATGCTTCTAATAATTTTGCCACTTCCTCCTGCATATCTTGCTACCATTTTTCTGTTTGTAAGGTAGCTTGACAAAACTCAACTAAATAGCCTTCTCCCTTCCTTTTGAGTGACTTCCAAATGGACTTCAATGAGGCTAGGGACTTAAGGTTGGATCTCCCTTCAAGCAAACCTGTTCAATGCCTGCCTTAATCTTCGTAGTAGACTATCCCTTGTTCGCTTTAACCCATTGTTAAGAAAACCGAGCCGAAACTGGTTGAGTTGGTTAAAAACCAATGAATCAGTTATTGAACTAGTTCAATTGACCCATAAAATTGGTTTGCCAAAAAATCAGTTAAGAATGGGCCAAACCGGTCAAAACCAACCAATTCAAATTTTAACTAGTTTTGAATTTCTTTCTTTTTTTTTTTTTTTGGTATTTTTACCTCATCTTGGACAAATTTAGAATATTGAAAGTAGAAGAAAGTAGGGGAAAGAAGAGGTTGAAACAAAGAGAGATTTAAAGAAAAAAGAATATAAGAGAAACAACAAGTGTGTACTTAGCTATTTTTGGAACTTGTTCTCATTCAATTTCCTAGCATTATCTCTAAGATATCAAGATGTTTGGCCAAAATTGTTCCTTCCTCTTCATCAATATTAAAATTAATGATTAGTAATATTAGAGTTCTTAAAACTGAATTGGATTGGACCGACCCAATACGACCGGGAACCAATCCTTGGTTTGGTTCAGTTAGCCCAGAAAACCAGTTAGCTAAAGAACCGGTCAAAAGCCAATTTGAATAGTTCTGAAGCATTTTTTTCCCTTTAAAATTTTTTCTTATATAATGGAATAGTTTGTCTTAGATAAATTTGAAAAATTAAAAACAAAAGGTATTAAAAGAAAAAGGAGATTGAAATATAGAGAAATTAGAGGAAAGAAAAGAGAGAATATAAAAAGAAACAAAAGGTGCATACTCTTTTTTTTTTTGGGGGGGGGGGGGGTTCTTACTCTTCATTATGTCCTATCTAATAGTAATATTTCTTTCAAATATCAAGATGTTTGGTTAAAATTACCATATGCTTTTTGAATTTTTTTTGAATTTTTTAATGATAAGTGAAATCTTAATATAATTTTAGAATTTAAAAAATTTAATATTAAATACTTTTAACTTTTATGATTAAGTCGTTTTTGTTTTTCAATTAAAAAATAATTTTTCAAAAATCTAAAAAAATATTAAATTAGTAATCAAATATTTAAAATTAACTCATTTTTATTTGTTATATTAGAATTTTAATATATAAAATTTTAAAAATATATATTTAATTATTACTGGTTCGACTATAGTTCAAACACGGTTTAATTAATGAATCAAGAACTAATGCCTTCATTGGTTTAATGACCGGTCTGATTTTAAAAATATTAAGTAATATTTAAAATTTATTAGTATTTGTTTGTTATATTAAAATTTTAATATATGAAATTTTAAATATATATGTTTAATTATCATTGGTCCAACTATATTTCAACTATAATCAAATCAATAAACTGTGAATTAGTGCTTATATTGGTTCAATGACTGGTTTATTTTTTTAAAAAAACATTGCTTTAACCTCCTTAACCTTTCCAAGTGAGACTAACCATTTGATCCTAAGCACCATATTTGCACTTCCTAGGTTAAACGGATAAAAGGTTTGTGTTATTTCCAAGCCTTGTAACTCCAAGGATACCTTTAAACATTCACATTGCCCATAAACTTTATGTCCATCCCCTACAGTAATAGAATAAGTGCTGGTCCCTTGCACTTGAATGCCCAATTTTGCAACTAATGTAGTTGAAATAAAGTTGTGGGTGGCCCCACTATCAATTAGCACCAATGCCTCTTCTCCATAAGCACTCCCCATTAGTTCCATTGATAGTTCATAGATAGTTCTCCATAAGCACACCAAACTTTCCTTACTATTCAATGTAGGGTTTTGGCATCCCATACTACCCAATCCCTTTGAGTAGCCAAATACACTTTAAATGTTCTTTGCATCTCACTTCCTCATTGCTGTTCCCTTGGTTTTTTTGTTTTTTTCCTTCAACTAATTTGAATACACAACATTCGTGGAAAATGAATTCAAACAATTGTCTTGTTAAGTGAAGCGTTTGACAAAGTGTAAGCCTTCCATACATTGTGCTGAAATTCAAATTAATTTTGAAGAATGAAAGCAGGCCTTCTAGAATTCTCTGACCTGCTTCCTATGAATGGGCCCCTTCTCCTAGTTAGTCTTCGCTACTAGTACTCTATGGCACCTGACAAAACACAGCTCTCCATTATTAGTGCCATAGTTTTCTACAAGTAAATATTATAATAGTCACCGCTTACAAGTTCTAGTTCACGCCAACGGCTTTGACTACAACTTCCATCACCAAAACACTTAATACTAAAGTGCCACAATTGCCTCAATAGAATTCAACATCAACACCTCCATAACAAAAACCAATGCCTTCATAGGTTCAAATATAATAAAAGAATGTCAAACCTCCATAAAATATATGATCAAGCAAATTTTTTTTCTCTCTTTTTTGGGGGCTTGGGGGGGGGGGGGGGAGAGATTAGGTAAAGAAATGGGATTCAAAGAAAGGGGGGTGACACCTAGGCTTAAATTCCACGTCAGTGACCATCTCAAACCAAAAGCTTGAGTTGTTAGCTGAAGTCCCACGGATAATTCTGTTTATAATCTCAACGGTTTCCTAATAGATTTAGAGCTAAGGCTATGTTTGGGAGTTTAGGAAGGAATGGAATGAAACGGACATCAATGGAACAGAATGGAATGGAGCTTAACAGAATATACTATTGTTTGGGAGTTTTACGAGGAGATGAAATGGTTTCATTTAACTATTATTTAAGAGTTATTATAAAATGAATGGAATGGATAAAAATTATTTTTTCCAATGTTACCCTTACAAAATTGCTTTAAATACAAAGTGTGAATAAATTATCAAGACTCTTCTCATACTACATAATAACTAGATAAAAACATATTTCAATAATAATAATGGTTATTTGTACTATTCTGAACTAGTACAAATGCAGATACTTATATTTATAGAAGCCTAATTCTAATCTTGTTGAAAGATAATTTCTAATATTAAAAGATAAATATATAAAATTCTAATCCTATTGAAAGTCACATATCTAATCTTAAAATAATTAAAAACTAACAAAAAGATACAAAGAAATATTTTATTTTCTTTTCTAGAATTAATTTTTTCTAGAACTAATAATTTTAATATATCTATACTAGGATTTTCATAATTTTGCATCAGTTAAATAAGGTTAAAGGGTAATCTTGTAATTTAAATGTTTAAACTTAGTGATTGCATCATTGACCCCCCAAATTGGGGGGACAAAAAAAAATGAGTTTTGGATCGCTAGGGATGGCTTGGGAGGCCATCTCTTGCTATTCCACTCACCCTTAAAAAAAAATTCCAAACAATGATTTAAGTCCTAAATCCATTCCATCCCAATCTATTCTCCCCTAAAAAAACTCCCAAACATACCCTAAAGTATTTTATTTATTTATTTGTTTATTTATTTATGTTTGTAGTTGAAAGACTAATAATGTTGAAGCATGAGAACTTCAATATTTTGGTGCAACGTTGTGTTATGTGTTGATTTGCACTACAAGTGTTTTCACTTTTTGTTAAATTCCATCCAATAAAGAAAGAAGTGTGGTTTCAGGTATTTCTCTATGGCCTTTGTGCTGTGTTAATTTGTTTTATTGTTCACCATTTTCAACTATATAGTGGAGGGTTAGTAATTATCACTTATTATGTGTCATAAGAAAGATCTGATCCTTTAAGTCCCCTTAGCAATCCAAAGTAGGATCCTGATTTTAATACCTTGGTCTCATCTTATGACAAGAGTATTAATGGATCATTCTTTGATCTTCATTAGCTTCTCTGCTTAAAGTGGGTGATGATTGTGTTTGGTTGTGAAAACTTGAGGTTAGGGGGGAGTTTGCCTTTGTCTTTTCTTGCCTTTTTTGGCTCTAGCTGCTTCCTCCAATAGTTTCTTCTCTCTGGAGTTGAAGAGATTAAAGTGCTTTACTGTAGCAAGCTTTCTGAGGCTCTGCGTGTAGCCATGTTTGTGTGTTTGATTATGATCTATTCTTCTTAGCTAGTAATTTCTGTATTTAATCTCTTGTTTCTATTGGTCATCTAGCTTGAGAGTGCTCTCAAGGCAGCAGACTCTGCACATGCATCACTAGAAGCTGAGCGTGCAAAATCAAAATCATTGTTGTTCACTGAAGAAGAGTTCAAATCATTGCAGCTTCAGGTTGAGAATTTCTGTCTGGTTCTACTTTTCCAAGTCGTCTGTAGTTCAATAATAACCTTTATATTTAACATATGACACGCTTCATGATTACGTTATACACTCTTCTGTTTCAGCTTACAATGTTGCTTAATGAAGTTATATAAGATGGTTGAAATCATGTGCTGTTTTTCTAAAATTATTTTCAGGTTAGGGAAATGAACTTACTTCGTGAGAGCAACATGCAGCTCAGGGAAGAAAATAAGCATAATTTTGAGGAGTGCCAGGTAATACAATCATTAGAAATGTAGTAGTTTAGCTCAGGGAAGAAAATAAGCAACATGCGCGTGGGTCTTTTTCTATGCCTATAACAATTACCTGTTGCCTTTTTTTTTTTTCTCTTTTTAATATGTATATGTAACATGGTATTACTAATAGATAATTTTGAAATTATATTAGAAATTGCGTGAAATAGCACAAAAGGCAAGAGCTGATGCAGAGAATGTAGAGAGTCTTTTGAGGGAGAAAGAGATTAACCTGGAAGGATGTAAACATGAAATTGAAACACTTAAGATGGAAAAGGACAATCTGGATCACAAGGTTTCTGAGGTATTGCATTTTGGAATGGTGAAAATGAAGTTTCTTACTATGTTTTACCTTTTGCTCATCTTTTATTTATTTATATTTCATTTTTTATTTTTTTTTTATGTTCAGTTGCTTGAAAGGTGTAAAAATATTGATGTGGAAGAGTATGATCAAATGAAGAATCTTGTTAGAGATATGCAGGTTGGTTGAAGATGTTATCATTTATTAGTGAATAGCCTGTTGATGTACTATTGTTTGTATTTCATTTGTAGTATGTTTATCAATAGTTCATATTAGGTTATATTTAGAATTTTCTTAGCCTTCTATCTGGATTTGTCTTGCTCCTGATCTTTAATGTGCTACTTGTTATTCCTCTGCCTCTTAATTCTTGGTGTGTTACTCACTTGCTCTCCTGAAAATGGTTATGCGATAACAATATTTGGGTTTTGGTCAAGTTGCTGATAGTATGTGGTTACTATCCAATGCACGTTTATACTGCTTTTCTTTTGTTCAGCAAGTAGTAATATGAATTTTTTTTTTATTTGAAAGTAATATGAATATCAACATAACTGGGGCAATAATAGCTTCATTGATTGTGGTAAAGCTTGGTTGTTAGAATTGGTCCCCCCCCCCCCCCTTCTCTCTCTCAAAAAAAAAAAAAAAAACCAAAACAAAACAAAACAAAAAATGAAAAAAACAAACACAAAGTAAGCTGATAGCATTTAGAAGAAGTTTGGAGTGAAGCACATGGGAGTTTTTAAGTGGTTCTTTCATGGCCTTTTTGTGAGAAAGTTGATACTGGTGTAACTTATGGGAGGCCTGCATCACACTAGCCTTGGATTTGCGAGTTTTAATATTTATGTATGGGATCTAAAGTGTGATACCTGATTGGAATATTTATTTGATTTGGTTGCTGAATAGTTGTGTGCCTAATTGCTAGTTTTAATATTTATATTAATGCCTAATTGGAATATACTTAAATAAATTTTTTGGAATCACAAGAGAACATAGAGGCAGAGAAAATCAAGAAAAAGTGTTTGGTCAGGGCTGTTTTAGTCATTTAAACATCTAAAACATAACGTATTTATTTTGTTCATTAGAGGTTTTCCATTTATATCTTTGTAATGGTATTCATATCTGGGTTATTATGTTGCCTTGAATTGATCTGATTGAGTCATATTTGAAGGGAGATCATTATATCTTAGATTTATCTTCTTTTTGCTTTAATCTCCTCAGGATAAACTAAAAGAGAGGGATGCACGGGCAGAGGAAATTGGGAAATTTCTTTTGGAAAAGCAGGAATCAATTTCACACCTAGAGCAAGATCTTTCTAAGTGCAAATCGGAGCTGGAAGAGAGAGAAAAGAGGATAAATGATGTTTTGCAAGTTGAGGTGTGTGGCATATTCTCTTGACTGAAAAAGCTGGAAAATTATTTTCTTCTCTTTAAAAACATTTAATCTGATATGGTTCATCTAGCAGGTTAATCTAAAGCTGGATGTGGAAAGGCATAAGAAAATACTGGCTCAATTTAAGGTTTATGCACATTCTCATTTAGAAATTAAATAGAATTCCTTATCAACTCCGTATATTCCTTTTTTCTTGTTGGTTTACTTCTAGGCAATGTAATTAGGACGTCCTTAACCAATATATAATTAATTTTGCATTGCTGTTTATTCACGTCTCATCATGCTTTCCTTTTCCATCCTTACAGAAGAGGATGGATAGTTTGTCTAGGGAAAAGGAGGATCTAGGGAAAGAAAATCAGCAACTTTCTAAGCAGTTAGAAGAAATCAAGCAAGGTAGTCTGCTTCCTCCCCCCTTTCCTCCCACCTCTTTTTGCCAGAGGTGGTAATTTTTGCTGTATTTGTTGCTGAAATGTCATTATAAACTTGATGTTGCATATCAGGGAAAAGGTCAGTTAGTGATGCCACTGGTGAGCAGGCCATGAAGGAGGAGAAGGACACCAGAATACAGGTTCATTTGAAATTAAACTGTGCTTGAGAAGTATTTTCCGTTTTTCCAAGATGAAAGGGGAGTCTGCTTTATCTTGACTTTTTTAATTTTCTATTTGCCTAGATTTTGGAGAAACATCTGGAGAGACTGAGAGATGAATTAAAGAAGGAGAAGGAAGACAACCGTATGGAGAGAAGCAGACGACTGAAGACTGAAAAGGCTATAAAAGACTCTTACGGCAATGTTGAACAGGTATTTTCCCCCTTTTTTAAATTGCCTTTTTTGTCTCTTTTGTTTCTTATAGTTCTTTTAGATACTGGTACTCTATAACTATGATCTCTGAAGAAACGAAAATTCACACCCTTCCCTAGCTGATTGGACTTGTGGAAGAATGCTTAATGAATACGGTATAGTTGGGGCTAGGAGGAGAAATGTGGGTGAGCTAATAAGCAATTTGTGATTATGCGCAGGTAAAGGGTTTTTTTTTTTAACTGGGGCTGTGGCTTACTGAGGGGATTGTAATGAGTGTGGTTTTATGCAGTTGTGGCAAAGTGCACATATTTGCAGTAGTCTCATGTTTCTTTTGGAAAAGATTGCCAAGAGATTTTAAAGATCTGTGACCTTTTATGTTCTTTTATCTTTTTTTTCCAATGAATGAGATTTTGTCTTATTTTTTGTAGTCTTTTCTTTTCTTTTCTTTTCTTTTGCTTCTAACAAATTTCCCTTTGAGTAATGTAAATGCTAAATCTTAAGTATTTTAGTTGCTTGTATTAAATTGATGTGTAGAATTAACTGCTGTCTCCTACATGAAATTTCTTTTCTCTCTCTCTCTCTCTCTATGTCACAGAGTAATTATATCTTCTTTAAAATTTGTTCACCTGGAGCTGTTCTGCCACTGGAAATTACGATCATATTGTTGGAAACACAGTAGCTTTGTGAATGAGAGAATTTCAACCGTAAATTTATATAGAAGTTTGTTAGGATGTTATTTAATAGGACTGCTCATGCATATGAAATTATTTATTATATATTTCTTTTCCTTAAAAGAGATACGTATCCTATGTCTACAACTCTAATAATACATATATACTGCTATTCCTGTTCTGGTTACTTCAATGGCACGTCTTCAGTACTCAATATAGGGACATAATTGAGAGCATGCATTTTGGTTTTTGGACTTGTTTAAAATACTATATTATGGATTCCTCTCCAGTAGTTTGACTTCTTACTTAACGTGTGCAATCGTCTCTAGTGCCATATTTGATATATTAATTTTCTGTCTTTCTGTATTTCTTAATATTACTTTCAGGAGAAAGGAAAGTTTATAAATGAACTTGAGAAGCATAAAGAGGTGGTGAAACGGTTATCAGATGAAATTGAGAAGCTCAGGCTCATCATAGGCAATCTTCCCGAGGTAATCGCCTAGACTGATTTTTTTTATTGTGAAAACTAATTAAGGGGATAAACTTGGTTTAACGTGGAAGGATTATTTTTTTTTTGTGCAAGTTCTATGCCCTTGACTCTCGTTGCTGTAGTATTATTTATTTGTTTTACAGCAAACTTTTTTTTTTTTTTTTTCAATTCTGTTCTTGAAATTTAAAATTTTGCATACTTTCCTAGGGAACAAATGTGGCTCAACTTCTTTCTGGGTCCAACACGGATGAGCTTGCTGCTCCTTATATATCAGCTGTTGACAATTTTGAAAGGGAAGCTCAGTCGGTATTCTCTGAGCTTGGAGGTCGTGGTAATCCTGGAGATACAACTTCAGTTGCTGATACTTCAGCCGGAGCTGCAGGTATTTTTGTCTCTTTATTTACAACTAATTACCCACTTTAATGTGATAATGTAATGTTTTTTTGGTTTGGGATTCAACTTCATTTAGGTCCTCTGGTCCCCATTCAATCCCCTAGCAGTATATGCTCAAGCGCCCCTGGAGCAAGCAGCTTACCACCTAAAGCAACGGAAGAAAGTCAGAAAAGACTTGTTTTGCCCAAAGCTAATGTTGAAACCCGTAAAACAGGGAGGAGATTGGTTAGGCCTCGTCTTGGAAAACCTGATGAGCCACAAGGTGATAGAGAAATGTCTGAGGCCGAAGGACCTCAAACTGGGAGCAAGCCTGGGCCTTCTGGTGACACAGAAACTCAAAGCAATCTTACTCTGTTATCCCAATCAATGGCTCGTAAACGTGTTGCTCCTACCTCTGCTTCCGAGTTACATGATGAATCAGTTGCACCTGGTGAGAACTCAGATGTAGGTGCACTCTCTATGAAGAAATCGAAGGGTTCAGATTCCCCACAGGAAAGTGCTGAAGGACTGCCTGCTGCAACTCCAGAACTTACTGGTAGTCAACCAATCACTGAAGAATCATTTGATGGTGGTGAGTTGCTTCAAGGTCAAAATGAGGAATTCATCGAAACTCAGAATGAAGAAGCCGAGGTTATTGTTGAGAAAGTTGAGTCCAAAGATCCGCAGATTGTTGATGGTATGATTCAAGAGGAATCACAAGGTGACAAAAGCAGCATTTTAGAAGAGAATTTGGATCGAACAGTTGAGACGAAGGTGATTTCTGATGATATGCAGAGAGATCAGGGGGAGCCAGACAACCAGCAGTCAACAATGGAACTTGGGGGTGAGCAAGAAGAGGGAGAATTGTTACCAGAGGCTGCAGATCTTGAGGGTGGTAATGATATATCTAACCCTGTGGAAAACCAAGAAACTCGGGAAGGTCAGTCTGAGCCCGCTGCAACCCCCGAACCTTCCCAGACTACGGTTGATGATGAAGCACTAGAGGTAGGTGAGATTAATTCTCCTGAGCTTTCAACTGATGATAAGAATGATGAAGGTGACGTGGTTGAGGAGGCTGCTGATGGTTCTGATAAGTCAAACGATGCTAACGACCCGATTGCAATTGAGACTGATCAGGTGGCTGAGCCTGCACCTGTTACAACTGAGAGCACTTCAACTAGCAATGCTGCAGAAACTGGCTCCTCGAGAATCATACCTGTCCCAAAACAAGGCACTAGTGTTGCCTCGGAAACCGAAGAGATAAAACAGGCTTCGCCAGTCAGTAGTACTTCAACGACCATAAATTTATCAGAGCGAGCTAGGGAGAGGGCTCAGATGAGACAGGCTGGGGTGGTTTCTTCAATAGGAAGAGGTCGTGGAAGAGGAGCTCCCCGTGGTCGAGCTACCCGGGGTGGACGTGTTGGTGGGCGTAGGCAACCACCTAGTGATGCTTAAATCAACTAATTTAGTCAGATCTGGCATTAGACGCTTAAAGATTTTGTATCGTTTCTTTTACACTAGATTGAGAATGACAGTATATCACCGATAGAACGTGTAGATGGTTGATGATTTCTCATGTAAATACATTTTCCTTCCCAATTTTGCCTATTTCTGCGACAAATCCCCAGGATGTTCAACCAGCTTGAGTGAAACTTCATTGGGTGATGGACAGTTGATGTACTTGTCAGACGTCTGTATGTCATACAAAATCATTGGGGGAATTTAGCTAATGATATGAGAATAACATATTTACTTCGCCCTCAAAATCAAGTGCAGCGTCTTGTTATTGTTTTTTAATTTTTCCGGTTCTTTGATTGCGCTATTACTAATTACGTAGATTGCCCTCTTGATTTAATATGGTAGTAACTCTATCGTCCAAAAGTTATTTCCAAATTTCGGCCAATTTTTACGATCTTGCATTGGAGGTCATCATTCTTAACAGATTACTGAAACTTTCAACTAATCGTTTCATTGAACTAATAGATAGATTCCCAAACTACAAGGCAAATTGTAAAACACCAGACAAATTAAAAGGAAGTAAATGACTAATGAGCATCTTGGCACCCTTCAACTGCGATCAGGTCTCCAAGCTCCCTCCTCACCAATTTCCCGGGTGACTACTTTTTTCCTTCTAAGCCTTCAGCAAGATTTTTGTAGGCTTCGCTGAAATCAGAATCCTTGAGCTCTTAATTTTCTTCCATGCAGCAGTGTCAGCTACAGCAGCAATCTTCACCAGCATCCAGGCATCGCCCGACATTTCCCGGGAAAAGAATCAGGCCAACATTTTCCTTAGTCCTTCACTTGCTCAACTAACTTGGGATCCTCACTGTTCTTCACAGTGGATATGTCTACCAACCCTAAAGCAGTTGTTAATTCTTCCATCTGCTGCCAAAAAAAGTATACATAAAACAATGAGAGACCAAAGCATCTCTAATCAATATGATAACAGAGGAGAAGAAATAAATCAGGATAAACTATGATATGAAATGGGAAATACAAAAGTCAAGAATAAAGTAAAGAATCACATAAACATGCTCTGAAGTCCAAAGAGCCATTTGATTATCAATTTCTTTATTCTAAATAATTCTTTAGAGTATTATTAATTCTAAAAAGCAGAATCTTTATCAACTAGCAATCGATCAGATACTGCAAAAGAATCCAGTTCCTTCAAGCGCAATTATGCCAGCGTGGTCCCATTGTCACATGCACATGCACTCCTCCAAAGATGCCAACATCAAGAAGGTAAGGTGGGAATCATTGTCTTTTATAATTGCTAAGAACCTTAGAAGAAAATAGAAGCAAATGAAGCAAACCTGTGTACTGGAATCTGGCATATGTTGTCTTATTCTCTTCTCCTGCATGACCTTCTGACGACATTCATAAAATTCAAAGTCATCCAATATGGAAGTCCTAGCCACAAAGTTCTTAAATATGCTAAGCATTTCAACACCTTGGGGATAGTACACCTGAAAACATACAAGACAACAATAAGCACAGGGAAGGAAACAAAGAATGCATAACTAAGAAATTTTTCAGTACACAATATTGTCACTAAAACATTGACAAACCTCTTGTGTGTCTCTACTATTTGTCACAGGCTTGTTGTCATTATTCTCGAGTATTATATGCCGTAACTGAGGATTTGGAACATCCTTTATAATATGCCATTTTACAGGGAAATATCCATTCCATTTATCTTGCTGCCAGAAATCCATACTTTTATTGAAATCAACTCGCCCAATCATCTCAGCTAATCCACAAAATTGACCACTAGCATTGACCTGAAGTCAAAACAAGTATCAGAAAAAAACTGGAACATAAAATTATTAATCTAACAACAAGTTATAAAACATAGAGGTGTAATGTCTGAAGTTCTCGCAACAGAATTAAAAAGAACACTACATCATACCGAAAAGTAAAGAAACACAGGCCACTTGCTTCCTTTCTCTGCCATCTGCTTTTGTGCTTCCTGATATGCGGCATCCAGCCTCTTATTCCCATTAGGAGTACTAGCCCACACATTGTACTTAATGCTCTTATGAATATCATCTTCACTGTATGATTTGATTACAAAGAAAAATGCATGATCATATTTGGTTGGAAAATCGGTAAGGTTATATTGATCTATCCTGATTAGAGAGTTTTTGTTGCCATTTCCACTCCCATCTGTGGCCAAGGTTCCAGCAAAATTACCTCCAGACATCGATGCAACCTTTGCATTAACTGTTCTAGGACCATGATTCTGCTCATTAAATGAACCATTAACCTTGCTTCTCCATTTATACTTTTCCGTGCTAACCCAACCCTTAGTGTTTGATTTCACATTAAGCAAGTTGTTTGAATAGAGGAATCCACTCTTTCCCTGAGTGTATGTGGGGAACTTGGTAATAGGCAAGCAGCCCTTTGCCATTACATCTGAATGGAGGATTGCGCCACCAACAGGTGCCTGAAAAACATCACAAAATCATCAGAATAATCTTAAGGAGGAGATATAAAACACAAGGCACAAGATAGTAACCTTGTTTTTCAACCCCCAAAACAAAAGAAAAGAAAGATATGAACCTTGTTTAATGGTTTTAGCTGGTTACGCTTAGCATGACCTGAAGAGACATCTTTTAATGGTGCAGAACTCTTTATTTCTAATGGGTTGCGTAAGTTAGGATGAGACACAGACTTTGACACAAGATCACCAGAATGACTTTGGGAGGACAAGTTAGGTCTCCCACTGGGTTTTCCAGTCAATTCACTATAAACATCTCCATGTGATCTATCTTGTGTAGTTGGATATGAATCCAATGAGTAGGGCAATGGCATTGAATCCCCATACAGCAGAGGAGCTGAATAATACCCACGTGAACCAATTGGTTGTTCAAAGATGGAACCATGGGGATACACATGACCAACATACTGCTCATCAACACCAACTGTACTCACAGGAAAGTATGAAGAGTAGCCAGTCTGATATCCTGGCATGAGATACACATAAGATCCATTATCTGCTTGCATGACCTAAATAAAGCAACAAAAAGGAAAATTCGTATTGAGACATTTCTTATAAGTCATTCACTTCTCAAAGACTTAACATGCTACACAAATATATGCATTTGAACTACATTTCAAAAAATGACTCACAAATACCACTCTTTAGTGTTCACTTCCCAAAGATCTAACATAGCGCAAATGCTGATAAATAAGCATAATTATCATCCAAAGTTTTCCTCTATCTTGACTATCCCAAGACAAAAAATTTAAATTTGCCTCACAGGTGGCCTAATTTGACCAAAGATGTAAATGGTCAACCACATAGAAAAGAGAGTAAACCATCCTTGAATCAGCTTGAGACTCACAGGATATTTAAGTTCCCCCGCATCAGCACCAACACAGTATCCTTGATTGTCTATATCTCCATAGGAACCACCATAACCTGTGATCATTCTAACGTAAGATGTGAAAACATAAATACATAATTAATCAAAATAAGCAGGGAACTAGCACAGGATCTTCGATCAGCCGCAACTAACCTGGATAGTAGTATCCATAAAAGCCACTGGCAGGATATTGAACAACTTGATCTGTAACCAGGTGCTCTTGATCCACATCTCCTTCTTTAACACTACCTGGGGCCTCTCCCACAGATGATATGCATGAAGTTGCATCAGATGGGGAGCTTGCACCCTTGGATGGAACCTGAAAATGCATATCCAGATAAACATGTCAACAGAATTACAATGAGAAAAATAAGTTTATGATAATTATGATAATGATAATGAAAAGAGGAAAAGAAAGAAAAATAAAAAACATATAAAAAAGAGGAAATTTTGAAATCCAAAGCCAATTCATACTTTGCATGTTCCCTACTTATACAGTCTTATACCCCGCATGAGAGAAATAGAAGAGAAGAATCACACGAAACCCAAAGAAACAGATAAGGAGTAAAATGGGAATTACCAAATTGGGATTAGTGAGTTCCGCAGTTGAAGCGTCAACGTGAAGCTTCTTCCGCTTGATTTCATCTGCACCTGTCAAAAGCAGTAAAATCAACCAATTAAAAATCTCGACTTTATTTTCCTCCTTTTTCTTTCTACTTTGCAGAGCATAATTACCCATATGTATACATTTATTCTCCCAATCACAAACACTAGATTCATAAATGCATACATACGTGTTGATAAACATAAAGAAGAAAACATAAATAGATTAAATATTGTCAAACCGCAACACCCATAAAACAAAGAACTTAGTAGAAGAGAGGAGTGAATACTTTTTTGCAATTGAGCAGCCATTGAATAGGCACTTAACAGAAGAAACTCTCAGCTACACAATTCCAACAAAAATCCTGAAAACCCCTTAATCTAATTCACTTTGATATAACAAAATTCCGTTCCAGTCAGATCCTCCAAGACACGAAGAAAGCAACTTGAAATTTTCTTAATCTTGACAAAAGAAAAATAAAAAAGTTCAGAGAAATCCCACAAATATTTCAGACCAACAAATCCTAGGTCTAGATTATTCTTCTTTCCTTCTTTTTTCTACTTTTGCTCTCTAGATTTCAGGGTTGCGAGAAAAACAAGAAGAAATATCCAATTGCCGCCTGAATCGGAGGTGCGAAAACACCGAGAACCGCTCTCCGAGTCTTCGTCTAATATCCCTAAAAGGATTATAACTTATTTTCCTCGAAAGATATGGTTTTGAAAAGAGAGCCTATTTAAAGGAGGAGCCTCGAACGAAGGAGAGGGAGAGAGAATCAAAGAGGAGAATGAGAGAAACAAACACACGCACAGAGAAAGGAAGCGAAGAAAATAGCATCTCATAAAATAGGAAAAAGGGACGGTGGAAAACGCTCCACGTCATTATTTGTTAATTAAATGAAAAGTAGACTAAGACTTAAAATATATATATTTTTTGCGTCACTAATTTCATTCCTATCCGTCCGATAAAAACGAGAACCAAAAACAGAAGCAGCTTTCCCCTTTCGGATTCTTTAATTTAATGTCTTAACTTGTAATAGTAACTGATAAACACAATCTAGATCAATGTTTCTATATTAATAAAAGTTGAGGAAAGTTATAATTAAAAATTTCAAATGAAACACGTATATATTGAAAAATTTTAAAATTATTTAAAAAATTCAAAAATAAAAAATTTTAATTTGGAGTTGAATTGTAAATTTTTTATATAGTTAAATTTTTTATTTTTTATTTTTTAATCTAATTTTAAAATTTACAATTTTTTAATATAAATATTTTTAACTTAAAATTTTAAACAATAATTTTCTCTAAAAGCTACATACTTACATGTATGTCGTATAAAGAAAATAAAGGAAAATGCAAAATCTATCTTAAACTTTAAAAGTCTTAAAAGTTGCTGGTGAACCTTTAAAATAGTCACTCAATTTTTACATTCTGAAAAATATATGTTGTTTATTTTACTATTAACACAATTATTTTACATGTCATTTTAAACTCTTTCATAATGTCATTATATCATGAGTAAGACATAATAGCATTTGAGATAAATGAAAGATTGGTATGTCAGTTATGGGAGAGTCCAAAATGGTATATGAAGAATAAGTATAAGAGTAAAATAGATAAAATGACTAGTTTGTTGAATGTGAAAATTGAATGACCTATTTTTTTATTTTAAAAATTGAGAGAGTTATTTGCAATTAATTCAAACTTAAAATGGAGTTTTAAAAAAAAAATCCAAACTTACATGTAATAATACTATATCTTGACTAATTTTTTATCACTCAAGTATTTTTATGATAGATGAATTTAAAATTCCTCCTAAACTACTTGAATCTTTTAGAGTAAATTACATGAATTTTCTATGAATTTTACTAAAATTATATAAACCTCCTCTATTTTGAAAAATTATACAAACCTTTTTCTAAAATAAAAAGAAAATTATACGAATCTCCCTTAGGTTTTGCTAAAACTACACATACCTCATCTCTATTTTCAAAACCTATACAAGCCTCCCCTGAAACGAAGAATAAATTACAAGACTTCCCCTAAGTTTTAGGGAAATTACACATACTTCCCCTCTATTTTTAAAAGAGGTTTATGTTGGTATTGAAAATAGAGGAAAATTTTGTATAATTTCAACAAAACTCAAAAGAAGTATATATAATTTATTCTTTGTTTCAAGGGAGGTCTACATAGGTTTTGATAATAAAGGAAATGTTTATATAATTTTAGCAAAACTCAAGAGTGTAATTTACTTAATCTTTTATTACTATACTTAAATTGGATTTATTTAAAATTCTTTTTTGTGTATGTGTGTGTGTGTGTGTGTGTGTGTGTGTGTGTGTGTGTGTGTGTGTGTGTGTGTGAGAGAGAGAGAAACTAAAAACAGAAAGTTCATCTATTCAAATAAAAAGGAAGAAATAAGGCTCCCTAGAAAAACAAGTTTGGGAATAGTTGAAACTTAACAATAATTACTTCCTCACTTACATAGGAGCACAAATATTAATGATCAAGGAAGTAAACTAAAAACAGTCAAAGAAAATATTACAACAAATAAAAGGAAGCTGATCATAATAGCTAACTAGAAGGCCCTACCTTCAACCTAATCAATAAGGGAAAGCACACAACTTTTGGTAAAAAGGGTCCTCTCCTTAATTAAGAGATCTCTTGAACCTGTGCAATGATTATATTCCTAGGGGGTTCTTAAATAATTATATTATCGAGATCATTCATTGCTATGAAGGGTTTCTCCTTACTAGCTTCTTAAGATTAGTATTCTTTTTACTTTTGTGATTCTCTTTATAAGCATTGAAGGAGAAAGGAGGCTCTAGGTTTATAATATTCCTTTGTGGGTTAAGTTCATAGCTAAAAGGGTTTGTGAAGCAATTGAAGGAGTAAGGGACACTTGGGACACCATAGGGGTTGCTTCCCATAGTGCTAATGTCCTTTAGGTAGCCATCTTACTTAGTGAGAAAATTTTTCTTCACTAATTAGTATTAGATTTAGTGTGAATGTTCATATATTTTCTTTTTTCAAATCTTAGTAAATTATCAAGGGATTCACACTTTCTTGTTAGTCCCTTGATAATCAATGGGGGATTAGTAAGGGACACTTTTCCTTATTGAGTTCTTTCACTATTCTACATTTTTCTTGCAGTAGAGATGACAAAGTCCACCAAAGATTTGACCATAAAGCCTTGTTGACCTTACATAAAGAACATAATATAGTATAAAGTTTTATTGATCTTTTATCTCTTTTCTCCCTTAAAGTGGTTGTTTTGCAAAATTTTGAGAGTCCTTAAGATTGAATCTATAGTTGCACCAAGTTAAAATCAATGTTAAAGTTTGGATGCCAATCCTTAAGCACTATAAGGTAATTTTTGTATATTATTAGGCTAATTTTCAATTTCCTATAGCATTCAAGCTTGTAAAAAAGAAGGGGAAAAAAAACTTAAAAAAGTTTTGACTGACCTCTTCAAATTTTAGACCTTCTAGTCTTTTTTATATGACTTTCAAAACAAGGAGAAAGGTGTAGATTGAGATCAATTGATTAATGACAATCTTATCAATTAGGCTCTTCTTTGTAATTGTTATACCCTCCTAAATTTCTTTTTTCTTTCAACAAAATGATATCATCTTTCTCTTCTTCTTGTTCTTGGTTGGATGATAGGGGATGTTAAAATCCAATGGAAGAGGATAGTTAAGATTGAAAATTTTTGAGACAGGGATGAGGTTTTCATCAGAAGTATGATCAATCTTAGCGGTGGATTCATCAATCAAGAAAAAATAATTTAGGGGAACACTATCAAAACATGGTTAGGAGAAAAACAAATGCAATTGTCATATCTTTGGCCATTAAGCACTACTATTTATGAGATAAGAGAAACCACTCAAGGTTGAATGAAATCAAATAATGTTGAGAAAGTCCATAGCAACAATAGAGTCTTATACCAATTACTCGAAAACCCTAACAACACTAAGAAAAAGAGGTGGGACACTTATTTAAAATGTTTTCAGATGGTTTGGTTTTTTTTTTTCAAAGTCATATCTTAAGCATTAGATGTGTAAGAATTTTTTTCTATAAAAATATAGATGTATTTGATAGATTGTCATATCCATTCACTTAGCCATTTTTAATACATAAACATTTAAAACTCTAAAAGGCTATAGGTGATTTAGACAATAAACATTTCACACTTATTTGTCTATTTCATTGCCTAAGATAGGTTACTTGTAGATGTTAACTACTACTACCCTGATTGATATGCAACATTTTCCATTATAAGATTTAGGAATGGAAATAGAACTCCAATAATATGCATGATGGGTTGAATCTTTGTATTTTCACTCCCTTAACTTGGCGCTAGAGATTCTCTCGTTTGAAGGAATCAATGTTGCATCCATAAAAATGATGGAATGGCTAGCATTCCAAGAAAGCAAGGGTTGAATTATGAAAATTCTTTTCTTCCATTATGGCTTGGACATTGCATGTGTTGCAAAATAACAAAATAGAACTGTGTATTTTGATATTTGTGATAGCTTAAATTTTTTTCTTCAAAATAAAAAATGAATATCTTAACACTTTATAAAAGTATTTAAAAATATTTTGTACAAATTAAGATTTTAAAAAAGAATATTGTAAAATATTTTATTAAGAGTATTTTAAAATAATTTTCAATAGATTAAAATAAAAATTAAATATATTAATATTTGTTTACACTAAAAGTATTTATTTAACTTTTAATTTCACATTGTTCTTATCCAACCAAACATAAAAATTAAAAGCAAATGTCTACTCTTTTCCATAACATACGAAATATAATTATAAGTTTTAAGATTCTATTTCATCAAAACTCATTTTCATACTTATTAAAATTATTCTATGAATCAAACTATACCTAAAGGTTTGTGGAGGGTAGACAATTTGGTCATTCTCAATGAAGTTCAATAGGTTCTTGCTTAGTATCTTATATTCAATCTTTTATTTTCCCATATTTATTTTGTTACTTATGTAGATACTCTCTTATTATATAATTATTGTTATTATAAATAAAAATATATAATTTTTAAAAATAAAAGAAAAATATATATAACATTTTTATTTATATAAACTATTAATTAATGGTGGATTCTTTTAATAATCACTTAAAATGAGTGGTAAAGGAGAAGTTAATGTTCAAAATCCAAAGTATAAGGAAGTATTGAGCATTTAGTATGACAATGGTGCTGCCATAATTGTGATACAAGGAATTTTATACTAAAATGCTACAATGAAAATAATTAATGATTTAAATGTTATCATGTCAAAAATATTGACACTATATATTATATACAATATAATAACTTTTTTTTTTCCTAACTCGATGGTTATGCCACTGAGTTTTTAGGATTAAAATGGGAAAATGCAATAAAAAAAAATGAGATTGGATTGAGGGGAGGCACAAACGTGCCCCTCATACCTCGAGGGGGAAAGAGGAGGGATCTCTCTTTCCAAATAGGTTGTAGGTCCCTTTTTTAATTAATTACACCTCCACTTAATGTCAAATTTGAATTTAATGAAAAAATGTGTAATTTCTAACACATTTTTCAAACTCAATAACAATACCACCGAATTATGAATAAATATATATATAGTGCCAATACTTTTGACACTATAACATCAAACTCATTTTTTTATAATATATAAAATAAAATTAAGTGATATAAGATTAAGTTACATTATTTATTTATTTATTTATTTATTTTGTTGAATTCCTTTTCATAACTCTTATTTCAAAAATATCATTTGACTCCCTAACATTTAACGTATATTGTAAAAGCTTTCTCTCTAATTTATCTTCTACTAATGAGGTTAACTTTATAATGATATGTGCTTTTTTTCAAAATAAAATTCCTTAGATATCTTTATTGTCACATTAAAAGTAAAAATCATATTTTCATATTAGAAGTTAATGTTAACTTAGCTATTTTTGCTCTCATATTTAGAATATATAAAATTATACTTATATTGTATAAAAAGTTAATTTAATTGAAAGTAAATTAAAAGAAAAGATTTTATAATATATATCAAATATCAGGGGAGTCAAATGATATTTTTAAAACAAAATAATATTATAAGTAATTTAGCTAAATCTTAACAAAATTCAGTATAATTTAATCTTGATACCAATGAGAGTTTTATTTAGTTATTAAATATTTGGAGTAGCAGTTAAGTCCTTCCAAAGAGGAAGGCCTCAAATCTCAAAACTAAAACAATATTTTAACAAAAAACTCTTACAATATTACAAGGTGATACATTGAATTTCAAAATTTCTATAATCAAAAGCAATAAAATCTGCTCTCCAATTGTCATCCAAATAAATAGATCTGATTATGAATTTAATCGAAAGCTTATTAGTCAATTATGCCCATTTTTAGAGTTTAAGTTCAAAATCTAACACATTTTTATTTACATAAAAATCCAAATTCTTGTTTTTGGCAATTATTATTATTATTATTATTATTGGTGTCATCAAAATTTTTCTAGGCTATATCTCTTCCCCATATAAATTGAACTCAATGATAAAGAGAGATATATCTCTTCTTAAAAAAATTTAGAAGTTAAGATACGCATAACCTCCTTTAATTTAAGGGCTTGTGCAACATATTGACGCAACTTTGAAGCAAACATGCCCTTTCTTGGTAGATCCATCCAAAAATCTAATGGAGCCCTTTCATTTGGAATTGTATTGGAAATACTTATTGTACTAATATTGAAAAATTGAATACTATTATCATTCATATATTGATAAATAAGCAATTCTCATCTAAAACTTAGAATTATACTAGAGCATAATTTAAAAATAAATTATGTGGCTTTTTTATTGTAAAATAAATTAGAACACGTGGCAATATATCAGTGATATTGATTGCTCTCTACTTGAGGAGTATCGAAAATAAACTTGGATTATATTACGTCACAATACTCAATAAATTCCTAATTTATATGATTTCTTTTGTACTTTTGTAAGGAGTTATCATAATCTTTTGAGTATTTTTAGTCTCTTTTATTCTAATTTTTTTTTATTTTGTGTTTATGCTAGTGCAATTGGAGAATTATTTGATTAAAATTCCCAAAATTAGGACTTAATTAAAATAATTCTTAAATCTTTGTGTTAACCTTAAATTCCAAGTAGTTATAGTAAAAATTGTAATTTATGATTTATATATGAAATCATTTATTAATCTTTGTAATTAGAAGGACCAGGACTTACTCTAGTTTTTAATTGAGATTAAATTATATTTTAATTAGTTTTCTTTGTATTTTGTGTTTATAGGGACTTAATTGCATAAAAAAATAAAGTTTTTGGGCGGAGGAGTAGTAACCAAGAAGTTTTAATGTCATATTCAAGGGTTAAACTATTTTGAAACAGAGGCAGAATTTAGTGTTGCCAGAGGAAATTGAAATTTTCCACAATGAACAAAAGCGTTGCTAAAGGCCCTCATGACAACAAGATTTTTTGTCACATTGAGCGACTCCAAATTTGGAATTTATGACCCCAATTTCTAGTTGCGATCAGATTTAAAACTCGTTATGACGATTATGATTTTTTTTCATTTTTTATATATTGCTTTTAAAGTGCAAAAATATCAGACATTATTTCATATTTATGATTTTCTTAAAGTAGTTCTTTTAATTTTTTTTTTTGCATCTAAGAGCATTGGAAGAAGATTTTGGATTAGATTATCTCAAGTAGGTAACTTTTCAGATTTTCAATGATAGATTATGCTTGGTAAGGATGAATTCTTTGTTCTACCTTAATCTAATTCAATTTTCTATAGGTTTTCACGACTTTATTTTTAGGATTTTTAAATTAATTTGATGCATATCTTAAGATTGCATAAGCTTGTGATATCAGAGCCAAATAATGACAATAAAAGATGAAGTAACCTATCATAACAATCACATTGTTAGGAATGAACTCTATCCTTAAAGATGCATTTAATTAATATTTACTTGGTATTCTGATGTGTAGAGTTTAGGTTAAAGAGTTTTGAATCTCATACATATTAGACTAAATTGTATTTATGATAGTGACAATTATTGTCTTCTTTCAATCTTTAGTGACTAAACTTATCCTAAGATACTAATTAAATTAGATAGATGTAACCTAAGTTAATATAAGAATATGAATGAGTTAAATTTGTTATTTATATATACATTCTTTGTGGGATCAACTTGGTATAATTGTTAGAGTAAAACTTGTTAATTTAACCAATTTATCTCACTTACTAATTCTATTGTATATCTACAAGGCCAGCAACCACTAAGTAAGCATGCAAACACTTTATTGCATCACACCATTAGCTCTAAACAACTAAAGTGGCATCTAAACATTATCTACCAGAGCAAAAAACCCTTTTTCCAAAAAAAAAAAAATCAAAATTCCAAGTCTGCTCATTTTCCCTTCTTTATTGTGCATGAAGATAGAAAGCACAAAAATAGGTACTCAATCTCTTATCCCCAAGTTTAAATCAATCTAGATTTGTGAAGAATTACAATGTCTAATTCAACTCCACTAGGTTGCTGGATAGATTTGCTAATGAAAAGAACAAATTACACTCATAAGTGAGTCCATGAGATGGATAATATTCAGATTAAAAGTTGAAAGGATAAGTTACACAACTCTTAAATCAAAGAGGATTATATTTATTTTTAGCCAAATTAAAATTCAGACATATGATAAATGTTACATAAAAAGTACTAAATTAAATTAATTTTGTTTTACCAAAAAAAAAACTTAAACTACTAACGTAAACGCGCACACACACATGATAATTAGTTGTTTATTTGCTTTTGAAAGGATTCCAAGTCCTGACTTAACTACTGGTGGAGGCAAACACCAATGACGCAAAGAAGACACCATTTCCTTACTATTTATTTTTCCCTTTGAAAAAAATAAGTGGGAAAGGAATCTTGACCTAATCTGCAACCTTATCTTGTTTATAGATTTTTATTTACATTTGTTACATAAGGACTCAAAAGGAAGAAAAGTTACAAGAAGTGTACAAGTTTCTGAAATATCAGAGATCAATCTGTTTCATGACCTTGACCTAAAAAGCTCGAGATCTCAATCAATCATGGAGTTTCCCTCGTATTTTTGAAGTTTTTAAGATGTTTATTTTAATAATTTCAATGAATGAAAAATCATTGAAAGACTATGCTATTAAGCAACGTTTATTCAACTCTCCCAACTGTCATATATATGCATTCCTATCAGTGTTTGGTAGAGACAAGCATAATGTTCCCCGACACTTTCTAGATGCTCAAACCCCTTTTAATATATATATATATATATATATATATATTTCAAGTCAAAATAATATTTATACTATTTAATTTTTTCTTGGTTATTAAAACAACCATCAAAACGAGCATCAAGAGAAGGAATTGTTTAAAGAGATATATAAAATTCAATTATTGGTGGAGAATATGAATACATATCTAATAATACAATTACGCAAAAGAATTGATCCTCAAGGACATTTTCATTTCCTTAAACAAAAATAAAAATTCCAGAGAGCAATATGATATGGAATATTCATATGAAATACTATTTATTGAGAGATTTATTCTTTTTTTTTTTGGTTAATCTACTAATTAATGGATCAGCTTGTGCTCTGAAACAGAGACGGAGCATTGATGCCTGAAACCAACTTACAAATTTTGGATGCTAATCATGGAGGCAACCATGAAGAAAATTAATGGCACTTAAATTTTAAATTATTTATTCAAATCTCAATGATCTTAATTTGTTTTATTTGTTTGGTCAGAAGTCAAATTTGTTGTTTGTTAAAAGAAATAGTATTTGTCTTGAACATTTCAAAGAAAACACAGGAAGCAAAAGGAATCCACTAGAGTGGGAAAATGAAATAGGTAAGAGGTATAACTAGTATTGTTTGAAAGTTTGAACTATTAAATAAAATGTATGATTTATTTATTAATTTTTTGTCCAATACGTCTCCTTTATATGAGAGTTTTTTAATTAATAACTATATTTTGTGAAATAAATTCTTGACCACTCAAATACTGTACTAGTAATACCCTCCTTTGAATGTTTTACCATCTAAAAATAATTCTAGTATCAATTAGCACATTAAAAAAATGTTTTTTACATCAATTTAGTACTTTTTTTAATCCCATTAAATATTATATTCTTTAAAAATTATATAATATTATTTAATATCTCTTAAAATGATAAAATTAGAACAAAATGATTCTTATGAATATGAAAATAATATTAAAAAAATTTTAAATCGTCAATTGATATTGAAACCAGACATTTTAAGACCAAAACGAAATTATAATCTAAAATCTTCAATGCAATATGTATATTGAGTTTCTAAATAAAATAATAAAGATGAATGTTATAAAAGTTAAAAATTAATGCTACAAAGAGATGGAACCAAGAAAATTGTATGGGGGTGGAAATGTGTTGTTCTATCTCTTGAGGAGATAAAATGTATTGTATTACCTTTGCAGTTTTAGTTTTCTAGCACCATTTTTAATATTTATTAAATGGTACTGATGATTTTTTTTTGGGCATAGCTATCTTTAAATTAAAAAGTAAATAACACTTTTTTTTTTAATTTTACTAAAATTACACAACATAAAAATCTTACAACTTTAATCTAATTTTATTTTATTTACCAAAATATCTTTGATTAAACCTAAATACATATATTTTTAATTAAGAATATTAAATAAAGGATATTTTGATTAAAAAGTTAAAATTAAATTAAAGTATAATATAATTTTTTATTTTAAAGGATATTTATTTTTATTTTAAAAATAAAAAAATTGTATAATTTCAACGAAATTTATAAAAGATTTGTATCATTTACTTACTGTAAATTAAAACATGTAGGTCTGTTCCTATTCTTATATACTAATAATCGTTTTTTTAATATTATTTTTTGCGTGCAATAAAAAAAAAATTATATTAAAGTAAGACATGGAATTTTGGGCGGAAGAGTGTAAAAAGAAGGAGAAACGTCCAAGCTTGATGGGAATGTCAAAGTCAGGAATAGCTTAAAGGCTAAGTATTGTGAGCCATTTGTCTCATGCCTTGCGTGGGAAATTCGTGTGGGTGTGGCCCCCACTCACAATTTTTTATATTCATTTCTCTCATTTTCTTTATTATTTATATACACAAAGCATGAACTGCCACGCTTTCCCTTCGACACGCAAGCCACGTGTACCGCTTTTTTGACAATGAAAATCCACGGTTTTGGATAATTAAATATTCATTGCATTTTCTTAGCCCTCAATCTCTTCCTTTTTTTTCTTTTTTTTTGGTCCAGTTAAATTTTTCATTCCATATGAATGCCAGTTTATGGATCTTATCCCATCATCAACTCCTCAATGGTTCTTGCTTTTGCTTGGTTTACCCACTAGCTTCCAATTTTTATATCTTTTTCATAAAAATTTGTTCTTTTTTCAGTTTTCACAATAATCTAAAATAGGTCTTTTGTGTCAAGAAGGATCATGCCCTCAAAATAAAATTTAAATTAAAAAGAAGATAAAAAAGAAAACACCAATCCAATACATGAGCTGTATTATTTATCATTTGTGAACAGTACATATGTAAGAGAAGCCACACTATACATAGTGCGGCTTCTACCAAAATTCATATAGATGATTGTTACACATTCATACACACACATATATATATATATATATATATATATATATATATATATATATATATATATATATATATATATATATATATATATATATATATATATATATATATATATATATATATATATATATATATGAGAGTAAATTATGTAGAATTCTCTTAAATTTTATTTAAATTATATAGAATTTACTTCTATTTTTAAAATATATAAATCTTGTATGAAATAAAAAGTTATCATACATTTTAGTTTAATTTTAAAATTTTTAACTAAAATATCATTCATTTAAAATATTTTTAGTCTAAAAAATATGTACAAGAATATTTTAGTTAAAAGAATTTAAATTTAAACTAAAATATAAGATTATTTTTATTTCAAAAGAGGTCTATATAATTTAATATATATATATATATATATATATAGAGTAACATTATTATTTTGTATATTGTCCATATATTAATATGTGTTTGGGATTTTTGATGTTTTGGTTTAGGGTTTAGAGATACTAGGTGGTTATATATAATGGTTAGTGATTAAAAAGATGATAGAAAGTATTTAAAGATTTAAAATATTTAATTACAAAAAAGAACTTTATATATATATAACTATCAGGTACTCAAGATAATAAATAATTATATCTGTTGAGTTAATGCACGTCAAGTCATTAATTAATATTTATATAAATATTATTTAATTAGGATGATTATATATATATATATATATATATTCTTATAAATAAAAAATTTTCCATTTTCTGTTTCTAGTATTTTGAAAGGTAGTAATCACAATTTCAAGTTGAGATCTCTATCTTGATTTTCATGTTAGCTATATATTTTGCTCTCTAGAACTAACTATATGTTATTGAACTTAGTTCTCAAAGTTATAGGTCTCTATTTATTTTTCAAGCAATCTTTTTTGAATTTTCCATACCCATGTCCCTTTTCTCCTGTTTTATCCACTAATAGGTTCTCATACCTTGCTTGTAAGCAAATAATAATAATAATAATAATAATAATAATAATAATAATAATAAGGTTAAAGTACTCTTTAGTCTTTATAATTTTACTCAAATTTTGATCTAATTTTAAAATTTTCAATTAATTACTTATAATTTTAATGACTTTTAATTTAGTTCCTTCCATTAAATTTTGTCATTATGATACTAATTCCTATTAATATAATTAACTATGTGCTATGTTAACAATTTGAATACCAACTCATCCATGTTGTATCACATGTTATATATGTGAATTAACCTTACTTCATTATTTATTTCACCCATCTTTTTGATATAATTTATTCATATCTGTAATGCTAGTATTACCAAAATTAGCCATGTCTATGAAATTTATTGGCGCATTGATTGAAGTTTAATAATATAAACTAAACAAATGAAAATTATAAAGATATAATTACAAAATTTTAAATTATAAAAACTAAATTAAAAATTAAATAAATTTATAAAAATTAACAGAATAATTTAATCTAATAATAGTAACAATAATAATAATAATAATTGACTTTTCTGTTTCTATTTTTTTGGGGAATGTTTGGTTTGTACGATAACCGTATGAGGAATTAACCACCCAGGTCCATGGGCCATATGACGGACTGAGGAGCCCATCTCACTCGGACTACATATGTTTCATTTTACTGGCCCATAAAGAGAAGTGGGGAGTTTGAGGGTTGGTGATTGAGGTTAACGCCAACGAAACTACATTTTACTTTATTAAATTATAATCTAATTACAATTTTAGTATAACAATTTTAAATTATAACATTTTGTCCCTAAAATATTTCAAAAGATAAAAAGATTACATATCAATTAAAGTGTTAAATCTAGAGAAAGAAAATGTTATGTTTTAACATATATATATATATGTTATAATTAAATTATAATTTAAAAATATTATACGTAATTTCCTCACAAGAAAATTAGCTATTACTCATTGAATTCAGAGATCCTCAAATTATTCGCAACAAAACTTAGATAAAGTTTACTCTTTTATTCATTATTAATTTCATCAATCTTTTTCCCCCTTTTTTAACACTACTTCTATCTAAGAATTTCTCATGACACTACTGTTCTTCTATCACAGATATGGACAATTCATTCAGTAAGCAAACTGGTTCTTATTCAGTAAGCTAATGAGAAATCTAGGGTTTCTGAAAGTGAGAAAGTTAGTTAAATCAAACATAAACATAAAATTAACTTCCATGTTCCATATTCTACGTATATTATAAGACCCTTTCATTCAGCAATACAGCAGCGATAAAAGCAGCAAGAAAACAAATAGATGATATATGACTATCTTATTTATATATTATCAAGCAGGTTTATTCAAACATGTGATATCTTATTCATCTATATACATGTTTTTATTACTATTTGGGATTGGACCTATAGCGAAATGAAGTAATTAAATAAAATAATCTATGTGACTTTAGAAAGTGCTATTAATCCAGATAATACTAATTTTCAAAACTAACTTTCAAAGCTCCTTAAAAACTGAGCAACAACTAATCTACCCTGCAAAGTGACGAACACTGAAGGCCCTCCCTCTTCCCCTTTAAAGTAATTAAGGATTAGGGTTCAGATGTTGTTTATGTTCGTTGGGAAGTCTTAGATCAGTGACCTTAGGAAAATTTGATTCATTATCCGGCAAAGTTACAAGTGACTCTTGAGATTATTATTACCTCTTGGTCCTTAAGAAAAATTTTAATTCTTAAAGTCTTCCATATTAATTTATAAAGTTAAAGAGTCTTTGGATATTATTTTTCCGTTTTGATTCATCATCCAACAAAGAAAGTGGCCTCAATGATCTCCACACAGTTCACAAATCACAACACTGTACTTCATGAAAAATGCATCATGTGTGGACATCAATATAACCAAAACCTTCATTAGGAGTGACAAAAGTGGCACTATTTGTATCATTATTGACCTTGAGCTCAACTCTATACCTACAATGCAAAATGGACTTAATCTAATTGGGCATTAAAGATTTTGAAATAATAAATAGCAGCTAAATCCTTACATCTAATTAAAATACCAAGTGCTTGAACACAAATTCTCTAATATTTTTTGTCATGCCTAACTTGCATCATATCATTTACAACCTAAGAATATGAAACAACTTCAAACCTACAGCAGATATAGTGAACATTAGGTATTTGCATGATTAAAAAAACGAAAGAAATATATGCAGGGACGAAGTGCACATTAGAAGCAAAATAGGACTTTAGTTTAGCACAAAAATGAAGCCATTTGGGTTTTATATCTCCTAAATGAAGTGAATAGAAGTAAAACACAAAATATTCTACATGAAAAAAATTAAGCCATTATTAGTTGCAAAGTTATAATGTATATACAGATGTTACATACCGTGATCCGTCTTAAATTTGCTTGTATCTTAGATAAATTTCTTTATTTGTCTTGGCATCAAGTTCAACATTAGTCCTTCTCCTTTAGCAATAATTCAGTAAATTCTTATTTGTAATTATACTATCCTTTGAATTAAAGCCAATTCAACACCGATCTGGGTTGGTTTTAGTTGTTTAACAGATGATGACTTTCCCAAAAATACCATTTTAACAACAAGTTGAAAATCTAAGTAGAGAATTAATTTCAGATGTCCAATAATAAATGATAACTAATTCATATAATCCAAGAAACCAAAGTTTAAATAATAAAAAGAAGAGGGGGAGCTTTACCAAGGAGGGTCGGAATGGGTAAAATTATTAACATGTAACCTTTATTGTGATTAACATAGAGATAATATCAGATGTCCACGTATGATGTTTAAAATACTAATTTAAAATCAATTAACATGAAAGAACATACCTAAGCCATCCATTGCATCATAATAAAATTAATAACATAATACCATGGTGATAGGTTGAGTCTTTTTCTCTATTGCCCTAAATTTCTTGACGGTTTTTAATAGATCCAACACACTTATTAAAATTAGAGAGGAGACCTAGCCTTGTTTTATATAATGTATTATTGGGCCCTTGCTTTACAAATTTCAATAAAATCTAATAATCTACACCTTTTAACCACTAACCAAATTTAAAATTATAAATATGTGTTAAAATCTAAACACCATATGATTACTTAATTAATTGGGTCTGCAATATATTTCAATTGACTATTAGCCAACCCATTATTTTAGAAAGAAAATAAATCAATTAATATGAGCCCATATCTAAAATTTTTCAACAATCTACCACTTAAGCCCCTATTAATTGTGTTTTAAGAAGAAATTTATATTTGTAAAATGACTCTTAAGTTGACAAAATAACAAAACTTTATGTGTTTACTTTTGCTTTGAAAAAAATAGTCTTAAGATAATATAACGTACACAAGATAATCTAATATAATTATCAATATAGGATAATGACAATCATTATGTCATTTATTGATATAAGATCAATCCATAGTTACACATATTGGCAATGATATTGATATGGATCACAACTTTAGAAGTATTGTAAGAAATAGCTCTTAAAAGTAGTTAATAATGCATTATTTCTAATCAATTTTTCATATGATTTTTCAATATCCTTATTATGCTTAAATCACAGGAGAAACTATTATGAACTTTCAATATCCTTATGCTTAAACTATAGAAGATATCATATGACTTATTCTTAAGATAGATACTATACCTTAAGATACATGATATATTCAATCTTTGCACAAGTAAAGCAACAATATCAAGGAATCTATTTGTAATCCAAACTAATGGATATCTTTTGTAACTAACCTCCTTATCTATAGCATTATCTTCATGCAAGAATATCACATCATTGTTGTAATAAAACATCTTATGTATTACATATTTCTGTGAAGATTAATAAAAAGAATGGAGCTTCTGTCTTTTCATTTAATTTCCTTTTTATAGTATAAGAGCCCTAAAGCTCTAACAGCTTTATTGATCCCACCATGGCAGTCGACTCTTCTAACACTTCCTCTCCTTCTTTCCCTAACCTTATTACCTTTAACACTGCCACTCAGCTTCCTTTGAAACTTACTCCAAATAACTATGCTACATGGAGAGCACCAATCTCTCCTCTTCTTCTCGATTATATCCTTATGGCTTATGTTATAGGTACCAAGCCACCGCCCTATATAGAAATAGAGAAAAATGGAGTGACAGTCATTAATCCAGACTATGAACACTGGTTTTGTCAAGACAAGTTAATGTTGCATGCCATTATTGCATCTCTCAACTTTCTCATCATGGGAAATGTTGTAAACTCTCTTACGTTTGTCTGCTAATGCTTGGAGTAAACTACAAACCTCCTTTACCAATAAGTTCTCTGTGCATATCCTTCCCCTTAAAGGTAAGCTTGCTTAATCCAAGGGAGACAACAAATTGGTAAGTGACTATCTCATTTGTATAAAGCAAATTGCTGATGACTTAGCCTTCTGTGGTGAACCTATCTCAGATATAGATTTGGTGATTCATGTTCTTAATGGCCTTAGCCTTGAATATCACAACTTTATTAGAGGTATTGATGCCCATGATTCCTTCATCTTCCTTGTCAAATTACAAGATAAGCTGTTAGCTTATGGATTATATTTGAAATGTTTTGAACTTCATGTTGATGCTACTCTTATTACAGCTAATTATGTTAAAAAACATGCTCAGCAATGAAATTTTAAAGGACAATTCAATCAAGGTAAGCATCAAGAGTCTTATCAAATAGCTTTATCGCCATATAATCAACCTTACAGCAGACGATCTAATCACTTCAAACACACTTCTAGTAGGACCCATGTCTCAAAATCTATGTGTCAGTTGTACAATAAAATTGGCCACACTGTGTCCAAATGCTATAAGGTTAAGGATTATTTTCAACAACTTTCTAATCATTAAACACCTACTCTACATGGATCTAGACCACTTGCCAATTTTACTGTTGCACCTATATCTTCTCTAGATTCTAACTGGATAGTGGATACAGGAGCTACATAGTATGTTACAAATGACCTCTACAATCTCTCCTTACATGCTCTTTATGAAGGTTCTAATGAATTAACCATCAACGATGGCTTAGGTTTGGCTATAACTCATGTTGGCTTTATTACCCTTAACGTTCTTGAAAAATCTTATCTTTTTATTAATATCTTATGTGTTCTGCACATTCAACATAATTTGCTCTCTGTTAGAAAACTTTGTGCCATTAATTGTGTCTTACTTGAGTTTTTTCCTGATTTTTTCCTTGTCAAGGATTTGTTTATGGGGGTGACCATTACAAGAGGAGACCTTAAAAATAATCTCCATCAACTGTCACTTACATCAACATCCATGCCACATGCTCTCATCAATGTTTGTGCTTCCTCAAATGCTTAGCATCATCACCTAGTCATCCATCCTCCAAGAACACCACCTTCTTTCCAAGTTTAAATTTCCTATTGTGTTTGGTCCAGAATCATATTGTAATTTCTACAAGTGTAATAAAAGTCATCACCTTCCCTTTAGTGTCTCTAGTTTAACTAGCAGTTGTCATTTAGAACTATTATACTCTGATTTGTGGGTCCCTGCTCTAATTTGTTGAGTGGATAGTTTTTCATATTATGTGATTTTTGTTGATCATTTCACTAAATACATATGATTTTATCCATTAAAAAATAAGTTAGATCTATTTTTAGCTTTGTTGACATTTAAAACTCTTGTTGAAAGCATATTCAACACCAAAATTATTAGTATACATTCTAATGGTGGGGGAGAATATACAAAACGAAAAAGTTTCTTTCAAAACCATGACATTTGTCACCCTTAAACTCCACCATGTACTCCTCAACATAATGGGTCAGTTGAACATCGTCACAGGCATTTAGTTGAAATAGGTCTAACACTCCTTCATTAGGCATCCTTGCCATTACAATTTTAGTCCTACACTTTCTACACTGCCTCTTTTCTTATTAATCTTCTTCCTACTGGTAAAGAAAATATTGTTCACTCGTAGTTGTCGAATTGGCCAAAATTAATAAATCTTCATTGGTTTGCAATATAATGTCACCAAGTCATCTCCCATGGAGCTATTAATCAAATTAATTAGTTTAGGAATGACAAAACTAGAATTGATGATTAGGGATTTGAATATAAAGTCACACTAATTAAACCGAATAGTAAATCAATTAACAAAAACAAAATGAAACAAAATTCAATTAGAATTATACATAACTAATCCAGAATTCTTCTCTTGATATTTCGTTATCCTTGTCACCTAAAAATACCTCTAGTTTGATTTTTAATCCTTTGGTTATTTTTTATTAATGTCCCTAAACTATCGTTCAAAAATCTAATTGGTTCGTATTGCTAATTAGACTGCAATCATGTTTTTGTCAACAATACGAAGCCAAATTATTTTGCACTTAACCAAAGACGTACGCATAATTCTAATGTGGTTCATAATGACTTCATTTGATTAATCAATTGATTGAATCAAGACGCATTCTCAGATGATCAAACGAATCAAAATTCATGCAACAAAAATTATCTAACTAGAATGATATTAATTACATGAAAACAAAGAGAATAAAAACGAAATACTTTTGAGATCAAAATCCAAACCAAAGTTCTATACAAATATGGACTTAAGTTTCCTATCATATTTAGACTCTAGATTGATCACAAAGAAAAATTAGAAGCCATAGGAAAAATGAAAACAAGAATGAGAAATAGAGAAGATGGAGTGTGTTCTATGATGATGCCTTCTCCTCTTTAAATAGATGACATTGCCTTCTTCCTCAAGAAATCCAATACAATTTTAAAAATAATAATAAGATAATATCTAAATCTTTTTAGGATTTAATAAGATAATGTCCAAATCTTTTTAGGAGTCTTCTATACCAATTCTTTTAGAAATCTTCTATCCCAATCTTTTTAGAAATCTTTTAACCTACAAAGTACAATTAAAAATAATTAAACCTCCATTGGATAAATATAATAAAAATACATTTAAAGTTCATTAATATAAATTTAGCCCATTTAATATAAAATAAACCCAAAGTTATTAAATTACCCACTATAAATTATTATTAAGACTAAATGTGAGGATTATAAAATATAATAATATCAAAATATTACCCACGTTTATCCTTAATTTTTTGTCTCCATTTGAAAAATTATTTAATAGTTCTCCAAATTATTTTCACTTAAAAGTCTTTGGCTACCTCTGTTACCCATGCCTTCATCCTTACTCCAAACATAAATTTAACCTTAAGTCCATTCTTTATCTATTTTTAGGATACTTATCCTACCAAAGTGCATACCTTTGTCTTGATCTTAACACTAACAAAGTCTTTGTCTCTCGACATGTCACATTTGTTGAAGATCAATTTCCTTCCTTTTCCACATCTATACCATTGCTATCATCTTTAACTTGGTATAACATACCCCATGACTCTTCACTTATCACCAAAACTCCTTAGTCCCACATGGACTTCTCCTCTGTGCCCACACCCCTTGCCTTACTACACTTGCTACCTCCTCTTCCTACATCTTCTTCACAACCTCCCGTCTGAACTGGTCTACCTTACCACCTCCACAGCATACCTATCCCATAGTTAGTCGATCCTAAAACAATATTTTTAAACTAAAACAAATTCACATAACTACTAAACACCCTTTGCATGAACTATTAGAGTTAACATGTGCTTCTCAAGCCATGAAACATGCTCACTGGCATGATGCCATGTCTTAAGAAATCAATGCCCTTATTAAAAATGGAACCTGAAAGATAGTTCTTCCATATCTAGATCAAAACCTTATTGATGTTAAATAGTTATTTAAGATCAAATGACATCTGAGTGGCACAATCTTATGATACAAAGCATGGTTGATGGCAAAGGGGTACAAATAACGTTCGGGTATTGATTTCATTAACACCTTTAATCCTGTAATTAAGCTTACTACAATTCACGATTCTCACCTTAGCAGTATCAAAAGGATAGTCCATTACTTAGTTAGATGTCAATGATACCTTCCTTCATGGTACTCTTACTGAACAGGTCCTTATGAGGCAACCAGTTGGATTTGTTGATCCTTCTTAGCCATCTCATGTCTGTCAACTTATAAAGGCCTTCTATAGCCTTAGACATGCACTATGAGTGTGGTATATGGAGTTAAAAAAATTTCTCCTTGCTTAGGGTTTTCACCAATCTCAAGCAAATACCTTTTTATTTATATATAATGTTGGTGCCACCTGTTGTTACTTCTTGATATATGTTAATGATTTATTTGTTACAGGTAGTGATTCCAAGTTCATCAATGATTTTATCAAAAAACTCAACCAAACATTCTCCCTTAAAGATCTAATGCCACTTTATTTTTTCTTGGGTTTTAATGTCATATCTTACAAGGAAGCTCTCTTTCTAACACAGCATCATTACAGCTATAAACTCCTTTCAGAAGCTCACATGGAAGATGCTAAAGAAGTTTCTACCCAATTAGCTGCCAGTGACATCTTAAGGAAAAATTCTTTTACTCACCCCATTGTTAATGCTATGACCTACCAAAAACACATTGATGCATTTTAGTATCTATCCACGACATGCCCGGATATCTCATTCTTAGTGAATCATCTAGCTTAGTTCAAGCATCAACCATCTATTCATCACTAGCAACCTCTCAAAAGACTCTTTTGTTATCTCGAAGGAACCATCAATCATGGTCTCTTCATTAAACCTCACTCTTCATCGTCTCTACATGCCTTTTTTTATGCCAATTGGGCCAGAGATCCTTATAATCATACTGTTACCTCTGCCTATGCTATCTTTCTTGGACCCAATCTTATCTCTTGGTGCTTCAAGAAATAAAAGGTTGTTGCACGCTCTTCCACAGAAATCGAGTATAGGGCCATGGCAACCATTGCTTTTGAAGTTGTTTGGCTTCAGTTTCTGTTAATTAAATTGTGTCACCAAGTTCCAACTCCAACAATCTATTATGATAATATCTATGCTATTTATACTTGCCATAATTCAGTTTATCACAGTAAAATGGAACACATCTCTATAGATGTTTATTATGTTTGAGACTTGGTTAAAAAATCTTGTCTTCATGTTTCGCATGTTTCCTCATAGGACCAATTGGTAGATATGTTAACCAAACCACTTTCTAAACAAACTTTTCATCAGAATTGCTTTAAGCTAGGTGTTCTTGATGGTACACCTATCTTGTGAAGGCATATCAAGGAATCTGTTCACAATCCAAACCGATGGATATCTTGTGTAACTAACTTATTTATTTATAACATTATCTTTTTGCAAGAATATCGCATCATTGTTGTAACAAAACATCCTATGTATTATATATTTTTGTGAAGATTAATAGAAAGAGCAAAGCTTCCTTCATACAGTTTAATTTCCTCTTTAAACATTACAATGATGATCATCAATAAAACATATCAAATAGATGAAAACTCAACCATATTAAAAATATAATTTAGTGGTCAAGTAATATCCATGGAGTCTCCTTGAAAATGATTTTGTTTAACTTTTATAATATTTATAAGATAATATATATAAATTTATTCTTTTTCTTGTTTAGTATTTCTTGATTGCAAAAAATTATATAGTGGTTTTGTTTTTTCTTTTACGTATTTTGTTATTTATATCCTTACTAAGTTAGTATGACTTATCCCACTCCTTTACATTTGTTTTATCAACAGGTAGTCCAGTAATGTGCTTTAGGACTCTTGTATTTCCCAGATGGGTAGACTCTCTTTGCCAGTTATTATGCATTGTTAGACTCCATATTGTTGCAATTACTAGATGTTAGGTTTGGTTATGTAGATTAAAAGTTATGATGTTATGTAGGCCTTGTAAAGGCCATGACTATTTTGTATTATTTTCATTTTGGAAAAAATATTGATTACCAAATTGTGATTGGATGTGCATATTAGGAAATGTTCATTTTTTTAGGGAAGGTTTTGTCAAATTTAAAGTAAACTTAGATGTGTGATTTTAAAGTGTGGTAATATTATTATGTTGTTCACAATTTACTATGACCTAAATGAACAGGTTTCTTTTTGCTTTTTAGGCTAAGATATCCTTAGGTTGGTTTAACCTATATGGTTTTTTAGTTTTGACAACATGTCTCAATCACATAACCTATTACATGTTACTATCTAATTGAAGAAAATTACCATATTGTCTTCAAATATGAATCACCTATAAACATCATAAGAGAGAAACTTTTAAGTATTATATTTAATCATGGACTAAGTTTACTTGAAAAGGAATCAAACTTTTGTTAGAAAACAATTTTTGGCAAGCCTAGGCTTAAATTTTTTTTGGCATTTCTAGGCTTGAGTCAGATTTTAAAAAGAAAGGCCTAGGCTAAGCTTGAGCCCTTTTCTTTTTTAATTCAAACTTCGACAAGTACTATAATACATTCGATTTGGACAACTATATTCCCATACATAAAAGATGGATTACATAACTACAAATTTACTTATGTTGTCCACACTATTAGATATACAAAAGTATTTTCTCTTTCATCAAATAATTAATATATTAAAAAAATTATAATTAATATATGAAACATTTTGGATTGATAATTTTTTAGTATTATATTAACATATTAATAAAAAAGAATATTGGTTTAAGTTTCTACACTATGCTAGATTTAAAAAAAAAACCCAAACAAACGGACTCGTCATTAATTGATTTTTATTCCTCGAGCTCATATCGAGCTTTTTTTTGTGGATCAAATCTATCTTACTGACTACACTTTTTGACTCCTAATCAAGTCTATTAAATACTATATATGTGCCATCTTATGTATTACCATAACTAATGACATCAATCTAACATATCATAAGAACCCCTTAAAAACAAACATATCATGTAGGTTTCACCGAATCAACCATTTCTTTTTTAGAGCAGACATAATGTGTTAACTTAATGTCATTAATTATTATATAAATAAAGTGAGACCATATATAGTATAATAGTACCATTCCATCCTCTATTCGTGATATTACCTTACTCTCCCACCACCTTAAAGCACGTAGGCACCCGCCGCAAACAACTTTGCGTGGCTTTGGAGCTATCTTGAAGGTTTACCCTACCCAAAAAACGGCTCCTCTATACATTGTATGTTTTTTCTTTTTGGCCCAGATAAATTGTATGTTTATCATAATATCTAATCATAATAAGACAAAACTAGGCCCAAAAAAAAATCATCAACATTATTTGTCTAGTCCTACACATGTAACATGTAACCCCAGAAATGAGATATAAAAGTTCAAATTGCCTGTTCATCAATATTTGCACAAGATCATTCATGGTCACGATGCATAATCATAAAAAAAAAAAAGCATATTAAAAGCTATTTTTATCAACATATTGTAAGTTATTAATTATGACTTAGCAATGAACGTATAGATGGTTTAGATATTTTGTTTAGTCAGATGTATTCTAGACTTCAATTGTTATTGCTTATGCACAAAATATTAAAAGTTACAGTATGCAAGTTTGATACAATGCCATTTATTTATATAATATTATTACTAAATTTTCATACCTAAATACTAGCTCGCTTCTACTTGCTTATGACACTTGTCATTTTAGGCCATCGTCATTATGATTCTGTTGCACACACACACACACATATATATATATATATATATATATATATATATATATATATATATATATATTTTGTAGAAACCATTTGAAAACAATAACGGATTGTGGGGTAGCCGTTCTCTGATTCCATTGCTTCCTCTGAAGAGTAAGGCCGATACGCAATAGAATGGTATTTTTCAATTCCATTTCTTGAGAATCTCTTTTTCGTTCTCTTGTATGTATCTCATATTCCACATTTTACATATACAGTCTTTATATGTTTCCCTGCTTCTCCAATCAAACAAAATTTATGTACGATTTCGAATATCTATTTAAATCCATCTGGATTTATCTCTTTCAATTGCTTCAATAATAATCCTTGTTTAACTTCATTTTGGATTTTATAATAAAAACATCAAAAGAAAAAAAAAATTGTGTTCCAAAGATTGAATCAGACCAGCTGGTTAAAAAGTTCTCACATTATTCTAAAATGTCCAGAAAAGCTGCAATTGTGTGTGTGTGTTTTATTCTAATTTTAAAACAAGACGCAGCATGAATGGTAATCAACAAAAATTAAACTAATAAATCGTTTAACCAATTAAGCTGGCCTTGATAGAATGATAATTAAAAATTTGTTCTTATTTTAATGTTTAGGGAATGAATTTTATCTAACATAACTTACGGGACAATGATGATAATGAATTTTGGTTTTTACTTTCTTGTGATAAATTAGGAATATAATTACCATTTAAGTCTTTAACCCTTTAAAATTTCTTTCCTTAAATATTGAGTGTGGATCAATATTATTAAAATTGGACTAAACATACCAATTAACTAGATTAACTAAAAATCTAATAAACTGACTGTCTATTTAATATGAAAGTGTCTCTGGCTTGGTTCAAACGGTGTGCGCGCGCGCGTGTGATATTCTAATTTTAAAACAACATGCAATATGAATGGTTATCAACAAAAATTAAACTAATAAGCAGTTTAACCAATTAAGCTGACCTTGATAGGATGATAGCTAAATTTGTTTTTATGTTAATGTCTAAGAGAATAAATTTTATCTAATATAACTGACGGGACAATGATGATCAATGCTTTTAAAATCAAATTGGTCATTAAATTAACAGAGGTATTGATTCACAATTTATTAATTGAATCGTGATCGAATCGATAATAATTAAATATATATATTTTAAAAAGTTTATATTTTAAAATTTAAATATAAAAAATAAATATTAGTAAATTTTTAATATTTAATTACCAATTCAATTTTTTCAAAATATCTAAAAAATTATTTTTTATTGAAAAATAAGAACTATTTATGATTAAAAATTTAAAGTGTTTAATTTCTATATTTCAACTCTTTTTTTTTAGTGTTTTTTATTTTTAATTTGTCAAATTTATTTAAGATAAATTATTTTATTATATAAAAAAATATTTTAAAAATATTTTTTATTAATCTGTTTAAACTTATTTTTGACTGGTTCAGTTTTAATTGATTTAATCAATTTTATACTAATTCTTTGGCTGATTGATTTTTTGGGCTAACCGAATTGGATCAGGGATTAATTTCTGATTTAGTTGATTGAACTAATTGGTTTGATCTGATTTTTATTACATTAATAATAATAATGAATCATGGATTTTACTTTCTTATAATAAGTTAGGGATTTAATTACCGTTTAGGTCTCAAACCCTTTAAAATTTATTTCCTTAAACATTTAGTGGAGATCAATATTATCAACACTAGATTAGACCGCGTCCTTTTAAGGAGTGAATGAGAGCCTTCTCCATGGAAGCAACAAATAACTTTAATTATTATATGCAATATTTTATATAAAGCCTTTATTATATTTCTATTTTTAAAGAGCAAAAGAGCCACCATGTGATTTGAGCTCTTGAACTCTAAATCCTAAACCCTTAATCTCTAAAATGAATCAAATGATAAGCCACAATTTTACTATTAATTCATCATTGTTGTTTTAGTTATAATTGCAAAGTTTTAATATAATAAATAAGAATAAAAAAAAGTAAAATTTAAATTCTTTTTATTCAAATTATATAAATATATTTTAAACAAATAAAAATTTAAATATTATATCATGTTTAATTTGATTTTACATATAATTAGTTATAATATGTTTTAAAATTTATTAATATTTATTTGTTATTATTTATTATATTAAATTTTTAACATATAAAATAAAAATATATATTTAATTGTTATCAATTTGATCATAGTTTAACTAGGATTAAATTAACAAATTGTAAACCAATATTTTTATTAGTTTAATGACTAGTTTGATTTTAAAAATATTAATCTAGATATCAATTTAGATTGCTTAGGTATAGATTGTTTATATTTATTTTTTTTTTCCTAATGTCATTTATTGTTTTGTTTTTTAATATTTAGACCACCTATTCATCTTTTGAGAGGGGTAAGACTTTATAAAATGGAGACAGTTTTGATTTTTTTCAATTTTAGTTATTTTTTTAAAGTAATAGTTAAAAAATTATTTTTATTTTATATTCTTTAAAAAATCAAATTTAGATGATCTAATTTTAATTTAAACAGCCTAAATTAAGAAAAAAATACAAGATAAACACGGGATCCAAATTAGTGTTAATGGAGGCTTCCCTCAATCCATGTGTTAATGAATTTTATGCATGCACGCATTGAGGAATAAAATCAAGAATATTGAAAAATATATAATTATTAAGAATCAAAATTATGTATTTACGTTTGATTAAAAAAATAACTTTCTAATTACCGACTTAAAAAAATGCGATTAAAATTAAGAGAGAAAAAAGTACGCCCACATTTGGCTAAGTTGGCAATCCAAATTGCCGTTAACACAAAAGTGGAGATTTTCCTCTTCGGTGCGGGTCTGCTACTCTTTTCATAATAATGATCTTCTTTTTGTTTCAATCTTGGCAAGAAGATGCTGGGTTTTCCTGCAATTTTTGGGCCCGTCGTGCCCATGTATGTTGCCATCGGCTTAGCCTTTCTCTCCGTTCGTTGCCGGAATCAACAAGTTCGGGGTTGATTTTGGGGTTCCTTTTTTCTTTTGTTACTCGGGGCATAATTTTGTGTTTGTTTTAAATTCAATGAGGATGAATTTTAGATTTTGCTTTCATATCAGTAAATTAGGGTTTCAGCTACGATTTACATTGGGGGTGTAGAAATATAGAATCAACTTAAGCACCTCCTCACTCCAACCATGGCTGATTCTGCAAACATATAAACTGACTTATAAATGTTGCATTGTAGGATTAGATTATGTGTAAATTTAAATAAATTGACTTGATGTTATTAAACAATGTAAAAATGATGTAGTAAATAATTATGGATAAGAATTCTTTGAAAGGGTGCTATTGAATTTAAGACATTAACTTTCCCTGATTTTAAAGGTTGGCATTAGTGCTATATTCATTGGCATGTTTCTCCTCTTTATTCTCGTTAAGATGGTGTGTTAATCTTGATGGAAAAGAAAATAATTTTATTGGAATCACAAAAGAAAAAAAATAAAATTTAAACATAAAAAGTTATTCAATTTTAATAGATTATCTTGACGATGATAGTGAATGTATAATGTATGACTCTGCACATGGTTGAAAATTTGGATTCCAGCTCTGTACATCACATGAAGCTGATCAAGATGACTTTGTCTTTGTTAAAGAGATTAGTTCAATAGAGAAAAAAAAAAAGAGATAGTCTCTTATATTAACAACTTGAGTTCAATTATTCTAGGAAGCAATTAAAATTGTATCAGGTCAATGTAGATAAATATACTTTTTTAAGGTCGTGTGAAGTGAAAAAGGGAAAATCCAGACAAGATATAAGGATATCTTTGTCGAAAGAAAAAATCAAATAAAAAACTCTACACAAAATGACTTTAATACTATATTATTATCGATGTTTTTAAAATTAGACTGGTTATCAAACCGGTGAAGGTATTGGTTTACGGTTTATTGGTCAGACCGTGGTCGAACTGATAATAATTAAATATATTTTTTTAAAAAGTTTTATATATTAAAATTTTAATATAACAAATAAATGTTAGTAAATTTTAAATATTTGATTACTAATTTAATATTTTTTAAGATACTATAAAAATTATTTATGATTAAAAGTTAATAATATTTAATATTAAATTTTTAAGGTTTTTAAATTATATTAAGATTTTACTTATCATTAAAAAAATTTTAAAAATAAAAAATAAATAGTAATTTTAGTTAAATATTTTGATATTTGAAAGAAATATTATTAAGAAATAAAATATTATAGAAAGCAAGCATTAAAAAAAAGTGATAAAATTGAACTATTTGAAAGTTTATTATACGTGTCTTTTTTTTGCAATTGCGTTTAATCCTAGTCTACCTATATAGAGTGTGACGGTTTAAAACTTTTTTTTGTTAAGGCTACATATGTGTTTGGTAAAATTTATATAATCAAAATTAAAGAATTAAGTACACCAATGTATGATCAATGACTTTTTAATGCATCGGTCTAACAATTGTTATAATATATTAATAATATTTAGTTAATGTGTTAGTAACTAACTATTAAGTATAATAATATATAATTATAAATACTTTAAGTATATAATTAATAACAATTTCTTTATTAGTATGTGATTGTTTAAAGTATCATTACCAATATATTATAATAATTATCACTGGCATAGTAAAAAGCCATTCATTAATACACTTAAATTCTTAACATATATTAAAGAATTAATGCATCTATAAATTTATATTTAAGGAAAAAATTAATGATTAAAATGATTGCTAATGATATGTTGATAAATTTTTTTTAAAATTTCATATCTTTCAACATAATTTCAAAAAGCTCATAACATTTACTATTATATAAAAAATTTTAAAAAAAAAATTTAATTGGGACCGGTTCAAACCGATTTTTATCAATTTTCACCGGTTCTTGACTGATTTTTTAGATAATCAATTTTTTGGACCAACTGAATCGGACTAGGGATTGATTCCCGGACAAACCGACCAGTTTAGTTCAATTTTTAAAACCATGATTATTACAATACACAAAAGAGTAATCGAATTAAAATTAATTTTGATGAGCGTTGTATCCTTTCAATCAGGTCCGAGAAAGTCCATAATATTTTTTTTTTTCCTTTCTTTCTTTTGACTCGAATACATTTCTCTAATACTCGGTGTAAAAAAGGTAAAAGAAAAAAGAGAAAAAATTCAGTAAATAATTCATTACTTAAGTTATAAGCACATAAATAGAAGATAATTATTATATTTAATTTATGAAATGTTTATTATAATCCTATTATCATTTTTTTTTCGGTAGAGATACAATGATTATTTTCTCATTATTTTTTCTACTTTTCTACTGTTTTATCTAATTGAACACATAAATAGACAGATATTTTTATTTCTTTTTATATCATATCAAATATAATTATTTTATTTTATTTATATTCTTATTTTTTTAATATTTCTATACCTTGTATAGCAAATGGATCAGGCACAGTCCTCATGAATTGAATGTCACATTTATCTTTTTTCTTTTTTAACTATTACAGCCATTCTGCAATTAAAAATAAATGTCACATTCCAAAATCTCCTTTACTTATTTATGAATTATACTTCCAATTTGTTCATCATTTACTCGCCTGATCATTTATTTTTCTTTGCACTCTTGTCAGGACACACACACACACACACACAAATTTTTGTTGATGCAAAAAAGAAGAGTAAATGGATAATCACCTAACATATTGTGGGGTATATTTCGGCTGAGAATAATTAAAAAATATATCAAAATTAAAATTTCACTTTACTTCTTTCATTTTCTTCAATCCAAACGTACCGCTATCTAATATGTAGCCCCAATATGGTCAGCAAAATTTTCATGCGGTTCCTCTTTGAGCAATGTTTATTAATAAGATACTCCAACTCTGGAATACTAAATAATGGCCAAAGATCTGTGCTTTTTGATAACCATAATGATATTTTCCGATTTTTAATTTTCAGTTCATCATAGAATTTTCATTTCTTGGGAGGTTTAAGTATATTTCTACTACCGTAATACAGAATTTTAGAGTTATGTTGATTTTGGTATTTCTAGTGACCAGATATTTACATAATCAACCTTGGCTTGAGCTTCCTGCAAGGGTAATTGTTGACAGGGTATAAGGGTCCATTTCAACCAACTAATTTTTTGAGATTTATTTTTTTAAAATATAAAAATTTTCAACCCATTTGGACTAGACAAGGTTGAAGCATCTTAAAAGAGAGCCTTAATTTTGTGAGCCCTCCATTATATGGATAGGTTGGGTTAGCCAACTGGACTCAACCCATTTAAATAGCTCTAGATATGCTCCTGTTGGCCATAAAGAGCTTCGTGATCAATTAATGAAATATTGTCCAGGATCTCATGACTAGTTCTCTCATCCATTTCTACTCTAAAAAAATGAGCAATTTTTCTTCTAGTTTTCTTTTCAAAAGAAATAGAGACATCAATCCTATAAAGGCTATTCATCCTTGTATGAATCTTTATGATCTAATTTTATTTAGAGAAGAATGTGCAGCTCTTCTGAAATAAGGATTGCTTTTACAATAACCACAAAAATTGAATCTCTTAGTACCATTTAAAGAAATAGGCAATTGTAAAATCATTTTAACATAAGTCTTATGTTGTTGTTTTATGAAAGATCCTTATTTATATTTGGTATATCTTGTCATTTATATATTAATTGATAAAATGGAGCCAAATCATATAATATACTTTATATAACATTTTATTTTGGTGATAGTATTATTATGGGTAATAAAATATGAGTCTCATATAGCAATCTATTTATGCAATAATACTGTAATAAGTAATAGAGTGTCAGACCTAGTTATATAATTTGGCATTTTTTTTAATAAGATAGTATATAAATGAAACAGTACATTGAGTATATTCTAAAATTTTTCTTATTTTATAGGTGTATTAGTGACTAAGAATGTTTAAAATTAAATCAAACCAATTCAAACAAAATCCAGCAAAACTTACAAAAAAAAAAAGATCCAATACAATTTTCTACATGTCAAAATTAAAAGTTACCAACTTTTACAATATGATATATAAGTAATTCACTATTAATTAAGTAAATTGTATTTAGTTTATAATGCAAGTGTGTATGTGTGTGTATATATATATATAATAAATATCTAAAAAATAGAAAAAACCAAATCACTTTAAAAAAATTGGTATGAAGTAAAACAAACCAAACCATTACACCACTATTAGCAATGATATTGGTGAATGATCACAAGAAAAATCTTTGTTACTAAGCTAAATCTGGCACGATTTTTTATTCAATTGATGTTTGGATTATATTTTCATTTTATTTCCTTTTTGTTATATAATTAAACACTATCATAAATTTTGGTCATTTTTGTTGGCTTATTCTTCTTCTTATTATTTTATTATTTTTTTTAATTTTCATTTTTTGACCTTAAGATTTTTACATTAGTTGGCTTGTATTCCTTTATTAAATTCTAATATAATACCATGTACCAAAGAAATCCAATATATAATTTCATTTTATGTTAATATGTAATAATTAGAAGAACATTATTCTTGTTTCCTATATATGTTAACATTAGCACCACAAATGAAATTTAAAAGTTCAAATTGGCAATTTCCCATTTATCAAGTTTTGATTTACACAAGATCACTCATTGTCTCGATAAATAATTATTTCAAATTTGCATATTAAAAGCCTGTAGACACAATTTAGCGCTGAAGAGTTTAAATAGGTTGGATGAGATCTTATTAACAAAGTTTTGTAAATAGAAACTGCATTTTAATTATTGTTAGATTTATTGATATTTGCTTAGATCTTTACATTTATTCTACTTCAATTGTTACCATTTATGTACAACATATTAAACAGTAATGTATCAAAAGTTTAATACAATGCCATTTATTTATTTCCCATTTATTAGTGAATTTTTACAAAGTACTCAAATTTATCAGTATTTACATGCTTCTTCTAGCTTATGACATTTGACATTTTAAGCAATCAATTTTATGATTCTGTGGCATCTACATTATAGGAACCTTTCAAAAACAATTGGAGTAGCATCCTCCGAACAAAAAAGATTTTGTTTACAACTCTAAACATCTATCTAAATCTATCTAGATTTATCTCCTGCTATAGCTTTAATGATAATCTTTACTGTCTTCATTTTGGATCTTATAATAAAAATTTTAAATGCAATGAAAAAGAATGAAATCTTCTGTGCTCCTGAGATTGAACCTGACAATTAGGTGTAAATATCTCTCATTATTCTAGAATTATCTGATACACTACCAATTTGTGTTTATTTTATCTGCAACGGTAACAAATTTTAGATTTTACTTCCTTCTTAGTAAACTAGGGATTCAGTTACCATTTAAACCTCAAATGGTTCAAATTTCTTTCCATACACATTGGGATATGGAATCAACTCAAGCACCTAGTCGCCCCAACCATGGCTGCTTCTGCTTGTATTTATGCATACACAGATCATCAAACGTGAATAGAGGGAAGCCTTTACTTACACAAAAAGTTGAGATTTTCCTCTTCTATTTGTGTCTATCGCTCTTTACATAATCTTCTTCTCTTTGTTTGAACAGCAGGATGATTCTAAATTTGCCTGCAATTTTTGGGGCCGTTGTGCCCTTGTATGTTGCCATTGGCCTAGGCTTTCTCTCGGTTCGTTGGTGGAAGCTCTTAACCCCAGAACAATGTTCTGGAATCAACAGGTTCGTGGGTGATTTTGCAGTTCCTTTTCTTGTTTTGGACATGCTCACTGCCAATAACCCATATACCATGAACTTCCAAGCCATTGCTGCTGATGTTCTTCAGAAGCTAGTCATTTTTGTTCCACTGGTTTTATGGAGATCCCTGAGCAAGAATGGTAGCTTTGAGTGGGTAATTACCCTATTTGGTCTCTCAACTCTTTCAAACACCCTTCTCGTTGGACTTCCTCTTGTCCAATCCATGTATGGGGATAGCTCATCTGCTTTACTGGTTCAGCTTGTGGTTATTCAATCTCTGATATGGATGAATGTGCTGCTGGCCTTGTATGAATATAGAGCAGCTAGAATCCTCATTGCAGAGAAATTCCCCACTACTGCTGGGTCCATTACCTCTGTCAGAGTTGACCCAGATGTTGCTTCCCTCAGTGACCTTGAACAATTAGAGACTGATGCTGAGATAGGTGCTGATGGGAAGCTCCATGTGGTGGTGAGATCTTTCTCTACGTCATCAAGGATTTCTATGGGGAGTATCTGTTCAGTGCAATCTGCAGATGAACTCAACTTATGGGCTACAGGTTCATTTCCCAGACAGTCTTCAAGAAGGTACTATCATAAACAAAGATCTAATACCAGCAGAGTAGCAGATGCATCCTTTGATATTGAGGTCATAACTGAAGATTCTGAGCCTTCTCTTCAAATGGAAACAGCATCAAATAGGTGAGTGAATAATCAGCTCCCATGAATTCCAATGATAAGTTGTTCTTCCGTGGGTATATTTCCTGTCTGAATTCTTTCCCTTTAAGTTCTGCTATGAACCTGGAAGAAGGAAAGAAGGAAAATCCCCCAGCAGGTGTTGTAGCAAAGCTCATCATAATCACAGTGTGGAGGAAGCTAATAAGAAACCCAAACACCTATGCAAGTGTTGTAGGCCTTATATGGTCCCTCATAGCATTCAGGTGCTTCACAAATTTTTATATTGCAATTACATGATTTTTTCCTGTATAGTTTCAAATTTTATATATATATAAACTTGAGAAGGAATTGCACTGTTCATAAATCGCTAATAGTGCAACTTTGCTTTGGTTGTATGTCTCTTTGTTTTTTTTTATAAAAAATATTTGCTTCTGTTTTCTTGAAATTTTATGCTAAAGTATATGGGGCCCACTGATTACTTTTTTTTAAAAAAATTTTCTACTCTCTTTCCTCAAAATCTGTGCAATGCACAGGTGACTCTCTTGTTTATATTTCAATATGCCTTTTGTTTACAGGTTCAACATTAAAATGCCATTGATTCTTAAAGGGTCCATAACAATCATATCTAAGACAGGAGTAGGATTGGCAATGTTCAGTTTAGGTATCAATCTCTCTGTCATTAACTTCATAACCAAGAAACACCTATTCTGTTCTGGCCACTTCAAAATAATTTGATTGTTGTTTCCTGTTTAATTAGGTTTGTTCATTGCTCTCCAACCCAAGATCATATCCTGTAAAATATCCATGTTGGTGAAGTGCACAGCTGTAAGGTTATTAGTGGGCCCAGTAGTGATGGCTGCAACCTCTGCTGCTGTTGGTCTTCATGGAATTGTATTTCAGACAGCAACTGTCCAGGTAACAATACTAAGAATACCCTTTGTTTTTTTTTTTTTTCAAAATTAGTATAGATTATTACAAAGTTTATCTAATGATCCAATGCATTTAACCATTGTTAATCTAAATGGTTGGGTATAGTTGGGTCATAATAAAATTGGTTTTGGATAGTTAAATGATTATGGGTTATAATTGCCAATTTGCCATCTCTAATAGACTAGTATCTCCCACTTTTGTTATCTTGGATATGAATGTATAAGATATCATAGTATTTAAGATTCTCTCATATTTTTAGTGTCATAGAAAGAATACAATTGGCACTGTATAAAAGGTTACAAAACTAAAACTCAAGGATATTACATCCCTATGGTTTGGATGGTATGTGATACCTCTCAAGATGGTGTAATTCTATGCCTCTCTAGTATCTAAGATGCCTCCTAACGTCGCAGATACCAGAAGATGAAAATGTACTGATCTTAGGCTTAATGACTCTGTAAGTACGAAAATTTTTCAAGTTACATTCTTAGACATGGTAAAATTGTACTGATCTTAGGCCTAGTGCCCACTGTGGTTAAGTTTTATCTGTTGCTATTAGAAATAAGAATTAAAGGCTAGAATTGGAACGTATTGTTCAATTTGGCTGAATGATCTTCATTGCTACAGGCTGCTCTTCCCTTATCAATTGTTTGTTTTGTATTTGCAAAACAATACGATGTCCACCCTGAGATATTCAGCACTACGTAAGTTGTACACACTTTCATTAATCTCTTGAAATTGCCAATAAATGCACATAGCAAAGAAAAGGAAAACAGCATAATCAATGATTTTGGTTTGTTCATTTTCTCAGGATCATCACCACAACAGCTTTGTTCTTGCCTGTTACAATTGTTTGCTATCTGATCTTGAAAGTCCTTCCATGGTAATTTGCACAAAAAGGGAGGAAATGGCTTTTTATCTTGCTTACTTGGTATGGTTCCAGACTTCCAGTCTTGCAGAGCAGAGAAGCATAGGAAGACTTCATAATTGGAGGAAATGTAGCAAAGAAGATTACATCAGGATATTGCAGCCCCATGGGTCCGTTATATTGCACAGATACTTATGTGCGCTTCACAGTTGAAGGTCTATGACTTGCAGAGTGAGAGTAATAGGGATTGAATCCAATACATCAAATTCAATTTAATTACTTAGGCTGGTGATGTGATGCCTCTTCAATAAAGCTCTCAATTTGATTTTGTTAATAACGATATGTGATTTGGGAATCTATATGCGTGTGTATATATATATAATATATAATTTTTGAACACAAATCATTGCAAATTACTATAGATAGATTGTTTATGATTTGGCAACTTTTTTTTTTTCTTCTTTTATTTTTCCTTTTAAAATGGTGTGGCTTACTGTTAATAATTTGTACAGGCAGCAACTTTAATTAAGGTTTAATTTAGAAATTTGAATAAAACATTCTGGGTTTAAAATTTTTTTATAGCATTTTGAGTGTAGAACTATGTTAAGCCCATCTTTTATTTATAAATAAGCAATTAGTCCATAATGTAATGATAATTTTTTGTTTTTTTGGGGCAAAAGGTAATGATATATTTAAATTAGACGTTCTTCTACCAATTGAATTATGTATGATTTGAATGAAAAAACCTTTTATTGTTTGGATTATTAATATTGTATTAGTTTGTGTTTCCTATTTGTCTCAATGCCATATATGAATAATTTTGTCTACATATGACAATCAGAAGTTCAAAACCATAATCAAAGCGGAGATACAACAACAACAACAAAGCCTTTTCCCACTAAGTGAGGTCGGCTACATAGATCAATCGACGCCATAAATCCCTATCATAAATCATATTTCTAGACAAACCATTTAAATCTAAATCTCTCTTAATAATTTCTCATATAGTTTTTCTTGGTCTTCCTCTCCCTCTACTTATTGGACTATTCTCCATCACATATACTCTCCTAACGGGGGCTTCTATAGGTCTTCTCCCCACATGACCAAACCACCTAAGTCTCGATTCTACAACTTTTTCTACAATAGGTGCGACTTTCACCTTCTCTCTAATGCATTCATTTCTAATCCTATCTCGTCTAGTGTGTTTACTCATCCACCGCAACATTCTCATCTCTGCAACATTAAACTTATTTTCTTGTTGACTTTTTATTGCCCAACACTCAGTTCCATACAACATTGCAGGTCTTATAACTGTGCAGTAGAATTTACCCTTAAGTTTGAGTGGTACTCTTCTATCACAAATAACACCCGAAGCACTCCTCCATTTCATCCACCCCGCTTGGATCCTATGATTTACATCTTCTTCTATTTCCCCGTTATGTTGTATGATGGATCCAAGATACTTAAATCGTGTGACTTGTGGTAGGATATGTTATCCAATTTTTACTTCTACACTAGAAGTGGTGTGCTTCTTACTAAACTTATACTCCATATACTCCGTTTTACTTCTACTTAAACGAAAGCCATGAGTTTCTAAAGTTTGTCTCCACCTCTCCAACTTCTCATTTATTTCCTCTCTCGATTCTCCAACTAGGACAATATCATCCGCAAAAAGCATGCACTGTGGCACTGGCTCTTGGATATGTTCAGTAAGCACATCCAAGACTAAGGTAAAAAGATAAGGGCTCAGAGTTGACCCTTGATGTAGACCAATAGTTATCGGAAAATCTTCTGTAAGTCCACCTGTTGTTATTACGCTAGTTGTAACCTTATCATACATGTCATAATCAAAGCGGAGATGAAATTATAAAATAAAAAAATTTACAATAAGTATAAAAGCAAAGGTTACCGACTCTCAATGAGTTATCTTCGTGATGAAGGTAAATAAATAATATGCAATTAGGCATATGGTTAAAAAAACTCAAAACGTTAATTAATTGAAATACATTAGGTTAGCCTGAATATTAAAAACAAGAAAATACTACTTCATTACAATACAAAAAATCGACTTTTTGACTTCATTACAATAGTTGTAATTATAATTTCGCCTTATGCACACAGCCATCAATCTTTATTCCTCATATGCAGCATGAATTTTTTTTTATATTCCACAAAAAATAAAAATAAAAGAAAAGAGCAATTTTGACTCTTTGAAAAAAATAAATATTTAGGCTTTCAAAATAACACATATATATATATATATATATATAAAGTAGGATTATAGTTGCAAAGTAAGCATGTATGCTATGTGTTAAGATCAAAATTTTGACCTTAACACACAGATAAAAATTTATCCATGTGACAGCATATTATTAGGCCATTAGATTATGCTATCACGTGGATGAATATTATTGGTTGAAGGAAAAAATTATTTAAATATTTTTTTTACTTTGCTTGCCTTCCCCATTTTAACACACCATCTCGTGTCTTCATTCATCTTTCTTCCTTAATTTTTTCTCTACTAACGACTCGTTTCTTCTTTCATATTCTTTATCTTTCTATTTTCTTCATCCTTCCTTCTTTTGTCTTTATCAGTGTCAAGTTTTCACCACAATAAAATACTTTTCTCCTTTAGCCATTTGTAGCCATTACATAAGCAAGTTTCCACTGTATAAAAGGAAGAAATGACAACTCAATATATTGCAAAAAGAAGTGGTCCCAAATATTTATTGAACTTCATTATTTGGTATGTAAATACTAATCAAACTAAATATTTATTTTGCTTAAAATTTGATTATGTTGTTGTTAAATTTTAAACTTTTGTAATATATATCTTTACTTGTTTGATTTGGACATGGGTTGAATGACTTTTTATTTTTATATGTGAAACACTTAGTTGTGGCTGAATAAAAAAAATAACTGTAAAATTATTAGAAAAAATAAGGTTAAAAAAATAGGTCAAGGATATTATAATTTATAGTTATGTTGTCAATAATGTGAAAGAAATTAAAAAATTATATAATATTTATTAACATAGAAAGAGGTTGCAAAAAATAATATGTTTAAGATAGAAAAAATATAAAAATATGATATGATAAAGTTACTATTATAAAAGGAATTTTTTTATTCTTGTATACTATTATAATGGAAAAATATAATAAAAAATTATTATGGAAATGTTATAAATAGTAGAGATATGAAAAAACATTGTAAAAAAATATTATGATATGGGGAAAAATATTGAAAAAAACATGGGAAAAGCATTGAAAAATATAATATGGGAAAAAATATGAAATTATAATAATAAAAAAATTACAATTATGAAATAGTTTTTAAATAATCTATAATATTGTAAAAAATATTATAATATTTAAAAAATATTATAAAATTAGTATGAAAAAGTTAAAAATGTTGTATAAAATAAAATATGAAAAATATTGTAAAAAAATTATAAAGAAATAAAAGTATTGGATAATATTGTAAAAAAATATTGTAAGAAAAATACTATTAGAGAATATTGTATAGGAAAAATATGAAAAGAATAATATAAACAAATACAATTAGGAAAGAATTTTCAATATCAGATAATATTATAATAAAATATTATAATGTCAAAAAAATAGTATAAGGAAATAGTATGAAAATGTAATATAAAAATATATAAAAATATTATAAGAAATATAATATCAAAAAATATTGTAAAAGAATATAATATGGGAAAAATATAAAAATATAATATGGATGAAATAAAACATTAAAATTTATAATTATGTATAATATAATTTAATATAGAAAAATAATAGTATAACATTATTTATATATTTAAGTAAATGAAAAATGTAGAAAACTTAAAAAAAATATTGAGAAAAAGAGTATAATATATAAAAATAATGAAATAATAATTATTTATTTGTCTCTCTTTTTTTCTATTTATTTGTTCATGATTGTCATTTAGATTGTGCATAATAATAATTTCTTGCATGGTTTGTTTTTACATAAGGACTAATTAATTGAATATGACATACACAACATGTGAAAGGAAATTATTATATATTGGAAAAAAATTATAATTTTTGTAAATGCTAACCTAATGGGACAATAAAAAAAATGTATTAGTTGAATAAAGATTTTAATAATTTATAAACTTTGTACACTATTTTGGATGTTAGTTGCAGTATTGATTGGATTAGCGAAATGAACAACGGGAAGAGGTTACATGTATATATTCAAATAGAAAAATCTGCAAAACCAATAAAGGTGCAATATTTATCTCAGATACAATTGATATAATAACTATTGATTCTAATATTTCATTGTAGAGGTTAAAACAAGAGGTTGTGGAATACCAACAACTAGGCTCATATTAATATGTGTCTCAATTGGTATATAGACATCTAGTATCAATAAGGCTTACAAAGTATCGGGTATGTAAGTTAAGAAGGGATGCGAACATCCAAACGATGTAGGTGGTAAATGCTATGTTTTCATCACAGATTGGCTTAGTAGAGTTATATGCAAAAATCTCGTCAAGAAAAAAAAATAGACTCTATAATTTAGAAAAAGTCTATACACTCATGCTTAAAGGCAAGACCTACTAAGACTAGTAAAAAAAGTATGAGAACTTCATGCTTGCATCGTGAAACTAGTGAAATACTTTATCACTTATGCCAATGTCAGTAAAGCCCTTAGATTGCTCTTCGAATACATGAGATGGTATTGGAGGGTTACTCGCTGATGGATCCAGTCTATTAATGATGCTCAGGGTTTTGTGATAATTTTTAAGGACTTGTCACAGTTACTTTACTTTACTTTTCCTATACACATTATATATATGATTATGGATTTTTTTTTTTTAAAGGCCGATGTAGCTGATCGCTTACGACTACTTACTATAGATGATCCTTCACTACTTGGTCTTATTGTGGTCATTGATCATACTAGCATCCTCGAAATAATTGGTGAGCATCAAGATATGACAATCTCCTAAGCTACTCCTCCTATGCTTCAATTTCTTAGGCCCTAGCTTCCTCTAAGTCACACAACAAAGAGAGCTCATGGATTTATATCCACTAAAGTACCTATGGTAGATGATCGGACTTATTATGATTCTGCCACTGGTGTTGGCACTACAATTGTAACAGTTGGTCTATCTTTTTCATACATCGATATAGATGCAAGCCCACCATGATACCACTAATCCATATTCTTCCCCAACGACATGGACATCAGCCCACCATGACATCGCAAGTTCATCTTCTTCCATTCTACTAGTGCATTTTGCTGATTTGAAGGGTGCCAACTCTTCATTTTATACACTATGCAACTCTGTCTCTCTCATACCTCTATTTTCAAACTAAGCAATATTTGCCTTTCGGTTTGCTTTTGTTGGATCACAGCAAGTGGAGTATATACACCATATCAGTCAATTTCTTCAGTTCAATCCCCCAATAGAATATGAATCCCATGGCATACTAACAGGTAGAAGATGAAGGAAACAACTATAATGAAGAAGATGAAGAGGAAGCCGAAGATGAAGAAGAAGACAAAGAAAAAGAGGAGGATGAGGATGAGGAAAAGGAAGAAGAAGAAGAACACTATGTTATCTGAAGACAAAGCCAACAATTAAGAATAAGGACTCAATATAGCATAGGAATTTTTTTTTTAACAATATGTATCATTTTTTTTTGTACATATGTGTTTATATTTTAATTCATGATTCAAGATTATAACTATTCCTTTTCAACAATTACAAAATTTAAATTACTTCAATATTGAGTTCAACAATACTTAACAAGTGTGACTAATTGAATTAACATTTAATTTTTTATTTTAAATAATTAACCTTCATTTTCCTAAATTAGTTTTATGAGTTTCGTTTTAAATAATTTCTTACATATTATAATCAATATTTAGATTATGTAAATCACTATAAATAAAAATTTTTAACAAAAATTAACTTCATAGTTAGATAAAAAAATTGATTTGGAGCTCATTGTTAGCCCTAACCATGACCCCTTTATATATTAAAAAAAAAAGACTATGATCCCACTTTCCAAAATTAAAAAAAAATAAATTTAGGGGTCACAATAACAATAAAAAAAGTTCATATTGTATTTAGGAAAAAAAAATTTATAACAGCGTATGGAGTGATATAACAATTTTAGCTATTGTCGTATGGTTAATAATTAAGAATAAAGACTTGATATGATATAGGAAGTTTATTTTTTAAGGATATGCATAACTTTTTTTTGTATCTATGTGTTTATATTTTAGTTCATTATTTTATATTATGACTTTGCTTTTCACCAATTATAAATTTTTTATTATTTTAATGTTTAATTCAACAATATTTACATAAATGTAGGTAATTGCTTATCAAAATTTTTAAAACTCTTACAAATTATCAAGTTTAAAGGAAGTTAATATTTATTTTTTAAAAAATATTTTATTTTTCTTAAATAATTTTATCAAATTTAAAGGAAGTAAAATTTATTTATTTTTAAATACTTAACCTTTATTTTCCTAAAATAATTTTACTTTTCTTAAATAATCGTATCAAGTTTAAATGATTTAACATTTAATTTTTTAAAGTAGTTAACCTTTATTTTTCTGAAATACTTTTATAAGTCCCATTTTTTATAATTTTGTAAACCTTATAATTGATATTCAGATTAATTTTTTTATGTCTTAATTTATAAAATTATTAAATTAATAAAAATAAAAACGTCTAAATATATAAACAAAAAACCATTACATATAAAAAACAAATTTTAGCAACCTCTCAAAAGAGAAAAAAGAAAGATTAAGCAACTGTGACATTTCTTTTTTTCTTTTTTAAATAGTGCTTCATTTGGGCCCTCCATTTAGTGAAATAATTTCAATTGTCCATCATATTTCCAAAGAGAGATTCTATTTTGCATTTCTTCCTCAGTGAAGCTGCTCTATGATAACATTGCACCATTTAGGCTAGAAAGGTTGATTTCAAAGGGAGTTTGCTTCAACCATTGTCTCTGATATAGTAGTTTGTATTTTGTTTCCATGAGTATGTTGCTATTCCCAGAACCTTAAGTGTTTCTGAAGTTGAACCATTTGAATATTTTGAACGATCTCTGCATTTTGAACATTTCGATGCTATATCTACGACTTAAAGGGGTATTAAATTATTAGCTAGTCACTTGAATATTTTACTTAGCCATTGTTTAAGAATGTATGTATTGATTTTGTCTTATTTATTGATAGGTAAAAGTGTAGCATTTGGATCATAGAAAAAGGGTTCATGAAAATGCCTCTTGTCTTTACTACCACCTTTGGTTTCTTTTCTATATGTAAAATCGATGGTTGTTTGGGCATATTTAATTTGCAACATGATGAGATAATATGTAAATAGATATAAAAGGATTCGCAAAGGATAAAGATTTCAAAAATGTAGAGAACGTCTTCCTACCCCATTGCCAAATTTAATTTAAGTCATTTAATGTAACTTCAATGCCATTTTCACTCCTAATTAACAAAGGCATGGTGTGCTGCAAAAACCTTCAAAAGCAACATTAGTACTATTTTTTAAGTCCTGTAAAATTGAGTTCTTTGGTAAAGAATCACCATCTAATTTATTCTTATCATTCGAGTCATTGTTGGAGAAACTTATAGCTATGAATCTTGTTCTTAGTCAAGGATAGCTATTGCAACTTTTGAAGATTGTAATTTCAACTTTAGAGAAACCTGGTTTTCATATTACATAATGAGATATAACTAAGATTGTAATTTATATAAAAGCTTTATATGTTGGATATATCTTTATTCATCTTGATGTTCTTATACTATTTGGTTAGCAACTAAGTGGGAAGTTAATTCCAACCATGGGATTATCTTGAATCCAATTAGAGGCACTTGGTCTAAGTAGAGGAAGATAAACTACAATAGATATTTTGTTAAATAATTCATTAGCTCTAAATATTTTACTAAGTATAGTATACGCAATATTTTATAATGAGATACACTTGGTTTAAGTAGAGACACTTAAAAGAACAAAGTATATGAAAACAAAAAAAAATTTAAGGCCTGTTTGATTCTATTTTTGTTTTATTGTTTTCAAAACAGATATTTTTTAGAACAAATTTTGAGAAAAAAAAATAAAAAAATCTATTTGAATCATTATTCTAAAAAGTAGTTTTTTTTTCCTTGATTCTGCTAAACAAAAGTTATAAAACACTTAAAAATGTTTTGATATTTTTATTTCCAAAGACAATTTTATTTTTTTGTTTTACAAAACACTTCATTAAAACACACATTATCAAACAATTTTTTTTTGTTCTTAAAAATAAAAAACTGTTTTGAAAACAAGAAACCAAACAGGCCTTTAATTTTTCCCAGTAGCATGCTTTTTTTTGTCTACACTTTCCAATAGTAAGCCTTTCTTATTCACACTTTCTAGTAATATGTTTTTTGGTCTAAACAATTAATGTTTTTGGAAAGAATTTTTTATGCATCATGTAAATCAAACTTTATTTACACTTTCCAGTAGTATGCTTTGTTTACAAGTTGGTTAATTTTTTTAAGTTACCAATTTATTCAGTATGGAAATTGATTTAACTCTTAGACTAGGTATGGAATTTGAGAGCTTAGAGGAAGCATGAAAATTTTAGGTTAATTATGGTGAGAGGATTAGATTTGGAGTTAGGAAACATAATTTCAACAAAAGTAGGAAAGATGGCTCAATAACTTCATACAGATATATTTTTTGTAAAGAGGGTGTACTGATCAAAGACAAAAGAGATTTGATGACAAAAAATCCTTGCAAGAGACTATAACCAATTGTAAAGCTAAAATGGAAGCGACAAGTGCGGATGGAAAATATAAAGTCATTGACTTTATTGAAAAATATAATCACCCACTTCATTTTGCAACAACAGTTTAAATGTTGGTATCACAGTGTAAAATAAATGTATTACAAGCCCACGAGATTGATTTGGTAGAGGATGTTAAGCTTCAACAGAAAGCATCTTTTGAGTGGATGAGTAGGCATGTCGTAGGCCATGCTAATCTTGGCTATACTAGATTGGATGCAAAAAACTATTCAACCTAAAAGAGAAAAAAGTATAGTTTATAGGGAAGCTAGATGTCTATTGTGATATTTTCAACAGCAATTATATAAAAATCTATCATTTTATCATACCTATCAGATGGATATAGAAGAATAGATAAATGTTTTCTAGACTGATGCAAGGATGTTAATTCACTATGCATACTTTGGTGATGTTGTCACATTAGACACAACATATTTTACTAACCATGACCATATATCACTTACCATCTTTTCTATATCCAATCATTATAGAGGAGTGGTGATATTTAAGATAGCATTGTTGTATGATGAAAATGCAGAATCATTTAAATGGCTTTTAAATACTTTCTTAGAGGCTTAAAAACAAAAAAAAAAAGCCCTTAATGATTTTTATAGATCAAGACCAAGTCATGGCAAAAACAATGCATGAGGTGTGTGGTAACTATTGTGAAATAGTTACAAATAACTTAGTTGTGAAATAATCGTATGAATAGTGATGCAACCAAGATTGTCTCCCATAAAAATAGATTTCAATTATCAAAAAAGATTCCCAAATGTCAAATGCAACTTAAAAATTTTAAAATTACAAAAATCAATTAAGGGTTTAATGACTAAAAGTAAGAGCAATTCAAGAAATAAAATAAAACTACTAACTAGAATCAAAAGGAGTGAAAACAATTAAGCAAATGAATGTAGTTAGCCTTGAGTAAATTCTTTAAAGTTTGATTCTCATTATCCAAATTAGATTTCACTAAGTGTTGGACTTAATTTTCTCTAATGTATCCTTAATTAATTTCCTCAAGTGATCATTTAAGATGCAAGAAATTAGTAAATTCATACCTCTTGAAACCTCAATATTACAGTAACCTACTAATCATTGAATTAAGCTCCTTAAACACACTAAAATAGAGATCAATTGCTTTTAATAGGTTTTACACCTTCATTTTAAATGTCTAATTAACTAATCAAACATCACAATTCCTTAAATCAACAATTAAGAACCATATTTTAACAAGATTACATAATCACCATTGTACTAATCAAGTTGAAAATTTATTAGAAAATGGAACAAAATGTGTAGCCATTAAATAGAACAATTAATCCCCAATTTATTATCCAAAGTGTCAATCCAATAATCCAATAATTTCAAACCATCCAATCCAAAATTTAGTTACAAATCTCAAGTAATTACAAGTTAAACCTAGGCTTATAAATCTAGAAAATTGCAATATTAATTGGAAAAGAAAAGGGAAAGAAAATTAGCCAATTCTTATAGTATATGTGTCACACCCGAAAATGCGACCGCGTGGCGCTTGAACAAAGAAAATTTCTGAAAAGAAATTCGATTCAATTTTTAAAGAAAATGAAAACTGAAATCGAAATTAAGATAAGTAGTAGAGTCGCCACCAAAATTTTAATTTTTGAAAAAGCAAAACTTTGGAAAAGTCTTTTTATTTGAAAAATAAGAAAAATAGTTTACGAACCAGAGAATAAGTTCGGGAGTCGATTGTGAGTGGGGAAGGTGTTAGGCACCCCACAACACCCGTTGCTAAGAACGGTTACCCTAAGTCAGCTGTACAAAATCAATATGGCCTTTAGTCTATTTTGACTCTCCTAACAAATCACATGCAAGATAGAAATAAAAATAAAGGAAATAAAGTTAAAATAAAAGGAAGAAAGAAATTAAGCAAACAAAATTAGAAAAGCAAAATAAGAAAAATTAAGAAAGTAAAAATTAAGAAGAAAATTTATTTATAAGAGCAGACTTGATCTAGGATAAGAGCCTAGGGCCTACGTACCCTTCAAAGGGATCAAAGTCCACGTAGTTCGACCTAGTTGAAAAATAGATTTTGGTTGGGTTTTGTTTTTTGTTTTTTTCTGGATTTCTTTTTGTTTTTTTCATTTTTTTGTTTTTTTATTTGGCTTTTGTTTGATTTTTCTCTTATTTCTTTTTTTCTTGTTTTCGTTATTTTTTTTTGTTTTTTGTTCTTTTGTTTTTCTAATTTTTAATTTAATTTTTTTCTATTTAATTTTTTTCATTTGGGTGTTGTTTTTTCGAAAAGATGAAGAAAAATAAATCACTTTTTTCCTTTAACGAATAAAACGAGTTTTGATGTGTTTTAATTTGTTAAAAAAAATTTAATTTAGTTTTTCTTGCATTTCTGATTTTTACTTTCTCTCTCTTGCTTTTTATTTTTCATTTATTTTTGTTTCATTGTTTTTGTTTTTCTTTGTTTTTTCTTTTTTTCTTTTTAAAAATTAGTTATTATTTTATTCTTTTTTTTATCTATTTTTGTTTTTTTTAGTATTATTGTTTTATTCTTGTTTTTTTTAATCTAAGCTTTTAGTGTTATTTTCTGGATGAAAAGGCAAAGAGAATAAAAATCACTTTTTCTCTTGGCAAATAAAACGAGGTAAGAATTGTTTAGCGTATGTTGATTTGCTAAGAGTAGGATTAATTGTACTTCTTTACCTTTCTTGTATTTTTTTTTTGACTTATTTGTTTTTTTTTTATTCCTTTTTTCGTGTTTTCATTTTTAATTTTCTTGATTTTTATTTTGTTTCGTATATTTATTTTTCCCTTTTTTTTTGGATGGTTGATTTTGAATTTTTCCTTGTTTTGGTTATTTTCTTCTTTCAACTTTTTATTTTTCCCTATTCTCGTTTTTATATTTGTTGGTTTTTCATTTATCCCCTTTTTTTGGGTGAATAAAAGGGAGGGTGATTGAAGTTAATTTGGGCTTTTGACAACAAGAGTGGGTTTGAAATTATTTAGCATGTTGAATTTGTAAAATTGATTATGCTCCTTTGTCCTCCCTTCTTTTCTTTCCTTTTTCTTGATCTTCTTTGTTTCTTTTTTATCTTTTGTTCTTTTGTTTTTCTTAGTTGAAATTTTTTTTTAATTAATTTGATGTGGGCCATTGAAACCCAAAATGCATCAAAATGAAACTTAATGCCCAACGAATGCCAAGGAAGCTTATTGCTACACATGGTCCTTAGGTTTGGTTCTATAGGTTTAAAGGGACAAAGAATCCCACATGAACCTTCCTGTCGGAATTGTGACCAGAAAAAAAAATCCTTCTTATTGTTGTCCTGCTGCGCCGGGGTCGCTCCTCATTAACACCATTCTCCTTTCAACTTCCTTTCTCTGTCTCCCTTCGCCTTGTCCCGATTTCCCTCTCTCTGAGTTCTCTCGATTTTTTTCGAACCCCCTCTGATCCCGAAGGCTCTCTCTTCCCCTTTGTTTCTCAATTTTTTTTTGGTGTCTCCCAAATTTTTTTGGTCTCCCTTCTGCCTCTCCTCGACTTTTTCTACGTTTCTCTCTGCCCCTCTCTCTCTGATTCTACAGCTCCCCTTATCCTTCGTTACCCAGAGTCTTCTTTTTCAATCTCTCCCCCTCCCCCTCCTCGTTATCCAGAATCTCTTTTTATTTCTGCCTTGGTCATCCTCTGCGTTTGATGGTGAAAGAGACTGGAGGGAAGGTCCACGCCTCGAGCCCGTCACTGCAGACCCTCTGCCCCTTTCCTCGCCGACTCCTCTAAAACACTGCCAAGACTTTTGCCATTCTTGTGTTTCCCTAAGCAAGCTAGCCAGTACCTGCCCCCTCTATCCCCTTCCTCTCTCGTGCTCGCCTTTTCCTGCTGGTGGCATCGGGCCCAATTTGCTGATGAATGCTGGGTCAAGACGCAGGAAGAAAGCTGGGTCAAAATGCAGGGTTCCTGCGTTTTGCCCCCTTTTTTTGTTTTTTGTTTTATTTTCTCTTTGTTTTTTTTTGTTTCCCTTTTTTTTTCTCTACCTAATAGGCTTAGGGCCACTAAATTTTTCAGGCTAAGTTGGCCCAATTTCTTGTGGCCTTGGATTAATGGGTTGTGTGTTGGGCTGTGGGTTTTCCTTGAAACTGGGCCACCTCTCTTTGATCTTTATTAGTCTAAGTTTTTTTTTTATGGGCTTGGGACCACTGAATTTTCGGGCAAGGTTAGCCCAATTTTCTTTTCGAAATTTTTGTATTTGTTCTTTTTGCTTCTTTTTTTTTTTTTTTTTTTTTCCTTTCTTGACTTTTATTTTTATATTTTTTAATTTTGATTTTTTTTAATAGAAAATTTTAATCGAGTTTTTGTTAATTTTTCTATGGCTTTGGGTTCTTTTTTCATATTTTTTTATTTTAATTTTTATTATGTTCGGACAAAATACGGTATTCACAGTTGCCCCTCTTTACTTGTTTCTTAGGCGATGAGGTTGAGAATATAATTTTTAGTATTTTATATAAGAAACAAGTAAAGATAAGAACACATATTTTGTCAAAGATGAAGAAGCGACCTAAACAAAATATGGTGTTTACAGGTTGCCCCTCTTTACTTATTCTTTAAGCGAGGAGAGTAAAAATACAATTTTTGATATTCTTAGCTTAAGAATAAGTAAAGATGGAAACGTGTATTTTGTTTGGGGAGCTAACAAATAAAAGTGAATTAACTTACCTGAAAATGTCATGTCCTGATCAAAGAGAAAGAAAGTAATTTAGTTATGAAGAGGATACCTGTTCTGATGCAGGACTTTTGCTAGTGCCTGTTTTGGTGCCTGGCCTACGCAGGGCTTGAAAAAAAAAGTGCCTGGCCAATGTAGGACTTGAAGGGTGCTTAGCCAATGTAAGGTTTTAAGGGTGCCTAGCTAATGTAGGGCTTGAAAAGTACCTAACCAATGTAGGGCTTGAAAAGTATCTAGCCAATGTAGGGCTTTAAGGGCGCCTAGCTAATGTAGGACTTGAAGGGTGCTTAGCCAATATAGGGCTCTAAGGGTGCCTAGCCAATGCAGGACTTGAAGGGTGCCTAGCCAATGTAGGGCTTGAAAAGTGCCTGGCCAATGCAGGACTTTGAAGTTTACTTTTTCTATAGGTCTTTCTGAGTCAGAAGGCTTTGCTTTTTCATCTACCTAAGTTTATGAAAGGTACGCACCTACAAGAACCAGTATATATGAAAACTCTTGTTTCCTTTCCACTTTTGCTTGTCCCCACAGTGAATTGGGATTCATGCAAGAATTTGACGTTCAATTATCCTGGTATGAACTAAGGCCTATGCAATGTGTGCAAATGTGGAATACATGAGATGATTGATGCTTCCTTTCATGAAATGCAGATCTTTTTCTCACCTTATTGTATGAGTATGTGAGGTGCTTCATTTATTGTCATTTAGATGGTTTGCAAATTTCTTTCCTCTTTCATGTGTTTTTTTTTCTCTCTTCTTTTTTTTTGGCTTTGCATCTTGTTATAATTTAGTGTTTTCATTGTCAAGGATGTTGATTCAAAAAAAAATGTATTGATTTTTTATTTTTGATTTTTTGATTTTTTTTAACTAATCAATTATAGCAGAATAGGTTATTGCTTTTCTCAAACGCAATGCCCATCTAGCCAGACCTTGAGTACCTTAAGTTGCGTTCTACTTATAACTTTCAATTCTTTATCATCAAAGAATTTTGTATGCCGTCTTTGAAACTACAACTGTCCTCCTCTTTTTTTTTTTTTTTTATTGGTTTGCCCTTTTAGAGTAACGATAAGGGGTTTGTAGAGAATAAGTGATCCAACGAAAATGCCAACCATGTCGTGCCAAGTAACTGTTTTGATAAATGTCAATTTTGAGTTATCGATTACAGACTAAGAATGAAGTGTATTTGAGACTTACGAGAGATGATTTTATTAGCAAGTTTGCCAAAGGAAATGCCTGGTAGTTCAGACAGACAAAGAAAGAGACCGTGACGATAAAAACAAAACAAAACGAATAAACAAGCAAACAATAGAACTAAAAGAACTTGTCTCGAGAAGTTCTTTCAAAGATTGTCCTTTACAATTGGTCCCGCATGTCCCCATAAAACAATTTGTTGTGCAACCCGAGATATGCATCTCATCCAACTTGAGCTATGATCCTCGAATTTTGCCCGCCAAAGTGGACTTCCAAATTTTGCCCCCTACTTCCGCCTAGGCACCTCTTTGCATTACCATGCTTTTCCTCTTTAGCTCTTTTTGATTGATTTTTTCTTAGTTTTTCTTCTTTTTCTTTTCTTTTTTTTTTTGGCTCTAACTTTTGCCTAGGCCGCCCTTTCGGGTTTTCAACTTAGCGAGCTTTTCCTTTTACGCAAAATACTTTTTAACTGCATCCGAATTGAGAGGTTTGGTTAGTTCACGACCATCCATGTCCATCAGAACTAATGCTCCTCCTGAAAAAGCATGTTTAATCATTTAAGGACCTTCATAAGTGGGAGCTCATTTGCCCCGAGCGTCCTTTTGATTTGGCAAGATTTTTTTGAGGACTAGGTCACCAACTTTGAACTCACAAGGACAGAGCTTTTTGTTAAAAGCCCTCGCCATCCTCCTTTGATACAATTGTCCGTGACACATTGCAGCAAGTCTTCGTCCCTTAATCATATTCAACTGCTCATACTGGGTTCTTATCCAATCGCTTTCGTCTAAATTGGATTCAATTAATACCCATAGTGATGGGATTTCGACCTCAATGGGCATGACAGCTTCCATTCCATAAACCAAGGAATAAGGAGTTGCCCCAGTCGAGGTACGCACAGTGGTGCGATACTCATACAATGCATATGGGAGCATTTCATGCCAATCCTTATAAGTGACTGTCATCTTGGCAATGATCTTTTTTATATTCTTATTTGCTGCTTCTACGGCCCTGTTCATCTGTGACTGATACGGTGCCGAATTATAGTGTTTGATCTTGAATTGTTCACAGAGCTTAGAGATTTCTGCCCCATTCAGGTTCGGTGCATTATCAGTAATGATTTTCTCTGGCAGTCCGTAACGGTAAATGATATTTACCTTGAGGAACTTGCAAAAAGCCTTCTGAGTGATACTAGCAAAGGAATTAGCTTCAATCCACTTTGTGAAATAATCAATGGCAACCAAGATAAAACGGTGTCCGTTTGAAGCTTTAGGGTTGATTGGTCCAACCACGTCGATGCCCCACATTGAAAATGGCCACGGTGCCACCAAATTGTGTAGTGAGATTGGCGGTGCATTAATTTTATTTGAATAAATTTGATATTTATGACATTTCCGAACATATTCAGTACAATCCTTCTCCATGGTCAACCAAAAGTACCCGCACCTTTGGATTTGCTTAGTCAGAGTATGACCGTTAGCATGCGTACTGCATATTCCTTCATGAACCTCTGTGACCACTTTCTGTGCCTCCTTTGCATCTATACATCGCAATAGCGTGCCATCATGGTTTCTCTTGTATAAAACACCATTGCTAATGAAAAAATTCATAGCTAGACGCCGAATCATCTTTTTATCACTCTCACTGGCCTCAGCTGGGTATTCCCTACTTGTTATATAAGTCATGATGTCATGATAGCAAGGCTGCCCATCCTGTTCTTCCTCTATGTTTAGGCAATACGCCGGCGAATCCCTGGCCTTTACTCGAAGTGGCTGGACCTGGACTCCATAGTCGAGTCGAATCATTACGGCTAAGGTAGCCAAAGCATCAACGAATTGGTTTTTGTCTCGAGTCACATGATGGAAGTTAATTTCTTCAAATTGGCTAATTAGCTGAACCAAAAATTTCTAATACGGAATCAGCTTTGAGTCCTTAGTTTGCTAATCTCCAGTCACCTGATGGATTATGAGGGCAGAGTCCCCAAAAACTTCTAAGTTTTTTATACCAAGGGTTAGGGCAGCGTTCAACCCACTGATGCAAGCTTCATATTCTGCTACGTTGTTGGTACATTCGAACTCTAATTTAACAACAACGGGGAACTGCTTTGCTTCAGGCGATACGACCACAGCCCCAACGCCATAACCATGCATATTGGCAGCGTCATCGAAATACATCTTCCATCTCTCATCACCACCATCCTTGTCATCCTTATTGTCCTCTATAGCGAGTATATCTTCGTCAGGGAAACAAAAATCCAATGGTTGGTATTCATCCATAGGATTCTCGGCCAGATGATCTGCTATGACGCTTCCTTTTATGGGCTTTCGAGTCATGTACTTGACGTCGTACTCAGACAGGATTACTTGCCATTTAGAGACTCTTCTTGAAACATGTGGGTTTTCAAAAATGTATTTGATGGGATCCATTCTGGAGATTAACCATGTAGTATAATAAAGCATATACTGTCGTAATCGTTTAGTGGTCCATATCAACCCGCAATAAGTTTTTTTAACCAATGGATAATGTGCTTCACATTCATTGAACTTTTTGCTTAAGTAATAAATTGCTTGTTCTTTCTTTCCAAAAGCGTCATGTTGCCCCAATACTGCCTCCATTGACCTTAGCAGGATGGTCAGATAGAGAATCAAAGGTCGTCTCGGTGTAGGTGGAACTAAGACTGGGGGACTTGACAGATACCCCTTAACTTTATCAAAGGCTTCTTGGCAGCTATCGTCCCATTCTTCAGTGTGGTTCTTCTTCAACAATTTGAAAATTGGCTCGCAAGTTGTAGTTAGATTGGCGATGAACCTTGCTATATAGTTGAGTCAGCCTAAAAAGCTTCGTACTTCTTTTGTCGTTTGGGGGGATGGAATTTCTTGAATAGCTCGTCTTTTATCAGGGTCTACCTCTATTCCCTTTTGACTCACTATGAAACCCAATAATTTTCCAATCAAAGCCCCAAAGATGCATTTATTGGGGTTTAACCAAAGCTTGTATTCACGTAGTCTTTCAAACAACTTCCTTAATACCCTCACATGACTTTCCCCTTGTGTAGATTTGGCCACCATATCATCGACGTATACCTCAATCTCCTTGTGCATCATATCATGAAAGAGTGCTATCATAGCTCGTTGGTAAGTTGCCCCAGCATTCTTCAACCCAAATGGCATTACTTTATAATAGTATGTTCCCCATATTGTGATGAATGTAGTCTTTTTCTTATGGTCTTCATGCATAGGAATTTGATTATACCCTGAATAACCATCCATGAAGGAATACTGGTAAGCTCGTGCTGTATTATCAACCAAAACGTCTATGTGAGGTAACGGAAAATCATCTTTTGGGCTTGCTTTGTTCAAGATCCTATAATTGACACACATGTGAACCCTCCCATCCTTTTTGGGGACAGGTATGATGTTTGCTACCCATTGCGGATATGTGGATACCTGAAGGAAACCCGCTTCTAGTTGCTTCATGACTTATTCTTTTATCTTTAACGACATATCAGGGTGCATCCGTCTTAATTTCTATTTCTTAGATTCAAGGTTTGGGAGTAAAGGGATCTTGTGAGAGGCAATTTTTGGGTCAAGTCCAGGCATGTCTTGATAAGACCATGCAAAGACATCTATATACTTTTTGAAGAGTTGAATCATTTCCTCTCTCTTTGGATTATCCATTATCTTGACCTCTTTTTTATGTTCTTCCGTCCCCAAGTTGATGTTTTCAATTGCTTCTTCGTGAGGGTAAATGCCCTTATCCATAGAATCGAGTAACTTTTCGAAGGCCTAGGTTGACTCTTCATTATCAGACTCAGAATCATGCATATCCAAAGTAACACACAAATCATTCCGTAGGGACTCAGGAACCTCTGCGTTGGGCAAGAGTTCCAAGGAAAGCAATTTCCTGGAGTCAGGAACAAAGCAAAATAAACAAAAAGATAAAGAATAGAAGTGAAGGGGAGCAAAATGTCTAAGTAATTATCATTTCATTTGTAAAATACCATCGTCATTCATAAAGTATCGTCTGAAATTAGGACACAAGAACAGAAGGAAAAAGATAAGACAACAAAAGAAACAAAGCAAGACATGATCAAAATAATTACTCTAATGCTACGACATCGGGGATATTCTCGATTTCTCAATTATCCAATTTTTCTCCTGAATCGTCAACTGAAACCCAAGTTTTGACTCCTTATGGGACTGCATCATCAATCATCGAGATGTTTAGCCGATTCATGACTTCCGAGGGGGTTAGAAATGTCTCCCTAAGGTGAGGGATTCTTAGCTTTTCTTGCCCCTTATTCCATTTCGTGCTCGATCACTCCTTAACTTGGTTCGATAGCAAGGTTTCATACCTTAATCCTTGCCGATTGAAGTTTTTCAGGAGAGTAATAGGCAGTTCACCCCCTTACAGATGTATTCCCAATCCCTTCTCAGGTTGGAATCCACTCCTTTGTAGCATCTTTATCACGACTTGATTAATGTTTCCAATGGTAGGATTAGGTTCATCCATCTCTAAGCTCTGAAACATCGCTTCCATGTCCTGCTCGGCAGCCTCAATGTACGGCACGGAACTAGGCTTACTTAGCATTATCTCTTCTTCGCCCTTGATAGTGATTATCCTCCCCTCGTCGATGAACTTGACTCTTTGATGAAACGTAGAAGGCATAGCACCGGCAGAATGGATCCAAGGCCTGCCTAGCAGCATGGTATAGGATGGATCTATATTCATTACTTGAAAATTCACCATGAATGTTTTTGGCCCAATCTCTAAGAACAAATGAGTATTGCCAATCACTGCTCTTTTAGAGCCATCGAATGCCTTAACCACCATATCACTTTTTTCAATGTGTGACGCCTCAATTGCCAGTTGTTCGAATGTGGCTAGTGGCAATACATTTAGTGCCGACCCTCCATCAATCAGAACCTTTGCAATTATGAACCCATTGCATTTCAACGTAATGTGTAGGGCCTTTGGTTAATTAAAGGACGTTCCTATGACTTCTTCTTCAGAAAAAGAGATGGTGGACGCAGACTTGATGATATTCACCACACTAGCTACTTTTTTGGGAGTGACATCAGGCCGCACGTATGCTTCCTCCAAGACTTTTTGTAAAGCTCGACGATGTACCTCTGAGCTCATGACTAAGGACCACATTGAAATTCGCGCCAGAGTTTTCTTTAATTGCTCTACCACATCGTATTCACTTTGTTTCATGATTCGCAGGAATTCTTCATCAGTGTTGTCTTCCTTGTCTTCTTTCTCTTTCACCCTATCAATTCCTTTTCCCTTCCAATGCTTGTCAATGCTTACCAGGAGATAAGAGCTGCCACTTCGGGTAATACCTCATGCTCCCACCATACTCGTGGCAGGTTCTCCTTTTGCCTTAGCAATCATCGCCTGAGTTACAGGACAGTTAAAGGTCTCCTCATATTTCTACGGGACTACATGGTCGCTTTGATATGGGAATGGAGCTAGCATATTGATAACCACTGCAGGTCGCCTTAGGGAAGGTGAACGAGATGGCCCCGATGTAGTAAAAGGATCTCCAACAATTAGGGTAACTGTTTCCGGTCGTCTAGTGGGGATAAAGATGTCAACGTACTTTTCTTCTATCACGCCAATTTCTTCTTCCAACTTCTCCATAACCACAACTCCTAGTGTCATTAATTTCTTCAAAGCTTCCCAAAACTGCCCACAATTCTCAATGTCATGATCCATATTTTGCTGATGAAAGTCGCAAAATTTAACTGGTAGCCCAACAATACCCCCAACGATCTTTTCTTTTGGTAATTCCAACACATACCCGGTCGATTGAAGATTAACTAGCAGAGTTTTCATGGATAACTTAATGGCATTCAGATTCTTGGAGAACCCTGGTTCCTCTTCAACAGCACTCACCTGTCCCCCATGATTAGGTAAAGGGTTAGTGGCGATTGTTGAATAGTCCCTAGGTTTAAGTTGGATGTGGTTGGACTCAATTAGATCCAGTACATTTCTCTTAAAGGTGACACAATTCTCGATTGAATGCCCCGGGACACCCATATGGTATTCACAAGAGACATTAGGGTTGTACCATGCTGGATACGGTGGCTGCATTGGTTTTGCACGTCAAGGCCCTAAAAGTTTAGCGTCCAATAACTTCTTATACAATTCCGCATTGGTGGAATTAAAGTTAGGCTAAGGGCGATCATCTTTTGGTTGCGCATAAGTCGTCCTCTCATGTTGCCCTTGTCTATTCATAACTGGTATGAATGGAGTTTGACCTTAATTTCCTCTATTTACTTGATAAGGAATAGACTGTTGTGAATATAGTCTTACAGGTTGGACGTAATTTACGTCTCCCTCTTTCTTCTTCAATCCTTGACTCTTTTTGAAGTTACTTTCTAACTGAGGGGATGAAAGTCTCCCATCTCTGATGTCTGCATCTATCCTTTCCCCAATTTCAATAAGGTCAGCAAAATCTACAACATGGGTCCCTAACATAATCTTATAAAATGGGTCCGAGAGAGTTCGAATGAAATAGGAGCAAAACTCAGATCCAATCATTGGTGGTTGGACTTGGGAAGCCATCAATCTCCACCTTTGAGCATATTCTTTAAATGATTCCGTTGACTTCTTACTCATCCTTTTCAACTGTTCCCTAGTTAGGGCAGTGTCAAGATTGAATTTATATTGCTTCATGAAAGTTTTTGTGAGGTCTCTCCATCTCTGAAGTTTTAAATGGTCTAACTGCATATACCATAACAAGGCAGATCCCATCAGGCTCTCCGAAAAGAAGTTTATCAGAAACTTCTTGTCTCTTGACCAGACAGTCATCTTTGTATAGTATGATCTCAAATGATATATCGGATTGCCGGTGCCATCATATTTGTCAAAATCAGGGACTTTGAATTTCTTCGGGATTGAAACTTCTGGAATCATGCACAACTCTTCCACGTCCATGAACCCCAAGTGTTAGTTCCCTGTAAGTTTTGCAACTGATCCTTGACCTCCCCTAACTTTTTCTCCCAATCCTCCTTATCGTAGTTAGCTTTCCCCTTGTTCTCTGTAGTTGGGATCTGAAATGTATAGGTGGGGTCATAACCGGGAAATTCTTGTGTGTCCCTTATTTCATCATGGGGACCATGTTTGTCGAATATTTTCATTGGAGGATTCTAGATATTCTTTTGTCTTTATGCAGCCTTTGCTATCTGGTCAAAGTGTGCCTTAGGTATGGCCACTCCCGGTAAGCTCGTTCCTACCTCTGGGATATTGGCAGTGGCATGTGGATGACTGGATACTCTAGGTGAGGAGTCGACAGCCTTTCCCTTTAGAGTTTCGATGAGAATTTTCATCGTTTCACTCATCTGAGCTAGTTGATTCTCCATAGCTGTCATTCGACTGTTCATTGCAACTGTATCTTCCTCAACTCTCTGGCTACCTTCCACTTGATGTTCTTCCATGAGCCTGGTTCTTGAACGCGTGCTATATACTTTAGTAGGACGGGTCTGGTTAGATGGAACACGTTTCGGAGGCGCAATATTGTCTTCTTTTTATTTCACTCTTTATATTCTTTTTTCTTTATTCTGTAGAGATAAGACAAATTTAGTGATATTGGAAAAAGAAGAGAAAGCTCTTTTTTTTAAAAAAAATTTTATATCTTCATGATTATGGTTATTTATTTCTCTTTTTGTGTATTAACTTGGGTTAACCATTTTAACATAATGGCGGAGGAACATCGGGCCCTTTGATTCTTAAAGGATTTCATTAATCCACATAAAAACATCAAAGTTGACATTCAACGCAAGAGGGGATTGAGACCCCTACATGATCGGGTCTTCATGTTTATTAGAGTTTTTTCCTTTTAGATGGCCAACATACGGGAAGTGGAATTCCTATCTTTTCATAACAAATCCTTAAATGGTACATTACATCAGCATCTTTGGAAATTAACAGCTATTGAGGTACTTTAACTCGTTTACAACATCCTTACACAACATAAAAAATTCTGTCATTTCCTTCGGTGTGTTCAATGGATTAGCTAGGCCCTCGGCTGCTTTGAGTGAACTCGTGAAACTAAGAAGGATCTCATCTGCAAGGAGAATCAATTTCTTGAACCAGGATATGAACTTTTCCTTTTCTATGACTCGCTTGATGTGGAGTGTCTTCCATGTCTCAATCGTTTCGGCTTGCTGATTAAGCTGCTCCACCAGGTTTTGGATTATTGCAGCATTGTCACTTCTGATGATGGACAATTCGTTCATCTTCCTTTCCAATTCCTTGACCAGCATGTCAATTTCACGTCGAGTCCCACTAGATTCTAATTTCTGCATTTGTCTTTCTAGTGCATCTTTTTCCTTAAGGACTTTTATCAATTGGGCCCTACTAATATACATCTTCTTTTCATTTTCGGTTACTCGCTGTTGAGCTTACTCTATGGTATCCTTCAATCGTGCATTTTCTTCCTTCAACCATTTCATCTCAACATTTCCCCCACTTCCCTTGTATCTCTTTGCCCTATCTGCTTTTGCTTGCAGGACCGCACATTCACCTCGTATCTGGTTCAAATTCCTCAAGCGTTCTTGCCTCTTTTCTTCCAAAACCCTTAATTCTTCTTTCTTTTCTTCGACTTGCCTTGCTAATTTTCTATCAATCACTTGCATGTCATTGCCAAGTATAGGATCCAGTGGTCCAAAAGAAGGGCTAGCCCCCTTTGCCCTTTCCTTTAGCCATTCTCGATATTCCTTGGTGGTAGCCACAATTCGTTTGCCTAGCTCACACTTTCCTTTGCATATCACTTGGCTCCATGCGCTTCTTATTTTTTGGCAAAGCATCTTAGCTTCCGGGTCAACATGATAAAAGTGAATCAATCGTATGGCCTGTTTAGATGGGATGTCCTGTTTATATGCGAACTGTTGATGAACAACTGATGGGTTGTAATTAATGCAACCTCGAGGGCTTATTAGTGGTACATTCAAGAATTCTCCACAACAGTATATGATTTCTTCACTTTCCCACTAAGCAAGTTTCCACCAGACTGTGTTTTTGTTCAACTGACCAAGGGATCATGCCCAATCATCACGAGTCATCTTTGAAAATCCCTAACCGGGTGGTGAATAGTGTCATGCTGTCGACCCAATTGATATTGTCTCCTATAAATATGATTGAACATCCAAATAGTGAGGAGTTGTAGACAACACTTCAATTTTTCTCCATTTTTTTGTTGACAGAAGCTTAAGGTTAAGAATGTTTCTGCTAAGACTGCTGGCATAAGATTTACACGATGATTTTCCACCATCCACAAAACACTCGCGGCCGCTAAATCAATTATCCCCACTGCCGAGGGAAATAACACTAATCTGTATATGGCTAAGGCGAAGACCCTCTTAAAAGTCACCCAATCTTCCTTCTCGGCTAGGATCTTTAAACGCTCTTCTACGTACTTCCTCAAAAGGCCTTCAGTTTGCCCTCTCTGATGTAATTGGATTCTACTAGGATCCTTCCCTAAAATCTGAGCCACTATGCGTTTTGATGGTAAATGTCCCAGATAATAATAAATTGAGGTGTCTTTTCCCAGAGGTGTACTTATAAAACTCCCATATTCTTCTAGAGTGGGTGTGATCTGGAATGTGGAGAACGTAAAATACCTTAATGAACTATCCCAATGCTGGGCTAAGGCCGAAAGTGCCTCTGGCTGTACCGATATACGTAGCAAGTCTAGAATGTCCCCATAATCCCTTCGAAAATCTCGTATATGCCTTCCCTTTAAATTCTCACTTAGCATAACTAGGCTCTCAACTGATTCAGCTTCTGCCTTGATTTTTAGTTTGGTTCCAGTCGCAATTAGGCCAGTTTGTCTTAAATTCAGATATCTTCTATTACCCAAAGGTTCCATTACCTCCATTATGCCAGTCAGTATGTATAACTGTTTGCTGTTTCACAACATCAAAGCTTATTGGTTAGTGTATCATAATTGCTAGCTTGACAACTTTAACCCATCCTCAAGGAGCTTATTATTCCATAGAGAATGCGGGTATTATGATCAATTTAAGAAGGAATAGTTCCCTACGCAATTGACACTGATATGTTCCACAAGCTATTATAATGATCTACTAACATTCATACCATGATGTCGGATATAATGCGTCGGCACGAGAAATAATAGAAAATTTTGTACTCTTTCTTGAGGAGTCTATTACTCCATGGAAGAGAAGAGTCGACAGTTAAATCGAGGGAAATATGCTTTCCTACACGTTCAATGCCTAAAAAAAGGTTCCAATCTCTAACCGAGACATCACACTTATTCATCGACGATGTGAAACTTATGGGTTTTATAATTCTTAAAATTTTGAAAACACTCGTTTCTTTTAAAAATTTGTTGTTTTGTGGGGGGAGAGATTTTTTTATTTTATTTTACGGATTGTCCATTATTTATTATTCTATCTTATCCCCTTTTGCATGTATAGAGAGAATAAACGCATGCTGAAAGATTTTCCCTTTTTGAGGGACTATAAAGCATATGGTTATGGCCTCTTTAGGGTCGAAGACCCGTCAGGCAAGGGTTGGTTTGACTAATGTAGACTTTGATCATAGTTAATGCCTGTCTGATTGTGCCATGATAACCCATTAACTACTCCAATAAACAGTGACAATATGTCACTTTTCTTAGGGATATCATTGGATGCATGGATGTGATTAATAAACAATTAAAAGTGCCCTCCTTTGTCCTAACATAGATAGATCCTAGGTTGTGGTCATGGGAGCCTGACTTTAACTATTTGGTAGGCATTTATAGCTTGACTATCAGTGCAAATTTTTTAAGTAGATCTACGACTCCTAAACATTGGTCCCTAAATTGCCCCCACCATGAGGTGAAGATCCCACTATATAAATTTGACCTTGAGAGGAAAAAGATCCTACACATGTCAAACCTATATAATAGGGCATAATTTAGGTGAGGTCTTTATGATAGCCTCAGGAAGCACAAGGCTTCACAGGGAAATCAATATAAACCTCCACTAACCTAGGGAACACTCAGACCCAGGTATAGGGCCCATAATGCGTATGAGTTATTTGTGTTACAGTGATGTGTGTGAGGAGAGCATTTACCTCTTCACCCTATGAATTATCCAACCCTCATCTGCTAAGCAGATTGACAGATCAATTGGGGGAGCAAAGCATATATATAGATAAAAGTAAAAATAAATAAATAAATAAATAAGTAAATAAATAAATAAAGTGTGCAAGTATGATCGTCTACCCTAAGATTTTATTCCATATATTATCTATCCTAACACATGTTATATATACAATTAGGAAAATAAGACATATAAAGCAAGTATGTGAAAGACATGTTATCTATCCTAACCATGTCAGGCAAACAATGAACAAAAGGAGAATCAAAATAAAGAGAAGGCCATAATATCTTTGTACAACTAACTTAAAATTGGGCTTGACTCTCAAATAGTCCCCAGTGGAGTCGCCATACTGTCACACCCGAAAATGCGACCGCGTGGCGCTTGAACAAAGAAAATTTCTGAAAAGAAATTTGTTTCAATTTCCAGAGAAAATGAAACTGAAATCGAAATTAAGATAAGTAGTAGAGTCGCCACCAAAATCTTAATTTTTGAAAAGGTAAAACTTTGGAAAAGCCTTTTTATTTGAAAAATAAGAAAAATGGTCTACGAACCAGAGAATAAGTTCGGGAGTCGATTGTGAGTGGGGAAGGTGTTAGGCACCCCACAACACCCGTTGCTAAGAACGGTTACCCTAAGTCAGCTGTACAAAATCAATATGGCCTTTAGTCTATTTTAACTCTCCTAACAAATCACATGCAAGATAGAAATAAAGATAAAGGAAATAAAGTTAAAAAAAGAAGAAGAAAGAAATTAAGCAAACAAAATTAGAAAAGTAAAATAAGAAAAATTAAGAAAGTAAAAATTGAGAAGAAAATTTATTTACAAGGGCGGACTTGACTTAGGATAAGAGTCTAGGGCCTACGTACCCCTCAAAGGGATCAAAGTCCACGTAGTTCAACCTAGTTGAAAAATAGATTTTGGTTGGGTTTTTTTTTTTTTTTAATTTCTTTTTTTTTGTTTTTTTGTTTTTCATTTTTTTGTTTTTTTATTTGGCTTTTGTTTGATTTTTCTCTTATTTCTTTTTTTCTTGTTTTCGTTATTTTTTTAATTTTTTGTTCTTTTGTTTTTCTAATTTTTAATTTAATTTTTTTCATTTGGGTGTTATTTTTTCGAAAAGATGAAGAAAAATAAATCACTTTTTTCCTTTAACGAATAAAATGAGTTTTGATGTGTTTTAATTTGTTAAAAGAAAATTTAATTTAGTTTTTCTTGCATTTCTAATTTTTTACTTTCTCTCTCTTGCTTTATATTTTTCATTTATTTTTGTTTCATTTATTTTTGTTTTTCTTTGTTTTTTCTTTTTTTTTAAATTTGTTATTATTTTATTCTTGTTTTTTTTATCTATTTTGTTTTTTTTAGTATTATTGTTTTATTCTTTTTTTTTTATCTAAGCTTTTAGTGTTATTTTCTGGATGAAAAGGCAAAGAGAATAAAAATCACTTTTTCTCTTGGCAAATAAAACAAGGTTAGAATTGTTTAGCGTATGTTGATTTGCTAAGAGTAGGATTAATTGTACTTCTTTACCTTTCTTGTATTTTTTTTTGACTTATTTGTTTTTTTTATTCCTTTTTTCGTGTTTTCATTTTTAATTTTCTTGATTTTTATTTTGTTTCATATATTTATTTTCCCCTTTTTTTTTTTGATGGTTGATTTTGAATTTTTCCTTGTTTTGGTTATTTTTTTCTTTCAACTTTTTATTTTTCCCTATTCTCATTTTTATATTTGTTGGTTTTTCATTTATCCCCTTTTTTTTGGGTGAATAAAAGGGAGGGTGATTGAAGTTAATTTGGGCTTTTGACAACAAGAGTGGGTTTGAAATTATTTAGCATGTTGAATTTGTAAAATTGATTATGCTCCTTTGTCCTCCCTTCTTTTCTTTCCTTTTTCTTGATCTTCTTTGTTTCTTTTTTATCTTTTGTTCTTTTGTTTTTCTTAGTTGAATTTTTTTTTTAATTAATTTGATGTGGGCCATTGAAACCCAAAATGCATCAAAATGAAACTTAATGCCCAACGGATGCCAAGGAAGCTTATTGCTACACATGGTCCTTAGGTTTGGTTCTATAGGTTTAAAGGGACAAAGAATCCCACATGAACCTTCCTGTCGGAATTGTGACTAGAAAAAAAAAATCCTTCTTATTGTTGTCCTACTGCACCGGGGTTGCTCCTCATTAACACCATTCTCCTTTCAACTTCCTTTCTCTGTCTCCCTTCGCCTTGTCCCGATTTCCCTCTCTCCGAGTTCTCTCGATTTTTTTCGAACCCCCTCTGATCCCGAAGGCTCTCTCTTCCCCTCTGTTTCTCAATTTTTTTTCGGTGTCTCCCAAATTTTTTCGGTCTCCCTTCTGCCTCTCCTCGACTTTTTCTACGTTTCTCTCTGCCCCTCTCTCTTTGATTCTACAGCTTCCCTTATCCTTCGTTACCCAGAGTCTTCTTTTTCAATCTCTCCCCCTCCCCCTCCTCGTTATCCAGAATCTCCTTTTATTTCTGCCTTGGTCATCCTCTGCGTTTGATGGTGAAAGAGACCAGAGGGAAGGTCCACGCCTCGAGCCCGTCGCTGCAGACCCTCTGCCCCTTTCCTCGCTGACTCCTCTGAAACACTGCCAAGACTTTTGCCATTCTTGTGTTTCCCTGAGCAAGCTAGCCGGTTCTTGCCCTCTCTGTCCCCTTCCTCTCTCGTGCTCGCCTTTTCTTGCTGGTGGCATCGGGCCCGATTTGCTGATGAATGCTGGGTCAAGACGCAGGAAGAAAGCTGGGTAAAAACGCAGGGTTCCTGCGTTTTGCCCCCTTTTTTATTTTTTGTTTTTTCTTATTTTCTCTTTGTTTTTTTTTGTTTCCCTTTTTTTTTTTCTCTACCTAATGGGCTTAGGGCCACTAAATTTTTCAAGCTAAGTTGGCCCAATTTCTTGTGGCCTTGGGTTAATGGGTTGTGTGTTGGGCTGTGGGTTTTCCTTGAAACTGGGCCACCTCTCTTTGATCTTTATTAGTCTAAGTTTTTTTTTTAATGGGCTTGGGACCACTGAATTTTCGGGCAAGGTTAGCCCAATTTTCTTTTCAAAATTTTTGTATTTGTTCTTTTCGCTTCTTCTTTTTTTTCCTTTCTTGACTTTTATTTTTATATTTTTTGATTTTGATTTTTTTGATTTGATTTTTTTTTAACAGAAAATTTTAATCGAGTTTTTGTTAATTTTTCTATGGCTTTGGGTTCTTTTTTCATATTTTGTTATTTTGATTTTTATTATGTTCAGACAAAATACGGTGTTCACAATATGTCTTGGATTTAAATTTTCACTTTAAAGTCCTCATCCTAAGCTAGCTACATTAATAATCCAGCTTTCATTGAAGAGGATTGAATGAGGAACTTGAAGGTAGAAGCCATGGCCATGAGACTTAAAAAATGGAAATGAATAATGATATTCTCTTATACATGTTTTGGAACCCCAAACCATGCTTCTATTCATGTTTCAATCCATTCCTTAGAACCCGAGGCTCCCTCCAAATCACCTCCTCCCTATCTGGCCACCAAACCTCACAAAACCCTTTCAATTCAAGAGTCGCTTAGTCTCCCTTTTCTCTCACATTTTGCTCGTATCTCACCTCAATTAGATGTCATGTGTTCTCTCCTCTGGACCTTCTCCTCGAGCTTCTCAATTATTATTGAATGTCTTATGGAATGAGCTCCCTTTTGTATGTGTGTGTATGTTTCCTACGGGGAATGTGTGTGCAATAGATGATGAAGTTGTTACACCTCATGTGACCTAATGTGCGTGATGCTTCCGTGTATAAATTGGTACGTGTATGTCTCTTGATCCTTCCTTCACATGATTATGTGTATGCTGAGTGTTAAGAGGCTATGATGTGGTAAATGTATGAATAGAGAGAGTTGTACGTCCCTTATGAATTCGTGTGTGTTGTGTTGTGTTAGTGCCATGTGTGATTGAAAGAATGCATGTGTGTGCCACATAAATGAGTTGTGTATGAGTGGAGTGACATGGTGCCTAATATAAGTGTGACCTGTGGAGTGTGCATGTTGAGTGAGGCAGTGTTTGCATAATGCTATGTAACCCATGTGAAGACGTGTATGAATTATGCATGTGGATGGCTACATGTTGTTCCATGTCATGTGTGTAATCCATGTGTGTTATTGTGCAAGAGAGTCGTGGGAGTGTAACTTGGTGAAAGGGACATGTGTGTGATTCAAGTGAGTGAAGCTACGTGTTTAGATATGTCAATGTGGATGTAAAAGAGTCATAGAGTGTGTGAGTTAGTGGGTTCTCATGCTAAGTGATCTGGTGTGAGAGAGCAATGCCGTGAAATGGAAAATAGTGAGCTGTGATTTACGTGGATAAGCTTGTGCATTCCTTCTATGCTTGAATATGTGTGGGCCCTCTCCATTCATCCGTGCCTTACATTGCTCTGCCCCACGTGCCTACATGTGTGTGTCTATGCATGTGGCTAGAGTGTTGCATGATTCAACCATCAGAATCGTGCCATGCATTAAGCGGTGCGTGTATGAAGTGGATGATTTAGCATGCATGTAGTGTGAGTGGAAGAGTGTTGTGTGTGTATCAAATCCCTTATGAATATGTGAATTAGTGGGCCATGTGTGAAATGAGAGAGCCTAAGCTGCCTTCCTCCATCCAAAACCCAAGAATATGTATATAATTTAGTGCAACCCATAAGTGAATGTGCCTTGTGTGACTTGGAGAATTTGGTAGATGTATCCATACATTTGCATAAGCCCTTTCTCACATTTAAAAACCCTATTATCTTCCATTTTTTTTTTCAACATTTAGATTTTATTTGCCCATTGAAAAAAATCTACACAAAAAGAATGAAAAATTATTAAGTAGAAATATTCACAAAATTATTTAAAAGAAATTTATGCATTAAAATCTAAAAATTTTACAAAATAATTCCTAAAATGCAAAAATAGCTAATAAAATCAAATATCCTCCAATTAAATCCATTAAACTCTAATCCATTATTAAAATGCCTAGATAAAAAGGGAAAATATATAAAAAATAACATTTATCAATGTGCCCAAAAACTTCACATGGATTATGTATATGACATTTAATGCAAAATGATAGCAAGCATATGGGGAATTTGATGAAGGATAGATCATGACTCTTGACTACTTTCAAAAAGTACATGTTTGATTATGATGACAAAGCTAGTTTAAGGTGTCATGGAGCAACTTGTTATCTCAATATAATGTGTGTCAGAATACATGGTTGAAGGTGGCTTACAAGATAAAAGAAAAATGGGTAGCTTGTTTCATGAAAAAATCTTTCACGCTTGGTATGCAAAACACATAACTCAATAAAAGCATGACTGTTGATGTCAAAAGTTATAAAAAGTTGGATTTAGATATCACTCAATTCTTTAAGCATTTTGAGCGGGTTGTAAAAGGCAAGCCATATAATGAGTTTAAGTCTAAATAGAAAATACCAAGATTGAATTAAATAATTCATCATTACTGCGACAACTCGCTCTAACTTATACCATACCAATCTTTGACCTCTTTTAGGAGGATTTATACACAGCTACCTACATAAAACACCAAAATGAATGTCAGGATTTGTTTAAATATGTTGTTAGTTTGATTGACTAAAAGAGATAATGGAGAGTTTCATTTCATCCCAGTAATAAGTCAATTTTCTGTAGCTATCAAAAGTTTGAAACTATTGGTATACTTTGCTGCCATGCATTAAAGGTATATGATGTGATGAATGTGAAACAACTTTCTAAGCAATATATTATAAAGAGGTGGACAAAAGAAGTTAGAAGTGGTGTAAGATACATGAGATTAGGGAAAAGAAAGTTGAAGTAGATATTAGGCTAAAAAGCATGCAACAATATAGATAACTTTGTCCCATACTAATAAAATTAGCAACCAAAGCATCTAATTATTCAAAAGCATTCTCATTGGTTTATCAAACTATGTTTGATCTAAGAAACCAAGTGATGGAACTCTGTTTAAGACAATAGGTTCTAAATAATGATAGTGGTGCTACCACAACATCACCTATGGATTGCATTGCACAAGAAAAAAGATTTAAGAAGAGAGATAACAAAAAAATGAAGAGATGACCAAAGGTTTATTGTAAGCATCAACATAAAAGAAGAAAAATAACTTCCAATGTCACATATTCACAAACGCAACAGTCTACAGTATTAATGTTGCAAAAATATTAATGTTGAAGAAATATTAATGTGATTATTATTAAACAAATATTAATATTACCTTTGTGTTTTAAGATAACTAAATTCAATATGGAGTATCATGCTTAACACCTTTAGCCCCATATATAGTTCTAGTACCATTAGCATGCCCTCTCATAGATAAGAGTGAATTTAAATTTACCAGACTGTTAATGGTAAAAGCAACTAATTTTTTAATACTTATATGATATTGTTATGTAATTAATGCTTATGTTGTGATTAATGTTATTTTGTAATATAGACACCTTTTGATTGTCCTATATCATCACTTGACACATCGGAGTTTAGTCAAGATATCTTAAATGGTATATAACAATAATGAAATCACAACTTTTTAAGACGGGGCAATAAAGGAATATATTTGATTGAAAACATTGAATTTAAGTTTACATAATGATATTGTTCATCACATAATGATACTATTCATTACATTGCAAACTAGTACAACTCATTGTCACATTTTATTCAATTCAAGTACATCATATTCACTAGTTGATCTTATTCTTATTCATTTGCTTCATTCCAATGCACTGAAGTGTCTTGTTCTTGTTCATCACTTGCTCTTCTTCATTTCCTTAATTATCTTCATTTCTCTAGGCACATATAGATTCATAGAGCATACCATATCAACATAATGATGCAATAGAATCAACAAGAAAATCAAGCAGTAGAATGAGTATTGACAACCTTATCAAGTTACCAGCTTTGACAAAGTTGCTATTGTCAAACATTTTCATTTGACATATTATAATGCAATTTTAGTGGATCTGATATTGTAATGCCATGGCACAACTAGTGGGGCCTAAGAACATATCTTTTTCTTTGTGCATCTAGTTTCTATATGTTCACATATTATAATGCAATTTTAATGAATCAAAAACATCAATTTTCTGTACTTGAATGGTATCTTATTGTAAGTATATGTTACCTTAACATGTACATGCATATAACATTGTAATGCAATTTTAGTAGATCAAAAACATCAATTTTCCACATGCAGGCTATTACTCTGCAAGCACACCACTTTGTTTAACTTTGACTATGCTAATTATACCAAGAGTTCAACTCTAACATACATCTCACAGAATTAAAGCAAAATAAAAGGATGGCTTTGTACTAGCAAAATCACAATGACATTGCATCAATAGGTGACTTTTTCATTGAATAGAGTATGCAGCATATTTTAACACAACTATTAACCAAAGCTAACTAAATCACTTCTTTCAATTGAGCCAATGAAATACAAATGTTTCCTATTCCCACAAGGTATAAAACAACTTTATTAGCATAATTATGGCTAAACATGGATGACAGAATTGAATTAAAACCAGATTAGGTTATCTAGGCATCACCTTTTAACGAACTTCCTGAAATATGATCATCCCTCAATTTCAAATGAGTAAGAGGTGCAAGGATAGAGCTTTACAAGGATTGTATTGCAAGCATTGAGAATTAGTCAACTAGAGAATTCACTATCCCATTTTACATAGACCAAAAATGTGAAAATTTCCAATATGCATACATTAATTATGTGTACAACAATGCTAGCTGAAAGCAAATAATTATGTGCACAACATGTTGCTCGATGACAAGAAAAGGGATAGGTTACCCTATTCGCTAAATAGCTCACTTTCATTCAAATTGTCATTAGAAGGATGACCATGAGAGAAACCCATTATTGATTAACTTAAGTCTTTTGATGACCAGTTGGCAGGATCTCAACCATCTTTTGAATCATCATTTCCTTCAAAAGTTGTAGCAAATACCCAATATAGTACCAAACTCTTTAAACCACAATTTTTCCTCCTAAATTTTAGTAACCTTTTAAAACCTTTAGTGACATCCTTGTGTGATTGATTATAGGGTGAATTAAAAAGAAGAATAGGTTTTTGAGAAATTGTAAAGAAATAATCTAAAGCTAGCAGAAAAAATCCATTGACTATTTAATTGAAAAAGTACAAAAGATTTCAAAACTTGTTAAGCGAAAGATAATATCATAGGAACATTATGCGCATTTAGAAGTAAAGGTGGCATAGCTCTTTAAAATACAAGAATACAGAAACAAAATAAATGCAGAATGAAGAAAATAAAAACTTGAAGCTAAAGAAGCAAAACTCAGAGGTGCTGCTTGAGTATGGGAGGGTCGTTTTCGAGATTGCTTGAAAAAGAAAATAATTTGAAGAAATATGAAGAAGATAATATTGTAAGAACAGGGATTATTTCGCTATTTCCATTACAAGAACAGAGAAAAGCTCAACTATGAGAGGTGCTGCTCAGGCATCAAGGCATGAAAAGGACATTTCTATTTCAAATCTAAAGAAGATAATATTATTCATTTGGAAATATGATGGACGACTAAGATTATTTCACTGAATGGAAGGCCTAGATGAAGCATCATTTTTAAAGGAAAAAGAAAAAGAAAGTTAGGCGATGTGGCTACATGCTAATTGTTGGATGGAGTGGATGGCCAAATTTTAATAAGTAGCAATTAGTAGTGCTTAGCCTAAGAAGCAGACAATCTACATGCCATCTCTCTCTCTCTAGTCTACTTTCTCCTTCCCTGCCACTCTTTATCGTCTTTAAGCTCTCTCTCATTCTGATCAAAAGAGATGTAAGGAACTCTTACTATTCCGATGGGCACAAAATCATTGTGACACTTAACATCATGCTTGCTGCTTGGCTTCCATTGCTTTCTCTCTTGCTTCCTAAACCCTCGAAGCACTATTTTCAAATCTAAACTCAAGGATAAAGATATAATTAATATAATTCCATTATAGATGTGTTAATTGACTTTTCAAAGCATTTTTACTACTTTATTCCATACCACTTGTGTAATATTAGTAAATATTAGTGAAAGTAAACTTTGCAATATTAGCATGAGAATGGTTCTACTATTGTTCTATTTTTATACAATTAAATTTTCAATAGCATTTAACTTTTTTCCCCATTTTCCCTTTCTTTCTTTATTTCATATGCTTTTAATGTAAAAGATGTCTTGCTAAAATATTTGTAGATTTCAATATTTGATTGCCAATAAGAAAATGCAAGTCTTGCATTTTAAGTTCCTTTTTCACATATTAAGCATATGGAACTTGAGCTAAGTACTCATGAAGAAAATTTTTGGTCAATGCCAAGGTGAAAATGCTCTTATTAGATTGTGCAATTAGAAAATTTTTCATAACTATTTTATAGTAGGTCACTTAATGATTTTTATTAATGCTAATCTATGTAAAACTATATTTCATTTTTTACACACAAGGTAGTAAATAAAAAAAAAATCTCAAATATATGAAGGAATGGCAACAACTAAATATTTTTTTCCTCTAAAATTTCTTAGGTGCACAACTACTCAAGAACATTTGAATGTTTGATTCATAGTTTCTATTAGAACCATTCCATAAAATCCATAGGTTCTATCAAAGTGTTTATTATCTTTGTGCTTATCTTCTAATGAAGCTTGACTTGTTAAAAACTATGTGCACTTTTCAAAATCATCTAATTAAGCTTTTAACCTTAAGTAAGAGGGACATGGAAAAGCTATGGAGGCGTAACCTTATTGAATCTAGTTTGCTGAGTTAATTGATGTAATGTATTTGTTGTAAGAATCAAGATAATAGTTTACTCTTTCTTTTATTATAGTCATCATTATTATTACATTTTCCTGCTATCAAGGTAGTTTACTATTTGAATTAGCAATCAATAGGTTTTAGAGCTTATAAACCTACCTTTCAATTTGTCAAATATTAATGAACTAATGTGAACTTTGGTTAGGTCAAGTATTAAATTCTAATATCATGACTTTTGTCATTTGTTACTCTAGAAAAGTCACATTCTATCCAAACTTTCATTCTGATTGTATGAAACTTTCATCAAATCATCAGTGATGAATTTGATCAAGATATTGCCCATTGTTTCAAATCATACTCATGAAATTTGTTATTTTCTTTGTGAACTTTTGATTCATTTCTTTTGTTCATGATGGGAGGGGTGACTTCTTCATCTGTTATGGTTACTACTTCATGTGATTATTTACCATTATTATTTTTATGTCTATATTACTAATTTAATAGAAGGTTTAGTTAAGGCTTTCATGTTGGCTCATTCCAGCATCTTGGTTGCAATACATGGGGGTGGCTCTTGGCAGCAACTATGTATGCAAAGTATGGCTAAGGTATAGGTCATGTGGCGACATACAAGGAAGACAAAAAAGTAAATAAATTTAAAGTAAATAAATTTAAAGGGGCTTGAGTATGAGTAAGTTATGTTGAAAGTGCAAGTCTATTTCACTAAGCACTAAGTGGAAAGGAGCAATATCTAATATTAATGTGTTTAGTTTCTTAATTTTGTCTTCTTGTATATAGTAAAAAAGACTCTAAGTAGCTAGCATTTGAAAGAAAATTAAATATAGGAGAAGTTTTGTTAAGGTTGAGGAGCACTACATTCTTCAGAGGTTGCTATTGCTCATTTGGATCATGGTGATGTAAGAGAGAGGCAAAAAGAAATCGATTACAGTTAGGGTTCTCATGTTGACTCATTACAACATCGCTCAACTACGATTTATGGGTATGGCTCTTGGCAGCAACTATTTATGCAAGGCATAGCTAAGGTATAGGTCAAGTGGTGACATGTAAGAAAGAGGAAAAAGTTAAATAAATTTAAAAAGGCTCGAATAGGAAGGTATCACAAATGGGCATGTCATCCTATCACTAACTTTAACTCTATCTATGATTGGTTTTCTTGGGTGGGATAACCTCTATATTTGGTTATGAGGTTAATTGCTTTAAAAAAAAGTTAAAATTGAATAAAGGAAGAATAAAGTGAAATACACACACGCACACACACAGAGCTATTAAAAGCTTAAGCAACTCCTTCAATAAAGTTTTGGCAATTGAATATGAAAGAAAAAGTGTAAGGGCCAATAAACAAGAAAGAATTAATAAATAATAATGATATAGTGGTAGTTGGCTTTTTTTTTTCTTTTTTTTTTGTCTCCTCTATACTATGTGGCACAGTTTAGACTTTAGATCCCTAGCAATATTGTAGGTGATGCAATATAAGAGAGACTAAGGGGTAAGACTCAATGATATCTGTCACGCCCCAAATAAGGAAGGGGTGACCGACATGGAAAACAAGAAATACTCAAGTCCGTGAGCCTATCCAATAACACCTCAACTAAGGATACCTCTTTTTCAATGCAACACAAACTTACTTCATTATCTAAATCACCATACTGCCTCTTTTTCATAATACAAATATTCATAGTTGTTGCAAAATTTTGGCAGAGTTTCCCCTAAAATTCGAACATTCCCAAATTTTTATTATTATAAATCCAGCAAAATAGTAAGGGGGAGCTCCACGCTCCCCACCAACAATCAATATACCATAGAATAAAAGAATAATCAGGGGAGGGGGAATCCTATTCGTGTTAAACAAAAATAAATCCAATATATTACAATCAACCAATAAAAATTTATCATAACAAAATTCAACACCCTCAAAATCCAAAGATGGGCTCACCAATATGATGCCTCTATCTACTAGGATGAAGGAGGCAGATAAGATCTAATAGCACTATCTGAAAAGGTCAAAATTTAAAAGAGTGAGTTAAACCCAATGAATAGATAAATGATTACAATAATTAAAAATAGTTAGGTTAAGTAGGAATGTTAAATACTGAAGCTCATATAATGGATCATCTACAATAGTTAAATTTTGACATAAAGGTTATTCAAATTTTTTTTTTAAAGATCAACCATTGTTGGTGGTGGTTATGCCTCGTTGGCAGCTCCTTACCCCTCATGGGTGGCTCCGCCTAACAGGCAGCTCTTTTTTCACACACCAATACATGTTATAATTAATCCTCTGGGGGCGGCTTCATCTCGTTGGCAGCTCCTTACCCTTTCATAAATGGCTACACCTAACGGGTAGCTCTTTCTCTGCCTAAATCTTATAATAAGAACTAGATAGTGTATCAGGCCAGTAATTCACACACAGTAAACTAGAAACGATATAAGCAATACTCATTTATCATCCCAATTAAATAAGAAGTTATTAATGCATAAAAAATATAAGGCCTATAAAAAGGTAAAGGAGTACTCAATCAATGAATAAATAGAATATTACAAATAAGGAAAAATAAGACCTAGTTAGGTAATTAAACATCTACAGATACAACTAAATGCATAAATAATTAAATGCTTAATATTTAATCTGAATAAGCTAGGATAATGTTATAGCAAATACATTTAGTGAAAGAATGAAAGAGCCACTTGTAAATATATATATATATATATATATGCATGTAACTAGTATTAATGAGTAGGACTACGTAATGTATATATATATGTGTTTATATATATATCTTAAAAGGATATGAAATTCAAGCCATCAAATTCATGCCACAATCCAAATTATGTTGATTATCGGTTAATAAGCATGCTTAATCACTCTTATGACGTATCTCACTTCATAATTTACTAATCAAGAATAATTAGATTCTCACATGAGATCTTTCTCCCTATAACAGGGATGTATGACAGAATTAGGCAAGAACATAGCACTTACCTCACAAAATTCCTAAATTACACCTCCCTTCCACCTTATCGAGGCTTGATAAACTTTGAACCCTCAATTGCATATGTGTACATATATATAACAATGGGATGGACACACAAATTTATTGTAATAATCGTCTACTCACTGTGATATCAAGAGCTAATAGGTATTTGCTTCTTCTTAAAAGTTCAACTCCTTTGCAGTCAATGTTTCTAGAGTTTCCTACTAGCACCAAACTTGCCAAATTATTACGTAGACCCAAAACAACAATTCTTAACATCTATCTAATTCAATGATAGCTTTTTAATTGATTTCTTTCATTCTATGATTCACCCACTACTCATAAAATTGCCTCTTGACTTAGCCCTTCCTATAACATTTCAAATTTATGATTTGAGTTTCAAAATCATTCTCAGGGATTAGGAATTGAAGACTTGTGTGTGATTAACATAGTTAGGAAGCCTCATTCCAAGATCCCCAGTCTCCTTCCTTCCATGTTTGGTTAGCCAAGTAGGTGCAAGACTTTAACACTCCTGTGTCACCCCTTTAAGTTGGAACAGACCGATAATGGAAGGGAAGAGCAAGAATTAATGGATTTAGCATTTAAACTAAAGGAAGAATGAAAATGGGATGCTCACTGTGGCTGCTGCACTCTCCTGGCTTGCTCACAGACAGGACGCTCGAACTAGTTGCGAGAGAGCTCGAGAAGATCCGTATAGTGCCAGGGAAAGCTTCACAGGTGAGGGAAAAAGGGAGGCAGCTCCATCGAAGAAGACGCATGCAAGTTAGCATGGAGAAAGAATTGACACGACAGAGAAAGAGGAAGTAGCAATGGGAAGAAGACCGAAGGGAATAACTAACAGGAAAAAAGGGGAAGATAAAATAAAAGGAAGAAAAAGAAAAATAAAAAAATAAAAGAAGGAAAGGAAAAAAATGAATAAAATAATAAACAACCCTTTTTTTTGTTACAATATCCACCTATAGGCTCCACTCTCTGTTAGTCTCCCTCTTATACTCTTATACTGCACCTACTACAGGAGATCTAAACTATTAAGTGGTGGTTGGGTTCACTTTATTCACATGTCAACATATGAAAATAAACAAATAAGGTATTTTTGTAGTTTGCAAAAGATATGTGTAAGTTATGTTATTTTTGTCTAAACTTATTATGGCTTTTTTCCCCCTAGAATGTAAACCCCAAGATATGTCACTTCTCAGGCCTTGATTGTTCCCTTATTTATGGCATCTAATGTTGCAACCAAGGTTGTGACATCATAAAGGATCCTAAAAATACAGCCTAGAATTAAAGTTAAAGATTTCGACACATGTGGAAGCAAGCCATTATTATTGTATTACAGTAAATAATATTAAAAAAAAGAATAAATTATACTAACTCCATATATGTGAGGCTAAATTATACATGGTATCTTTCTTGTTTTATAAATATCATTTGATTTTTTTGATATTTGATATATATATATATATATTACAAAAAATTCTTATTTAATTTATTTATGTGAATAAAAATAATTTTTGTTACAATTTGTGTCACTTCTAAAAATGAAATAACTTAACTCTTTTTAATATTATATTAAGAATAAAATTATATTATTATATAATAGATTAACATTAACTAAGTTTTCTATATTGTTATATTAAGAATAAATTACATTTTCATGTTGTGTAAGAAATTAAAATTGTCAAAGTGAGCCAATAGATTGTGGGTTAAACAGGCTTACTTGTTTCGCACATCCATTTAAATAGGTTAATAATTTTAACCCACCTCACTAGGTGGGTTAAATACCAAAAAAAAAAAAGAGCAAAAACCATTTGTTTCAATGATAAATATTTTCTAAAATCTAAACGATGATATTAAACAATTAATCCAAATTTTATATAACTAGCAAACTCCTTCAAGTTTCGATAATCAAATAAAAATAAAATTATTTAACTAGTTCAAATCTCATCAAATAATTAAAACAAAATAAAATAAGTAATGAAAAATTTCAAATTTCTTTATTAAAATTATTTGAATTTGTCTTGAAGGGTCAAATTTTTGTAGTAAAAGTTGAAATATTATACCAATTTTTAAAATGACTAAGATTAATATTTAAAAAAGGGAAAATTATGTGGATTGGCCCATATTTAAGTGGGTTGGTAACATGATTTCAAATTTATATGGATATATAAGATTTAAATCCAATTCATTAAAATAATGGGTTAAACAAATTAGTCCAATTTTTAATTTATGTTGATAATTTTATAAAAAAAATTAACTTCATTAATAAAAAAATTAAATAAAATATTTTTGTAATATGTATAACAAATTTTAAAAAATTATATGATATTTTTTTGAAAATAAAAAGTGCCAAATATAATCTAGCTTAAAATGTTAGTATAATTTAGTAAATATACTATGTAAAATACTTCAATACAAAAACTTTGAGAGAAGAATACAATAAGAGGGGAAAAATGGAGGGCCTTGCGGCCCAAATTAAAAGGGCATTTATGTCATTTAGTAAATTAGGGTTTTCCTACAGCCTCTGTGAATGTAAAACGAATAAAACCCCTGAAGTCGAGAACTGCGCGGCTTCTCCTTTCCACTGCTAACTTCGTTCTGCGTCTCAATTGAGAGCATTAGTCTCTAGAGTTGAGAGCAGCAGAAACTCCTTCTCGGAGCCATGGCCGCCACCACTACTACAACCGCTGCGCCTCCGCGTCCGCTATCCCAAAAGGAGGCTGACATCCAGATGATGTTAGCCGCGGAGGTTCACCTCGGGACCAAAAATTGTAATTTTCAAATGGAGCGATATGTCTTCAAGCGACGCAACGATGGTAAGTGTTGCATTCCAAGATCTCCCTTACCTATTCATGAATGACTCATTTTAAGCATCGAAGTTTTATATTACAGTACACTGCTAATGTGTTCATTGTTTGCTTGCCTGAACATTTATTGTTCTTTGTATTATTGTCAGGATATATTTTATTGCTAATGTAAAGGGAAAAAAGTGGATTGATAATCGATTAACTTAGAATTGTAAATTATAAGTAGCCTCGATATGGTCAGTAAAATTTTCAAGCGGTTCGTACTCCAAATCTGAAAACTAATAAATGGCCAAAGATCTGTACTTTCTGATAACCATACAGATATTTCCCTATCTTTAATCTTCATTTCATCATATATATATATATATATATATATATTTGGTAGTTAGGTTTTAGTATTTTTCTAGTGGCTTTGGTATATCCCCTGGTTTGAAAAATATGAAGGGATTGAGCTACACATGGCCTTGATATTAGTTATTAACCCATGGTGTGACAATTTTACTTGATATGTGATCTATGTGGTTCATACTGCTCAATTTGTTTGCTCTCCAAAATTTAAATCTTAATGTTATGTGTAGTGTGTGTGGTGTTTGCTTTTGTCTATTGCTAGATAACTAGGTTTTTCTATAACGATGATAGAGCACTTTAAAGTCTTGTTGATTTTAGTATTTCTTGGTGACCAGGTATTTACATAATCAACCTTGGCAAGACATGGGAGAAGCTTCAGCTTGCTGCCAGGGTTATTGTTGCCATAGAGAATCCTCAGGATATTATAGTTCAGTCTGCCAGGCCTTATGGTCAGAGAGCAGTTCTTAAGTTTGCTCAATACACAGGTGCCCACGCACTTGCTGGAAGGCACACTCCAGGAACATTCACTAACCAGCTCCAGACATCCTATAGTGAGCCTCGCCTTCTCATTCTAACTGATCCAAGGACGGATCACCAGGTACTAAATCTTTAGAATGAGAGTAGCGTCATTGGAATGGGGTTAAAAGATTTCTGTTGCAGTTTTCTTGTCGGGTTTCAGGTTTATAATTCAGATTGTAATTGATTTCTTCTTATATTTTTGTTTGTCTTGCTGCCATTTTTCTTATGGTATTGATTTATATGTAGCCCATTAAGGAAGCTGCACTTGGAAATATACCGACTATTGCCTTTTGTGACACTGATTCTCCTATGCGGTATGTTGACATTGGCATTCCTGCCAACAATAAGGGGAAGCACAGCATAGGTTGTCTCTTTTGGCTATTAGCAAGGATGGTACTGCAGATGCGGGGTACTATTCGTCCAGGGCTTAAGTGGGATGTGATGGTAATAATTTGCTGCTTCTACAACTTTATAATAGGGTAGTTGTTTTATAGCCATAGTAGATGGAATTTATTGCTAGAATTCTGTATTGTGAATGCCTCGTGCTACTCTGTAGGACTATATTCTTTGCCAATGAAATCCCTGTCATAGAGTCTCAAGTTTTACCATTTTCTTGAAGAAACTAGTCTTATCTGGAGTTTTCCTTCAAGTTTTTAGATAAGTTATCTTAACCTTTTCTTTTGTGTAGGTGGATTTATTCTTCTACAGAGAACCTGAGGAGGCCAAGCAACAAGAGGAAGATGAAGCACCTGCTGCTCCAGACTATGCTATGACAGACTTTAATGCTGCTGGCATTGCTGCTGATGCCCAGTGGCCTGCTGCTAGTGATCAGCCCTGGGCTGATACAATTGCACAGCCTATTGCGGCAGCTCCTGGTGCCAATTGGGCCGCAGATGCTGCTGGTAAGTCATTGACTTAATTATGGTTCCTTGACAATGCTAGTCTAAGGTTCATAGGTAGTTCCTTTGATAATTCTAGAATCTAGACTAATTTTAGCTTTATGGATTCTTTTGTTCTGCAATTTAATTGATCTCTGATTACTCTGGCATAATAGATTTTGTTGTCTCCTTTTCTTCTTTCTGCAACTTGTCTGCAAAGTTGCTACTGGTATCCAATTTTTGCAATATTCTAGTTAATTCCCTTAATTCCTTTGTTGCAACTGACTCCCCACTGGTTCAGCAAGAGGGAAAAAAGGAATATATGTTATGCAGTGATAAAATGAGGGCCACATGTGCTTGTTTTATCAGCATTTCAAAGTTTTTGTTGAAGATATGTATTTGAATCTTGATTAATGGAAGTCCTCCTTGCAGGAGAATGGGGTGAATCTGTTCAACCTCCACCAGTTTCTCTTCCACAAATTCCTACACCCGGAATTGAATCTGTGCCTGCCACTGGCTGGGATCAACCTTAAGGAGTTTTTGATACTGTGATGTTGTTTCGATAATTTACTCCTCCTTTCCAGAGTAAAATTGGGATCTCTTTTTTTTTTTTTTTTTCTGTTAGGACTGAGACATGCCTTGTTTCACTTGTAGTTTTGATATTGCGTCTTAAGTATATCTTGTTCTTGACGTGGTATATTCACCAGAATTTATCTTTTATAGTTAGATTTTTAAAATTGTTTGATATGGGTTTATGATTCTTGTCTAAAATATTGCACCAGGCATGCCGAATTATTATAATTGAAACTCTGTTGAAAGTGGTTAAGAGCGGAAATTCATTTTGTTGCCTAGAGGATTCTAATAGTTATTTAGTATTTTTCTTCTGTGTCTTCAGTTTCCACCTTATAATGATGGAGCTTTTATACAAGTGACAATGTGGATTATCTGATGGTCCTGTACAGGCACTGTTTGGTCTCAATAATCATAATCAGAAATGTGATTTTATTAGCCAACCAAATCGAAGTAATGTTAGATAGCTTTTTGGATTTCGAGAATAAGTCGTTTTCTAATGAGTTTCAATCCAGATAAGCAAGCTAGTACCTTGCTGAAGGAGATGGAGCTGTCAGTTATCAGGTTAACGTACCAAATAAAGTCCATGTGTATGTTTAACTTGTGATTTTCATTTTAGTCTACTGCTTTTAATTAGGCCTGTGGCACTGGTGCTACCGGTAATCACCGTAGATGGGCAAATATTTTTTTGAATTTTTCTTAAAGAAACAATGTTTATCACGTTATAGTCGATTAGACTGTCAAGGCATTTAGTTATAACAAATATTGAAGTACAATGATCCTCTTAAATTATGTATTATTCAATGGCTTGGTGCCTATTTGAAACGCTCTAACTTGCTTCTTTTGGGTCCATTCTGCCTGTTCTTTTGTTGGTTAATAAAATTAACTAGATTGGAATAGGAAGGGTTCTGGTAGTATTTAGAATAAAAAAATTATTAAACCTAATATTCAAAGTAAATATACAATAAATAATGTTGTATCATAAATTGTGGAATTATGTCTCTTGAGAAAAACGACAAACCTCAACAATATTAACTGCTCGAAGTAAAATAAGTAGAGCTGAATAAAATATATTCTAACTGCGCAACAATTAGCTGTAATCCAAGACCTCCTAGTACATCTCATTTCCCAGTCAAAAAACGTGGTCAAAATTTTCAATATGTGCAACGCACATCTACACAACATATATAACATCATTCAAGGTTTAACCCACGGTTTTTGTTCAACATACACAACAGCTAAGAAAGGATTATCTCTGCTCATCAGTGAAAATTTTTTCAATAAACAAAAAGAGGAAGTTGCACTCCCTTCATTTCAAGTACAACAAGTAGTGATATTTTACAGAGCCATTAAGCTAAGTAGTGATAATGATGGTTCTCTGTGGAGTACCAAATGGAGGTATTGTAGACTGTAGAGTTTGGTTGTACTGATCACCATCAACTTATTGGAAAAAAAAATTGAACACAACAAATGGAAGCCATAAACTGTTAAAACAGTTTGGCTCACGAACCGTTATCAAGAACGAAGATGCGAGGCAACCATGTCCAGTAAAATACTACTCGCAGAAGGAATTCAAGAAATGTTGAAGAAACTGAATATCACTCAGAGAAAATGCTGAGGAAACCGGATGAGGATGAAATGCTAAGGAACTGAAGAAATGATGAAGAACTTGAATATTACTTACAAAGGAAATGCAGAAGGAACAGATTGCATACAGGAAATTTTGAGGAAACCAAACAAATACTGCCGAAACCTATTAACACTCACCCAGGAAGCCGAACAAAAGGGCTGAAGAAACCGGGCTCAACTCACAAAGGAAGTTTTAATAAAACCGAAGAAATGTTAGGAAAAAGAATGACATGCGCAGATGAAATGCTGAGGAATCGAACAAAATGCCGAGGAAACCGAACAAATGCCACTCACAGGAAAAGCTGAGGAAACAGAATACGTACCACTCAGAGGAAAATGTTGAGGAATTCGAATGGAAACGGATCAGATGTTGAAGGAACCGAATACCAAATACGGAAACCGATCAAAACTCACTGAGGAAATCGGGAAAATGCTGAAGAAACCGAATGCCCCTCATGGACGAAATGTTGAAGTGCTAAGGAAACCGATAGGCAGCCACAGAGGAAATGATGAAGAAACCGAATACCAGATGCAGAAACCAATTAAACATTCACTGAGAAAACCGAATACCGCTCACAATGAAACCGATTACCGCTGCGTGAGGTATGCTAGGGAAACCGATTACTGCTCAGGAAAAGTGCTGAAGAAACTGAATACAGAGTCCAGAAACCGATTGCCATTCACTGACCTAAAGCCGATGAAACAGAAAACAAATGTTGAAGAAACCGAATGGAAACAATGCTGAACGAGTACCAGAAACAAGGAAAGTAGCGAAGAAAGGAAATGCTGCGGAACTAATCAGTTGAGGGTGAGTTCAATGGCATTTGATATATATATATATATAAAATTTTAAAAGATACAAGATATAAAATGAAAATAATTTTTTAATTGTTAATTTAAAAAATAATAAATAAAATTAAAAGAAAAGAAAAGATCATCTAAACGACTCTTGCGCTGCAAAACACCTATTTATCAAAAAGTGATGAGTAAATAATTCGGAAGCAGAATTGGAGCTTTCTATGATTATATAATAATATTTTTTTTAAAAAATAAAACTTCAAGATGATCGAACTGAGCTGTAATGGAATTATGTATAAAGAAAAGGATTATTTCTTTCTAAATTCAGAAAGATAAGTTATAATTTATAAAGGCCATTTTAATAGTTCGTTGTTTGCTTGAAATTTTCTTACGGTTATTTTCTAGAAGTAAGCTTAAGAGTAATATCAATTCAAATTTTATTACTTAGCTATCGTATGAAATCCAAGACTTAAGTTAATACAATTTCTAAATATAATTGAATAATGTTAAGATATATACAAAAGTACCTTTTTTGTGGGGATCAACTTCAATTTTGTCTAAAATATTTATTTAGTGTCAATTTTATCTTAATTTTTAAAATTTTTTTTTAATATCTTCTTAAATGCAAATGATGTCAAATTTCGTCCAAGGCACGTTGGTCAAGAAGTGTGTTTGAGAAGAGGTTGGCAGCCCTTTCAAGCTTTATTTGGTAGAAATGATTAAGAAAGAAAAGAAAATAAATAGTAGGAGAGAGAAAGGGGGGGGGGAAGGAAGAGAGAGTGAAACAACTATATATATATATATATATATATATATTTTATTTGATATGATAGAACAAAAAAAAAAGAGAAAAAAAAAAGAAAATAAAGAATATGTAAATAAGACATTACATTGCTTAGTTATTTTATATCTGATTAAACACATTCATTATGTACATAATATATATCACGTCTATTTGTTTATATTAATATAAATATATTTTTATTTTTATTTTTATATTGTTTACTGTTTATTTGTAATTATTTTCTATTTTCAAAATTAATTTTATATAATTTATACATAGTGTGGCATCCACAGCGCAGTATTCTCTTCAAATTCAAAACTGACAACTTTGAAATTTTTTCACTGAAAGGTGTTGATAAGAATTTCTTTGTAATGATACTTATAAAAAATAATAATAACAACAATCGTTCAAATATTTATTCAATTTAAAAATATGAAACTTACTAACATATTAATAATCAGCACCACACAAAAAAGTATAGTAATAAAAAAATTCTTATCACACTATGCTATAACTTTTTCCATTTTGGTATATTAATAAATTGCAATTGTCACCAAAGATTGGTTCAGTTAGCCCATATCTTTAGAAAAAAAAGAAAACGTTGATTCAAATTGATAAGTTCGAATTACCTTGGTCATATTGCCTTGCTTTTGAATCTTGCTATACAGTCCAGTTGTTTTATGATTTGCACTAATGAAGCAACTTTCATGTAGGCTCAATTTTTTTTTTCCAAAAAAAAAAAAAATCAATTGAATTAGATATAAAAGACATACAAGTATGTTAGATATATATATTTATTGAAAAATATTCGTAACATACTTATATATATATGTTATAATTAAGTTAGTGTACTTATCATTTATAAATTAAATCTATTTATTTTTTTTCTCTTAATCACTAGGTAGGGCAAAGAATGCTTGAATTTAACCAACACGGAAGAAAGCCCAAAAAAAAAAGTGACCCCATGATTTTAGATAATTGCCTTCTAATTCATAAGACTATATTCTTCTTAACTCAAAGATGAAATTTTTATCTTCATGAGTGGAATGGAAACTTCCAATGTTGACTTTTTTTTTTCCTTGCACACATACTGTAATGACTATCAGTTTGTCATTAACTCCAACAAATATTATGTATTCTTATGAGTTTATATTTTTTTTCTATGTGAAACTCATCACTTAAATAGTTCTCACACACTCATCTCTAAATCCTTGGTATTTAGAAGGTTTATCAAAGTAGCATCACTTTCCTTACAATGCAAAAAGAATGATCAAGCAACACTATTAGTTCCAAAGCATGCCAAAAATTGTTTGATGTTATTTTTGTCTTTTTGCAGAGACCTAGCTTGAACTAGAGTACCTGCCCAAGTTGGAACCAAATCTCTTATAGAGCCATTAAGCTCGCAGAGATAACGATGGCTATATGTAGAGTAAAACTTGAGGGCATTATAAAGTTTGTTTGTGCTAATCACCATCAACAAAGGACAAAAAGGAGGAAAAATTTGATGTATCCAACAAATGGAAGTAATAAATTGTTAAAACTTTTTGGTAGAGATAAAGGAAACCATGTTAATTTAATTACTCCTCACATTCACACAGAAAATGTTCAAGAAATTGAATATTACTCACAAAGAAAATGTTGAGGAAACCGAATGTCACTTACAAAGGAAATGCTGAGTGAAACAAACAAATGCTAAAGAAATTGAATACCACTCACAGAATAAATACTAAGAAAATGGAATACCTGTCACAAAGGAAATGCTTAGGAAACCGAATACCACTCAAAGAGAAAATGCTTAAATAATGAGAAAATTGAACAAATACTAAAGAAACCAGATACCATCCATAGGAATACTTATGTTGAGAAAACTGAACAGATTTGGATTCCTTATATTTAGTTTCTTTGCATTTAGTTTACTGTTAATGCTAAAGAAATCAATTAATAAATGTACATTAATGTGTAACCCTTTCATATCATGCCCCATGATGTTGCTTAAAGGTTCTTTTTATAATAATAATAATAATAATAATAATAATAATAATAATAATAAAAAATTACATCATTGTAACATTATGTTAACTATTAATTGGACTAATTTTATTTGGTATACATATATTGCATAATGATTAAAATTTTAAAAATACTGTGATGATGCCTTCAAATTTCAAAATCTAAGTTTTACATTGGATAGAACTCAGATGGTGTAACACCTTAATCTACTACCGCTATCTAGCCTCTCACTGGGCTCGGTTCCATATGATTTTCAAAGAACCAATACCAATCCGTGGCATTTTCACGCTATGAAATGGGGTTTTATACACTTATTATCTGCCCTGTGGGTCTTGTGAACCCATCATTCACATTCTCTACTCACATTCCATTTATACAACTCATACATAGCATAAAACAAGCCATAAGCCATGGGTATGGAGCCAAAAACCAGAAAAATGCATTTTTCTCACTTGTGCCCAAAAGTCATATTTTGGCTTTAACTTTGGAAAATCATAACTAATTATAGAAAAATGGGAATCTAGTAAACTTTAGCTTTCTGAAAATATCTAAGTGTTAAATTTACACTAAAAATAATTCCCAATCATAATCTCAGCGTTTGGACCATGTTTGACATTGAAAATAGGAAGGAGGTCTGACTATCTCTGTTTCTGGCCCAGTTTACTATCATGAAATTCGAAAATCCATAACTAAATCCATAAAAATCCAATCTGGGCACACTATACCAATTTGAAAAGCTAGAGATGTCTATTAGAGGAGAAAAATAATTATAGATCAGTTCAGTAGCCCCTACACCCCAAAAACTGATGGAACAGTAACGGAGGACGGATGGGCTCCCTGATGCTGATACAGAACTTCAGAAGGTTCAATCTCTCTCTACAGACCTTCGATTTAGGTGATTCTAGTTGGTATAGGTCACTGTAGTTTTTTAGTTTATGTGTATAAAATTTCATGACAGTTGGCCATCATTTGGTCTATGTATGACATAGATTTCATTTCTGACCTATAAGAACAGTACATGACCAATTCATTAAATTTTTCCAAATTCAACAATTCACCAAATATTCTCTAGACCTCCGAATATTACCCACTTTAGCTTCTCAAGAAGCTTTATATAAACTCTAGAGGCATGCCAAACTTCATGGCAAGAGAAGCTCATCTGGTCATACTTTGACGGAACTCACAAAATTACTGGTTTTGGCACCCAAAATAGCCAAAATGGGTCCAAATGGCCTCTCACATGTTCTAGTCACTCATGGACAAGTTTAAAAGCATAACAATAGTCTATATAATATGTTCATGTGGTCCAAATCAACATACATTCCAATCTCACTATGCTACGGGCTAAATTACACTATCACATACATTCAACAAAAGGGGCAAAACTCTCATTTCTATTAATTTGGCTATCAACATAGTTTATACATCATCTTTTCATACATTTACACTTGTTACAACCTTTACATCTCAAAAATAGTGGGTGCATATACAATGTGGCACCACTTTACAACAAAATAACCAAAATAAGCTAATATCTAGCTACACATGCTTCTAGGCTCCTTGGTGTGCACTCGGTTCTCCTTGAGCTCCACCTAGCATGTTAAGTTGGGAGGGGAAGGGGTGAGATTCAGGGAATCTCAGTAGCTCATGCACTCAATCAAGTAAGCAATCAAGGCATATAACAAGTCAAAGCATGTGAATAAGCATTTAGCCATTCTCAAACATCCAACACACGTTGTACATGCTATGGAAATCACAACAATGCCAAAAATGGGCTTTAGGGACTTTTGGTCTAGCCTCACCCGAGTTTAGGGACTTTTGGATGGCCTCACCCGAGTTTAGGGACTTTTGACTTGGCCTCACTCGATTATGAGACTTTTGGCCTTGTCTCACCCATCTCAAGGGACTTTCGGCTTTACCTCACCCATCTCAAGGGACTTTCGGCACTACCTCACCCGAGCAAATCTCATAATTCCAACACACAAGCACATTATCATCAATGCATCAAAGCAATAGCATATGGCATATTTCACATAATAAGCATATACATAAACATACAATGACTATTACATCCAAGAATGCAACAAGAAAGAGTGGAAAGAGAGCTACCTTTGGAGCCAACACTAGCTTTTCCTTTCAATTCCTCTTCTCCCTTCTTGGTTCACACCTACACCTTGATGGAGGTGCTTCACTTGAGCCTAGGCACAATCAAGAACAAGGAATTACTCTCTAGAATGTAATCTTCAGATCAAACTCTCCTAACATACCAGAACCTAAAGGTTCTCTCTCTCTCTCTAGAATGCCATCAACTATTCCTCTCTCTCAAGCTTTTAAGGTAGTGGAAACAACATTTTCAAAGAAAACAAGGAGATTCAAGGGTATTTTCCACTTTTTCCTCTTCTGACCTATGCTCAGAAACTCACTAATCTCACAACCAAAACCGTAGAAAGAGAGGGCAAACAGAGGAAAATCAGATTCTAAGGAGAAAAGAGAGAAATTTGCTTACCTTTCCCTTGTTCTCCCTCCTTCTCTTAGTCTCTCTCACTCTCCACGCCTCTTTCTCTCCTTGGGTCGAAGTCTAGGGCAAAAATGAGAGAAAGAATGAGTTGGAGCATTTAAAGGTGTCTAATTCTCGCCTTTTACTCTCTTCCAGACTGACCCTCGCTACGACGAAAATTAACCTTCTCTATAGTGAGCTCGTGTTATCTAGCTTCGCTATGGTGAGGTGTAACCTTCGCTACGGCGAGCTCGTATCAGTTCCCTTCGCTATGGCGAGATTTGACCTTCACTATGGCGAGATTTGACCTTCGCTATGGTGAACTCGCGTTAGTTCCAGACCTCACTTTCGCCATGGCGTACGCTACAGCGAGCTGCCCCCTGGTTTCTGTATGGACTACTGCCCGCACTCGCTATAGTATGGACTTCTATATTTATACCTTGTACCTTGTATCATTCAATTTCAATAGTATAAAGTTTTTTCTCCTTGCTTGTGGACGTAGGTCACATTGGCCGAACCACGTTAATTTTCTGTGTCATTCTTTCTTTTCTCTCTACTTTCTTAATACTGCCAATTCATAACAATTAGTATCAGAGCCTTGGTACTTGGCTAGGCATTTGGCTTAAGTTTTTTTTTGGCTGAAAGAAGATGACGTCTCATAAATTTGATATTAAAAAATTCAATAGGTCGAATGATTTCACATTGTGGAAGGTAAAGATACAGGCAATTCTGGTTCAGCAAGGGTGTGCGGCGACGATAGATGAAGAGGGAAGGTTGCCCGAGAGTTTGAAAGTTGAGGAAAGGGCGGAGATTTTGGCGAAAGCTCATAGCGCCATTCTATTGAGTTTGACGGATGAGGTTTTGAAGGAGGTTGTAGTCGAGACTTTTGCGGCTTCATTATAGAAGACATTAGAAAGCAAGTACCAGAAAAAATCCCTGACGAATAGGTTATATTAGAAGCAGCGGTTATATACCCTCAGAATGTTAGAAAGTACACCGGTAAGAGATCATGTTGACAATTTTAACCGAATTATTTTAAATCTTCAAGGGGTCGGGGTTAAAATTGAGGAAGAGGACCAAGCAATAATTCTTTTATACTCGTTGCCTAATTCATATGAAAACTTTATTGACACGATGCTTTATGGGAGAGACACTATCTCGGTTGGTGATGTAAAGGATGCTTTATAATCAAACGAATTGAAGAGGAGGGTGTCTGGGTCCCGTGAGGAAGTATCAGATATGGGTTTGGTAGTGAATAGAGGCAGGAGCAAGGAAAAAGATAAAGGTAATCGAAGTAAGTCCCGTTTGAAGTCAAGGTCCAAGGGGCAACTACGGTGCTTTACGTGTAAGGAAAATGGGCATTTCAAGAAGGATTGTCCACAGTGGAAAAAGGAATACAATCAGAAGGAATTAAATAGTAAGGCAAATGCCTCAGTGGTTCAGGACAGTTCAGATGAAGGTGATGGTGGAGATGTTCTGACGGTTAGTACCTTAAATTTTGCAAATACTTGGGTCATGGATACTGGAGCTTCTTATCATATGACTTTTACAAAGGAGCTGTTTACTTCTTTTGAGGAGTGAAGAGACAGTGTGAAGTTGCAAGATGATCAGGAGCTTAGTATTGAAGGTAGTGGGTCAGTACAGGTAAAAATATTTGATGGTATAGTTAAAATATTTGATGCATGGTATGTTCCTGTGCTATGAAAAAATTTCATTTCTCTGGGTGCCTTGGACAAGCAAGGATACAATGTTTCTGGCAAGGGTGAACAGCTAAAGGTTTTTAGAGGTACTCTGGTGGTAATGAAGGACAGACTTCAGCATGGGGTCTATATACTCATTGGAAACTCGGTAATAGGCACTATGGTAGTTTCTAGTTTTTTAAAGAAGAACAATGATCAAACAGAGTTATGGCATCGACGACTAGGGTATATGAGTGAGAAAAGACTAGCAATATTGCGAAAGCAGGGGTTGTTAGAGGGCGTGGAAACTGAAAAATTGAAGTTCTGTGAAACTTGTGTCGAGGGCAAGCAATGTATAGTCAAATTTAGTTCAGAAAAACATACCTCCACTGATATCCTTGAATATATACATTCAAACTTGTGAGGTCCTTTTCCAATTGAGTCTTATAGAGGGTGCAGATACTTTATGACATTTATTGATGACTACTCCAAAAAGTGTGGGCGTATTTGCTGAAGAAGAAGGATGAGGTATTTGGGAAGTTCAAGGAGTAGAAGACTATGATTGAGAAGCGTACGTGGAAGCAAGTCAAGACATTCAACACTGATAATGAGTTAGAGTTCTGCAATACACCATTTGATGAGTTCTGTAAGAAAGAATGTATAGTGAGACACCACATTGTACAACATACACCACACAACAAAATAGTGTAGTAGAGTGGATGAACCAAACACTTCTACAGCGCGTAAGATGTATGCAGCTAAGTGCTAATATTCCTAAGCAATTTTGGGTTGAAGCAATTAACATTGCAACCTATCTAGTGAATAGATCTCCATCAACTGCAATTGATCTGAAGATTTCACAAGAGGTGTGGTACGGTACACCTTCGAACTATTCTGGTTTGAAGATATTTGAGTACCCGGCATATGCTTATGTGAATGATGGTAAACTGGAGGCGAGGGCAATGAAGTGCATATTTCTAGAGTATGCAACTAGTGTGAAGGGGTATAGATTGTGGTGTATAGAACAGGACAGGACCTCGAGATTCATTATTAGTAGAGATATGACGTTTGATGAATCTGCTATGTTCAACTAGAAGGAGAAACTTGATGATCTTGCAGAAAAAGATTTGGGTGTTAATCAAAAGGTGAAATTTGAGGTAGAGACCTCAAGGACAAATAAGAGCTCTGTAGACCAACCTGGAGATTTGCAGGAAGAGCAGCAGAGTATAGCAACAAAGAGAGGAAGAAGAGAAAATAAAAGACCTGTCAGCCATGCAGACTATGTGAATTTTATTGATACTAACCTTATTACATATGCACTAACGGTGACAGAAAGCATTGATGCTGAGGAGCCGCAGTCCTACAAGGAGGCAGTCTAAAGTAAGGAGACAACTGACTAGTTACTAGTTATGAATAAGAAAATTCAGTCCCTATCAAAGAATGGGACATGGGAGCTAGTACCTTTACCAAAGGGTGTAAAGCCTGTAGGATGCAAGTGGGTATATAAGAAGAAGGAAGGTATTCCTGAAGTTGAGCACGCAAGGTTCAAGGCGAGACTTGTAATGAAGGCGTTCTCACAAAAGGAGGGCATAGACTACTGTAAGGGAGCTTATGAATGCCATGAATGGGGTTAGATATATATGGTATTACAACTACCATGAAGTATTCTCTCCAATTGTGAAGCATAAGACCATTCGGGTTCTTCTAACCATAGTAAGTGTGCTTGATTTGGAGTTGAAGCAACTTGATGTGAAAACGATGTTCTTACACGAGAATCTAGAAGAGGACATCTACATGACTCAGCCTGAGGGGTTTCAAGATCCTGAAAAAAAAAGAGTATGTTTGCCTGCTAAAGAAGTCCTTGTATGGCTTAAAGCAGTCAACCAGGCAGTGGTACAAGAGGTTTGATGCTTTCATGGTTTCTAAAGAATTTACTCGTAACCCATTCGATAGCTGTGTGTACTCCAGGAAGTTGTCAGATAATTCTTAGATCTACTTGTTACTGTACGTGGATGATATATTGATAGCGGCAAATAATAAGGTTGAAATCAACAAGTTAAAAAAGTTACTAAGTAGTGAGTTTGAGATGAAAGATCTAAGTGCAGCTAAGAAAATCTTAAGTATAGAAATTTGGAGGGATCGAAAAGCATGTTGATTGTATGTGTCACAACAGAAGTATATTGAGAAGGTGTTGTGATCTTTTTAGATGGATCAAGCCAAGCCTGTGAGTACCCTATTGGCAGCATATTTCAAATTGGATGCTAGTACACTATTCAGCACAGATGAGGAGAAAGACTACATAAGTGGAGTCCCTTATGCTAGTGCAGTTGGGAGTCTGATGTATGTGATGGTATACATAAGACCAGACTTAGCCCATGCAGTTAGTGTTATGAGTAGGTTCATGGGAAATCTAGGGAAGATTTATTGGGAAGTAGTAAAGTGGATCATGCGATACTTGAGAGGTATAGTTAATGTTTGTCTAGTTTATGGTACTGATGGATTTGCTAGTGGATTAGTAGGTTATACAGATTCAGATTATGGTAGAGACCTTATGAGATGGAAATCGTTGATATGCTATATCTTCACCTTACATAGATGTGCTGTTAGCTGAAAATAACTTTGCAGTCTACAGTTGCTTTGTCGACCACTGAGACAGAGTACATGTCCTTGACCGAGGGAGTGAAGGAAGCAATATGGTTACATGGCTTGATTGGAAACCTGGGATTGAAGGTTCAGATACCTGAGATGTATTGTGACAGTCAAAGTGCGTTGAGCCTAACAAAGAATCCAATCTACCATGAAAGGTTTAAGCACATAGATGTTAGATTGAATTTCATCAGGGATGTCTTAGAAAATAAGGTGGTCACCATAGAGAAAATACCAATAGCAGAGAATCCAGTAGACATGTTAACAAAGCCATTTCCTATTAACAAGTTTAGGCATAGCTTGGACCTGGTGCGAGTATAAGCAGCATGAGACCCTATGAGGCGTAATAGCAGGGAGATGTTCGAATCAGATGTCTAGAGATTTTAAGTCAAGGTGGAGAATTGTGATAATGCTTTCAAATCTCAAAACCTAAGTTCCAAATTGGATAAAACTCAGATAGGAAGGGAATTCCTCATATATAAAAGAGAGGACAAGTCCCACATCGAGTAGAATTGAGTTGGGAGTGTGATTGTTTATGTATATAAAGAGGGCTTTTACATTTATACATTGTACCTTGTATCATTCAGTTTCAATAGTATAAAGTTTTTTCTCCCTACCCGTGGACGTAGGTCACATTAACCGAACCACGTTAATTTTCTATGTCATTCTTTTTTTTCTCTCTACTTTCTTAATACCACCAATTCACAACAAATACTATTTATCATTTGGTTGTACTAATCATCATCAACCTAAATAATGATGATCAAGTCAAACAATTCTCTTTCATTTGTGGTAGCTCTCAGATTCTCTCCTACATAAGTGTTTTCTTTTCCTTTTAGTTTTGGGAGGTGTGAGTGTTATCTCTGGTTTTTGATTAGTATGGAGATTGATACAGAAGATGGAAGCAATGATCAAAATAATAAAGAGTTTCAGACATATGTAAATTGGAATGCGAGAAGGGTTAAGTAGAAGGCAAGGGGTGCCCTTGTGGGGAAGCTGATTATGGAGAAAATGCTAAATAGAAACACTGTCATAACAATGATAAGGAAGGGATGGAATCTTCATGAAGGATTGTATATCCTGGAGGTAAAAAATAATACATTCATCTTTAGGTTTAACTAATCTAAAGAATAGGATAATGTAAGATCCTCAAATTAGTTAAGAGAAATTATGGAAATTGAAGACTTAATTTAAGAAAATAAAGAATTAAGGAAAATTATGACAATTAAGAATTTTTAAAGAAAATAATTATTTGGACATTTTGAGACAAATAATCATTATTTGGTTATTTTAGCAAAAAATAAATTCAATTGTAGAATTTAAATTTTATTTGGGTAAAATTAATTAGAAAAGCTATACAAAATTAATTTAGAGCCTAATAATTTGTGACATACAGAGCCACCAGCGGTATTGTCCAGCACCTGTGGCTAGCACCACACAACACTGGGTTTGTCCTTTCCCTTCTGATCCTTCATCTCCTTCGGGAAAAGCGCGCCGTTGGTGGGGAGGGATTCTCCCCCACTTATATGCACCTTTGCCCCAGATCTCCTACTCGATGTGGGACTTCACATAATTAATTTATCATTGCTAAAAGTAATTTTTAAAGCCTAAATTATTTATAAATTGAGACCCAACCTAATTTGACTTAGTGGATTAAAGCCCAATACCCAAATATAAACCTGATTAGGCAAAAATGCTTCTAAGATAGTCACACACTAACTAACACCCTAAGAGAAATATTGTACACCTTATTTTCACATGCTAAAATTTTGGACAGCCATTCTAAAAGAGAAAAATGTAGAAAAGCCAAAGGGGCTAAGATTTGCTACTTCCAAGCTTTGATCTTCTCATTTGGAAGGAGATTTAGTTGATGTGAATATTATGAAAGTTGTTCCTTTCATCTTCCTCTTCATTTTGGTCAAATTAATTTTTCATTTGGTGAATTTTTATTCAAATACTAGATCTAAAACTTTGTGTTTTTGAATGTTTCTTGCATAATTTTCAAAGCTTGAAGCTAGAGGAACTATTAAGTAAGTATTCTCCTCTATTTTGATGTTTAATATGCTAAAAATTGACACTGATTTTTATTTTAGGCTATGTTGATGTGTGAAAATTAGGCAGGTTATGGTAACCTATTGTTGTCTTTTGGTTTTAAGGTCTTAAATTAGTTTATTTAACCTAGTGGAAATTTGGGTAAGTATTTTCTAAATGATTCATGATGTTTTGATTAAGTGGGTATGTGACCCCTTTGGAGGATGATGGCTAAATCAATGTTTTGGCTTATCTAAGATTTTAGGTGTTTTTAGTACTTATTAATAGCTGTTGAAAAAGTTGAAAAATTCAAAGTAAGGTAATAGAAGCTTTCAAATGCCATGTATATATTTAATGTTAATCATATGTTTGCTTGTATATAAATTTTTTGATAAATGATGAGTTTGACTAGTTGTTTCTGAACCATGATTGTATTATCATATGGAGTTGTAATCATGCTTTTATTTATGCATTGTGCTATGATTGTACACCAAGTTGTGATCATTACTCTTTGGAATGTACCAAACTGTGATCGAGCTCAATAGGGAGCTTTGCTGTGATGACCCTAACTTCTGCCCATCGTAATTAAGGTTAAATACGTGATTAATAATCATAAATTTGGGGTTACAAGACATTACAACTAACTACATTTAAAAAATATCAAGAAATTTGAACCTTAATATTATTAGAGTCATCAACTATATAATTACAAACACTGAGTACATCAGGGAGACAAACATTCATTTATAAGCCTTTAATTCTATTACCCATTAATTTCGACTCACAAGAATCTTCTACCAATGTTTCTAAGTCATCCCTTGGGGTTACCATATGAAAAACTAAGATTTCTAGGTTAGAATGAAAGTTTGGGACCATTAGCCACGGCTAAATGCCCTTGTGCAGCAGCTAATTACTCTCGGGTTCACTTTTTATCACCGCGGCGAGTTGGAGCTCCGCCGTAGCTAATTCCCATTTAGCTGCGGCTAATTCCTCTCTGGAATGCCTGACCCAATTTCACAAAAGTTCGCCGCAGCTAATTCCCATTTAGTCGTGGTGTATTCCCCTCTAGACGACTTCCAGTTTTGCCTCTCCCATTTTGCCATGTCTAATTCCACATTTCGCCATGGCGAATTGCTCTCTGGTACTCTCTCTGGGTAACTTTACCTCTATTGGCCGTAGTGAAATGCCTTCTGATCCTACAGTTCCTAAAATCTTACCTCATACTTTCCACTCTCTATCTAAAGACTCTCTAGGGCCACTCTCCCACTTGTTATGAGATTCTAATAGCATTTATCTAGCTGATTTACCCCAACCATTATATCATTACCCATCTAACATTTAAATGTGGATTTTTCTACTCATCCATTAGTCTTATATCAGCAAATTTATAAATTTCCCACAATGGTCATTCAATCATATTTTCATTGGATATTCATGCATCACTAGTTCAAGTCTACAAACAAAATATCATATGATTCCATTATTCAAATAGTCAGTCATATCATAGGTTCACAAACTATAAATAGTGTCAAAGCTCATACATCCATCAACAACTAATATAAAGCCTATTTCTCAACAGTTACATTTTATGTTATCAAAATATAAACTCCTACACTTGGCAGTATAGATACATGATGATGCTATACAAAGGTTAACAAAATTAGTATATACTCTATTCCACTCGCACCAAGTGTAGCTCCCCACACTAGGCCTCATCTCATGAATGTTCATCTACTTACTTGCCCTTATCCTTACCCGAAGAACCTTAACTTGAAATGTTTAATCCCATGAAATGGGGTGAAATACAAATTTCAGTAACTAAGGCAATTTCATCATATATTCCAGTTTAATTAACATATATGCATGACTTTACATAAGCATCAGAAAACATACCAGTCATATCAGTAAATGAAATAATTAGGCTATCATAATTACTATCCTATACTAGCAATCATATTTTCACAAGTTAAAGGCCAATAACACTGGGAGAGGCCGGTCTACGGTATCTACTACCCATTGAGCACATCCAGGGCTCAGTGCATCTGGGGTTTGATCATAACCCGGTGCTTGATCGAAGCACATGTATGGGTGGCAGCCGCACTACAACTCTACTATGGACTCACAGGGTCCAATCACACATAACAGATAGCTAACCAATTTATTTAGCATTTCAAATCATTCATATATAGCAAATATGAAATTAAAGCAGATATATGCATGGAATTAATATAGTTCGGGTTACCTCACTTGTAGACAAGTTGAGAAGTTACAGCAATACCAAAATCCTCCTAAAATCACAATATCAGAAAATGTTCATTTTTTATCAGTTCATTACTATCTCATTCATCATTTGTGGCAATAACCCAATGCTCAAAGAATTAAGTTACTAATAGTTATCTAAGGGATACCTACCCAATTATCAAGAGCCTCAAATTTTGGATTTTATCTTCCCTAGACCAAAAATATCAATATATTATTCCAAATCACAGGAAAATTCGCATAAAATTAAGGTTTATACTATAAGTCTACTACGGGGGTTTCAAGCTAGCAAAGAAAGCATCAAAATAGAGAATTTATATTTACCTAACAACACCCTCAGCCCCAACTTACGAAATTTCACCAAGAAAAACCCAAACAACAACATTTCAGATTTTGGGTATGATGAAAATGCTCTAATTGAAAAACTAATCAAGCCAAAATGAAGAGAAAGAGAAAGTGATTAAGTTATACAACTATTACCTTGGCTGAATCTTGCTCTAGAAATGGGAAATTGTAGATTTCTTGCCCTAAACCCTAGCCTTCTTTCAAACCTTCAAATTTCTCTTTATGTTTCAGCAAAATGGGGAAGGGGCTGAAGTCTTTAGGGTTTTAGTTAAGTTAAGTTGGGTCTAATGTGGGTCATAAGCTGACCCAACGGTCCAATAGTAAGTGGGTTCTGATTTACACCTTGTTGGGGCAGCTCTAATGTGTAGGGCTACAGAAATTCAATTGGGTCAGACCAAGTTTGAAGGACTCAATTGATTTAGGTCTACCTAAGGGTTATTGGGCTAATTACAAGGGTTTATATAAGTTGGGTCTTAGGTTTCTGATCCATTAAATTAAATTGGGCCATCACTAGGTACTATCTCTTGGGCCAAGCTTCACAATAAGGGTTGGGTTTGCACTTAAAATCCTTGGGCCCCTAATAGTTTCTAATCATGGCCTATTTGATTTAATTTGGGTCTAGATGGGGTTTCTAATTCAATTAAATCTTAAACTCATATTAATAATTTATTTCTCTAAAATTCTCATTCACCTAACTTGTCCAATTATTCTATATTAATTATTCTTAATTAACCCAAATTCATGATTAACACCTTAATTAATTTTGGGGTGTTACATTTGCTATAATCATGCCCCTCCCTTTTGTTTTCGATCAATAACATGTTGTATGTAATTACTAGTTTGAGAGTAATCACTTGTACTCAAACTTGTTCATTTGGAAATGTTCATGTTATATCTTGTTATTTTTCTTTTTGTTGAGCATTAATTTGATTAAATTGTATATATAAATGAAATTTCTCTAGGTTATTAGAATTTTCATCTTATTTCAATTTTAGGTTAATATTTTTAGATGAAGGTTCTTTCAATAAGGTTAAAGAAAAACTATTAAATGTCAATCCCTTACTCACCTTATGTGAGATTTTGCATTTGGACATTTTGGTTCAATTACAGATGCTATTCTTTTTGTATGCAAAACCTTGTATAGCATTATATTGCATTCATATATTACCAAATATAGATAATTTGATATTCTAAAATTCAAGGTGGATCTTATAGGATAAACCTTAATTTATGCCTAACATGACAATTTTATTTGTAATTAACTAATTATGACTTGCTATGGTTATATGATAGGTCGTTTTATCAAGTGATGAATTTAGTTATGGTATTTGCTTTTAATGTTGGCCTTGTTACTATCAAATGGAAAATTATGTTGTTATATAAGGTGAAATGCTAATAATAATCTTGAATAATTGTAGTTCTAGGTTTGGTTGTGGTATATAAGCCTTAGGAATGTTTATTTGATGTCTTAGACATGTGAAATGTGTAGTTGAATTATCTTTTCGTAATACTATACCTTACTTTGTTGTTATGAATCATTAATTTGGTGATTTTAGGATATGGTATGGTCATATTTTAGGTTAAGGTTGTTTAAAGGTTTTGAGTCTTTGGATAAACTTAGTTTGCCAATTAAAACTTACTTAAAGTAGTTAGATGAATTTAAAAGTTGTACTTTGGAATTTGGAGTTATCATTTGATGCCAATCCCCTTTATTTTACTATCATAAAGAGGTCTAGTGTTTGTTACATAGAAGTATAGTTTGGTTTTGGTTAGTTTTAATTCTAAATTTATATAAGTAATGGTTATAGGAAGCTAAACTATTATAAAATCTTGCTTTTTAGCCTTTAAAAATTCTAAATTCAATTAGAGAGTGGTACCAATTTGGTGGATGGCTTATTTAAGCTTGTAGGGGTCTAAATAGTATTTGAGTCACAACTCAGCCTTTCACATTGTGGCTAAAATGGGTAAGATCACCTTTAGAGGGAAACTGCACCACAACTTAACTTTTTTAGTTGCAATGCAACTTGTGAATTTAGCGAGAAAATAGCTCAGGAATGATTTATGTCATAACTCAACTATTTTAAGTTGTGGTGAAGCTTTCCCAAGTTGTAACATAAAAAGGGCATTTTGGTGTTTTAAAGGTTTCCAAAATCAAATTGAGTCACAATTCAACTATTTAAAGTCATGGCTTGATTCCTAAATTCCTTATGTAATTTCTTAAAGCTTATTTACTTTATGTTATTGATGAATATGGGTCAAGAACTTAACTTATACTTATTTTAATCCTTCAAAAATGTATTAAAGAGAGACAATTAGGCTTAATGGAGATTATAAAGTTAAGTGAACATAACGTTTTTTATTTGATTTCAATAGTGTAACTTGTTGAACCAAAGTTTTAATTTCTTGATATTTTTGTATCTTGGTAATTCATTAACGAATTTTATGTATAAATTACAATTTATTTAGAATTTAACTAAGTGATTTGTCATGATTAGAAACTAGGGATGTTATAAATAGGATTCTAAGAGGACGGACATGGTCAATTTAGGGGAGTTTGTTGAATGTGTAAAAATTCTTAGAATCAATGTTATTAAACTCAGATCAGACTGGCTGATTTAATCGAAAAACTGGTGAACCAGCTATCTGCCTAGTCCGGAACAATCTTAGAATCGTTCAAACTTTGTCAAGAACCAGGTTGGACTGGATGATTTTGGATGAAATTGGCATTGAATTGGTAGTTGGACCAGTCTGCAACTTTCTAGAATAATATTTCACAAACCTAGCATTATCGTGTCTCGAACTCGCGTGGGTCCACCATCAAAGCTGCAGCGCCTCCATTAAGCCAAAATGCATCGTCAATCTTATTGGGCAATATTTAATATAAGTTCTTATTCATTGTTCTATTTTACCAAATCAAAATGATAGCCACACATCTCGAACCCATTCCCTTTATTAAGCTTGAGCAATTCCAACCACTGATCCAGGCTACACATTTAGACTTATAATACAATATTTAATATAAGATCTTTCTTATTATTCTATTTTAGCAAAGTAAAATATCCAAAATTGATTCAACCCTTGACCATAGATGTGGTAACCAATATGGTTTCCATTAAACTATTATTGTTGGCTTATTTAAAATTATAAAGTTTTAATATAATAGATAACAAATAAAAATAAAAATTTATATAATTTCTGTTAAAATTATGTAAATATGTTTTAAATAAATTAAAAATTAAAAATTATGTTATGTTTGATTTATTTTTATTTATAATTAATCATAAAATATTTTAAATTTTATTATCTTAAATTTTTAATACATACAATAATATATATATATATATATATTTAATTATTACCAGTTCGATCACGATTCGACCAAGGAACCATGAATCATTAACTTCATCAGTTCAATAACCGGTCAGTTTTAAAAACATTGGTTAGAGTTCATGGTTTTTAAAAAGGTTGATTTTGATTATTGCCCATTCTAGATCTAGTTTCACAGTCTACCTCTGGAAGCAATGGATTATAAGAATGTGATGAGGCTACCCTTGATAGTAAGAGATGTGGTAATGGTAAAAATCTTGTTATAAAAGGTAAGATGTTGAGTAGTTTTATCAGGGTTAAGTGTGACGACCTTAACTTCTAATCCTGGTAATTATGGTTAAATACATGATTATTAATTAATGATCAAGGTTTGGAGTCATTGCAATTAATTACTTTAATCAAATATAGGTAAATTTGATCTCTCATGTTATTAGGGCCATCAACTAGACAACCATAGATGGGAAATGTATAAAAGGGTTTGTACCATCATTAAGGGTTTGTGATTCATCTATCTATCGATTTCAACACACAAAAACTTCCCACAAGTGTTCCTATATCATTTCTTAGCATTAGCATTAAAGAAATTAAGGTTCCTAGGTCAAAGGTAGGAGTTTAGGGACCTGTGCCATGACCTAAAATCTTCCCGCCGGACTAAGTTAGGTCCTAGAGCTCGAAAAATAAGTTTTTAACTTTGCACCGCGGCCCAGACCTTTTGCGCTGCGGCTAAGTTACTCTCGAGAATCACTGGGTAACTTTCTTGACTTTCGCCGCGGCGAGTTGGATTTGCGCCGTGGCCAACCTATGTGGTGCCACAGCGAATTTTGCTACTGTATCCTCCTTAATTAATTTCCTCGACTTGTGCCATGGCAGGACTTATTGCGTTGCAGCGAGGTTTCATTCTGTCACCCTCCTGAGCATTTTTTTTTCACTCTGTGTCGCGGTAAGATTCCTTAAAATCTCATAAAACGGGGTGAGATACAAATCTCAGTAACCAAGGCAATTCCATCATATAATCCAATTTAATTAGCATATATGCATGAATCAAAATCAACATCAGAATCATATCAATCATATCAGTAAATGAAACAATTAGGCTATCATGATTATTATCCTATACTAGCAATCATATTATCACATGTTAAAGGCCATTAACACCGGGAGAGGTCCGTCCACGGCACCTACTCCCTATTGAGCACAACTAGGGCTCAGTGTATCTGGGGTTTGATCATAACTCGGTGCTCGATCGAAGCATATGCACCGGTGGCAGCCGCACCACAACTCCCCCATGGACTCACAAGGTCCGATCATAATACAATAGATAGCCAACCAATTCATTCAGTATTTCAAATCATTCATATACAGTAAATATGAAATTAAAATAGATATATGCATGGAATTAATGTAAACCCCGGTTACCTCACTTGTAGACAATTTGCAACAGCCACCAATGGTACAAAAATCCTTATAACCATAGTATCAGAAAATTATCACTCTAATTCATCATTAATAGTAGCAACAAGTACCCAAAGAATTTAAATGCTAATAACTACCTAAATAACACTTACCCAGTCACCACAAATCTCCAAATTCGGATTGAGCATGTCCTCTACCAGAAACTTCAATATACCACTCAAATTCTTAAGCAAATTCGTACATAATTAACACCTATACTATAAATCAACCATAGGGGTCTTAAACTAGCAGAAAATATACTAGAATGGATAGTTTACACTTACCTAATGCCAGCCCTAGCCTCAACCTACGAATTTCCTCTAGAAAAACACCAAATAACTTTATTTCAGAATTTGGGTATGGTGAAAATACTCCAAATGAAAAACTAATCAGGCCAAATTAAAGAGAAAGATGAAGGGATTAAGTTGTATAACTATTACCTTGGTTGAATCTTGCTCTAAATGTGAGGAAATATGGAATTATGCCAAGAACCCTAGCCTCTCCTTCTTACCTCTGAATTTTCTTTGTGTCTTTGTGTTTTGCAGAATTGGGGAGATGGCTGGTCAGTTTTTAAGGTTTTAGTTAGGTTAAATTAGGTCAAATATGGGTCATGGGTTGCTCCAAGGGTCCAACTCCTAATGGGTTTCAGATTTGAGCTTGTTGGGCCATTTTTAAAGTGTTGGGCTGCAGAATTTTGTTGGGCCAGATTTAGTTTTAAGAACTCCATAGTCTTGGGTCTGCACAAGGTTTATTGGGCCACTTATAAGAGTTTATGCAAGGTGGATCTTGGGCCTCTATCATATAAAATTAGATTGGGCCTGCACCTAACTCATTGGGCCTCTATTAACCTCTTATCATGATTTATTAATTTGGGCCTAGATGAGGTTTCTATCCTAATTAATTCTCAAACCCATATTAATAATTTATCTCTCTAAAATTTCTATCCACTAATTTGCCCAATTATCCTCTATTAATTATTCTTAATTACTCTAAATTTATGATTAACACCTTAATTAATTTTTAGAGTGTTACATTCTTTCCTCCTTTTAGAAATTTTATCCTCAAAATTAGACATACTTTACTCAAATAATGCAGGATAATCCTTCCTCATCACTTCTTCTATTTCCCAAGTTGCTTCATCCAGAGTAAGTCCCTTCCATACTACCTTTACTAAGAGGATGTCCTTATTACGCAACTGTTTGACTTTTAAGTCGACAATCCTTTCCGGTTCAATCACATAAGACAAATAATCTTGTAGATACACATTCTCATACTCAATGACATGCAAAGGGTCCGGGTGGTACTTTTTCAGTTGGGACACATGGAGCACATCATGCAATCTGGCCAGGTTTGGAGGTAAAGCAACTCTATAGGCCACGGGTCTTATCCTTTCAAGGAACTGGAAAGGACTAAGATAACGAGGACTGAGCTTTCTTGTCCTGATAGACCGTCCTACACCCGTCACGGGAGTAGCCTTAAGGAACATATAGTCTCCTACCTCAAATTCTAAGGGTCTCATTCTCTTATCTGCATAACTTTTTTGCCTACTCTAGGTAGCTAACAATTTCTTTCTGATGAGTTATATTTGGTGGGTGGTTTGGTCCACTATTCTGGACTTAAGAGACTCCTCTCACCCAGCTCTACCCAACACAAGGGTGACCGACACTTCCTTCCATAAAGTGCCTCAAATGGTGCCATCTGGATACTGGAATGGTAACTATTATTATATACAAACTCAGCTAAAGGCAAGTACACATCCTAACTCCCTTTTAACTCTAGTACACTCGCTCTAAGCATGTCTTCAAGGGTCTGAATAGTCCTCTCGATCTATCTGTCAGACTAAGGATGATAGGCAGTGCTAAAATTAAGACTAGTACCTAAAGCTTCTTGTAGAGACTGCCAAAATTTTGATGTAAATCTTGGGTTTCTATCTGACACAATGCTATTAGGAACACCATATAATCTTACAATTTCACGAACATACAGTTGAGCTAGTCTATCTAGAGGATAAGTAGCTCTAATAGGTAGAAAATGGGCAGACTTCGTCAATCTATCCACAATCACCCAAATAGCATCATAACCCGAGGATGTTCTAGGCAAACCTATCATAAAATCCATAGATATACTATCCCATTGTCATTCTGAAATCTCTAAAGGGTGTAACAAACCTGCGGGTCTTTGGAGCTCAATCTTAACCTTCTGACAAATTAGACACCTAGCAACAAACTCTGCTATGTCTGACTTCATTCCAGGCCACAAAAAGCTCTTCTTTAAATCCCTATACATCTTAGTGGTGCCCAGATGAATGGTGTACCTACTCTTATGAGCTTCTGACAACACTAAATCTCTCAACTCTTCATCTTTGGGTATGCACACTCTACCCTGGTACCTCACTAACCCATCTTCGGAAAGGTCAAAATCTTTGACCTCACCACTCCCTAGTTGCTCTCTAATTCCTCCTAAGTAAGCATCTAGCTCTTGGGCCTCTTTAATCCTCTTTTTAAGGTCATTTTCTGTCCTCAATTCTCCCAGAAGAAGACTACTAGGGTTCATTGAAATTGATAAATTCAAATCTCTCATCTCCTCAATCAACCTTTGCTATCTAAGTATTATCATTGCCATGTGAATAGATTTCCTACTTAAGGCATCGGCGACCACATTCGCCTTCCCTGGATGATACTTTAAGAAAAAATCATAGTCCTTAAGAAATTTCATCCACCTCCTTTGCCTCATGTTCAACTCTTTTTGATCAAACAAGTACTTCAAACTTTGTGATCACTATACACCTCAAATTGGGCACCATAGAGGTAGTGCCCCCAAATTTTAAGGGTAAAAACTACAGCTGCTAGTTCCAGATCATGGGTAGGGTAATTCTCCTCATAGGGTCTAAGTTGTCTAGAAGCATAGGCTATCACCCTACCTTGTTGCATTAAGACACACCCTAATCCCTTCTTAGAAGCATCATTATAGACTGTGAATGTCTCTTTAGGGTCAGGTATCACTAGCACAGGTGCGATGGTAAGCCTATCCTTAAGCTGCTGAAAGGCATTCTCACATTTAGCATCCCATACAAATGATTGGTCCTTCCTAGTCAATTTTGTCAAAGGCATGGCTAACTGAGAAAATCCCTTAATGAATCTTCTATAATAGCCAGCTAGACCTAAGAAGTTATGGATTTCAATCACCGTTTTAGGTCTTTCCCAATTTAGTACCGCCTCTACCTTGCTAGGATCTACCGCTACCCCTTGTTCTGATATCACATGACCTAGGAATTTGACCTCCCGTAACCAAAACTCACACTTGCTCAACTTAGCATACAACTTATGCTCTCTCAAGGTTTGAAGAACTATCATAAGATGCTCTTCACTACTTTTAGAGTAGATAAGAATGTCATCAATGAACACTACCACAAATCGATCAAGATAAGGCCTAAAAATCCTATTCATGTAATCTATGGAAATGGCAGGGACATTGGTTAACCCAAAAGGCATAGCTAGGAATTCATAATGGCCATATCGAGTCCTAAAGGCAGTTTTAGGTACATCCTCAGCCTTGACTCTAAGTTGGTGATATCCCGATCTAAGGTCAATCTTTGAAAAGACCGACGCTCCAGCTAATTGGTCAAGTAAGTCATCAATTCTAGGCAAAGGGTATTTATTCTTGACGGTCACTTGGTTCAATTGCCTATAATTAATGCAAAGTCTAAGGCTACCATCCTTCTTCTTGACAAATAACACTGGTGCTCCCCATGGAGACACACTTGGCCTAATAAACCCTTTCTCAAGTAACTCTTCTAATTGACTCTTTAACTTAACCAACTCAGCAGACGCCATTCTATACGGGGCCTTAGAGATTGGACCAGTACCGGGTATTAAATTAACAGAAAATTATAACTCTCTCTTTGGAGGTAGTCCACTAAACTCCTTGCAGGTAAGGAAACAGTCTTACGGTTGCAGTTAAATATCACATTATTAGCAGACAACCGGTCCATACCAATGATTACATCAAAATCACATAAAGGGATACAAATCAAGTCAAGGGTAGTACAACGGCTATCCAATTGTACAGTATAATTTAAGCATACATCAGATGTAATCATAGAATATCCAGTAGGGGTAGACACAGATAATTCAAATGGCAACAGGCTAATTTTAAAATCCAAACGCTTAACACAGTCATATGAGATGAATGAGTGGGTTGTACTCGAATCAAATAATGCATCTATGACATGATTATGGACAAGTAAAGTACCTAGGATCAGACTAGGGGATCTACTAGCCTCTTGCTGTGTAAGTGCAAACACCCTTCCTTGGATATGTGGCTTAACTAATGAAGCTGACTCACATGACACTGTACAAGTCTGCGCATAGTGTCTCGACTTCCCATAATTATAACACACTGGACATGGCCTATTCCCATGGTTCTTCCTACATTTGGCATAAGTGGGTGGGGCACTCATTGCACTTCTTGGTGGTCCTATACTTCTTCTTTGAGGGACATTCCTTGGGGGTGGTCTCCTACCCCAAGAGCCACTACCACTATTGGTTCCTTTCTTACTTCTGCCCCTAAAAGGCTCCATGCCTCGGTCACATTTTTCTTCCAAGGTCTTCTTCTTCTTGGCCTCACTTTCCATCATGGCCCTCTCTGTCACTCTACACTTCTCCACCAATTCATCAAAATTGCAGATTTATAGAGATACAATCTTGTCTTTAATTTTTGGTCTCAAGCCTCTCTTAAACTTTTCAGCTTTCCATGGCTCATCATCAAACCTTTTCAAGTAAGAGGAGAAGGAAGACAACTAAATGAATTTAGCCACATATTGATCTACATTCATATCTCCTTGCTCAAAGAAGTTAAACTCAGCTTTCTTGTCGGCCCTCACTGATGGTGGGAAATATTTGCTTTCAAATGCCGTTTAAAAAGTCTCCCAAGTCAAGGGTATCTCCCTTACAATCAACAATTTGGAGGCATTCCTCCACCAATGCTCAGCCTCACCTTCCAACTTGTAGATGACCAACTTTTCGTTTTGTTCTGTGGTGCAGGTCATAACCTCAAAGATTTTCTCCAGTTGTATTAGCCATCTCTCGGCTTTCTCAGTGTCTAACTCCCCCAAAAATGATGGAGGATCGGCCTTTCTGAATTAGGCTAACACAATAGAAAGGTCACCATCCTCCCCTTGGTGTCCCACACCAGGGTTATGATTAGCCCCCACATAGTTTTCCATTGGCACCTCTTGATTCTGCTAATTCATGTTCTCATAAAGTTGTTGCAGCACTTGCACAGTCGTTGCATGAGTCTCAGCTTGCTCTTGAAGCCAGTCAGTCATTGCCCTCACTGTAGTTTCATGGGCCTCAGCTTGTTCTCTCATTCGGTTGGCCATTGCAGCCATGGCCTCTTGCATCTCTCTTAGCATTTCAGTTGTTTCTCTATGTGTAGCCATCTAACTCTGCAATGCTACAAGCAGAACCATAAGCATCCCCCATTAAGCTACAGCCCAAGGCAAACAAAACACACTCCACCTATGGCAAATATATATAGGTATGAGAGTTATCATCAGGTCACAATGTTCCTATTCCTATCATGCATGCATCATGATTGCCAAGTTTTCTAACCACAAAGTTGTAAGTCAAACACACTTGCCTGAACCATTGCTCTGATACCAACTGTGACGACCCTAACTTCTAATCCCAGTAATTATGGTTAAATACATGATTATTAATTAATGATCAAGGTTTGGAGTCGTTGCAATTAATTACTTTAATCAAATATAAGGAAATTTGATCCCTCATGTTATTAGGGCCATCAACTAAATAACCATAGATGGGAAATGTATAAAAGGGTTTGTACCATCATTAAGGGTTTGTGATTCATCTATCCATTGATTTCAACACATAAAACCTCCCATAAGTGTTCCTATATCATTTCTTAGTATTAGCATTAAAGAAATTAGGGCTCCTAGGTCAAATGTGGGAGTTTGGGGACCTGTGCCGCGACCTGAAATCTTCCACTGCGGCTAAGTTAGGTCCTGGAGCTCGAAAAATAAGTTTTTAACTTTGCGCTACAGCCCAGACCTTTTGTGCCGCGGCTAAGTTACTCTCGGGAATCACTGGGTAACTTTCTTGACTTTTGCCGCGACGAGTTTTGCTACTGTACCCTTCTTAATTAATTTCCTCGACTTGCGCCGCGCAGGACTTATTGTGCTGCGGCAAGGTTTCATTCTGTCACCCTTCTGGGCATTTTTTTTCACTCTGTGCCGCAGCGAGATTCCTCAAGTCGCGGCGTCCTTCGCCACTGTCCCTCTTCAGGCTGCGGTAAGGCCTTCTTAGTCGTGGCGTGACCCCCTCCTGTAGCTATATCTCCTACATTTCGCCCTATGCACTCTAATTCTCTTCTTAGGGACACCCTAGGATCACTTCCCTCATTTATATGGCTCTAATGGTATTCATCTACCTTATTTACCCAGCTATTCTTCCATTACCAATTCAAAACTTATGTGCCCATTTTTTTTCTCTAATTACCTTCTATCAGCAAGTTTGTAAGGTAACAATAACAGAAATACATGAACTACCAGCAGCTATCCTTTAATACACAATCAATGGGGGTTCCGTACATTAAGGGTTCATATCAATATCTCAAGGGTTATATTTCCAATGATAAGCCATATTATAGGTCAACAAAGTTTACAGCAGATATCATGAATCCATACATCAAATACTAAATTAAGATGAGGTCTAACCCCTCAATACATACATCCTCAGTAATCAAAATATGGAAGCCTACACTTGGCAATACAGATACATGATGATGCTATACAAGACTTAACAAAAATTAGCATCTACCCTATTACACTCAGACCAAGTGTAGCTTCCTACACTAGGCCTCAGCTCATGGATGTTCATCCACTTGCTTGCCCTTATCCTTACCCGAGGAACCTTCACCTGAAATTGTAATCCCATAAAATGGGGTGAGATACAAATTTCAGTAACCAAGGCAATTCCATCATATAATCTAATTTAATTAGCATATATGCATGAATCAAAATCAACATCAGAATCATATCAATCATATCAGTAAATGAAATAATTAGGCTATCATGATTATTATCTTATACTAGCAATCATATTATCATATGTTAAAGGCCATTAATACCGAGAGAGGCCCGTCCATGGCACCTACTCCCCATTGAGCACAACCAGAGCTCAGTGCATCTGAGATTTGATCATAACCTGGTGCTCGATCGAAGTACATGCACGGGTGGCAGCTGCACCACAACTCCCCCATGGACTCACAAGGTCCGATCATAATACAATAGATAGCCAACCAATTCATTCAGCATTTGAAATCATTCATATACAACAAATATGAAATTAAAACAGATATATTTATGGAATTAATGTAAACCCCGGTTACCTCACTTGTAGACAATTTGCAACAGCCACCAATGGTACAAAAATCCCTATAACTATAGTATCAGAAAATTACCACTCTAATTCATCATTAATAGTAGCAACAAGTACCCAAGGAATTTAAATGCTAATAACTACCTAAATAACACTTACCCAGTCACCACAAATCTCCAAATTCGGATTGAGTATGTTCTCTACCAGAAACTTCAATATACCACTCAAATTCCAAGCAAATTCATATATAATTAACACCCATACTATAAATCAACCATAGGGGTCTTAAACCAGTAGAAAATACACTAGAATTGATAGTTTACACTTACCTAATGCCAGCCCTAGCCTCAACCTACGAATTTCCTCTAGAAAAACACCAAATAACTCTATTTCAAAATTTGGGTATGGTGAAAATACTCCAAATGAAAAACTAATTGGGCCAAATTAAAGAGAAAGATGAGGGGATTAAGTTGTATAACTATTACCTTGGCTAAATCTTGCTCTAAATGTGAAGAAATGTGGAATTATGCTAAGAACCCTAGCCTCTCCTTCTCACCTCCGAATTTTCTTTGTGTTTTTCAGAATGGGAGAGGTGGCTGGTCAGTTTTTAAGGTTTTAGTTGGGTTAAGTTAGGTCAAATATGGGTTATGGGTTGCTCCAAGGGTCCAACTCCTAATGGGCTTCAGATTTGAGCTTATTGGGCCAATTTTAAGGTGTTAGGCTACATAATTTTGTTGGGCCAGATTTAGTTTTAAGAACTTCATAGTCTTGGGTCTGCACAAGGTTTATTGGACCACTTATAAGAGTCTATGCAAGGTGGATCTTGGGCCTTTATCATATGAAATTAGATTGGGCCTCCATTAGCCTCTTATCATGATTTATTAATTTAGGCCTAGATGAGGTTTCTATCCCAATTAATTCTCAAACCCATATTAATAATTTATCTCTCTAAAATTTCTATCCACTAACTTGCCTAATTATCCTCTATTAATTATTCTTAATTACTCTAAATCCATGATTAACACCTTAATTAATTTTTGGGGTGTTACATTAAGGATGTTGTTGATTTAAAGAAGCCTTTGGTTTTGGGATTTTAGGTCTATTGTTTTAGGTTATCTAGAGTCTGGATCATGGTGAAGTAAGAGAGACTCCTGAATTTTTGCTACAATTTCATAATTGTAAGGCACAATTCAAGAGGTTGCAAGTGTCAAAAGGGGAAATCAATTGTTAACCAGGATAAGCCAATGTATGGAGCTTGGATTGGAACTATACAAGTGAAAATATAGGAAGATGCTATATTAAAATTGTAAAAGAACTAGTATGAGTTAGTGCATGGTGTTACACCCTACTATATCTCATTTACCTTGTATCATTTAGATGCAAATATACATTACAAATCCTTTTGGCATGTGAATCTAGTTATCAAATACATCAAATGGGCTCATGATACTAAAAAATAGTTTCTTTACAATTTCCATTCATAATTAAATTCCAAGTACTTGGTTCCATACAAAATATCATGTATATAAAGCTTAAACGCATAAAAAGAACCATTTCTTTACTTTTAACCATAATGCATCTAAACAAGCATAAATTTTAAAAATTTATAACTTAAACTATACAAGTCCAATTAAGATAAATTAGGTGTTACTTTAGAGCTTATGATGTGAACTTGCTACTGTAAAAATTTTAAATTAAAATGAATCCAATTGATCTCTTAACACTTACAAAAACTAGATCTGGTATAGAATGAATAGTACCAAATAATAATAGCTATTTAAGGCTAATTTTAAAATTTCATCAAATATTTTACAGAGTTTCAAAAAAATACAAACTTTTGTTTTATGGAAAGCTTTAAATGTTCTCTAAACACTTACCAAATTTCAACCCCAAATTTGTTCATTAAGGCAGTTAAAGACAAAGAGGCATTTTTATAATTTAATTGGTTAAAATTTTAGTTCTAAAATATCCCAATTGAGTTGTAATATACCACTTTTTATCATGAGCCAATTTCAAACCATAACTATGAATGGGTTCATTATATCAAATATGCTTGCATATAAAAATCACCATTCTATTTGAAGATATGCATGTAATCTCAAAGAAATTCTATTTACTAATTCATTTTTTAACATCTTATATATATATCTCTTTCTGTCATGTATCAATAGTCTAACACTTTTGCATAAGTCACTAATACATTACATCAAAATATAAATTTACATATCTACATATGCATCATTAAAATTTTAAACTAAACTCTTGATAAACTTTGCTTCCCTAAGTCATTGTCACATCATCCTATTTGTTTTGCTCTTTACTTGGCCATGGTTAATAAGGAACAAGATGAGATTTTGGGGAGAATTTCAGTAGCAATACTAAACTATTCCAATGTATACAATAGACAATTCAAGAATGAAATGCAAGCATGCATGGTCATATTCACATAAAACAATATAATATATTAAATTGGCATGAAGTATCTGAATGTTTAGCCATGGTATAAAATAATTCTAGCTAAGCTTATCTTTGAGGTAAGGAAAAACTATTGTGTTCAACTTTCTACCACTCTGACTAAAACCCAAAGAATACATGCATAAAAACTCATACTACTACAGCCAACTCAAGTATAAACTTAAGCAATTTATAAAGCAACTAATACACACAATGCATCTCAACTTAAATGTATTTAAATGCATGTAAGGAAGGCAGAATAAGCTATCTAATAAAGTTAGGAATCTTCATCAAGTATTAATCCACTTGTTGTTTTTCTTTTTCTTTTCTTTTCTCAATTTTGCATATACACAAAGATGTAGTTGTACTAGCTTGGCCTAAATATATCTATTAAGATACAAAATAACCAATTATGACATATTCCATCTTATTCTATCACTATATGTATATATTAGAACTTAGAGTATAAATTTTAGGTTACTTTAAGTATCTTCAAGTGCCTCTTTCCATTTGCTACACTTCATGTAGCAATTTCATCATTTGTCTATCTCATTTGTGCTTACTTTTCATGGCTAAAACAAGTTTAAAATTTAACCATACCACTCATTCTATTCATAAGGTACTTTAGGGTTTTTATGGAACCATACTTTCAATATCATCAAATCTAATTTTTTTCTCAAACCAATGGTTTGCCTAATCTCTATATCACTCACTTACGCCTCTAAATTTATTAGACTAAATTAAAAACTTCCTTAGATGTCTTTTCCTCACTTATGCCGAGACACCTCTTTATTGCCCCAATCTTGGGATTTTGTTTGTTTAAGAAGATATTTGAGGTATTTATGACATATATGATTTATTTCTAATTCAATCATAATATTATAAGAAAAATAATCCTCTAAGGGTTTTGAAATATTTATTACTTAACTTGAACCCTAGGTGAAGCCACCTTGCTTCACCTTGGCTGCTAGGTTAATTTCTTTGCATATTTTTATTCCTTACCCTTCTAAACCCTTAATTCAACCTTTCACCCAATACATATGCTTCCTTCATTCTCTCCCTTTTGGTCAAACATGAAGAGGTCTAATCTTCAAACAATTAGAAGGTTTTTATAGTTAAATCATATCTTATTTTAAAGCTCTCTTGATGTAAGTTCCTTTGGTATATTTGGTTTCCTCAAATAAGCTCTTTTGCTCTAAATGACAGTTATAAATTTTACCCTTTTCAAAAAACCAAACCACAATGAGAAAGAATATAAAGAGTAAAGAAAGTTTTATAATTCCTTACCTATTTTAGCTTGCTTTCTTTTCTCTCTCCTCCCTTCTTCACGTCATCATGAAAATGGTTATGGAGCTACCTAGGTCAGTTATGGCATGGAGAAGATGAATGGCATGGTCCACAAATATACAAACTAGGGTTTTTAAAATTTTTTAAAAATGACAATTTTGTTCCTATATTTTAATTTCTCTATTTGAACTCATTTTTCAATCTTTTCAGAAACCAACTACTTTATAGCAAATTTTGGACTCTAATCTTCATTAAAAATATATGTTTAGATGTTACAAGAATTTAAAATAGTTTGAAAAAGTTTGATCTAAAATATTGCGATTGAGAATCATAACTTGTTCATCGTCATGGATTTATTCATACTAACCTCATCTGATTAATCTGCTAGTCTTATTTTATAATATTATGATGAGAGATATACATTTCTCAAGTTAAATTTCATATTTCCTAAATCTCTGATTTTTCTCGCTTTGCGGTTAAACTTGCTCCTTTTTCTCCTGATTTACTATTTTCTTACTTTTAGTCATTTTCTATCATTTTAATTAAAATTCTAATTCTTCTTTGTCATCTCTCTCATGTTCTCTTTTAATAGCTAAGGATTTACAAAAGTCAATGGTTATAACACATGGAATGAAGAAGAAGATGCATTAAGGGAAGTTAAACTAGACGCGTGAGGAAGGGAAGGTTAAGGATAACATAATGGATACTATATTAAAGGGGAATAACAAACTTGATGATGACAGATGTGAGAAGATTTCTGCTAAGGAGGCATGTGGAATAAAGCCTAAGGTAATTAACTACACCAAATTTCATAATAAAAATGAAAGGTTTGGGGATAAGTATAATGGAGGCCTAAAACAAAATGGACTTGTGAAAGGGACTAAAGGTTATAAAAAAGCTATAGATAACTCTAAAGCCTAAGTAACTATGGAACTTTTGAAAGGGAAAATAATGGTAGTTGAAATAGAAGAGCAAAAAATGAAGAGCACAATGGATACACATCAAAGCTTCGCACCTTCAGGTTATATTGTGGAATTGCATTTGACGAGGAAGATATCAGAAAAGTTATGGTTCCATTTAGTTAAGCTTCCCCAGTGGCTAAAGTAATGGAGGAACTCAAGAGAATAAAAATTAATAGAAAAGCATATGACCCAAGTAGTCTTCAAAAATTAAAGAGGAGAAAGTTGTTTGAAACTAATATAAGTAATAAGGTAGAAATGAGAATTACTTCGAGTTCCAAAAAGAAAGGAGAAAGGAGAAATGTGATAAAGATTACAGAACAATTAAGGTACAGGAATGAGAATACTGAAGAGACATTGATTAATGTTCCTGTGGGTGGAGAGATAGACTTCCTAAAGGAATGGTTTGTTTTTAAAGCTAAGCATGTGAAGTATGGGAATGATAAACCTATTGTAGGTTTTTTGTGGTTTGCCTAATGTAGCCACCTAGGGACCATTAAGCTCATATTAGTTTTGGCAATTAAAAACATAAAAGGGTGTTGAGGAAAAATAAACCTTCTTTAATTTTTTTTAATGGAAACTAAATAGATGGCAAGTAAAGTTACAAAAAAAAAAGTATGGTATGATGAATGTCTGTATGGAACCAAAGGATCTATTAGGTGGGTTGGCATTGTGGTGGAATGGAGATGTGGAATTGGATATTCTTTTATGTTCAAAAAATCTAATCCATGTCAAAATTGCATCTACTTCTTTTGAGGCCCCCAAATTTATTACATTTGTATATGTTCCATCTAAAGAGGGAGAAAGAAAAGTAGTATGAGAGAAAATTTGTACTCTTGCTTTAAAAATTAAAGACTCATAGCTATGTGTAGGAGATTTTAATGATATGCTAGCACAATTAGAGAAAGGGGGAGAAAGGCTTAGAGCTATAAGAAAAATTTTGAACTTTCAAAAATTGGTGTCTGACTATAGTTTTATGGATCTAGAGTTTAAAGCGGCTCAGTTCATATGAAGTAACCAAAGGCTAGGGGATGCTCATATCAAGGAAAGGATAAATGGATATTTAAGTGTTATGGAGTTTCAAGATTCCTTTCCAAGGGCCTAGGCATTCCATATTGAACTAATAGGGTCTGATTATCATCTACTACTTATTCATTGCTATTTCCAAGAAAGCAAAGTAGCTAAAAGCTTTTAAGTCTAAAGCTTTTTAGGTTAACCATCTTGAATTCCTAAAAGTTGTTAATTGCAGTTGGAATGAGGTAGTTGTTGTTGGAAATGATAAGGTTGAAAATGTAATTGAAAGGATTAATAAATGCAAAGAAGGCGTAATAACTTGGAGTAAAATATTATTTCTAAACAATAGAAAGCTTATTGATGGCTTGATAAGGGAGCTAGCAACCTATAATGAAGATGTGCTAATTGATGAAAAGGTAAAGAGGGCAGAAGACATTATTAGAGAAATTGAAAAAGCTTAAGTTAAAGAAGAGCATTACTTGTGGTAAAGGTCACTAGTAAAGGTCACGAATTAATTAGCTAAAATTAGGTGATAGAAATGCTGGTTTCTTCTACTCTTTTACTAAGAAGGAATAGAAACAAGATTTTGAGGCTTAAAAATAATGAGGGTAATTGGGTTAAGAAGGAGCATGAGATAGCAAGCATTATTGCAAGTTACTACTCTGATTTGTTTACAGCATCTGGCATGAGGTCTTTGATATAGCTCTTTGTTATGTTTCTAATTGTATTACTGAATATGATAATGAAAGAGTTATGAAGCCAACAACTAAGTTAGAAGTGAAAGAGGTTGTTTGCTAGCTTAAGGCTTTTGGAGCCTATAGTCTTGATGGATTCTCAAGTCTATTCCACTATGCTACTTAGAATGAAGTTAGTGATGAATTGTTTTCAATGGTGATTGACTTCTTTAAAAAAAGGATGTCATTGGAAGAGCTCAATTAGGATAATATAGTCCTTATTCCAAAGGTTGATAGGCCTGAAGGTGTATAAAGCTATAAATATGTGCAACTTTGCATATAAAGTCATTTAAAAAATCCTTGCTAATAGAATGAAGAAGGTGCTAGCTAATTATCTCTTCGAATCAGTGAGCCTTTGTGCCTAGAAGGCTAATTCAAGATAATATAATTATAGCACATGACATGTTCCATTTTTTGAAACACAAGAAGAAAAGTGGTAAGTTTGAATTTGCTTTGAAAACGGATATGAGCAAAGCATATGATAGAATTGAATAGGATTTGTTAATAAGGGTGCTTATGCGACTTGGCCCCTGTGAGAAGTGGGTGGGCTGGATTATGAGATGTATCACTTTAATAAAGTTTAATTTACAACTATCTAGAAGAAAGGTGGCTGAGGTGGTTCTTAGTAAAGGGTTTAGGCAAGGTGATCCATTCATTTTAGTTGTTGATGTCTTCTAAAAAATGATTATGAAACATGCTGAGAAAGGTTATTTGAGAGGTATTAAATTGACTAGAGCCTTCTCAATGTTGTTTCATTGTTTCTTCATGGTTGATGCCCTTTTCTTTATCAATGCAAAGCTAGATAATTGCAAGGTGTTAAGTGAAATCTTGAGACTTTATTATGAAGCTGCGTGCCAAAAAGCTAGTATGAAGAAATCATGCATTTTTTTCTCAAGTAATACCCCTTAAGAGGTAAAAGATGTAGTAAATGAGATCTAGGGCATTGTAGACACTAAAGATGTTGAAAGATACCTTGGCTTACTCGTACTATAAGGTAGGTCAAAATTAGAGGATTTGGCCTATGTAAAGGATAGGATTGGGAAAAGTTGCAGGGATGGAAACAGAAGTTACTATCATTCATTGGGAGAGAAGTCATGATGAAGGTTGTGGTAAACACAATGCCTATATTCCCTATGTCATGTTTCAAGTTCCTTAAGAAGACATGTATGGAGTTAGATAACTTAATTGCAAATTCTTGGTAGGGACCAAAGGTTGAGGAGGGGAGAATTCATTAGAGAGCTTGAAAATATCTACCAAAGTCAAAAAGTGAAGGAGGGTTAAGATTCAAGGATTTTGTAAACTTTAATTATGCTTTACTACCCAAAAATACATGAAGATTGATTTTGAATCCAAATGATTTGTAGGAAAAGGTTTTGAAAGGCCTCTATTTCTATGACTCAAGTTTTTTAAAAGTTAGAAAAAGACATAAAAAACCTCCTGGGCTTGGTCTCGTTTGTTGGAGGGTAGAAATCTAATTATAAAAGAGTTATGTTGGTAGTTTGGAAAAGGTTCATTAGTCAAAATTTAGGAAGATAAGTGGATTCCTAATCTAGATGGTTACATAATTATTGCAAGTGTATTGATAGTGAAGAAAGGGATAAGGAGGTTGATGAGCTTATGGTTAATGGAAAATAAGATTTATCTTCAATTTAGGATAAAGTCCTAGCTAATGTTAAAGGAAAAATTTCGAATATTCTTATCTTTTTGACCAATAGGGAGGATAAACTCATTTGAGCAAAATCAAAATATGGTTCTTATACTATTAAGATAAGTTATAAGGAGGCTCTTAAATTAGGGGGTGAATCATCAATCAAAGCCTAGCAGTTCCTTTATAGTTCCCAAAGGGCTTTAGCTAGGTGTGTGGAAGTTGAAGGTACCACTCTTCAAAAGAAAATGTGCCTTTAACCCAATTTGTTCAATTTGTAGAAATGAATTAGACACTATTGAACAATTATTTTTTCCCAGTCCATAGGTAGTGAAAGCCTAGTTTGGTTGTCCATTGTCCATACTAGTGCATAAGGAAAATATTGTAAACTTTGAAAGATTATGTGTAGATATGTTGTTGTCATGTCTATCTATAGATGACTATGGAAAGGCTTATATAGCATGGTTCTATTGGAGTTTGTGGAAGGATATATGTTCTGAAGTGTTTAATTGTGTTTTAGTTGATCCAAGGAGGGTGATCTCTGTAACCTTAGTTAGCATTAATGAGTTTTAGGAGGCTAATGACTTTTTGGAAGAGGTTTTTTATGGAAGTTCTAATATTAATAATGATGTACTCCCACCAAAACCCAAAAAAAAAAAATTGATCAAGTCAAAGTTAATATTGATGGTTCTTTTTCTCGCAAGTTGGATGGTTGTTAGAGATCATAGAAAAGTGGTGATTCTAGGTTGGGGAAGTTGTGGTTGCTGATTCAAGTTTTATGGTAGAGGTCTTGGCTCACAGAAAGGCTTTGGAAATGATTGTTGACTTTACTAGGATGAAATTTATAGTTAAAATGGACTGCGCTAAGCTTTTTAATAGTGTTAGCAAGGACAACAGCTAGTTGTGATTGTAGGTGTTCCATGGCTCCATAGGATGTAATGGGCTATCCCACATCAAGGAAATAAAACTATTGATTGGATAACAATATTTGCTATAAAAGGACTGTGTCTCAATGGGCGGGTCCATTCGCCACCACCTCCTCTAGTTAAAATTCTCACCTGGAGTCTATAAGTCTAGACCTGCAGATGCAAACAAGGAAGGAATTGGCCAAGACCATGTCCCATTGTGGTCCTTAGCTCAGGAGTTTGTTTTGTTTTTGTGACTATTTTGTTTTGTTTTATTTTTTTGTTCTTTGCTTTTGCTGCTTTTGTTTGTTTTGTTACTACTGTTTGCTTTAGTTTTCCCCAGGGATTGTTTTGGCTTGTTTGCTGTGTTTTATTGCCTTTAATGAATTATACGATGTTTTGGCCTAAAAGAAAAAAATTCACCCTCAACCTAAGGAAAAAGTAAGAAAAATTTGACGAACCCAACAAATGGAAGCAATAAATTGTTATAAAACCTTTTGGCTCAAAAACCATAATTAACGGCAAAAATAAAGAGCAATCATGTTAATTTAATTGCTACTCACAGTCACATAGGAAATGCTAAGAAAACCAAACGCCACTCGTAGAGGAAATATTGAGAAAATCGAAGAAGTGCTAGGAAACCGAATACCACTCATAGGAAATGCTGAGGAAACTAAAGAAATGTTGAAAAGGCCAAATTTTACTCTCAAAGAAAATTATGAGGAATTTAAATATCACTCACAAAGGAAATGCTAAGGAAACCAAATAAATGCCAAAGAAACTGAATACCACTCACAGAATAAAGGCCGAAAAAATGGAATAACAGTCACAAGGGAAATGCTTAAATAATGAGAAAACGGAACAAATGTCGAAGAAGCCGAATACTACTCGCAGAAAATGCTTAAATGTTGAGAAAACCAAACAAATGCTGAAGAGACCGATTAATAAATGCACATTAATATGTCACTCCCTTCATACCATGCGGTGGGGTATTGCTTAAAGGTGAGTTATTTTATTTTATTTTTTGTAATACTAAATATAAATTATTTTATACATTTATATTATGTTAACTATTAATTACATCAATTTCGTTTGGTATATGTGTATTATATGATGATTAATTTTTTTTCTTGAAAATAGTATGTATCATTTGGTTGTGCTAATCACCGTCAAGGGAGAAAATTTTGATGAATCTAACAAATGGAAGCAATAAATTGTTCAACTTTTTAGCTCACAAAGCCTAATCAAGGGCGAAGATAGAGAGAAACCGTGTTTATTTAATTATTATTCACAGTCATTAAGAAAATGTTAAAAAGCTGAATATTACTCAGAGAAAATGTTAAAGAAACAGAATGCCATTCACAGGAAATGCGAAAATCGAAGGAATGTTGAAGAAACCGAATATTACTCACAAAGAAGATGCTGAGAAAACCGAATATCACTCACAAAGGAAATGCTGAGGAAACTGGAAAAGCGTTAAAGAAACTAAATACCACTCACGGAAGGAATGCTGAGAAAACAAATAGTACCGGTCATAAAGTAAATGCTTAGGAAACCGAATACTCACAGCGGAAATGATTAAATAATGAGAAAAGAAAACCGAACAAATGCCACTCACAAGAAAATGCTTCAATGCTGAAAAAACCGAACCAATACTGAAGAAATCGATTAATAAATGTACATTAATATCTAACCCTTTTCATATCATACATTGTGGTGTTGCTCAAAAACACATTATTTTTTTTAAGTATTAGACTCAAGTATAATTTTTTATTTTTTTTTATCAAATTATTAATTAAAATATAATAAATGTGGCGTTGCTCAAAAAGTATATTATTTTTTTAAGAATTAGATTTAGATGTAAGTCTTTATATCTTTGTTATCAGATTATTTAATTAAAATATAACAAAAATATAGTTTAAATAAGAAACTATATAATTATTTGCAAAAATAATATACTTGTCCTGTTATAAGTAAAAAATTATGCATTTTTATATTTTAATTAGAGAATTCGATAATAAAAATATAAGAAACTATATATAATTTTTATGCATTCATGTTATGTTCTCTATAAATTAGATCAATTTCATTTGATATATGCGTATTGCATAATGATTTTTTTTCCTTAAAAATACTATGTATTATACCTTTGTCTGCCGACCCACCCTAATTACATGGGCAATTGTGAATGACTACACTTTTCAACTCACAAGATCAACACAACCAAGAGTCACTCTTTCTTACGATAAGATTTATACCGAATCCCAAGTCAAGAATACCCTTCCCTTAAAACAACAATCTCACAGAGAAAAGAAGACTTATATTAGCAATGTCTTTCAATAATATATATATATATATATATATATATATAGATAGATATTAGAATTTAATCAAAATATAAAAGGCTTTCTAGTGTCACCTACTATAAAAGTCATTCCCTAACGCATCAGAAGAAGCGCCATATAAAAATTTAACTAAAAATAAATTATAATTTTTCTTCGAAAAATATCATAATTAAAGGTTAAACGAGGTTTTAAAATACAAAATTTATAGCAAAATCAATTTTTTTTAGACGAGAAATTTATAGCAATATCTTAAATAATGAAACTGCCATCGAGGCGCAGATTTGGATATGGTAGGCCATGGCAGTGCTAACTGCCAAGATATTGGGAGGAAGCAAAAAATGGAAAAGAAATTAAGAAAGCTAAGAGGGAACAAAAATAAAAAATGTGTTGTGTGGGTGTGAAGCGTTTCCCAGAGAATGAGACGGCTATTTATCCGTATTCATAGCAACGACCATTTCCATTCTCTCTTTTTCTCTCTCTTGTCATGTTTCTTTCCTGTTAAACACTGTCTGCTAGTAAACACATTGAGTTGATACCGTTTTGATTTTTTTTATTTTTACAAATAAAAATGGGTTTTCCTAATTGTGGGTCTCTTGCTAACTTTTCCCTTTTGCCCCACAATTTCCTCTCAAGAACTCCCAGTGTTTTTGATAATGGATGGTGCTCCAATCAAGAACCAGCTCATTTTCAGTACCCACATGTCATCTCCTGCCTGATTTACAATTGTCCCTTCATTTCTCTCTTCTCTTCTCTATTTTGTAAGTTCAAAGAAAATTGCTCTATTCAAAGGCCAACCAGGGGAAAACATCTCATCTCTTGGTATAGAACCCGAGGATTTTTCAGGATTAGTTGTTTTCAGGTATCACCTGCATTCCCTGAAATTTTTTAGATGTTTCTTGTTTATATCATTTTTACTCTTCCTTGTAATGGTTGTCTCTATCAGATTATAATGCTTTGATTGTATAATCAATCATTAGAGATATTATATTTTTACCCTATTAAATTTTGGTTCTTCTTGATCTGACGTTTATATATGGGGAAATGCATCATCAACAATAAGACTTCATTTTCTTATAATCTATACATATTTGATCATGACAAGAAATTTAAGTACATTCTTACTCCATGGTTATATGGATTTATATTGGAAGCATCAAGCAAAATATGTTTGCTTTATTTGATATGATGTATCAGTCACTAGTTTCCAGTTATTTTTGGAATCACATAGTCAATTACTCATCTTTTCATGTTTATATGTGTTTGGTGCATTTGTATATCATCAGAACTAAAATAATTTCATGTGCTGTTGTAGATATTCCTCTTGACGGGTGTTGTTGCCTTGTTCACTGATCGCGTCAAAGCCTGACAAGAGGCCTGACTTATTTGAGGTAATCGTTCCATGTTTGTTCATTTTTAATAAATCCACTCTTTCTGAAGAGAATCTGACATGAAATGGTTGTAACTGTGTCAAAATTATTCAGAATTTTGAGATGGATGCTTTATTCTGATCAAATAATCATTTTGTTCATTGGTACAGATGAACCACAATTTGCCTGAAGAACCTCTCAAGACATATCATGTTGCTCATAGTTATGCCAATTCAGCAAATACTTCACCAGGTCATCCCAAATTGGTAAATAAAGCAGGAAAAAATGCCGATTCAACTGAATATTTAACGAGTAGTCTATCTAAACCTCAGAAACTAGAAGGCAAGTTTGCTTCTGATCCATCCACCTCACCAGGAAATGCATGGGCATTGCCTACACATGCAAAGACTAACAGTTATGGCCAAGGGAGTGGCAATAGCTCTCGTAGTGATAGTTTGGAGGGCACCAGTGCACCTATTAAGCCACATACTGGTGGTGACGTGCGATGGGATGCAATTCAAACGGTTTCTCGGGGCACCACTCTTAATCTTGGCCATTTTCGGTTTCTTAAGCGCATTGGGTATGGAGACATTGGAAGTGTATATCTTGTGGAACTTAAAAGGACTGGGACCTACTTTGCCATGAAAGTAATGGACAAAGCATCTCTAGCAAGCAGAAATAAGATATTGAGAGCCCAAACAGAAAGGGAGATTCTTGGACTTCTTGACCACCCATTCTTACCCACTTTATATTCCTACTTTGAAACTGAGAAGTTCTACTGTTTGGTCATGGAGTTCTGCAGTGGAGGCGACCTTCATTCTCTTCGACAGAAGCAACCTAACAAGCATTTTACCGAAGAAGCTGCCCGGTTAGTGACTGACATCTTGAATTCCTTCAAATTTACAGATTGAACAACTTGGCTTGCATAAAACTAACAGAGTAGAATAGTTATAGGACAAGGTTGCGCTTATAATGTTCAATATATATATATATATATGCTTTGCTGGCTTTTAATTGATTACTATCTACCATCAAATCAGTACAAAAAGGGTACAGTGACAAATGAAATTATTCTGTTGTAATGAACTAAGGTGTCTAAGATTTTAATTAAAGTGAGATCAGATTGCTATATGTTTCTCACATTCATCCCGTTTTAAATCAGGCCATAACTGTATCACTACTTGGGGCCTGCAACATATATTTTTCTCCTCTTCTGAATGGAATTTATTTTCCACATTTCCTCCACTCTTCTTGCTTGTTTATGCAAGGTTTTGATAACAAACATCGAAGTAAATGTTTCTTTTTTTTTCTTTTTACTTCTGCACTTTTGTTTTCCTTTCCCTTCTTTTTCATTATGTGTGGTACAATCATGCCATTCCTTATTTTTTGGTTTATTCACTGAATTACTCGAGAATGGAACCCCATGGGATAAGAATATTACATGAAATTGAGTTTTTATAGTAATATGAGCGTTCACAAACCACTCCATTAATTCGAGAGTTCTTTGGCCTCCTATTTACATCATCAAAAAACTTGATGTTAAACATGCATGTGACCTCGGAAAAGTTTGCATAGGAGTGATTAGCGGCCTTCTTGATGCGTCAACAAAAAGAGGGGAAAAGAACCCTTCAAATATGGGGACAAAAAATTATTTGCTAGTTATAAACATCACTCCTCTGGAGTTTGGATGACGAGATTACAAATAGCTAGTTGGGTGTGAATGCATGCAGAGAATGGAGATATAAGTTGATCAAATATGTTTTCACTCACATTTGCATGACTGAATGGAACTGAATAATCTCTGTTAATCTTCATACAAGGAAATATGTTTGAAGCATTTTTTCCACTGGCAATGGTGAATTTTATTCTTTTTCTACTTTTATGATATATGGTAACAATTTGAATTTCATTCTACTTTCTCGCTTCAACTTGTATTGCTGTCTATTTCTTTTGTTAGGTTTTATGCTACAGAGATTTTGTTAGCTCTGGAGTACCTACACATGCTAGGCATTGTGTACAGGGACTTGAAGCCAGAGAATGTCCTAGTGAGAGATGAAGGCCATATCATGCTGTCAGACTTTGATTTATCACTTCGCTGCTCTGTCAGTCCAACACTTGTCAAGTCTTCATCTGCTCATGTAAGCAATAATGGTTCTGGGGGCATTTTGGAGGATGAGCATGCAGTGCAGGGTTGTATTCAGCAACCAACTTTCTTCCCACGCATTTTACCTTCAAAGAAGACTCGTAAATCAAAATCAGATTTTGGTCCCATGGTTGGAGGTCCCCTTCCTGAATTGATGGCAGAGCCAACAAATGTGAGATCTATGTCATTTGTAGGGACACATGAATATCTTGCTCCCGAGATTATACGAGGAGAGGGACATGGCAGTGCAGTAGATTGGTGGACATTTGGGATCTTCTTGTATGAGCTCTTGCATGGGACAACTCCCTTCAAGGGTGCAGGAAATCGTGCTACACTTTTCAATGTCATAGGTCAGCCATTGAAGTTTCCAGAAACTCCCCATGTCAGCTCTGCGGCGCGCGATCTCATAAAAGGGTTGTTAGTGAAAGAACCTAACAAGAGAATTGCATATATAAGAGGAGCAACAGAAATTAAACAGCACCCCTTTTTTGAAGGAGTGAACTGGGCTCTAGTAAGAAGTGCCCTGCCTCCCCACATACCAGACCCTATAGATTTTACCCAGTATGCTACCAAAGAGACACCAGTCCCAAAAGACAAGAGGATGATAGAAATTGCAAAAGATCAAAACAGAAATTGTCCCAACGACTCTTCGTACATAGATTTTGAGTATTTTTAGCTGCAAGAGTCCTATTTAAAGTCATTGGAAAGAAACTACAGTTTGGAACAAACCAGCACGAAATCACAACTTTAAGAAAATGAATATTGTATGCCCAAACGTGTAAATTTCATCGAAAAACTTTTCTTTTCCCCTTTGGAGGCTCGTTTACTTTCAGTTCTCAGTATGTTTTGATAGTGACAGGTTGAGTTTAGGCTATGAGAATCGACACCCTGTAGATTGTGGTATGTGAGATGAGTTTTTGGAATGTGGAGTTCTCCGTATAAGCAGAAGCAAAATGCAATCAATTGGTTGGTAACACTTTCTCTTTCTTCCTTGTATCCAAAGCTGGGTATCATGTAGACAGGCTTGCACAATCGCAATTGGGATGCGGTGAATGACGCCAAAACTGATTGATAGAACCTTTAGGAGAATCACACCTTAAAAACTAATTCCTGAGGTTAAAAAGCCAAAGATCAATATAATCTCACGTCAAAATTTCATATTACTTACGAGGAACTCAAGTTTCATACCTTTCTATCGAGTCTTATCACATGTTTAACCCGAAAAGGTTTAACAAGAGCAATAGAACACCCCCCCCCCCCTCTTTCTTTTCTTTCCAAAAAGAAAAGAAAAGGAAGGAAAAAGAACTGAGGAACGGATTCCAGTTGAGCATAATATTACAAGCACCCTCTTCCTTGTGTGTATACAAGGTTACAAATTAACCCGAAAAGGTTTAACAAGAGCAATAGAACACCCCCTTTCTTTTCTTTCCAAAAAGAAAAGAAAAGGAAGGAAAAAGAACTGAGGAACGGATTCCAGTTGAGCATAATATTACAAGCACCCTCTTCCTTGTGTGTATACAAGGTTACAAAGATTGCCAATGCTATTTGTTCAAGAATTTCAAATTGCGAAAGTTGTTGATCTCAAAGGCATTCCATGATTACAACTAACATTATGTACTGCCAATATCTTTCTCAGAACGTGCTATTAAGCTCATGCAAAGTTTGACGTAGGTAGTAGTTGCTAAAATTAAAACATTTCAGGTTATCAAAGTAGATGCACTACATCAATGGCAGACACTTCATAATGAAGAAGTTATTCTAAAGATCTCAATGGTACAAGAGTTGAACTAGCAACCCTTAGCCAAATTTCTTCTCTAACCACCTTAGCTAGCCTCAGGTGATCGATGCAACTGTTGTAACATCTGCACCAAAATTGTCCACTACTCTTCTCCTGTCTAGTGACTATCCTACATGATTGCAATCATTCTCTTTTCTTTCCTTCTATTAGTTCTAATATACTTTTGTTGTTACTCTAATGATATTTTTTTCCCCTTAACAGATGTATGCACGGTGTTCTTTAATATTATGCTCATCACACATCACACATCACACATCTTTAACTCTTTGTTTACACATGGTGCCCTTTCCAAAAAATCAATTTTTCCACCAAGTATAATGGAACCAATATTTAAACAAATTCTTAACCACACCCATGCATCGCACGGGGTTTGTGCTAATCATGAGATATTTTGCACAACCAAACCTTTCCATTTGAACAAACAACAATAATAAATTGAACAATTTATAAATGAAATTGATAATAGATCTAAAAACAAAGAATGAAGAAAGGAATTTTCTAAATCCAAATACAAGCTAAATAAATATAATCCGTAAATTTATTTCAAAACAACAATGAATTGGAACTTAGGCCCTCTACTATAGCATCAATGAACTTTACAATATTCAAATATTGGAACTTAGAAACCCTACAAAAAAGAGGAAATAGTTATTAGACATATGATTAAATGTTATGAACTAAAATTTGCATAGGAATTCCCAATGATAATCAATTATGATAACGGTCATTACACCTCATCAGCATGCAAAATATAGACGTGCATGGGGAATTACAAGAGCTTTAGGGAAGACTTAAGGAAATCATTTAGAAAAGAAAGGATAATAATAAAAAGGAGAGAGAGAGAGAGAGAGAGAGAGAGAGAGAGAATTGCCGAAAGAGAGAATCATTCTTCCATCCTGCCTTCATTGTGTGCCTAACCGCGTTTCGATTCTCTGCACGTCCTTCCCTGCATCTCGCCCTGCACATCGACAAAACGACGCCGTCTCATTTAGTAAAACGGTGTGTTTTAATTCAATCAAAAGAAAAAAAAATGGATTGCTGCCGTCTTATTTAGCAAAACTACATCCACCCATTTGGTTTTCAATCAAGCAACCCGACTCTGCTGCATTTTGATTTGTTCTCGATCTCACACTCCCTCCCTTCGATTTCATCTATTACTTCCACGAATTGCTCAATCGCTGAAACGGATCTTTCCAGTAAGTCATTCCTTTCTCTATTGATCTGCTGCACTCAGTAGCGTGAATCATACCCAGAGTGACCTAGTGTTTTTTTCTCCTCTGACCTTGTGATTTCTATGCACTCAGTAGCGCAAATCAAGAAACTTTACTGAGTTTGTGATTTTCTCCTCTGACCTGCTTCAAGCTTGTATTATATGCGAATTGATTATGTGGATGTTGTATGTCATTGTGATTTTCTCCTCTGACCTGCTTCAAGCTTATTAGTAGCTTTAGGTAAAATGTGCAAAAGGTTTAATATTCACTTTCTCTATAATTAAGGTTTGGGAGGCATTTTTGTTTTAGTGAAATAACTAGATCATACGCTTTTTTAATAACCCGAGTTCTGTTATCTATATATCACGTCCATTCAAAACATTTGTAATTTACATTATACTATCACAATTTCATGCCTCCCAGTTTTATTCCCTCTTCCATTCCTCCCTTATCAAACATCAATTCACATTTGAACTAGCAAATCATCAAACATCCTGTGTTTTTCAATCTCTCAACAACCAGCTCAATGCAATTAGATAAGCTACACTACATTAAAATGCCAAAGACAGAGAAGGAAAGGCAAAAACTGTTATGTAGTTTCCACTTCAAGCTACATATTGGCCATAGCAACAAAAGTAGGTCAGAAGGATAACAGCAAATAAAGCATCTCTAAATATGAGGTTACATATGTGATTTTGCATTGTTAACTTGTTGTACTTGTGAAAGCATTGTTCTATGAGTACAACCCAACAGCCATAAGATCCCTTGTTACAGACTATAATTTCCACATGATTAATTAGCTGTTACTTTTGCTTGATTAACAATGAAGGGAAAAAACAAAGAACAAAAGAGAACAATATTACACTATTTCTTGTGAGATCCATCCACTGGATGGTTTAACACATCTTCAATGTGGTAGTTTTATCATTAGGACCTGAACTTAAAAGGCAAAACCTCCTTTTATAGTTACAGTTAAACTTTAAGAATGCTATGCTAAGGTTGATGCTTTGACTTTACAAGAATGTGGTTCTTAGGTGGAAATAGAACATTAAAAATAAATAGCAGAATTTTTTAGTTGATTGACTTAAGTTGCTCTCTCAAAGTATTATGAATGGTAATTCCTTGGTTGGGGGAATGCAGAACATGGACAATGGCAAACTTTCTAGTGCAACTGTTGGTCAGAACTCATATTGTTATCCTATTTGTTTGTCATTAAATTTATGATTGTTAGTTATATACTACCTTTTCTGTGCCAAGTTGATAGTGCCTCAATATATTGTATATCCATTTCATAGTGGATGCAACTCATATTGTTATCTTATTTGTATTTTATACAATCAACTAACATATTTTATACAATTAACTAACATACCTTGTAAATTCAATCATCCTCAACTAGCTGGCACCTCAACTAACATATTTAGTATTTGCACCTCAATATACTCACCTACAGAACCTCAATATTAACATCTGCACCTTAACTAGCTGGCACCTCAATGTTAGCATCTGCACCTTAATTTTATCAACAGGTGAGATGTTTAACCATCTTCAACTAATATATTTAGCATTTGCACCTCAATCTCCCACAGTGTGGGAACAAGAGAATGGAAACAGTTGCTTGTTTCATTGAGTATGGATGAACAAAATAACTTTATAGGATATATGAGATTTCTTGAATGCTCATTAATTTGTACTAACTGCATTGCTTACAAATATGATTAAATTGATTTGTAGGCTCATAAATACAAAGCATTAGCTATGGTGGAACAAAAAGATAAATATTTGAATATGTTGAACAACAAAAAATACCCTCATAGTGCTAAACATATCTGCTTGTCTCTCTTATAGGCTGACTTGAAGATGCTACATTTGTAGAGAAAACATGTTGACTTGTTGGTTCTGCATATAAAGGGAGTAAAGAAGTGTTAGTTATGCAAGAAGTGCATATATGGAAGCCAAAGAAGATCCAAGAAGAGCTGTATGAATCCAAATGAAATACTAGGACATAGAGTGTAATGTAAATGAAAAAATGTGATATGTTTAGATTGTATGAAGTCAAGGATAGCATGTACATTATGAACCAAAAAAAGAATATTGTATTTCTCATCTCAATGTAACCAGTATATTCAAATCAATAAAAGTGACTTTTTCATTAGCAATAGTACTATATTATGATAGTTTTAGTATTATTACCTCTTGAGATATCTCTACTAAACTCCAATGCTTCTAGAGACGGCATGGGAGAATCCATTGGCGCCTAAATTATAAATGAATATTAATGACATTGCATACAGTAAATATCAAATAATACCATGCAAGTTAAAAAGAATTAAGTGCTCTAACCAGTAATAGTTCTGTATAAGTTAATTCACTCTCATTTGTTTGAGGGAATGCAACATATGTTGGAGATGCAAATGGAGTCGTTGCTTGAAGTGCCATGGTAGAGGAGCTTACTTGCATATGAGTCTCCTAGAAAAAAAAGATGACATAAAGATTGATTGAACTTTTATAAAAAATTTTGAGATAAGAAAGTATATCCATACCACAGTCCCATAAGTTTGTGAATCTCTATGCGGTGAAGCTTTTCTTCTTCTTTTACGTAGCTTCTCAACCCAACTCTTTAATTGCTTATTTTTCCTTGTACCATCTCTTTTCTTAAATCCCTTGGGTCATGCGACAGACTCTGTTTGAGGTGTCGTGCTTGTACCACCATCATTGTTTATATGCGATCTATTTAAATGAAGATTTGCCACTTGTTTACTCAATTCTAGCACACTTTTATGAACCAATGAGCATGCTTCAGGACAATCAGATGCCTCAGTTGCTAATCTTATAAGCATAGGACAAAGTTCTCTATACCGTTGTAGCATTTCATGCCTAAGATCTCCCTGGACTTCATTTCCCCTATTATCATGTATAATACTGCTCCTTGCACCTTTTGTCCATCTCTTCAATATGTACTGTTCAGGGAGTTTTTTCACATCCAAAACATCATATACCTTTAAAGCATGACAGCATAATATTCCAACAGATTCAAAATTTCGACAACTGCATAAAATTGATCTATTGTTTGGGTCAAACTAAACCCTCCATTCTCCTTCTTCGTCAACCATACTAACAATATAGTCATATACTGAACTAATCTCATTTCTATGCTTTATATAAGTAGCTGCAAATAAATCCCACTGTTGTTGAAATATGCCAAAGATAGGAGCTGCGTAAATTTGAGAAACTTGTCTAAGTATAGGCGAGCTCTGGACAATTAGTCGAGGCATATTCTATCGTGACTCAAACTCACGCTTCAATTCATTATATTTTTTATCTTCCACGACTCGTTTAAAATTATTAAAAAACTGATTGATATTCATACCTGCTCTTGTGCAACTTTTGACTTCAGCATTGACACTTTCACTTAACTGTGTGCTCCGCATGCCTAAAGTTAGAGCTTTTTTCATATGATACAATGCCTATTTTTCTTTTATCTTATAAACTGAACTCAACCATGTATTTTCATGCACATCATATGTTGATAGCAATCGGCTCCATGCTTCCTCAAACTGGTCTTCCTCTTTGTACTCATACATATACTTTGTAAAATCAATCAAAAAACGTGATCCATGCTTCATCAAATTTCCAAGATGCTTGATCCTATTTTGTTTCAAATGCCATGTGCATAATGCATGCTTTGTATCTGAGAGCACCTCACTAATTGCTCTTGTCATTGCTTGGTCTTGGTCTGTAAAAATAGTTAAAGGTTTTTTTTTCTTGTGTGCCTCTAAAAATGTCTCCAATAGCCATTTAAAAGACTCGATGGTTTCATCATATAATAATGCTGCCCTAAAAATCACTGATCTCCTATAGTGATTGAGTCCAGAGAATATTGCAAGTGATCTATGATTATGGTTTGTATTATATGTTGTATCTAATACTACCACCTCACTAAAATAAGCGTAATCAATCAACATTCGCGCATCCACCCAAAAGACATTTGTAATTTGTTCTTCCACATCCATTTGATAAGCATGATAAAATGACGGATTTTCTGCCAACTGTTCTTGAAAATGCCGTAATAAACATCCAGCCTCTCCATACTCCATGCTTCTCTGCCTCTTTGACTTAAGATAATTATTTGCATCCTCCCGAGTGTAGCTGAGATTAGCTTCCTACATGTCTACTCGTCCACTGAAAGGAGGATTTTTGTTGAAGCCCAGATTCTTCTGTTAACTTTATCTCGTGGGCTTGGACCTCGGTCAATTTACGTTGGGATGCTAACATACGAACTATCTCGGGGAGTTGAAGCGGGTGATTATGTTCTTCAACAAAGACATTAATCTTATATTTTCCATCTATAAGTGCAACACTCATTTTTGCTTTGCAATTGGTCCTAGTTTCAGGATGAGAATTGGTAGTTATACTATCCCTTTTGTCTTGTCTTCGCAAACCTTCCTTACAACAAACATATCTGTAGGAAAGTATAGATCCATCTTTCTTACTTTTAGTGAAATTATATTTTCTTGTACCAAATCCAGTTCTTCCAGCATATGCAACCCAAAACTTCCATGCTTCATCTAGGCTATCAAATTCCATGCCCAACCTAGGAATCAAGTCACCCTCCATCAAATGGTCCCTGAAAGAAATGACAAAACTTTAGCACATACCTTAATTCTTTTTAACCTTACATTCTTATGAAAAGTGAGTCATCAAATACAAAGATTGCATACTTAACACTTGTTCCATTATTTTATGAACTCATTTTTCAAACTTAAAATAAAAGTTAATCACTTTGATTTTAAGTTTTTATTTTAAAAGGGATAATAAAATGGACTAAATGAAAAAAAAAATTATGTTTATTCTTATCTATTACAATCCTCTATCTTTCAATTCTTGATTTACAATCCTCCAGTCTTTTCATTCTTTGTTGAGGTCAAAAGATTGTTTACACTTCATCTACTTGCACATATATATTCAAAAAATAAAATATTGCATACATGCTTAAAAAAAAACCATTTAATATATTGATACTTGATTTTATACATAAGTTAATAAATTTATACAAAGGTCTACCAAAAAGAAATTCAATCCCTCCTTCCTTCAACTTGTAGACAGTTTTTGACAAAGTGCAGAGACAGAGCAAATTATAGCAACCCCAGCACCTGTAAAAACGAGCAAATTTTTTTACGAAGTGGCAAACAACAATGGATATGATTTAATACTGAAAAATAGAAAGTTTAGTCAACAAAATGCAGAAACATTAACCTTAATCAAAACCAATAAGTAATAATGGTCCATCTTTCAAAATGACCCGCAGGCTGTAAATACATGCATGAAAGATTCCGAGTGTGGTTGTGTAATCAGGGGAGTTGGATGATTTTGTGGTTTGGTTTGTTCTTCTGCTTTGGTCCACTATTCTGTGTTCAAAAAGTCCGAGCGTTCAGCATTTGAAAACTCTCTCTTCACCTTCCTTCTCATGCCAATATCAAAGTCTCACCAAACGCATGGAATTTTTTTCTATTTTGGCGCCTTAATGCAACAGGGATGAGCTACTGGAAAAGCTTGGCGCAAGGCTGATATGGGAAGAAAATGAATGGTTCATATCTCTCGCAATGGACGGAGGAGATGTGTTTCTTTTTTTCTGGATTTTACAACCCAAAACGCACCGTTTTATTAAACTAGAAACGGTGCGTTTGGGCGATGTGCAGGGGGATGTGTACGCGGAGGAGATGCAGAGAATCGAAACACGTGCCTAACCATCCTTTTATGTTCCTTCCTTCACCTTCCACTTGGATTTTCTATTTTGAGTGCTTCTTCTCAATCCCTCAGCTGCAAGTGCATCGTTTGAGCCATTATTCTCTTTAGCCACCTCATTAGTCACCATGGCATGGGTCCCATTATCTTCATGATCCCCATGCATGGCATCTTTGTGCATGACATGCCCCGTAATAAAGATTGACCTTGTCCCCAAAGTCAAAAGTAGGGTAGTGTTGATGAATATTAGTAAGTGGCTCCCACGAAAGAGATGTTGCTTCTTCCTGATGTATAAGGACTTGAGTTTAGGTTGAGTCATGGAACCACTTCTGGTGAATATCTAAAACCTTAATAGGTTGGAGAATTGGGCCTTCCGGAGCAGTAAGAAGAGGCTACGAGATGTACGATGAAGTATTGTTTCCATGATAGCATTTCAAGAATGACATGTGAAAAACTGGGTGAATGCGAGCCTCTGATGGTAACCCTAGCCTATATACGATGAAGCCAATCCATTCAACTACTAGAAAAGGGCCAAAATACTTATAACCCAACTTGTTATGTTTTTGGAGACAGAGAGAATGTTGGCGATATGGCTAAAGTTTAACCAGAACCAAATCACCAATCTGGAAAGAGAGATCAATGTGATGTTGGTTTGCATAATACTTCATCTTTTGCTATGCCTTGTCTATATTAAGCTTCAGTTGAGCTAGTAAATCATCTCACTCCCGTAACTTAGTTAAAATATCAGGTGAGAAGTATCACCTTGAGTAGCTTGTAAAATCAGAGGGGGATTTCGGCCATAAACTACTTTAAATGGAGTCATTCCAATGGATGTTTGGAAAGAAATATTGTATCATAGCTCAGCCCAATGTAAAAATTCTACCTACTTCTGAGGAGTATCATAAACAAAGCAGTAAAGATACACTCGAGACACTTGTTAAGAGCCTCCGTTTGGCCGTCTGTTTGCAGAAGATATGCTAAACTAAAATGAAGCTATATCCCCTACAGCTTAGATAAAGAAAACACTAATGAAAGTTGGGTCCTGATTAGTAATAATGGTTTGAGGCATCCCATGTAATTTAATGATATGAGAAAGGAAAACTTTTGCACACTGTTGACTGGTAAAAATGGCTCGCAAAGGAATGAAGTGCCTGTATTTAGATAGTCGATCAACAACTACCAGTATAATTGAGTACCCTCCAGATATGGGCAAAGTCGTAATGTAATCCATAACAATATCTTCCCATATACGTTCTGGAATCGACAAGGGACTTAGTAAGCCAACCAAGTGCAGTTGAGATATCTTGGTTCATTGGCAAACCACGCATTGCTTACCGAATTCGCGAATGTCTTTGCGCATAGTAGTCCAAAAGAAATTAGTGGCAATGCGATGGAAAGTCTGAAGAGTGCTAGCATGGCCTCCTATAACAGAGGAATGAAATTCACAAATGAAGGTGTGAATAAGGTCATCACATCCTTGAGGAATGACGAGCCTATATTTCTAGTAAAGCAATCCATCTTGCACATAGTATGGCTTCATCTCATTAAGGTTAGCTTGTATCCTCATAATTAGCTGTAGTGTGGCTGGAAGTGACCATAAAGATTGTTGAATGTCTTCTAAAGTTTGGTTACAAGAAATGGTCATGGTCATGTAACACTGACGAGAGAGTGCGTCAGTTGCTAGATTTGTTCTTTTGGGCTTATATTCCACTCGATAATGATATCCCATGAGTTTCGACAGACAGGCTTCCTATTTCGATGTCTGAATCACTTGCTCATTCAAGTGTTTGAGACTTTCGTGATTCATTCGAATTATGAAGAAATGCCTAAATAGATAGTGTCAGAATTTTGTTACAACTTCGACAATTGCTTGTAACTTTCTAGCATACACTAACTTTGCTTGCATTTTGGGTGAGAGCTTCTTCGAAAAGTATGCAATGGGGTGACCTAATTGACTTAGTATTGCCCCAATACCCAAACCCGACGCATCTATTTCCAATATAAATGGTTGAGTGAAGTTAGGTAAAGCCAATACCAGAGCTTTAGTTAAGGCTGATTTCAACTGTTCAAATGCTTGTTGGGTTTCGTTGGTTCACTTGAACCCATCTTTCTAAAGTAGCTGAGTGAGTGGGCTAGCTATGTGTGTATAGGATTTAATGAATTGGTGATAGTACCCTGTTAATCGTAGAAATGCTTTCAACTAATTGACGTTAGAGGGAGTGGGCCATTGTTGCATGGCTTGCGCTTCATTTGAGTCCATTTCCACCTTTCAACCCAAAACGATATTACCCAAATACTTCATCTGTCTCTGCCCGAAAGAACACTTGGATAGTTTGGCAAACAGATGATGCTACACCAGTTTCTCCAACACCTAAACAAGATGCTATAAATGCAGTGGCCACATAGCACTGTATATTAGGATATCATCAAAGAATATCAACATAAATTTTTGTAAGTAAGCTTGAAACACCTAGTTCATCAATGGTTGGAAAGTAGTAGGCGCATTCATAAGGCCGAAAGGTATAACTAGCCATTCGTAATGACCTTGATGTGTTCGAAACGTGATCTTTTCGTGGTCATTTGGGTGCATAAATATTTGGTGATAACCTGGTTGGAGGTTTAGCTTAGTGTAATACTCTGAACCTCCCAACTTATCTAATAACTCATCAACTATGGGTGTAGGAAATGAGTCTTTCATGGTAACCGAATTTAGTTCCCGCTAATCCATGCAAAACCTTTAGTTGTTATCTTTCTTATGAACCAATAAAATCAGGGCTGAATAGGGACTGGTACTCGGGTGGATAATGCCTTCTTACAACATCTTAGTAACTATCTTTTCAATTTCGATTTTCTAGCTAATTAATGGGTATTTGTAAGGCTTCACCTTCACTAGACTTGTTCTAGGTTCCAATATAATTCGATGATTCTGTTCTCGTTTAGGTGGTGAACTACGAGGAATCGTGAATGCTTAATGGTATTTGTTCAAGACCATCCTAATTTCTAGGTGAATCTGAGCTGGGAACTCTACAATTTTAGAAGAACGTTCCTCTGTCTTACGAACATGCAAAGAATACAGTTTAGCAATTGCTTCTGTGAATTGTAGTCAAGTGATCTGATGATACTGCACTTGATTAGCTTGTGTGGCCTTATATCCTTGTAACGTCATAAATTTGCCATCCGTAAAGAATTTGATCATTGACTTCCTATAATCGGCAATATGAGACCCTATGGTCTCCAACCGTGTGGCTCCAATCACCACATTTGAACCTGATACAAGGAGTACATATGCTGGAAAAGTCAAGATGCGACCACCAATAACCATCTTTAATTCTTGTACCAAACCTTCACACTACATTCTTTCGCTGTTTCCCACCACTACTTTCGTTTATGGTGTAGGTACTAATGATAATTTGAGATAATAAGCCACTCTCGGTTGTATGAAACTATCTGAGCTACCTCCATTTAAGAATACCTGCATACGATGACCCAATACAGTTCCATCAAATCTGATCATTGCTGGTCCAGTGTATCCTTGATAGGCATGCAAGGATAAGTGATGTAGTGTAGATGATTCTTTATTGTCCTCTTCGATCTCCAAGTCTGGTTCAAATTCCGGCTACTTCTCTTCTTCCTCATTGCACTAAAGGATCACGTAATGCCAGTTAGGACACTGGTGACCGAGAATCAACTTCTATTCATGAGTAAAACAGAGGTCTGTCTCTCGACGAAGTTGAATCTCCAATGGTGTCAACTTCTTAATAGGTAACGTCGGTTTGGATGTCAGAGTTGGCAATACTGGAGGTAAACTCTTAGTCCCTGATGTCCCTGTGGTAGTTGGGCCCACTAAGTTAGTCGATATTCCTAATATAGTTTTGATTGTCTAAGTTGAAGGTGTAGCATTCCACACTCTATTAACCACAGAGAGTGACTGTTTCTCATCATGCAGTTGAGCCAGCAATAATGCTTCTAATAATGTCAAAGGTGCTCTAAAAATCACATTTAGCCGAACTTGAGGTTTCAACCCACTAATAAAATAGTCCATAATTGCATCTTCGGTCATCCCTTCCACGCTGTTTGCGAACATCATGAATTGCTGGTGGTAATAATTGGCAATAGAATCCTTCTGAATTATTTTGAAAACTTGAGCTCGAGGACTTTCGAACTTGGAAGGTCCAAATTGGCTTTCGATAGCATGGGCCAAAGCTTGCCAGGTTGGGATTTGATGGGTTTTCTGCATCATTTGAAACCAGGGTACTGCGTTTCCTTCCATGTGTACTGCTGCAATGGTGATTCTCTAGTTGTTAGGCGTTTCATAATACGCAAAAAATTGTTCTGCTTTGAACAATAAATTTAATGGATCAGTTCCATCACTTGGTGTAGCTGAAAAGGTTGATATGACATTGGAACCATGAAAGGGCTGTATGAGTCATTAGGGTTACTATAACTTTGAGTTGGATTTCGATTAATGGCATCAACTACCCGAGTCAAGTTCTCGATGAGACTCTAATGTTCCATTCGAATGTCAATGTTCAAGTCATTGATTTGATCAGCTTTTCTACGCGTTCCATTCTCACACTAGCTACCGCTTCCACTTGCTCGACATAATCGTTCATCTTCTTCATATTTGCGGCTAACTCCTTCAACCGACTTCCCTCAGCCATGTTACTCTTAATGAAAGCACTAAATTGTTATAAACTAAAATTTGTATAGGAATTCCCAATGATAATCAATTATGATAACGATCATTACACCTCTTCAGCATGCAAAATATAGACGTGCATGGGGAATTACAAGAGTTTCAGGGAAGAGTTAAGGAAATCGTTTAGAAAAGAAACGATAATAACAGAAAGGAGAGAGTGAGAAAGAATTGCCGAAAGAGAGAATCGTTCTTCCATCCTACCTTCATTATGTGCCTGATCATCCTTTTATGTTCCTTCCCTCACCTTCCATGTGGCTTTTCTATTTCGGGGGCTACTCCTCAATCCCTCTGCTACGTGTATTGTTTGAGGTGTTATTCTCTTCAGCCACCTCATCAGTCACTGTGGCATGGGTCCCATTATCCTTTTGATCCCCATGCATGGCATCTTCGTGCAAGACATTTAACATAAAAAGATAAAAGTCTAAAAGAAGTATCCCATTGAAAGCAATTACTTAAGTCCATGAATAAGAAAAGCAAGATCCTTTGTCATATTTCCCTGTTCAACTGTTTCAATGAAAGATGTTTTTCTGTTTCTCTGAAAAGTTCAACAATCTGGCATTGTCGTCTAATTTACTTGTCTTTTCATTTGTTTTAGGAACAATATGTGAAAATAGAATTTGAAAGGGAAGTGGGAATGATCAATGAAATCTTATGTACAAACGAAAACCACCCTACAAACTCAAGAAATTTGCATGCAATCAACACAAATAGTTATTTAAATGTGGCATAATGGAAGGAAGTTTATGAGATATTCATGGTTTTCTTTCTTTTTTATTTGACGAAGCCCAAGATAATTTTGAGGTTGGTTGTTATATTAAAAAATTGAGCAAATTATTAATACATCACATGAGTTATGTTGAAATTATACGAACATTTATTCTATTTTAAAAATATATTCAAATCTCTTTTGAAATAAAAAATTATTCTATACTAAAGTCTAATTTTAAATTTTTTTAACTAAAATATCTTCCATTAACTTAAATATGTTTTTTAAACTAAAAAAATTTTAAATGAAAAATATTTTAGTCAAAAAATTTTAAATTAAACAAATTAAACTAAAATATAAGATAACTTTTTGGTTTTTAAGGAAATTTATTTATATTTTCAAATTAAAAAACTATATAATTTCAACAAAATTCAAAAAAGTCTATGTAATTTACTCTAAAAAAAATTTGTATTTTCTTAAAAGATGTTATATAAGAATGCCTAAAATATTTTTCTATAAAAGTATAGTCAAAGTTATCATGGATTGCATTTTGTTTAGAAAAATAACATCCACTAATATAGAAAATTACAAATAGTTTGTTTCAAGGCCAAATTGATATTTTTGTAAATTTTAAAAAATAAATTTAATTAAATTTAAGGGAAATTTTATTTTATTTAATATTTTGTTACAATCAATGTTTTTAAAATCGGACCGGTCATTGAACCGGTAAAGTCACTGGTTCACGGTTCATTGGTCGAATCGTGGTTGAACCGTGGTCGAATCGGTAATAATTAAATATATATTTTTAAATTTTATATATTAAAATTCTAATATAACAAATAAATATGAGCAAATTTTAAATATCTAATTATTAACTCAATATTTTTTAAAATATTTGGGAGATTATTTTTTAATTGAAAAATAAAAACTACTTATAATTAAAAGTTAATAGTATTTAATATTAAATTTTTAGATTTTTAAATTGTATTAAAATTCTATTTATCATCAAACAATAATAATTTGAGCCAAACATTTTTATATTTAAGAGAAATGCTACTAAGAGATGAGATATAATGAAAAGAAAACATCAAAAATAATCAAATATATGTTTTTTATTTATTTTATATTATAATTTTTTTAATTTTTTTATATTTCAATCTCTTCTTCTTTTTAGTATTTTCTATTTTTAATTTGTCAAATTTCTTTAACATAAACTATCCTATTATATAAGAAAATTTAAAAAAAAAAAAAAGGACTGACTGATTCAAACCGATTTTCAATTGGTTCGGTTTGACCGGTTCAGCCGGTGTTTGACCGGTTCTCTACTTGACCGGTTTTTTGGGGTTAACCGGACCGGACAAGGGACCGGTTTCCGATCGAACCGACTGGTCCGATCCGATTTTTTGATCAATGGTTACAATCATAATAATCTTGAAAAGCATACTAGAATGTGTCAAAAGTACTTACGAAATCATACAAAACATCGAAAAGAAATGGTTGAAATAATATTAACAAATTTAAATTATACTTTTAACTGTTAAAAAGCATAAAAATCAAATGTCACAAAATTCTCAAATAGGACTATTGAGTGCTACAATAATGTTGTAAACATATATGCACATACACATCTGCATCATAAGAGTACATGACCACATTCATTGCAATTATTTGTTTTGTTTGGACTTCTAGTCAAGTATTATGTTAAATTAGACATATATTTAAGAGAATAGAAAAGACTATAGAAATAAAAATGAGATGAATTTTTGTGATCTAAAATTATGTTTGAAATGACAAAGAAAGAAATAAGAATATTTTTTTAATTTTGAAGTTTGATAAAGTAAAAATAGTATAATAATAAAAATAAAATATGAAGAAATGACTAAAACACTCCAAGTGTCAAAAAAATTAAAAAATTAATTTTTGTTAGTGAATATAAAATTAAAAAAAATTTATAGTTGAGAACTTGAAATTTAAAATATTTATATTAAAAATCTTAAAATTTAAAATTATTTTAAAAGATCTAAAAACTAAAAATATAAATTACATAGAAAAACTATAATCTAAAGTCTAAGTCAAAATTTTTATTTTTTAGGTTCTTTAAAATAATTTTAAATTTTAAAATCTTTTAATATAAATATCATTAGTTTAAGTCCCCCAACTATAATTTTTTCAAATAAAAATAAAACTCTACTGCATCTAAACTGCGGATGATATTACATTTGGTCTTCAATCAATTCCGGCAAAATCTTGATAGAAAGTACAGTGACAGCCGCAAGTGAAGCTAATTCCATTCAAGGAAAGGAATCATCTGTACCAAACAATGTTTTTATATATATATTCCTCTCCCTCTCATTCTCATGTCATGCGTTTTCCTGTGTACCAAACGCCTTCTTTACATTTCTACTATGAAACCCTTCAATGTGCGAATGTACTATTACTCCATCTTCTATAATGTCCTTAATAGGTCATATGTTACACTCATTTCTTTTTATGAATAGAGTCATACATAAATAGGGCTTTTTTTTGTAAACAAAAATAGATCATAGGATAATATAGTATGTGGGATAATTTCTGAAGAACCTTTCTCTTGATTAATATCATCTCTCGTATTTTTATTATTTTTATTTCTTTTGATTATAACATGTTATTAGTGCGAAACGCTCCCATTTGGGTTTTGATTTCGATTGCTTGATTTCTGGCTTTCAGGTTCTTGAAGTTTGCTTAGATTTTTTGGATTTTGAGAGAGAGAGAGAGGAGGGAGAGTGAAAAAGATGAGGAAGGAAGATGTAGTGGATGCCTAATTTGAATCCTCTTTTTTACTCTCTCCGGTGATCTTTCTTATATCAAATTTAAACTATCTAAATTACTTTGCATAGTTTAAATCTTTTTTTATTAAATATTATTTAAAAAAAAACTTTTTATAGCAAACCTCATAAAAAAATATTTAAAATTAAAAAAATAGAAATAAAATTTAAATCATTCAATTAAAATTTAAACAGTTCAAATTTTATAAAAGAGAAATTGGATAGGAATCCCCAAATTGAGTGGATGCCACATAATGTAGTTAAGTATTTGATTGATCAGGGAAACATGTTGTACTTAATTGCAAGATGATAGCAGCCTTTGCTTCTCAGATCTATTTAGAATGTTTTTAAAATTTTATGGATTTATTAAAACAAAAAATATTTTGGAATTAATATAAAATATACTTTTAAAATCAAAATAAAATTTTAACCTTTCTACATTAAAAAATAATTTTTTTAATAATTCCTGAAACTATATGTAGCTCCCTTCCACCATGGCCTTGTTAAAATTCTTTCACACAAAATTTAGAACGTAAATTTTATCTTTTATATTATTCTAAGAAATAAAGAATATTATGTATAAGTTAAAACTAATGTTTACATGCTTGTCACATAATACTTTAAAAAAGAAAAAATTAAACAAATAATGGAGATACAAAATATCACTTGACAATCATATAACCTTTATATGATATTTTTAAAATGTTCATTTCGTAATAGTTTAAAAACTAAAAATTACTTTTAAAATTTGTATATTAAAATTATAATATAATTATAATAAGCAAGAACATTTGCAGTTTCCTAAACAAAATATCAATCTGAATAAAAAATTATTTAACGTCTTGAATGTATGTACTGATTCATCATGTTTTTATATTTATTATTTTAAATTAAAAAAGTTTTATTCATTAGGAATGAACCAGAAAAACATAGATATCAAAATACAATCTTTTTATCATGAAAAACATGCTTTATTTATTTACGATGGATGTAAATGCAAATTTAGAAACTACGTAAATAACTTTTAAATTATTTTATTAATACACAAAGGAGATACGAGTCAAATATTTAAACTTTCATTTTTCTTTCACTAATTAATAAGCAATTAAAAATTATTCAATAACGTAACATGAGAAAAATGTGAGCCCGTTGGTCATAACCACAAGCCTTGAATCAAATGAATAACGATATGATTTTTCAAAGTCTAACATAATTTGGATGGAGATGGTCTTTCCATTCTATCTAACCAGCTCAGATTTTAAATCCAACCCTAAGTACTAAAAAAGTTTTAAAAAAAAAAAGGTCTATTTTATTTATCTTACTCTCTCAAGATATTTTTTTAAAATACCTTATTTCAACATAATTAGTCAAGATGCCAATAGCAACACATATATCTAATACTTTAATGTAAAAATGAAAGTAAATAAATTTAATAACCATGCAATATAGTAACTATAAAGCCCTTATTATATCTCTCGCCTCAAGTGAGACAGCTTGTGTGAAATATTTTTTTGAATTTGTTTTATACTAATAAGTGATACATGTGTTATATGGAGAGTTAAATGGAGGGTCGTAGATTTAAGTTTTAGACTTTCTTCTTTGGGTTTAACTACTTTTTTGAATTTGTTTTATACTACAAAATAATGCTTAAACTTTCTTGAATGAAATACTCTCAAAAGAAAACAGATATGAAATTAACATCAAATTAGTATTTCATCAAATCATCCCACCACCATGAAATATAATTAAAATATATATTATCTGATAGAATATCACGATAACAAAGTGGCATTACTTTTTCTATGAAAGAAAATATATTTGTGTTCACTGCTCTTTACCTTCATTCCTCTTTTCAACAAAGCAAATTGCTCTTGGTTTGGGATCATATGGCTTGAAATGAGGTGACTTTTTCTATATGAAAATAGAAGAAGACAGAATTGCAGAAAGTCAAACATAAAGCAATTCATATAAATTTGATTACCACATGTATATCAAAATACTTGACTTTCTTCCCAGTCACTACTAGAAATTTGTGAAATTTAGATGGAATTTTTGGACGGACTATAATCTGTCTGAAATTATAGATGAATTTCAGACGAATTTGTTATGAAATAAAGCACTAAGTGTAAAGGAAGGTTTTTGTCCAAAATCTGTCAGAATTTCGTCCCAAAAATTTGCGCCAACTTGTTGCCAACATATCTTTGATAGCTTTCAGACAGATTTGTGATAGAATATTTGTCACACAATAGCCGTCTAAAATCTGTCTTAAATTTGAGACAATTTTTAGACAGAATATTATATAAGGACTAAATTATTTTTAAAAAATTCATTTGTCTATAATTTGTTTTTAATTTGAGATGAATTAGGGATAGAATATTATATAATTATAGTATTGTTTTATAAAATTTGTTTATTGAAAAATTCTTTTAAATTTGGAGGAATGTTATATAAATTAAAATTACACTTATACATTTGTTGTCTAATATAATTTGAAAGTTAAAGTAATAGACTCTAAATATAATTTGAAAAGAAAGAATTGATTTAGGCATCAGAGTTATAGCCAACTTGGAATGGGTGGAGAAGTCGAAGAGCTGAGAGGAGCCCCATCTGCATCAGTGCTGCCACGTCCTAAGCTACCTCTAGTCACTGATGTAAACACTATCGTAGACTTGACAACGCTCTTCAATATCTTGACAAAACGCAGGGCTTTGGGTATTGAAATGAATGGATCAGATTTACTCAAAATCAACAGCTCAGATGCACCTTTAGATTAGCAAAAAAAATAACATCAAAACGCACCATTTCATTTTTGGCATGGCGAGGACGTGTCGTGCGTGTGGCTTTTGGATTGATCAAAGGGGTGGAATTAAAACAGGAGCACAGACATGCAGCTGTTTCACCTATGCAGAGAATCCCGACGCTGATTTTCTTCCTTCTCCAGCACCTATTCGTACAGTGGCGTGAAGCTCTCGATTGATAAGGGAATCAGATCATCTGAAGTGCATGAGGCATAAAGTGCCTCTGAAGTGAGTTTCATCCAGCCATTCATGACATCTATGGATAATGTTGAGCCACGTCAAGCCAAAATGCTACTCTCCAGAATTTATCCAAAAAATCAGTCAACACTAAAAGCCCAACGGCTAACCTGTCGAAGCAACTTACAGATTCGGATTCCATTCGTTTGAGTGAACAAAGCCAGCGAAAGGTAGATTCATTAAATCCGAACCTTTTCTATCTCGATGCGAAACCTTAAGTGGCCAAGCAAGCTCAGCTTGGGTAAGAATGAATTCCTTTTTACTAACTTCTCAACAAAAAAATATTGCCCATTTGAGATCTCCGTATTCCCCCTTCTTGCCTTTTTCTATTTATTTAAGTTTATAAAAAGAATAGAAAAAAGTACCATCTACTGGACACGCAGAGAAGCTACAAAGGAGTCTTTTCCTATTACTTCAGATACACATTACCGTATTCTCCCTTTTCCCCCTTTTCTATTTATTTAAGTTTATAAAAAGAAAAGCAAAGAGAACCTTTAGACTGGACGCACAGAGAAGCCACAACCATCTGAAAATGAATCAGATCAATAAAACCATCTGAATGCGAATCCCTTAAACACTATTTTGGTTGAAGTCCCATCCCACACATAAGCCCTATGTTTCCCCTAAACTTCTGAACTACATTGTGTTTGTGTTGGTCTTAGTTTCGTGCATTTATCGAAGGCTTGGAGTAGAAGAGTGAGAACAAAGGATTGGAGCAGAGGGTTTCATGTAAGATCTATATGTTACTTTGATTTAACAATTTTTGTGTTACATATTATTTATCATGCCTTTTAGATCTGGAAGAACTCGTATCATGTGAGTTTGAACCCTAAAGTCATTACTTTTTGTATTTTTAAAAAATTAACTAACTCGCATCATGTAAGATCTGGGAGTTTTTTTTCAATTTTTTCTCTAATGCATTAACTAGTAGCTATAGGAAAGGATTTGAATGAAAGAGATACTCTGTTTGTATCTCATATGTGTATTATTATGTTAAGTTTGTCAACTTTTGCACTTCTGGCATAGGATTTCTTAATGTTTGGCAAATTATTGAAAAGCTAGATGAACAAGTTAAGTACAATAACTACTGTAAAATGAAGGCCATTTTAGAATTTTGATCTAAATTAAAATTATTGACTATGATATTGCTCTACGTAACAACATCATTTTCCTACAACATGATGAAAACTGAATTGTATTGCATGGCCCAAAATAATCCAATATTGTATGACAAAGAAGCTGATTGTGGGAATTATGCTGCAAATTATACTTCTTGTCTACTACTTGAATGAACTTTGTTAATACTCTATTTTATGTTATAAAGTGATATTTGATATTAGGTTAAGTGCTGTTCAATTCTCTGATATTGAATTCTCTTTAGTCATGTCATGAAGAATTAATAATTTGTCATTGATACGTAAGAAGAATGCCTTGGCCTTAACTCTGAATATTTCTTACCTATGTTATTTGGTTGTTTTAGTTATTTATACAGAAAAAGACAAATAGGTTTGAATTGGAAAATAAGGAATGTGGCTACTGTTGAAGGCCAAAAACATATCTACTAAAGTGGGTTTATAGAGGGAGGAGTCTGTAATCTTAGGTTAGTCTTCAGAGTTTCTTTAAGGTGGGTATATTGGATTGGATTGTAGGCTTAGTAGTTACCTTGCTGGCATGATTCATGTGAATTTGAATTGTATAAGATGGCACCAAATGAAAATGATTTTGATTGGGAAACTTTGTACATTTTTGTAGCAACTTTGATTCAATTATAAAATTTAATGGTTCAATATCCTATCACCATCATTGAAAACAACAATAGCACAATGATGTGCAAGATGATGTCATGATTTTTTCTCTTTGTTTCCAAACTATAGCATGTAACTCAAATATAAATACTAGGTTGGAAAAGAAGGTTTCAAAATATTATTGCTTCTCAACTCTTTCCTTTTTTTATGACTTACAATTTAACACTAAAATTGATTAATTCTTTTCTTGTTTCATGATGCTTTAATAGTTGTTACAACCTTATTTTAGATAGCCTTTGTTTTAAAAACTTTTTAATAATGAATTTTTTTATTTCTTTTTTATCTTTTCAATTTATTAATTAACATGATCATAAGGTATGCATAAAAATAATATTGTTCTTATGTGCTAGTGTCTAAATAGTAATATATTATTTTACTTGATTCAGAATATAGAAATTCCAGAACATCGAAAGTGGATGTATGATAGACTTCATCCAAACCGAGGGGGATTAAAAAAGGAATATGTAGAAGGGGTTAAAGGGTTCATTAATCATGTAATGAACCAATCTCAATTCGCTCATGATGGCTATATACTTAGATGTCCTTGCACAAAGCATAGAAATAGAGCATTGTTAACTCCAAATGAGGTTATGGTTGATTTGTATAAACATGGTTTTATGCCAAGATATTGGTGTTGGGATTCACATGGGGAAAATCCTCTAAGTTTCAATAACAACAATGCTAATAGTGCAAATTCAGAAGCCACTAGCAGTCATGCATTAGATGATGATTCCCAAAGAAATCTATATGAATCTATGGTTTTTGATATTGCTGGGCCAGAATTTAGGGATCATTTTGAACAACATATGGAAGAGCCTCCGAATATGGAAGCTCAGAAATTTTATGATATGTTGCACTCTGCACAACGACCACTGTGGGAAGGGTGTGTTGACCATTCAGAGTTATCTATGGCAGTTAGAATGTTGAGTATTAAATCTGACCATAATATGTCACAACAATGCTTTGATGAGCTACTTCAAGCAATGAAAGAGAGTTTGCCTAAAGATAATGTGTTGGTATCTGATTTTTATAGAACAAAGAAGTTAGTGTCGAAACTTGGGTTAGGAAGTACCAAAATAGATTGTTGCATTAATGGTTGCATGTTGTACTATAAAGGAAATGATACAGAAAAGGAATGCAAGTTTTGTCATGCTAAAAGGTATAGGGTACGTGAGACAAGTAAAGGGCGTAAGGAGGTGCCTTTAAAGCAAATGCACTATTTGCCTTTCATACCTAGGTTAAAAAGATTGTATGCTTCCATGAATTCTGCCCCTCATATGAGATGGCACTTTGAGCACCAACAAGTTCAAGGTGTCATTGAACACCCATCTGATGCAAAAGCATGGAAGCATTTTGATAGAATGCATCCACAATTCTCTTCTGAACCACGCAATGTTAGACTTGGATTATGTTCAGATGGATTCACTCCATATGGTCAATCTGGTTCACAATATTCATGTTGGCCAGTAATTGTTACTCCTTATAACCTTCCTCCTTTGATGTGTATGACAACTCCTTACATGTTTCTAACCATGATCATTCCTGGTCCTCATAATCCTAAAAGTAGGATAGATGTGTATTTGCAACCCTTGATTGATGAGTTAAAGTTATTGTGGGAAAATGGTGTCGTAACTTATGATATTTCTACTAAGCAAAATTTTTTTATGAGAGCTGCTTTGATGTGGACAATTAATGATTTTCCTGCTTATGGAATGTTGTCTGGCTGGATGATAGCAGGGAGATTGGCATGCCCATATTGCATGGAAAATTCAAAGGCCTTCCAATTAAGGCATGGGGGAAAGACATCATGGTTTGATTGTCATCGTCAGTTCTTACCAAATGACCACATGTTTAGGAGAAATAAGGATGCATTTTATAAAAATAGAATTGAGAAATTAGAAACTCCTCCTAGGTTGACTGGAGAGCAAATATGGCATAGAGTTTGTATGTATCCTAAGATAACTAATTCATTTCCAATTCAAATACCAGCATATAGAATTACTCATAATTGGACAAAACGAAGTATATTTTGGGATTTACCTTATTGGAGCACTAATTTAATTCGTCATAACCTTGATGTCATGCATATTGAGAAGAATGTTTTCGACAATATTTTTAACACTGTTATGGATATCAAAGACAAAACCAAAGATAATGTAAAGGCAAGAATGGATTTGAAAGAACATTGTAAACGTGGAGATTTAGAATTGCAAGAATTAGGTGGTGGGAGAGTTATAAAACCCAAGGCAAACTACACATTTACCATAGAACAAAAGAGAGCAATATGTGAATGGGTGAAGGACTTAAAAATGCCAGATGGGTATGCATCAAATTTGGCAAGATGTGTGGACATGAAAGAGAAAAAATTATATGGAATGAAAAGTCATGATTGTCATGTGTTCATGGAGCGTTTGCTTCCAATTTCATTTAGTTCATTGCCAGAGAAAATATGGAAGCCTTTGACCGAGCTTAGCCAATTCTTTAGAGATCTGTGCTCAACATCAGTGCGGGAAGATGAGCTAACTAAACTTGAACAGAACATTCCAATTATCTTGTGTAAATTAGAACGCATTTTTCCTCCAGGTTTTTTTGACTCAATGGAACATTTACCTGTTCACTTGCCATATGAAGCATTGGTTGGTGGTCCTGTACAATATCGATGGATGTATCCTTTTGAAAGGTATTCTTTAATTTTTTTTAAATCTTTATTTTGATCTTGGAGCCAATCACATGTTACACTCTTCTAATCTTCACATGTTAAACTCTTCTAATCTTATAGGTTCCTTCATCACCTTAAGAAGAAGGTTAAGAACAAAGCTCATGTTGAAGGATCTATAATTGAGGCATACATTATTGAGGAGATTTCTCACTTTACTTCTTTCTATTTTGAGCCACACCTCCATTCCCATCGAACTAGATTTGGAAGAAATGATGATACGGGTGAAAATGATTTGGTCCAACCAACTTTATCCATTTTCAATTTGCCTGGTCGCCCTGCTGGTGAATGCAAGACTCGTTTTTTAGATTCGAGAGAATTTAATGCTGCCATGAATCGTATATTAATCAATTGTGATGAGGTTCAACCCTATATGAAGTGAGTCTTTTATATAAATTTAAATTTGTATATTATTATTATATGCTTAATTTTATGGAATTCGTTTTATCCATTATTATATGTAGGATATATGTGGAGACATTGCGAATGAGTCAGCCTAATCTAAGTGATGAACATGTTGATAGACTTATTGAGGAAAACTTTACAGTATGGTTAAAAGATTATGTAAGTCTATATACTAAAATGTTTTACTATAGATACTTATTTTTAAATTATTTCTATTAACTCCCTTCTCTTTAATGATATTATATAGGTAAACAATCCTGCAAATCATGTACTAGATCCTAATATGCATGCATTAGCATGGGGTCCTTTAAGAATTGTGAAAACTTGGCCTATTTACTTTGTAAATGGATTCAAGTTTCATACAAAAGCACACTCAGCTGGAAAGTCCACCATTAATTCTGGTGTATGTGTTAAAGGAACAGGATTCGGTGAATATGAAAATGACTTTTATGGCCAAGTTGAAGAAATCATTCAAATTGAATATCCTAGATTACCATTAAAAAGGGTAGTATTATTCAAATGTAAATGGTTTGATCCTACAATTGGTAGAGGAACAAAAGTTAATAAACAATATGGAATCATTCAGGTTCGGCATACTAAGTCTTATGGCAAGTACGATCCATTTATTATTGCACAAAAAGCAATTCAAGTGTATTATGCATCATATCCAATAAACACAAGGGACAAAGCAGAGTGGTGGTTTGCTATCAAAACTAAAGCAAGGGGCATAATTGAGCATGAGCACAAGGGCTACTTTGCTTATCAAGAGGACTACATAGGTTAAAATATTAGTAATTTCACAATTGACCTTGATCTACCCGATACTTTACTAGATAACGATGGAAGGTTTGATGAAGTTGATGCAATTAATGATGGGCATGAGAGATTTGCTCATGAGGAGGAGGAGGAGGATGAAGAGGAGGAAGAGGAGGAGGAGGAGGAGGATGAAGAAGAAGAAGAAGAATGATGGTTAAACTAAATTGATTGCAGGAGTTATTTATGTTGTCTTCCTTAAATTAGCATTGTTACATCTTTCTTTTTGATTTTTATGTAATTTGAAATATTGTAGCCTTTCTTAATGTATTATACTTAAATATTTCAGTTAGTATTTTGAATTTGTATCTCTTAATTTATATTTAAGTACTTAGGTAATATTAAAATTTTCCACATGCCTTCAATGTTGTTAATGAGAAAAATAGATGTTAATGTACTTGTGATTTCAGATGACAGACAGAGGTAGAGGTTCAATTAGAGGTGGGAAGACCCCATTATCTAGAGGTCGACGCTCATCTAATAAAGGGGAGGAAGTCTCACTATCTATTCAGTTTCCTCCAAATGTCTCACCTATACAACCACTGATTACATCAACTAGACTAGTACCTACAGGTCCACCATTAGATATATCATCTACGCCATCACCACATATCCCACCTACGCTTACACCTGGACCATCACCAAATGTCCCACTTACACCTACACCTACGCCTACGCCTACACCTACACCTACACCTACACCTATGCCATCACATATGCCTTCTACATCGTCACCAACTTTGCCACATACTCAATCATCAATAGCTAATTCTCAAGAAGAAACATGTGTAGTTCAAGAAGGACTTCCAGAAATAGAGCCTTATGGAAATGAGTATATTTTTTGACACAATTGTATTTAGCAATCTGTTTTATTTATTACATACATGCATATATCTTTTATCATAATATTTGTTAATAGGTTTAATCCATCAACTGCGGTGCACTTCTTGACCTCTGCTATAAAGAGCAAATTTGATTGGTTTTGTCCAACTTGGAAAGAAACAACTAAGGATATGTGAGATTTATGGTTTGAGGAATTTAAGGTAAAAATTATATTGGATGATAAATCTTATTGCTATTATATATATAAGTGTGTGTATATATATATAACTTTTGTTAATATTTGCAGAAGTATTGTACATGGAAACCTCAATATACTGCAAGGATCCGCCAAATTTTTAACGTTAAGGGAGATGCTCGATTCAGGAGTATGATGTATCAAGAAAGGAAGAATTATGGCAAGAATTCAAATTATAAGCCCAAATACATGTCTGAGGTAATATGGAGGCAGTTACTACGTCATTGGGCATCAGACAACAAGTTCAAGAATTTGTCAATAGCAAATACAGCAAATCGTGCTTCAAGTCAAGGTGGCTCCTTGCATACAGGTGGTTCTATATCTGCGGGTGAGCATGCACATAGGATGGTAAGAAAAACTATAATTTGCTTATGTGATGTTATTTTGAAATATAAAATATTGTGAATTTACTTGTTCAACTTATGAAAAAAGCAGAAGAAATCTACAGGAGTGGATCCTGATATTGTAGAGATTTTTACTAAAACTCATATGAGAAAAGACAAATCTTGGGTTGATGAGAGATCGAAGAATGCCATAGTATGTGATGCTGACTAACATATAATTTTTTATAAATATTTTGTTTGCCAAATGTTTAATTAATCATCATGTTTTTGTAGGAAAACTTTAAAAAGAGAAGGATAGAGATTTCACAAATGGCCATATCTAATGATGATGTAGAAGGAGAAGGGTCATCTAATGCAAGTCAATGTATACCAGATGACTTGAGCATTTGGAAAGAGATTGTCCCTAGAGGGAAAAAAGGGGCTGTTTATGGTTTAGGTTCTGTGGGATCACGTCTTAGTGCAAAATCTTCTATTGGCACATCTTCCTGCACATTATCTGTGGATGAAACCATGCAAGAGGAACTTTTAATGTGGCAAAAAAAATATGAGGATCAGGAGCGAATCAATAAGGAGCAGGCACGTAAGATAGCTGAACAAGATCAGAAAATAGTTAAACAGGAAAAAAGAATGTTGTTAAATGAAAAAAGACTTGCATTGGTGTTACAAACTTTGAACATTCCACCAACAGTGGAGGAGGAGGAGGAGGAGGACGATGATGAGGATGATGAGGGTGATTTGCATTGACTAGCTTATATCTTCTTTCCTTTTGTTTTATTGGACACATGTTGTAATTGAACTTTTATAAAATATGTCATGTTTTGTATTTAATGCTTTAGGTGTTTCTAATCTCATAGATTTGAATATGAATATTCAATATTATCCCTATGACAAATTAGTTAAAAAGGTTCTTATTTTGCTGTTTCAAAATTTAGCAGGTTTAAAAGAATAACAAAAAAGAAAATAAAAAAAATTTACAGTTTTTTGTTTTCCGTCCCAAATCTGTCTAAGAAGCACAACAAATTTTGTTCAAAATTTGTCTGAAATATATGTCTTCTATCTAAAATCCATCTATAAATCAAATAACCTTTTTTAAATTTCTATTCAAAATCTGTCTAAAATTCATCTTTATTTCCGTCTAAAATCAATATATTTAATAAATATAAATTATTTATTTTCGTCTGAAATCCGTCCCTAAATTAATTATATTATTTAAAATTGTTCACACAAAAATTCGTCTAAAATAAGTTTTTCTGTCTGAAAGTCTGTCTCAAATTAATTTCAGACAGATTTTCAGACGGAAATCATTTTGCGACAAGGTTTTTAAGGATAGAATATATTCCGTCTGAAATCTGTCTGAAATCAAAGTTTTGTCAGAATTTCGTCTAAAAACCATTTAAAATTCGTCTCAAATCCGTCTCAAATGCCGTCTGAAAAGGTGATTTTTCTAGTAGTGAGTTACGCATCTTTGCACTGCTTGGATTAGTCTCACTGTGATTGGTTATGTCCTTGAGGACAGAACGCTTCTTTGTTGGCTCCATCCAAATCTTGAATGCAAATTCTTATGCTATTTCCATATTTTACAAATATCGCTTTAAGATTGTTAAGAAAGTATGCTATGTTAATGAAAATAGAAGCAATAAAAAAGATACAATAAAATTGAAATCAAGAAAGTATAGAAGGCAATGCATGTTAAACACTAACCTTAAAGCAACATTTGTCTTTCACTATAATACTGCAAAGTTCAAGCAAAATTGCTTTTAAGATTTATTTAAAGTACTTTAGAGAATTTCACTTAACGCTAATAGAATTCTCTCCTTAAGAGAACTTGTAAAGGGTTCAAGTAAAATGGAGTATTTAATTAAAGGATAATTCTTCTTTGTTTAGAATCAATTTATAGAGTTAATTGTGAATAATCACGCCTTTTGATTAGGAATCAAATTTAAATCTTAAATTTCAAGTTTCATCACATTTATTTTGAATGTTTTGAGTGTTTTCTGTTTATTCCATCAATTATTTGATTGTTACACATGGAAAACACATAATACATGAAACTAACAAGCACTTTACCTATAAAAATAAATTCAAATTTTTTTATGCCTATTACCAATCAATCAAATGTTTTAGGCCATCAATGGACTGGTCACTTTCAAAGATGTTGGGATATAATTCTATAACTCATCAATTGACTTATGATCCAAGTACGATTGGTTTATGCTTTCAAAAAATGAATTAGTCGAGTAATGATTCTTTGTTTCATATCCCTTCTTCTTTGTGTTGTCCCAATCATTTGATAACTAACTATCAGTCAATTGATGAATTTGGGGGCATAATTAACATAATTTTCCTAACGATCCCTAACATGTAATGCTTTATAAATATTGTTTTTTGTCAAACTGACAATCATAAATTTTTATACTTTATCAAATAAACATTTTTTTTTCAAAATACTCTTTTTAAATTTTTTACTGAACTATTATGATATTGTTAAAGAATGATATATATTTTTTAATATATCCTTAATATGCATTACATAAATATTGTAATTGTAGAACTATGTCATAAATATTTAGTTTAATCTAAAAATTCAAAGAGAATTATTTTATTTAAATAATATATTATATATTTTATTAAATAAGATATAAAAAATTTTAAATTTGTTTTGCCCTGGTGCAATTCTTTTATTTAATCACATCTAATCTAAATATCACATTTTATCACATTTTTATTATGATTCAACCCCAGAGATAACCCCTCCCTTGCTAATGCCACAATTGGAGAAGACAAAAGCCGTGGATTGACTTATGAGTTCGACCTGAAATGAACCTATGAATTGTTTAGATGTATCTACAAATAAAAAGAAAGATTTCAAATAATAATAATAATAATTAAATAAAACAGCCATAAACTAACAAAAGTGACGGACTCTTGCAGAAACTAACAAAATGTCATATATATTAGATATACGTAGATTAAGATTCCTCTATTATCTTGAAATTAACATTAGTATATTTTAAGAATAAGGAAAATCTATATTTAAATTTATTATATATAATTAACTAATTAAGAATTATATAGAGATTCTTTAATGTTGAAAGCTAAGTTGAATAATTTTTCAGTTTTTTATCCCAAAAAAAAAGATCGTTTTAAAAAAATATATTCTTTACTATATTTTCTTTATAAAATAATCACTACAATTTTTTTTTTGGTGAAAACAATATAAAATTTAAAAGATGTAAATATAATTTAAAAATATTTGATAAGATTATGAGAACTAACGTTTTGAAAATCGAATCACATAGTGAATGAGAAAAATAAATGGTCCATGATTTATTAGTCAAATTAGGGTTCAATTGCAATTCAACCAGTAATAAAAAAATATATTTTAAAATTTTAATATTATATAAGTAACTTAATATATTAAAATTTAATCTAAAATATGTAAGTAAATAGATAATTTAAAATGTTATAAAAATAGATAATTTACTAAAAATTAATAAATATTGGACTATTTGAAATATTATCATATAATTTTGTTATAATTAAAATAAATATAATCTTTATATTTATAAACTTGGTAATAAATTACATTATTTTGAAGTCGTGATCAGCTTGCCTCGATTCTACCTGATAACACTCATCTCTATACAATGAAAAATTAACAACAAAAGAATAACAATTAAAGACAACCGTGTAATTAGAGATGTTTAAAATCGATCTAAACTAATTGAACTAAAATAAAACTGAAAAAAATAAAATAAAATTGACTAAAAAAAAGCTAAAATCAATTTTAGATATTGTAAAATCGATTGATTTAATTCAGTTCAATTCAATTCTTGATTTCATCAAGTTTGGTTTAATCAATTTTGTTTCTTTTATTAACTAAATCTAAATTATGCACAAAATTTTTATAAATAAAAAAATAATGATATTATTTTATTTTATTTATATTTAGATAAGTTTATTAAATAAATTATCTTTAAAATGACATTATTTTATTATTTTTATATATGATATTCAATTACTACTATAGAATAATTGAATGTAATTATGACAGATTTTTTTTTAAAAAAATAATATATGATAAAAATTTATTTTGATACTATTATTGATTAAAATATTAAAAGATATTTAATATTAGAAGTCAAATTTTACATATTATAAAAAATAAAATCTTAAAAAAAATCAAATTACTTTTGGACGAAAAACAATATGAACCAAATCAAATTAAATTGAATAAAAATCGAATAAAATCAATTAAAAGTCAAAATCAATAAAATCTAATAAAATACTAAACAGACAAAGTGGTTTGGTTTGGTTCAAAATTGAACCTATAAATTCCCTTTAGTGTAGCGCAGCGATCACTTTGAGTGTTTGAGTTTCCCAGGTTTTCCATTTTTCTTCTTGTTCATTTTACTTTATTTTTCTTAAAAATCTCATTCTCTCTCTTTGAGCCATTATTTCTCTTCTTCACCACGGTTTCTCAGTTTCTCTTCGCCTTAAGAAAGCAAGTGTTAGAGAATTGTTAAGGATCAAAAGGCAAAGCAGATATTAACGACAGCGATGAACAATAAAGGAAGAAGGCGAAAGTTTGCAAAGATATAAATAGAGGAATCTGATGATTGAAGTGATTAAAACAAAAATTTAAATTAAAGGATGCTTCATGTTTGTTTCTACGAAACAAAAACAAAATTTTAAACGGGCCAAATCGCTTACTGACCAATTGTAGTTCATTTTTTATTGGTTTTATTAATTCTTGACCAGTTTTATTAATGATTAATTTTGTGGGTTAAATGAAATAAAACGTGGTTGATTTATTGATTATTTGTTAAATGAATTGTTCCAATATGGGTTTTTTGTTTCATCCATGTGATTGAGAGAGACATATTATAAGGCCACTATTATTTTCAAATTTTGATGCCTCATAGATACATAATCAATTATTTGTGCCTCTCTAATATATTAATTTTTTAATTACAATTCTAAATTTCGGAGATATTTTATTAATATACTTCCTCATATATCTAAAATATAATAATTCTTTATATCTTTATGATTTATCAATTCAAGAAATTAAAACTAGGAGTGGGGTCTCTGCATTGCACGAAAATCTGAAGAAAAATGAGAGGAGTAAAACAATGAAAAAAAAAATGTGAGAGAGAGAACACAGGAGCCAGACCTTCTGAAGTTATCCTTCTCTAAGGTGGTGAAGTTTCTCATAAATAAGATCTCTCTTAAAAAAATGTGAGAGAGAGAACACAGGAGCCAGACCTTCTGAAGTTATCCTTCTCTAAAGTGGTGAAGTTTCTCATAAATAAGATCTCTCTCTTAAAAAAAAATTATATAAAAAAAAAAAAAGGAATGTGAGAGACTTCAGCGCAACCTTAAGAGGATCCACTTCCGAGAACACAGTGCTTAAGGTAGAACATGACTAATGCGGCTTATGAATATGTATGGAGTGAAAATTTCACTATTAAATGAAAAACAATGATCTTACATGAAATTTACAATACATGACATGAAATAAACCATGTTTTAAGCCAATACATCACAGTTCACAGCTGACTTTCTGTGTGTTCTTCTTCATCCATTGTATCACAAAGTGCTCTTCCTTTTGTCTCCGGCTAAAACGCTCCGAACACCCCACTGAACCCTATCGCCAACCCAAACACCCCATAGCACCAAAACCTGTTCCTCCTTCCCGCCGTCACCAGCAACGGACTAAACGCGCGGCCCAACACCACCGCCAGTCTCGCCATCGCCAAGGCAGAGTTCCGTACACTCGTCGGGAGCAACTCCGTCGTATATAACAAATATACATTAAACGCAGTACACGCGCTGAAAAATGACACCATCTCAAACCCAATTTGCAGCTTCCTCCATGGCTTTCCGTCCACTATAGATAATACACTAAAGATACCACTTAAGATGGTAAGCACCCACATCGCACTTCTTCTATTGAAATTGGCTACGAGGATAAAGGATAGGAGCAATTCTTATATATACAAGGGCGCCATGTTAAGATTTATTTTGTACGTATATTTTATCTATACTATACATAGAATCTACTTATATAAATTTAATTTCAATTATTAATTTTTTTAAGTGTACAATTTCAAAGAATAGAAAAGACTATGGCAGCGCTGATAAGGCATTAAATGTGATACTTAAATAGAGGTCAAACGACAATATTCCAAGACCTAGAGGCATCCCATAATATACCAAACCAATACCAAGACCCAAAGCCATAATCGCTAGCATTCTCGTAAGAGCCCATTTCTTTTCGATTAACAACTTTAGTGCCGAGTATAAATCCATATTTCTATTTAAACTCTCTTCCACATTGGACATTTTAGAGACGGCAAATTCAATGTACTTTGAGATATTGATGTGATGCTTCGTAGTGTATTTATGGCTTCCTCTTTCCTCCCTCGTACGAGGAGCCACCTAGGAGACTCGCGTACGAGGAATTTGACCAGTACACAATAGAAAAAGGTAGGCGTGGAGGTGTATATATAGAGGTTTCTCCATGAAGAATCTCGGTTTAAGTCAGCCATGGCTGGAAGAGAGAGGCAGCCCAGGGTGAAGCAGAAGAATCCGATGATACCCACCTGGCCTCGCCACTGCTTTCCGACGAGCTCAGTGGCGAGGACAAGGGCGGAGGTGCTGATGGTGGCTCGGCCGAAACCGGAGAGGAACTTGAGAAAAGAATAGACCCAAAGGTTGCAGGAAAAGGCGGCGACGAATGAAGAGAGGGACATTAAAAGGGAAGACAAAAAGAGCATGTTCTTGCGACCCAAAGAGGTGTCGGCAAGTGTGGAAAAGGACAAGCCCGCCCACGACGCAGCCCATGAAGAAGGAGGAGGCCGGGATGCCCGTGGTCATGGGGTCTTGGAGTTCCAAGGCCCACTCTGAGATGATGGAGAGATACGCGCCGCCGTGGTTGGACGGTGATGAAAGTCTGTTGGGGGTCGAAGACCCAAGCGAAGGAGACGAGAAGGGCTTGGAGAAATTGGGAGAGGCTGAATTCTGCTAAGCAGTGTTCGATTGTTGAGCCCATAGAAGGAAGCAGGTTCTCAGGCTGTGGAGGTTCTGAGTCATCATAACTGGATTTGGTTTGGGAGAAAAGAGTGGTTGAAATTGAATCGGCCATTAATTTTGAAGTGAATGTTTGATTCAAGTGTTGTGTAAGTGTGCAAGACGCTTTATACACGGACGCCATTGGCATGCAGATTGCGTAAGAATCAAGTTATTTATAGTAAAGTTATTATAAAATTTAGCGAAAAATTAATATAAAAAAATAAATGTGTATATAAAATTTATTTTAAAATATTTTTTTAAACTCTACAAAAATTTTATAATAAAATTTTTGTAGAGTTTAAAAAAATATTTTAAAATAAATTTTATATAAAAATCAAGAGTCAGATTTGTGTGACGTGGTCACCAATTGAGATTGGCATTATGTCATGCAAACGGGCACAGGTGACGGTGAGGAAGATGACAGCGTGAATGACAATATGGAAGATGCCAGCGTGGATGCTTCACGTGATTTGCATGGATGTGAAGGATTACGTAAAAGCCTAAGAAAGAGGAGACCCACGTGGAAGATTCGGGAGGAATTAAATAGCAACGATTAGATACGGCGCAGGGGGTGAAGAATGTGAAGATTTCCTCCTGAAGAATTTCCCTAACGCCTTCTGTTTCTCTCTTCTTTTCTTACTGTTATTAGCTATTCTGTTACAACACCTTTTCCTTCTGTTTTGAGTTTATGCTCATTTCCAGAAAACTGTGGTCGCTAAGGAATTCATTTTAGTCACTTGTTCGTTCCTGTTCATTACAAATTGGTGCTTTCATTGAGAGACGATTATGGCTGAAGGCACACGGCTCAAAGATTTATCTGCAGATATGAAGAAGGTTAACGAATATGTGGGACAGGTTGAGATGATGTCCAACTCGAGGTTTGAGAGATTGGAGAAACTCATAGAATCAATGATTAGAGGATCGAATGCTCGGATGGAACGATTGGAATCCAACATCGAAGCGTTATCTAAGGCTGTAGACTCCATCAACCGAAGTGCAACACCTCACACAGGAATAGCTCATGAAGCTCAAGGCTCAACAATGAGTGATACTTATTCCCAGCCTTTGTACCTCCGACAGGTAAAACTGGACTTCCCTAAATTCGATGGTACTGAGCCATTAAGTTGGATATTCAGAGCTGAACAATTCTTTGCATACTACGGGACTTCCGACATACAGAGATTGACCATTGTCGCTGTGCACATGGAAGGGATAGCCATACCATGGTTCCAAATGATGCAGAAGAATAATCAAATTCCCAACTGGAGAGCACTGGTTCAAGCTATAGAAACTCAATTTGGACCATCTCGTTTTGAGAGTCCACGGGCTCAACTCCTCAAAATGGTTCAGAAGGACTCTGTCGCCAACTACTATCAACAATTCATGGTATTAGTCAACAAGGTGGAAGGGATGTCAGAGGAGGCGATTATGGATTGTTTTATAAGTGGGTTGAAATCGGATATTCGATTGGAAGTTATTGCTCGATTCCCAACTAACCTGATCGAGGCCTCAGCTCTGGCTAGACTATATGATGAAAGGCAGGCTATATCTGTAGGGGTACGAACCAAGGTGCCACCAACATTACCATCGATAAACAAACCGGGAATCGGAAGTACTTCCATATCCACTGTTGGGGTACATACTGGAGAAAAAAAGCTACCCCCACTGTTACCTACCCCGGCAACTAAACCGCTTACTCCCATAAAGAAAATGACACCATCCGAAATTCAGTTGAGAAGAGAAAAGGGACTCTGTTTTACTTGTGAAGAAAAATTTTCGCCCAATCATCGTTGTCCCAATAGACATTTTATGATCTTACAGTGTGATGAAAAGGAGGATGAGGGAATGGAAGATCAAGCAACTAAAGAAGGAGAAGGTAGTACAGATACAGTGACTTTGCATCATTTATCATTACATGCATATCAGGGCTCTACTGGACCTGCTACCATTCGCTTTGATGGGCTCATCCAAGGTCAACCAGTACAAGTATTCCTAGATGGAGGAAGTTCAGATAATTTTATCCAGCCTCGAGTTGTACATCACCTGAAGTTACTTGTTACCCCCACGCCAAAAACCAAGGTAATGGTGGGGAGTGGAGAACGAATGCAATGTGAAGGACTTGTGAAGGAGCTGAAGGTAAATATCTCTGGTCACATTCTAACATTTCCTGCGTATGTGTTACCAGTAGCTGGGTCAGATGTTGTATTAGGCGCTTCTTGGTTGGAAACAATAGGTTCTCACATTGCAGACTATAGCAAATCAAGAATACGGTTTCACTCAGAGGGACAATTTGTGACCTTACAAGGATATAAGTTGGCTCAGGCAAATCCAATTCAATATCATCAACTGACACGATTACATTCTACCGAGTCTATTGCAGAAATGTATTATTTTCAAAGGCTAGAAAAAGAGCTGGACCAAGAAGAGACTGAGGCATTCCCTGGAGATCTACATCCGGACATCACAAACGTATTAAAACAATATTCCACGGCTTTTAAAGTGCCAAGGGGACTACCACCTGACAGAGAGCATAATCATCGAATAGTATTAGAACCAGGCACCACACCAGTAAAGGTTAAACTTTACAGATACCCCTATAGTCAAAAATCTGAAATAGAAAGAATGGTTAAAGAGATGTTACACGAAGGAATAATACAATCCAACACGAGCCCGTATTCTGCACCAGTTTTGCTAGTCAAGAAGAAGGACGGGACATGGCGATTTTATGTAGACTACAGAGCATTGAATGCAGTCACAGTAAAGGATTCATTTCCAATGCCGACAGTTGATGAGTTACTAGATGAATTAGGAGGTTCTAAATTTTACTCCAAATTAGATTTACGGGCCGGATACCATCAAATCCTTATGCATTCAGAGGATCGGGAGAAGACCGCCTTTCGAACACATCAAGGACACTATGAGTGGCTTGTCATGCCATTTGGGCTTACGAATGCTCCTGCCACATTTCAATCCTTAATGAATTCTGTGTTTCAAGCTTATTTGAGGAAATTCGTGCTCATATTTTTTGATGATATACTTATTTACAGCGCCACTTGGGCATTACACTTACAACATCTAACCTATGTCTTGGAGAGGTTGGTTCAACATCAACTCTATGCAAAGCTCTCTAAATGCTCCTTTGGACAACAACAAGTGGAATACTTTGGTCACATAGTTTCGGGTCAGGGGGTAGAAATGGATCGAAAGAAGGTTCAAGCGATGTTGGAATGGCCTGTTCCCTCTAACATAAATCAGTTGCGTGCTTTCTTGGACTCACAGGATATTACCGTCGATTTGTGCGGTCATACTCCCAAATTGCTAGTTCGCTCACTAAATTATTACAAAAGAATGGATTCATTTGGGATGCAGAGGCTCAAGAAGCATTTAACCAATTGAAAATGGCCATGACACAAGCACCTGTATTAGTTCTACCTGATTTTTCTCAACCATTTGTGTTGGAAACAGATGCATCAGGTTCAGGAATCGGGGTTGTTTTGAGTCAAGGAGGCCATCCCATTGCGTATTTTTCAAAGAAGTTGTCCCCAACAATGTAAGTTAAATCAGTATATGCTCGAGAGTTACAGGCTATCGTAGATGCAGTGGCAAAATTTAGACATTATCTTCTCGGACATTATTTTATTATCAGGACTAACCATGAAAGCCTTAAGCACTTCAATGATCAAATTATTCAAACTCCTGAACAAGAAAAGTGTTTGCCGAAGTTGATGGGATACAGATATCGGGTAGAATATAAACATGGGAAGACGAATTTAGCTGCGGATGCATTATCACGGAGTTTTAAAATGATGACTACGGTGACTACTATATCATTTATGGAAGAATTGCAACATACTCTTAGAACATCTCCTGAGGTACAGCAGCTCATTAAAAAAATAAATCGTCAGCCTGAGCACATGGCTTGTTATAAGGTACGTGATGGACTCGTCTATTGGAAACACCGGCTTGTAATTCCTAAGGAATTATCTACACTAATTTACCAGGTCCTATGAGAACTGCATTCATCAGTAATAGGGGGTCATGCAAGGACACTCAGAACTTTCCATCGAATTGCGGCTAGTTTCTTCTGGCCATCAATGAGGAAAGACATTAAGGAATATGTAAAACAGTGCTCAGTCTGCCAACGAGCCAAAATGTCTCAGTGTCATCCTGCCGGGTTACTCAGCCCACTACCAGTTCCTCAACAAATATGGGAAGATATTGCAATGGATTTTATTACCGCTCTGCCACTTTCCAAAGGATACTCTGTAATTTTAGTGGTGGTTGACCGCTTATCAAAGTATGGGCACTTCATTCCTTTAAAGGCTGACTTTAACAGCATACAAGTAGCAGAGTCGTTTTTGCATTATGTGATTAAGTTACATGGCATTCCTCGGTCGATAGTGTCTGATCAAGATGCTACATTTACTAGTGCTTTTTGGAGGCATCTGGCAAAACTTCAAGGAACAGAGTTGCGCTTTAGCTCTGCTTTTCATCCACAAACGGATGGCCAGACCGAAGCTCTTAACAAATGTTTGGAAATGTATTTAAGATGCTTTGTCTATGACTCTCCAAGGACGTGGGCCAATTACTTACCTTGGGCAGAACTCTAGTACAACACTTCATACCACACTGCCATTGGGATGACTCCTTTTTAGGTTGTTTATGGTAGAGACCCTCCACCGCTGATTCGAGCTGCAGGTGATGCATCTACACCACCAGATGTTTTTCGTCAACTACAGGAACGAGACCAAAATTTGAAGCAACTCAAATTTAACATTGATAAAGCCCAGAAGAGGATGAAGTATTACGCTGATCAAAATCGCACAGATATATCATTCAATGTGGGAGACATGGTACTGGTCAAATTGCAGCCTTACAAACAGCATTCAGTACGATTGCAGCGTCATCATAAATTGGGATTCTGGTATTTTGGTCCTTTTCCGGTGCTTGAACGAATTGGATCTGTCGCATATCGACTTGGATTACCTACAACGTCCCGAATACACCCAATATTCCATATCTCAGTATTGAAGAAATACTATGAAGACAACATGCAACCCTTCTTACCTTTACCACCAGTTACCATTCCGGAAGGACCGGTTATAGAGCCTCACGAGGTTCTTGATGTTCGTAACAAAAAAGAAGGTAATCAGAATATTGTTCAAATCCTTATTCACTGGGGAAATGCTGCTACTCCGTCATGGGAACCTTTAGAACTCATTCGACAACATTATCCAATTTTTGACCTTGGGGACAAGGTCAAATCTTATGAGGCGAGGTATGTCATGCAAACGGGCACAGGTGACGGTGAGGAAGATGACAGCGTGAATGACAGTATGGAAGATGCCAGTGTGGATGCTTCATGTGATTTGCATGGATGTGAAGGATTACGTAAAAGCCTAAGAAAAAGGAGACCCACGTGGAAGATTCGGGAGGAATTAAATAGCAACGATTAGATACGGAGCAGGGGGTGAAGAATGTGAAGATTTCCTCCTAAAGAATTTCCCTAACGCCTTCTGCTTCTCTCTTCTTTTCTTACTGTTATTAGCTATTTTGTTACAACACATTTTCCTTCTGTTTTGGGTTTATGCTCATTTCCAGAAAACTGTGATCGCTAAGGAATTCATTTTAGTCTAAGCGTGACATTCAGTCAGGAACGCATCGAAGGGGGCCAAGAGGGGTGCTCTCCCCCTCCCCTCCAAACGTTTTCTTGTTGCTTGATAATATTGATTTTCATTGATTCATTTTTAACTGGAAATGAAAACCCAAATCTAACAATTGTGGCATGTATCTTGTGTTATTGCTTGATTCTTCTAAAGGGTTGAATTTTTTTTTTTTGGGTCTTCATTTCCGGCTAGGGTTTCATTTTCATGGGTTCATATTTATTTCTAGTTACCTGTGCAATAAACTTTCATTTCATAACCATTAAAGCCAAGGAATAACAAAGCCTCCTTTTTTCCTCTTTATTTTTTTTAAAGCAATCTATCCAAAATAATTGTTCTTAACATGAAAAATCATCATAATACCATGTTAATTATATTTTATTAGTCTATTAAATCTTACTAAATAAATTATTTAACTACTTGACATCTAATTCATAAAAAATGAAAAAAAAGTATTAATAAACTTAATTATTGTATCTATGAGTTAAACTAATTTTATTATAGACTGCATAGTAACTTATATTGTTAAATTATAAAAAAGTATGTTATAAGTATTTTTTTAAACCAAAATTTTTATATAAATTATGAGTTTGGTGACTTTCTTTTTTTTAATTTTCACCCCTCGAATTAAGGTTGATAATTCTTGAGAGATATAATTTCCTCTTACATGCTAAACTATATCGCTACGTATATAGTTAATGTGATTTACTGATGACAATTAAAAATAGTTTTGCAAAATGATTTATATTTTCCTTGTTTATAAGAAAGATTAATAGTTTGAATAAATATTTCAAATAATTTTTATGTAATATATAAATAAAATTGCATGTAAAATTATAAGCACTTAACTATATAACTTATAGATAATGACACTCATAATTAATGTTTTATCATGAGAAGCGTTTAGGGATCAATAACTCTTATAACAATTTTTTGACAAATTTTTATGTGAAGAATTCAAATGATTTGAAATAATGTTATTATTATATTCATCAAATTTTTATGGACCAATTTGCATTATTCATAAGATTCCGAAACATTTAACCAATTACATAAATATTGAATTTTTAATAATAATGGTGCACATGACTCGATCCTACCCAATGTAGGTAAATTCATGAAATTGGTTTAAATCTAAGTTATATAGAATAGTATTAAAAAGAAAAAAGAAAAAAAGATACAAAAAGGGTCACCAAATTTGAAGATTTTTTACTTTCTCAACCAAGATCATTAAACTGAATATAACTAGTAGTGAAGCCCCGTTATAGTTAGTTAATTTTGTAAAATGTACATGTATAGTATTAAATTTTAATATTATACTTGCACATCTTTTAAAATTTTAAATCTATTGAATTTATGAAATTCTTTAAACACACACATATGTATTTTTTTATTTTACATTTTAATTGAACCTACTAAATACAAACATATAATGTTTTCCCTCTTCTTTTTCCATTTTTCTTTTCAAATTGTCCATAGTTTGTTAGTTTAAAAGTCATGAATTTTTATACTTTATTACATAACGTTTTTTCCCTTCAAAATGTTATTATGAATTGTTCATAGAATTATTATAATGTATTAGTAATAATGTATTTTATTTAATGTACCTTTTTATGTATTATACAAATACTGAGTAATATATATATATATATATATATATATATATAATTATATTTTCATGTGTAGATAGTAAAATTGTTGATATTAATATGAAAAGTAATTATTAATACATTACTCATTTAAATTTAAATTTGCTTCTAAATCTAAGAAGAAGAAAATTAAGATATTGTTAGTGAATTAATCTTATTTATCTTAATTTATAAGTCTCAAAGAAATATTTTATTTAAATAATATAATATAAACGTATAAATTTTTGAATAGAATATAAAAAAATTCTATAGAAAAAACATTTTTACGTCCCCTGAGCCGCTCCACCACTGAATATAACAATTCTTTTATTATTTTATATGGGGCAGTGATCATGAAGGTTTTGGTTTCCATTGTTTTGGATTTGCAAGAATTTTAAATGAAGACTATTTAGTATTCTTTTTATATTTGAAGATCAAACACTATTAATAGAATTGTGTGTGTGGCAAAAACAAAAATCTTTCATGCAAATGAATCATTAGAAAATCAATTAAAAAAAATGACCAACTTCATAATATATATACTAGTAAATATCGTAAATTTCATTGAATAAAAAAATATTTAACATCCTGAATGTATGTATGCTAATTCGTCTTTTTTTTGTATATTATTTAAATTAAAAAAATTATTAATTAGGAATAAATTGGACAAAACATAGATATCAAAAGACACTCTTTTGCCATGAAAAGCATGCATTATTTACTTACGATGGAGTAATAATGCAAACTTAGACAATACATAAAGAATCTTAGAAAATACATAAAAAATATTTTAAATTAATTTATTAGTACACAAAGGAGATACGAGTCAAATATTTAAACTTTTATTTTTTGTTCTTTCACTAATTATAAGCAATAAATAATTATTTAATAATGTAACATGAGAAAAATGTGACTCCATTGGTTGTAACCACAAGCCTTGAATCAAATGAAAAACCATATAATTTTCCCAAGTCTAGCCTGATTTGGGGGGAGTTGGTCTTTCCATTCCACCTAACCTGTTCCGCGTTTTGACATTGAGTCTTATAAAATATTTGATAAATTTTTAAAATTGGTTCTAAAAAACTGTTATAATTTTAATACTATTCATATTGTATAATTCTGATTTTTATAGAATTTGAGAGGTTAAATGGATTTTATTTAACTTAAAATTTTTATTATAAAAATTTTATATCATAATTTTAAAATGAAATTTAATTTGTTTCAATGGGATTGTGTTTTGAAATTTAAATGTTATTATGTACTTTATGACTTAAATGAATAAATGGCTTCTTTTATGTGAATAAAATATATTAAGGTGCAATATTTTTAGTTGAAAAAGGAATTAAAAAGTAGATAAAATACTTGAAAAATAACAAAAAGACACTTATTTTTAAAAAAAGTAATAAAAAATAAATATTATTAAATATTTATAGCAAAGGCATTATAAATATTTTATAAAACCCTGTCTTAGCTTCTTCCTCTCTCTTTTCGCAAACTAAGCATGCCCTCCCGAGATTTTAAATCTAATCCCGTGTACTAAAGAATTAAAAAAAAGTCTATTTTATTTATTTTACTCTCTATTGATTTTTTCTATTTTAAAAATATCTTACTTCAACATAAGAAATATATCCAATACTTTAAAGTAAAATAAAGTTTAATGACCATGTAATATAGTAACTATAAAGCTCTTATTGTATCTCTCGCCTCAAGTGAGACAACTTAACTACTTTTTTTAATTTGTTACATAGTAATAAGTGATACATGAGTTATATGGACAGTTAGATGGAGGATAGACTTAAGTTTTAGACTTTTTTTTTTTTTTGGAGTTAGCTTTCTCAAGTATTTTTTTTCCAAATATTGTGATAAAGTTGTTTTTCTTTTTTATTACTCTTTAATCAATTTACTTTTTAAAGGTAGGACATATTTAAACATAGAAAAAGAAAAAGCTTTGTCATTTAAAAGAATGTCTCTTTAAGAATTAACTTATTTAACTGGAAAAAGAGAATTAATAAAACCTTTGCAGTCATCCATAGAAATCTCCTAATACTATGTCGGTCCCTATATATAATCAATTAGTAAGGACAAAGTGACATATTTCTATTATCTTTTTTCTTTCACACTACATATAATCAAATTATATAGATTTATGAAATAATACTGATTTTAAATTAATTAATGTATATCAAGGAAGCATATGATATGTCCGTAATCTTGCCTTGATATTTTAAATGTTAGGCAGCTTTTAAGTTACTTGTTTTTGGTAAATTATTGTCCAAAGTACTTGTTGTAATTCGATATATTAAGAGATGTTGATATTATTTTAAATTATATTTCACATTATCTAAAATTTATAGGATTTTATATCTTATCACTTTTAATTTTATTAATTATAAAATATGAAAAATATATTTTCTATGATAATTTTCATAGCTAGCATAAGAATCATGATATCAATACATTTGGATTCATATGTTCAAATCCCATTTAAAAAAAATTACACATACACATGGCTAAAATATATAACTCTTATAAATTTTAAATTGTATGCAAATAATTGTTAGATCTTTAAAATTTAATAATGAATTCTCTAAACTTAATGTTATATGCGAATAATCAAATACATTAATTTATTATTTTATTAATAGAAGTGTGATACATTATATGATTATTTGCTCATGACCTAATATTTATGGGCATTATTTATACATAACTTAATGTTTAAATTGATTATTTCTGTAAAAAGATAAAATTTATAAGGTTTATGTAATCTAATAGATCACTCTAAATTAATAGACTTACTAATTATATGCACAAATTCAAATATTTAATAAAATTATTGTCAAATTTGGAATGTTAAATAATTCATTTTATATTATCCAACTTCAAGGTATTTTGTGTGTATGGATTAAACTTGATCATGGGTCAATAAGCCTGCTCGACCCGATAGGTCTGACCTAAAAAAATGGATATGAGCGTAAAAAAAAAAATTTGAAAAAAATGAACCTATTTTAAAAAAGTCTGAATATAAAAAAAAGTCAGGTTTGGACTTTTTTTAAAACCCAACTCGAGCCCGAACTCGCCAATATTATAATTGTTTTTTATATATTATTAATAAATAATATTATTAGAACATTTATTTATAACTATAAATATAAGTAAAAAAGAATTATGTAACATATATGATTATTATTATTTTTACTTTTACTTATTGTATAATATATTATTAGAAATAAATTATAATTCCAATAAAATATAATATTATTAGAAAAATTATTATTTTAAGAGGTTTTATATATATATATATATATATATATATATATATATATATTTCTTTCTTTCTTTCTTTCAAGTTATTTAAACTTTTGGTAATTTTTTATGAGTTACTTAAGAATTAAAATAAGAATAAAAGTATGCCTAACAAGTAATAAAATAAATAAATATGTGATATTTAAAATTAAAAAAGGATAAAAATATAAAAAAAAAAATTTACAAAACAGGCAGCCATAAGTCTAGCCCCTGTTTTAACTGGGCTTGAACTCGACCTGACACTGTTCAAACAATACTAGGCCCTGACTAAAAAAAAAATTACAAATTTTTTTATGAGCCCAATTCATAATCAGTTGTAATGTGGATGTGTGAATCGGATATGGATTTGAGGATCTTATTGCAGAGGTGCAATAGCTAAATTTTGACTTTTTTTTATTTTTTTTAAAGATTTGAAGTTTAAGATAAGAAATAAAAATTATAAATGTAAAAATAAAAAATTTAATTATAAAAAATTATAGTTCAAAAATTTTAAATATATAACAAAGTAAAAATTTTTAAAATATAATTTTTTATAATTAATTTTTTAATTTTTAATTTTTTATCATAAATTTTAAACTCTAAAAAACAAAAAAATAAAAAATAAAAAACATCAAAAATTCACCCCTGCACAGTGTGCAATATCCTGCCGTGTGGGCAAAGGATCTTGTCCCTTGCCTCCTTTTCTATTTCCTCTCTTAAAAAATTTAGATCATTTAGATTTTAATTTAAATAATTTAAGTTTTTTTTTAATTTTTTTAAATTTAAATAATATGTTTTAAAAAAGCTTATAATTAAAATATCAATTTTATTTTATATTTTGTTTTTTTTAAAATATTATTATTTTAAAAATAAAAAAATAAATTTAAATCGTTTAAATTAATTTGGAGGATCCAAATTTGGCATTGGACACGGGAGTGAGCATGGCAGAGGATCCCGGATCTGCGGCGTGTGTAAAATTAACCATCTAACCACCACGTTTAGCAAAATGCGGCTTGGAAATTCTTGAATAAAAAACGTTGGAAAAAAAAGTTGGTAGCTTGCAGGGATTGTCATGGTTGACTTCTAAGCTCTGAAATTAGTCATAGACAACAGTGAGCACTGCCCAGCGAATTGCAACGTTTTCAGTCCTAAGATAGATCGGAGGGGAATTGCTCACTGGTGCGCGGTGGAGCGAGAGAGACCATGATATTGCAACAGCCCAGTTTTTGTGGGGTTCCTTTGTCTCAGATTTGCTCTCCTTTCAGCCAATCGCGAAAGGAGACGAACCCAATTCTTCGCCATCAACTCCCCCTGCCTCGTCTCAGAAACACCAGATCCTCCACCTTCAAGATAACTTCTTTTGGACCAGGATTGTTAGATGGCGTCGCTCAACTAGCCTCTAACAAGGTACCCATTTGGTGATCTCATGGTCTAATCCTTGAAATCTTTCTACAATTTCTGGGTTTCCCTTATTTTTTGCTTTTATTAATCCCATTTCGTGGTTTTCAAGATTGTCACGTGAAGTTACAACTTTTAATTTTTGCTTAAATACACTTTTCGTCCTATAAAAGTTTTATTTTGATCATTTGGTTTTAATTGAGCTAATGCTATACTTCAACGCTTCGAAATTACACAAGCAAGTCATTTTGTCTGTAAATTTGTTTTTGTGATAATATATATATATATATATGTATGAACTTGTGGTTAACTCATATATATGAATGTGATTTGGATTACATAAATTTACTAGATGACAAGTAATCCAGAGAAATGATTATAAAATTTATTTGACTTTGGGAGGAAAACGAATTGGGAAGGAAATCACATGACTAAAGAATGATCTCACTTGATTACCGATGTGAGAAAACTCAAACACCATCTTTTTCCTTTTTTTGGTTATCATGAGAACAAAATTAAAATGAAAAGGCTTAATTGCACTATTTTTAGATGTTGGAGGATAACATTAACGTAATTAAAAGTGAAGGACCAAATTGAAACTTTTATAATTCTAGATGAACCAAACGTATTTAAGCTTTTTTTTTTTTTAATTTTTCCATCTAATATATGTTACTGAAATCATCCTTCCTCTGTTATTAAGGTTCTGATTGCAGCTTTTGCTTCTGGGATACTTGGGCAGCTTGTTAAGCCCTTAGCTTCTGTATTTCTTTATGGCAAAAAGTTTGACATCAAATCGGTGACTGAGACTGGGGGATTCCCTTCATCTCATTCTTCTGTATGGCCTAGACATTCCCTAATCCTGCTTTCATCTATGCCACTTGAGTGATTGATTATAACCCAGTTTAGGGGTTTAGTTTTCAATGTTAATCTCACAAAGTTATTTGCATTTTCCTGTGCATAGGCGACAGTGGCTTCTGCAGCATTATTGGGCCTTGTGAGGTGAGAAGATTTGGTTATGTTAGCGTGGTATATAATTCATGGCAATATTTCTCTGTTTTGTGTAATCTTCTGAAACTTGAAGAATGAAGTGTAAAATTATATTACGGACTGAGTGTATAATTTCCAAATGCAGAGGCTTCTCGGACCCCATTTTTGGTCTTACAGTTGTGTATGCTGGCCTTATTATGTATGATGCTCAGGTATGGTATTCTTCTATAATCTTTTTCCCTCCTTCATGTATATACAATTATGGTTCTTTTAGATGTCCATTTGTATCATGTGGTTGTGCTTTGTCATGTGTTTCTGACCAAATTGGATTTAGACAGTGCTTGTTTGACCATACTAGAGAAAAAGGAAGATGGATTCTTTGTTGCGCAGCTCTGTGCTATACAGCATGAGAACTACTAGTAAAGAAAAATACATCTATATGACAGTCCTCTTGTTTGGGGGATGCAGACACTGCTCTCCAAAGAGCAGCCTTGCTACTCTTTATCGGGACCTGAGAAAAAGCCACTTTTTAGTAAGGGAAAAAAAATTATTAATGATTATAAGCGTTTGAGTTTTCATATATTGGCTAGATTATAACCTGGACAGAAGTATTCTATAGATAAGGAGCTATGCTTCAGGGCCTTGATCATATTCTAGCCATATCTTGTATACCTGCATGATGATACATGGCGTGTTTGTGTGTGATTAAACTTAAGTCCCTGGGACCCCAGCCTGCTAATGACACATCTTATATTGTGCATTGCATTCCCTATAATTTACTTCCATCTTGTGATTTGTACTGAAACTTCTTGTTTGACCTGGTATTTAAATTCTTTCCTAGGACGCTCTAAAACCACATTTACTCTCACTAAGACAAAATCTTGGCTGAAGTCAATAACTGTTTAGGTCTGTCAGGAAGGATGCTTCTATGCAGCTAATTGCTGTTACGGGTCAAAACTTACTAGTAGACCTATGCAGCAGTTGAGAAATTCTTTGACAAACTTGGTTTATTAAAAATACATAAACGACGTTAATGAAAATTAAACATGTAAAAATATCATAAGAGGTGAATTTTACTAAAAAGGTTAGTTGACATGTTCACATAAGTGTTTCTTATTGACCTCCTCTACGTATTCAGATAAATTGAGTTTACCCAGAGACTGTTTCAGACGAGTTAATCTACAAAAATCTTTATTTACACTCTTTCTTGATTATTTTGTTAGCAATTTAAACTTTTTGACTAATATTTCACAAAGTGCTTGTGGATGTTTTGAGAGGTTTTTAGATAGATTTAAGTTAGTGGAAAATAAACATGTAAATATGTTAAAGGTGAATGCCCCTGTAAAGCTACCTAACATGTCCACAAAACTGTTTATGATTAGCTGAGTTTACCTGTATAAATAGAGTCTACCTGATAATCTTTAAGATAATTTAATCTGCAAAATTCTTCCCTTCCGTTGTCTCTTGGGTTTTTTTTTTTTTTCCTTTCTCCCTTTTTTGGGAGCAATGCAAACTGTTTAACTGGTAATATTTGAAAGAGTGTCTCTTGTGATCATTTGCAGGGTGTAAGAAGAGAAGTGGGGATTCATGCCAAGTTACTGAACAAACTACTGCTCCAGATGAGAGTAAACTCTGTAATACGTTCCAAAGACACAGATGGTAGTTTGATCACCGCTCATCCAGGAGCATCAACACCTTTGCATGAGAAGTCCCTTTTGTCACAAGGCCAAGAAGCCTCTTCCTTGGAACCAACACTAAGGAATGCTCGCCTATTAGTTAAATCAAACAAAACAATAACGCAAATTGATGGGGAGCTGTCGTCATCGTCGTCTGGTTTCTCAGCAGCAGATGCAGTAGAACTCTCCAGGTTGGTTGCTGAAGATGGTTTAGTCCCTTTTAAAGAATCCGTTGGCCACACTGAGTTTGAAGTGTTTGGTGGTGCCTTACTTGGTGTCTTAGTTGCGTTGGCTGTCTATAATTTCTTGTGATGATATCAGTTTCTTTTGCTGCATAATTTCTTGTAATATCTTCTATCAATTATAGTAGACTACATAAATAAGAGAGGGGTGGGGTTGAATGATATATGATTATACATTCAGAAAAAGATGTGAGGTTCAATGTTGCCCGAAAAATATTATCTTCCCTCTTCATTGAGGCGGCAATACAAATGGCATAAATATGATATATTAATAATAGAGTTGAGTTTCTTTTGGAAAAATTCCTAGGTTAATTTAGGTCAGTGATCTTTATAGGTAGTGTAAATGCATTGTGACTTGTGGAAAGATATGTATGCATTTTTCTGAGATTTTCCTTTAACATATTAACATGGCTTTTTATGATTGGAATAGTACTACATATATATATATATATATATATGGATTAGGTCAACTGAAAAATCTCTTTCATAGGAAAAAAGAACTTTTGGATAAATTTGGTTTCTAAATCACGTAAGTGTGTCTGGTTTTTATGTGATTTATTTGTAATATGGAGTAATATTCTATTTTAGTCTTTCATAGATGAGCTCTTTTTCAATATAATTTCTCATAGAATTGTTTTTTTAATTTAATTCTTAGATTTTTCAATTTGAATAATTTAAATAAAATTATTATCAATAAAATTTTTCTGTTAATCTATTATAAATAAAATTCACATACATGATTGTATGTAACATATATATATATATTTATAGATTATAACTAATTTTTTTTATCAATTTATTGTTAATTTTACTGATAGAAAATTGATAGAAGGATATTATTGATAATAATTTTATTTATGAAATATAAAATTAAAACATATTTATTTATAAAGAATTAATTAAAAAATATTTTATTTATAATAAATTAAATTAAAAATAAAATAACATTTTAGTCTTATAATATGTTCATATTTTTAGTTGTGATTAAATTAATCAACTTAATTTTTTTTAACTTAAAAAAGAAGTAATAAGTAGAGTGAAAAACGTGGCAGAAAGAAAAAATAGGCGTGCCACGTGGCAAAAGTGGGGACACGTGTAAGGCCAATGGCATGATGAATGCCACGTGGGTTCATGTTGATAAGACTGCAGAACCCACTTCATTACCCCTTTCCTTTGCCCAACCCTATATAAAGAGTGGGATGTAATGTAACATAATCTTAGGGGAAGAGTTTGAAGAGAGAGAGAGAGAGAGAGAGATGTCAGGGGCACAAGGAGCACAGCCAAAGGAGGCAAGAACGGCGACGATATATGAGTCAGTGGAAGGAGGAGAGAACAGAACGAGGACGGACCTGCGATCAAGGGAGGACCAAGGAAGCATTCAGGTGGACAAGTTGCAGGACAAGGTGCCTGATCCTGTTGGAGAAGGTGGTCCTGTCTTTGGTGCTGGTAAAGACGACAACAAGCAAGACCTTGGTGTTACCGGCACTGGCTAGTTTACTTCTTGTTCTCCACTGAGTGCACATACATTCAAAGGTCAAAATTTGATACGTATGACGAGCTCTATGTGTATGGATCAAACTAGGTATATATAGATGTATTGTTGCTCTTTTTTTATTTTAATAATGTCTTTTATGGGTTGTATATTTTTTAAATGAATTTTCTGTATGAGTCTGCTTGGTTTCAAGCTTTCATGATCGATGTTATGAGGGGGCAACACAATAAAAAGGAATGACTTTGCATTTGGGACACCTTATTTTAATTTTAATATTCTAGATGTCAATCCTTATTAAGATTTTTTTTTTTTTAATTTTGAGTTTGGTATGCCGACTGTTATATGATATTGGAGTGTTGTAGGATTATATAATTTTGGAAATTATGAAGATTTAAGTTACGTATTTTTTATAGCTTGTTGATTTTATAAATTATTATTATAGTTTTTTCATAACAATTTTCAGTTATCCGTGCATTATTTAAAATATCATGGTATACTCTATGCTGAGCCATTCAAGATAATATGGCATCCATCTTAAATTTCATGTGAATTTTCGATATGCGAACCATTTTTTTTTTCGGGCATTAAACATCGTTTGTTCAAATACAAAATAAAAATGATCTCTTAATTAAAAATTTTTATAAAAATAATGATTTAAACAAAAAAATATAAAATGTAAAATCTGAACCATCCAACAAATTATTATTTTGTATTTGATATTTTTTAAAAAAAATATATCAAAATTGAAAATAAAAATAAAAAGAGTCTGGATCATCGAGATCTGATCTGGAAAGCTCAAATAAGATATGCAGAGAATTCGGTTCAGACATGGAACGCGATTGTTTCTAAAAAATCCATATTTAGCGCTGTGTTTTAAAAACTTGATTGTCGATTGGGGAAAAAAAAACCTAGCAGGTTTAGTGTAAACTCATATTAATTTGATATTATTAGCATGAGAATATTATGCCACAATTGTTGACAACATTTAAGGAAAGATAACATTTAAATAAAGTTATTTCAAATATTTATTGATTAAATTTCTATAATAAAAAATATAATATTCAGGTTCTCTTGTAGAATAAATAATTTAATTTTTTGAAAAAAATTTAGTTAAATCACAATTAATAGTCATCTAGTGTATATGATGATAGTGTCCAACTATACGATATATAGATTTAATGTCAAGTTTTAACATAAGATTATAATTTTTTTAATATAATATTAAAGATAATTTAAAAAGCTCTATTTTTTAAAAGAACAAATTTTGTGTAAGAAGTTTAACTTCATTGAGAGAGAATATTAACAGAGGCTTTTGCATTATGTATTGAACCAAATTTTAGTTTAAAGGTAAAGTAGGAGATGAAGACTCGATAAATCTTTAAATGATTAAAGTTTATATAGATATGATATTTAACTCAATTTTATTTTTTATAAATTTAGGAAAAAAATTTTTAGAATTTTTTTTTTTTATGTTTTCCCTATGAGAGAAAAAAATAAATTAAAATATCAAGAAGATGGATGATATATACAAATTTTTAGTATCTTTAAAGATTTCATTTTTTTAAGAAATTATAAAGTGTTTCATTGTAATGTTTGAGCTCAATAATCTTAAAAAATTTCTTTTGCCCATCAAATTTTGTAGTTTGTTTTTATAATTAATAATGATTAGGCCTAGTTATTAATAATTTGTTCATATTATTTATAATTTTTTTTAAAATCTCAATATGTTCCATTATTAACAACATTTTATTTATTTAAATCATCATTTTTACTGTTTGTTGCTGAAATAGGATTAATAGGCTTGCAATTTCAGTTTTTACACATATTTGTTCATATTTATTTTAAGTCTTATTTTTGTCTTGAATTCTAATGTTCTTCATCTCTTTTTTTTTTTTTAAATCTTTTAGTGTAAAAGTGCTTTCATATGTAAGAATATCTATTTTTTTATTAGGTTTAGATTTCACAATTTCAACTCTAGAGTTTTTCTCTTCTTTCACAGAATTTATTTGTTCATTTTCTTTATTAATACATACATCTATAATATCATACTAAAGAAAACATTGATGATTGTGGGTTTTAAATAAATCTTAATATAAGTCTTATATAGTTTTTAATAAAGTTTTACTTCTTGAAAATGAATAGTATCTAAATAGTGATTTTTTTTATATTCAATTAAAGATTTAGTTTAATCAATCTTCTTTATTAGTTGTTTTTAGATTTATCTTAGATGCTTTTTCCTTTAATATGCAAATTTGATTATACGCATGTAGAGTTTCAACTTTAAAAGAATTTATTATTAAAAGAGATATGGTTGATAACATCTTGATGATTTGTTCTAGTTTATTGTATTAAGACTATTACTTTTAGATTTCTTTTGTCAATATATATATACTACTAATTTTTCTTATTACTTTTATTATTCTCATTTTTTTTTTACACAAGTTAAATATTTTATTTTAAATTCATCCATAGTTTTTAAGACCCTTTGAAGAAATAATTTTTTTCCCTCAAAATTCTAACAAAAATTTTCTCTTCTGGTAACTTGAATAATAGTTTGTATCAAAGAGATTAATGTAATTTTTACTTTTTTAATAATACACCATCACATTTTAATTTTATTTTACATAATTTTTTACTTGCTATCATTTTATTAAATAAATGATAAACACTTTTGTAATCAACTAATTACTTGATCCATGCTTTGCAAGGGGTGTGTTTTTATTTTTGGGCTTGAATGAATATATATGCATATATATATATATATATATTAACAAAATGATTTTACATAAAATTTAAAAAATATTAAAATTCAGTTAAGACAAATTAAAGAGAGTAAAGATAGAAGTTGAGTCGAGATGAAAAAGATTTAAAAAGTGTAGATAAAAGTTGAAAAGGGATGAAAAACTTGAAGAAAGATGAAAAAATTTAAGTTATCTTTAATTATATTTTCTTTACATTTATTATTTATATAATAAAATAAATATTAAATATGTATTCAACTGATATATAATAGTTACTTTTTAAAAATTAAATGAAATAAATTAATTGATTTTTAATACAAAATAAATAATTTTAAAATAAAAATTGAAGAGATATATTTTTAATGAATTATGTTTTCAATAAATAAATCAATGTTACATTTAAATGCATTTTGATTTTTTTTTTCTTTAAGAGAAAGTTTGTGCATATTTTTATAATAAAAGGGAGTGTTATATAATATACACATTTTTTAGATATTAAAAAATATTATATTTTTTTAATGAGTTATCTTTCTTTAATCAAAATAAAGAAATGCGCTCAACTTAATAGAATATATTAACAAAGTGATTATAGATAAGATTTAAAGAATTTTAAAGTTCAATTAAGACAAAGGATGAGTTAAGAAAAATAAAGGTAGATATTCAATTAAGGCAAGGAAGAAGTGCACTTAACTTAACAAAATATATATATATATATATATAGGGGCATGGGACTAATACATGCTCGCCGTAGCGAGGGTTATTTTTCTGCTATAGCGAGAGTTATTTCGAAAAAAGTAAAAAAAAGTGATTTTTATTTCTTAAAAACTCTAGAAGCTCTCTTTTTCTTTTAACTGACTTATGCTTCGATCAAAATAGAGAAAAAGGCTAGAGAGAGAGAGAGAGAGAGAGAGAGAGAGAGAGAGAGAGAGAGAGAGAGAGAGAGAGAGAGAGACTAAGAGAAGCTAAGAGAAAAGGAAAGAAACTAAGGAAAAGGTAAGCAAAACTTGAGATTTCCATAACTTTCCTTCTTAGAATTTTGTTCTTCTCTTTTTACCTTCTATTTTATATGGTTTTGTTTATTGAATTAGCTTTGTTTTGAGTTTGGTTTAGAAGAAGGAGAGGGGAGATTTGAAGGGAAGGTGAAGGCAAGGGAACCACTCTTGAAAAAGGGTAGAATTCAAGGTAGGTACCTATGTATTTTTGCTTCTTCTTCTTTGCTTCTTATGTATGTTGGTTCTACCAACTTGAGAGCTTGAGAGAGGAGGAAGTTCCAACTTAGAACAAGTATAAAACCTTTGAATTAGAGTGTGGGAAGTTAGGAAATGCAAAGAAATTAGAAGAAGAACTAAGGAAATTCAAGGGGGAGCAACTAGAGATTCTTAAACATTTTGTAAAGTTTGTTTTGATATAAGAATCCCTAGCCTTTGTGAGTATTTGTTTGAGTTCCAAGAGAGTAATTGCATACTACTTGTTAAGTCTAAGCCAAAGAACTTAAGCTCCATCTAGTTGCGGTTGTGAAACCGAGAAGGGAAAAGAGAAGTTGAAAGGGAAGGATTGTGTTTAATTGCCAAGGTAGCTCTTCACTCCTTCTTATTGCATTCTTGGATATATGATGATTATTGTATGCTTGTGTGTGCACTTGTGTTGTGAGACATGCCATTTGATATTGCCTTAATGCATTGGTACCAATATGCTTATATTTTGGGTTGTGAAAAATTACTTTGAAAGGATGAGGTAATGCCAAAAGTCCCTTGTAATAGCTGAGGTAGAGCCAAAAGTCTCATAGATGAGTGAGGCCAAGTTAAAAATCCCTACACTAAGGGTGAGGCTAGACCAAAAGTCCCTAAAATAGGGTGAGACTAGACCAAAAGTCCCTAAAACTTATTCTTGACATTGATATGATTATCATGGCATGTAAATCATGTGTTATATGATTTTTAATGGTTGGATACTTACTTGCATGCTTTGACATATTTATATGTCTTGATTGCTTCCTTGAATGAATGTATGAGCTATTAAGATTCCATGAATCTCACCCCCTTCCCTCCCATTTTAACATATTAGGTGGAGCTCAAGAAGACCAAGGTGCAAGTCAAGGAACCTAGTCGAGCATGCTTAGCTAGTTGTATGCTTTGTTTTGGTTCTTTTGATGTAAAGATATGTCAATATATATAAAATGTAAATATATGAATAAGTGTAAAAGCATGTATATGTGATGTATGAACCAATTTTGAAACCAAAGTAATAAGAATGCAAGTTTTGGATACTTAGTAGCCCATTCCTAAATGTGTATTCTTGTATGTAACATAGTGAGTTTGAAATATATAATAATTTGGACCACTTGGACAATTCATATGTGATGTATTAGTACTTTTAAACTTGCTCTAGAGGTGCTAAACACTAAAAGGAGCCATTTGGACCACAAAGTTGCATTATAAGAAGCAAAAGTGACCATATTGGTGAGTTATGTCACTTTTTGCCCAAATGAGCTCCCCTTGATATGAAATTTAGTATGAATCTAGAACTTGTTAGGATATTTTTAGAAAGTTAAAGTGGGTATTATTTGGAGGTCGATGGAATATTTGGCGAATTTTTGAAGTTAGATAATTTTCTAGTTTGGTTAATGTCACTGTAGCTCTGGTCCGAAAATTGTTCTATGTTATTCATGAGCCAAACGATGTCTAATTGCTACGAAATTTTATAGCAAAAAACTAGACATGTACAATGACCTATATCAATTAAAAGCACCTCAATTGGAGGTTTTTAGGGGGAGAAATAATTTTTTAAAGTTGCTATTATGTTCTAGGCACACTTTCAGACCTGCGTTACTGTTTGATTAGTTTTCAGGGTCTAAATGCTCTTAGTGTGGTTGGAAACTATTTTTTCCCTCTAGATAATATTTGTAGTTTTCTAGATTGGTATCACTTTCATAAATTGAATTTTTTTAAAATTAATTGGATATTTTTAAAATTTATGATAGTAAACTGTATCAGTACTAAGGATAGCCAAACCTTTGTGGCTATTTCATTATCAAACATAGTCCAAAGGCTATATTAATATCCTAAAATTATTTTTAGTGTGAATTTAACATCTAAACCTTTCTAGAAAACTATGGTTTGCTTAATTCCTATTTTTTCAAAATTAGTTATGATTTTTCAAAATTGGAATAAAAAATTTGACTTTTGGACCCATTTGAGAAATTGCATTTTTCTAGTTTTTATCTTCATATCCGTGGTTCATGGATTGTTTTATATGATGTATGAGTTGTATAAATAAAATTTAAGTGGAGAATATGATTGATGGGCTCACGAGACCTACAGGGCGAAATATAACCATTTAAACCTCGACATTATGCATTAAAATGCCACAATTATAGCCTTTTTTTTGGAATTTCATGAAATCAAACCTAAGTGGAGATTAATTGAGGTTAATACATTATGGTATTACAAGTTGAATGTGTGTCATGTGTATAAATATTATCTATGAATGAATTCTTTAAAATTAATTCATCAAACTTCCTGACACACAAAAATTCAAAATTTCAATGGACCATTTGAATGACACGTATTATCAAATTTGAATTATGGCAGTTATAATCTTGACATGAAATTAAAGCCTTATATTATCAAAGTAACACTTTGCTATCCTTGAGCAGTTTGGTTTTTGTAAAATCCATATTCACTTTGTCTTTCTCTCAAGTCAAAACCCTAAAAAAATGTATGGACGAAATGTTTAATTGTTTCATTTTGCACAAAAAGATGATTTCACAAACAAAAGAAATTCATACTTGTGCCCAGTATTACAAACATAAATGAGGAAGACAAAACACAAGAAGAAGCTTGCAAGAAAAATTAACTCAAGAAAATGGCAAAAGAACAATGCTAAGTTTCTAAGAAAGTCTCTAAGGTCCTAAACCTTAAGAGAAAAAGAAGTTCTAGAGTAAGCCAAGATAGTCCTCAAAGAATGAGCAATGCATCTCAATCATCATTAGAATCTCTGAAGCAACTAAGGCTATCTCAATTGAGAAGGCAATTCTTATAGGAAAAAGGAAAGAAAAGGTGACCATTTCTAATCCTTTACCATATCTTTGATCACGAGAACATTTATTGTAGCTTTTTTGGTCTAGTAAAGCACTTAACTATTATCTGTCAGAATTTTCTCATCAATTAATAGCCCTCAAACAAAGCATAGATTTTAAGATGTTATTCCAACTCAATTGCAATGTTAAGAAAAAGTTCAAACATCTGAAGTAGTTTCCCCTTATTTCTATTAATGAGCCAATTTATGAAGATCTTCTTTACATGTTCTATATAAATCTCATGGTGGTTGAAACTATGAGAGCCATAAGTTCAATGGTGAATGGGAAATTTATTAGAATAGGGATTGCTATTCTAGAGAAAATGTTTGATATGTCATTCTAAGGAATTTAGTAGTTATTCCTAATCTAAGGAATTCGAAGTGAAGTATAATGACGCATTGAACTTTTTGATTAAGAGATCAAATTTCTAAAAGATTCATAAGTTAATGTTTAGGCCCTATTCTTTGAGATAAAGTGGTTGCCCACATTATTGGCATAACCTTGTTCTCCAAGACCAAGAGTTTTGATGTTTTGCCTTGTAGGGATATTTACTGGACTTACTGCTTCATGAAAGGGATCAAAGTTGATGTCTTTAACTAGATAATTAAGTTTATGGAAGAAGTTTCAAAGGTTCAACTTAAGATGGCTAGTCTACCCTATAGAATGCCATTAAGGAGTATCTTTAAGAAGCAAGGAGTCCATTTTGACAATTTTGCTTTAAAAATGATTAAATCTACTTATAATGCCACAACAATCAAATACATAAACTATGCATAGGTTAAGGAGGAGTGGATTTGTTAGTGCAACATGGTAGAGTATACAAAAGATTCTAAAGCTTTCAAACTAAAGCCATTGAATCCTCAATTCTCCTTCTCTCCTCGACCTATAGAAGAAGTTAGATCATCGAAATGGCCTACCCTAGCATCAAATCCTCTTTTAAACATATTAGTAAGAGTGCTTATTTCCTTGAAGAAGATTCATTATCTAACATGGCCACTGAAGATTATGTACTAGCTGTATGTGTAAGTAAATTGACCTTTCACTAATCCTTCGAAAGTGTGCAAGGATAAGTATCCTGAACCTTAACTTCAACAAAAGCATTGGTACCTGTCTAGGAAATTAAAGGTCAAGTGAAGCCCACTACAATAGTTGATATTAAAGAGTCTCCCTTGGGTTGTGTGATCACTCCCATAAGTGTATGGGATCGATGTAGAAAAAATTCTCAGAGTATTTTGAGGTTGAACCCATAGAAAGGTTGCGCTTTTACTAATTCAAATAATTAATAGTTGAAAAAATGATATAAAATAAATTAATTGATGAGAGTATATAGAATCTATGAAAATAAAAGTAAGCAAGAATTAATTATGAAAAGAACATAATCACTGAAGTGTTAGGGTTTAGGATTTACTCTATAGGTTGCTAGTTTCTACTTATGGGATTGACTCTTAAGCAATTATAGTGACAACTATTTTTAAAATGTTATAATATTCTCTTGAATTACTAATCCGTATTTAATTAGAGTTGAATTCTTTTTCAAGATACCCGAACAGCTAATTAAATTATGAAGCAATAGTTTTAAGTCACCACAAATCTTTAGAACTATCTCTAGCATATATATTTGTGTCTATTTCTTTAGATCTAGGTTCTTTTTTCACCTTCCAATGCATCAAGATCGCCAATATATTTGATTTAATGGTGGTCAATCATAAAATCAACATTAAACATTAGAGAAATATATATAATTGAAATTTGAAAATATATTCATAAATTTAAAATCCATAAAGAGTCAAAATAAATGGTAAAAATTAGTTCCCAATTACGCTACATCCCTACCCCTAATTGAAAATTTTAGAAACACATAATTGAAGAATTCACAAATAACATCGTTTTAAAATTTTCAATTTTGAAAAATCAATCACAAGAATATAAAGAAATAGAGAAGATAAATTGATTCAGTCTCAATACTCCCAACAATTCTTATATTTATAAACTTTAAATATCTTGAAGAAAATTTTTGAGGTACTCAAAATATTGATTGGATGCCTCCTTTCTTTGTAAAATCTGAAAAAATACATATTATTCTTCAATTAATGATAAGGTTCATAATTTTAATGTCTATGGGCTATATATAGAGTCTATAAGATAATTTCTAATAACAAAATTTTAATCTTAATGAAAGATAACTTATAATAATTAAAGATAATATTAAATTCCAATCCTAACAAAAAGATAATTAAGAATAGTAAAATAACTAATAAATAAAGTAATTTAAATATTAATTTTTAATTCTAATCTCAATGAAATATTATTTCTTATATTTATCTTTAACCTATAAATTTCTATCCAAATTCTATTTTTGCCTAAGAATTAAATTTAGGAGAAAAATATATAAAATATATTAAATAGGTATAAAATATTTATAAATCTAATCCACCCCAAAGTCTACACCTATTTAATTATAAAATATGAACTTATCAAATTCCCTCATACTTAAACTTGTTACTTGAGTACTTGTCCTCAAGTAACAATTATTTCAATTAGAGCTACTATATATCTCTTTCTTATGTAAGATGGACTATCACCCTATATATATATATATATATATATATATAAGGTTAGTAGTCACCCAATCATCAATTCATAATCATTCAGAGGCTTTTGTATGTATGGGCTGAGTGTTAATCCAAATAACCTACTAAGTGACAAGATGGAAAATTATAATGTTTATTTATAAATTCACAATACTATAATTAATTATGCTATAACTAACTTTGGCATAGTAGGGATTTTTATTGCACTTCTCCTTTTATGAATTTTTTTTCTTTCTTTCTTTCTTGGGCAGTTATATAAGCTCTTTTGAAGTGAACCTTCATACAGGTGATACAAAGGTCCAGTTACTCAAGTTTTAATAACATAACTGGCACTAAGATGTTACTAACACACCCATAACTCTACTTGCACAGCTTGACGCAAAGATCGATATTGGTAATAGAGACCCCCAGTTATTAAGCACAATTTTGAGTTATTGGAGTGAAAATTTTGAGCATGTATACATTTTTTCTTCCTTTCTTTCTTTCTTGGCCAGTTATATAGGCTCTTTTGACATGAACCTTCATACAAGTGATACAAAGGTCGGATTACTCAAGTTTTAATAATACAACTGGCACTAAGATATTACTAACACACCCATAACTCTACTTGCACAGCTTGATGTGAAGATCGATATTGGTAATAAAGACCCACAATTATTAAGCACAATTTTGAGTCATTAAAGTGAAAATTTTGAGCACGTATACATTTTTTTTCTTTGCCTTACTCTAATCATCTTTTTTTTTTTCTTTTTACATTTTCTTTCTTTTTTTCATTTTTTCAATCCCCTTTTGAATGAGGTCCTAGCAATAATTAATTGAAAGCAAATAAATTTAAAATTAAATATTATAACCATTCATCTATAACTTAGTAAATTATAGTTAACAATTTAATTTTGATTCTTAGTATTAGCTCCAAAATTTTTGTTACTTGATTTATGGGTAAACTACCTTACCTACTAAATAAAAATAAGTGTTATAAGAGTGATAGTTATCATTAGCCTAGTGGAAAGAATATATACAATAGATTCTAGTTAATAAAAGTTATGAGGGCAAAAGCTTTATTTGTTATAGCACATCCCCTCCCCACACTTAAAATTCAACATTGCCTCAATGTTACTGAAGGAAATAAAAAGAGAAAGGAATTAGTGCTCCCCTAATTAATTTTTATGATTAAGATTTGGAGTCCTCCCTTAAGTCTATTTAATAATGCACTGCCCTTATATAACAAATCTTGGGAGAAGTGTTAGTGACTTTTTTTAATAGACGATAAAAATAAAAAAAATGAAAACAAGGAAATAAAAATGAAAACCATTGGGTTGCCTCCCAATAAGCACTAACATTAACTTTTATAGCTAGACGCAGCTATAATGGGTTTAAACTTCTTTGAGAGAGATAGACTTAGATGTATCAATATGGATTCCCTTATAATATAACTTTAAGTGTTGTTCATTGACTATAAATATCCTCCCGTCATTAGCTTGAACTTTAATGGTTCCATATGGCTTCACATTTGTAACTTCAAAAGGTCCAAACCACCTTGATTTTAGCTTACTTAGGAATAACTTTAAGTGAGAGTTAAATAATAAAACTTTTTGCCCAATTTTAAACTCTCTCTTAAGAATTCTTTGGTCATGCCAAGCTTTAGTTCTTTCCTTATATATACGAGCATTCTTAAAAGACTCCCTTCTAATCTCATCCAACTCATTGAGTTGGAGGAGACGTTTTTCACCTGCAGCTTTCAAATCATAATTCAAAGCATGCATAACCCAATATGCCCGATGCCCAATCTCTATAGTAAGATGACATGAATTACCATGCACTAGCCTATAAGGAGACATACCTAAGGGTGTTTTATATGCAGTTCTATATGCCCACAATGCATTATCCAATTTCATAAACCGGTCTTTTTTAGATGCACTTACAATATTTTCTAATATTCCTTTTAACTCACTATCAAAGATTTCAACTTAAACACTAGTTTGTGGATGATATGTAGTGCTAGCTCTAAGGTGACACCCATACTTGCTTAACAAAGACTTGAACTGATGGTTCCTAAAATGCACTCCATTTTCATATATGATGGCCTTAGGAATGCCAAATCTAAAGAAAATCTACTTAACAAATTTGACAACACTAGATGTTTCATTATTTGGTAATGCAACAGTCTCTACTCATTTGGTAACATAATAGCAACAAGTATATAGAAATTACCATATGAGGGAGGAAAATGCTCCATGGAGTCTAGGCCCCAAACATCACAGGGTTCAACTTCTAATATACCTTGTTAGGGCATCTCATGTCTCTTAGTAATAGAACTTGTTCATTGGCATTTGTCACAAGATGTCACAAAGGTCCTTGCATCCTTGAATAGTGTGGGCAAGTAGAACCCACCTTAAAGCACTTTGGTTGTCATCTTATCAGGTCCATGGTGGCTTCCATAAGGTGAGGAATGGCATCCTTCAAGAATTGAGACCATCTCTTCATTTGGTACACATCTCCGTATGATCCCATCGGTACACCTTTTAAAGAGGAGTGGCTCATCCTATAGTTAGTGTCTTGCTTCTGCTAGGAACCTCTTCCGTTGATGAGAATTTATGTTATCAGGGACTATACTTGCAATAATATAATTAACAAAATCTACAAACCAAGGAGCAGGTAAAGATTTAACCACCCAAAGTTTCTCATATGAGAATTCTTCATTTATAAGAATATTATTTTAGGGTAGATGCTCTAGTTGAAAGAGATGATTTGCGACTAGATTCTTTGCACCCTTTTTATCTTTAATTTTAACATCAAATTCTTGTAAAAGAGACACCTATCTAATCAACCTAGCTTTAGTATCTTTTTTACTCATTAAATATTTTAAAACTTGGTGATCAGTATAAACAATCACTTTAGAACAAGAAAGATAGGATCTAAATTTTTCAAATACAAAAACCACAGCTAAAAATTCTTATTTAGTGGTAGCATAGTTAAGTTGTACTCTATCTAAGACCTTATTAGCATAATATATGACATGTAAGCTCTTATTTTTTCTCTGTCCTAAAATAGCCCCTATAGCAAAATCACTAGCATTATACATGACTTCAAAGGGGAGACTCTAATCAAGGGGAACAACTATGGGGGCAGAAATTAAAGCATATTTTAACTTATTAAATACATTCAAACAAGTTTCATTAAAAATAAAAAGGGTATCCTACACAAGAAGATTAGTAAAAGGTTAGCAATTTTAGCAAAATCTTTAATGAACCTCTTATAGAAGCTTGCATGACCCAGAAAAGCTCTTTATACCTCTCGCTAAGGTGGGTGGAGGCATATTTTCAATAATTTTAACCTTTTGCCTTATCCATGTCAATTTCCTTTTTAGAAACTTTATGGCCTCAAACTATACCTTCAATCACCATAAATTGACATGTTTCCTAATTAAGCACAAGCTTAGTCTTTTGACATCTCTGCAAAACTTTGAAAAGATTAGCCAAACATAAGTCAAAGGTATTACCAAATATAGAGAATTCATCTATAAAAATTTCAATTATATTTTCTACTATATTAGAGAATATAGCTATGATACATCTTTAGAAAGTAACGGGAGCATTACAGAAAGTAACTCCAAACATTAATTTCTGCACAGATACATCAATTAAAGCCCCACCAACTAATAAAAATGGTCTCCTTAAAATTAGAAAGACATTCCAATTATCCTCAATATCTAAAATAATAAAATCTGCAAGAATATAAAGTTTACCAACTTTAACTATGACATTTTCAACTATACCTCGTGGATATCTGAGTGATCTATTTGCGAGTTAGAGAGTCATATTGATTGGCTTAGTATCTATCATCCCAAGTTTCTTGCATAAAGAATAAGGCATTAAATTAACATTAGCACCTAAATCATATAAATAATTTTTAATAATATTAAAACCAATATCACAAGGAATAGTGAAACTCACTGGACCTTTCAATTTAGGTGGCAACTTTTTCTGTAAAATTACACTGTACTCCTCTGTAAATGTTATCGTGGCATATTCTTCTAACCTCTTCTTATTTAAAACTAGCTCCTTGATGTATTTGGCATAAGCAGGTATTTTTGCTAATGCTTCTATGAAGGGAATGTTGATTTAAATTTTCTTAAACATCTCAAAAAATCTCTGGAAGTCTGAATCTGGATCTTTCTTTTAAAGATGTTCAGGATATGGAATGAGAGGTACATAAGGTTTAACTTTAGAAGGAGAATGGCTACTTTGAGTCGTAATATTAGCTCTAGGTACCTTAATTACCTCCTCATCTTCATCATTTTTATGCTAACTTACCTTTTTAAATACCTTTTTAGCTTCATTATCAACTTCTTGGAGTTTTTAACCATTCTGCAGGGTGATTGCCATGACTCCTTCCCTTGGATTGACTTTAGTATTGCTCGGGAACTTATTTTGACTCTTTCTAGTGAGTAAGTTAGACAAATTGCTCATCTGAGCTTCCATGTTTTTCATAGAATTACCCATCTGCAATTCTATATTCTTTATAAAAGTTTGAGTTGAAGCAACTGCTTGTCTGAGTTGGTCAATCTCTTGATTCATACTCTTCATGCTACTTACTTGGTGAGTCATTGTTTGAGCCAAAAGCCTCTTCTAACTTTGTTGTATAATCCTCAATTGTGTTTCTTTGTGGTTGGAAGCTTGGTGGTACTTATGGCCTTTGAGGGGCAGAATTTTTCTAAGAGAAATTTGGATGATTTCTCCACCTGGCGTTGTATGTGCTAGAGTATGGGTCATTCTTGAGATTAACTCTATTAGCTCTAGCTCCTATATAATTAGCCTCCTCCACATAGTCACCATCATAACTTATTAAATCCCGCAGTTCATGAGAGACATTAGATGTAGTGACTTCATTAGCTATCGCCTTCCTTCCTTGAACCATCTTCTGCCTAGAATTTGCTGCTAGCATTTTATAAATCTCCTCCTTTTCTTCAGCAGTCATGTTACTTGGATCACCATAGGCTGGATTATCAACTTTTGGTTGGTATTTAGAATTGAGTCCATCATAGAAAAAATCCATTAAAAGTATATGGTGGAAATTGGTGATGGGGACATTGGCTTATGAGGAGATTATAACACTCCTATCTTAATGAAACAATTCACCATTTTATTGGGTGAAGAAGTGGATCTTGTCCCTTAATTCTGAAGTCTTCTGAGGAGAATAATATTTCAATATAAATTGCTCATACATCTCAGTCCAAGATCTTATAGAAGTTTCTGGAATGTGTAGAAGCCATTGATAAGCTTTTCCCTTCAGACAATATGGGGAGCAATATAGCTTTAAGTCATCATCTGATAGGCCATTTAATGGTAATGTGTCAATTACTACATAAAAATCTTACATGGAATTCAAGGCGTCTTCAGCTCGGTGCCCATTAAAAGTTGGTAGCACATTTAAATGAATATTTTTGAATTCATAAGTGTAACATGGCTCAATTGAATGCATGATGGATTGGAAGTGATGAAGGAACATTGAATATCTTAGAACATAATATGTGGCTCCGCAACAACAACAGCAACATCGTTATTTTGATTATTTTCATCATCAGCCATCGCCCTTCTTCTTTGAGTTCTATTTTTCCTATAAAATCGTTCAATTTCTAAATTAATAAGAGTCAAATTTAAGTCACAAGAACTCCACAATTGCATTAAAGGAAAAAAATAAAAATAAAAAAATAAAGAAAAAAGAAAAAAACTAAAAATTAAAGAATTAGTAAATCCATAACCTCCCTGGCAACAGCATCAAAAACTTAATCACTCCTGCAAGTGTACGGGATCAATGTAGTAGAAATTTCTAGAGTATTCTAGGTCAAACCCACATAGAGGTTGTGCTTTTATTAATTTAAATAATTAATAGTTAAAAATGATATCAAATAAATTAATTGATAAGAGTTAGAAACTATAAAAATAAAAGCAAGCGAAAATTAATTATGAGAAGAACATAATTAATATAAGTGTTGGGGTTCAGGATTTATCTTATAGGTTACTAGTTTCTACTCATCAAATTGACTCTTAAAGCAATTATAGTGACAACTATTTATAAAGTGTCTTAACATTCTCCCGAATTACTAATCCGTATTTAATTAAAGTTGAATTCTTTCCCAAGATACCCGAACAACTAATTAAATCATGAAGTAATAGTTTTAAGTCACTACAAATCTTTAGAACTATCTATAACTTAAATATTTATGTCTATTTCTCTATATCTAGGTTCTCTCTTCACCTCCTAATACATCAAGATCACCTATATATTTGATTTAATGATAGCCAATCATAAAATCAACATTAAAATAAGAGAAATATATATAATTAAAATTTGAAAATATATTCATAAATAAAAATCTATAGAGAATCAAAACAAATAGTAGAAACTAGTTCCCAATTGGGCTACATCCCTACCTCTAACTGGGAAATTTAGAAACATATAATTGAAGAATTCACAAATAGTATGGATTTGAAATTCCCAATCTTGAAAAATCAATCATAAGAATATAAAGAAATAGAGAAAAGAAATTTATTCAGTCTCAATACTCCCAAAAATTTTTACGCTTAGCTTCAGGATTACTTCCATGGACTCAAAATATCTCGAAGAGAATTCTTAAAGTACTCAGAATAATGATTGGATGCCTCCCTTCTTTTTAGAATATGAAAAATACTTTTTATTATTTAATTAATGGTAAGGTTTATAATCCTAATTCCTATGGACTATGCATAAAGTCTATAAGATAACTTCTAATAACAAATTCTAATTCTAATAAAAGATAACTTCGAATAATTAAAGATAAAATTAAATTCTAATCCTAACAAAAAGATAATTATTAAAGCTTAAAAAAGATAATTAAGAATAACAAAATAATTAATAAAATAAAATAATTTAAATGTTAGTTTCTAATTCTAATCTTAATGATATATTATTTTTATATTTATCATTAACCCATAATTTTCTATCCAAATTCTATTTTTGTCTAAGAATTAAATTTAGAAGGAAAATATATAAAATATATTAAATAGGTATAAAATATTTATAAATTTAATCCACTATATCTCAAAATCTACACTTATTTAATTATAAAATATACACTTATCATTGTGCTATAATTATAAATGTCCTTGTTTAAGATGAACCTTAAAATTAACTTATTATTTCTTCAGCCAGGGTTGTTAAGTTGCAAAGGAACGCCCTTCTACTCAACCTTCTATTATTAAAGAAAACGTTAAGGAAGTTGCAGAACCTCTAGAAGTTGAGTACTTTCTTGATGGAATCACTATAATTGAAGAAGTTAAGAAGGATGGCATTGACTACATAAAAGAAGACCACTCTATAAAAGTTGAGGTTATAGAGCATATTGATGAAGTCTAGAAGATAAAGAATAGAATTAATACACTTAAGCTAGAGTTGACTCTCTAAGCCAAAGTAACTATTGTTGGGATTTTAGCTAATTTCTCTACTGAGTACCATGATCTGGAGAATGAAGTTTGCTAATAAGAGAAATTGGGTCATCCTTTTCTATTTAATTTTACTTACTTTGGCTTCGCTTCCACTGCCATCAAATTCCTTACCTCAACTACCTTCTAGGAGTCTACTTGTTCCATCATCAAAGCCTTATGCTAAAGCTCATTCTGCTTCCCCATTTGTTAAACCATCCATCATTGAGGTGATTAAATGGCAAATAGGCTCCTTAACCTAATCAATCCAAGAGCTCTAGCTTAATTATACTATCCTTTATGATGAACTGTGACAAACTAAGGAAGCATTTTAGGTGAATAAAGAAGGCATGCAATAAAGTTTGCAAATTATCAAAGCTACACTCACCTAATAAACTGAGATGGTGCGTCAAGCTTTTGGGGTTTTAGCAACTCAATTTCAAGGTCTTTATAATCAAATTGATAATTTGTAACCTTTTGCTTCTTTAGTTTCTAAACCATCTATTATAGCAAAAATTTGTTATAACATTTTATTAGTCTATTTGAATTTTTTTATGCTTTGAATTTTTTTTTATTCAATTATTCTTACTAATTTGATTCTTTGATGATTGTTCATTATCTTTGCATGACTTTTCTGTGTACTTGCCCCTTTTGGTAGTGACAAAAAAGGTAGAAAATTCTTATTTTTGTAAAATTTTGTATAGTTATGTTGAACTTAACATCTGCTTGTTTGGGCTTAATTTATTAAGTTACACTTAACTTATTTATGGTTATACTTAACTTATAGTTAGTTATGCTTAAGTTAACTTTGTTTAAGCTTAGCTTTAATTATGCCTTAACTTTTATTGAAAATGTCTGGGTGTGAGAATAAGTTGAAGGTAAGCTTGACTAGAACCCTAAGTAAGAATAAGCTAAGGGTAAGATTTCATATATAAGTAAAGTAGAGGTAAGTTTGTGAAAACTTTTAAGCAATTTAAATCAAGGTCAAACTACACTATAATCAACTTACCCTTAACTTAATAAGAGAGGTCTTCCTCAACTTAACACATAAGGTGGAATCAACTTACTGAAGGTGCTCTTGACATGACAGAGGTTCCCTCAACTCAGAAAAAAGGTGCTTTGCATAAGGTACTTGGGAAGATACTCTTATCTTTGAGCTTGAATGATGTGCATATATATATATATATATATATAAAGAAAGTGATCCCAAATAAGATTTAAGGAGCATTGAAGTTTAGTTGAGGCAAAGGAAGAGTTAAGGACAGTAAAAGTAAAAGTTCAGGTAAGGAGAAGTTAAAGAGAATAAAGATAAAAGTTAAGGAAAGACAAAAAACTTAAGGAGAGTAATACTCTAGGCTTAGCGCATTGCTTAAGCTAAAAACATTTATATATACACTGTTTCATTACCATATATATATATATATATTAAGAAAGTAATTCTCAATAAGATTTAGAAAGCAATGAAGTTTAGTTGAGGCAAAAGGAGAGTTCAAAAAAGTAAAAGTAGAAGTTAAGTTGATGGAGGGATGAGTTAAGGAGAGTCGAAACAGAATTTATGTTGAGGCAAGGAAGAGTTAAGGAGAGTAAAGACAAAAGTTGATGAATGACAAAAAACTTGACAAGAGTAGAAGGCTAGGCTAAGCATGTTGCCCCAATACCATGCTAAAAGTATGTATATATACTATTCAGTTACTATAAATTTGACTATTATTTATATTCACTTAATTTCATATGTTGTTTATATTTGCTTAACCTTAAGTCACATGTGTGGTAGTTAAGTTGAATGTATGTGATGTACATTAATATTATTTGTGAATTAATTTTTTTAAAAATAAATTCACATAATCTTTTGAGGCAGAAAAGTTCAAAATTCTAATGGACCTATAAGAGGACATATGTCATGAAATTTAAAATAGTGGCAATTACAATCTTGATGGATACATGTCATGAAATTTGAAATATTGGTAATTATAATCTTAGGTAATTCAACTTTTGCAACAACTGAATTCAATGTCCTTCTCCTAAGAGCACTCATTCAAAAGGATAATTGGTGTATGGATGAAACATTTAATTGTTTCATGAATAGAAAAAGTTTATCCTTGTAACTTTTGGTCCTCTATAAACGATGGAAATAAATCAATTATAAAAAAAAGTACCCTAAATAGAAAGATTTGAGTTAGAGTAGTTAAATAAAATTCGGCGAACATCAGTGGTATTTTTGTAATTTTGGGTACTTTTTAAAAAACCTAAAAGAGTGATCTTTAAATAAAAAAATTGAGTTTCTCTGGATTCTCAGAGGCTCTTAAAATTATAAGAATCCCTGGAATGATTTAAACCCTCCAGTTTAAATTTTAAAGTATCAGTCGACCCAAACTTTAACCAATTCATTCAAAAAAAATTTTTAATTCAATTTGAATAAAACCAAAGGCATTTTATGAATTAGAGAACTTAAATTTTATGATGGAAAAGACGGTTAAAATAAGCCTAAATGGAGTAAATAGGTGCATTGAGGAAAAATGATCATTTTAAAAAAATTGTAAAAGAGACTTCTTAAGTAAAATTACACCTCATCATTTTCTCCAAGCTTCCATTTTTAGAATTTTAGAGAGCTATGGCATGACATCAAGAGGGGAAAGAGAGAAGAAGTTTAAACTTCCATTTAGTTAAGTAAATGGCTCCGTCCTAGTTAAGAAAGTTGTTCCTCTCTCTAAAAGCTCTTTAATGGTGATTTTTTTTATTGAAAAATTGAAGATTTAGGTCTAACTTAAGCTAAAAAAGGACTCTTTCCAAGAAATCAATGGAAAATAATCTACGCGAAGAAAGCTTCATTTTAAAGTAAGACTTTACTTAAAATACTTAAAAAATCTTGTGTTTCCAATCCATTTAAACTTTGGTCTAGATAGAGAAAGTGAGGAGGAGAGTTTTTCTTCATGTGTTCTTGATGGAACCAAGAGTTATGGAGTGTAAGGATTAAGAATATACAACTAGAATTGAAAAGGAAGCTTTAGAATGCAAGTTATAGAATTTAGGGATTTGGTTGCACCTTGGCAAATATAAAGTTTCCTAATGATAATTTAACTTATCTAAGAATATAAATAAGTTCTCAAGACACCTAGGAAGTCTCACATATGCCATTTCCCTAAATGAAATGAAGTAAACACCATGAATGCTCCAAGCCTCTATAGTCTTGGCCAAGCAAGGTTAAGGCACCTAGGGAGTGTTTTAATTTGTTCTAAACTTAGAATGGGATTAGATATGATGGAAGGACATTAAAGGAAGCCTTCAAAAACTTTAAAAGCCTTGGATTGTGAAATGGAGGTTTAGGTTTATAGTTAGGCTCCTTAAATAAATGTGTGATGATTCCAAAGAGTCTAAATGGAGTCAAGAGACTTAGAATAAATGAAAAATAGGAGCCAAAATCATGGATTGCCATAGTTGCTTTATTAGGTCCTTTATGGAACCATAATTATATCTTAGGACAAAGTGAGACTCCATAGAAATTTCTTAAGGCTAGAGCTTGTTCTCATGAGTGATACATGTCTCTTTTAATGTGTATAGGCTAAGAAAACTAAGGGCCACCTAATTGCAAGGCTCGACAAAGAAAGAGGAGAAGAGTTCAAGAGGAAAGTGTTGTATTTTTACTTTAAGGTAGCTCTCTAACCTTTCTCTCATGCATTTTTGGATGTTTTCTTGTCTTTGAATGTGTATATGTATAGTTATACCTTGAGAAATGTTTTTAGCTATTGCCTACATGCCATGGTACTATGACGATCTTGAAATATGTTTTATGAATATGTTTGGGTTTGAATGGATTTGGTTATGTCAAAAATCCCTTAGTAAGGGTGAGGATAAGGGAAAGGTCCCTAGAAACAGGTGAGACAATGCTAAAAACCTCAATAAGAGTGAAGTTAAGTCAAAAATCCCTTAAAAATTGACAAGACAAATCTAAAAGCCCTAAAGAAAGTGGGTGAGGATAAACCAATGTCCTTGAGAGCCTATGTATGTTATGTATGAATTTTTTTTAACATGAAAAATATTATATATATGTTCACTAATAGCTTAAAAGCCATGTATGCATTCTTTAACATGTATATGTATCCATTATGTATGTTTGAAAGAGTTAAGAATTATTAAAATTTTTTGAATCTTAGTCTTCTCTTATATATGCCTAATCATATCTAGGTGAGTCAAGTGGATTAAGAAATAGTGGCCAACAACAATGAGAGGTAAGACTTTAACAAAAGGATAGAGAAATAAACTTTGTAGTTATATTATGATGTCAAGAATTATACCCATAAGATGTATATATGATATGAACCATTGAACAAGTTTAAATATATGTATATATGATGTATGCATCAATATAGAAGCCAAATGTATGGCAATATGAGAAATTGTCACCCTTGTGCTAGTATTTGTTTGTGTATAAAAGCAAGTGGCATGGTGAGTTGGAGCTCTATGAGTATTTAGATCATTTGGCATGCTTTTATATGTTATAATTATACTTTTATCCTTACTCAAATAGTTGTGAAAAGTCAAAAAGAGCATTTGATGTCTTAAAATCCCATTTTGAACTTTAAATTTGAATAAATGGTGAGCTAAACCAAAGTCTAACTAAATGAGTAATTTTTTTTTTCATAAAATTTGGCCAGCAAGTAAGTTTTATCTAGATCTTTTCACAAAGCTAAAGAGCACTCAATTTGGAGCTCTAGAGAATTTATTAAGATATTTTAAAATTGGCTAAATTATATAAAAATGGTATGGTTACTGTTCATTTGGTTAATTTTTTTCTGTGTCACATGTAGGTCAAATGAAGTCCAATGCTTATAAAATTTTACAAGTATAAATTAGACATCATAAGATTTCTATAACCACCAAGATCACCTCATTTGGAGCCTTGTAGAGGAAAAAATAAAATTTTAAAATTGCATAATAGTAATAATAATACAGCCCAACATTTGGTATTGTTACATCAATTTTTGTGGGTTAAAGACCATGGCATTGGTATAGAATTATTTTTATCATTAGTAGATATCAATGGTATGGTTTGCTTGATTTTGATATTTTTGAAATTAGTTATGAATTTTCAAATTTCATATAAAAAATTTAGAAAGTGAACTTAAGAGCAAACTATTGATTTTATGGAATATAGTCTAAAATCCAAGACTTTTAGGATGTTTGGTGATGTGAATGACTTGTGTGGACATGTTATATATAGAAAATGATATGGATGAGCTCGCATGGTCTATAAAGCATGAAATAACTTAATGAGGCCTTGCATAACACAATTTAATACCATTATTTATGCATTATTTTCAAGTAATTGATGGAAGCTAGGCCTTAAAATGGAATAAGTAGGCTAAATGGTTAAGGTATTATAATCTCTATGCTAGGTATTATCAACATAGATAAAGAAGATAAAAAGAAAAAAAAGATGAAGGAAGGAAGAAGTCAGAAGTTAGAAGATGGCATAAAATCAAGAGGAAACTTCTAGAAAATCCTTTATGGTTCAAAACCTTAAATGAGAAAAAAAAAAGCTCCAAAGTAAGCAAAGATGAACCCTTAAAGAAAGAGTAGAGTTATTTACTAGTTTAAAGATTTTTGAAGTAATGAAGCTTGTTACAATGAAGAAGGTAGTTCTGATGGGAAAAGGAGAAGAAAAAGTCACTAGTATTGAACCACTACTGCATCTACTACCATGAGAAGATTTGGTGCCATTCTTCTTGTCCAGTAATGAGCTAGAAAGATACATATATAAGTTTTCCCTTCAACTAATTACAATATACCAAAGTGTAGACTTTGAAGTTTTGCTTCAATTTAATTGCAACCTTAAGAGAACTTTTAAACATCTGAATTGGTTCCCTATCATCTCCATTAACAAATTAGTGTATGAAAATCTTATAAGAATGTTCTACGCCAATCTTGTAGTGGCAAAGATAAGAAAGACAATTAGATTAATGGTGAATGGAAAATTTGTCATTGTTGGAACTAGGAATCTGGAGTTTAGAGTAACTGTTTGATATCTCTTTCTCCAAAGTAAGAACTTTCATTTTAGTGATTGCTTCTGGACAAAAGAATTCAAGATAAAGTATAATAAAACACAAGGCTATATAGTGGAATGACTAGATCTGCTTAAAGGTGCAGTGAATGCTCAAGTCCTATGTTTTGTTGTAAGGTTATTGCTCATGTTATTGGCACCACTTTGTTTTGCAGAAATAGGAGTCTTGATATTTTGACCCAAAGAGACATATTTTGGGTCTACTACCTTAAGAAGAAGTTGAAGGTTAATCTCTTTTATTAGATGATTAAATACATGGAGAAAGCATAAAAAAAAAAAAAGCTTTGCACCACCAGCTTACCATATAGAATGCTACTTATTGGATCTTCAAATCTCAAGGAGTAAATCTTGATGATTTTATTTCCAAAATCATAAAATCTACCTATAATAGTACCACCATCAAATGTATGAATTATACCAATGTTGATGATGAATGGATACAACAATGTGATATGGTAGAGTTTATGAGAGATCTTGAAGCTTTTTATATGAGTTGCTAAATCCTCAATTGTCTTTTTCCCTTAGACCTTGAGAAAAAGCTTGATCATTGAAATGAGCTTTTGCTAAGCTTGAATCTTCTTCAAAGCATATTGCTAAAAATGCATATTTCCCTATAAAACGATTCATCATTTAACATAAATAACAGTGTCTTAACTATTTGTACAAAAAAGACTAATCTTTGATCTTTTTATGAAAGTGTACAAAGTACAATAAATCCAACACCAGCCTCTGTTACAACATTAATAACCATGCATGAAGTAGAGGGATAAAATGCAGCTTATTCAACTATAGAGCTTGAAGAAGTTTGCTTGGGTAGTGCTGAGGTTGCAAATGCCCATATTTTGAATGAACCTCTATTCATCTTTTTTTATTGTTCCTCAACCTAACATTATTGTCACAATTAAAGAAGGGCACTCCAGTAAGCTTGTTGTTATTCTTCTTATAAAAAATACTAAAAAATTTAAGAAACATCTTCCTATTAAGGATACCTTTAGTGATGTGACTAAAATTATAGAAGTTAAGGTGGATGCTGTTGCAATGATAAAAGATGTAACGTTCCACATTGGGTAGGAAGACCCTGGGCTAAGGCTATATAAGTGGGAGTAGTACTCTTCCTACCAGCGACGTGTTTTCCTTAGCGATGGAAAGATGGTTCAAGAGAAACAAAACCCCGGCTAAAGAATCCAATTTTAGACATGGCCAGATTGGGGACAATATTGCTGGAGGCTCTGTATAGTGGTGCTATATGTGCATTGCCATTATTGGTTAGACTTTGTTGGCTCAACCAAAGTTCTATCGCTTAATTAATTAGTTCTAACACACCTTTATGCACTAATAAGAATGCTTTTGGCTAGGTGTGTTTGTTATAAAGAAAGTTTACAAACACAAGATAAAAAGGACTTTATGTCCACTGAACCTCGGCCTAAGATAAGGACTAATTGTAAAGCAAAAATATCTATTGCACACATAGATGGGAAATATAAAATCAATGGCTTTGTTGAGCATAATCACTTGTTTAATCTTCCAAAAATGGTTAACTTATTGGTGTCACAACATAAAGTAATTGAGGTTCAAACTCATGAGATTTACTTAACAGAGGATTCAAGGCTTCGATAGAAAAATGAGGAAGAGCCTTTATTTGATAATGTTGTTAATATGGTTGACAAAATGGGCAAATAGAGAGTTCAACTTAATCCCAACAACTGGCCAATTTCATGTAGCCATTGGATGTTTAAAACCATTTGAATATTACACTGCCATACCTTAAAGGTTTATGATGAGAGGGATGTGAAAAAACTCCCTGATCACTATATTATGAAGAGGTGGACAAAATAAGTAAGAAGTAGCATCATATATGATATTAAGGGAAATAAAGTTCAAGCAAATCCTAAGCTAGAAAGCACACAGCAGTATAGATAACTGTGTCCTATGATGAAAGCTCTAAGTCCCACTGTTCTTAGAATAAGTCAAAGATTGGAGCTATGTAGATCTGAAAAGGTTGTGGAGCATGAGGGAGCTCTGTACAACCAATTGAGGCAATTTTTAGCTTGAGTTAAACTTGTGCTTCAATTCATTATATCTCTTTTCATCTACAACTTATTCAAAATACTTGAAAAACTTATTGATGTCCAGATCCGATCTCATACAACTCTTTATAGTAGCATTTATGCTTTCACTTACTTATATGCTCTGCACCTTAAGCATGAAAGGCTTATTCATATGATACCATGCCCATTTCTCATTGACATTATAAGATGAAAGCAGCCAGCTAAATTCTTCATCAAATGACACTTCCTCTTCGTATTGATACGTGCACTTCTTAAAATCAACAAGAAAATATGATCCACCCTTTATCAAGTTTCTTAGATGCTTAATGTCATTTTGCATTAAATGTTAGGTCCATAATCAATGCTTTATATTTAGCATCACCTCCTATATTACTCTAACCAGGACTTAATCTTGATCAGTAAAAATAGTTGAGATCTTTTTACTAGTGTGCCTTCAGGAAAGTTTATAATAGCCATTTAAATGACTTTATAGTTTTGTCATATAATAACGCCACACCAAAAATGACCACTTTTTTATTGTGATTAAATCGTGAAATTAATGTGAATGGTCTATAATCATAGTTTATACTAAATATTGTGTCTATAAAGACCACATCATTGAAATAAGTATAGTCAGGCAACATTCTTACATCAGCTAAAAAAAAATATTTGTAACATATCCTTCTATATCCATTTGATAAGCATGATAAAATAATAAATTTTTTTTAATACTATTCTTGGAAATAACACAACAATCATCCAACTTCTCCATGCTCCATACTTCTTTGTTTTTTAGTTCTCAAGTAGTTTTCTATATCCAACTAAGTATAGCCAAGATTAGCTCTTCTTCCAGTGTGCCTACTCATCAAATCAAAAGAGGATTTCTATTGAAGCCTTGAATCCTCTGTAAAGTCAATCTCATAGGTTTGAATCTTGGTTACTTCACATTGTGACACCAACAAGTAAACTATTTCTAGAAGATTAAGCGGGTGATTATACTCAACAAAAGGCATTAATTCTATATTTCCCATCTACGTGTGCAATAGATATTTTTGCCTTACAATTAATTCTTATCTCAAGCCAAGGTTTAGTGGACATAAAGTCCTTCTTATCTTGTGTTTGCAAATCTTCTTTACAACAAACATACCTGGCCAAAACCATAAAGTCATCTTTCTTACTCTTAGTCTTGTTATATTTTCTTACTCCAAATCTAGTTCTCCTAGCATAAGCAATCCAAAAGTTGCATGCTTTCTCTAGTCAATTAAATTTCAACCTTACTCTAAGAGTCAAATCAATCCGCATATTTTGGTTCCTTAAAAAAAAAAACTTACTATAAAAACTTCTTAACATGTAAAAATATCATGCAAAACTTAAAAGTAGCAAAAATATCATGCTCTTATAAAAAACAATAATAAAACTTATGATAAGAACTATAATGGCAATTAAACTTCAAACAAATTATTTAAAGAAAATTATTGCAATAAACCCTAGTGTTTAAAAATTATACTAGTTATTATGTTAAGTCAAATATTCGGTCACATATTTAATTAGACAAGTGTGAGTTAGTTGACATAGCTAATGCATATTTAGTTTAAGATTTGTTTTTGCCTTGACTTAGTCATGTAACCTAGTAGGTTGGATTCAATTTAACAAGGTCTACTTGGTAAATCAAACGCATGTAGATTGTCTCACTATTTTTCGTCTGTTCATTTGTTTGTTTGTTTATTTATTTATTTTACTTATTTTCTCAAACTTGTCATCATTAATCATAATGCTGCACCTTATTATATAAAGAAACAACTCCTTGAGCATATCATTTGTATTTTGACATTTATTATAATAGCATCAAGTACTTTAGCTTCTTACCTTATTATAACATAATCAAATTCCAAATTTTCTGTAAAAGACCACGTGATTTTGATTGTAATAATATTATTAATTTAGTTCTATGTTGCACTTGCAACTTTTACTTTTGTGTGATTCCAAATATTTCTTTTAAAATTTGGCAATACAAGATTATTTTTTTTTTGGTATAACTACTTACTAGAAAAAATATTTTTTGAATTGAGTAGTTGTATATTAGTTGAACTGATTCACTGAGTACTTAAACTTAATTGAATTGCGTGGTTGAATTTCTTATTTTTTAAAGAATGATATTATTAGTAATATTATATATTTTTTGTTTTTAAAAAAGCTTTGTTTTTTCAAAGAAACTTTGATGTAGTATATAATCATTTATGTGAAAAGAAAAAAATGTCAATTCTAAAACATTCAAATATTATATGAATGGAAATATGCTCCCTGTGCTAATGGTGTTCAACAACAACTAACGGATGAGTGGCACACAACCTGAAGAAAAAAATCACGTCTAAAAATTACAACTCAGAAAGAGAAAATAGTTTATTGTTTAGTTCATGAAAATTCTACCTTAAGATTGATGCTATTTGTGAGCAAAACCAAGCTTTTTCGGCACTTGTGAATAGAACCAGAGGAAGAAGAAAGCAAATGATGGAAAATACACCTTAGGGCACATTTAGGGTTCTGGAAACGCGAGTTTTGGGCCTTTTAAATGGACGATTGAGATTGCATAAAATGAACAATGTGAATTGCCTAAAATTTTGCCAGATTATATAACTTAAAACACATCGTTTCACTATGAAACGTGCGTTTTGAGGTACTTTCAACAGATGATTCACGTGCCGTCACGTGAGCGATTGGCTGGAGATAGACAAAACAACGTCGTTCTGTTGCTGCGCATGGCGTGCGAGTCGTTCCAATTCGCAGAGGATCGGGAAGCATCTTCATCATCATTTTCCCGTGATCACCCCTTTTTTGCAATGACCATCATTTTTTTGTCTTAAATTTTGATTGAAGTTGAAGAAGTGCCCATCATGACCACTTGTACAAGCAGGCCTCGCTGGAGGAGGAGTCGGAGCAACCGCATCAGTAGTTTCTCTTCTTCTGCAACAATACCAACTCCATTGCTGCCGAACCCACATAAGGTTTGGTTGTGTTCTTGCTTCTCTGATATCTTTTGACAAGATGTTTGATAGATAGAGTTGAAATTGGGAAAATGTACTGAATTGCAGCAACAGCAGCAGCAAGAGGAACTAACCGATTCTGGGGCTGTACAGGAGAAAGGTCCTGATCTACAAACGCTTTTCAGAAGGTTCTGGAAAGTGGCGACTCCTTATTGGTCGTCAGATGACAAAGTTCAAGCAAGATTACGGCTTGCTGCTGTTTTTGCTCTCACTTTGGCTACCACTGGAATCAATGTGGGCTTCAATTTCCTTGGGCGAGACTTTTATAATGCACTTGCCAGTAGGTTCATGTATATAAGTTGACATAACTGCTTCGGATTATCTTTCCTTTGTTACCTGTTTGGGCATTTATACTTTGCCTATGTGCCAGATTTTGCTTTAATCTTGTATGATTTAGCAACAAACAACTGAACTGGTTTAAATTTATTAATGCAAGACAAGGACCAACAGCAATTCACGAGGCAATTACTTTACTACTTGGGTGGCTTTGCTGGAGGAATCCCGGTGAGCACATTGCTAAACTTTCTTAGGTATAGATCTGCTAGACTTTGCTTTAGTTCTTCCAATGTTGAGCATTTTATCTTATGCAGCCTGGAAATGGGAAAGATGCAAAGATAAAAGAGAACTAACATCCTAGATGTGACTAATAATCACGGCCTATCATGTTTTTGGGCCTGTCTCTGCCCTTTCATGATGCTTTGGGCAGTAATAAGTAATGACATTCATTAACTGCATCAAATATTTTTCTTCTAAATCTGTAATTCATTTTGGAACGAAAGAATCCTTGACTTTAGTATTGAGTATATGAAGATTTTATCCCCCAAGAAAATGTAACAAAACTACGCGGGCATTGCTTGATAGCAATTTTCAGGTGTCTTAGTTAAGTGCTTAATTGTTTCATAAGCAGCTATCAACAAGTTATATGTAGATTTATCATTTATTAAACATCTAGACAGAAGTATTATGTCTTGAAATAGAGTATAACACCTACGTAATCCATTTCCCATTTTTTCTTTCAAATTATTTTGTATCATGGAATTCTGCTCTTTGGATGTCTTTTTGTTTTATTTTCTGGTTTGTAGTACCTTATTCCAATCTTGAACACATGTTTCTTTCTTTATCACGGTGTTGCAGTTTTTTGTATTGAGAGATTATGCAAGAGAAACTATTTCTTTGAGATGGAGATCTTGGATGACAAGCTATTACATGGAACGCTATTTTAAGAATCAGACTTTCTATAAGATTCAGTCACAATCATTCATTGATAATCCAGACCAGCGAATTGTTGATGATCTGAATTCTTTCACTGTGACAGCCCTCTCATTCTCTCTGACTCTGTTTAATGCCGCTGTGGACTTAATTTCATTCAGTAACATCTTGTATGGCATCTATCCTCCTCTCTTTGTTGTTCTTCTCGTATATTCCATCGGTGGGACAGCTATCAGCATTTTCCTTGGAAGGGTAATGAGTCTATTTTTTGAGTGACAGTTTGGGATGTAAGGCAAAAGCCACAAAACCTCCACCCCTTGCCCCCAAAATATATGAGGAGCTTTAAAATAGTGCCATTTTTATTAATTGAAATTTTCTTAATAACAGGGATTGCTGACCTTAAATTTTTTGCAAGAGAAAAAAGAAGCAGATTTTCGTTATGGGCTTGTTAGGGTTCGAGAAAATGCTGAATCAGTTGCTTTCTATGGTGGCGAAGGAAGTGAAATGCAAATTCTTCTGCACAGCTTCAGAAGTGCCTTTGAAAATCTAACCGTAGGACATTTTTTCAAAAAAAATATTTCTGTACAAGATGTTGCTGCAATCTATATTGAATCCAACTTGCTTTGCTTCTTGAGTTTTTATTACATATATTTCTCTCCCTTAAACTGCTAGATATCGGAAATCTACTTTTGCAGCATTTAACATAGTCAAAGGTATGCTGATCCTCTTGTTTTCTTTTCAAAGGTTGAAAAAGTGGATCAACATTGAATATATTGACTTCATTATGGGTGGTTGGATGATGGTTGTTTTTTAAAGCTAATCAGTTATTCTTTCATGTCAGTGCTTGCAAAGTTCAATTTTTTTAGGTACAGGTAATCTTTTTTGCATCCACCCCCCCCCCTCTCCCCCAAAACAAAAAAAAAGGGGCAATCTGGTAAAATAGTGATTCAAAAGCAAAGGGGTTCAATTCAAAAACTCTAGTTGCAGGAATTTTTAGATGATATCACATTGTCATGAGAAGTTTCAAAGGGTTACTTAGTGGCCATTATTTGAGGCTTCAATAATGCTGAAGAAAATAGGATAGATGCTGTTTCAGGAATCGAGAACTGCGGGACTGCCAAACAAAATATTGCAGTCTTAGATATAAAATCTACAGAAGGATAGGTGTGTTAGAATCTCATTGTGCAGGAATCTGGAAATTAGGTTTCACTGCAGGTTCACAGATGGAGCAAGAAAAATAAAATACCATGGAACTGTGCTTTTTATATAGACATTTGACGTTCTAGATCAAAACCCTTATGATATTTAAATCAGTTGATTCAGATGTAACTAGGAAACTTAACGTAGAGAGCTAGACAACTATTGGAAATCTTGAAAAGTGAAGTAAGATGAATGCCATACTCTTATCTTAATGACTGATAAGTGTCTACTTAATGAAACCTTCCCCACCACGGAGTTGGATTCCTGTCTTATAGTTATGAATCTCTGTCTAGCAAACAATAGCATGCACTGTTTTTAAAACTGGATTAGACCAACCTATGAAGTACACACACTAGTTTAAATTACATTTGGACACTTAACATTTTGTCATGCTGCCATGTTTGTGTCCATGCTTCCTAGAGACCAACTGGTTTGACTGGATTAACTGGGAACCATTGTGGTTAACACCTCTATTTGAGATTAATCAACCTCAGCCAATAACCATGTGAACTGGCTGGTTTTTGGGAATTGGTCAACTCAGTGGAATATCAAATGCAACCTCTTTTCTGCATTTCTTCTTTTCCTTTTTAATATTGAAATTCTAGCTGCAAGTTATGTGATGCAGTTTCATCCTTTAGCTTACAATAATGTGCTGATGAATGACATAACTTATATATTTTTCACTTTACAGCAATTGCTGATCTCTTCTAGAAATCTGGATTTCTTCACCAAAGGCTACCGCTATCTCATTCAAATTCTTCCTGCTGCCGTTGTTGCTCCCATGTATTTTGCAGGAAAAATTGAGATTGGTGTGATCAATCAGTCGGTCTCTGCTTTTACTCATATCCTTGATGACTTTTCCCTTATTGTGTACAAGTTTCAAGCTATAAGTGCATTTTCTGCTGTTATTAATCGGCTTGGTATTTTTTTCTTCTTTATCTTTCCCACCACTTTATTTATGAGGATCTTATGAAAGATATGAGCATAAATTAATGAATGCAATTTTACTCTGCAGATGAGAGAGAATCATTTTTAATGTAAAAAATTTTCTTAATTTTTTGTCTTTTCATTGATAAACCTTGCATTTTTTTTTAAAATCATTTTACCGTTCTTTGTCTTCTGTCTGTGCATTTTCTGTTGTTGGAAAGTAGTTATACTCTTCAGTCCTCAGGATATCCGTTTAGTCTATCTATAATCTTATGTATTTTTTTGTAACTTTTTACTTTTATCTGTCTACTTATTGTGAATTTGTTTAGTTACTCTCTTATATTGTTTGCACGATATGAGTCATCGTGCATTCATGCTATTAATAGAACCTGGGAAATGAGATGCTTCACCATCAGTTAAGTCTGTTGATTTAAACATAGTGAAATGCACACTGATAAAAACTTTCTGTGTGTTGCATATGCAGGTGAATTTGATGATGTTTTGGACAGTAGCAGCAGCTCTAAATTACACCCTGATACCTGGGAAGAGATATGTGTTACTCACAAAAGTTTGAAGAGTTCATCTGTATTGGAATCCAATGGATTGAACCCACCAGAAAATTTTGAAACATTATTGGAGATAAAGAATTTGACTTTGAAGACACCAAGTGGAGCCACACTTATTAGAGAGTTGTCATTAACAATCAAGGAAAAGCATCATTTACTGGTCAGCAATCTATTTAGGTAGTTTGCTTGGTTAAGTTGGTAACATTTTAAGGCTGTAAAAGTGCATTTCTAATATAAACAATTTACAGATAATTGGACCAAGTGGAAGTGGTAAAACTTCTTTGTTTAGAGCTATGGCTGGTCTATGGAATAATGGAATTGGAAAAATCACATATTATGACAGAAATGAAGAAGATCCTCAGCAACCCATTTGTTCAGATGCGCATACTCCTACAGTAAATACTGCTCGTAATGCATATGAAATACATGGAAAATCTGTAGACAACAATTCCAAGAACTTTTTTCTTCCTCAAAGGCCATATATGGTTTTGGGCACTCTTCGTCAACAATTACTTTATCCAGTATGGGCTGACAATGCTCTCCCCACATCTGATAGTGCTAAATCAAAAAGTATGTGATATCGAGTTTCGTTTTCCTTAACCCCCTAATTTTGCTATTATGATGCTAACTCCATCAATTTAATTTAATATTTTTGTTGTGTTCTGTCTACCTTGCATTTGGCCTGTTGCAATTTTTTAGAGAAATTGTAATACTTCTCTAGTATTATACCATTTAAATAATGATTTTTATTATCTGTAAGTATCACATGGTAGATGCTGAAATCATGGTTGAGGGAGTATTGTTACAGTAGTAATAGTGAAAAGGCTTTTTGTGTGGGAGGCCTTATAATAATCAGACCTAAGGGGAAATTTCTGACCAAGAAGACAAGTTTTATTATTTTAAAAATAGTTGTATGCAGGAAATATGAAGTTGTGCAAGAAATATTTACTAAGATCTTCTGAAGATGCAACTTTAAAGAGACTAATGGACAAAAATGCATTTCATTTATCTTTGGTTGAGTAAACACTACCTGCATAGTTAAGTTAATTTAACAGTGAACTAAGCCCCATCTTGTTCTCAATATTCATTAGGCTCCATGAATTGGAGCTGAAGCAATCCAAAATTCTGCAAAGATGGTCCCTTTTAGTTCTTCGTAAAGGCATTAATCAGCTTAAGGATCTTGGTTAGATTAAATTGTACAGGTCCCTTTTTTTGTCATAAATAATCAACCCAGATCTGAAAGGTGAACTTAAATGAATTTATGTTCTTATTTATGTGTTTCATCCTGAATGATTGTCTAAACTTTATGACAAAGAAAACAACTGCTGTCAGATTGACCAACTCTGAATATTGCCTTTTTGGTTCTTACAACAGATTGTCATAGATAATTTCATAGGTTACCCTTCTTCAGAGTATCGTTTTTCCTAATTCTTAGTGAACAGCTTAATTAATCACATAACTGTCATGTAAATGCTATTTAATGTTGTGATTAAATGGGAATATCCTATGGGAACTACGTTTACTGCATTTTTTTTTTTTCGGCTGATGGGTGGGAATGCTCACTAATTGAGGTTATGTTGACTTGTTGTGCAGGCATGCTTCCTTTCTTGATGAAATCGCCAAACTCTGATAACAAGAACGAAGAACCTGGGTATCCAACAGCAGATGAGTTGATAATGGTCTTGGAGGATGTCCGCCTTGGCTATTTGTTGGCTCGTTTCAGTTTGGATTCAATACATGAATGGTCAAGTGTTCTCTCTCTGGGAGAGCAGCAGCGGCTTGCTTTTGCCCGCCTTTTGCTTTCAAAACCTCAGTTGGTTTTATTGGATGAATCAACAAGTGCACTCGATGAATCCAGTGAGGTATTCATAAATTCCAATATTTATCCAACATATAACTAATTCATCAACAAAAGTTTATGTTAACCAATTCGATAGGCAGACTGCAATTCTCCATGCTGGCATATATTGTATCCATATAACATAACATCTGAGAAGTACTTGTGAAGAAAATATCCCCCTGCCCCACGAAACTTTTTTGGGGATGATTGAGGCTAAGGACCTGTTAACCACACAAATGGATCTGTCAAGGACTACTTCATTTGAAAAACTTAAGCTGTTAGGTTAAGGATCGAGACAGATTTTATTACTCTCTCTAACCTGCCCCATCACGCTAGTGCCTTTTCATGCTTACTATACTCTGAAGTATTTTGATTCAAGCGACAAAAATTACTTGGTTTTTCATGTTTCATCTAATTTAAATTACCGCACTAGCTTAACTCACTGCATGTGACCAGATCTTCTACATGGAACTAAAAGATGTTCCTTTCATTGTATAAGTTCATTTTTGTTGTGCTTTGGCTTACAGATTCATTTGTACGAGAAGATTGGAGCAGCAGGCATAACGTACATCAGTATTAGCCACAGACAAACCTTGCGCGAATACCACAACAGGATCTTACGCATATCCACAGTGAATTCTAACAGTAAAGAGCCAAATTGGTGCATTGAATCCATCAGATGTCAATCCTCATAATTTTTCAGAGCTATGATGGTAGCTGGCTTCAAAATTGATTGCCTTGTTTGGCTGCTCTGCCTTCTTAGGCAACATCTATGCTTCAAATTCATTGAATAATAATTTTCATGTGTACTGAATATTTGTGCCAGTCTTTTGATGTTTCCTTACCTGCAAGTAGCTGCTATTACATTCAAAGTTTCATATCCAGGTTGATAAAGAGTTGTGAGAATTCTATTGTATTAATGACACGGAAGCACTAAGAGCGATATCCATCCGCTTCATAGTTGGAAGACTAATAGTTCTTAATTCATAAAATTTTGAAATATGTTTTTGTTGTTTTTTCCTGCTCGGTTCTGGAGAGATTTTTTGGAATCTCTCAAGTCTGACTGTTATTACGAGCTCGTTCTGATGGTGTGAGATTTGGGCCTTACCTTCCTGGGAGGGAAAGAAAGTGTACACCTGAAATTGTCAAGCTTGATGGGGTCGGGGCTTTTGAAATATTCTCGATTAAATTTTAATATGTAAATCATGTTGTTAGTTCTATTTTATAACATTTGGATTCCCTGCAGTAGGGAATTCTACTGCAGGGGTGTGGTAATGCCTAAGGTGTTTTTTAAGAGTTTAGGGATTAATTAGGTATTTAAAAATTGTAACTAAGAGGACAAATGTAAATTGTGAGAAAAATTATACTTTAAAAATTTTAATTGTATAGTACACTTAAAAATTTTAAAGTATAATTTTTTTTTTCAAAGTTTAAATGTTTATCTTTTTATTTGCAATTTTTAGATACTTAATTAAATCCTAAACTCTAAAAAATGCTTAAAATGGTGTTGCTGTACCCCTTCTAGTAGGATCTCCTACTGTAGGGATCCAAGCTCCTATTTGATAACATTTTATTTTAAAAAATATATATGAAGATTTATAGATCTTTATCACCTCAATGATTTATAAGTCATTTCCTTTTAAGTGCTTTCTTTTACTGTTTTACAAGCCCTCATCCCTAATAAATAAAAAAAGAGGGAAGAAATTCAATATTTCTTCTATAATTTTCCCTCTTGAAGAAGTGAAAAGCCAAGAGGAAGAGAAGCATAGATGATTGAGTATTAAACACAAATAAAAAAAAAAAAAAAAAATCTTGACCATTAAAATTAGATTTGAGTGAACCAGATCTGCCCTCCTGAACTACTCAATTACTAGACTTATATTGTAACATAAAATTGTACGATAGGCTTCTAAGTCTTCTATAAGCAAGGAAACTATAGGATGGAGAAAAAAAAAATACAAAAGCAAAATAGGGGCAAAGATGACACTTCCGTATACATTTGACGTGGTCAAAGGAATACTACAAGGCTTCCGCATGGCGCACTTGAGATATTTGATGTGTAAAATAAGAGACATTTTTTATAAGCAATGACTAATAATTACATCGATCAATAAATTCATTTAATCTCACTATATAATTGCTTCATTTTTTTCTATTGCATTTTAAATGATTGTGCCCAAGAATGAAGTGGCCAGCAATTCTGTCTAAGAAAAATCCACATTAGAATCTGCTAAAATGCAAGACAAGAAGTGCTAACATGTTTGAACATGTCATAGAATCTGTCTGATATAAGGTGCAAAGTGTTCAGTATTTGGCGGCAATGACAATGACAATTTTATTTACGACTCGGACCAGAGAAGGTTATATAGTTTTATTTAAGTGTTCACAATTACGAGAATCAGAAACAAAAGGAAAGAAACAGACAGCTTGATTGAATTTCATTGCTTCCAAACCCATTGTCAAATCCTTATTAACTTGTGTAAATTAAATTGTAAGTCAAATAAATTATTATAATATATGCCTTCTTCAACTTAAGCTTCTTGTTTGTTCTTATGCTTGCCTTTGCAATGTTATTACTCCTTCAGCATAAAATAGATGCATTACTAAAAATAGCCGGGGGAGGAAGCATGATGCAAAAGATCTTTCTTTTATCTCTCTCTCTCTCTCTCTCTCTATCCCCTCTCGTTGAGAAATTTACATAATCTTTGTGCAGCCAGCTAGTGCATGTAGCTGATAAAAGCTCAAAAATAATTATACCACCTACAACATCATTTTTGAGTTTATATTGATTAATTGTACACATGGCCTGCCCATAGGCGGCAATCAGTGTATAGCTATTGCCACAGTATAAATGGACCATTAATAACATCAGAGATGTGATTTCATTGAAATAAATATCATTAAACCAAACAAAATACAAGTCCATTGTTCTTAACATAACTAAAAAACAGTGTACATTCTCCTTCAAACCAATGGCCACTCAGTAAAACAAGACACTTTGGTTGCAAGGGTAATTTTGCACCTTCAGCCCCCATACTTTTAGAAAATATAAATGCTGTTAGACTCAAAATTTGCTTCATGCTGGGGCAAGTCCAAGCCCCCCTTTTCAGAGCTAAAAGATATCTCTACCCACTGTACAGAGTAACCGAGGACAACCAAAAAGAAAGCCCCTGGAGAAATTTAGAGCAAAGATTATAGGTAAGAAGAAGAAGCAGACCCAGATGATGATTACCAACTTCCATCCACATATACTCCATTGCCATTGGCATACACACCATTTAAGGAACCGTTGGAAGGTTTGAACCCATTTCCATTGCGGTGTGCTCTCAACATTGGTGTATGTCCATTGTTATATATCCCATTACTTAACTTGGCGTGGCCATTGCTTGTTGGTAGAACTGTCCTTGGTTCACATGCTGCTGCTATTAAACCTGTTTCACAGTAAGACGTTTGTTTATACAATGCCACTCTGCTCTGAGGAAAAACTAACAGTTTTCACTCTTTCTTCTTTTGAGAAATACCCTATTTTGGGTCCTTAAAAGATTATGTCTTTATCAATTTAATACTCCATAGATGTTTTTGTATCACTTTATTACTTGGAAATATGGTTTTGTTTCAACCGCATAGAATAATCAATCCTCAAAAGATTGAATAATATCATTTGAGTACCTCTAGAAGGATGAAATCGAAACAAAATCATACTTGTTGGCACTAAAATTATACAAAATATCCAGAGATATAATTACACCATTTTTTAGGACCAATATAGGGTTATTATCATTTTTTTTCCTACAACACTTGTTTGCTCACCTCTAAGTACATCCATGCGAGATCATTATGGTTGACGTGACATAGTATCACAATAAGAAAATTCTTAAATAGACTTAGTTTATGAAATATTGGTAGGCCAAACCAATTATGAATAGCCATGTCAAGCATGCTTTCTATGGGATCTACCTTTAATATACTTACATGTTTATTTATGATGATTGACTTAATTTACTTATCTTTCATAGACCAAGTCTACCCAACAATCTCTTGACAATATGCCAGCACAATCATCTCAGACAAAGATTATAGGAAAAACAATCTAAGAATCCTTTTAAGCTGTTGCATCATCATTTTAGTTAATTCATGAAATGACTCCAAAATGCACCATTGATAAATAAGAAAACAATTATACAAGAATTTGCATAGGATTAGCAAAAAGACTTAGTCAACAAAGACTAAGAGAAAAATTAAAACCCTTAACCAAGCTTGGAACTTCCATTTTACACACACAGGTTCATTGCTTAGCCAATGCATCCAAAAGTATGACATGTATGGTTCAACCCAAATGAAGGGCTCATATAAAATAGCCATATGGAATGGAAGAACACCATCATAATTGCAAAAGGAACTCCAATTACAATTTTTGAAGGACACATGTAATTAAACGGTTAATCCTCAGAAAATGTTCATCAAGAATATCGATATTACAAGGTGCATCACTTGCTTGTATCAAAAAAATCAACAAATGAATTTAAATGTCAAAAGTTGTAAGGTGACTCTCTGGAGAAGTACCTAGGAAGGGCGGGGAAGGTTTCCCTGGTCTGGACTTGAACTCAGGGTGAAACTGAACGCCAATAAAGAAAGGATGACCAGGAAGTTCAACTATCTGCACTCAAGTCATGCACATAATTACCAAGATTAAAATTATTAATATGTGGGATAATCCTGAGATCCACACCACTAGGGTTTCATGAAAATACAAACCTCCATGCGCCTCCCACTTTCATCTCTGCCAACGAAAGACAGACCAGCATTCTCTAGCTGTGATATCATGTCAGGATTAACCTGTATAGCATTACAATTATTTCAAGTGACTATTGTTGCATCCTCATCCATAAAGAGAGTTTCAACATGAAAACATAATTTACCTCGTATCTATGCCGATGACGCTCGTCAATAAATCTTGCATTATTATACCTATGCACAATTCCAAATTATAGTATTATACAAATATGCCTAATTATTATTTGATAAGGATCCCTAAATGCCAATTTTAAATGATCTATCATGATACATGCGATGATGAATTTTATTGGACATGATGAATATTATCACATTAACAAATATCAAGAAAGAAATTACATTCATCAGTGTGGTATCCCATAGGAGATGGAATCATATGTATTATGTGTATATGCATATATGTAAACTTGAGCTGGTTCTTAGTTCTTACAACTTAGCAGATTTGCAGTCCGCAACTTGGAAGTAAGTCCTCCTTAAACCAAGACGCATGGTCCCTCCCATATGAGTCTTTGAACCCTATCAATAGAATAGAATCCAGGTTAACTAGATTCCAAAAGGAAGATTAATATAATAATACAATATACCTCTGGCATAAATATGACGCAAGGGGTCTTCGCTTCAGGGTCAAACTCTGTGCTATTAGCATCTTGCAGACCCAGAACAGATCGTGCAAACTCAATGACAGCAATTTGCATCCCCAGGCAAATACCCAGAAATGGAACATTATTTTCTCGAGCATATTTAGCAGCAATGATTTTCCCTTGCACCCCTCTATCACCAAAACCCCCAGGAACCAGAACCCCATTAGCACCCTGCAATGGAAGACCATTGAGGAAAACAAAATTTAACCTCCCATTTGAATGCATGTTGTACAACTTACAGTAACATTAAAGAAAGAAAACAGAAGAAAGCACAAAGTGCAAGTAGTAGGATAACCTTTAAAAGACCCCAAGCAGCTTTATGTGCATCAGGATCCTGCAAGAAGTAAATTAATCATCAGAGATCTGGCAAAAAGTTAACCAACATATGCAGCACAGCAGAAAGATCAGCAATCACCTCTTTAGATGTAGCATCTTCAAGATCCCCAGCTGAAATCCAGTCCACAATAAGTTTACGGTTATGAGCAACAGAAGCATGCAGAAGTGCCTGCATAAAAAAGCAAGTTTAATGCATTATGATACGGCAGAATTCAAAGTTTCCTAAAAGTTGTTTCTCATCAAAGTCAATAGAAACAAAGAAAATTCACTGCCAATACATGCACAAAGCCACGTGCCTCATTAATTAATTATTATATGCATCTGAAAGTAGTTTCTGGCTTGTTTTTGCAACAAACATTAAATTTTGATGACATGAGAAAGATAAATGCAGACAATGAAGCATATAAGTTCATAATTGAGTAGAACTTAGTCATACAGAGATAGTCCATATTCCATGGGGATGACAGAGAAGCTATCATGGAAAACATTTCCTCAGTGGTCTTATAGAAATAGAAATGTCTTGTCTAGAACCATGCACTCAAATGCTTTGCTTCTGACATTACACATGAAGTTGCAAGAATACAAAAATAAGGAGAGCAGCTGAACAACAGTTCATCATCTTCTTTCTAATACATACGTACATGTGGTGCATAATTTTGTCTTAATTTGTGACTACCAACCAATTATGAAAATTTGATGATCCTTTAGTAAGTCATAAATGTCTTCAAGACCAATACTATATGGCAGCACAATTTCTTTAATATCCAATCGTAGTCATATTGTTTCCCACAGTATCCACAGAAATCCTAATCTTCTTTGATCCTTGATGCTTAAATTTAAATCCTCCAGCAACTCTTCCTGAACAGTGTCTAAATTCATGCTTCCCTGCATCAGATACCCATGGGTTGCTATAGGTACTATAGATGTGACTGACAGATCAGCCATCCAAAGTCTATTTATGGTAGATAATAAAATAAGCACCACAAAGGACAAATGGCAATCAATACTTATAAAAACTGAGAGAAATAAAGGGTGAGTACAGGCTAATAATAATAGTTTAGAGAGCAAAATTCATGATGCCTTGTGAAATGAAGTACTAAATACACAAGTTGCAAAGAATGCAAAAGTAAATAGAAATTCATAAGTATTACTATTAGACATGGCAAATCAATACAAAGCAATGTACCTTTAAAACAGAAAGATAAGCATCGGAAAGGCCGGTGTATTTTCCTACGACCGCAATTCTAACCTGGGCAGCATATGATAGTTGTAAGCTAAATATTTGGCAGTACAGAGAAATGAATATCTATTCATTTATTGCATTTTTTCAATTAAAAAAATGATAAAACTTATTGAGACGCACAGGTTCTTTCAATTTGTCACAAACTTTTGTTCTAGCAGTCCACTGCTCCAAATTAGGCTCAGTAGCAACACTGCAAATAAAAGTGACATTAATGGCATGACAGAGACCATAAAGCAAACAGCTGCAGCAAAATAAAATAAAGCTTCGCAGAACATCAAACCACTGCCAATAGGAAATTTCAGGGGGAGGGACTTATACACCAAATAGAGAATGAGTATGTCAAACAAACCTTGTCAAATTTAATGCTTTGAAGATCGCCTCATGTGCCTTCTGATCCTATTAAAAGAAATATAATCAGAATAAAGAGTACAGGTTCTTGTATCAATTAATCACTTGTTGAAGAATAATGCAATAAAATAAAATAACTCGAATTAAAAATTCAGGAAAGTAGAAAAAATATCTATTATTCTATTACACTAATTAAATCCTGAAATAAGTAAAGAAAATTTCAGAGAAGGTTCCAGTAGTACAAGAAGACAACCACAGAAAACAGGTCTAAAAGAACTATAAAATTACTTACTCTTAATAGCAAAGGAATGTGCCAAATGTTTGGAACATCATGGAGAGTAACTATGTTTGATAACTGCAAACAAAAAAGTTTGCTTAGGGAAGATGTATTAGGCTCTATTGAAAAGCAAGGAGAAAGATGTCAACATATGTCATATTACCGGAACATGGCAAAATTGAGAAAATTTTGCCCTAACATTGTCATCAAGTTTCTGGTAAAGACAAGAAAATTTAAATTTTTAGACCATTATTCCCTGAAATAAACAGGATGATAGGAAAAAGCAATAAAGGCAACAGACACACCTTTGAGCTGCGACAAGCTAGAATATTCGGGGTCAAACCTAATCCTCTAAGTTGACGGACACTGTGCTGAGTTGGCTTTGTTTTCTGCACATTAAAACTTTCAATATGTATGTAAAGACAATATTAAATTGATTATACTGTTAGACAAGATGCACATGGCTATGTTCCAGTCAGTTTCCTTTTAGTGAATCATAGATCTAGAACAATTAACATATATTAAATTTCTCAATATTATACTCGACTTATTAAACTAAATTATTTTCATTTCTTATTTAATTATGATTAGCATATATAAGCATCACATTGATGACAATTACATATATCATTCAGTATACCTGTTCACCAACAACATTAAGAACAGGAACCAGGCTGACATGAACCAAACAGAAGTTGCCAGAGCCTATAACAGGAAATACTAAAATAAGCAAAAGGGCTTCAGAGAAGCTAATATGAAAGTACATGAATTAGTAAACTATATGGTTTGAAAGCAGCAAACATTACCTACGCGGTATGAAAATTGGCCTAGTGCCTCAATAAAAGGCATAGACTCAATATCACCTACATCAAAAGAAAAGTATTCTTAAATTTACCGTTCGCAAAGAGAAGTTCTAAATTTTCATGGTACTGCTAAAATCAAAACTCCTCCTGCTCATAGTTTGCCGTCGAGAAGAAATAAATAAATAAATTTCTGCTCCTACCCCACCCATAACTTTAGAAAATAATACATAGTATAATTTGAATGGAGTTATAATAGTCCTAACACCCAAAAAAAAAAAAAAACTGCCAAAGTATTAATTAAAGTTTGTTCTAACAATACCCATTTACCTATGGTTCCACCCAATTCAATAACACAAACATCAGCAGGCCCTTCTTTTCCATCAACCGGTATCTTTGCTACATGCTGTATCCACTCTTGGATGGCATCTGTTATGTGTGGAACAACCTACAAATAACAAAAAGGTGAAATATAAAACCAAGGTACCATCAACCATTGCAGGTAACTTTAAAAGGGAAAATCTGTAATATTAAACACACCTGGACAGTCTTTCCAAGATAATCGCCTCTTCTCTCCTTTTCAATAACGGACTAGTATGCATTCAAAATAAATTTTAAAAAAAATTATGATAATAAGCAAATATAGCCATAGCTAGTTAGAAATGAAATAAAATATATTTTTTTAAAATAAGGAGATAGGGATTTCAGTTACCTGATATATTTTTCCAGTAGTGATATTGTGGTCACGGGTTAATTTGATATCCAAGAAACGCTCATAGTTTCCCAAATCAAGGTCAACCTTCAACATCAAAAGGAAATTGAAGAATAAAAATAAAAAAAGCAATTATCCTCTGTTGTTATGACTAGTACCAGTCAGATCGAGGGAGGGGGGATGCCAAGTCAGTGTAAATATATATGATGGCTAATGTCGTGCCATTAATAAGATATAGATACAATCCCAAGCTTGCATTTTATTCATGCAAAGGAAGTAGCAATTTGCACTCCATTATATAGAAATGACAGCAAGCTAATTCCATTTACCTCACCGCCATCATCTAAGACATAAACCTCCCCATGCTCAAAGGGAGACATTGTCCCCGCATCAGTGTTCAGGTAGGGGTCTGCAGGTGAAAGTTAAGTTTAAACACAATGAGTACAAATTAGAATAAACTGCATTATCTTACTATCTAAAATAGTTTTCAGAGAAAGGCAAGGTTATTAATTGCATATAGGATGGAAGTACAATACTCAGCACAAAATTTTGTACTGCCTTCTTTGATATAAAAGAACATTTCAATGAGAAAACGAACAAAAGGCATGAGAAGCAGTGTCCTCCTTAAGCAAAGAAGAAAACATCAAAGCAAGAAAAAATAAGGAAATACATCGGCTCAGAGAAAGCTAACAGCCCCTCCGCATATCAGACAAAGGAAGCCCCTTGTTTTTTTTTTTTCTCCCAAACAAGCAAAAGAATTCCTTTCATATGAAACCTCAAGCAATCAAGGAAATGGTCAAGTTGGTCACCCATTCAGCGAATCAACCGAATGGTAAATTTTATAAATAGGCTAAAGTTAAATAGAAGGAAACCAAAAAGAAAAAATTCTCGTTCCATTGTTCCAATGGCCTTATGCAATTGAATTCCTCTTGTATTTTGCAATTACCATTTTTTTCTTTAGAAATAACGCGAGACTTAAATTTAAAGAAGAATGAGAACAAGAAAAATACCAATCTTGATTGAAGTAACTCGGAGACCACTGGCCTTGAGGAGGACCCCAATACTGCTAGCTGTGACCCCTTTCCCGAGTCCACTGACAACACCACCTGTCACCAACACGTACTTCATTCTTCCTTCTTAGTTTTTACAATATCCCCCACACAAAACTGGTCGTTCACTCCTTGTCCTAGTCAAAATGCACAGAACAAGAAGAAACCCAGATAGTAGTTTAGTACTAAAAAATAACAAAGACAACAACATAACCTAGACAGACAAAGATATGTAGTACCACTACCACTGGGGTATATTTATATTTAGACCCACTTCCCTTTGCTCTGATAAAACTAACAATGATGACAACAACAATATAAAAAATGTAGAGTGATGGTTTCTGCTATGAAACGGAAGTGAGGATGTGGATAGGAGGAATAGATAGCAGTTACATAGATATCATGGCCCAAAAATATAAATTACAAAACGAGAAAGAGTGGGAATTTGGAACCAAACGGAGAAAATAATGAGAAACCTTGTTCACAATGACGGGCTTTACAAAGGTTATTCTTTTACTGCTTTCTGCAAGCCCTTTATATCTCTCTCTCTGTGGCTCTATCTCTCTGTCTGGGAAGGTTGCTCTTTTATAGCCCCCCAACAAGGTGAAGAAAATCCCCTTGTTGACCTTAGAATGGCTAAATCAACCAATGAATGGGATAATATTTAGGAATTAGGCGATACATATATATAAGAGAAAGGCAGAAAATTCTGATAAAGAAGATGCTTTTTTTCCCCAAATGCCACCCTCTCCTTCCTCGTTCTTGTTCCAGGCGGCGGTGAGCAAGGAAGCTACTCTTACCTTTCAACTTTAAACGAAGCAAAACCCACAACAAAAAAATTCTTTTCTTTTTTTGTTTTCTTTCTCCACTTTTTAATTACAGGTAGACGGGGAAAAGAAAATTTTGCTTTTTCTTAAAATACCCAATAAACATTTTAGATTGACTGTGATAGCCCCATGATCCCCCTCTTAGCTTGTGTTTGGCTCCGCGCCGAGAAGGATAAAACATGATTTGGTTAGAAACAAAAAATTATAATCTTTGAATAAATGAGATTATAAACGCAATTTTATCTTTTTCAAACGCGTAGCAAAACGTACTATTATAATGTGCCGGTCCAAGCAGAATTTTCAGAATCAGATTTTATAAATATTTAAATAATATATCTTTCGATAATATAACATGTATAATCAACCGTTCAACCCCTTTAGGAGTTTGTATCAGATTCTCTCACCCTCTTTTCTAATGGGGGAGGAATCTTTTTCCTTTAATTGGTTGCTCCCATAAAAGATTTTCAACAAAGAAGAATCAAGAAAGAAAAGTAAAAAAAATAAAGGAACAGAAAAGGGGCTGTTTTTGCTCAAAAGAGTCATTCATTCACACCAGACAAACGAGAGTTTTCATAAAGTAAGCCAAGCAAAGCAAACACTTGGCAGCCTAATTACCACTCTCTTCTCCAAGCCCGTGCCACTGACTCCATGCCGCTAGCAGTGGTCACCACCGTGCCGAAAATGGTAAGTTCCATCTGATGTGGGAAAAATTTCAGTATATTTAGTGTGAAACATAAAAGAAGTTTATCATAAAAAATTATGTAAACATATTAAGTGTTTTTTTTGTGAGATTTATGTCTAATATATGTTTGTGTGACTTTTTAATATTAGTAATTTTTTTTTACTTATTATAGTTAAAAAGCATCTGCAAATTTAATTTGGGCTAAATCTCTTCTCTAAATAATTTTAAGGTTCACTTTTTCTATATTAACTTGATGCATTCAAAAATTTTTTTATTATTACAAATGAAGCATAAAGTTGTGAAATTAGGGAATGGAAAAAAGAGGTGGAGTAAATATCAAATCCAAGGGCATCAAGACCCCTTCACACTCATGTTCCAGACACATGCCATTTAAGTAAAAACTCTTGATTTTTGGGATTTTATTCTCATAGCATTCTTAAAGAAATTGAACCAATAAGTTAGTTATTTTTTTTTCATTAATTGAAGTAATTCCTTGAATCAAATTATGATTAACTTTTACAACAACAAAAAATTAGATACGGATTACCTAAAAATCTTCGGTTGCTGTTGGCCTATATGCCCTGCCTACTGAGTTTATCTTGATTTGGTGTATATATTTTACATTATCCCTTACCTAGGTTACATCTTTTGAACCTTTCTTTTCTTAAATATCATATTGTTTCTTACTGTGAAGATAGATTTGATTACACATGCCTTTTATTTTTGAGTGAGAGACTTTTAGCCATCAAGGTCATCAAATGGTCCCAGCAGGAGGGTTAAAAAATGAATTCAGTCATAAATGAATTAAAACCTTCTAAAAAATATATATAAATGTAGAAAAGATGGTCAATCCCAAGGACCATTTGTATTTATTAGAGCTACCTCTGATTATCTTCATCTCTTTTATAACATAGGAGCAGAGACAATCCACATGCATCTGCTGCATTTTCTTGCGCTCTGGTTCCCGACTCACATGTGAGCGTGCATTGAGACTCCTAGATCACCATCTAGGCCCTTTTTTTCTTTTTTCTTTTTTTTTTTCTCTTTTTTTGGCCAGACTTCACCATCTAGCTGGTTTCAAATTATAATAGAGGGTGCACCGGAAAGATGGGTCATTATTTCAAGGAAAAAATTTAGATATAACATTTAGTTCAATGTAATATAAATATATTTTTTGTATATAATTTATATAATATTTATTATATTTTTATAATTACTATTTTTATTTATTAAATTGCTATTTTAAAAATAAGGACATAAAAATTATTTCTTATCCACTTTTTATATTTTTTTCTTTTTATATTATTTAACCAAACATATTGTAAGTTATTAAGTGTCTGTTAAAATAAAAATATGATGAATAAATATTTTTTATAGTTCTTGTTGTTAAATTTTTGTCAATATTTCATTAAATTTTAATGACGCAGTGGATCATGTATATTTTAGCACTCTGAACTTACATGATTGAAAGCAATTCACTCAAAACATATGTTGCATGGCATGTTACACATGAGAGTTAATTTTCCTTCTTTATCTACTGTTACTCCTTTTCTTAACATAAATTACACATATTTAGACTATTAACATGACACATAGTAGCCATGTTAGCAAAATATAATAGAACATTAATAAGAATATAACAATGTAAACTAAATTAATAATTTTTTAAAATATAGGAATCCAATTACAAAATTTTAAACTATAAAAACTAAATTAAAAATTGAATAAAATTATAAAAACCAAGACAATAATTCAATCTCTTTTATTTAAAAATCTTATAACAAACATTTAAAGAAAACGGCTGTATCTGATTTAGTCTGGTCCTTAAACCATCTCATTTTATTGACTTTAAGCCTATAAAAATGTGCAAATATGAAAAGTGAGATTCATTAATTAATTAATTAGCATGTGCATATAATTGCTGATCATTTACTTAATCTATCAAACTAGTAGGTTAAGTCTATACAATTTTTTTCGTTAAAAACATTATTACATTAAAATTAAAGATATTATTTAAATTAGGATAATACTTACATTTAATTTTTTAAAAAATTTTATTATTAAGTTTTTGAATAAAAATATAATATATAAATAATTTTTAAACTCAACAGTACGTCATTGATTTTTTAAATAATAATATATATAACTTAAACTAATTTTAAATCTTATAATAAATATTAAAAAATTACACTTAAATTGTTTCTCATGGAGATTTCAAATTGTAAATCATGTCACTCAATTCAATTGGAATATCGCTATCATTGACAAATTTTGCAATTTTTTTTCTTTGGGTATTTGCTGCAATCATAATTTAAATATGATATATATATATATATATATGCATATATAAAATAAAAAAATCACTATCCTAACAGAATAATATTAGAGTTTAGTTTTTGTTGCAAATCTTATGCAAATATAATTATGTTAAATTATTTTGTGTCCTATGAGTTTTTTTTTCTCCCCAACAAATCGCGTATGAACATAGTCCTAGCTACGAATTCAAGCTGAATTTTGAAATGGTGAAGAATTTAAAAAAAAAAAATTAGGGGTGACAAGATTTGAGGTGGAGCTGATTAGATTGTCATATTTTCTATAAAAAAAATTGTGGATACAATATAACATTAGGTGGGGCAAATTCTGTTTGATGCTTCCGCATTGAAGAAGATTTTAATGAACAGGCCGAACTTTCATGGACGAATTTGAAAATGACAGCGTCCTTGTCAAGAGGGAGATTGATGGATTTTGACCCAAATAATTCTAAATAATTGTAGCTAGTGTGGCAATACTTTTGATTCCTAATTTTATTTTCTCATGTGGATAATTGTTAATTTCCTTGGTTGTCAATCATAGTGGCTGCATGCAATATACTTTGAATTCGGTGTCGATGCGTGCTCCTGCTAGGAAGAATGAGGACACCCATGTGCTGGAAATTGTGATAAACTATATTATATATCCGCCTTTTCTTAACGGTCTAAAATTTTTTAGTTATAATAATAATTTTTGAGTTATTATTATCATCATCATCTGTTTCCTGAACAAAAAGATCTAAGTATAGACTAAGCCACAACAACACGGGGCAGAACAACTCCTCTCAGATCCTCAAGCAAGATCCTGCCATTACCTTCTGACACATCGTGCAAAATGTGGTCTCCAAACCCTACTAGATGAGTCAATATTAGCCAGAGAATCCGCCACTCTATAAGGGAAGGGTGACCTTCACTATTGAAAGACTCTTGACCTACATTATGAAGAATAAAATGATGGGGCTTCCTTTCACATCGCTTAGTAATTAACAATTTCACAGCAATTTGAGAGTCTGCTTCCACTTCAACCTCACGATAAGCCACTGTCCCAAGGAAGGCGAAAACCAATGATAATGCTCCATGTACTTGCGTAGGTAATCATATAGTTCCCTATACTTTTTCAGAAACCAGTTAACCAGCAGCCTAAGGTGTCTTTCATAATACCTTCTCTCCCCCTCAACTTTGTTTTGAATTACAAATGCGTCCATATCAATTTTAACTCAGTATTCTATAAGGAACTTCCTATTGATAAACATTCCAATCATTAAGAGGTTAGAACAAAAAGGAACCTTCTTGTTACTAATATTAACTACAACGTTCTAAAACTAAGTTGTTTTCTAATTAAAAACAATTAAGGATTAAAAAAAAAAAAGGAGTAAGAGATGTGGCTAATAGCCTTACGGGCTATGCTGTGTTTCCTAAAAATTCATTTCTAATAGCATACAAAAAGCAGTTTGTGCAATGACAACTCAAATTTGAATCTCGGTAGAATTTTCATCAATAGACTATCATTTGAGCACCATTAATGGCTTAACAAAACTAATCATATAAGTACTTGAAAACCACTTAAATCATCTAAACTATTCAACAATACATATTTATTATTCAACAACAAATGCAAATCTTTAGTAAACATTCAATTAAGACCAAGTTCCATTAGGCCCCAGTTTGCGTCAAGAATTAGGTTTAGAATTAGGGTCTAGATTAGAATTGGATCTGGTAATTGAAATTTTTTTATTTGATTTATCTTTTAGAATTGCAATTCTAGTTCCAAAACCCCAATTCCTCATAATTGAAAAATAACTAGTGAGAGTCCTTTTCAACTTTTATCTTCAACCTCAAAAATTACAATTCTACACAAGTCAAAATTGAGACTCTTCAGCTCCCACATCATTGCATCCCTCTGTTTCTCCCTCACCTACTGCCCTCCCACCCCTCTGCAATGTCTATTTCAAAGAAAGAAGAAGAAGAAGAAAAAGTCCCCTAGAGAGACAAGTTAATCACATATCCATATGCGTCAAACACCCCAACCATTTCTCCTTTCGTTTTCATACCTTGAAATCTGCCCCTTTAAACCTTTTCCGTCAAATTTAATTTCATTTGTCAAGGAGAGAACAATAATTTAATATATATATATATATATATATATATACACACACACACACTAACCTTTTTTTTTAAGATCAGGTTAAATTATTTTTGTTATTCTTTTCGTCCTAAAAATGTCACCCTTATTCTTTTGAAATTTGGTAAATATTGCAAATTTTTTTGTTCAATTTACTTTTCGTTAATAAAATTCCAAAAATAATATTACTTAGATATTTTTATTTTAATATGAAAAATAAATCATAATATTGTATCATATATATATATATATATATATATATATATAAGGAGAATGAATTATATTGTAGAATATTGTTTTTAAACCGTTTATGAGTCACATTTTTTTTAATTTTTTTCTATTTTTATTTTTATTTTTTTTAATTTGAACTAGACCAAGTAATTGACATGGATCTCATGGAATTACAGGGGCTCACATCTAGTTACGCTAATTATTTTTTAATTTATATATATATATATTCATGTTATTTATTCTTTTAATACTCATTACTCGTCCAAACAAAAAAAAATTTGGAATTGAATTTGAAATTATAATTTCATGTTCTAATTGATTACATGATACGAACATTAATTTTCAAATTACGAATCAATTCCAATTCTAATGGAATTGAAATTAAAAATATAATTTTGCATTCTAATTTTAATTCCTGACGCCAACTGGAGCCAAAGTGTATTTACATTTTTTTTTTCAATAAATTATTTAAGAGAACTTAAGACAAAATCGATCATGTGCACTTCCAAGAGGGAGAGCATGAAGTATCTTTCACGAACTTTATATTACTATCACATGTTTAAGAAATTTACTGTCCTTATTTTATTATAAACATATATATTTTATAAAAAAAAATTGATATGAACAGTAGGAGTAGAAAAATATGTAAAATAAAGAAAGCATATATATGTAATACTAGAGCATTAATATATTAAAATCAACGCCCTTATAGAATAATGAAGCGACTTTAATTATATTTAGTAATTTGAAGAAACCAAGTAATGTGGTTTAACGACTTCAACTCTCAAGTCAAAAAACTTACAATATTTTTTTGTTAAAAATAATACGAATTTGCTTTCTTTTTCCCCTTAGCTTTCGGCAATACATATCATACGTGGGAGTGAGTCATGTTCCAAGAAAATTGATAAAAGGAGTTGAAATTGGTCATGACAAAATTCTAAAACTTTATATTAATATATCCGAGTCTTGGTTTTAATTTGACTAACTCATCAATTTTGTCCTTTTGACCATATGCTCTACAAGATTAGAGATGAGTGAAGAATTTACATAAAGTCATTTATAGTACATTAATTTTAAAATAATTAATAAAACATTTCTTCAAACTTTAGACTAAAAAATATATATTAAATTTTAATTAATTGTTAAAATTAGAAAGAAAACTTTTTTACAATAAAATTAAACTTTTTGCAGTCTAAAATTAAACTAGACCAAGTATTACTATTACAATTAATATTATGTAGTCTCTTACGGTTAAGTTTAACTTGGATTTAAAGTTTAATAAGATGTTATATTTTTAAATATATATATATATATATAATCTTTTAATTAAACTTTTGTTCAAACTTGGATAAAATATAGTTTTCTCTTAAAATATAGATGAAAAATTATTGATAGAGATGGTAGTTGGTGGCCCTTTTTCCCCCCCAAGTGGTGGTTGGGACATCTTGGTACCGAATTTTCAACCGGTGCCTTTTTGTTCGTTAAGTGATGATGGGTTAAAATTATTACATTAGAAATGGTTTTTTTATTAAAATACATTTTAGTATTAGTAAGTTTTTTTAGTAAAAGATATTAAGCTAGATTTATAAATCCTAAAGTAAGTACGTATTTTATAAGAATAAAATTTAGATGTAATTATTTTTTTTTACAAGTCATAGTATCTTTTTTTGGCCCACAAGATTTCATTCCAAACACTTGCAGAAAATAATTATATTTTTTTAATTTTGTAAAATTAATTATTAGATATTTTTAGAGATAATAACAAAATTATCCATGAACTTTCAATTAATAAATTAAACACTTAAGTTGAATTAATATTGAGCTTCTATAATAAAAAATTAATTTTCTAAAATTAAAATTTTATAGTGTCTCTAGATTACTTTCACCCTGATAATTCAAATAATAATTCTTTTTCATTTTAGCCAATTCTAAATAAATAAGAGTATCAATTACTTACTTAATTAAACCAGAAGAGAACCACAAAAAAGGAAAAAGGATTATGTACATCTGAAATGTGATTACCAATATAAAAGCAAATAAGTTTCTTTAAATTTTTTGATATCTCCCATGTCAATTATTGTTATTATAATCTGTAGTACTCTTTCATTACCACGCCGACCGTAATGAAGAAATTAATAAGATACCAATTGTTGATCGAATAATATATATATATATATATATATATAAAATTAAGAACTGTTAGTTGATGGCGTGACAGAAAATGGATAAAACAAGATGACTCGTTCGCCATTATTTTCTTTTGTCTGCACAGACGGCAGGACCAATATTTTCTTTGATTCCAATCAAGTAGCAGCAAGTGCATCAACCTTTTGGAAATCCATGTACTAGGGGATGCATCACGCATGGAAACTTCAAGAGAAACTCCACGCTTTTGACATTCTGAAAACTCTCACAATCTTATCCATTCGATTTTGTCTTTTGTATATTTTCTGTTTGTTCACGCAAGAACGCTCCACCCCATGCATTTTGTAATAAGGCAGCCGATGATATATAAGAGAGTATTAGAAATATTTTGGAAAGTTTAAGTGGTTGAGAATTTTCCTACCGACCTCCTACCGACCTCTGTTCTTATTATTATTATTTTTTTCAACAACCACAATGACATCTTAATATTGATTACGTGAGCTGCTCGTGTATCTACAAGGAAAGTTTAATATTTTTGTAGGACTCATAAAATAATATTTTAAAAAAAAAGTATAGAGAAAAAAATTATATAGGAAATCCAAAATAGAGTCACACTGCTCCTGGTGTGTGTGTGTGTGTGTGTGTGTGAGAGAGAGAGAGAGAGAGAGAGAGAGAGAGATTTGTCAACAAACCCATCAGTTCTAATGTCACTTTAAATTATTTTCAATCATATTTCTAAATCTTACCCTAACTGTAAATTGAACATTTGAGAAGACATAAGAATGGGAATGAATTTATCTCAGATTATTTCAACAAGGACGGATTAATAAGGAGGAATTTCTACATTGGATCTCAGTTGGGATTAGGGATTTCGATTGCAAAATGAAAAGAATAAGAAATTTTGGTTCAAATTTGGAGAAATAAGTAGTGAAATAATCCTCATCTACTAGAGCCACTAAAAATTTGACTGAAGTTTAATCACAAGATAACAAAGTGTTAATTGAACAAGTAACAAAATACCACATTAAAAATTTTTAAATTACAAGATAATAAGGTAAAAACAGGCTAAACCATAGATTAAAAAAATTGTATTTAACCCATTTTTTATTGTAGAACTTCTTTTTGACCTTATTTTAGAATTGTACTTTTCTGTGTATGCATATGAGTACTTTTGTCTCATTTTGTATAAATGATTTAATAATTCTTTACTAAATAAATTATATAATTTTTGGTGCTAAATAAATTATATTTACTATTATAAATACAGAATAAAATAAGTTAATTTAATTTTAAATAAACAATTTGAGAAGTTTTTATATAAGGAAAGCTTCAAAATATTATATAAATACCTAAATTATTTTGAGTATTTTGCAAGAACTTTATTTTCAAGTTTATGACTTAGTAGTAATAAACTAATTCAAACGTTTATAGACAAGTGCCTATTTGGCAACTATTAATGGCTTCACTAACAATTTCATGAGGTAAATTGATAGGAACTTATCAAAATTAAGAAAATACTAATTTAATTAGTCCAAATAAAAATATAAATTTAAGCCGCATTAATTACAACTAATTCATTTAATTAATTCTTCAGTTAGAAACTTTTGATAATTCTATAAAATAGATAACAGAATTGCCTCTCTAAAAAGATATTCTTTTTATAACAACAACAACAACAACAACAACACAAAGTATACCCAATAAGTAACAACATTAAAATAGATCAATTAAGATTATGCCGGGAATGATGCATTATTCATAGTGAAGGCTACCAGACAAAAATATGACTACAATCCGTACAGTGATAAAATGCAAGAATAGTACAATATCATACTCGGAAATGTGAAAGCATGAAAATTGTGCTACTCCGCCTATAGAGAGCAGACAACATTGCCAAGTTGGAAGTCTATCAAACTTTAAAACATAGCACGGATCCTCTTATTTTCGTTGAGGCAATTGGAGAAGGCATAGTCGAAGGTTTACAGCATTTGTATTTTTAATTTAGTTTTAAATTTTAAATTGTAAGTTTGAAAATAAAAATTGTAATTAAGAGGTTAAAAATTATAACTATAAGAAAAAATTACATTTTTTAAATTTAGAATCTAAAACTAAAAAAAAAGTTTTTAGCCTTAACTGGATCTTTTCCAGTCGTCTGTACAATTAGAAAGGATATGTTTTGCTCTAAAACTGGTAGGAGCTTTCAAAATCAATAAAACCAAGAGGTTTTCTAACTGATGGTAGGCGGTGTGATGGACACATGTGACTGTAGTAAGTTAGCCCTTCAGTCAGGAACTCCTATATTGCCAAACAGAAAATTATTTCTACCATTAATAGAAATAAAAACCTCTAAAACGCTATTATCTCTACAATTGTAACTAATAAATAATTAGAAACTATTGATGAGATAAGTGAAAATTGTGAAAATCATTAAATATCCAACACACAGATCAATGATTGCATTATTTTTGGGGCCATGGAAAAAGTAGTGCAAGAGTTATCACTACCAAAAAAAAAAAATGTCCTAGCCGCATTTTCCAGTTGTCATTGTAAGTATTTTGATTTACATTTGAACTTTGATTATAATTTAATATATTTGAATTTTTATGATAAATTTTGATTGAATTTGTATGAAGTTATTGTTGTGATTGCATATCAATGATAAATTATGATTGAATTACTAGACAATGACGGCTTAGACTTCCTCATACACTAGAGTTATATCTTTCATCTTATGTGTGACGGTCCATAGATCTCCTTGAGCTACTGGGTCTCTATGCTTAGCCTCCTACAAAGTATAAGACAAATGTTATAACATATTATATTACAATGAAAATTCAATTATACTATTTACGAATATCTCTTAACATCTCAACTTTTTTTTTTAACAAGGCTCTTTGATTCATAAGTATGGTGAATCTTCCACTTATTTCTATTTTGTTTATTTTGTTCCACAATCATTGGTAATTGATAAAAATACAATTAGTATTTCAATCAAGAAAATTAAAGATATTGAAAAAGTGTTATTACCAAAGTCTTCAGATTGAGTTGATAATCAACGTACAATGCCCATTCCTCTCTCGAAATCCTATTGGATGCCATTTGCAATAGATAATCTCTTGTTCTTGTGTTATCTTGCCTTTTGTCATACAAGTCCTTCCTCATCTGCCTCCATTTGTCCCCGTAAATTAGTCATAAAATGTATTTGCAACATAAAATATAATTGTTATAATTTAATCTAAACAAATATGAACGAGCTATTAAATACTTTAATAATTAACATGCTACTTGTACAATATTCTTAAAAGTGTTATTCTTATATTGAATGATAACTTTTGTCCAACTCAAATAGCTAATGAGAAACGTTGTGAACATTTTCACAACATTTTCTAAGAAAACACCCAATAGCCTATCCCCTTTCTAATGGATTAAGCTCGCTTATTCTAATCCATAATAATTCTATAGCCTTCTGAAAGGTGCCAAATCCTTCAAGGAGCTAAACTCATGGGTCTAACTTGTCATGCCTTATTTGTAGAAGTAAAGTATTAAGACTCATCCTTAGATCAAATGAATTCAATGCACTAAAGGATTTTGACTTACCCTAGATTTAAACCATCCAATTTCTTTTCTTCTTTTCCTATGATGGCTTAGCAACTTGTTGTTATTCCCTTTCCTCAAAGGCAATAGGAGAAGAAAAGAAGAAATTCATCAAGAAAATAAAAAATATCTTTGCTAAAATTCCTTAAATGACAAACCCTTATTTAGGTGGCTGCCATCTATCTATTTCTATATTCATCACATGTGGTTGTTAAAGGGAGAGACAAGATTAGGAAAAGTGGGGTTCAGATTTGAATGAGGGTAGGGGGTTGGAGTTCAAATGAGGGTGGGGGGACATGAGGCTCGAATAAGGGTGGGGAGGTTGAGGTTTGTTGTTTGTAGGTGGTTTGGGTTAAGAGGTGCCTAGAAGGATCAAGGGTTTAAAGGGATTGTAGTTTCTAGGCTTAGGCCTAGCTACAGTTTACAAAATCATATATAGCTAGGCCTTTACTAACCTAACTACAATTTAAAAAATTGTAGTTAGGAGTTTGTACAAAACCATAGCTAGGCCTTTAGGCTTAAGCCTAGCTATGGTTGTGAAAATTGTAGTTAAACCCTATCTTAGCTTAGGTTTTTATAATTATAGTTAAGGTATCACACTACAAAAAAAATTGTGGTTTTAGTCATGATTTTTTACTGGATTGAGTGATGGTTATAATTGCTGAAGCTATTTAATAACGATTTGGTTATTCTTTGCAAAAACATCCACCACAAGCATTTTAACCACAATTTTTACAACTATTAAAATTTTTGTTGCTGAGACATAATCTAACTATAGTTATTATAATTGTAACTAAATCACGATCTAACCACTATTCAAAAATAACTATGGCTAGACCATGGTTTAGCCATAGTTCTCTTAACTGTGGCTAAATCGTGGTGTAGTCATAGTTGCCTTAACTATAGTTAGATCATAATTTAGTCACAATTATTATAAGTATGGATAGATTTATATTTTTTTTAAGTGGTCATTTTAACTGTTATTACAAAATACTTTTTTATAATAAAATTCTAGCCTTTTAGCTAGTCCACCACCACAACAATGAATCATGTTGAATTTCATGTCTGCATAGAACTTGATATCTGTATTATGAATATTTCCAATTATACTTAAACTTACTTTATCCATACAATTTATCATTGTCTATATATTTTTAAGGCTTTTATCTTAGTAAACTCTATCCAGGTTTGAATATCCTTTTTTCTCTTGGTCTTCAATATTTATATGGAAGTGGTATTTATGTCTTAGTCTCAACTTCTACATATTAAGTCTTTGCCATGAAAGCTTTTCATTTCTCTTAGAGTTTTGAGTCTGCAAGCTTCTTATTCCCTTTCGTTTTTAACTGTTAATTGGAAAACAAGTGCAAAGAAGGGTAACTTATTAGAATAAAAGAAGAGCTATTTGGCATAATCAAAACTAATGCTCAAATATTAAGCAACATTAATTAAATATCCAATTTTAGTTTTTAGAAATCAATTCTTTTTGCTATTGTAGTTGTTAAGAAATGCATAAGCAAGTTAGATAGCACCTTCAATTCTATCCTAAAACAATTGTTGAACGGAGGATACCCACAAAGCTTCAAAACTCGCAACCTAAAGAAGCAAAAGAATAGAAATAAAATTTGCAACTCAACATATTGGTTAACTCAAGTGGGAGTTAGATGTTCTTTCAAATATGCTATGTGTGAACATGAAAATGTAACCTTTATGCTCATTTGAAGTTTCATATAATGATTATATTAAACAGAAGGTAAATTTAAAACATTGTGATTAGTAAATTATTCCAAAAACAATTAGCCTCATGCAGACCAAGTTGCCCTTTCACCTTGCAATATTGATCTTAGATCATGTCTATATCAAAGAACCTTCAGGGACAAAGGCATATCACTGGAAATTTGGACAGAATTCATTTAAAGTGTGTAAAGAATATAAATAAATATTCTCACTTCAAAGTCACAAGAATATGAAAAGAGGGTTAATTAGTTTCTTACTAGCCCTTGCTCAACATAATATTGCATATTCCTTTTCTCAATCTCCACCCAAAAGTGGCCTCCTTTGTAGCAGACCAATTCTGCTCTTAGTTCTACCTAGAAAATTTTTGTGCACATTAGCAATTGATTTCTTCAGCTTTTTAATTATTCAATCTTGCCTTGGTTGTTCATGACAAATAATTTTTTCTTGAGCCAAATGTTAGATAAACACAAGTATTTATCAACAGCTGTCATATTTATTTCTTACAAATAAAATTTGAGTGAGAAAGAGATGTAAAGAAGAAACATATATTCATGCTAAAAGCAGTTAAACTCCATCATAGCTTACATCTAAATTTTTAATTGAATATTTTTCAAGCTAACATATGTAATTAGAACCATGAATGAGACTTTTGATAAATTATAAAAAGAAAGAATGACTTTGGATGTCGCTAATCACAAACAAATCAAATGTCTAAAACAACCAGAAATAAAATTGCATTTTTTTCTGTCATCAATTCATATAGCTGAATAAAAAAACAGTTTAGATATGAGAAAGCCCACTTTATATTGGTTAAAGTTATTTAGAATGGCATGTAGATTAACTTACACAACTTAATCCAAACCACAAAACACATTCCAAATTGATAATTTGAAGGAGTAGAATGCGAAATCTTAGGGCAAGAAGCAAAACACTTGCATAGCATGCTAAAAACGAAGAGCCAAAAGCAAGGCAAATAGAAATGCTGAACCAACAAGGCAAGCAACGAAAACCAGCAAGCTGAGGCAAACAAGCTTTGTCTAAGAAGCAATACAACGATAGTATGGAAGGGGCAAAAGGTGAAAACAAGCAAAATTCTGTCAAAATTGAACCAAATAGAAATAAAAATAACAACAAGAAAAAAAAAGCCTGAAATCAGTGTAGATCTGAAAATGAGGTGCAACTTTGTGTGTTAGGAGTCTGGTGACGACAACTAGAAGGAGCATATTGTTCTCCGCAGTGGTAATTGTTGAAGTAAAAGCCCAATCCAATAAAACTAAGCTGTAGCCCAACATGATTCAAGCCCAAGAATATTGATTTGTTATTATCTATCTTTTGTTTTCAGACTCTTTCTTTTATTCTAGAATTCTCCATTCATCTAGGGCTACGTGTCTCTCTTATGCTTCTCTGATAGTCTATATATTTACACTGTTGCTCTCTGTAATTATAAGCACGAAGGATAATTTTAATACAATATGATTGTCTTTACATTCTCTGTTAGCTATCTTGCTTTATAGTTTATCATGGTATCAGAGCTCTGAAAATCATCATGTCTACTTCATCAAGTTCTTCTACCAATACATCTCTGCCCTCTTCTCTTCTTCCACACCGTCTTCCTCTTTTTCTTCTCCATCTCATTTTATTTCAATTAAACTTACTCATGATAATTATGCTGTATGGAAGGCTCAAATGGTGCCTTATCTATATGGCCAACAACTATTTTCATTACTTGATGGCTCTTATTCTTCTCCCCCAGTCACTACCGAAAAAGGAGAATCAAATCCTGAATACATGAAATGGTTTCAGCTTTATCAGCTTGCTCTCTTTGTTATCATTTCTTCCCTCTCTGAATCTCTCATTGGTCAGGTGATTAAATACAAGACAACACGTTCAATGTGGCTTGCTCTTGAAAAATTATTCACCTAAAAAAATCAAGCATGATTCATGCATCTCCATAACTAACTCACCAGTTTAAAGAAAGGGGGAGAATCTATCAATGATTACTTTAAGCGTGCAATGCTCATTTCTGAAGCTCTAAGCACTGCTGGGAAACCTATTGATGATTCTGATTTTATCACTTACCTTTTGAACGGTCTTGGATCTGATTATGAATCCATTGTAGCTTCTTTAACCACAAAAGCTATGGATTTAACTCCAGAAGATGTGCTCAGCTACTTACTAATACATGAAGCCCGTTTGTCTCACTACGACTCCATGACTGAAGTACCTGAAATCTCTGCTAACTTTACTGTTCATCCATCTTTTACTAATCAAGGCCGTCAGTACACTCCTTTCTCCAATCGTGCCATTTTTCATGGTCGTGGAAGAAGTGGACGACCCCCATTTCATCGGGGTGGCAGAGGTAGATTTGGTCCTAGACATCATAGTGGACAATCATCTTCTCCTCCAAATTCAAATGTATCGTCCTAATTATGTAGAAAATATGGCCATACCATACACACTTGCTTTCACAGATTTGATCACTCAGATCAAGCACCACCACCACTAACCTTGGCTCAAGCACATCATAATTTTACTACTATAACTCCTGATGATGCCTGGTACTTTGATACAGGAGCTACAAACCACTTGACTTTTGACCTTGCCAACCTCAATCTTCATGCTGAATCTTACAAAGGCAATGATCATGTTCATACCCCTGGTGGATCCTCTCTACCTATTGTTCATCATGGCTCTGGGAATTTATCTTCACCTACTGGCAATTATCTTCTCTCTAATCTTCTTCATGTTCCTTCTGCTTCCAAAAATTTAATCTCTGTTTGTTGTTTCTGCTTGGATCATCATGTGTATTTTAAATTGTATGCCTCTCATTTTCTTGTGAAGGATCTACACACAAAGAAACTGCTATTCCAAGGACCAACAAATAACTACTTATATTCTTCTCCACCTGCTGCTTGTCTTGGGATCAAAGCTTCAAAAGCACAATGGCATGCTAGACTTGGTCATCTAGCCTATAGGACGGTTCAACATATTTTATCCAAATATGCTCTTCCATATACCTCTATTGTATCTTCTTCCTCTTATTCTGCTTGTAATAAATCCAAAAGCCATGTACTCCCTCATCCCCCTTCCTCCCATCGTTCTCCTCACCCCTTGTTCCTTGTTTTCTCTGATGTATGGGGCCCTGCTTCGATTTTATCTTTAGACGGCTATCGATATTATGTGTCTTTTGTGGATGACTACACTAAATTCACTTGGCTTTTTCCTCTTCGTTTAAAGTCTGATGTTGTTAAATCCTTTAATTTATTCCAAAAACAAGTTGAGAATCTATTTAATACCAAAATCAAGTTCCTTCAAACTGATAGTGGTGGTGACTTTCAAGCCCTTCACTCTATTTTACAAAATCAAGGCATCATTCATCGTATAACCTGTCCTTATTCTCATGCTCAAAATGGCACCGTTGAACGAAAACATCGGCATATTGTAGAGACAGGTTTAGCTCTCCTTTCTCATGCTTCTTTACCTCAGCTATTTTAGGTTCATGCTTTTAATGCTGCTATTTATCTCATTAATCGTCTCCCTTCTCCTCTTAATCTTCAATCTCCATTTCAGCTTTTGTTCCATCATGCTCCTGACTATTCTTTTCTTCGAATTTTTGGTTGTGCCTGCTGGCCTCATCTTCGTCCCTATACCCGTCATAAACTGGCTGATCGTTCCACTCTTTGCATTTTTCTGGGCTATGCCTCCAATTATCATGGCTACTACTGCTTTGAGCCCAAGACACAGTGCATTTACATATCCAGGGATGTCCTTTTTGATAAAAATTGTTTTCCTGGACCTTCAGTTTTTCCTCATGCATCCAGGCCCAACTCCCCCACTCCCTATACATCTCTTCCACACCTCTTACCTCGGCCCAGCCCATCTTCCTCCCCTGACCCACACCTGGTTCCCTCTATCTCCTCGGATTCCCTACCCCTTTCTCCTCACCCGTCTCCTTCACATGCTGAAGCGTCATCCTCCTCTTCCCCTCCTGTCCTGTCCTCTGACGCCTCGTCTTCCCCTACTCCTCCCTCGTCCTCTCTCTCTCCTCTGTCTCGAATGGTCACCAGAGCTCAAACCCATTCTCTCAGACCTAAACAGTTCACCGATGGTACCCTTCGATGGCCTCCACCTAGAGCCTACGCCACTTCTGTTGACACTCTTCCCGAGGTTCCATCTTCAGCTGTCAGTGCTTTGAAAATCCCTAAATGGAAATCTACTATGGTCAAGGAGATTCAAGCCCTTCATGCGAATCACGCCTGGGTTCTCATTCCACCTCCTTTGAATCGTCCAATCATCAGCTACAAATGGGTTCTCTGAAAGAAATTCAAGCCTGATGGCTCTTTAGACAAATACAAGGCGCGTCTGGTCACGAAGGGTTTTCATCAGACTCCGGGCCTTGATTTCCATGACACCTTCTCTCCGGTGGTCAAACCTTCTACCATTTGGCTCATTCTTTCCTTAGCCGTGACCGGTGGCTGGTCAATCACTCAAATCGACATTTAGAATGCTTTTCTCCATGGCTTTCTTGACGAGGAGATCTATCTGCAGCAGCCACCGGGCTTCAAACACCCTGACCATCCTGATTATGTCTGCAAATTGCAATGCTCTCTCTATGGCCTCAAACAAGCACCACGGGCTTGGTTTTCTCGGCTCAGTACCTGTCTTCATCACTTGGGCTTCATTGCCTCTCAATCAGATACGTCTCTCTTTGTTAAGATCTCTGCTTCCAGTGTTCTTTATGTTTTAGTTTACGTCGATGACATCTTAATTACTGGTTCTGATTCTGCTACTATTACCTCTCTTATTAAATTACTGGGCCTTAATTTTCCTGTTAAAGATCTTGGTACTCTGCACTATTTCCTGGGTATTGAAGCCACCTTTTGTTCTGATGGTCTGTTCTTACCTCAATAAAAGTATATTCTTGATTTGCTTCATAGGACAAATATGTTATATTGCAAACCTCTATCCACCCCAATGGCTTTTGGAACCAAACTGTCTATTTTCGATGGTCAAGCCTTTCCTGATGTTACTCTGTACCGAAGTGTTGTTGGCAGTTTGCAATATTTATCTTTTACTAGGTCCGATGTTTCTTTTGCTGTCAATAAAGTTTGTCAATTCCTTCATTCTCCCAGAACCACTCACTAGATTGCTGTGAAATGCATTTTACACTATCTGAAACAAACTCTTCATTATGGCCTTCTTATTTGTCCCTCTCCATCTCCTTCCCTTGTTGCTTTCTCTGATGCTGATTGGGTTGGATGCCCTAATGATCGTCGATCCACTGGAGGCTTCTGCATTTTCTTTGGTTTTAACCTTGTTTCCTGGTCTGCCAAGAAGCAACCAACTGTTGCCCGCTCATCCACTGAAGCTGAGTACCGTTCATTGGCTTTGGCCACTTGTGATCTTATTTGGTTACAAGCCTTGTTGCGTGACTTAGGTGTTTTTCTTCCTTCTGCACCCACACTTTGTTGTGACAACATTGGTGCCACCTTTTTATCTGTCAATCCTGTGATGCATGCTTGAACTAAACACATTGAACTGGATTTTCATTTTGTCAGGGAGCAAGTTGTTGCTCAAACACTGCATATTACTCATCTCTCCTCTAAAGACTAGTTAGCTGATGTTCTGACTAAACCATTGCCCTACCCACGATTTCAGTCTCTCAGATCAAGCCTCACTATGCTACCTCTGTCGTTCAGCTTGAGGGGGGTTGTTGAAGTAAAAGCCCAATGCAATAAAACTAAGTTGTAGCCCAACATGATTCAAGCCCAAGAATATTGATTTGTTATTATCCATCTTTTGTTTTCAGACTCTTTCTTTTATTCTAGAATTCTCCATTCATCTAGGGCTACGTGTCTCTCTTATGCTTCTCTGCTAGTCTATATATTTACACTGTTGCTCTCTGTAATTGTAAGCATGAAGGATAATTTTAATACAATATGATTGTCTTTACATTCTCTGTTAGCTATCTTGCTTTATAGTTTATCAGTAATGTGTTGGGAGCTTCTTTATGCATTTGGGTTTAGGTGCTTCTTTATGTAGATATGAAAAATTGGCTGAAAGGAGCTTTTGTGTGTTTGGTCGAAGCCCTTCTTCATGCAAATTTGAAATGAGTTAATGGTTTTAATTAACCATAATTTTCAACAAATTGTGATTAAGCCATTGACTTAGCTATGATTATTAATAATCATGGCTAAACCTATGTGGCATAGCCACAATTATCTATCAACTGTGGCTTAGCCATAATTATCTATTAATCGTGGCTAAATCGTGAGTTAGCTATAATTTATAATAACTATGGCTAAAGCATATTATAACTTAATCACAATTATAATAAATCATAGGTAATTATAGTTAAATTTTTGGTTTAACCATGGTTGTTGATATTGTTGATATTGTATCAACAACCATGGTTAAACTTACATCGCAAAATATTTTTTGTTTTTTGGGTAGTGCCATGACTAAATATCCTTTCTTTTTAAATAGTGTATACATTAAGCAATATGTTATATAGCTTCGCTAATAAGTTTTAACTACCTTATGATCATATAGAAATGCTATGTTATCTTAAACTCTAATCATCATTAAGATAATGAGTAACAATTAGACAGGATTAATGGAGACTCTAGTTAACGAAGCCCGTTATGGTGCGAAGTGAACTAATAATAAGGATAAATTATTGTATCCCCCATATGATTTTGGTTCCAAATTAGTGTACCTGTTTATGATTTAAAATGTGTCATTTAATTTTTTGTGATTATCTTTTTGTGGCATTGATGACGACAATAACCAGTTTTCATCCCAAAAATACAGTTCAATAATCAGAAGAGCCTTTATTAACCTTTTAATTCAACACGAACATTTATTTATGTTCATTTATGATTATATTTAATTTAAAATCTCTACATATTGTTGTAAGTGCTTTTTATCTGAATGAAGTTTTATTTTTCACTTTTCTTATCAAAAAGAAAAGTTATAGCTAGTATTTTTTATCCTAATCTTTTTCAAAGAAAAGATGAGCATTTTCAAGATTGAACATTCATTAATTTATTAATATTTCATAATTTCATAGTGTTTGATGTAATTGTTGTTACGTTCAAAAATTAAAATGGTTAGTTTAATTCCAATAATTATTTTATAACATTATCAAATTATTCAAGATATAAATAAAATAAATTTTAACAGTGCGTATATACTATATCATTTTGATATTTAGAGATTACTTTTTGTTTAAACTTAAATTAAAAAAAAAGAATTACAAAGCGGTCAAATGAATTATATCGTGTAACTTGAATGGCTTAATTACGTAAAAGCAGAAGAATCACATGGAAGTAAACTAAAATAATAATGACAAAGAAACAACTTGCAGCTTTAACCTCCGCACATGCCACATTTATATGTCCTATTAGCCGAAACCTATAATTTCTGACCAATAATATTAATTCATTGAACTAAAAGCTTATACTTTATAGATATTGTAAATAATGTCTTTATTTATTATAATATCTTGGCTCATGAAAAGAGAAGTGTACTCTCATTATCTTTGTAAAACAATATACATAGTTTTAGGAAAAATTGCAAAAATCCTAAACAAACTTTAAGCTATTTATAAATAATTTTAAAAATTTTAAAATACAAAATTAAATGTTTTTCTTTCTTTTGTATTTTAAAAAATAAGTCATTATGTCTATTTAATTTTTCTAACGATATTAATTGAAATTCTACATTAAACTTCAATATTAAATGACATCTTGATATTAAAGACAAATGAAATTTTATTATGTCAATTATAAAAATTTTTGACAAGTTAACATTGTTAAGAAAGATAAATAAAATAATTTATACTCTGAAATATAAAAATCAGGGGACTTAAATTTTAATTTTAAAAATTATTTATTAATAACCCAAATTTATTTATTTTTATCTCCCATAATTTCAAAAGCTAATGTGAAAGTAAAACCACTAACATCGGACGTACAGGATTCTGCATATATCCCCCTTCTCCCTGCCGCAAGGAGCCACTTGCATGTGCAACACTGGCCACTCCACTCACTTAGGTGTCGCCATCGTACGCTAATGTCGAATAAAGGAGCATTTATAGGACATTGTGTGATTCACAGTTTCACACAAATCTTTATCTGATCTTGGAGATCTGCCTAACTCTTCTTAATGTGGTACAAGGAATCAATTTTGATTTGGGGAAGAGGAAGTTACACGCACTTTGCGGTGTTTGGTTGAAATTGTAAGTTTTTCATTTTAATTTTTAAAATATATATGAATTTTTTAAAATAAAAAATTGTATTATATTTTAATTTAATTTTAATTAAAATATTTTTTATTAAACTAAATATATATATTTGTTAAATTTAATGAAAACAAAAATGTATTATTTATTATTTTTATTTGTACATATTTGAATATAATCATATTTATATATTTAAATTAATAAAGGATTTGATTCAAAAAAATGTTAATAAAAAGTATTTTAGTTAAAAATTTTTTAAAATGACTTAAATTAAATATTTTAAAATTAATAAAATTTATATAATTTTAATAAAATTTAAAAAAATTCTCTATCATTTACTTTTAAAAGAATCATTGCAAGGGTTCTCTTAACTTTGTTCTCTTATCATTGGTTCTACTACTTGTGCTTGCACGAACAAGCTTCACTAGTTCTTAACTAAAATTGATTTATTAAAAAAAAAAATAGATCTGCCAAACTATGAATAAAAATATGGAAATATATTAGGAGTTTCATTAAGGTCTATGTTTAAAAAAATTCTTAGATAGCATACTATATATGTAAATAGCTAGGATTTAATTTGCACCATGTGGGACCCACATGTTAAAATATTGTTGAAATTAAATTTTAATTTTTTTTTTGTATTATATGTATATTTCATAATTAACTAATTAATCTATCTACTTTTGATAGTTTGAGTGTGAACACAGTTTTAGGACTTCAAAAGGAGTTTGATTTCCCACCATGTATCAGATCCTATACCCCTTTAATAAGATTTGGATTCCCACAAGTTAGGCTAGCTAGCTTCCACCTCTTCATTGAGAACGTATGCAAGATCAACTAGCTGGCTAGCGAAAATGACAGACTTAGTTTCGTAATATGCAAGAAAGAAAGACAAGACTTAAGAACCATGACATCATTTGTTACATCGACAGTTAAGGCTCTTTTCACCCGAGAGAGTACACTTGGTACTCTAAAATTCCCTCTCGTCGACATGTTCTGATTATAATACTGTTGCCTGTATTAGTATTATAATTACAGTCCAACGCAAGCTTGTGATCGATGAAACAGTGTCAAAAGGGATTATCCATATATCCTACTCCTACTTTTAGGCTTCTGGCTCTAACTTTTTCTAATATTAATTGCCACGTGTGTGGGCTAAACCTGCTGCTCATTAAAAAAAAAAGGTCATCACAAAACTCAACTCATGCGGAATCATCCCGTAATAATCCATGCTAGTTCCTTTCCATGATTGATAATGATATAAAACCAACCAATGCTTATTGCATAGATCGATTAGGCTTGAGTGTTAAAGCTGGGTGAACTTTTTGGACACCTGTTATTCTGTTTGTTCGCATTCTTATCTTCTCAGTGTATATTTATATATATGCACTTTTTTAGATTACAAATATTCTTGCACTGAAGTTAACTTGTCGAGGAATATAAGGATCAGAAATGAACAAACACCTTTGCTCAATATTTAATTAATATGACTTTTCTTAGTTGTTTGCAGTGTGGATTAATTAATCGTTGATGCTTGAGTTCTGAGATTGCACTACGTACATTATACTTAATTCAGAGGAAATAGTACTTATTTAACTTTTGTCTTTAATTTCAATTTCTCTCATTTAATTAAGTTTTGCCACTGATATATTTATTTATTTGTTCTATTGCAAAATTCTCCTTCACGGTCTGAATTAAAATTATTTTGTACACGACATTAGCATTACCAGAAAAAAATTGCACTTACTTATCCATAACCTCGTCTCAAATTGCAAAATTTTCCTAATCAATTGTAAGTGCAGTTTCTCTCACATAATGTTAAATCATTTAAAAATAATATTCAATTTAGATGGAGAAAAATTTTAACATTAGAATAAATAAATCGAAGGTTCAATTGAAAATTTATCTGTTAAAAAAATATATAATTAAAAATAAAAATTAGGGTGTGGAAAAACAATACTTCCTTTAATTCATACATATATATTTGATCGTTCGGGATCTAGATATTTATGTACATGCAGGTACTTATTATTCAGCATGTTAGCATATACCTTTCTCCCACTAAGATTGTTTGAGGAACCAGATGCCATCACAAGGTCAATGAGTGGAGAAAGGGAAAGGGGTGGTGAATTTATTCTTCTAACTTTTTCCATATACTAAGGATATTTGAACGTTTAAACCATAGAAAGCGGAAGGAGATTCTACCCATTTCTGATCGTCAGTTCCTCACCATTAAAATATCTTGACATGATTATTACTGGGGGAAAAAGATGACATAAGGTATGAGTTATTTCAATTTTGCTTGTTATTAAAAACCTAAGTTTCATTCCATTTATTTATTAAATTAATAACTTAATTAATATATGAATTAAATGTTGTAGAAATATGATGAACACGAAAATAATTTGAAAAATAGTAGCCTGAGTCGTGTAGATACACACTATTTTTAAGAATTATTTCACCGTAATGTATATTAAATGTGAAAGTTCTCCAAGAATAAATAAACTCTTTAGAAAAACTCAGGTGACAGAACAATAAGTAATTATGTGTAACCCAGTAGTCAATATTGGAAAAAAAGGTATAATCAGAGGAATATATCTGGATGTAATTATTTTTATTATTAAAATAATAAAGTTTTAATATTAACGTTAAGGAGATAATGCAATAGATAATGGGATATAATATGAGAACATGAGATAAATTTAAAATTTGAAAATTGAAAATACTCAGATAATGGAGGAACCACTTATTCAAAAAATAGAAGCTGAATTTAACCAATTCAAAAGTAGCTATAATTAATTAATTTATATTAAATAATTATTTTTAAATAGGTAAAAATAATATTTTGTAAAAAGTTGGCCCACATGGTTAACTCGCACGCATGGGGGGCAAATCCACCATTTGTACTACATTTAGATAATTTGGCCCAATCTCGTACGCACAAGCCCACCTCTCTTTCAAAACCTTTACAAGCTCAATGTAATTTCTCCATATATAACCACTTACAACCCTCTATTCCAAACAATGTAGGACATCCTTTTGAAATACCCACTTTTCACAACAATCCCCTATATATTTCAAAAGGGTCAGCAAAGATAAAAGGTTTTATTGGATTATACATATAAAAGTAAATGTTTTGAATCTAGTGTCTTTTGAACTATGAACCAAATCTAAACCGAAAAAGACTTAACATACAGAGTTATTGATGAAATTTACAACTTCTATGAACCAAAAACTCTCAGGTACGTTACAGGTCTTATCAGTCACATTACATCCCCCTAATTTTTGTTGTTAACGCTGTTTTGCGCTAATAGGCCATGCGCTCTCCTGGTAGTTCATGAGTGCTTTAGAGATTTTGCCATAATCTCATAGGAGCAGCCCCACTTCACACTCATATAGGTGATTTCATCAAGTGTATTTGCAATGAATACACCACTATAAAGGATATAAAAATCACTAAGAGCATGTCGCTCATCCTTTCATTCAATACATTCTACCACTTTCTCATATCATAAAAAGGGACTAAAAATAATGGTGTTAGCAGAATTAACAAATGAATTATTATTACCAATATGAACTTTTTTTATAGGATCTCCAATCACAAAAGTTAGGTTACCATCATTGTTATTCAAATTGGCTTAAGTCTCATTTTCCTTGATGTTTCTAGAATTAATTTCCTTCTCAGAGGTTTAGTCAGAGGATCTGCCAAATTCACTTATGACCTTACATAATCGATCTATATAATTTCATCTTTTAACAGTTGCTTTACCACATTGTATTAAACATTTGTATTTACTTTTACTATTGAAAGTCTTATTCTTTACCATGGTTGTTGCTGCTTGACAAACACAGTGCATAGACACAGATGGTGTTAGTTTTATACCCAACAGAATATTTGCTAAGAAATTTCTCAACTACTCAACCTCATTGCCAACCAATTCCAGAGCAATAAACTCTGACTTTATAGTTGATCTAGTAATAATGATTTGTTTAGCTAATTTCGGAGTTACTGCACTACCACCAAAGGTAAATATATAACCACTAGTGGATTTTGTCTCATTTGAATTAAAAATCTAATTAGTATCAATGTATCCTTTTAATACAGGAGAAAATTTACTATACATGATACCATAATTTATGGTACCTCTCAAATATTTCATTAATCTAACCAATACTGCCCAATGAACATGATTGGAGCTATGTGTATATCTGCTCAATCTACACACAACATATGCTATGTCAGGTCTGGTGAAATTCATTAAATGCTAAAGACTCCCAATAATCTGTGCATACTCATATTGAGCAACACATTCACCTTTATTTTTCTTTAGTAGAGTGTTAGTATCATGAGGAGTATACATTAGTTTGTCATTAAAATGACCAAACTTCTTAAAAAGTTTCTTAATATAATGTTCTTGTGATAGTAATATAATATCACTATTCCTTATGATTTTAACATCCAAAATCACACTTGTTTCACCCATATCTTTCATATCAAATTTAGATGTAAGAAAATATTTAGTTTCAAATACAATGTCTAAACTAGTACCAAAAATAAACATGTCATCAACTTACAAACAAATAATTACACATTCATCATTTTTTTATTTTGTATACACACACCTATCAACTTCAACAAAAGAAAAACCATTATCAATCAATATTTGATCCAATTTCTCATACTACTATTTTGGAGCTTATTTCAAGCTATATAAGAATTTAAGAAGTTTGCAAACTTTATTTTCTCGTCCAGGAATAACACAACCTTGAGGTTGTACCATATCTTCTTCTAAATCACCATTTAAAAATGCTATTTTGACATCCATTTGGTGAATAAAGAATTTATACACTAAAGCTAAAGTAATTAAAACTTGAATAGAAGAAATTCTAGCAACAAGATAATCAAACATTTTGTTCTTGAGTAAAGCCTTTTGCCACTAACCTTACTTTGTATTTATCAATTAACCCATCAGGGTTGTATTTTCTTTTAAAAATATATTTGCAACCAATAGTTTTTGCTTTTAGGGCAAATCTATTAAAACCTATGTATTATTTTTATTAATTGAATTAATTTTAATTTTAATTGCTTCTTTCCAAAAATATGTATCAGATGATGCAATTGCTTCAAAATAAGTAGAAGGTTCATCTTCCACAATAAAGGTATAAAAATCAACTCTAAAGGAAGTCTCATTCCTCTTTTTCTCAAATCCTTAGATAAATTTTCAAAATTATTTTGTGCAAGCGCATGAGAAATATTTTTAGTTTTCATAGAAAAAATATGTTCAAAAAATTCAACATTTTTTGTTTATATTATGATATTACAATCAAGCACATCACTTTTCAAGACAAGAAATCTATAAACAATACTATGTTCAGTATATCCAATAAACATACAATCAGAAATCTTAGAACTTATTTTCCTTTTCTTGGGTTCAGGTAACATAACCTTTACAAGGCATCCTCATACTTTCAAATATTTTAAATTAGGTGCATGACCCTTCCATAATTCATATAAGGTTTTATCAAATTTTTTATAAGAAATCTTATTTTGTAAATGACAAGCAGATAATAAGGCTTCACTCTAAAGATTAACTAGTACAAAAGAGCTAATTAGCATGGTATTCATCATTTCTTTTAAGGTCCTATTTTTCTTTCTACTACTCCATTAGATTCAGGTGAATAAGATAGAGTAATTTCATAAATTATTCCTTCTTTTTCACAAAATTCATTAAATAAAGTATATTCACCTCCTTTATCTGATCTAACTCTTTTAATCTTTTTATTTAATTGATTTTTTTTACTTCAACCTTATATAAAAGAAATGTGTCAAATACCTCAACTTTATTTCTAAGTAAATAAACCCTAGTGTATCTAGAGAAATCATCAATAAATGTTGTATAATATTTTTTATCGCCCTTAGTCAGTATTTGCTTTGGATCTCCTAAATCAGTGTGAATTAAATTAAGTAATTCAAATTCTCTTTATATAGTATGACAAGGCTTCTTAGTTAATTTAGATTCTGCACAGGTTTCACATTTAGTCAAACATATATTGCTACTTTTAGAAATTAGACCAAGAGTTTATATTTTCTTAATATAAGAAATAATAATGTATCCTAATCTAGTATGCCACATATCAATAGAATTAACTAAGTAAGCGAAAGTATATGCATTTTCATTAATTGGTTTAGAAATGTTAAATACAAAGAGTCCCTGATTACAATATATTTTTTGTCATTACAATCTTATTATATTTAAATGACACTTTAATCCGAACCTTTTCTAATAGTACAACTAAAATCAAATTTGCTCTAAATTTAGGCACATGAAGCACTTCATTTAGAACCAAGGTCTTGCTAGATGTGAGCTTTAGAAAAATATTTCCTTTGCCATGGACCTTAGTTGTCCTAGAATCTTCAAGATACACATGTTTTTCTCCATCCCCTACTAGTGTGTAGGAGGTAAACGCATCTTTATCTGCATATATGTGCCTGGTAGTTCCAGAGTCTACCACCCATTCTTTCACATTGACCACAAGGAGAGTTTCAGAAATGACCACAGCAATAATATCATCTTCTTAAACCAAATTTGCATTTAGTTTAGAAGGATTATCACTTTTTGCTTTCTTTCTGCACTGAGTTGCATGATGACTTAGCTTACCACAAACAAAACAATTTCTCTTATTTTTTAAGGTGAGGTTAGTAACTTTAGGCTTGTAACCAGATTTTTGTTTGTCATATCTCATTTTATGAGATTTTTCTTGCACCAAGTTCGCCTTTGAAGTCATCACTTTTTCTTTAGTTGCTTTAAGCTCCTCTTTATTGGTGTACTCAATGATTATATCAATAATTAGGCCAGATAAAGATAGCTGCTTGTGCTTATGTTTGAGTTATTGCTTATAGTCTTTCCATGAGTCAGGCAATTTTTCAATGAAAATACCTGTAACAAATTTGTCAGGGAGGATGATATTCTCAACTCGTAGATCCTCCAATAATTTGTGGTACTCATTGAACTATACTTTTATATCCTTGTCATCAATCATCTCTCATCTATAGTAATTTCCATTTACAAATTTCTATTTTCCAATATTCTCAGTAATGTGTTTGGTAACTAATGACTCCCAAATCTTGCAAGCCTCTTTATACATGTAATAAACATAAAAAAGATCATTAGATAAGATGCTAATAATCGTATGTCTATATACCTTGTTTTCATATTTCCAAGCTTCCAATTGATCTGGATCAGCTGTTGGTGTAGGTCTCCAATTAGTGAGAGTAACAGCAACACCATGCATGACAAGAACATAAAGGATATGTTCCTGCCATCCTAAAAAATTTTGTCCTCCAAATATCTCAATTTTGGAGATATCTAGAAATGATTTGGCGTAGGGGATAGCAGAAACAACTGGAACAATAGGCTTGGGTGGACCACGGATAGTAACTTTAATGGTAGTTGCGGTAGTGGTAGCGTCAGAGGAGTTGTTATCGAGGGCAGTGATGTTAGCATGAGGCTCTATGAATAGTCCTTAAGATTGTTGCAGAAGTGTGATGAACACGAAAATGATTTGAGAAACAGTAGCTTGAGTCACGTAGATGCACACTGTCTTTAAGAACCATTTTGCTATAGCATATATTATATCCAAAAGTTCCTTAGAATTAAACAAGCTCTTCTGAAAAATTCAAGTGACAAAACAACAGGTAATCATGTGCAACCCAATAGCCAATAGCAGGAGAAAATGTGTAGTTAGAGGAATGTATCTGGATATAATTATTTTCATCATTAAAATAATAACATTTTAATATTAATGCTAAAGAGATAATGAAGCAGATAATGGGAGATAATCTGAGAACGTGGGACAAATTTAAAATTCCAAAATTAAAAATGCTCAAATAATGGAGGAGCCACATATTCAAAAAATAAAAGTTGAATTTGACAAGTTCAAAGGTAGCCATAATTAATTAATTTAGATTAAATAATTATTTTTAGATAAGTAAAAATAACATTTTGTAAAAAGTTGGCCCACACGGTTAACTAGCGCACATAGGGGAGGGAATCCAATATTTGCACTGTGTTTGGATAATTTGACCCAATCTTGTGCGCACGAGGCCACTTTTCTTCCTAGCCCTTTACAAGCTTATTGTAGCTTCTTCATATATAAACACTTACAACCTCCTATTCCAAGCAAGTTTGGACTTCCTTTTGAAATACCCACTTTTCACAACATTAAATTCATTTAATTAAACAAATTAAACTTTGAATTTGGCACAGTTAGTTCTTAAACCCGTAATGTATGGTTTATTATATGGAAGTAATATAATTTAATATACATTCCTATTCATATATGATTTTGTTAAAAATTGCAGGCATAAATTATAACTAAAATGCTCGCCCGCATACACAATATTGTAGAATTCTTTTTATAAGGTTTTGCATATATACATATTTATATGATAAGTAAGCATAGTATTATACTATCATTCAATTATGTGTATAAATACATTTTTTAATTTATGGTATTTGTGAGTTATTTCAGACTCATTTTATTACATATATACTAATATCTAGGGTTCCTCTATTTAATTTTTATACTTACAGTTAATTTTCCCGCTGGAGAAGTAGATCATTGGTACATATATATTCTCAAGAAGTTTTCCAAAGATAAATGGTGTTACTAATTAGGCCAGTAGGGTAAGGCCTGTTTAAAACACCCAATGTAAATAACAGCTGTAATGTAATATATTTATTAAAATATTTTTGGTTAAAAGCTAGTTACATTTAGTTAGATAGTTAGTTTTCTGTTCCAACTTAATTGCCTAGTTGTATTTCATATATATGTTCAGACACATATTGATTAATCAAGTTTTTGCCTTATTTTCATTCTTTGCCTCACATCTTCCCTCTCGCCTCTGTCTCTGCTCTTACCTTCATCAGTAAATACAAATAAATAAATAAGTAACTGCATGTAATATAGATTAAATATACACCCTTTTGTTTTGGCATGCATGGATTAATTATTGCTACCCGAATTAAAAAAAGATGAATTAATTGAGGTGCGAATAAATTATTCCGGACGCTGCGTGACCTATACAAAAGTTAAGATGAATAATTAAATTCTTAAGCAGGATTACTCGGGTATCACATTTCGTGGCATCTCACATTTTTGTGATATTGATCACGTTAGACAGTTTAAAGCTTAAATATATATATACAGTTGATATAGTACTCACTCAAAATCAATAACTGGATAATTAATAGTAGAATTTCAACAAGTATCTAACAAGACTTCAATATTACTGGTGGAGCCAATGGAACCCAATGCATAAACACATGAAAAAAGGAGAACATTACTTCATGATGTTACTCTGATCACAAGCAAGGTAATGAAATGGGAATTTGTGGGTTGAAGAAGAAGAAGAAGCACGCACAGGCGCCACTGGTTGTTGTTGTTGTGATGCTAGGAGCTTGTCCAAGAATGACCAGTCTCCACTCAGTCTCTGGTCACCTTGTTGTTGTTGCATGAGATTATTAATAAGTCCTCCGGGACAGTTTGGTGTAAGCCTAAGTAAGTTGTGAGAGCAGTGAAGGACGTCCATGGGGATCATAGATGATGATGATGAGGTTGGAAAGGGTGGTACGGCTGATTCTGGGCAGAATAACTGTGGTAGGTGCATTGAGGCATTAAAGCAGGTATCATTATAGTGGTCATATGATAGTAGTCCTTGATGAATGTTATGATGATGGTGTTGTTTTAACGGTTCAAGTACCTTCATGCAATTAGAAGCACTTGTTGATGTCATGGGGCTCAATAGCTGCTCATCTTCTTCCATGTCTGGTTGGAATCCTCTATTCGGGTTCTTCTTCTTGAATACCCTGCACACCACCCACCCATCTTCCTGCTTCACAAAAAAATGAACATTTTGTCACCATATATGTACGACATGGATATGGGGAGTACAAATAAAATGCTATTCCTAAATGGTTACCATGTACCAAGCACTCAAAATATGATACGAATATCTAACATTTGTATAAAATGCATTTTAGATTAGGGTTAGATTAAGATGTACACTTTCTTATATATTTATTATTAAATTTTTTAATAAAATTATATCAAGTATAAAAATTTCTTTAAAAAACTCAATTAATGTGATACTAAGTTATAAAAATTATATATTTATTTACAAAAATACACACTCATGTTTTAGTTACAAATCTTATAATAATAAAGGTATAAGGTATTGCATATAATTTTTTAAAAAATTATTATATATAATACTTCAAATTTTGTGTATCAATTTCTTGTATGTATTAATGTCTATGCTTTTTGTATTAATTCTTTTCTGCAGAGCCAATAAAAAACACACGAAAAAAATACTCTAACAACTCAAATATTATACTTATTATAATATCAAGTAATAGCTGTAACTACGCTAAATTTTATATATATATATATATATATATATATATAGCGATAGAATGGGCTAACATAGCGTTATAAACGCTCAAAATGCTAAAATTATTCAAATCCCTAATTGAACCTAATCTTAAATTAAAAAGAAGAAGAAATCTGTAAAAAGAAAAAAAAAATCAAATTGAAATACTTAGCATCGTTCGTATGTGCACAAAGTGTAAGTTAATGCAAGGCTCTCTCACAAAATGTAACGGCTTTATTCAACGTCAAATCTGTGGCTCAAAATATCAAGATGTCAAGAGAATGAAACAACAATTAAATCTGTGACTTTATTTCTACCTGAACCTCAGCATCATCTTGGTCTAGGCGGTACTCATGCATGATCCAGTCAGTCTTTTGGCCATGAGGAGCACGGCCAGTGTAGAACACTAGGGTTTTCCTCATCCCAATCCTCTTGGAATTGCTCAGGCATATGGCCTTGTCCCTCCCCGTTGCTTTCCAAAATCCGGCCGTTGTCGCCCGATTCGTTCTTGTTCCCGTCGGGTACTTCTTGTCCTTGTGGCTGAAGAAGTACCACTCGTTCTGAGGTCCTGACCCAATCCTACATTTTTCTGCACACACAAAACCAGCCCCAAGTTTTACCGAGCTACTTCTTAAACATAAACTCAACTCAAGCAGTAAAAGTGAACCTATGTTGCACGGGTACGCATATGGATATGGCAAAATATGTTTATATAAAATAATTATATATAATACATAATATTTTTTCAGTAGACTTAGTTTATCACGTTATTTTTGCACTCTACTCACAAATGAGTGAGAGTCAGAAATAAACTTATGAAATTTTAAACAAGCCTGTACATCTGACAATAATTATGCTATGATGATATATTGATCATGAGTTGTGAGAACTGAGAACCTCATTAAACATAAGTGGTAAAATATATGCTTGTAAAAGTCTTAACTTGTTTCCATCATAATAAAACCCTAGCTAGATCCAGCAAACTGAGAACCTCATTAAACTTAAGCAGTAAAATATATGCATGCAGAATGGTTATATATGCTGGGCACAACAAACACAAGGATATGCTTTCAGCTATACGCAAGCAAGCTTTACCATTACTATGATAACAGATCTCAGAAGAAGCCAAATAATGATTTAGAAGCGGGTGCATGATTTTAATTTTTTGATGAAGGTAGGTACATGTTATATAGATGCCTATATGTATGTATACACCTTTGAGGTCCCAAGGCTCAAGTTTGTTGAGATCAACTTCTCGGATGACATCAAGGTCAATGGCTTCAAAAGAAACTTTCTTCCTCAGATAATAGTACAGAAGCTCCTCATCTGTAGGGTGGAACCTGAACCCCGGAGGCACTGTTATTTGTCCACTTCCTTGCATCATTCTCCACCTCTTTGATCCTGATGATTATCACGTGAGAAAGAAGGTCGGTATCATATATAAATGTGGATGATAATTTCAGGCATGCAGATGGCTCAAAACAAGGTGGATCGATGAAACAGGAATATTATATATATATATATATATATAGTTTTATCCTCACCAGGACTGCTCTAAGTGGAATACCTTTCCTAGATATTCCAAAAGTGATAAAGTGGTCAGTGATCGATCCAACACGCTTTTCGGCAGAGAATGAAAACTGACGCCTTGGTTTAAAGGTGTCTCTTGTAATTTATAAGAGCATATAACAAAAACTTTTTAGACGATATGTTTACATCAGAAAACAACCCTTTAAAAACAGCGGCAAGAGAACACCGGTCCATATCTACCTCGTTTTTGTGTGTGTGTGTATTCATGCACAGCCTGAAAATGATATTTTCTTCTTTTTCCTACGTGGATGAAACGGATCCATGGAGAGGAAAAAGAAAGAGAAAAGAAAGGAATGATGAAGACTCATCATGATTTGATTTTTCATGTGACTTTAGCCCCCAGCCCCCCACCCCCCCCCCCCCCCCCAAAAAAAACTACATGAAATTACTTGACAAATTAAAAGGAAAACAAGCAAACCCCAGCCTCCTTTTTTTCCTCTTAAAACTCTCATTTAAACCAAATATATGTCTCGAGTCTAATTAAACTCAAGACTAAGAGCAAAATGATCAGTTAGATTCAGCCATTCAGGAAGCAAAGTCCGAGTCCTAACCACAAAAAAACTAAAAAGTGGTTCTCATCAAATTAGAAGACACAATAAAAGAAGAGAGGAAACAGAAGTGAAAGGTTTCCAGTTTCATGAGAAATGGTAGAACTGAAAATACAAACCTTTTGTGATTGTGATAAGAAAAAATTGAATCCGTCAAGGACAAAGGAAATCAGACAAAGAGGTACAGAGGAAAAGCAGACAGCGAAGCGAAGCTTAGGTTTCCGTTACGCAGTTCCTTCGCTTCAAGGGCACGGAGGTGGTTATTAAGAGAGAGAGAGAGAAAGATATATGTTTGGATCAGTGCAAGCCTAGCTTCACTAACAAGGACTGACAACCAAGAATGGGCACAGAAATATATAAATATTGTATTATATTGCACAAACCAAAGGAGCAAGAATGTGAATAATCAAGGGCTCTTAGCTTACTAGGGCGTTTTATATACACACACACACACACACACACACACACACACACATATATATATATATATAGGTTTTATAGTATAAGTATGGGGTGCTTTTGGAATTGATCTGAATCATTTTTATCTGGATCCTTAAAAGGCACACCTTCTTACATCAATATGACATGAATGCATGTAAGATTTTATTTCTAAATTATTTTTTAAAAAAATGAAATACAGATTGATAAAAAAATATTACTTTCTTTATCTATTAGAAAAATGATCACCTATAAATAAATAATCAATTATATTATATAAATTTTTCAATAAAAATTATTTTTAATATATTTAGTTATAATTAACTTAATATATCTTTGCTTGATAAATGGAGTTTACCCCAGATATACGCAAATATATATGGAGCAACAGGGCTATTATGCCTATAGCTAGGCTGCCTCTTGACCTCTTGTGCCATACTTTTTCAAGTGGGTAATGTTTTTGTATATTTGTATCATTGAATGTATGTATGTATTATGCAATTAATAAGTAAATGTTGGTTGAATGGGAGACCTTACTCCCCTAAGAATCGCCTTATAACAATGAAGAAGATCTGCCTAACTCTCAATTAGTAATCCATACACATTTACGTATACTAACTCTCTTTTTGGTTTTTTTCCCATTTTATTGTAATCCAAAAAGTGTGGGTTTTGTTTTTCCTTCATTAAAATATAAAAAATCTATCAGCTGTCTTCAAATTACTCCCTTACTCACAGATCTCTGGTCAAGTCAAAGAAGAATGATAAAGGCATTTTCAGCTCATCCCAAAATTCTCAATCTACCTCATTATTATTATTATTATTATTATTATTATTATTATTATTATTATTATTATTATTATTATTATTATTTAGTCTATAATTATACCCTGAGGTTGAGTCTGTACACAAGTGAGCGTGTACTTTGCAGATATATGTGTGTGTGTGTGTGTGTTAATTTGCATAGTAATTCTTTTTGACCCGTTATTAGCCTGCTAAAAGTTAGCTATATCAATATATTTTATTTCACACTGACGGTTTGCAAATCTGCAGTCAACTAATCCAGCGGCTAGCCTTGAATCATGTTCATAAAATTGGAGAATTTGCATCAAATTCAGTGTAAGTCAAACTTAGGGGTTCTATCATATAATCATTATTCACTAAGAACATGTAAACTATTAATTAATTAATTGCGAGTTTAAATCTTTTGGGTTATTGGTCATGATTCCGGATCCTAGGTAGTATTAAAAATCTGGGAAAATCAATTAAGCTATAGAAGCCCAAGAAAATGACCATATAGCCCCACAAGTTTGGGGAATGTATCTAGATTGTAATTTTGTCCTGATTATTGTACTTTTTGAGTTTGAACTCTGATAATATTCGCTTGTTTATATATGTTGGAATTTGTATAGATTTTTTCATATATGTTCCATAAAAAAGGAAGGCAACCTTTGTTTGTTTCTTTAGAGTTTAGACCATGCTTGTTTGCTAGTACGTGATACACGGATAATACAGCATATCCTTGACCACCCTTTCTGTGGCCTTGTCTTGAATTTTTCTGATCAAAATGTTACCTTTGTCATACATATATATGCTGACAGAATCTTGAGTATCAATTACATCGGTTGTTATAACTTATATATCCGAAATGATGCAGAAATATGGTGAAAGCCAACAAATTAATTTGTCGGAATCTTATATTAATTACCTGTAATTTATTGTACACAACATGGTTAGTTATAATACTTGCCAGTTACGTGAACTACTAAATATTGTGTTGTAACTTTTGTCCAAGTTAATTCTTAGGTAAAGGTAAAGGGGAGATTCAATTTTAAGTTTATTTAGTCATGATAAAAAAAAAAAATCTAAGAATCCAATGCTTAAGGAATGATAAGTGATTAAGCAGTTAAAAAGTATTAATTTAATACAACATTTACTCTTAAACTCTTTTGAATCCTATTGTTTTGACCATATTTTACTCTTGATCACACTCCTTTCAGTAACGCCAAAAACCGAAAATCAAATACAGCACAATGCCTCCAAAATTCAGGTCAAGTGGATAAGTGCCCATAATATTTATTCCTTAATACTCTGCATATATATATATATGCGTGTGTGTGTGTGTGTGTGTGTGTGTGTGTGTGTGTGTGTGTGTGTGTGTGTGTGGGGATAGAAATGAGAATGCAAAAGCACTTAAAGTCCGTGGCTTACGCATGTGCCGATCCAACAAATTATACACAATTCAAGGCCTCGGTTACATAAAAATCCCGATTAACAAAGTATTGCAAAACCAAAGGGATGGATCGATGTGGATGGCTTTTATTTGTTTCCCTCATTCACTCACTCTCAAAACAAAGGGATTCTCACGCAACCTCACTCTTCGAATGTGTAATATATATCATCACTGTGTGTTAATTAGCACTTAGCTGGTCAAACACGCTGATGTTGTAATGAATGGAAAATCCTAATCATGGGCTACCTATAATTATAACTCTGAGTGACTTCGTCTCTTAATCAACCCATTCACTACGTATCCAATATGCTAAACCAATGTTAATTATAACCATTTTTTCAGTTAATTTTACACACACACACACATGCATGTTGCTTGTGGTGGTGCCGTTCCCTTGACGAACACTGCATGACATTAATGTTTGAGGCTTAATTATTGATATGAGAATCCAATGCCTACTCTGCTATATCTGGAGTTCAGGGGTGCACATGTTCTAAACTCCAAGAACAATATAATTAACTCACTCTGAAATGAACACAAGGCTAACTAGCTTCATTTATTAAAAAAAAAAAAAACAATCAAATTCGATCCAAATTTGTCAAGAATTTGGTTTAACTAAGTTGAGTGGGGGAAAGCCAGGTTGAACCGAGAAAAATTACTTCAAAAGTAAAAACTTTGCATGCATAAATTTACGTATTTAATTTTCTTTAATCATGATTTAAAAACCTAATTTCACTATTTTATATTTTTAATTCACTTTTATTTTATTTAGTTTGATCACTGGTTAAATTAATTAAATTAATTGACTCGTAACGTAACAATTTTTTAAAATTATTAAATGAGCTGATTTTTAGAACATTGAGTTTGATGTTGGGGTACTAAAGGAGATTAGCATCTTTCTAATCCTCATTAAGGGCTGATGTGAAAATGACATAATGGGAAACAGTAATGGAGCTCTCCACTCATCTTGAGATTTTTTTTTAGATAACCAGTATTATTATATCGTTTATAAATTACACTCACAAGTAAGTGAGAATCAATAATAAAATATATAATGTCAATATAGTAGAACTCTTTAAATTTTGTATGACAAATTTATCTGTAAGTATGATCCATGATTAACGTGGTAAACACTATATCAAAGAGCAGCTTGCCTTTTTGGTTATAATAAGATAAACCCATTTGCAGATAATTTAATTTCAAGAAACCCACTTGGATACAAGTTTATTTCTCTACCTCAATAGTGGTTAGCTATGGCCCAAAAAAATGCCAAGGAAGTAATATAATAATACAGTGCATTTCTCAACTCGATATATATGGTCACACAAGTTTGAACAGCCTGAACTTGGGTACCTCATGAACCTGTTTTTGCGCAATCATATACTAAATAACTCCCTAAATCTCAAAAAAGTATAGAGCGCCGCTTCTTGACTTCACTTTTGGAGACACATTGAATTTGAAAGCCGTTTCCAGCCGTTTCATTTACATTCAATTTTCTAAGGCATATTCCCCTGATTTTCTCGCACACCAGAAATCAATCTGCACATGTAAAATTAACAAGAATGCCAAAGGATTCAGTGTAGAGGGGAGCATACAATCGATTATGAGATATACAGTCACAAGTTCGAATTGTAGTCCAACCACTTTTGGCGAAGCAGCAAGAGATTTCTGTAAGAAAAGTGCAAATTAGCTTGGACACCACTTGATTCCAATACAGAGGGGAAAAAAAGAATTATCTGACGTCAATCCTTCTTCTACATAATCTTTGAAAGAAGCAGAGTCAAAAAACTAGCTCATTAAATTGGAAAGTCTAAAGTCATATAAATCTCATATTTTCAATATGAGACTTAAATCTCATACTTTACAACTAAATCATAACAGAAAATTTACGATGGTTAGTTTTCCATGCCTTTGCATGTTTTCTGAAAATCAAATCAGAACTGTTTCCTGTTGTGAGTCATAGTCGTGTCATGCCTTTGAATATAGAAGTTGTTTACAGAATCTTGGAAGAGTGAATTTACACTTTATTCTTTAAACTAGTGCTTTGACATGTATGAAGTGTATGTTAACCTACTTTTCTGTTTCATTTTATTTTCATTTTAAACAAAGAGAAAACTAAACAAACGCCTAAAGTTTCAAATAATTACTCAGAATCCACCAGTTAAAATTTACTAACTTTTTAGATTAAGACACCAATAAAAACCTCTCAGAATCTTACATATTGAAGATACAAATGGGCTATATGAATCACACTTGGTTTTCATCTACCCTGCTAAATCAGGAATTCAGGATCCTTCACGAAAATCAGAAGATGAACTACTATTTCATAAACAAGGCATGTGGCAATTTTACAACCAAATCAAACTTGGAAATTAAGCTTTCAATGTAGTATTACACATCTCACCCAACAGAACATATTTTCAATTCAGCTATGAGCTGTTAAGTTCAAACTTAGAAAACAGGCTCACAGGATCTCCAGTGCTTCACATTTGTGCTCAGAGAAGATGGAAGGCTGGCAGACCATGATTGCAAATCAGGCAAGGGTCCTGTAAGTGCCATAAAATTTTCACCATTTTCCTTCGGTAATCTCTTCCAACTCAACTGAGCAAGTCAAACACAAAGTATAAGCATCCCTAAAGAAAAAATGAAGGAATTACAGAGAACATAGTGAGTCAACTCAAGATTTTAAGCTGTTAAATGAAAGCACAAGGTTAGTTTAATCAATAAATATCTCTGACATGTCTTGTCATACAAAAGTTCATTGGGCTTGAAGTGTGGGCAAAACACAAGTCTATCATATCTTGCGCTGAAATTTAATTTTTATTAAAGAAATTGGGATCAAATCTTGAAGGAAGAAGAACTTAGAAGACTTAATCCCTAGAGAGGGTTGATAGGTGTGCTGCCCTCCATGTCTACTATTTGTTCTTCTTGTAATTTTATAGTTGTTCTTTGTTGAGTTTGGGATGTAAATTTTCTAGTACCTAGAAAAGTGCTTTAAGGGTTTGTTGCCTTTGTTTCTAGTTCTTGCACTTGGTTTCAGAAAGTGAGCCTAGATTAATTTGCTCTAAGTTCTGCCCTACATCTTCTTTTTGTAAGGTCTTAGTGCTGTCTCTTCTAGAATGAAGTATCACTTTTGACCCCCAAAAAAAAAAAATTAAAGAAATTGGGAAGGATGGGGAATGCAAGATTTGAACTTCTGACTTCTTGGTCATAAAGGATGTGATACCATATCAAAGATCACTTTAACTCAAAGTATTAAGTTGTTAAGTGAAGGTCCAAGATTGGTTTATTTCCGACAGCACCCCTAAATACTAAATTCATTTGAATACATTTGTATATAATTTAATTCCAAAAAGACAAAAAATTGGCTTTTTATGCATTTCATAAGTATGTCACTTTAGATTCCCTAATCAAGGAACCATATTTCAATTTCAAATCTTGCATGACCAATTTACACCAGCAGTGCAAGTCTTTAACTGCAAAATATTTGTGTCTTGTTGATCGTGTAAGTGTAACATAATACCATAGAATATTCATTAAAAAAATAAGGAATCCTTGACATCCTATCATCATCAATATGGCAGTACTATACCCTCGCTCAGGCATGATAATCAGTTTGAGGACTTATACTCTAGTTTAAGTCTGAATTAGTTAATAGTCTACTGGCAATCGTAGTTACCCGGTCCAAATCATTTATGCTGATGAGTGTGCACCAAACCCTGAAACCTGTCTATATTGTTTCACAACACAATAGCTAACTGATGCAAGATGAAAGAGAAAAATTATTGTTTATTTTATTATTTTATGGTTTAATTATTATTTGAGATTTACGATTTTGTAATTAGTTAATTGGGATAATTTTAGAATTATTCCAGAATTATCAATAAAGGCATTTGAGTCTAGGAAGTTGTTATCCCATCGTGGTATTTTAGTAGGATTAGGATTTTTATTTCAGTTGCTTATAAACAGGGCTTTATTCAAATAAATTAGTCCCCCCCTTCATTATAGATTGAATTGATAGCGAATATTTTGAGAAAATTGTGCTTTCTCTTTTATTTTCCTTCCTATACTATGTCACTAAACTATTCTCAGGCACATTTTGCACTAAAATAAACCTTATCATATATCTAGTTTCAACTTATTATAAGATCTTGCATGAAACGGTACAGAAGTCAAGACAAACAACGGAACCATACTTGTCCAGGAAATGCTTTGGATAATGCTTTCAATGCTGGATTTTGTAACCATATCCTATCACTTGATAAAGTTTCTGAATCAGAACTTGCATCCGATGCATCTGCTCCCCCATCAATGCCACCACAATTCACCATGAATCGACCTCCAGGCATCAATCTATCATGTAATTCTAACCAAGTACTATCCTGGCAAAGCCCATTAGTAAGAAATGTGAAACATAATGCTAGTATGCTGCCAAAAGGTAAAAGACTACTATGTAATTTTGTTTTTCAATGCCTTCCCTTGAGAAAACTAAGAAAAAGAGCTTAATCAAACAAGAAAATAAAGACACAATTTGCCCAATGTACTTCAGAAAATCTCAATCTTAATAGGTTCTACAAGCATTTAAGGCTTAGCATCTGCTTTGAGATTCCATGATTGGCAGTTGAAAAAACTTTTCATCTCATATTTATATATGTTGAAAGAGAAAAATGTTAAAACAAAACTAGAGACAGTAAGAATTCCTTTTTCTGATGGATAAAATTCTTGTTTTTGATCAGATGCTTCTGGTAGATAAAATTCTCGTTCTTGATCAGCCTAAGCATCTGATGCTGCTGGTTAGCCACGAAGAACTTCATAATCACTTAAGACATGCAAATAAGTATGCTGAAAATAACCACATACCTCATGCAGCTGAGGCAAAACTTTTCCATCGGAGAACAAGTCAACAACAATGCCTGAGAAATGTTCAAACATATGTTGGTGCTTGGTCAACAGTAACAGATTTACTTCCTATTAGAATTGAACAAAAAGTGGAGAAAAGCAGTCTCAAGAATGTATGGCATGAAAAAAAGATAGCATCCACATCATTAGTCCAAATGTGCTTCACTACATCTACATTGTGAATTCTATTGCACTTCACTGTTTGCTATTTTCTTTTAGATTCCAAGGTACAAGTAGACAGGTGGAACGGAGTTCCAAACAGGTATAGAGATTGTTTACTCCGAAGTATAAAATGGATAATAGATTACGCAACTATGCAAAGGTAGTAGCAAAAGTTTAATTTGATCAGACAGAAATATTTAAAACCCAATGAACTAGATAAACTAGGTAAAATGACATGAATGACTCACCGGCATATCTTCTGTGCATATTCTCTGATGGAATGAAAACATCACCAATATGAACATTCAGTATGCCACCATCTTCTGTTGTTTTCTCCAGCTCAGATAGACCAAAATAATCTCTCGCTTTATCAATCAACTAAATCATTTGGTTTTTCAAGGAAAATAAAGGCCTGGTTAGGATGCATGCATCAGGGATCAATGAAATTTACTTTAAATCATGCAATCATATTGCTTTAAACAGAAAGGAAAATTAGCGTATCATCAACTGAGACCTAGAAGGTATAGACAAGATATTACCATCATCAAGTTCTGCAGAGGAAAACTTATCAACTAGAGTTCCTTTTAAGTGCTCTATAGAAGTAAAAGTAGTGGAATTGACGAACAGGTCATTAAGACTAACCTAGAGATTTTGTGTATTAAGTAAATTTCCCAAGTTACTTGGGGAAAAAGTATTCTATATCAAATTTCAAATAGAAGATGCTTACTTTCAAACTTCATATCAGTACATTACAATTAGCTTTAGTTCATAAAGGTATAAAACTAACAATTAGATTTAGCTGCTTTATGATGATGGCATGCTATATTGCTAGACGACAGATTGCTGTATCTTGTTATCCAAGCGGTTCTTCTAAAACAAGCTCATCACAGAGAAAGAAAATACACAAAGAGGACATTGTTATTTGGCAAGGCAAAATGATTGCTCTTATGTTGAGTAGCCCCTACCGCAATGAAATCAATACCCCAAACCATTCAATTATGTAACAGAGTGAATCTCCTGATTGCCTTAAAGAGGAGAACTGACCCCACAAATAAACAAAGGGGTAAGTCATGAACACTGCATGCAAATATCTCAAAGAAAGTACAGTGCAGAAAAGTAAAATCCATTACAATTTGATCAATCTCCCACCCTTCAAGCTGCAGCGAAGGCCACAAATCAAGCATCAGATGAGCAGCAGTTCCACCACCCTGAAAGATTTGGAAGCAATATGATATTACTTAAAAGGACACCTATTTTTTGTAAATATCATTGACTATAAATTTTGTGAAATATCTATGTCATTATAAAAACAAATGAATTACCAAACCTAAGATAGCGATGGGACCCTTTGGAACTATAGCCGGCAAGCTAGCAAATTCGTCCTGTTTAATGCAAACATACACATTATTACAAAAATGGGCAACAAGAAAAACATATATCATTCGAAACAAATTCATTTACAGTATATAAGTTACAGATTTCAGCAATGATGCGACTTACTTATAGATATATCTATCCTAAAGGATCTCACTTTGAAATTCCTTACTGTATTTCAAAATAGTTGCAGCAATTTATAGACGAAGTAGGCCACAAAATTTCAGCTAATTAACCTCAATATAAAAAGAAAATAGTCATTCAACATAAATGAAAAATAAAGGCTCATAAATAGTAATCAAATAAGGAAACAAAGCATTTGATTTCAGCCCATTGACAGCAAATATCCCATATGATTCTTCCCAAGAATCATGGGATTCCAACCCTCCCCCTCAAACTGGTCGCAGCTTAGAACTAGCATGGCCAATCTTTTTTATTCTTGGCATTTTTATTTTGATTTCTGACTCTGTCTTCTTTTCCCCATTTTGTAATAAGAGTCTTGATTTCTGGTATCTTCTACTCATTCTTTTTGGGAGATTTGGTATCCTCTCCTCATTCTTTTTGTGAGGTAAAATCTTGGTTTTTATTAACCATCAACGTATGGTATTTTACACTAACCACTAATATATGATTTTTATATAGTAATCACCAACATATTTTGTCATTTAGACTTATATTATGAAGGATTTGAAATTCCTTGTTATATTTCAAAATAGTAGTAAAAATTTATAGAGGAAGTAAGCCACAAAATTTCAGCTAATCAACCTCACCATAAAAGGAAATAATCATTCAAGATAAATGAAAAATAAAGGCTCATAAATAGTAATTAAATAAGGAAACAAAGACATTTGATTTCAGCCCATTAATAGCAAATATCCCATATGATTCTTCCCAAGAATCATGGGATTCCAACATATCCCAATGCTCAAAGAACGTAAAAGTAAACAGAAAAAATAAAAAAAGAAAAAGAAGGTGGAAACAAATATGACATGAGTTAAACTCATAAAAATTCCTAGCATAACATCGTAGAGGGAGGGGCTGGCAAAGGTAAGCTGGTCATTTCACTACTTTACTAACTCTTTAAAGAGGCTGCTATATAGTAATAGTAATAAAAAATCTGACGTGCCATATTTTCATCATAATATTTGAATTCTAGAAACTTGGAGAAAATAAAAATGATTCTGTTGCTTTCAGACCAATTTAGAACTTAAAAATTGCTTGCTTGGAGTGGCCCTTGATACCAAGTGGAAATTTCTTCTCAGGTCTTATGTGATTATACATTGGCTATCAACTAGAAAGCATGTCATTATTCCTGAAACATCATATAACAAGAGATAGGATAAACTTACAGGTTATTGAATCAAGAAGAAGTAGATAGTGATTTCACAAGCACAGAACAATTAGCCTTGCAATGGACACTTTAGGACTTAAAGGTCCAAATTTTGGATGGGTTCTAACCTTGTAATTTAAAGTCAGCAAACTTTGATAAATGTACATTTAACAATATAGCGCTCCTATTGTCAATTTCAGGATGAAGGAAAGTAGAAGAAAGGATAATCTAAATGCTTCATAATGACATGGAGAAACATTTATAGGGACCATGGCAACATGTTTGCCACGAGAATCCTCCGAAAATAGTAGCCTAAAAAGGGAAAAAAATAAACTAAAATAAGCAGCAGAAATCAGGGGACGTTAATGAGAAATAAAGTGTTGACTCCATCCCATGAAATCCGGGATAGACATGCAACAGGAAAGGTAACAATCAAAGAAGATTCCTAACGGCTAGTTGGGAATCCATGCCATAATTATCAACACAGGATAACTTTGATAAATGTACCCCAGTACAAGATAACTTCAATAAATCTTTTTTCTTTCAGAACATGCATAATTGCACATCCATCCTTTTGGTTTCTGGCCAACAATGCATAAAGTCTGTGTTTTACATCAATGAACTGCTATACATAATTAAATACTAAATACTAAAACAAAGAAGGAAAACTAACGTACCCAGTAGGATTCTGTCCATTTTTGCTCCTTATAAAGAATGCTATGAACATTATCTGCAACAAAAGAAGAGAAATTTATATAGATTATTCACCCTTAACATATTAAGTACAATTCAAATTGGAATAAAATTGGTGTTGCTGCGGCAAGATGGCAAGAAAAAAAGAGAGGGGTCTTTTTCATTTTCATAGTTTGTTCACATGTTTTATAAGGTATAAATGCAACAAATCCAGGAACCCCATTTGGATTGCTCTCAAATGGACAGCATCAACACAATTTGAACAACAAAGAAGACTTAGAGAAACACAGAGAAAGAAGAAGATGGAGAAATACGAGAGGAATCAAGCAGTAGCATTCTAGACTTCGGGGTGTCGACAATCAATATGTCATTGTAATCGCTTTTCACAGCCGTCAGCACTTGAAAGCTTTCTTCTTCCTCGTTTTCTCCGTCTTGGGCAGAAACCGAAGTGGAAGAGAACTCTGCATTGGCCTTAGCTTGCTGAGTAAAGAACAAAGTGCAGGGATTTCCACTGTGAAGGCTAATGGAGTGACGAAATTGATTTGCAGAAATGGGAAAAGCGAAAGAGAAGCTACTATGGGTAATGCGGGGAAGCGCCAACTTGGGTAACGGCAAAGCGTATCCTCTCATTGTTGAATTGAGAGCAAGTGAAGATAGTAAGTTCGTTACCGTTCATTTGAGCATGTATATCCACGACATATTATTTAATTTTTTGTCCAAATATCACATTTGTCAAAAAAAAAAATCAAACTACATTTTTTTTTTAATTTTTTTCTACTTTTTGACTCAATTAACACTATTTTATATTAACCTTTTTTTTGCCACTATTTCATTTTTAACTTGAAGCTACTCAAACCCTATCTGAGCACAAAACATATAATCACGAGGTTCACAAATTATACCGTCTAACATTAAGACATTAAGAATTTAAAAATAAAATAACTTTTGTGTCAGTTGAGTGAACAAATGGTACCGGTAGATAAATTAGACCCCAAAAAGAATATGAAATTAAATTATTGAGTTATAATTTCTTACATTTTGGGAACCTTCTATTATTTATATATTAAACAAGTTATATTTGATCTAAGTGCTTACACATGATACTCTAATTTTTTTTTTTTAAAAAAAAACAACTCAATAATCATTTAAGATCTAACTAAATTACCCATAAAACATAGAAATTGAATCCTTTACGTATCATGCATATAGAATCCTGGCTTTCAAAATATTTCTTTTGTTATTTAATTTTTTAAGATATAAAATAAAAAATAAAAATAGTCTTTCAGTTAATAATTAAAAATTGATAAATAAAATTTAAAATTAATACTCAAAAAAGTAGAAGCACTCCATACATCCTTTGCATATCCAAAGGATGCCTAGATAATCCTGCTGCTAAAACATGACATCAAAATATATTAATACTAACAAAGTTTAGAAATTTAAACATCATCTTATGATCCGTTTGGTATGTGAAATTATTAGGATAGAAATAAAAATTAAAAAATAATTTTAAAGGTAAAAAATGATTATAGTGTTCTTATTTTAAAAAAGTAATAAAATAAAATAAATTTATTGAATAATAATTACAAGATATAATAAATATTATTTAGAATTTTCTAATTCCATCGTCTAACCAAAGGCTCCTTAGAAATGTAACAAAATGTTAAAAAATAAATAAATCATAATGTATAGAAAATCCAATGCTATTTGGTCTAGATACAGTTTCATGAAAAAATTATAATTAAAAAATTTTAAATTAAAGATATTTATATTAAAAAATTTTAAAGTTTAAAATTATTTTAAAAGATCTTAAAATCAAATTTTAAACTACATAAAAAAAATTTTAAATTTAGAATTTTAAATTATATAATATTTTAAAATTTAAGATTTTTTAATATAAATATTTTTAATTTAAAATTTTAAAATATACTTTTTTTTAATTTCATTGGAAACGAGGAAGGAGTGATTGGAGAGACGTGGTCCCCATAACCTCATGGCTGATAGATCTCAACAAACTAATTAACAAAGACATTTGAGTAAACTATTCAAAATTTTTTTTGAATTTTTTTAAAATAAAAATTTATCATATATTTTATCTTAATTTTATATTTTTTAATTAAAATATCTTTTATTTAAATTTTTTCAGTCAAAAAAGATATGTATTTTGATATTTTGGTTAAAAAAGTTAAAATTGAACTAAAGTATAAAAAAAAAAATTTGTTTTAAATGAGCTTTATATATATATATATTAAAAATAAATGAGAAATATGTGTAATTTTAACAAAATTTATAAGAAGCCTATATAATTTATTCAAAGATATTTTTATAATTTAACAAATGTAATAATTCTTGATCTCACATACGCATTGCTTGATGTAAGAAAAATAATCCGAGCTATATGTGTTGACAGCCCTGAGGTCACTGGGTAATATCTTTGTTATATTATCCGTAGAGAAATCTCCTATTTAACTTTGCTACGCTGAAGAAGAATATAAACCACAGAAAAGATCTTTTATTTAACTTTAAAGATTTTAGATAATATAGTAGAACACCAATGTTATACCGATAATAGAAGATTATATTAAATAATGTAATGTTATTTAATACCTTCCTAAACAAGCTTATATTGATACAGTCCTATCTTGTAATCTGCATTTGATCAGATACTCAATGATTAGATATAATTCACAAACTAAAATGCTTGATATCTCTAAAATTCTACATACCCAAAGGCTACCTTGAATATTTAACAACGAAATATAACATTCAATTTGCATGCCAGTAATTAAAATCGGCTATAATTTCATTAGCATTTTAATCATCAGAAACCAATGAATCAAATAATTGTAAATGGTTGAGCTACAGAAGTGTAGCATTTTAACTAAAAAGCCTTTGCATCTTAGTTACAGGAAGCATGCTAATATAAGACCATACATTGAACACAAATAAGAGCAAGCATTAAGAGTTTCATCTATCCATTGACGAAAGACCAAAAACACTTAAATAATTGGGATTTACCTAGAACTGTAAGCACTCTCTAGTTGACAAAAAGGCCAAGCAGATAAGCCAGCAGTATTCCAATTATAACTGAGAGCTGGGCGAAAAGAAGCACAAACGTTAACAGTGGCATTTCAAAAGGAAGAATGGTTCAGATTTAGAAGCAACAATAAGCATGCAATTATGGGATACATTTTAACTCCTCAATTTTTGCGTAAGTTAAACCAATTTTGTTATTAGATTAGCAACAAGTCTTTAAAATCTATAATCCACCATTATATTATATATTTAAACAAATTTGTACAACTCACAAGTTTTTTTTAAAAATAATTATTTATTCATTGCATCATTAAGGGTTATCAAAAATTCAACAGTATCTTCTTTAAAAATTAGACATCCCAACCTGTAAAATAAATGAAACCAGCACTGGTACTAACAATAATAAATTACATACAACCAAAATACTTACCTAAAAAAGTATGAACAATGTTTACACATTTTAAATAACCATACAACATATACCAATTCCAAAATACTCTTTCCACACTTAAATGCCACCATATCATGGAATCTGATACAATCTCACAAAATTGAGCATATACTCTAAAGGTTTGGTAGTATACGAGGTCCCAAATCACTTCACTCCTTTACCTACTAATCTATAAAATAATAAAAAAAAGGAATAAACCTACCATTAACTTAATAAATATATAAATAATATCGTGCATAGATGAGAAACAAGTGCACATCGGAGTTTTTAGAAATCAAATGAACTTATTGAATAATTTAAACAATAAAAATGTATAGTTGAAATGAAAAATAATTATTTAATGAATAAAAAAAATTTTAGATAAAAACTATACTTCCTAAGTATAAAAAAAAATATTATGGAAATAGACATCACAAAGATGAACCAAATTATCAAACCACAACATCATATATCTTGTCATTTTTTTGGATCCATCTCATCTTATCACTTTCATAGTATACATCTAATATCTCAAATCACAGCACTGGATACATCACATAATAGTGCCAACACAATTCACAACTTATTCTACATGCACCTAGGCTGTCACTTTCGCTAACAGCTATTGGGTCTTAACTAGATTCCCATCTATTATTTAAAAAAAAAGGTGAAAAATAAAATCTCCTATAATGGCATTTAGCTAGCTAAAATAAACAAGGAATCAAAAAAATAATTAATGAATTAAATACAGGGTCAATGTAACATATGAAACCACAAAATAACATAAACACTTCTCTCACACATATATATATATACACCATTACTTTCTTTTCATTCAATTTCTTCTTTTACATTCTACAAGTATATATCTTGCCACATTTCAATTACCTATTTACTTTAATAAATTTATTAAATCATCATATGAATATGTATACACACTTATTTTGAAGTTTTGAAAAACACCAATTTGTTTCCCCAGGGAGAAGAGTGCATAATTTGCCCAAAGAAAAAGAAATTTTCGCTACAAAAATATAACATGGAATAAAATAGATATGCCACTCCATTATTTATATACTCACCAATTGGAACCAATAGTATAGGTATCTATTTCATATTGTTTAATACTGAGTCCCAATAAAAAGAGTTTCCCAAATATCACCTAAATTTTTTAACCAATATGAATTAATTATGTTGACAACTCCATTAACATCCACAATTATTTATATAATCTAATATACCCCCTAAAATATAAATCCTTAAATTTTTACATACTTTTCTATCCTAAATACTAATCTTAAATTTAGGGTTTTTCAATATAAGCTTCCATAACTTAAATTTAATTTAAAACTTACTTCTTGGAACTTCAAAGATAAAATTAGAATTGTTAATTCACACTTTAAGGTTGCAATTAAAAAAAACTCCCAATTTTGAGCTCACCCATGACACTATGAATAAGGAGAAAGCTGTATAAGAAATCATGCTTTAATAATAATGGAAGACGAGGGGAAATTGAAGAGGAGAAAGCAAAGAAGCAAGGTGAAGAGTCATTTTTACAAAACTTCCAAAAATCACCACCAAATAGAGAAAGGAATGGATAAGATGAAGGTATGTAAATAATAATGGCATACTAACCCTCAGCCATGAAATCTCACTGAAAAAAGATGGAGAAGCATATCACAAATATGAGGAAAAGATAGGAAATTGCAATTGAGAAATTAATGTGATAAAGTGTTGAACAAAACACAAAGCTTCATGGGAATATGGAAAAAGAAAAAACAAAACAAAACTTCACATGTCTAGTGGGTGAGACGCAACATCAAGAAAAAAGATGAAGGAATTGAAGAGAGAGAGTTAGTGGAGGATTACTTTATTCTTTAACTCAAATTGTAATATTGTCCCAAGTTCAAATTGCTCTTTTGACCTAGGAGGTTTTTATGCACTTCAATAAGGTTCTTAAGATATTTTTAAAAAATCCCTAAGAAAATGTATAAACTCCAAAATGAATTAAAAAATTATTTATTTTACTTTATTGTATTTTTTATTATTGTTATTATTTTTTTAAGGCATTAAAATCCTCCCCCTTAAGAAATTCAGTCTTCTGAATTTCAAGCAAGCTCCTTACCAAAATATTTAAAGAGATGTGAATACTTCTCACGTATGACTTCCTCAGGTTCCCATGTCGCTTCCTCCTCTTAATCTCTTGACTTGTTTGTCAACTATAGCCGTGGGTTGCTCTTCATAAAAGAGTTGTTCATCCAACTATATTATTTGTGGCTGAAGCATGCGAGAAGGATTAAGTAAATACTTCCAAAGCATTGATACATGAAATATAATGTGCACATTTGCAAGGTTCGATGGAAGAGCTAAACGATAAGTTACGTTTCTTACCTTTTCAAGAATCTCAAATGGCCCAAGGTACCTAGGGCTTAACTTTCCCTTCTTACTAAACCTTAAAACACCTTTCATTGGAGATACACGTAGGAACACAAAGTTCTCCAACTGCAAATTCTAAATCACATCTCCTGTGATCAGCATAAGACTTTTGTCTACTTTGATCAGTCAATAGCCTTTCATAGATCAGCTTTAGCTTAGCCACGGACTCCTGAACTAGGTCCAAGCCTAATAGTTTTGATTCACTCGCTTCAAACCACCCAATAAGTGACCTACAACACCTACCATACAACGCTTCAAAAGAAGCCATCTAAATGCTTGATTAATAACTGTTGTTGTAAGCAAATTCTATCAAAGGTAAGTATTTATCTTAACTCCCACCAAGGTTTAAGACACATGCGTGTAGCATATCTTCTAGTATCTAAATTGTACGTTCAGATTACCTATCCATTTAAAGATGAAAGGCAATGCTAAGATCAAATTTAGTTCCAAGTACTTCTTGAAAAGGCCTCCAAAACTTAGCTATAAATTATGATTCATGATCTGAGATAATGGATACTAGTACACCATGAATAGAGACAATCTCATCTAAGTAAAGCTTAGCATATTGAGCCACACTGTAAGCAGTCTTCATAAGCAAGAAGTGAGCGGACTTGGTCAAATGGTCTACTATTACCTATACTGAATCATAACCCTTAATAGTTTTAGGCAATCCCGTTACAAAGTTTATAATAATTCTCTCCCACTTTCATTCTGGTATTCAATTTGCTAAAGCAAGCCTATTGGCTTTTAGTACTTAGCTTTCACCTATTGACACACTAAGCACCTAGATACAAACTTCACCACATCCTTTTTTCATTCTTTTCCACCAATATAACTTCTTCAAATCTTGGTACATTTTACTAAAACTTAGGCAAAAAGTATAAGTTGAATGATGAGCTTCTTCTAACACTTTTCTCTGTAAGTCTTTTACATTTGGCATATATAATCTATGACCACACCTCAAATCAGAATCCACTTAGAACTCTTGTAGCCTCCCTTCATGAACTTTTTTAATGATCTTCTTCATCTGAGAATCTTAGTCTTACTTAGCCTTGATTCTATCTACCAAGCTAGAACGAACCTAAACATGGGCTAATAAGGCACCAGATCTTATGATCTCTAACCTTACTTCACTCTCCTTAAGTTTCTAGAACTCTTTCATCATAAGCCTCTTGACTCTAGCTATGTGGGTTAAGTTACTCATTTACTTTCTGGTTAATGCATTTCCAACCACATTGACTTTACCAATATGGTATAAAATATTACAATCATAGTCTTTCAAAAGCTTCATCCATCTCCTTTACCTTAAATTCAAATCTCGTTGTTGGAAAATATACTTGAGACTCTTATGATTAGTGTAAATTTCACAGGTCTCGCCATATAAGTAATGCCTCTATATTTTTAAAGCAAAGATCAATGCAGCCATCTTTAGATCATGACTAAGGTAGTTCTACTCATGCTTAAGTTGCCTAGATGCATAGGCTATCACCTTTTCATATTGTATTAAAACACAACCCAGACCCACTCTTGAAGCATCACAATAGACTATATAGCCCCCACTCTCAGATAGAAGAGCCAACACTGCTATGGAAGTTAGACAGTCCTTTAGCTACTGGAAACTATACTCACAAGCATTTAACCATTGAAATTTTATACCTTTCCTTGTCAACTTAGTTAAAGGAGTTGCAAGCTTGGAGAAATCCTTAACAAATATACGATAATATCCTGCTAATCTAAGAAAACTATGTATCTCTATCACCATAGTAGGTCTAGGCCAATTCTAAATTGTCTTTATATTCTTTGGATCCACACTAATCCCAACCTTAGACACTGTATGTCTTAAGAAAGCCACACTATCCAACCAAAACTCATATTTTGAAAATTTAGCATACAAACAATTCTCTCGAGGTTTGCAAGGCCATTAGTAAATGTTGTTCATGTTCCTCCTTGCTCTCCGAGTATACAAGAATATTATCAATAAATACAATTACAAAGTGATCTAAGTATGGTTTGAAGACTCAATTCATCAAGTCTATAAAAGTTGTTGGAGTATTTGTAAGCCTAAATGATATCACTAGGAACTCATAATGCCCATAATGAGTCTTGAAAGTTGTCTTTGGAATATCTTTTTCTTTAATCTTCAACCGATGATACCTTAACCTCAAGTCAATTTTAAAGAGACATTTAGCCCCTTGAAGTTAGTCAAACAATTCATCTATCCATGGCAATGAATATTTATTCTTTACTGTCACCTTATTCAATTTCCTGTAATTAATACACAACTACATAGTTCCATCTTTCTTCTTTACAAATAACATCGAAGCATGCCAAGGAGAAGAACTAGGGCGTATGAAGCTTGAATCAAAAAGATCTTAAAATCGCTCTTTCAACTCTCTAAATTCTGTTAGAGCCATATGATTTGAGGGCATAAACACAGGTGAAATGTTAGGAATCAAATCTATACAGAACTTAATCTCTCTATCTAGTGGTAGACCCGGCAACTCTTCTAAAAAAATATTAAGGAATTCACATACTATAGGTACTTTTTCTAGACTTGCTTCTGTTACCCATATGTCTTTAACCATCGCTAGATAGCCTTTACACCCCTTTCTCAATAGCCTTCTAAAACCCAAAGCAGATATTTAATTACTAGGTGCTAAATTTTGATCACCCTGAAAAGTAATAATTCCTCCTTTTGGCAACTCAAATTTCACTACTTTATTACGACAATCAAGTATGGCATGAGAAGAAGATAACAAATCCATACCTAATATCACATCAAAGTCCATCATGTCAAGGACTATTAAGTCAATTAGTAATCGATTTTCTCCCACTAGAACTTTACATTATCTGTACACACAATCAACTATAATTACATCTCTTATAGGTGTAACCACTGTTAGTGGTTCATCTAAAGGTGATGCATCTTTACTAAATCATAATGCAAAAAATGGAGATACAAAAGAATGTGTAGCCCTAGGGTAGAATAAAACATGTACATCAAAAGAGCAAACTAAAAGTATACTTGTAACGACTACAGTAGATGTTTGAGCATCTTGACATGTTAGAGCAAAAATACAAGCTTGACCTCTTCTAGCTTGTCCCTGACCTTTGCCTTTGAATCCTTTACCACTAAATTGGGCCTCACTAGGACCTCAACCTCTAAAACTCCCAATTTGCCTTAAAGGTGTTGTAGATATCGAAGAAGACGGTGGCACTGAAGGATTTGATGCATGACTAAAGGATGGCTGAGTTGATAATGTAGGACAATCTTTCCTGAGGTGGCCTTGCTGACAATAATGATAACACACTCTCCTTGGTCCAAAACAAACTTTAATATGAACTCTCCTATAAGTAGGACAAAAGGGGAGAGTCATAAAAGATCTCCCTTTATCACAGTTGATCTGAGAAGAATGTGACTAATCATTTCCACTAACTGGTATTGTACTAGATGAATGACCACTATAACCCCCTATGCCAAGAGCCTTACTGATGGCCTTGATAACTTACCCTAGTCTCTCTTAATGCATTACCACTACCTTGGCCCTAATAGACGCCTCGAGTATTCTCAATATGCTATCGTTTATGCGGCTCTTGCAATAATTTACTCCTTTTACTACAAGTTTCAAATAATTTAGCACTTTCAACCACATCTTCATATGAATCATAATGGGTTTTCGCTACAGATCGAAATAAATAATCTAAAAGACCCTTAACAAACCATTTTGCCCACATGTCTTCAATAGCCACCAGGTGTGGAACGTATCTAGACATCTAAATAAATAATATATCATATTTTGAAACTGTCATATCCTTTGTCTATCTAAGAAGTTCAAACTCACTTGCTCTAACATCCTTAATAGTCTGTGGAAGGAATTATCTCATAAATAATTCTAAAAACTCTCCCCAACCTAAAGGGGGTAAATCTCATGGCCTTCCTTGCATCATGGCCTCATACCATGTCTGAGCTATACCCACTAAATGAAACTCTACTAATTCGACTGATCTAGTGAATGTACACCTTAATACCTTACAAAGTCGGCCTATCTCATCCAAAAAGTACTATGGGTCTTCACCTACTTTTATACCTGAAAAGGAAAGAAGTTTGAGTTTCATAAATTCAACCAACTGAACCTCATTACCCCTTCCCTGTGGAGCTAGCCGCTCCCCTTCTGGTCTAAGCTCTTGTTTAGGCTTAGGATCCACATGTCGTTGTTGCTCCTATTGTTGTTGTTATTGTTGTTGTTGTTACTGTTGCATCATACCCAACATTACCATTATAGTCTACTGCATCGCATGCATCTTAACTATAACATCAGCTAATGTCAGATTATTTTGCTCAACCTTAAGCACCTCAACCCTTGCCACTTCAGCAGCTTCAACTCTGTGATTATTTTTAGGTTTATAGCCACAACCACATCTGTGACCTCTACCACCACCTTGGCTTTGACTTATAGGTGCTTAAGCAATGTCATGAGGCAAGTTAAAGGCTTTATCAAGAACATATTTTTTAGGCATCGTCCTATTTGTTGGTGGTATCTTTACTTAAAATAAGAGTAATATGCACACAGTTGATAATTTCAACAAAAACATAAAAATTTAAATATAAACTACAATGTGAGACTCCATAACTAGGATTTAGTAATAATATCCTCCTGCATGTAAAGTGTGCTGGCCAGATACACAATTACACATCATAAGATTCTACTACTTCCCAATCTTGTGGCTACAAGAACCTAGAGAAACCATAGCTCTAATGCCAACTTTGTCACTACCCAATTTCTAAGCCACGACTGGCATGTAAGTTAAACTAATTTGATTATTAGATTAGCCTAGCAAGTCTTAAAAATTTATAGTCAACTATTATATCATATGTTTAAACTAACCCGTATAACCTACAAGTTTTTTTAAAAAAATAATTATTCATTTCATTGCGTCATTAAGGGGCTATCAAAAATCTGGTAGCATTTCCCTTAAAAATTGGACATCTCAACTTATAAAATAAATCAAACCAATACCAATACCAATAACAACAAGTTATATACAACTAAAATACATAGCTAAGAAAGTATGAACAATGTTTACACATTTTAAGTGACCATACAACATATATCAATTCCAAAATACTTTCTCCACACCTAAATGCCACCACATCATAGAGTCTAACACAATTTCACAAAATTAAGCATATACTCTAAGGGTCTGGTAGCACACAAGCTCTCAAATCACTTTACTTTTTTATCTGTTAGTCTGTAAAATAATGAAAGAAAAGGGATAAGTCTACCACTAGTTTAGTGAGTATATAAATAATAAAGTGCGTAGAAGGGAAACAAGCGCATGTCAAAATTTTTAGAAATAAAAAGATTATAAAATAACTTAAGCAATAAAAATTTATAGTTCAAAAGAAAAACAATTATTTAATGAATAAAAAACTTTTAGACAAAAACCATATTTTCTAAGTATAAGAAAAATATTATGAAAATAAACATTATAAAGATGAACCAAATTATCAAACCACAACATCATATATCTTGTCATTTCTTTGGAACCATCCTATCTTGTTGCTTTTATAGTAGACATATAGTATCTTAGATCGTAACACTGAATACATCACATCGCAATGCCATTTTAATGGATTTTATTTTTCACCTTTTTTTTAAATAATATATAGGAATCTAATTAAAATGGCATTTAGCTAGCTAAAATAAACAAGGAATTAGGGGAATAAATAAATAATTAAATACAAGGTTAATGTAACATATGAAATCACAAAACAATATAAACATTTCTCTCACAAATATATATATACACACACACACCATTACTTTCTCTTTATTCAATTTTTTCTTTTGCATTCTACAAGTATGTATCTTGCCACATTTCAATCATCTATTTACTTTAATAAATTTATTAAATCATCATATGAATATGTATACAAACCTATTTTAAAATTTTGAAAACACCGATTTGTTTTTCCAAGGAATAGAGTGCATAATTTTACAAAAAAAAATTGCTACAAAAATATAACATAGAATAAAATAGATATGCCACTCCATTATTTATACACTCATTAGTTGAGACCAATAGTATAAGTCCTTATTTTATACTGTTTAATGCTGAGTCCTAGTTAAAAGAGTTTCCCTAACATCACCTAAAATTTTAACTAATATGAATTAATTATGTTGACAACTCCAATAGCATCCACAATTATTTATATAACCTAATATACCTTTTAAAACTTAACTTCCTAAATTTTTACATATTTTTCTATCCTAAATACTAACCCTAAATTTGGAATTTGTCAATCTAAACTTTCATAACTTAAATTAAATTTAAAACTTACTTCTTGGAACTTCAAAGATGAAATTGGAAGTGTTAATTCACACTTTAAGGTTGTAATTCAAGAGAAACCCCCAATTTTGAGCTTACCCACGGCATTATGAAGAAGGAGAAAGCTGTACAAGGAATCATGCTTCAATAATAATGGAAGAAGAGGGAAAATTAAGGAGGAATAGGCAAAGAAGCAAGGTGAGGAGTCATTTTTACAAAACTTCCAAAAATCACCACCAAATAGAGAAAGGAACAGATAAGATGAAGGTATGTAAATAATAATGGCACACTAACCCTCAGCCATGAAATCCTACTAAAAAAAGAAGAAGAAGCAAATCACAAATATAAGGGAAAGATAGGGAAATCACAGGTTGAGAAATTGATGCGATGAAGTGTTGAACAAATCACAATGCTTTATGGGAATATGGAAAAAGAAAAAAATAAAATTTCACATGTCCAATGGGTGCGATGCGACATCAGGAAAAAAGATGAAGGAATTGAAGAGAGAGAGAGAATTAGTAGAAGATTATTTCATTCTTTAGCTCAAATTGCACTATTGTCCCAAGCTCAAATTGCTCTTTTGCCTTAAGAGGTTTTTATACACCTAAGTAAGGTCTTTAAGATATTGTAAAAAGATCCCTAAGAAAATGTATAAGCTCCAAAATAAGTTTTAAAAAATTTTATTTATTTTACTTTATTATATTATTTTTATTGTTATTATTTTTTTTAAGGCATTAAATACATGAAACCAAACTTTACTAAATACATAAATTATCAGAATATAAATGGAATTTTATTGAATAAATTCATTCGCATTTGTCTATGAACAAGTCCACTGAATAGAAAACAGAAACAAGACTTCGACCACTTTTTCAAAACTGAAATGAGACTCCAACCAGTATTCAATCATCTCAATGGTTTAGGATTGATGAATAATTCTTAAAGTTCAATTCATACCTTATAGATTTAGATAAGTACTATCACCAACTTGCTAAAGTCTCACAATGGCTAACCTTGTAGCTAAGTTCATTATATCTACCGATTGATAGTACTTGTCCTTTTTCCAAGGAAATCTTAGATGACATTGAATGTGAAGAGTAATATGATGCGAGTGTTCCTATTGTCGACGGTCATGATGATGCAAAAAACAAAGGTCATGATAGGGAAGTTCTTGGTGAGGGAATTCCTGTTAAACCTAGTAGCGAATACAAGGAACCTACTCAAGTCTCATAGATTAATATGGACAGCATCAGTGGTTTTGATTTTTCTATCTAGACTTGTTGATGTTATTTTGATAGACATACATAGAGGGGGTGAATAGATGTATACATAGAAAATAAATTTTTTGCAATTACAAAAGTGGAGGACCAACTGTCCTCTAAAATCAATAGTTCACATAGAGAGGTAAGCAGGCAGAGATAAATGCAAAACCAATAATTATAGAAGATAAATACATAAATAATCAAGTTTAAAAGTGGTAAATGATAAAATGGAACAACAAATATAAGCGTAACACAAACAGAGTCAATAATTATGAAACTATGCAACAAAACATATGGTCCTCTAAAAGTGGAGGAGGTAAGGTCAACAATACTAAGAATATAAAAAATAAGAGATAGCACACTAAAGTTTATCCCGATTCAACCCTTTGACCTATATTCAATCCCTTTAACAACCACTAAGGGATTTTCTTATTAAAGAATAACATATTTACAAAGATGATGGTTTTTCCTTCATACTCACCACCAACACTATCTTCTACACTTACCTATAAATTTTCACTAAGGTTTTATACAGTTAACTCTAAACTATATCACTCAGTATTTTCACAAATTCACTAAGACAACTTTATCTCTCGAGACTCTTTTTAAGCTTAGTGAACTTTGCTTCTACAAGCCGAAAAACAAAGACTAAGTGAATGCATGTTACAATAATTTTGAAAGAGCTATACTTCTTTTTTTTTTTTTTTTACACAATGTGTTATACTCTTTCATTTGAGTTTGCTTCGTATTTATAGTCAATCTGCACCTCCTAGCCATTAGATACACATCTAAAGCTCAACATTCTTTTTGGCTAGAACACTTGTTATGATTTTAACCTTCAAATGCTTTCAACATTGCTAACTTTTGTCGTTCATGATGTTCTTCCCATGCAACTCGCTGGTCAACTTGTCATTAATGCTATTACGAAACCCAAAACATGGGTTAAAAAAATATTTTTATGTAATAATCAGAGGCAATTGTAGCAAAAGCTTTTTTGTATCATCTGAAATTTACGTAAAGTTCATAACTTCTTTATCTCTTATGCATTAATTAGTTTGTCATTTAACTCATTATAGTATTTGGACTTAGCTACAAAAAGACTTATATTCTATAGGCCGAAACACTTAAATTAACATAATGGGCTAGAGACATCAAATGGGCTTTTACACAATTATTAATAGGCTTTGTTATTATCAAAGTCTTTGGCCTATAACCTTAGGCCAACACTATTAATTTGAGTGACAACCAAGGGTTGGTCATCAGCCTGAGACTTTTGGACAAGTTGCCATTTCGTCGAGTAGTGAAAATATATTTTATTATAAAGCATTAATGTATATTTAAGGGGGTTAATTCATTTGAAAGGTACACAGGTTTGTGGTGTTCTCATTATGGTAAGAGTTGCAACTCGAGGTTTTGGGCATGTAAATCATTAAATTCAGTCCACTAAAAGATCACAAAATACAATGACCTCATATATGTGTCCGTGTTATTATCCCAAGACAATTTGTATGTAGAAGCATATACAAAGAAAGAAAAGAGAAAAGTAACACAAAAATATAACATGATTAATTTGGTCCCTCAGATAGACTTGCATTCATAATTTTGAAAGAGATAATTTCACTAAAATAAAATTCTTGCAATTTTTGAATGAATAAAATTGTAAACCTTCTCTTAATCACAACTACCCAAGACTTTTATTACACCTTCCATTAATCTTAAGGCTTGGTTTATTGTGGTGCCTAAACCAATACGAAGGGAGCCTATTCATAGTAACTACATGCCTCTTCCTCTCTTTTTTCCCACCAATGTGGAACTTTGGAAAACCCATTATTCCAATAAATCCTCCCTTTTTCTAAAATCTCAAATATTTTTGCTTTATTAGAAAATTAATATCTCTTTAGTCTTCTAAATGTCTTTCCTTATGTTGTAGTCTATCTTCTTTGACAAAATATATCCATTTAAGTAGTAGATGTTCTTCCTTTTCTTTCTTTCTTATATAACTAAGTCTCCATCTTTGTATACTTTACATCGATTCCCAGTGCCAACCAACATACTTGTCTCCATGTGAAGTAAACACACTTAATGAAATAAGGTTAGTTCTACTACACATACCTTACATTTGGAATTACTTTGATTCTATCATTGTGGAGTTTCAAATGAACTCTCCCAAAGCCTTTAATCTTTTGCTTCAATTTGTTGCCCATATTGATATAAGCAAAGTCACCCTCAACATATAAAGTGTCAAACAAGTTCTGATTAGTGTATACATGGCTTTTAGTAGTAGAATCCATCACTCAACTAGAATTAATCTTAATAGTAGCCATATTCAAAACGTAGAGTTCATCATCATAATTGATAACATTTAAAGCATAAGAATAATCTTTTAATGTACTCCTTAACTCTTTTAAGCTTTTCAAGTCTTCCTTGAACTTTAGACAACAAATCTGGATGTGACCTAACTCTCTATAGTAATAACACTTAACAATGCTAAAGTCTCTCAACTAAGATATCCATTGTCTACTAGGTTGGTCACCTCTATTCTTTCTCTCTTTCTCAAAACTCTCCATAACTAGTAGTTGACTATCTCTAAGGTAATCTTCATTTTTCATCATCCAATGATTCTCTTTCAAAGCATTCATCACCTTATTTAATTACAATGTACTTTTCCCTACACCATTGACTCTATCACTAATTTGTAGGATATGAGTAACAAAGCCAATAATAGCAATGCATGCTTTTCTTTCGAAATTGTCTCTCCTACATTCAAAAGTCTAAATACTAACTCATTAAATCTATTCGCATGGTCAATAACATTAACTCCTTCCTCCATCTTTAGTAAGTACAAATCCATCTTCATTATCAAACAGTTAGTTAATGCTTTTCAGGCATACTTGTCTTTTGACATGTCCTATAACTTTTTTGGTCATGTTTTTTACAATACTTTGATTTTTATTTATGGACTAGAGCTAACTAAATTGTACAAATTGCCTTTCTTTTTTTTTTTGGATTGTACTCTATTTTAAATCTTTCTTCTCATTCTATTTTTTATTCCATAATGCAGAATCAAGACTTTGTTGGACCAAATAATCTTGAATAGTGCATTACCATAAAATAAAACCAATCTTTTCATCAAACAATGGAATTTCATACTTTAGTATATTCATGCCATTTAATACATTCTAATTAAATACCTTCACCTAAATCATGGCACTGGGACCCACTAACTAATTGATGTGGCACCTCTTGCTCCTTTCTCTTTTTTCCCTAAACTGGAACCAATGACTTTGATACCACTTGTTAAAACCAAATGCAAAAACAAATACAAAGAAAAAAAGGAGAAAAATAATACAAAAGTTTAACATAATTAATTCGATCCTTCAAATAAACCTACATCGACATCTCAAAAGAGATAATGTCATTAAAATAAAATTCTTACAATTTCTAAATAGACAAAATTGCAAACATTCTCTTAATCACAATTACCCAAAACTCCAGTTACACCATTGTATTAATCCTAATGCTTGGCTTCTTGTGGTGCCTAAACCAATAATACGAGAGCCTATTTATAGTAACTCCATACCTTTTCTTCTCTTTTTTCCACTAATGTGGGACTTTTGAAAACCCGTTATTCCAAAACATTTGAAGGTGAATTCTAATGTGATAGCATCATGCATTGTGGCTATAGTAATTGAGGAGCCAAACGTGTCAATTGCTTAGATAATATAGAGGATCTAGAGTATGTTTGGATAAATAATGCTATTCAATAAGGCATGGATTACCAGACAAAAGGCTATTATCATATGATAATGAGGATAATGTAGCCCAACTAGTTCATCCTTAACTTTTGGAGACATGGCTCTCTTTTAACATGTTAGCACGGCTACAAAAAGACTTCAAAATTGTCCGACCATCCTACTATATATCGACACCGCTAGACAAGGACACTTTTAAAGGTGAACAAAATCGAACCAAACCAATTAAGCCAAACCAAACCAAACCGCCAAAAACCGAATAAAACCGATTAAAAATTTGTTTGGTTTGGTTTTTGTGATTGTAGAACCGATTAAATCGGTTCAGTTGTCGGTTTTCTCCATATTTGGTTCGGTTAACCGAACCATTAAACTTACAATTAATTAAAATTTAATATTTTATTTCTTTTTAGATTAATGGGATCTTTTGTCAATTAAACTTGTATCAAAACTACATTCTTTATGTGATTCAAAAAATATACAAATTATTTATACTATTTTATTATAAAATATTACTCTTATTTTTTCTCACTTTTTAAAGTTTTTTTGTGAATGTATGAAATTTTTTTAGGCAAAAAAAAAGATATAAAAATAATAAATTATTTCAAAGTTATTATTGGTCAAAATTTTAATATATGTAGAATATTAGAAGTTAAATTCTATATTCTATATATTATAATGAACAATTTTTAAAAAAAAAAATTACTTTTGAGCAAAAAAAACATGAATCAAAATGAAACAAATCGAACCAAAACCGAACCAAAATCGAATCAAACTGATTAAAATTTAAAACCGACAAAGTCTAATAAAATGCTAAACTGATTAAGTTGATTCAGTTTGATTTTGCCTCAAAACCAAACCAAACCAAACCAAATCTTTAAACACCTCTTAGACACTTTGAAGGTTTGGACCATCCTATTAAATGTCAATGCCATCCTAGAGGGATTATTGATGCGCTAAGTCTTCTTCTTTTTCACTTGTGTTATCGCAGATTTAGCACAATTTTAGGTCCTTCATGAGTTTATTTTCTAATTTGTCAACATATAATGCAGAGATATGTTTAGTCTTTTCAATACAACAGATTGTTGCACAAACAACAACAAGGCTTCGTGACTCTAAATCGATTGATCCTGTTTTTTCATATGCCTAAAATCAAGCAAGATGATCGACTCGCTGCCAATAAAAGCAATCTATAGGAAGAACAAGAACAAGATGAACAATCATTGGTGCATAAATGATCCGAGGAAGAAATTAGAGAGTTACTATGTAGGACTGGCAACTATTAGATCTAGGTAATTTTTCTATTTGTATTCCAATTTGTAATGTATGTCATGATGTTTTCAAATTTTACACTTTAATCCCATTGAAAGCGAGCTTCTGCATTAAGATTTTTTAAAAAAATTGTTTGATTTATCAAACACTTTGATGGCTTAAGCATTAAAAAAATTAATGTTTGGTTCATCACACTTTGATTCATCATCCCCTGGGAGAAAAAACTTAAAATAAAAAAACGTGGTGGGATGTTTGAGAAAATACTTTTGGCGCGGAGGTTCTGGGCGTTTTGTTTTTGTTTTGCCTTTTTTTTAAACCTGGATTATTGTAGTAAAAAATGCCAAGCAATTACGTCTAAATAACCATATTACGCAAATAATGACCAGATCATCATAAACAAATGTCTATATTTATATATATGTATATAAACTCATAATTTTCTTAAGAAGATAATTCTTAGGCTCAATGAAAATTTCGTATACGAGGTCCTACCATGATAATTTACTAAGAAATTTCATAAATTTTGAAGTCATTTAATTAAAAGATAAATATGTATTAAAAAGGAAAATATATTCACAAAATAGTTTTTAAAAATAAATTTCACTAAAGAAATTATAATAGTTAATGATATTTATGTTGAGCAATATTAACTCATTTATTACATACATATATATATATATATATATAATCAACATAAACGTTAAAAAAATTATAATAAATTAAACTTTTGTTTACTTTTAATAAGTTATGCTTTTAATAAAAAAATATATTATAGAGAGAATTTGTAGTTTATTTATTTATTTATTTATTTATTTATTATTTCAAATATAGTTTATATATATATATTTTTTTATAACAGAGAGAAACATTATGAATTAAGTCACCTCTCAACATAAGAAGAATAATTAAATATAACAACTTTTGGGACCATTTGGCAACCTTATGAAAAAACAAAGAAAAAGGAAATCTCTCAGAAAAAAAAAATGTTTGATTCTAATTTTAACGATTCCATTCCTAAGTTAAGGTAGAGCCTATTCCAACTTTTGTGGGAATTGAGCTTCCATAAAAAAATTTGATGGAATCATGTTCTTTCTTCGGAATGATTTGCAAAATGACAAAGATGTCCTTCTAGCCTTCACTTGTTCAAACATAAATAAATATTTTAATATTTTTATCATTAATAATTCAAAAATTATTTTCAACAAATTAAAAAAATATAAATAAATCCTTTAAGTTTTTTTTAAATTTTTTTACGAATTACCAAAAAATAATTTTTTGCATTAAAAATATTATGGTTATTTGTTAATTTGTATATTATTTTTATTCAATCAAATATAAAATAGAATGATATTTTTATTCTTTTTTATGTTACCCCAAATACAATCATGGATTATAAGATTTAATTCCATCACAATGTATTTCTATTTCTATTTTCATTTTTATTCTCCTTAAAATTATTCTATCCAAGCAAATGTTACAATAAAACATTACCTATGAATTGTAGTTTAGGATGTGTTAGACACAAAAGGCGTAATAAGGATAGACCACATTATTTGAACTTCGTACAATGGGTCTAATTCAATTCTGTGCCACGTCTGAGTTTGGGAGAATAGTAGAAGCGGCTTCTTAATACAAGGTTGTTCACACGGACTGGCAAGCCACACATAGTTAACACGATGTAAATTAAATTTTCATGTCATTAACTTTTGTTAATTTACTAACAGTTGATAAAGGAACGGTAATATTGAAATTAAAAAAAAACACACAGATAAAAGGGTATATAAGTCATAATAAACAACATTTTTAATATTAGATTAATCATTAAACTAGTAAAAATATTAGTTCATACTTCATTAATTTAACAATAATTGAATTAGTGACATATATATATATATATATGTATATATTTATTTTAATATTAAAATTTATTTTAATAAATAATAAATAATAATAAATTTTGAAATATTTTATTACTAATTGAATATAAAAAAATCAAATATAATATATTATTTAAATTTAATTAATTTTTTAATTTTAAAATTTGAGTCTAAAATAACTTATCTATTGATAAATATAACCATTAAATATTAATGTATTAAAACAAGTATAGAAATGAAGATATTATAAAAGCTAACTATATAATATATTAATTTTTTCATTATTACTTTTCAAAAAAAAATTATATAAAAAAATTTAATTAGTTTTAAAAGTTTGAACATAGTAAAAAAATATGATAGTTGATAATTGTTTAAGTTAAATATCATAAATTTTAAAGAAAATACTATAATTATATTTATATAATATTATAAACAATGTTATCAAAGAGAACAAGACAACACAATGGCTAAGATGTTGAAATGGTTGAAAATGCATCATTAATTTTGCCTAAATTTGAGTAGAATCAATTTAATCTAGTCTGTTTGTATCGATTCTAGTCAAAATTTGATTGGTCAAACTTAATTTTTAATTAACATTAACTGGTTCTTAGAAGTATTGGTTTATAGAGTTGTTTGAACTGGATTAGGATTTGATTTCCAATCCAACCAGTTGAACTGGTTAATTTAATCCAGTTATAATTATTTGGATAATAAATATACAAGCAATAATTAAGCCTTGGATATATGATATAATATTTTTTTGCTAGTTTAAACAACAATTGAAATTAAAATCTTTAATAATCTTAAAAATGTACCTCACATTGAATAATTTTTTTCAAATACTGGCCACAAAGTTTGAGCTTGACTTTAGTTCCATACTAAATTTTGATGCCAAAATTAAAAAAAAAATTAAGGAAAGGGAATTTTATGATAAGGAGAAAGTAAAAATGGATAATCTGAATGATAAAATAATAAAAGTATAGTCAACTAAATTTAAGTTTTAGTTAACTATTATTTATCTTGTAGTTTACTATAAGTGGTTAAAGTTGATTATAAGTCTAGGTGGTAGTTATCTTGTAGTTAATTATAAGTGGTTAGAGTTGAGTTTGGGGGTAGTTAAGCTTGGGAGTCATTTGGAATTATATGTTTTTTAGTGGGGTACTTTCATTATTTTCTTTTATCAAGTTCTATTACGTTTAAGAGGCATGGTCTATATGTGAAGAAGGTATTAAGTAGCTAAATGAACTTCTCTTTTACTCTCTCTTTTCTTCCTACTCTTTTCCTCTTATTTTCTTTTCTCCTTCTTCTCTCTAGAATTCTCCATTTCAAATTTAGATTGCACCATTGGTATCAAAGTTAATGATCTTTGGCCATGGCTAATGGGACTCATTCATAAGCAACTCTAAAGGATATGGAAGAACAATTAAAGTAGACAGATTAGAGATATGAGAGATTGAGGTTAGTTTCAAAAACCAACAAGTAGCTATTATACATGAATTAATTCGAGGTCTTTCATTCCAATTTACAAAGTTGATAAATTAGACACAAGATAGGGGTGGACAATAAGAAATGAACCAGGATAATGAAAGATATCAACTAGCTACCAGATTCACAAAGGTAGATATACCATAATTCATGAAGGATGATGTTGTTGCTTAGGTTGCTAAGTGCAAACATTTCTTCTTCTTGGATGATACATCTGAAGGGAATAAGGTAATTCTAAGCTAGTTTGGTAAGCTAGTTTGGTGCTTGATGAACAGAGCTTTCAATGGCTTTAAGTTTTGAGAAGGGATTCAATGGTAAACTAACTTAGGCAAATTTTATGGAAGGAGTTAAAATTCGATTTGGCATGATATTTGACAATCTATTGCGAGAACTAATGCAATTGAAACAAACTAAAGCTCTGTACAAATTTCAAAAGTCATTTGATAGGTTGGCATGTAAGGTTGAATTAATAGAAAAATATATATTAAGTTGTTATATAGTTAGTTTAAAAACCAAAAATACCATTGGGTGTGAAATTTTTTTATCCTCAAACATTAATTGATGCTACAAAACTGCCTAAATTATAAGCATTGAGTGTGGAATTGATTCAAAAGGGGATGAGCGAGTCAAAAGTGAATTATGGGTTCAAGAACACAACTGTAACTAAGTCATTCTCTAATGGCAAGGGAGTCATAAAAGTTGCCACCAAAGAAGGAATGAATTCCAAGGTGAAAAAATTAAGCTTGCCACTGAAGGGAATTTGGGAAAACTAGCCTTAAGATTTGAAAAATGATTAACTCTAAAGGAAGTTAAGAATCATAGAAACAAGGGTCGTTATTACTTATGCCATGAAAGATTTACCTCAGGCTATGACTGTCTTTAAAGGAACTAAATGCAATTATTTTTTATGGAGGTTGAAGAGAAAAGAGAAGAACCAAAGGAGCAATGTGAGCAAATGGCAAAAGCAAGTGAAGTAGAAACTAGTGTAGAACTAGTTATTTCCTTGAATGGAATTATTGGTAACTTATAATACCTACCATGAGAATTTAGGGTGTGGTGGGGCAGAAAATGCTACATATATTGATTGAGACTGGTAACATCCATGCCTTTTTACATTAGAAGTTTTGTAAAATAAATGCTTAGAAGTCAAAATCAATAGACATAATGACAATAACAATAGCTTATGGAAAGAAACTAAGGGGGAAAATTTGTGTAAAAGGCTTAAATGGTCAACACAAGGGGTAAAATTCAATATTGATGTTATAGTATTGCCCTTTTCATGTTGTGATATAATGTTAAGTATGCAATGATTGGGAACACTTAGGGTCATTAAACTAGATTGTCTAAATTTAGTGATGGAGTTTCAAAAAGATGAAGAAAAGTTCCAAATAGGGGGAAGTTAAGGAGGGACAAAACCATGAAATTTTAGATGATAGATTGCATAAAATCATAGCTAATCAACCCCACACATTCATAATGCAAATTGTGCCTTATCAATTTAAAATCATTTGCTTTGCATTGAAAATGGAAGATTAAACTTGTTTATCAGTAGTTATAAAGCAATTGTTAGCTAAGTTTCATAAGGTATTTGATAAGCCAATGATGCTGCCTCCTCATAGGGTAGGCCAAGACCATACAATAGTGCTTAAAGAGAGATTTAATCTTGTTAACAAAAGCCCTTATAAATACTTAGTGACTTAAAAGGATATAATTGAAAAATTAGTGAATGGAATGCTAGTTTTTGGTCTTATGCAACCTAGTTCTTCAGCTTTTACCTATTTTATTATGTTGGTCAAAAAAAGAAGAAGAATAGCTCTTGGAGGATGTGTATAGATTACAAGTTCCTCAATAAGATCACAATGAAAAATGGATACCTAATGCCCTTACTAGAAGACCTATTAGATGAATTGAGAAAGGTTATGATATTCTTTAAGTTAAATCCTTGAGGTGGTTATCACTAGATAAGAATGAAGAGAGAAGACATAAAGAAAATGGATTTTTAGATGCATTCCAATCATTTCAAGTTTTTATTCATGCCATTTAAGCCAACCAACACTTGTTTAACATTCTAAAAGGCAATGAATACTCATTTTAAGGATTAGTTAAGAAAGTTAGTATTGGTTTTCTTTGATGACATTCTTGTGTATAGTAGCAATGAAGTAGAACACTTAATGCATTTGAGAGAGGTGTTAGAGTTGTTGAAAGAACCATTACTTTGTCAAAAAGAGCAAATGTGCCTTTAGGGTAAGGAAAGTAGAGTACTTGAGGTATTTTATCTTGGTAAATGGGGTGGGAACTAACCTAAGTAAGATTCAAGTTATCTCTGAATGGCTTGCACCCACATCTGTGAAACAATTAAAAAGCTTTCTATGTTTGGCAAGCTACTACAAGTAGTTTGTGAAAAATTATAGCATTATTGCTTGATCCTTGACTAACTCAATGAAGAAAAGAGGTTTTCAATGGAATGTAAAGACAGAAAAAGCCTTTCAAGATCTTAAAGTGGCACTAACATCAACTCTTATCCTTGCTCTACTGAGTTTGGAGAAACCATTTTTAATAGAAATAAATGTGTTGAATATGGGAATTAGGGGTATTCTTATACAAGATAATCATTTTATAGCCTTTATTAGCAAGGTGTTGTCACCTTAGAACCCACCAATTACCATCCATGTATAACTAGGAATTGTTAGTCATTATGTACATAGTAGAAAAGTGGCACTAGTAGACCCTTCATCATCAAAACTAATCAACAAAGCTTAAAATACTTGTTAGAATAAAAGTTAAATTACAATTGGATCACAAAATTGATGAAACTTGAACATGAGATTTGCCACAAAAAAAGAATGAGAACAAGATGGCAGATACACTATTGAAGGTACAACATGGTGAGTTATTGCATATCAATATCTTATATCTCTTCTAACTTATAGGTGGCAATTAAGCAAGATTATAAGGATGATCCTCAACTACAACAATTGATTCAAGAGATCTAGCTAGATGCTAAATCTCATCCTAAGTACAAGTGGAGCAATGGCCTGTTAACATGGAAGAACAAGTAGGTGATGGCTCAAAATGCTAAAGTTATGAGAATTAAATTGCAATGGTTGCACTTTTCACCTTAATGAGGTCATTCATGAGTTAAGGTTACAATGAAACGAATTAAGGCCAATTAAGTGTAACCTAGAGTTTGTCATCCTCCTATCACCCATATATGATAGATAGAGTGAAGTCTTAAACATGTGCCTTGAAACTTAGTTGAGAAGTTTAACATAGTAGAACCCAAAAGAATGGCATAAATGGTTACCATTAGATGAATGGTGGTACAATACTAATTACCATTTACCCATAAACACCACTCCTCATAAAGTTGTGTATGGTCAACCATCACCTCTCCACCTTCTCTATTTACCATATGAATCATAGTTGGACGTGCTGGATGGAAGTTGTGTAGTCAAGGAGTTGGTGTTGTAGACCCTTAAACAAAATTTACAAAAAGTAGTGAATCATGTAACACCCTAAAAAAATTAATTATGGTACTAATCATAGATTTGGGTTAATTAAGAATAATTAATATGGAATAATTAGGTAAGTTAAGTGAATGGAAATTTTGAGAGATAAATTAATAATATGAGTTGAGAATTAATTGAGATAGAAACTTCATCTAGGCCTAAATTAATGTAAGAGATTATGATAAGAGGCTAATGGAGGCCCAATAAATTAGGTGTAGACTCAATCTGATTTAATGAGTTAAAGGCCCAAGACCCAACTTCCATAAACCCATGTAATTGGCCCAATAACCTTTGAGCAGACCCAAATCAAATGAGTCTTTCAAACTTGATCTGACCCAATTGAATTTCAGCAACCCAATACATGAGAGCTGGCCCAACAAAGCTAAAATTTGAAGCCCATTAGGAGTTGGATCTTGGAGCAATCCATAACCCATGGACAACCCAAATTAAACCCAACTAAAACCCTAAACACTTTAGCCTCTTCCCCATTTTGCTAAAATACAAGAGAGAAATTTGGAGGTTTAGAGGGAGGCTAGGGTTTGGGGCAAGAAATCCATTATTTCCCATATCTAGAGCAAGATTCAGCCAAAGTAATAGTTATATAATTCAATCCTCTCATTTTTTTTTAATTTAAATAGATTAATCTTTTAATTAGAGTATTTTCACCCACACCCAAAATCTGAATCTTGTCATTTGGTGTTTCTATGGTGAAAATTCATAGGTTGAGATTAGGGCTGATATTAGGTAAGTACAAACTCTTCTTTTTCAGGTATTTTTGTTAGTTTAAGACCCCAATGATTGGATTATAGTATGGGTATTAATTTTATACGAAATTACTTAAGATTTTGGGTGAAATATTGAAGTTTCTGGTGGAGGACATTTCAATCCAAATTTAGGGACTTGTAGTGGCTAGGTAAGTGTTCCTTAAGTGGTCATTAGCATTTCAAATTCTTTGGATACTTGTTGCTACTGCAAATGATGAATTAAAGTAGTAATTCTCTGATGCTATGGTTATAGGAGAATTTTTGTACCATTGGTGGCTGTTGCAATTTTATCTACAAGTGAGGTAATCGGGGCTTACATTAATTCCATGCATATATCTATTTTAATTTCATATTTGCTGTATATGAATGATTTGAAATGCTGAATGAATTGGTTGGCTATCTATTATATTGTGATTGGACCTTGTGAATCCATGGTGGAGTTGTGATGTGGCTGCCACCCGTGCATGTGCTTCGATCGAGCATTGGGTTATGATCAAACCTCAGATGCACTGACCCCTGGTTGTGCTCAATGGGGAGTAGGTGCCATGAATGGGTCCCTCCTGGTGTTATTGGCTTTTAACATATGAAAATATGATTGCTAGTATGAGATAGTAATCATGATAGCTTAATTGTTTCATTTACTGATATGACTGATATAATTCTGATGTTGATTTTGATTCGTGCATATATAATAATTAAACTGGTTATAATGAATGGAATTTCCCTGGTTATTGAGATTCGTATCTCATCTCGTTTTATGGGATTACAATTTCAGGTGAAGGTTCCTTGAGTAAAGATAAAGGCAAGCAAGTGGATGAACATCTATAAGCTGAGGTCTGGTATGGAGAGCTACACTTGGTCTGAGTAGAATAGAGTAGATATTAAATTTTGTTAACCTTTATATAGCATCATCATGTATCTGTATTGCCAAGTGTAGGAGTTTGTATTTTGATAATATAACATGCACCTATCGAGGAGTAGGCCTTACTTTAGTTTGATATTTGATGTATGGATTTATGATATCTATTGTGAACCTTGTTGAACTATGATATGGCTTACTATTGGAAATGTAATCTTTGAGATATTGATATGAACTTTTAATGTATGAAACCCCCACTGATTGTGTATCAAATGATAACTGCGGATAGTTCATAAATTCCTGTTATTGTCACTCTACAAACTTACTGATGGAGGGTGATTAGAGAAAAGAAATTGACCATTAAATCTTAAACTAGTAAGGATAGATTAGCTGGATAAATTAGACTACTGAAGGCTATTCGAGCCCCACAATTAAGGTAGGGGGCCCTAAGGTGTCATTGGAGGGAGAGTGGAGAGTATGAAACCAGATTTTCGGAGTCCTAGGATCAGAAGGAATTTCACTGCAACCAAAATGGTATTAGCCACAGCCAATAAAGGCAAATTCGCCCAGAGGGAGTCTAAAGAGAAATTCGCCGTAGCGAAATGTGAGAGGCTAAATTGGGAGTCGTCCAGAGGGAAATTTGCTACGGTGAATAAGGGAATTGGCCACAGTGAACTTTTGCAAAAATATCCCAGGTGTTCCAGAGTGGAATTAGCCGTGGCTAACAAGGGAATTGGCCACAGCCAATAGCGAGAGGTGAGCGAGGTAAGTTCCATGAGGCTTCTTCGTCGCGGCGCCAAGTAGGTTAGCTGCAGCGAAGGTCCAACTCACCGCGGCGAAACTACTGACAAAGTAAGGGGCTAAATCGTGAGGAATTGGCCACGGCTAAGTGTAATTTGGCCGTGACAAACGTTCTAAAACCCTTATATTAATTAAGAAACCTTAGTTTTTCATATGGCAATCTCAAAGGATAATTTAGAGACATTGGGATGAGTTATAATTGATGGGTAATAGAATCAAAGGCTTATAAATAAATGTTTATCTTTCTTATGTACATAAATGCTTGTAATTGTATGGTTGATGACTCTAATAACATTAAGGTTCAAATTTTTCCATATTTTCATAATGTAATTGGTCATAATGCCTTGTAACCCTAATATATGATTATTAATCACGTATTTAACCTTAATTATAATGATTAGAAATTAGGGTCATCACAAATCACATGATGCAAAAAGCTAATAAAGGAAGGTTGAAGAAGGATTTTTCTGTGGGTGATTTTATGTTTCTCAAATTACAGCTATTTCAGTAGCACTTTGTTGAGAGAACAAAATCAAAAAAAAAAAAAAAAAGCTCCAAAGGACTATAGTCCCTGTAAAATCATCTAAATGATTGGTCTTATAGCTTACACCATAAAGTTACCTCTATCTTGGAGGATCCATCTCACTTTTCATATGTCTATGTTGAAGCACTATCCTGATCCAACCATGAGCCCATAGCATGTCTTTAACCTTTGGTCAACTCTTTTTTCCATTAAGGAGCCTAAGCTGATTTTAGATAAGCAAATGGTCTAAAAAAATCATAGGGCTATTACTGAGGTGTTAGTGCAGTGGATCAGAGAATCAATGGAAGAGGCTACATAGGAGATTTTGTTCACGTTGCAAAAGAAGTTTCTAGCCTTTACTAAATCCATACACCCTTAAGGACAAAGGTCCTCTAATGGGGGGACTAATGATAAGACAACACAAGATACAGTTTACTAGATTTAAGTTTTAGTTAACTATTATCTGTCTTATAGTTAACTATAAATAGTTAAAGGCAACTATAAATTTGGGTGGTAGTTAAGTAACTATGGCATAGTTAACTATAAATGGTTAGAATTGACCACAAGTCTACGTGGTAGGTAAGTCAGGAAGTCATTTGGAATTATATGTTTTGGCAAGGTATTTTTGCTATTTTCTTTTACTGAATCCTATTACATTTAAAAGGCATGGTCTGTGTGTGTGGAAGGCATTGAATCCCTGAATGAACTTTTCTTTTGCTCTCTCTTTCTCTCTGTCTCTCTCTCTCTTATTCCTGCTTTTTCCCCTTTATTCTCTTCTTCTCCATTTCAGATTTAGATCATGTCACTGAATTTGTTAAGACAACTCATAATCATTGAGTATTCAGTGGAAAACAACAAGAAAAAGAAAAGCTTTCTCATCACCTTCAGATATAGCTTAAGTTAGAATAAAACCCAAGATTTCCTCCATTTCATTCCTATTTGCAGATTATGTAACAATAATGATAAATTTCCCTGAGGTTTTGTATCGTGGGAAGCCTTACATGAACAAAAAGAATAGAACTTACCCAAGAATAATTGAAACAAATGAAAATAAATAATTACAATTCCTCACCACTCAATTTGCTCTCTCCACACCAAACCCAAAAAATTAATGACAAAATTTTTTTAAAAAATTCTGAAGCTCAAGTACACATATACTCAACGGTCAAATCTGCCTTGTATAATGTACTTTATATGTATAGAATAAATCTTAACCATTGAGTCTATGTGTTGCAAAAATTTTTCAAAAAAAAAAAAATTATAGCTTTACAACAAAACCAAAACTTTCAGTATATCATTGAGACTCGCCATCCATTTGTTGCAGTAAGAATTGGAAGTCAGACCTTTGCCTTAGGATTGTTGGTGGATCCACATCGATATCTGATAGGCGAATGTCACTCATGGAACGGAACATCTCCTCCATTGAAAAAGGTATGCTGAAATTTGTACAACAAACCAATGCTATAGCTTACTAGAGGAAAAAAGGGTTTTCACAAGGAGTGGTTGATTTGAATTTTTTGAGATCCCCCAATCCCTAAATCACGTCCTAAATGCTGGCTTATAAGTTTAGATAGCTTATAGTTCACGTATGTCCCGCATTAGAATCTCATAATTTCAACGTGAGACTCAAGTTCCATATATAATTGATGCTTTATGAGATTGGAAAGTACAATATTCCTATAAGCTCCACATTAAAAATTTATATTTTTAAGCGGTAACTCGACTCTCATACCTTCAATTGATTTATAACAAACAAGGGTACTGAGGAACTGATGAATAAAGTTTAATAAGGGAAATTAGAAAAGAGTTGAAGAGTTTATTAATAATGAATTACCTGGAATCCACCTCGAGAAGGAAGGAGTTATTGGGTATATTTATGGAGTCTTCTGCCATAAGCACTCTCATTCTGCTAATTACCTGAAATAAAAGTTTAAAAAAAGCTAAAATTTATGATTTGGATAAAGGGTACCTCACGCACGATGTGGTGATAGTACATTTGTTAATTGTATTGATTCTTGATGAATTCAGAATCTAAGAATTCTAGATTTAGTTGTTTGGGCATCAGGAAAATTTCTTATTAGTTTGATTAGGATTTCTTGAGCTCCAAGATCAGGTTACTTGTCCTAGTAAAATTTTCAATGTTGCTCCTTGGTTAACATTTCTGTTCTGTATGATCATAATTAGTTATGATGCAAATCAGTTAACACTTATGCTTCATTCATGGTGTCATTTGAATTTGAGTTCAGTAATTTGTTTAAAAATATTGTTGTGCGCTTTTGAGTTTTTGTCCCCATCAATTAAATGAAAAATAATCTTCTGGTGTGCCAGTTGTTGAGAAAATCTTTCCTCTTCCTGTAATGCATTTTTTTAAATAAAAAAAAGTCTATTATTATGATTCCTTTTGAATGTTTACAAGATTTTGTCATTCTTAGAATCAATCTGAGAATGAAATATATTTGTAAAAACATGCAGTAGAGCTAAATATGGACAAAAGTCAAGGACATACTTCTGGAGATAACCCCTGCGCTCCATATTTGTCATCCCAGAACATAGTTCCAATACGATATATTTGGGGAATACTTAAAACCTGATGCAAGAACCAAAACAAACCAATAAAACAAGAAATGATAGATCACATTATTAAAGTAATAAGATTTATAACCATTTTTTTAGATGAAATAACTAATTCTGAATAGAAAGCTACAAGCTAAAAAGAAGTTACTTATTCAAATAGTATCATGGAGAAAATTATATATGTTTGGAGGTCCTTTTTTTTTCAATTGACGATCAAAATTATTGAGAGCAAACTATGGTGATTTTGGTAAAAGAGTTAGCTGAATTACCGGACAGAGTTCACTTGTTATCTCGTCCAAAGATTTTTGTGTCTTTTGATGCAAAACCTGCATAAATGAAGCATTTTGAAAATTAAGCCTTGAGAAAAGGAGGGAAAAAAAAAAGAAAGGAAAGGAATGCGTAGTCTTGGTCCAAGAAACTATACCAGAAAGCCCACAGCTTGGCGTATGTGTTTGAGTTTATCCCAAGAAGATCCAGCAAACTGCAAAATGAAAAAATTGAAATACAAAGTGAATGTTTTGTTGTTCTTCTCTTTCTAGTCCAGGCATTTGTTATTGCAAAAATGTAAGATTACCTGATCAGTTGCTTTGATACACCATTGTTCCAACTCATGCAAACCTGCCTTCAAATATTCTCCATTGCTAAAGGAACAGCACTCACGACGAAGCAACAAACTGCCAGTTCATAGGCTTTGTAAGTTTATGGTATTTGCTATAAATTAGAATTTGAATTTTCTACCCTTAAGATTCCTAGTGCAGTTGAGTTGAATATCCGCTCACCTATTGAAAAGCTGGACATTCATGAAAGAGAACACCTGACTAAAAATCTTCCTTGTAATCATGGACGGAACCTGAAGTCACGAGATGTATAGGATATTGTAAAATCTCTTCTTGAATAAAGAAAACCCAACAAAAGCAGATGAGTAATTCATACTTACATAGTTGTCAGCTAATATACCCAAGGTATGGTCCAACTTATTGACAATGCTTTTCCAGTGCATATTTGATGCCTGTTGTTTTGCAACTATATTTGAGTGGATGTTTCTTGATGATCCTCGTACTGATCCGGTCCTTATAGACCTTGGTGCCTATCAATAGTGATATAAGAACAAGTTAATTGAGCAAGAGATAATTTTCTGGCGTAATTTTAGATGATTTCTATATTGTTATGCCAACCTGAATGCACAAATTCAGGAATGGACTGATCTCTTTCTTTAAACTGTCACGGATCATTCCATATATCTTCTCAACATATGCAGTTAAGTGTTGCTTAAATAGAATTGCTGGATACTTGGCTTCCACTTTAGATTGCTCATTTGGCTTGCCCACCATTCCACTGTAGCCACTTGAAACCCCAATGCCCATAGAGGATGAAAGCAAGCCCTAATTTTGTATAACAAGAACCATTACATTATATCACTGATTGAAGGCACTGAAAATTTGCAGTTTCGGAAGCTTACTTGTGCCATTCTGCCAAATAAAGTAGCAGGGGAGTTTCGATTACGAGATGCTGCCTTAGTTGTATTACTGGCCTTGAGTGTGCTTTGTAGGAAAAACAGCAATGTTGAAGTTGTTGAGAGCCAATATGCTAGGTCATTGATTCCTTCTTGACTCTGCTAGCACAGAAAATGGAATCATTTTGATGCATAAAAAATCAATTGATTACAGTTAGGTAGGAATGCTTATGGTTGATTTTTAAATTCCTTGATGTTTGTTGGTGTACTTAAGTTCTTGAGGAATACTACCTCTATAGATGATCGGATTGTGTGAGTAATTTTATCAAATATGTGGGTCTTTTCTGCTTCAAAAGATCTCCACTGAAGAAGTGCTTTATAGATAATACAAGCAGCAACTGGTCTGTTTTTCTCAAATCGCTTATCCTCCGCAAGACACTTGAGCAGTGCATCATGACTATCCTGTTTACAAGGAGATGAAAATTGTAATGTACCACTTATCTATGTGCAACTGCTTGCTTTATCTCATACTCTCTCTCTTAGTCTTCTCATATTTTCTTTCCCTGGCCTGGTTTTAGCTTTGGAAAACATACCTGCTGCCTGTCTGTAAGTGATCTTTGTTTTGTGAGAAAGGAGACAGGTTGTCTTGGTTCCTGAAAACAATTTTATAAGTTAAAATTAACATACTGTTATCAAGTGGTTATCCAGAAATTCTTAAAAGAATGTGAGTAAGTTAGCAATACTTTTCTGGTTTGGTATTCTTCTGCTGTTTGGTTTCCATTATCCAAATTCTGCACCACGATAATAGACAGTGTCACATAATGAAATACTTCTATGGGAAAAGTTAAAGCAGTGTACCTTGACTTGCAAAGTTATTGTATCTGGGATAACATTCTGTTGAATTTTCTCCACAATAACACCATGGTCTTCTGTTTCTATTTTTTCCGGATGAACCTTCTGCTCCACAGAAGCTGCTGCCTGGCTCCGGAGAACTTCATTCTCTGATTCTAGATTTGCTATCTGCGCCTTGAGGCTGGAGATAGAGGAAAGATCTCAGAATTCCAGAGGGGTATATATAATTGTTTCAGCAATATGATGCTGTGTCAATGTTCCTTCCCAAATCTAATGTGATACATCGATGAAGAATATCATGGCCTTTGTTATGGAATAGCAAAGATCTCTTATATACATCATATGTAATTGGAAATCTTTAAATCTTCACTAAAACCATTTAATTATTCTGAGTATCTATGGAAGATACCAAATGCAAAGTAACAAATGCTTCGAAGATGCTGCTTATAAAACTTCTAAAAGAAGGAAATAAGAACACTTTATCTATTACATCTTCCATAGCTTATTGTTATTCTTAGAAATTGCTTTGCGTTATCATCGATTCACTAAAACCATCAAAGCATGAAAACTAGGCAGGGATCTAATAGATGTCTACTACTTTTTGGATTAGCCGCATTCAAGTTCTACCATATTATGATGATTGTCTTTGGCTTCTAAATATTTCTCTAGCAGAAAAATAATAATAGAGTGCAAAAAAATATAGTCAAATCTTACGTTTTAAGCTCCTCGGAGAGTTCCTCATTTTTTGATTCAACCAAAGCCTGCTGGCGTAGAACTTGATTCTCAGACTCAAGGTTGGACAAATTCGATTCTAATCTGGGGTCATAAAGAAAACACAACCAATGTCAGTATATGGTAGTGGAAATGTTTTTTGTGGCCATTTATCACTCGAATACCTTTCAATAGTCTCCTGAAGTTGTGTTGCTTTCAGTTGTGCTTCTTCTGCCTCTTTGAGCCTTGCTTGAGACTCTTTCTGTATGTCTGAATACCTTTCCTCGAATTCTTCAATCTTCTTCTTCAGCTCTTCTACTTCACTCTGCATTTTTAGAACTAATAACCAATTAATTGTCGCCATATTATGTTCCCAGTACAATTCATTTATATATACTTCATGCTTCAATTTGAATGTGGTTTTGACAGCGCATCATATTTATAATTTTGCCATTCCATCATCTTAATGCTGAATGCAAATAATCCTCAATTTCTAGGAGACAAGGCTTTGGATTTACCTCTAGCTCCACATTTATATTTGTCAGTAGCTCTAGCTTGGTGTTGTCCACAACGGGTACCTCTTTTATGACTGGTGGTGCTGATTCAATTGCTAGTTTTGCTGCTTCTTTCTCATGTATAATTGCAGCATGGGCTTCATCAAGCTGACTTTGCATTTCATGTAAAGCATCCTGTAACTTTGCAATTTCTTGCCCTTTAGCTTCTTCAAGGTCAATCTGCAAGATATTCATCAAGATTATTTCATTTGACCAGTATCCTAGAATAGTGTGAATAAATCACCTACTTCCATTGAACGAAGAACAAGCAATGTGATTTTACTGTAATTCACCAATCAACTTTAAGCCATTAAACGTTTATCATGTAGAACCAGTTGATTGAGCCCCTACCCTTAAGTGCTTTTCAAATTCTAGTCGCCATGTAAGTTCTTCAACGCGCTTCTCCAACTTGTCCTTTGCCTCCTTAAGAGCCCCTGTTTCCCTTGCAGCCTGCACAGTAGTTTCTTACCATTACCAACTTGAAATGCCTCTAATTTTGAAATATCTTTTCCACATAGAATAATTCTAAAATAATTAGTTGACAAGTTCCAGAAAATATAAATAAGATGAAGTAACGCTCACCATCCGTAGCTTTCTGAGCTCTTTCCTTGCTACTTTGGCTCTCCAGAGACATTGAAGTGTAATAGTTGCCTTCTTCAGCTGTTTGTAAGCAGAAAATGCATCGACTCTTCTCCATTGCGTCTGTGAAAGAAAATGAAAAAGTTATTAATATTTCAATGTAAAACCTCTTAATGAAATCTCAATTTTATGCATTTTCAAATCTAAAGTCTCTTAAAACTTATTATTGAAAATAAAGATGACTTTTTCAAAGAAAAAATAAATATATTGGACGTCAAATTATTTCATTATGCATGTATTGACCTATGTTGCTGTTAAATATTCCTGTAGAGCCTTATCCCCAGAAATAAAAATCCTGTCAAAGATGCCTTTACCTGAACTTTGGTTGCAGCCTTTGTTCTTCGTCTGTACCTGTATTCATTTCGTGCTGCCATTGCTCTTAAACCTGACTGAATAACTATTGCTGATACTTGCAATGATGTATAATGCATTCTTGCTGTGTGTGTACGTGCATGTTTCTGTATGCGGATAGAAGCTGCTTCCCTCCGCATATGCTCATAAAGTTTACGTGCAAGTTTTGCTGAAATAATGAAGAAAACAAAAAAATAATTGAAATCAAAGTTATATACTGGCCAGAGGTTAGTAAACGTATTTACAACTCATTTTGTGAAGAAAGGTAACCTCTCCATGATTTTTGGATATGAATTGTGGCCTTTCTCAGAGTGATGAACTCTTTTCTAGTCAAATGTGTTCGGATTTGTCTCTGTATGCATCTAGCAGCTTTAGCTAAGACTTCGGCTCTTCGGGCATCTAATTCAGCCATCTGACCAGCTCTGAGAAATACCTTTGTTTTTCCCATCTAAAATGAAACAGTTGGGGGGAAAACTTATTAGAGCTCAAAGCACTCTACGTACTGGAAAAATTAATGGATATCAATGCCTTTTGCTGCCACATAATTTGTTTTTTCCATATATAAACTTACTTGATAGCCTTTTAATCCCATCTTATCACATATGGCAACACATGCTGTTTTCTCCTCAGATCTGCACAGGAGAAAGCAGCAATTATTTTATGGGGTCATATGCGAAGCTCAACATATATATTGCAGGGATTGACTCCCTAGGAGCTACATCATAAATTCTTCTTATCAGTGTTTTCAGTTGATGCTTCAAGTAATTTAACCCAGCAATGTTTGTATTCCACCCTTGCCTTATGGTTCCTGTGAAAAATTATCTTTTTCATTCTCATGTAAAAGAAAATAATGTTATATACCCATCTAGGACATCAGGGGCTAGCATTCCAAAACGATCAAGGAACTCGTCAAATGTTCGCTTTGTTGGATATCCAGCACAACTAATCCGAATTGCCTCAAGTACTCCCTGCAAGGATACCAGTGAAGTAAATGTTATTGGTAGAAGACATTTCTCAAACATATTATATTACAAAAATGAGAGGAAAAAAAAAATAACACACCCCACATCTCAACTGGTTTAAGACATTGAAGTTTTCAAATATTCCGGGCTGCAAAACTGCATTTGGTTTCACACATCTGATGTAATGCGGTTCTGTTGTGTTCAATGTTTCCATTAGAGATTGTAGTTGTTGCTGGATGACAAGAATAGTGGATTCAGAAGCAAGTCAGGGAGTGAGAATGTCCGGAAACAGATGGAATGCCTTCTGTTGAAATCGAATAATTGTTTACCTTGAACCGCGTACCAATGGAAGAGAATTTTGATTGCTTTGATGACTCCTCAGGTAATGGAGGGAAAAGATTAGCAACAAAGGGACACTTGGAAGCATTTAAAAGAGCCTGATGCTCTGCTACAACATAATCTTTATTTTTATCAAGAAACTGATCTGCTTGGTATGTGACCTGTATTTCAAAAGGTTAGGCAACAAGAAATTATGAGTTCTACATTTGTGACTGCATGGCCAAGTAATGATGTTAGTATTTATCTTACATCTCCGGCATAATGGTTAATTGTGAAATCTGTTCGAGCAAGTTTTGGCTTGCTGAAGCGCTTGTGCCCTTTATACGTCTGATACAATTTTTGTGCAAATGTCTCATGGGTTGACTTGGGGAACATGCTGCAGGGAATATGAAATGTACAAATGTCTCTGTTAAGAAATTCTTTCACAAGCATATTATGAATCTGTTTTTTCACTGAAAACAATACGGAGTATTTAAAGAAAGAAAAAGGCATACCAGGCTTCATCAAGAAGAGCAATGATTCCCCCAGGCTTCTGCATGCAGGACATGTAAATATGTTAGCTGATAGAAAAGGTCTTGGATAAGCAACGTGAGTCACTGATTACCTTTTCGATAAGATCCAGAACATCTTGATTATCTACAAATTCTACATAGCTCCAGTTGATTTCCTCCTTTGTGTATTCTTCTTGCTCCATCTTAAATACGTGCTGTCCAGAAAGATGCTTTTTTTTTTAACATTATTTGCACTTTTGCAGTATAATAATGCTTAAACTGCATATAAAAGTTATAGCCTTGCCTGGTTAAAATGCTGTTGCAACTTCTCATTTGTTAGGTTGATACATAGTTGCTCAAAACTAGTAAATGGAGCAGAGAATAAGATTTTAATACGAATATGTAAAAAATTATTTACCTGAATTATACAAATTTTCAATTTACCTGTTGATTTTGAAGCTTTCAAATCCATAAATGTCAAGGACTCCTATTAAGCTTGCTGCATTGGGATCTTGACCAATTGAACTGTTTATCTTGTCCACAATCCTACCATAGTTCAAGAATGCTTTTAATTTATCTCAATCCTTGTCTCAAAATGCAAGTTTGTGTTTGGAATAGGCTCAGAAGCAAAATACTGCTGATTCAAATACGACTTATTATATATTATGATTCTAGTATGCTGTCTAAAAAACAGAGTCCTTTATTTTTTATGAGCTAGATTGAATTTAATGTCTGACTGCTGAATGACAGAACATACGGTTAGTATTGGTTATTTTATTTTGTTTCTTACCAATCAAACAGCCTAGAGTACACAGTCTTTGCCAAAGCATCTCGACTCAAAGCAGCCGAGTCTGGGTCTAGTGGTTTTGTGATGTTACCATCAGGAGTAACTATGACGCGCTTGCAGAGTGAGTCTTCTAATGCTTTCTCATCACACCTGAACATAAACACGAGAATCATACATCTCCTAGATATGAAGCTAAAGAGGCAAAGAGCATGGATACAAAGGAAGTTACAACTTACATTGCCCCATTTCTACTTATATAAAAACCAAAGGGGATATACGTGTATATATAGTTATAACAAGCTTGTTTAACAAGTTAGATTAACTTGTTCCACAAGTCAAGAAAGCTTCTCTTAACTCTCAACTGGTATAAATAGGATAACTCATAAAAAAAACAAGTTGTAAGTTAAAATCTCTATTTTATTAAATTTATAGATACTATAAACTATTAGAAATTATTTAATTATGTGACCGTTCTATTTTATCGATATTAAATTATGAATTCATTATTTGATATTATCATATAAAATTTATTAATCAATCTAAATAATTGATTAATGTTAATCACAATTAAATATTCTAACAGCAACAGTACGAACTAGATGAATTTGACAAATGGATCAAACTTTTTACATAAGTAGCTCTGCGGTGGTGTGAAGGTGGAAGATTGATTTCTCATCTTTTAATTTGGAAGAATCAACTTCCTTCCCTTTGATGAAGTCAACGTTTCCAAGATGGAGGATTGCAGCTACCACTCGAAAAATAGCATCCTGCGGAAGGACAATGTTCCTTGATCAAATATAGGAATGGATAAAAGGAAATCACTGATTCAATGAAACGTGAAGAACTGATGCTTTGGCCCAAACCTGCTCATCCTGGCTGATGCCTACAATATCCATTGCATTTCTGGTCTCCAGATATTCTTTTGCATCATCCACATTTGCTACATCATAGCAGTATGATTGATTAAGATAATGAAATTTCCTAGGATCCCCCAACTTGTACTTTTTGACATCCTACAGGTAAAGTTTTAACAGTTAGATCTTGTGAGGCTATGTCACCAACATTGTTTTTTCAGGAAGTTATAAACACAGAGGAAGTTATAAATTATTTTCACCAAATTTTTGAGAAGTCACCTCTGGTGGTGCTGCACAAAGCATGTAAAAGCAGTGATAGTTCCTTTCTGGGTCAGAAACTTGGCAAACTCGTGACCTTTCGAGGAGATATGTACGGATTGCAGCTCCAGAAATCTTTCCATTCTTGTCAAATTGTATTTCAACAAATTTGCCAAAACGACTGCCACAATCCCAGGTAAGTTTGTAAGAACAACTGAAAGGAGTTTATGACAGGAAATAAAGAACAGTGAAACATGTCTATATAGTTTACCTTGAATTATTATTTTTGACAGTTTTGGCATTCCCAAATGCTTCCAACACTGGATTGGACTGAAAAAGAGAAATGGTCACTCCATCTACGATTTGATTGAGTAAAAAGTGACACATAAAATGTAAGCACTTCAAACTCACCTCCAAAACCTGTTGTTCTACTGTTCTTCCTTCTGTATTAGATCTGCCTCCCATGAAAGCTAGATATCTCATTAGCATTTTTGTTGTCTCTGTTTTACCAGCACCACTCTCTCCACTCACCAGAATGGACTGGCTTCCATGATCATTAATCATTGCCCTGATATATTAAGCTTAGCTAACATCACAAATGTCATCTTTTTTTTTCGGTAAAAAGATATTAAGAGTTAGATAGGTTGTTCCAGGCAGGGTGCACTATAATTGGTGGATCATTAGCGAGAATCAAATTGATGACCCTTTGGTCGATGCAGTTTGATCCTACCATTTAAGCCTATTGACTTGGAACAAAACTGTTTTTTGGTTGCTCTTTACCTGTAACAAGTGTCTGCAACAGCAAAAAGGTGAGGGCTTAGCTCTCCAAATGCTGCTCCTTTATACTGCTCCATCATGTGGATATCATACAAGTGTGGCAGTCTCCGGAAAGGATTTACTGCTATTAAGATATTCCCTGTATATGTCTGCTTATATCATTGTTAGTAGTCAGATTTTGCTCCTCTCTTTTATGCCATTAATCTGTGGAATGTAACGAGGAATTGATTAGGTTGTTGAGACTCACATATATCTCATTGAGAGCAAAACGGCAGGCAAGGTTATGCAGGACTCCTGGCTCATGGAGGTATGCTAATTTGGTCATGTCATCAACCCCTGCTGGGGGTGCCTCTGTATCTTTAGGATATATACTAGAAACGCCTGCAACAATCTGAAATTAAGGCAAACGGTAACTATCAGTTTGTCTGCTTCCTTATGCTTGTCGCTCTAGCATCAAATTTTTATTTTTGCATTATTGTCATGTGATGTTCAATTTAGCTTAAGTGCATTTAACTAATCCACCGTCTCAGTCCGGTGAAAAACAGCCCATGCCCATCACGAATAAGGGATTCGCAAGGGAATTCCCAGTGGTTTGGCTCCAAGAAATTGGCATAGTTAGGATTCAAACCTGAGATATCGTGTCTAATCATATATCACATGCTTACCTCCCCCACTCCTTGATTATGTACCACAAACGCCGATTACATTGGAGGAATTTTCTTTGACAAATTAGGCTGGGTTTTTTCCTTTCTAATTGGTGTGGAGGCTACTTGAACGTAGAAATGTATTTGGAAATATAAATAAGTTCAAGTTCGTGGGATAAAACAACTTGTTTTCCATCTGCCATTGATGTTAGTGTCACTATCTTGATTATGTTATCATACTACGAGAAATATTGCACCTGTTTCTCTCAGTTTTAATTCTGTTTTGTTTGACATTCTCTTCTATAAATCCATTATTCAAGCAAAACTAGCTCATTTTGATTCTAAGTCTGGACGTAGGGAAGGAAAAAAAAAAAAAAAAGCAAAGCCGATAAATCACCCTTCATTTACTTCTACAATGTCACTAAGATTTCAGATCCAAAGTTGTCGTCCTAATGCTGGACAATGAGCAACGTTTTACAACACATAGCTCTGAAATGCCTGAGACATTGACATCTATATAGTATAGAATAAGCCTAATGAAGTTTTCTGGTGTTTCATATGACAGATGAAAGAACCTTACAGTTTTGCCATTTGCAGTAACAATGGTGGCATCGCTGCCATTGATTTCTGTGACTTCACCATCAGTCCAAGATAACTCAGGATCCTCAACCCACACATGTGATCCAACGATTATGTTCACCGGAGTTCCCTGAACCATGATGACAAGAAAGCAAGAAAAAGCGTTAGTAGTGATCTAAGAACCAAAAGTGAGCTCAATATCAGAAGCTTATTACCATGATGCTGCTAAGTTTTGTTGATCATGAAAGATATCTGAGGGTGATGACTTGAAGAACTGAACTCGATGAATTGATGATGATTCTGGTCTGAGAGAGTTGGTTAAGGAAAGGCGGTGGTGTTGTATCAGTGGCAGAGCTCAGAAAGAAAGAAAGCAGAGAGAAAAGGAAGGAGCAAAAGGGACTACAAAAGAAGAGGAAATGCCAGGGTGGTAACATACGCAAAAGCTAAAGGGGTAACCACCTCCTTGTGCATCTCTTTTTTGCTCATTCCATCGTAGATGCTGACATGGCAACAAGAGAATTCAATATATATATATATATATATATATGCAAATTTAGAATTGAAGTGTGTGGTGTTGAGACATGATGAGTTTATGTGGGGCCATTGCTTAAGGGATACGAAGAATGGATCACCGTCCAGCAGAAAATATAGATTCTTAAAAGGGTGTGCTTTGGTCAGGCCAGATCGTATTATTTGATATGGTGGAGAGCACACTACCGCGCATAGCTGTTATGGATGCTGGCTGATCATACCCAAACTTGGCTTTTATTAATGGTAAAATTTTTAAAACTCTTTGGTGAACATTTAGGAGTAGTTCATTTATAAGATAAATTACAGATTTCTTCTCGTGACTTAGCTCAAGATCAATTTATAGTTTAAAATTTGTGGTCTAATATTGTTTTAATTACTTATGTATTTTATGTCATTATTATATTATTAGTAAATTATATAAATTTCTTTTAAATTTTATTGAAATTATACAAACGTCTCTTTTATTTTTAAAATATGTACAAACTTTTTTGAATAAATCATATAAATCTTCTCTAAATTTTGTTAAAACCCCATAGGCATTTATTTTATTTTTAAAATATATACAATTTTTTTTAAATAAAAAATAAATCACACAGATCTCTTCTAAATTTTTTAAAATTAAACAAACCCTCCTTCTATTTTTAATGGAGTTTTGTATATATTTTTAAAATATAAGAAAGATTTATGAAATTTTAACAAATTCAAAGAAAGCTTGTGTAATTTATCTTTTGTTTTAATATTTGTTTATATATATTTTGAAAATAAATCTAATGTTAATAAAATTTAAAAAATTCATATAATTTTAACAAAATTCCAGCAAAAATATATGTAATTTACACTACCAACATATATAGACTTGAGGAGAATGGCATTATATTATACATATGCAAAGTCAAATGTCAATGAGTTGAAGTTAGAGTGGTCTTGAAAGATGAAAAAAGGAAAAAGGAGACAGTGAAAGATGAGCCACACAAGGGCCTCCACGTGGAATTTTAAAAGCCAATAAGGACCCAATCTGTCCCAACTTTCTGCAAGTCTCCCCCATCCACCAAACCTTGCGGTTCCCTTCCGCTTTCAACCTTTTAAGCTTTCAACTCTAAACACAAACATGCCATCATTCTTTGTATATATAAGATCTTAGGATCAAATGGCGGTGGGGTCGGCCAAGCACGGCCTCTCTTTCTTTCTTTTTTTTTTGTCTAGCTCGGTTTATAACTTTATCAACTAGGACATGTTTGGCATAATGTTAATATTTTTCTTAGAAAAAAATAATATTATAGATAAATTATTTTTAAGATTATTGGTCTGGATGTCAATGATATGTTCAGATCTTTTGTAAATTTTATGTCCATATCTATCAATCTCACGACACTTTAATGTAAGAATCAACATGACCACGAGACATACCAAAAGGTGAACAAAAAGTTGAGAGATTTTTCTAAAGAATGATGACTACTAGTATAAACTCTTGCCATGAGAAGAACTCATATTTGAATCTACGTAGTATAAGTGATTGCAAAATTTGATAGATTTTCTTTTGACAATTTAACTAAGAAGTTTTTTTGGTTTTGTTAACTTTCAATTGTTATATATTGAGTATGACAATCTCAAATTGCATTTTATATAACAGTATCTTATATTATGATATCATAGACACTAGAAAATATGCGAAAATAGTATACTAAGCGACTCCCTTAATATTTACCACTTTATTCAAGAGTTCTACTATAATGAAATAGTAATTTTGTTCACTATTATCTCACACTCATTTTATGAAGGGATTTCATAAATAACATAATAAATTGAGTCCAAGATTTGGAGTTTTTTGTACAAGTGATAAGAGTAGACATATAGTATCTCATCTTATTATATGAGACTTAGTCTTTTTGAAGGTTATCTTTGAAATAAAATTATAAATATATCAGAGAAAATGCATTTTCAAGATCACTGATAAAAAAGTTTAGACTCTTGTAAAGTCTCAAAATATTTTTTATTGTAAAAAAAATAGAGAAAAATATATTTTTAATTTCTATAGTTTCATTCAATTATTAATTTCATTCTTATAATTTAAAATTTTATAATTAAGTCCTTACAATTTACAAAAATTTTTCAATTAGTTTTTATTGTTAAAATTCTATCAGTATTCCATTAAAATTTGTTTATATCACTAATTATATATTATCTTAAGATTTTTAATATATATATATAATTTATATTAATAAAAAAAATATAATACATAATAAAATATTGACAAAGATATAATAACAAGGGCTAAATTAAAAGATTCTTTAACTTTAATTATAAATTTTTAAATTATAAAAACTAAAAGTATAATTTTTCTTTAATAAAAATAACTACCAAAGAAGCAATTCCAAGTTTTGCTTTTGGTTGGAGGAAGGGGCGAGGGAGGCGCCAGAATATTGGGCACAGAGGGCGTTCACATGAAAAAAGGCGGAGGGGCGATGTGGGACCTTGAAGAATAGAAAAAAGCATTAGACAGCGTGGCTTTTCCAACCAAGGCTGTCTTCATCATTCTCCTATTTTCTTTCCCTTTTTTTCTTTTTCTTTTCTCATTTCTTTACCCTAATGTGGGTATCATCCACCATCATTACCCTCGCTTATTCACAATTTTCTTTTCAAAATCATATATATATATATATATATATATATGAAGAGTATGGGCTATATTTATATATAGTCAGCCTGTATAATAGGAAGATGCTTCTCTTGTCGGTCATTGGGCCCATGCTCCATACAATTTTTTTTTTTTTTTGCTTCAAATGCCACTTTTAGAAGAACTGCTTTTGACTCAAAATTTTAGAGAATGGGAAATTATGCTTTCTTCATTCTTTGATGTAATTGTAAGACAAGCACACATACCAAGAACATCAGAAGAAGGCAAACCAAACAAAGAGTGTGAATAATACAAGGATGAGTTTGTGAGATAGGAATAACATAGTTTTTTAAGTATTTACTCGAACAATACCATGAAACGCCTTGACAGAACATACAATTATAAAAGAATATTTGAAAGACATTTATGAAGAAACAACACATCCCCTAAACTCTTGATTCTAGGTTTATCAAAAACAAAAACAAGAAAAGGAATCTTGATTGTGGGAGTTTGAAAGGATCTCAGATTCATGGGAAAGCCCAGTCTAGAAAAGCAGTGATTGTAATCTAACTGACCCCATTGTTACTCCCATGGCCCTGGCCCTGGCCCAGCCTATATTTTCCTCATGATCCATAGCTACTTTTTAAAATATATAAAATTTGCATACATTTTTTTATTGCAGAATCATTTGATTAATAAAAAAATATAAATAGTACAAATGCTAATATATCTCACAATCTAAGTTTCCAATTTACCTGAGTTAAAATACTATTAATGATTTAATAAAAAAAAATCCCTTAATTATTAAAAAATCTAAATAGTATAATTTCAAGAATCTCGCAAGACATAATGATTCCCATGTTTCGGCCAGGAAAGAAAAAGATTAATTCCCACGGAGTTTAGGTATGAAAAATTAACAAAAACCCCATTGAAAAAAATAAGGTTGAATGGGCTAAATTATAAAAAGAATTGGACGAAGACAAATAGTTTTAAAAGAAAAAAAAAAAAAACTTACCTTAATTCATGTCATTGTCCTCCTTATCAACCAAGTTGAGTAAAGGAGGTAATAGGTAAAGGTGTGCATAAGTCAAATTTGACAGATTTTGGCTTAATTTATTGTTTGGCCTAATATATCATTGGATTAGAGTCGAACTAAGTTAGTTTGATTAAGCCAATTTTTTTGTCAATATTTTTTGTTAAAATTATAAAATAGCTCCCCAAAAATTTAAACTTTTATATAAAATTATATTTTGCTTTAAAAAGAATAAAGTTTTTGTATAAATGATTATAAAATACATTTTTAATATGTATATATATATATATATCAGATTATTCAATAAAAAATATAACAAATATATAGTTCTTTAATAAAAAATATGACAAGTTTATGATTTTTTTAAAATATCTATATAATTCTCTAATCAAATTATATATTTGTTATATTTTTATTAGAAAATTTTACATTTGTCATGTTTTATTTAAAAATCTTGATAATAAAAATATAAGGAACTACATCTAAATTTAGTCTTTTTTATTGGTAAATTGCTCCTATTTCATGTCTCTTTTTTTAATTAAAAATCATTTTTGGGGCAAAATGTCTTGCTAAAATTAAAGGGCAGCTAAAAAACCAAGAAAGGGCCCTTTCTTGTGTAACAAAAGGTGGGTTTATTTCACATCACATTCAAAATGAAACGGGCTTTTTCTGGTCGGCCTAAAAAGGAGGAAGGCCACAATGAAGAATCTCACCCAAATTGGGCTGGCCTGCTTCGGACTTTCACACAAAAATATCTATAATAAATGGCCCAAAAAATGGTTATATTCATTCGGATATGATGAGCATATGGCCCATGCCCAATTAAATTTGGTCTTGAAAAGTTGGATTCTAAACTAGCACACAAATAACTGATTTAATTTATTTATATAATTTGTGTGAATTATGATTTTTTTATTTAGTCATATTTTATAGAGGGTCAGTTTGGATGGACTTTAATAAAATTTGGGAGAAACTAAGTATAATTTCTATGAACTATAAGTTAATTATAATTTTGGTATATCATGTTCAAAACGTAAGTTTTAATTTTAAAACTATTGAAAAATAAAAAAAAATGTTGGATATCAATTAAAATTAACATCTAAAAAGCCACATGGTTATAATATGTATGGGAAAAAAATAATTATACGACTTTTACATATTAACTTTAACTGAGATATAATACTTTAAAATTTTTTATAATAATTAGAGGGATAATATATTACATTTTAAAATTTAATCATTAAAGTTATAATCAGATCAAAATTCAAAAGAATTATATTTTTAAAAAAAATTGGGCGGACTAACTCAAATCCAAATAGAGGGTTTGTGGGTTTATTCAAGTAAATGTTTCAAAATATCAATTTAAAAGATTGTCTAATTGAAGAATCGTGTGTCTTGAAACTTTCCTGGCGAATTCCATTCTTGCTTGTGTGCCAAGAATTAGGCTTTAATCTTAATCATATCATTTGAATTAGAAGGGGATGCAATGGCTAAGTCAATGATCAATAGAAATCTGACTTCACCTTCTCTCGAGGTCAAGTACAGTTATTTCTCCAAGAAAATGTTTGACAGCTAATTCTCTTTGTTTCAGGCTACAAAGACTGCAGGATTTCACATTTGCCCAAATCCCCAAAAAGCATGGTTGTCAATGTTTGGTGAAAAAGTACACTTTTTTAAAAATAAATTAATGATTAGTTTTAAAAAATTATTAAGAAAATTATAATTAAAAACTTAAACTTTAAATAATTTATTCTAAAAGACTTATTATTATTATTTTATGATAAATTATTATTAATTTTAAATAAAATTTTTTAAATTTATTGGTAATAGATTTTTTAAATAATTTCTTTTTACTTTTGATCCTTAATTATAATTCTTTTAAAATTATTTATTTTATTAGTTTAATTTTTTAAAAGTAAAATTGTTTAATTTAGTAGTATAAAAATTATTTTCAATTAAAGTAATTTTTTGCTAAGCATGACATACAATCATTTAATAAATTTGTTAATGTGATATAAATAAAAGTATATGTAATCACTGATAACCTAAATTTGTTCAATGTTATTTTGTCCGTTTCAGCATTCGCTTGACTTTTTGAAATTTGCTTAAATAATGTTTTTTTTAAGAAAACATATTATTTAAGTAAGTTTTGATTATGAGTACACAATTAGGTAGATTCTTATTTATGTCACACTAACAAATGTGTTAAGTAAATGTAAGTTTTTTTTATGAAAAAATCATTTTAATTGACAAAAATTGGTAGACTAAATTAAAAAAATCTATTAAGAATTAAATTATTAACTTATTTTTTGTCTTAATCTTTTTGTCCTTGTTCCCTTTTAATTAACCTTATTACACTATTCACAATATTGAATTATCACTATATAATGATCATATAGTCTTGATAAAATTGAAGGCTGCAACTAACTAGCTATGACACCACTAAGAGAAACTCATAACAAAGGACATATCTTTTTTTTTCATTGTCCCTTTTGCATTTAGTAGATTTGTTTTACTATTTTTTAATTACATTTAAAATTTAATAAATTTGTATGTAAAGAAAATTCAAAACTCACATATCAATTAGGTCTAGGCCTACCTTTTATCTCATTTGTAAATCTACGCTTCATTTGTATCGTGAACATTAACTTGTTTTTCTTTTTTTTTCTTTTCTTTTTGTTTTTTGGGGGGGGGGGGGGGGGGGGGGGGGGATGAACATTAACTCGTTAACTTCTCTTTTTTTAGATATGAGAATAGAAAGAAAATGAAAAATATGAATTAAAAGGATAAGAAATAATATTTATATTCTTACTTAAAATAATAATAAAAATAAACAAATATTATTGAGAAATAATAACAATAATATAATAAATATTACAAAAAGTTCTTCATCTCCCTTTCCTTTTCCATCTCCATACAAAACATGGTGTAAATAATTTTTTAATGAGCAGTGATTATTATTGAAGAAGAAAAAATTTCTTATTCCAACTATGAAATTTTCAAATATCACCCATTTGGTTGATTTTGCCCAAAATTTTCACTAGAAAATTATTTTTTCAAAGATGGGAAAAAAATTTTATTTTACTAAAATTATGTAGATTTTTTTTTCTATTTTAAAATATATTTTTTAGTATAATTTTAAATTTTTTTATTAAAATAATATCTATTAATCTAAATACATATTAGAATTTGTTTAGGGCAAGAACAAGAGGTCATATTGTTTAATAACTTAAATACTCTCACATTCATCATTGTTCTTTGTTGAATTATTTTCAAATATGCACAAATAAAAACAACAATAGTAGAGCTTGTTTTAATTAAACAATATATATATATATATGTATGTATTTAGACTAATTGAGGATATTTTAATAAACAAATTTTAATTGAAAATGTACCACAATTTTTTTATTTTAAGGAAGTTTTTAAAAAAATAAATAAATAAATAAATTTATATAATTTTAACAAAACTCAACTGCCATTTATATAATTTACTATTTGCTCCCATTTCCTAGCTCCCATAACAAACATGGAATTACTAACAATCCAATATTGAATGGAAAGCAATTATTAGTGTCTCACAAATCTTAAATTCTCACAATCTATAATAATCTAATTCACATTATTTAATACTTAAAGATCCTACTATCATATGATCCTCGTCACACTAAGGCCTCATTTGATATAGAGAATTAGTTTTTAATGAAATAGAAATAGAAATAGAAAGAAATATTGTACTCTATAATTATGTTTAGTATGATGGAAGAAGGAATATGAATATTTTTATATTTAGTTAGATAGAAATAATATAAAAATAAAATGAGAAAATAATTAAAAGATTAAAATACTTCTAATTATTTTTTACTAATAATAATAAAAAATAATTATTTCTAATTATTAATAAAAATAATTGAAGAAGGATAAAATAATCTCAATTTTCATTTTCCTTACTCCTACCACAAAATAAAGGATTGAACTCTCCAATTTTAGTAGTAAACAACTTATCCAAAAAAAAGAATTTTTTCACCTACTAAACATGTTTTTTTATTTCAATCCCACTCTTTTTCCTCTTCCAACATTCAAGTCTCACATCTGCTGGACATGACCTAAGTCTATATAATAATTTGAAAGTTGGAAAAATGAGATGCTTTAAGCAATATGTATGACTCTAAGTAACTATGGATAACAAGTTGTGATGAAGAAGTGTGGCTCCACTCAGGAGAACAACAAGCTAACTTGATCAATCTCGGTCATTCACTTACCTTTTGAGAAATTACAAGTAAGGCTCCCCTGTTATCTCCAAATGATCAATTTCAACCATCGTCAACACCTAACACACTACTCTTGTTCTAGCATTCTTACTACTTCAATACATTCATCTTCAAATAATACAATTATTTTTCTTAGCTATCTCTTTTTTGTTGTTGCGATTCTCCCCTTTTCAACAATTAATTAGTGAAATATTTAAATTTGCCTTGTTTTTATTCTATTTCTTACTGTCAACAGAGCCAATAAAAACAAATTTAGAAATTGAATCGTGTGTTTTCTAAATTTAAGAATTAAATAATTAAAATGTGCATATTATATATATATTTTAAAAAGATTGTGTGGAAATGAAAGAGACATCAGTGACATCCATTTAGTAACGCCAAATTAAAGGGACGAAAAAAGGGCAATACGTGATTAGACGTCTTTGTCTGTATGGTCTATAAACAGCTAATCAGAATCAAATCAATGCATGGCAAATAATTAATTGATCTTGGTACCTGTCAATTTTGGAAGGGTTGTTTTCATTTAGACTCATTGCATTCTAAAATGTTATTGGACAAGGTTTATTAAGTGATGTTTGAATTAATTTATAAGTATTTTAATTAATTCATTTTAAAATAAATTATACTAATTTTTATTAAAATTTGATTAAATTACATCTAATGTCTTCTTTATTTTAGGAGTATCATATGACTTTTTTTACATATCGCACACACGTGTGTTTACAGTTTGTTAATAAAATTAATTTTTTAATAATATGTATTCTTTTTAAATATAAAATTATTTAGCTATATTCACTATTATATTACAAATAAAATAAAAATTTTATGTTGGATATTGACATTAATTTGGTTACTTTTATTATATTAATAAAATTACAGTATTATATTATATAAAAAATTAATTATATTGAAAAAATAAATTCAAAGATGTTTTTGTAACCTATATCATATTAAAAGTTAGTTATACATACTGATATTATGATAATGCCTAATATCTATATTTGTTGGACTTTAATGCTGAATATTATCTCTATATTTTTAGTTATGATTTTTTTTAAAGAATTAATCATAATAAACGTATAATTTGTTAAACATAAACATTGAGAAGAAGGCGGGGCCGTAAGTGCCCGTGATGCATAAGGAGGACAAAACAAAAAAAGTTAGGTGTGCCAGAAAAGTCACAATTGATTTGTTAAACAATAAAAATAAAAAGTAAAAATTAAAAAAATACCCACTTTTGAGGTTTTAAAAAAATAGAATAATAACTAATAAAAACATAGTGGTAGTAAATATGAACAACTACTTAAAATTTGCTAAAATTAAAAAGCAAAGTTAAAAGAAAAAAGTCCAAATTCCCGATTAGTATCAATATTTAGTTGTGTTCATTCACGTGGACACATTCTTACCCAAAATAATTATATTAAAGCAATAAAACGTAATTAAATGAACAATCAAGTAACTTTCTACTGAATTTATTTTTAATGCACATTTTCTGGGTACTGTGATTAAAGTATATCAATATTAATGTAACCCAAAGAATTTAGTTTAGTTAATAGCAAGAGATAGTATTTTTGTTAAATAATTTAGGTTCAATTTTGATAACACATTGATATTAAAATGTTCAGATAAATTATTCTCATCTTTTTTGAAAGATATATAAATTATATAACTTTTTTTATTTTAAAAACCTACATTTTTTTAAATTAAAAGATACACTATATTGACTTCTGATTCAATAAAAGATGAGTTATAACTACCCTGATTTTATACATATTTTCATACTAAAATAAACTGTTGTTTAATTTAACCATCTTTTAATTTTTTTAAAAAAAAAGAGAATAATTTACCCAAAATTTTATATATAATTAGATACTATGTCAAGGTAAGGTAGTGCATCATTATCATAGTTTAAGAATACCCTAATAATAATAATAGATAAGAGTTTACTTACATTATTTATTTATTTATTTTTAATCTCCCGAACCATAAATTGGTCGTAACCCGCAATTCGGGGTGGAAAATAGACGAGGGATTTGTCACTTTAGTTTGAAGTCAAGAGTGCTTGTGTGTTTTGTCATTCTTAAACTTTGACCATATGTGTATATATATATATATAATACCATACCTTAAATTGAAGGATGCCCTTTTCCATAAGTTTGAATTCATTCACATTCGTCAATCATTACTAATGCTATGCAACTTGTTCACTCACCGTTTTGTACGTAGAAGAAAAAGAAAATTTAAAAAATAATTTTAATATTTATATTTTTAAAAATAATATAAAAATAAAATATTATTAAATAATAATTATAACGACATAATAAATATTACATATTGTAACATTAATAACCAAATGAGGCTATACATTACTCTTTAACTACATTTGTTCAATTTTGCTGATGGGCTAAACTCAGACACATGTCCATTGTAAAACTTGAGGTAAAATGATTTAAATTTTTGTTATTGTTATTATTTTAAATATAACATATGAGTATTTTTTTTTTCACAACTCAATATTGTAACGTCAATTTTGTAATGAAAGTTTTCCTTTTAGGTATATGAGGAGGCAAAAATTTAAACCTAAAACCATTTACTAACTACTCAAATTGTTTACCACTAAACTGTCATCTTGTGATTTATTTTAAATAAGAATTATTTCGTATGTTATATTTTCATTTAAATTTTTAATATTAAATAATTTAAAAGTTGTACCTAATTTTTTCTATTTGGGTTTCAGTCTTGTCTTAATTTAAAATAATTTTTTTTTTTAAAAAGACCAAACTTAAATGTAATTTTTATATTTTTGCTATTAAATTTTTCAATAAAATTATAATACATATTAAAAGAACTTTTTAAAAAACTCAAACGCGTGCTCCTGAATTGTAAAAACTATATATTTCTCTATAAAAGTTATATGTTTTAATTGAACACTCTAATGGCAAAAACATAAGGCATGTATAAACTTTTTTTTTTTTAATTTTGAAAAAATTTATATTCCTATGAAACAAAACAAAGCAAGTCAGAGAGAATTGCGCAATTAACTCATACCTTTCTTGAATCGCTGTTGCCTCTGTGATTCAATAATAATAATAATAAAAAAAATAATAATGAGATAGTGATTCAATTTCAACCCTACAGTGATCATGTGAAATTTGAGCAATCATCTAGCTTCGCGCCTATTCTTATCCTATATTCTATCTCGTCCCATTCAACTCATGCACAATCACAAGTTCATTGTGTTGTTTTTGGCCTTTTATGAAGTTTTGAAGTAATTGGAGCATTGAATAGAGGACTACCAATTATTTCAAAGGGAATCTTTTCAATAATAATCACCTTTATTATTATTATTCTATGCACATTATTCCAATTTTTTCACAAGACACCGTTTCTCTCCCCAAAGTCAAGTCATTCAACTAATTTAAACATACTGATGGTGGGCTCCTTCACGGGATGGAATTAATAGGATCACACTTTTTATTTTTTAAGTGAAACTTTTATTAAGTGGAAAAATAATCAAGATAATCATTGGTGTTATATGCATGTAGGTATATCAAGTACATTTTTTTAATGGAACCACATGTGATGTGTTGATGTAAATATTTTTAACTAATTTAGTCTACTTATATTTTTAAAGTACATTGATATTTTAGTTCTTAAAAATACACTTTCTTTGAATTTTGTTCTTTGAAAATTGAATGCTTTATTTCAGTTCTTCAAAGATATTTCAATTTCAATATCATTCCACGTCAAGCCAATTAATAAATAATTAAATGAAATGGGTGACATGGTAGTTTATTGTTTATTTGTTACTAAGACATGCATCAAAATGAGATAGCACTATGATGATATCTAGTAGTATGATATTTTGTCATAATATGTTTTAGTGATAATTAGAGTTGATAATTTTGGTCTAACTTGTTTTGACCTAACTTATTCCAAATGTTCAAGTCAAATAGATTAATTATTGATTGAGTATTAGCATAAAAAATAAATCAATACAAATCTCACCTAATAATACGCGTGTACACACGCATATAACTCTTGAGTTCACTTCTTTTATTAATTTCTCTAATTATTTGTGTTGATTTTATCATATACTTATTAATTATCTTTTATCGATTCTTTGTCCAATTTGTCTAATCCATTCTTGCCCTGAACTTACCCTAAACCTGGGTTCAAATATGGGGAACAAAATAAAATAAAATACTTGCAAGGATATAGGTCAAGTTATCAATGAATAAAGGGAGGATGGGTATTAAAAAACCTACCATAATTAGCCCTATTGCCATCCCTAATGATAATTAAGCATTTAATGATTACATCATCTTTACGTTATGTTATATTGTCTATTTCTGCTAACCTTATATTGTTGTGCTTAATGCAAAATATATATATATATATATATATATATTGGAGACAAAATATTTTATGAAGTATTGTAATGGGATGACTAAATTTTGAGAAATTAAATTAAAATATTATATATATATATATATATATATATATATCTTTGAAGGCTCAAAACATTAATTTGTTCTAATTTTTATAGTCCAATCTAACAAAGAATCTCATCTTTTAAGAAGATAGGACTTGTGGAACAAAGAATCTGGGTGGTTGTGATATAGAAATGGCATGGAACAATAAGAATCTGGGGAACTTGTTAGCAAGACAAACCCACATGAAAAAGGTTGGACTCTATGGCTCTGGAGGGTATCTCTATCCTACACACCTTGATTTGAATTTAAACACAGGAAGGCTTTTTGTTTAGAATGAAGCTACAAGATTATGCAAATTGGGATTTGAAGAAAGTGATGAGAGAGAGAGAGAGAGAGGGATTGAGGAGGAATCTCTAACAGAGAGTGTGTCTGTATATAATAGCTTCAAGACAAGTTACAGTGAATGCCTCTGTCTGTTATGTGTTGTTAGCAGAATGGAGAGGACATGTATTGGAATCCAGCTTTGTGAGGAACCACCCAAATTATTAGACATCACACCAACATGGGGCTAGCTTAAAAATGACAACCGCTGAGTTTGACATGTTACTTCTTTAATTCCCCTTCTTTAATTTTAGTTTTTCGAAAAAAAAGAAAAAGAAATGAATAATTATTTTTAGGAAATAATTTGTATACTCAGAAATTTTTTGAGATAAAAGCTAAACAGATTTAATTATCTAAAACCTATATTATATTATATTATATTAATTTAGTCAATGTTTGCTTTTTGGTGTTGTAGTCAAGTGGTGTGCCCTTTCACAATCCAGTTACTATAACCAAAAAAAAACAAAATAAATTTGACTATGAAAGATTAACAGAATTAAACTTAAAACTTTTGTTATTGTTACATTTTTTTTGTGGGATTGATAAGGGACATGATAGTAATGCAGGGGTTAAGATAAACAGTAAATTATACTTATTTTCTTTAAAGTTTAAATTACACGATCTTTTTATTTATTTTAAAAATTTTTATTTTTTTAATTAAAAAAATGCACCACTTACTTTATCTGTTGCAAAAAAAAAAGTTATAATTATACATATTTTGATTAAAATATTTTCATATTTATTACTTATATAATATAACAAGTATCAAATATATATTTGACCAATAAGAAAATAATTAATTTTTAAATTATAATAAATTACATTTATAATTTTCAACACAAAATAAATAATATGAAAATAAACATTTAATTTTTTTTAAGATTATATTTTTAATAAAAGAAATCAATTAATTCTTGAGAATATTTTGATTATATTTTAATTTAAAGAGATTTATGTATATTTGTAAAATAAATAAAAGTATTGTATAATTTAAATATTTTTTAGCAAAAGAGAAAATAATTTACTCTATAATAAATTGATGTATAAAGGTAATAGTTGGAGCCTTGCATGTGAAAGGTAGTTGCACTTGCTGAGTTGTGACTGGATTTGGCTGCTTTTAGTTAGATAATTGTAAGAGGCTTAACTAATATTTTTTGGTCTTTTAATTTTTTTAATTAGACTTTTTAACTTTCAATTTATATCATATTTGTTTCTCAATTTTATGTGATATTTTAAAATAATCCCTTAATTTTATTTAGTATTTCAAAGTGATTCTTTATTTTTTTTTTAATATTTTAAAATGGTCTTTGATAAATGTAAAAAAGAAGGTTGATTATGGCATAAATAGAAAATTAAAAGATCAAATTGAAATAAATTAGTTAAGTAAGGGATAAAAATATAATTAATCCATTATAAGAAAACACTAATATGTCTCTTTTCCCATAAAAAAATAAAAAAGAAATATGTTGAAGGAACAAATATAGATACAATTTTTTTATATATTTAATATTAGATTTCTCAATTCAAATATAATAAATGTATAGCTTTTTAATAAAAATATGATAAGTGTATAATTTATTTAAAAAATTATATAATTTTTTGAAAAAATTATCTAGTTATTATATTTTAATTAAAAATCCTTATAATAAAAATATAAGTATTTACATAAAATTTTTATCTTTTGTTGAAAGGTGTTGCAGTTTGCATAGTAAATTTTTTTTTGTGTTTGAAAGTTTATAAATTTTTCTTTTTATTTTTGGTAGTATATAATTATTTCTATTGAATCTTGGGGCCATCATTTACTAACCGTTTAGGGGAAATCCGGTACATAGAAAACCGCCATTGTGTAAGCAGACAATAGATTGAGAAAAATTACACAATCGGTCTAAGATAATCAAATCTTACATAGAAAAAGGATAATCATGCCATAAATTTCTTAATCTTATTACAAAAATTTTATTTTGACATAAAACTCATTTCTTTTTTTTGTTTTTGGGGTGGGGGTGAAGAAACTCTTCGTTTTGTTTTGGCGGAAGTTAAGAAACTCATTTTAATTGCATTTCAATGCTTGCATTTAATGGTTGGTATTTAGCAATTATCGATTATTAATTATATATCTATTCAATAAAAAGCAAATAAACCATTTAAGCTCCGGGTACAAAATTGGTATAATGAAATTTTTATGGGAAAAATTACACTTTTCAGCTTGCTCTAATTTTTTTTCAATTATTATTTCTTCTCAAATTATTATTAACAATTAATTAATACTTTTCGGCCAAAAAAAATAATTATATGTTTAATTAGCTCATCCTGAATATATTTTTAAACAGAGCACTAAATATAATATTTTGCATTGCATGCTAAGACTTTTGGAAGTGGTTGAAAGAGGAGAAAGGAAGAAAGTGGAGATTAATTCCAACTACATCAAATCTCTTTAGAACTTAAAAAAAGTACTACTTGTGTTAAGATTCGCAAATTAAATAAACATATTGTTATCAAAAATTTGAATCTTTATAATTACTTTAAATTTACAATAAATAATTTTTTATTATACACAAATTACAAGAAAACAATTCACCCATTGAAATTTTGAATTTTTCATAATCATACCTCAACCCTTGGAAGAGTAGCTTGAGACAAGAAAGTGTAATCTCTCAGCAAAATATTTAGTTGAATTTTAGTTGTCTGTCCATCATGATCATGATCAAAACGCATTTCCAATTATGGGCGTTTTGATTCCGCCTGTCACCAAAATTGGATTCTTGCATTGTTGGCATAAACTTCATAAAAAGTATTTATCATTTGTTCACAAAATAAAAAACCCAAAAATGAATAATATATTTTTCTTGGTGAAGTTTCTAATAATTTTTTAGATTTAAAAATTAAAAAAAAACGAATAATGTTATTACACCATTAATCTGGATTTACCTTTAGTGAGACTAAAAAGGGCACACACATGAAAAGATCTTTTCTTTATATCAAAACTTTTTCCAATGGAAAGAGACAAGGTTCAGTGATTCCCAGTTCCCATCTCTATCTCCCTATTTCGGTATAGGAGTGGAGAGAGAGAGAGAGAGAGAGAGAGAGAGAGAAAAGAATGTGATCCCGTGACATCAAAGGGTAAAACAATAATTTCACAACCTATACTGGTTTCGTCCCAGAGTAGCGGGAACAAACAATGTCTCTCCCGCACTCTCTCTCCCTACTGTGAGTAGCAGTGGAATTCTGGTATAAGACGAGTGGATAACTTCACCATGCAATTCCACAATTATCTTTTGACATTTCCCATAATGCCCCTTTTCCTCTCCAAGTGGAATTCGAAAAGCGTCGGCAGTATATTTTGTAGTGTTCTGAGAAGGAAAAAGAAAACTCCAAATAAGCAAGAAGAGGAGAAAATATAGGGGACCCCTCTTCTTCTTCCCTTAACCTGTCTAGCATATTTGTTTTTATTTTGTGGGGAAAGGGATTTGTGGGAAGCCATAAAGAGATCACTCTTTTTCAACAAACCCACCGGTTAATCTTTTTTCGAGGGCTATAAATCTAGCATGTTTTCAAACACCCCCTAGCAGTTTTTTTCCATTTACAAGCTTTCTCTAGTCTGCACCTTCAATACCCACCTGAGAATTCTCAAAAAAGTGCATCCTTTTGATTCAGAGGCTGTAATGGCGGCGCAATTAGGAAGTGGGAAGATGTGGGTGGTGAAGATGGTGTTCTGTTTCTTCTTATTTTCGGCACCCACGATGACGATGGCTACGAGAGCCACCGTCGTGAGCACCGGCTCCGGCGCCGGCAGTTCGAGTCAGAAGCTTGAGGTTCAGATGCAGTTGAAAAACTTGAACAGACCTGCTCTTAAGTCTATTAAGGTAGATTTCTTTCTCTCTCTTTCTCCCTGCACTTTTTAACTTTTTCCTCATCGATAATTGCAACATTCGGGAAAGAATGAAAATTAACTTTTGGTTTTTCAAAAGGGGCTTTAATCTTTAGATGCTCTTCTCTCACTTGAAAGCTTCTGTTGTTTGTATGCATCACTGGGAACTGAAGAAGCTGTTCTAGTTCATGCTTTTAATTATATCGGAATTGATTAACTTTTTGGCAGTAACTTTTCTGGGTTTCTGTTTAAGATTGTAATTAGTTCATTTTATTTTCAAATTCTAATTGTTTGGGTTTACATTTGGTGGTTCAAAAGCAGAGTCCTGATGGAGATATAATCGACTGTGTCCATGTTTCACACCAACCAGCTTTTGATCACCCTGACCTCAAAAACCACAAAATTCAGGTGAATTATTGCTTACTTCTATAGTTCAAAATAAGTGTCTTCTTTTTTGCGGGTCATTTGATTTTGGTTTTGGTTTGAATTTGAATCATGGGTTTGTGTTGCAGATCAGACCAGATTTCCACCCAGAAGGGCGTACTTTTGGAGATAGCAAAGTCTCTTCAGAATCCAACCCTATTACTCAGCTATGGCACAAGAATGGAAGGTGCCCAGAAGGAACCATTCCTATCAGAAGAACCAGCAAAGATGACATATTAAGGGCAAGCTCTATTCAACAGTTTGGAAAGAAGAAGCACAAGAGCTTCCCTCAGCCAAGATCTGCAGAACCTCAACCTGACCTCATCAGTCAGAGTGGCCACCAGGTACTACTACTGCTACTACCACCATACTCATAATGCAAAAGCATCGAGATAGTGCTAAGTACTAAAACAAAAGGGAAAAAAGAAACACTGTGTATGCAAATAAAAGCTTTTTATATTGTGCTCATTTCATGTGTTTTTCTTTCTTTCTATGATGGGTTTGGACTTTGGAGCGATTAGCATGCCATAGTTTATGTAGAGGGAGATAAATTTTATGGAGCCAAGGCAACCATAAACGTTTGGGACCCCAAAATTCAACAGCCCAATGAGTTTAGTCTCTCTCAAATGTGGATCCTGAGTGGTTCTTTTGGTCAAGATCTTAACAGCATTGAAGCGGGCTGGCAGGTATTCTATAACTTGTTACAATTGCTATCTTCTTCTCTTCTCCTTGAAAGTGTTTGTCACTTTCTTTCCATCCATCTTATTTCCTTTTTCTCTGTATTTTGCTCTGGCAATTTAGGTCAGCCCTGATCTATATGGAGACAACAACACCAGACTCTTCACATATTGGACAGTGAGTTGAAGTTCCTATTTCTTAGTGCTTCATTTTCTTCTTTCTACTAATCATTCACTGAATTTTTTTTAATTAATTTTGTAGTTTTTTTTTTATTGGTTTTGGTTTTGTGACAGAGTGACGCATATCAAGCTACTGGATGCTACAATCTTCTTTGCTCTGGTTTTATTCAAATTAACAATGAAATAGCCTTGGGAGCCAGTATCTACCCACTTTCAAACTATGGTTCTTCCCAATATGATATAAGCATCCTTGTCTGGAAGGTGCTTTTTAAATTTTCTCCTTGTGATTTTAGTAGTATTATTTTTCACTGGACATTCTGGCAAGAAAAGGAACCCCAAAAAAAGAAAAGAAAAAGCGCTGCACTTGGCGAATACATCCATAATTCCATATTATAAATAAAATAGCACAGACACTAAATAATTATAAAAACAGAGAATCTCTGACACATTGTCATTATATCTTGATGGTATTTTTCTGTCTACGGCTTTGTCCATATGAATATATTTTAAACAAAATAGAGATTCTTATATGATTCAATTTATAAAAGATAGATAGACTAAATTAATTATAAAGAGACATGTACGTATGTCAGCACGCGTTTCAGTGGGACCTACATCTAACATGCACATGTTTACATGTCTTTGTATTATTAACTTGGCTTACATATTTTCTATAGATTGAGTTTATTTAAAAAATTTTCTTAAACAATGCCATCTGATGTTGTTGCCTATGTGGTAAAACTAATGAGCAGGACCCAAAAGCGGGAAACTGGTGGATGCAATTTGGGAATGACCATGTGCTGGGATACTGGCCAGCCCCGCTATTCTCATACCTCTCCGACAGTGCTTCGATGATCGAGTGGGGAGGAGAAGTAGTGAACTCAGATTCCGATGGGCAACACACCTCAACACAAATGGGAAGTGGGCATTTCCCTGAGGAAGGCTTTGGGAAGGCAAGTTATTTCAAAAACATTCAGACTGTTGATGGTGATAACAAACTCAGGGCTCCTAAAGACCTTGGCACCTATACTGAGCAACCCAACTGCTACAATGTTAAAACTGGCAATGCTGGAGATTGGGGAAGTTATTTCTACTATGGCGGTCCTGGTAGAAACCCTAATTGCCCATGATCACTCTTGTTCAAACTCAGGCTGCAAAAGAAGAAAAAAAGGTAGGTGTTGTTTTTTAGTTTCTTATAGCTAGTAGCTTGTATTAGCCCCTATCAAGTACAGATACTTCAAAAACCGAGCTGCGTTGTGTTTGATACATGTCCTGTATCTATCTTAGTGTCTGTGCTTCTTAGGTTGGTCCGTTTTTGAGTTTTGCTGTATGATAGTATTTGATTTCCCATTAGGGTTTCCAAAAAAATTCATTGGAGAAAAGGGGTGGTGGCCTGGTGGGTTCCTTAAATTCTTAAGAAAAGTGGGCATCTTCACTGGTTTATGCTGTTGATATATATAGTGTTTTAGTTTGTTCCTCTCTCTGGAGCTGTTTGAATGCTGGAATGTGGATGTGGAGAGAATATTCTAGTATTGGACAGGTGAATATGTATTTATTATTTAGCACGCTGTTTGATCTGTGAAAAGCTGTCTTAATAAAAACATTTATTTGGTTTTGCTCTTCCTTGGGATATTAGTGGGTGGCTTTTTTTAATTGAAGAAACTAGTGGTGAAAACAACAACCATATGCCTCCACATGTGGGGTGGACAGAGCCTACATAATTGAATCACTTCACATCTTTGTACAAAATTTCCAGTATTAAAGCATAGCAATAGTTAGGTCACATAGCAAGAAAATTTCTTGTGAATCTTTTTTTGGTCAAATATTATCTGATCCTACTATCAAAAAAAGTATGGGATCATCTCAGACCATTGAATAATTCAAAGAAAGAAAAAGAAAAAATGAGCCAAAGACATAGTGGACCCATGTGAGATTTAATGGGTTGTTAGTGTAGCATTTTCTTTCACTTTGGCCCTGCAGCCATAAAAGTCTCTGTTTTGGTTGGTTACTTTCTCACCTCTCCTTTATCATTTCCTCTTATTTATTCACCCATTCATGTTTCTTTTAGGAGTTGGGGTTTATAAAAATGCAAAAAATACATATAAAGGAAGGAGGCCTTTGTGATAGACAAGCAACAACTAAATCATTTCATTCTTTTACTTGATTTATTTTGGCAGACAATATCGTCTTAGACTATATATGATGCTTTATTTATTGTAGCAAACGACTTTCACTTTCAAAACACAGAAAATAGTTATATTTCAGTAATCTTTTTTAATTTAAAATGAACTAAGGTTATGTAGTTTGGTTGATTTTAACTTTAAACACAGTAAAGGATATTGACGCATTAAATGTTGACATTTTTTAAAGCTTGATTGAATTATATATAATATTTTTTATTTTAAAAATATTATTCAACTTTTTTGACATTCAATATGTATTGTAAATTTTTTAAATTTATTTTTCATCAATGAAGTTAATTTTTTTTATAATATATATTCCTTTTCTTAAAAAATTACATAGTTGTATTTACTGTTATATTAAGAGTAAAATTAATTTATTTTATTTTACAAATAAGCAATTTATTTTGCAGGAAATTAGTGATCACCTAATTAACAAGAATTAGGTGTATTTTTTTTTAAATCTTTTTATATTGTAGAAGAGCAGTATTATTTTAAATAAAATGTTCATGTTATATAACATCATAAGAAATTTTACTAATAGAATCAACATCTTCAAAAGATAAAATCAAAATGTAATGCCATCTAACTTTTCAGCAAAAAAGAATCTAATTAAATGGCCTTTAATGGTTGGTATGAGTTAATTATATTGAGGAGTCCATTTGTCATAATGACTCCCAAGAAGGTTTTTCATGGGGAAAATTATATCATGGAGTTTAAGTCTACAAAAATTATCTTTGAAAGGATGTGCTTATAATTTTGTAAAGATCGGGTTGTGACAATGTTTTTTATTATAAATTTTGTAAACTTAATATTTGTTATTGTAATTTTTTCTTTTTCATGAGGTTTGGGAGCGGCTTGGCATATAAAAAATTTAAAATAAAAATAGAAATAGAAAGATAAAAAGTAATTTTGTGGATGGAAAAAATAATTCTCATATTTTTACTTTAAAATAGTTATAAAAAATAGATATTATTAAGTAATTATTACAAAAATATAATAAATATTACACAATTTTTTCAATTCATTCTTTTTTCTTTCATATACCCAAGGTGCTGTTAGGGGGGAAAAAACAGAGAGAAAAATGCTTTTTATAAAGGTAAGGTTTCAGGTCAAAGAGCATTTTCATAGCACATGGGAGTTCATATTGAGTGTTAAATAGCTGTCTATTAATATAAGTGAATGATTATTTGTTGTCCTATTTCACAAGTTTTTCAAAACTTGCCAACTCGGCAACATCGCCTATATTCAAACGTTAAAAACAACAGTGTTCAGATTTGTCCTGCCTAAGCCCAACCCAACATATGAGAGTCAATATAGTTGGCATACCAACTAAATAATAGTATCCAATAACAGGATATAGAAATCCACTTATATTTCACATTTGTTTTTTTTTTTAATTTATTGAATAATAATTTTCAAATTTAGCCATATTATATTGTGTATTATTTTTTCCTTTCATGTTGTTTGTTTTATATTTTCAAATTACTATTTATTGCAAGAGCAATTTTATTGTTATTTTAAAAAACATACAACAAATTTATGTAAATTTTAGATTACTTGTAAATAATCTCTTGAATTTTTAAAATTAAAAATTATATCTTTAAACTTTCACATGTTAAGGAATAGTCATTATGTCTATTTTCTTCGTGATTATGTTAATTCATCCACCACTTCAAAGATTTTCATAATTAATATGACAAGCTCTCATTTGTTACTAAACGGTAAGGGACTCAATTTATAATTTTAAAAAGCTATTTGCAAATAACTTAAAGTTTAAGAGTTTTTTAAATATATTTTTTATTTAATTATTAAATGTATAAGAAGAAGTGTCACCTCAAATTCCACGATTATTTGAAAGTGACCTAATATATACGAGTTTTTTAAATATTTTTTATTATTTAATTACGTATAACAAAAGGTGCCACCTTAAATTTCACCCTCAAATCCCCCTCCCCACCAAAACAAAATAAATAAAAAAAAAGACACACACACACTCCCTATTAAGGTGTGTATTTAATGTACGATATTTCATGAATGATGCTTCAAAAAATTTATTGTTTTTGGGAACTCATGACTTTACGAATTTTTGTAAATTGATCTTAAAAAACTAGTAAAATTAAAACTCATACATATAATATAATAATATATTTAATCACACAACGCATTTAATTTTAATCACTAGACTAATTTTCTAAAATTGGAACCTTTTTGTTTGGGGGTTTATATATAGTAGAAAACCTAATACAGTCAAATATTTCTAAAATTTAATAAGTGGCGGCATATAATAGGACAATAGATAAAATGAAGAAAAAGCGTTCGGGCAACATGCTGCTAAGATCCAAATAGTAAAGAAATCCACATGAAGCAGATTCCTGTTTATTTCAAACATTTCATTCCCATACATAATAATAGTAGAAAATTGTCCACCATACACTGCAACACCCTCGTCTTCCAAGTTTCAACCAACCCTGCAAAATATGCACCAAAACAACCAACAACAATAAATATTCGATTACTTTTCAAAGTGTGGGAGAAAAAAAAAGTATAATGGGTTAAAAGAAAAGAGATTCGCCAAAGTATAAAAGGAGTAAGATTATATTTAAACATGAAAAATTTCTAAGTAGATCCAGCCTATTAAAAATAAATAAATTAAATTAATCATGAGTAGACATATAAACAAATCAGACACATTTTAATAAGACTTAATTCTAATATGCTTACGTGTTCATACTTGTCTTTTGTGGATTAGAAGTATTTGAAAATTAGAATAAGTAAATTAATTTTGAATAGATATGTAAATATGTTAGATAATTACAGATTAATTCTTAAATATAATATGTTCCATGTACATGCATTGATCAAAATTTATTTCAACAATTTAAGATATGGGTTTCACATGTGCAGATTGAATCCTATTTATTAAACATATTGCAGCATATTGTACTTGAGAATTTTCTGATGGCACACTATTTAGTGGAGCCATCTTTAACATGTTTATACTATTATTCATTCACAATTCACTTGATGTACCGATCATTTATAAACTGAATCTACTTAAAATTAAAATGTGTTAGTTTGAAGGGTATGTGGGTGTTACTTGGAACAGTCAGTGTTGGGAGAAACACTGACGGACAGGTTTATCCCACAGTTGCTAGGAAGAGCTTGAGCTAGTTGTGCATTAATGGTGACACTCTTGGCAGCAGACTTGATGCAGTTACAAGCAACCTTCTTGTCCTGTGAGGTTGGTGCAGCAGAAGCAAGTGCTTTGGCTCCAGCGCAGCATGCAGGAGGTGGCTTCCCACTACTACCGGACAAGTAACTTATACAAGGCCTCAGGTCCTTTATCACATCACTGCATGAGACCACTGCCTCTGATGTTGAAGCAAAGAGCAGAAGAAGAAGCACAAAAGCACTCACTGCACCTGAAGATCTCATGATTACTTCAAACAAAAGCAGATGGTGTGATATTGTTATGTATGAGTTCTCCCCGGTTCTGTTTCTTAATTTATAGAGGTTTGAAAGGAAGCCAGGATATGCAAGTAATTAAAACGGTTAGTTCTTGTTTGAGAATGAGTGCAAGAAAGAAGAAATTATTCATCTTGATTTCTTTTGTTCTACAATTTGTCAAATTCTAGGTGAGACGAAAATGGTGAAGTAGGGTATAGAGTATTGATATTTCAAAAATAGAATCATATCATGCCGGTTATATGTTATGCAGCAAGTAAGATTATAAAACAGAAGAATAAAATAGAAGCAAACAAATGAAAAAAAAAACACATATAAATTAACTTGGTTTAGCCAAAAGAACACATAGATTAACGTGGTTTAGCTAATTTGACCAATGTTTATGGGTAGAACAGAAATTTTTTTATTTTCATTTTGAGAACTGATTACAAGTCATGCGATGGAACTCAAAAATATCACAATTTATACTAACCTACAACCTATAAACCGGGTCGGATTGCTCCAAGAATAAATAATAAACTAGGTTTACTCGAGTTTGGCGCGACAACATTGACTTCACATTTTTTTTTCTTAAAAATTCTAAGCTCTCAAAAATTCGGAAAGTTATATTTCGAGTCACCATTAAATAATTTAAGGTATCTCAACATTATGTATGTAACACTCGCATTAGATATCATATATTTTGTGGTGTAATGTCTCAATCATGTTGTGTCTTATATCTATGTTGATATTTGAAAGTAATGTTTAGTTTGATTACCCAAATGAATGCAGTTTTTCATACCTTCCAACCTTTTTTCCATTTTTTCTAACTTAACCTGATCAGAAGAAAACCTTGTCACACACAGGTGATCAAAATCATGGGAAAAAGTTAGCATAAATTTAAAGAGAAGGCCCTCAATAAATACAAGTTAATAAGTTGCTGCAATAGGCCCCGGAAATGGATGTTTCAACTACACCCTATAAAATATTCACAGAACAAATGAACTGGTCCAGTGGTTTGATAGATGTTTCTTGGCTGTTCAGCATTATTCAACTTTGATTGAATCCCTCAAAACTTGTGAGAGGCAAAAGTTTTGAATTTGGTCTAACTTCCAAACACAGATGAAAGAGACAACGTTCATAATAATGCTTTCTAGAATTATAATCTCAATATCTATATACGATGAGGATGAATAGTTTGCAATCTGAGTTAAACCTAATACGACCGTCAATCAGGCTACGCTAGATTTTTTTTAAAAATATTTTAAAACATGATTTAAACTCGAAACTTGAATAAATTTTTATATAGAATAAAATCTAAAATCAGTCAACAATCAGGTTTATATCAAATAAAGCAAAACTCTCAAAGTTCTCTGATTAATTTTGATTCCAGTCGAAATTTGAATTTGAATAATTTAGTTCTAAAATATAACTCTAGCTAGTATTACTGAGTTGAACTTGGTTCTTTCATAGTTCTCTGACCAAGGGAGCAAGAAGCAGCTAAATTGGATGAACTATCTTGCACGTTTTATTTTCCTCCAAATTCAGATTGTGGGTTTTCCTCGTGAATATATTTGTCCTATGATAACTTTCAAATAGAAATCTGAATGCCAATCAAATTTTCATGCCATGTTAAGTTCTTTGCTTTTCTTAGTGTGTAAGGAGTGCACAAAATATAAGATACATCGTATTGGATATTGGCTTAACTTAACACCATTTTGCATCGAGTTTTTTATTTTCTTAATATCCGATACTTGAGTTTGATCTGCTCTATTAACAAATCAGGTTAGGTTAGTTTCTCAAGTTTGTTAATCCATTTTGTTTTTTAAAATTTTTAGTAAAAATTATAAAATAATTACTAAAAAATAAAATTTTTATAAATTTTTTTGATATGGGTGTTTAGAAAATAATTTTTTAAAATTAATAAAATTGAGTTTAACCGTGTCAAATTAGCTAGGGCCAATCAATAATTGTTTTTTGGGCCAATACGATGTGGCCGGATAAAACTGGGATGGATGGTACTTTTTGCAGTAGCTGTAACTTCGAATAGAATCAAAGAGATCCTGCCAAAGAAAGTACAGTGGTCTTGTGAAATTTCTTGTTGGTATTATGTTCAAGATCGGATCATGTTACAAACTGAGTTTTTTTGGAGCATTTAAATTTTAATACCAAATTACTTTTGAGAAGAATTAGACTCAAATCAATTTAAAAAAAAGAAAAGAGGAAGTATTATATTTTTTTACCAATGTGATATTATAAATTTGAGAGCCTGAGCATAGCAAGAAGAAGTTGGATTCTAAGTACATACAAGGAGGTTGTTTGATTGGTGGAATGTTAAATAAATATAAAAAATAGATAAATGTGATAAAAATAATACTTGTATTCTTATTTTTGAAAATATAACTAAAAAGGTAAATATTATTAAATAATAATTATAAAAATATCATAAATATCACCAAAAAAAAGTATATTTTGAAATTCGAACCAATCAGGGCGTAAAAGGCTGATTTCATGGTTGCAAAAGGGTGAGGCTAGTTTGAGCGAGGTTACACTATGCTTCTCATCTCATTTCATTATAGCAACGTATCCAAGGATAGGGTTTATTATCGGTACTCATATAGTATTAAATATTTAGTATTATTTTTATTTATATTATGTTTTATATTTTAATTTTTTGAATTACGTAATTTAATTTTAAATCTTGATTGAGTTAAATTCTAAATTTTAGGTAAGAATCATTAATTTGTCAAAATAGGAATAATGGCATCATTGAATTTTTCAATACTATAGAAGTATAGTAAATATTTTCCTAAAGATAATGCTTTAGAAATATTCATTAAATGATAATAAATAGATTAAAACTGTCAAATTATCCTTTTTTTCAGAAAATAAAAAATCTTAGTTTATTCAAAAACATTTTAAATAAATTTGTGCTTTATAATATGGTGAATAAACATATTTACTTCTTTTCTTCTGAAAATTTCAATGTTCCTTGTATATATTATATGGACAATTTTTTTTTAAGTAGAATTTTTTAGATGTTTATTATAATTAAAGTATTTTCACTAAAAATAATACATTTAGTTATTTTTTACAAGTCAACATTTGACAATTTAATACAATATATATATATATATATATATAGATTACATGTAATAGTTCTACGAACTTCATGATTTCTAAAAGCAAACACTTCTAAATTATGATTCTTTTTTAAACTGTTTTTGTTTTAATGTTTTAAAAATAAATATTTTTTAAAATAAATTTTGAGAACAAAAAAATTAAACAAAATATGTTTAAACCATTATTTTAAAAAGTAAATATTTTTTGTTTTTTACTTAATTCTACAAAATAAAAATGACAAAACACTTAAAATATGTTCTAACTTCTCTATTTTTAAAAACAAAATTTTGTTGTTTTGTTTTACAAAATATTTCGTTAAAAATATATTATCAAATAAATTTTTTTATTTTTTTATTTTTAAAAATAAAAAATTACTCTAAAAGCAAAAAACTAAATAAGGCTTATATTTAGTTTTTCTTGTTCTACGAAGTTCATGATTTCTAAAAACAAACACTTAGAAATTATATTTAGTTTTTCTAATTATATATATATATATACATCTTTTTCTCCTGGGTGCGGCCTAGGTACTTGTCATTATCTGCCACTACCTACAGTGGCCTACCAGTGGAGGAGGAATCTTAGCAACAATTCTTTTAAGGGAAAAAATTTTATAGAGTAGAATTTTTTTTATTTTTAAAATATATTAACTTTTCATAAAAAAATAAATCATAATTTTTTTAAAAAAATTTTACAAAACTTACACATACTTTCTCTTTGTTTTTAATATATATATATATATATATATATAAACTTTAATTGAAATAAAAAATAAATTATATAAACTTCTATTAAATTTAATTAAAATTATACAGATTTTTTTTAAAAAAATATTTTACAAATATCTTTTAAAATAAAGAATAAATTATATAATTTTTTTAAAATTATAATGATCTGTTTTTATTTTAAAATTTTTTTATATATTTAAAAAAATAAAATGTAAAAATAAGTCGAGATTTTTTTTTCCCCTCGCTTGCCCTTGTGGAACAGCATGAAGCATGAATCAACCAACGGCGGAGGGATCTATGCTCTGAATGAAGATGAGCGCCTAATTTGCGGCTTTTTAGTAAAGAATGACGCGTGGACGACATCATCTTCTTTTGATGTGGCCTCTTCCCTGAAATTTTTAATTCAAAGGGCCCACTTTGATATTCTTAGCGATCATGTTTCCATGACATTATCATTTCTTCCTACAGTCTCCAGAAATTTAGGTTTTTTCTCAGAAAGTTCATTGCCTTTGGCCTATCATCATACTTTGGTGGAATCCAGTATGGCAGCGTCTCATTGTCCACTCATCCAATCCTAATCTTTATCGTTAATAACAGAAATAATAAGTACTTCAATCAAGACTTTAATAAAAGTAAATTAAAACTCAGTTATCAATCAAAGTACTAGGTGGTTGATCATTTTTTTTAAAACTATTTTCATTTGTTTCAAATAATGTGTATTAGTATACATAAAGATCTTAGATTAAATTATTTTTAATTTGGTTAATTTTTATAAAATATTATTTTTTTTTGTTTTATGACAAAATTTAACCGTAATGTTAAATATAGATATCTTAAATATTATAATATTTTATATGACTATATTATAAGATGTCATGATGTAACAATGTATTAACAACAGCTCAAAAAAAAATTAAGAGGGAAGATTTCAATTATTATTTTTTATTTTAAATAAATTATGAAAATTTCTACTATTTATTTTATGTTAATAAAATTTATTGAATATGAGATTATAATTTTATTTTTAACATTAAAATATAAGCTTTTAAATTAATAGTACATTTTAGTATAAGACAATGATTTTATTATGAATATAATAATAAAGGTAACTAAATAATTCATATAAAAATATTTAAATAAAAAATAATTTTATTGATAAAAATAAATTTAAAAAATTTATAATATATAAAAATAATATTAAAAAATAAATTTTTTAAAAGGAGTATCATTGTACTTTTCTTGTTTATTTTTTGCCTACAAAATTTTGAAGATATTCTTAGCCACTTGGGAAGATGCCAGTGATAGTCTGAGAAATGGCAAATAGTTGAAATTTTCTATATTATCAACCGTTTAATTTTTAATTTTTTGATTTTAATTTTAGGTAAATTATATAAATCTTTGTTGAATTCTACTAAAATTATAAACATTCTTTTATTTTCAAAATATATATTTTCGTCTAATTTTAATTTTTTTATTAAAATGCTCTTAGTTAGTCTCAATTGATATTTGATATTTTTTTAAACAAAAATTAGAGGTCATGCCTTATGATTAATTTTAAGTATAATTTTAATTTTGAATTATAGACTTCTTTATGGCCAGACTTATTCTTTTGAGTTTTGGATACAAAGGAAGATATTTTTAGTTAAAAAATATATACTTAAATTAATAGAGAGTATTTTAATTCAAAAATTTAAAATTAAACTATATTTAAAGAAAGAATTGTATATTTTAAAAATATAAAATAATGTAATTTTAAAAAAATCAAGAAGGAAAATTAAGTAATTTACTCATAATTTTAAGTGGCTTGTGACCTAGCAAATTTAGATCTTAAATGCAATATCAAAAGAGGGAAAAAAAAAGTAAAAAAGCAAAACTCTTGTCATTATTATTATTCCTTCTTTAGTCTCTACTACTGTTTCTTGCGTGAACCTTTAAAAAAAAATACCAAAAAACAAAAAGAAAACTCAGAAAATAACAGATCTGCAATCAATCACCACAAGTGAGAAAGCAGAAGGGAAAAAAAAGAAAAAGAAAAAGAAGAAAAGATAAGAAACGCTTAACAGTTCCAAATTTCCTTTTAGAGTGAGAAACAGAGAGAGAAAGAGACGGAGGCAGAGCCTATGGAATGGTCGGCCAAGCAATGTTAACCCAAAAAGCAGACCTAAACATTACCCATCTTTACCAAACAATACTTCCCTCCATTTCCCTTTGACTTATCGGCTTCTCACTTTCAGTCACCACCTTAGCCCATTCACGGTGGCCGGCGTAGGCCCAGATTTCGGAGATCTGAGGTTGAAAATGAATCATATGGTGGAGTTCCTTTTCGTTGCGCTTTTTTTGGCAACTGCGCAAATGGCGCTTCTCGAAGCTGCTCCAGTGGAACGGTTTTCATGTGAGATTTCTTCAACATTTACTCACTTTTTTTTTATTTTTAATTTTCTTTTCTTGTTTTGTTTGTTTCTCTTTCACTGCCATTTTCGTGTTCTTCCTCTTTGTTATTCTGTGATGATTGATTCAGATTTCTGGAGACGAGTATAAGAATGAAAAAAGTGAAAAACTAAGTTGTACGTAGCTAACATGTGCAGATTTCTCTGCTCATCCCCAGAGGAAGTAGTTTCCCCTTTAGTAGTCCCATTGATGCCACAAATTTTTGGATGATTTTCTTCTTTTTGTCAGTTTGTGCTTCTTTATAATAGTCTTAAATCTTAATTCTACTGCAACTTTTCAAGTTAGTTCATAAAAGAGATTTGGAGAAGAAAAAGGTAGGGATTGAATCTAACACGTTAACTTTAATTTTTTAGACTTAATTTATTTAATGGGAAACATCAGTTCAATAGTAGAGGAAGCACTTCTTTTTGATACATCTGGAACTGAACTTGTGAATTTTCGGCGAACCTCACCCACTTAATTAGGTTGTAAATGAAGCAGGTTGTTTGTGAACTACAGATTGACTCGTTAAAAGCTCAGATTCAGTTTGATTCATTTATTAAATTAATAAGTTTTGAACAATTATTGAAGTCATTAGTTAAACTGGTGAGTTTTAAATTTTAATTTTCTAATTTTGGTTTTAAGAGAGACTCTAATGTGAGTCTCTTCAAGGGAGAGGGTAGGGATGACTCCAAAATACAAATCCTGGTGCATCAGGACTCTTTGATGCTTATATTGAGAAAAATTGCTTCTTGAGCCAAGGTTTTGGGTTAAAATTTGATTTTTAATTTAATTAAGTTTGCTAATAACTCAATTATTTATAATATATTACAATTTTTGTACTTTTTTAATGGATTTGACTTAGGTGCACTTTCTTATATTTTTACTATCAAGTTTTTTAATTAAAATATGATTAGTGTATAGTTTTTTTTAATAATATCATAACAATATATAGTTTAATTAAGAAATCATATAATTATTTGTAAAAATTATATACTTATCATGGTATTATTAAAAAATTATATACTTTTTATATTTTAATGGAAGAACCTTATAGTAAAAATAGAAACAATTGCGTATAAATATTTTTTCATTTTTAATGTATATATAATTTTATGAAAATCCATAGATAAATGTAATAGTTTATGTAACATTAAAATTTTAATATATGTATATATATATATATATATATATATTATTTTTTATATATACATAATAAAAAATTTTAATTTTTTAATTAACTTAACTTATATATGTACAAAAAAATATATAGCATATTTATAAAATTGTTTGTGAAATTTAAATTTGGATTTAATTTATTTTAGATAAACAAATTTATTATAGTAAAAAATAAAAACTTAAATCGACATTTAACCACCTGAATTAATAATTAATAATTATTGACAAGGATGGTTTAGAATGATATGTATGAAAAAGAGGTGAACTGCATTCATACATTGGTTAACTAGTCCCCTCTCAAAGTTTAGACTAAAAGTTGTAAAATATTTTCAAAGTAAGAGAAAAATAAAAAAAAATGAGCTTCATATTTTAGAAAATCTAAACTCATATGCTCAGCTGTTAACGTCATTAGGTCCCCCTCAATGATTTTCACAAAAGAATTAGTTAGGCTAATAACTGAAAATGGTCAGCATACTGTCGTATTCAAAGTGGTAAATTTTGAATACTTTTTTCAATCGTAGAATTGGTGTATGTGATTAGCCTCAAATATTTTGACATTTGCATGGCCAGCTTCTAGGAATAATTAAAGCAACGTGATCTTGAAGGAAAAGAAGCATAGAAAATTAGGAGAAAGATATTGAAGATAATTTCTAGTTGAATTTAATTGTGTTACTTATAGGATGCATGTGGTGGAACATCACATCTAGACATTTAAATTTTCATCAGTTATTTAATACGTTTTTTGTAGATTGGGATTTAATTTTGTTTTTACGGAAATTTATAATTTTTAAAGTAAGAATGACACATTTTGTGTAACTCATCCAGTAATAAGACCCATTTATTTCTTAACAACGAACTTTAAATCAATGTGTTTTTTTTTCTAAAATTAATATATATATATATATATATATATAATCAAAAGTAGAAAAATGTGAATATCTGTATGGTACATTGATATTAAAAAAAAATAAAAAAAAATTTTGGTATGTAAATATATATTTAAATAAAATTCTTTAAAATCCTATCATAAAGAGGATTATAAAAAAAAAACCATGTATTATACTTTTGTCAATGAAATTGACTGAAAACATTTAAAAAGTATATCTCTGAAAACATAGAATGTCTTATTTTTGCCTGTATATCATTCTGTTAAAAATTTTTTGAGGCATTAACTCCCTCAAACTTTATTTCTGTTAATTTATAAGATCATAAAATACACACACACACACACAGATATATATATATATATATATATAACTTTTAATTATCTTGTCCGACATAAAGTTCTTTGGAGATTTCATAGTGTGTTGAATATATTCTTTCTTGCACATATTTAATGACGTAGCTAACGTGAAATGTACGAATGGTTGGTTACCACTTATCAAGAGCAATGTCAGCTCCCAAGGCAAGGATCTAACTTTATCTCCAACATTTATTGGTCTTCGTCTCTGCTTTTTTCCTGAGCCAAATGCATAAACCATGATATTTTGGATATTTTAGGATGTTTTTCCAAATCTTTTTATGCTCATCATCAATTTGATGATTTTTCTAAGATATTTCGTTAGCAAAAAGTAGGGAGGAGAGGACCTGATACTTGCTCCAAAACAGTGTCACTCGTGCTCATTAGTACCGCCGTTATGAAGAGGGATAGACTCAATCAATTAGGAAGTATATAATATAAGCACGTTAGGCACAAAAAATTTTTAGATAAATTTTATTTACAATATATATATATATATACGTATTAAACTAATTATACAAACACGCGTAGACATGTCATGAAGAGGACCTCATTTAAAAGTGCACTTAACCTAATTGAAAATAGGAGAAAGCATATTTTATTTCATAGAATTATAATTTAATTAGAATGGGAGGGTTTCATGCACGGGGCTCAAAAAATTAAAAAAATTGAAAAACAAAATAAATGAGGAATCTGAAAAATAAAATCTATGAGCCCTACAACATAGCAAAATTAAAAAAAAAAATCATATCATAAATAACATAAAAATAGCAATTTTATAGTGTCACAGAATTTATATATATATATATATATATATATATAAAATAAATTATAAAATTAATACATAAATTTTAAGACGTAACTAAACACATATGTAAACTTTAAAATATAACATAACCCGCTCATAGAAGTAATTGGTTGGTATTTAAAAGAGTGTTTTATTATATTTTAAAGTTTATAAGGGTATTTTGTTACATTTCAAATTTATATACAAATTTTGTAATTAAGTCATAATTCATGAGAATAATATATATATATATTCCTTACAAAAAATATATTTATAAACATGGTCTACCTGAAAAATTTTCCGACTTCTGACATGTCAAGAACCCCTCAACAAGGAAAGCAACTACTAAATGAGTATAATAACTTGGTGTGGAAGTGAACCTAAACAAGGATTAGAAGTGGAAGCATATCTACTTAGTACGTGTTTAGAATTTCATTTCAAAATAACGTTTGTGTAGAAGTAATAAATTGTTACTTCCTTGCAAACGTGATTTTAAACTTTGCAAACGCAGAACCAAACACACCATTAGCCAAATTGGCTTCCTTGCAAGACACATCCTTGAACTGTTTCTTTATATATATTTTCTGAATCATTTTTCTGCCGTCGCATTATTCATCAAAGTGACATGCTACTTCTTGCAAAATCCGCTGCTTTTATCATACATCCATATTCATACATTAACGTTCAATCTCCCCTGGATTACTAAATCATGGGAAATTCTCTCAAAATTTCTTCTTCTTCGGCAGTGGGTGGTCTATTCAAGAAAAAGCGACCTCAGCCTCTGGCCATTGAAACCACATTCAAGCTTCCTGCCGCTTCCCCAGTTTGGCCACCGGGTGTGCTTTCTCTTCTTGTCTTCTTCCTCCCTTCTTTCTGCGATATAGATATTCTGATGAGCCATGGTTAAGTTTCTTTGAGTAAAACCTAATTTTAATCCTCCTAATATGACCCGATGTTAATTGGTTCCCTTCAAAATTTTTTGTATCACTCTACTACTCAAAATATTTGCTCCTCGAAAAATTGTGTAATATCATTTTACCACCTTTGGAAGGATGAAAGCTAGAACAAAATCAAACTTTCTAATACTAAAGTGATACAAAAGATTTTTAAGGGAGCCAACCGATTGATATTAGGTCATCTTTAGGGGACAAAAATGGGATTTTCACTTGTTTCTCTTTCCTGTTAGCCCTAGCTTTATCTTTAAAATGGTTTGACGTAGGTAATGGATTTGCAACTGGAATCAAAGATCTGGGTGGATTGCAAGTGTCTCAAGTTTCAACATTTAACAAAATTTGGACCACCTTTGAAGGTGGACCAGATAATGCTGGGGCAACCTTCTTTGAGCCAACAGGAATACCTGAAGGATTCTCCATGTTAGGTTGCTATAGCCAACCCAACAACAAGCCTCTTTTTGGATGGGTTCTTGTGGCGAAAGATGACTCTCCAACCAGCAATGGATCTCTAAAAGCCCCAGTTGATTATACGCTGATATGGAGCAGCAATTCTCTGAAGCTCAAGCAAGATGGCCCTGGCTATGTTTGGCTACCAATAGCCCCTGATGGCTACAAAGCTGTAGGCCATGTGGTCACAACCTCGCCCGAAAAGCCTTCCCTTGACAGAATCCGGTGTGTCCGATCAGACCTCACCGACCAACCCGAGACATACTCGTGGATTTGGGGACCAGGCAAGAACTATGATCCCAGTGGGCTCAATGTCTATGATGCAAGGCCAAGCAACAGGGGAACTCAAGCTCAAGGTGTCCGTGTAGGAACCTTCATTGCTCAAAATGGGGGAACCACCACCCCTCTTTCTATTGCTTGTTTGAAAAACACCAAAGCTAACTCAATCTCCATGCCTAATCTACAACAAATAGAGGCAATAGTCCAAGCTTACTCTCCAGTAATGTACCTGCATCCTGATGAGCAATTCCTACCTTCCTCTGTGAACTGGTTTTTCACCAACGGGGCATTGTTATACAAAAGAGGGGAAGAGTCAAAACCTGTCTCTGTACAACCAAACGGCACTAACCTTCCTCAAGATGCCAACAATGACGGCGCCTATTGGTTGGACTTACCAGCGGATCAAACCAACAAGGAAAGAGTGAAAAAAGGAGATTTACAGAGCTCCCATGCTTATATACACGTAAAACCCATGTTTGGAGGAACATTCACAGACATAGCCATGTGGGTATTCTACCCTTTTAATGGACCAGCAAGAGCAAAAGTAGAATTCATCAATGTCTCACTGGGGAAAATCGGCGAACACGTGGGGGACTGGGAGCACGTGACGTTAAGAATAAGCAATTTCAATGGCCAACTGTATCAAATCTACTTCTCAGAACACAGTGGGGGTACCTGGGTCGATGCCTCCCAGCTCGAATATCAAAACGGCAACAAACCCGTGGCGTATTCTTCGTTGAACGGGCACGCTATGTACGCGAAATCTGGGCTTGTTCTGCAAGGGAGTAGCGGAATCGGAATCAGAAACGACACTGATAAGAGCAATAATGTAGTGGATTTGGGGGTAGGGTATGAGGTGGTGTCCGCGGAGTATTTGGGGTCTGGAATTGTTGCAGAGCCGCCATGGCTGAACTACTTCAGGCAATGGGGTCCCAAGGTTAGTTATGACGTAGCGGAGGAGATAAACAAGGCAGAGAAGGTGTTGCCCGGAAGGCTGAAATCTGCGTTCGAGAAGATCGTGAGGGGCTTGCCGAATGAAGTGTTGGGAGAGGAAGGACCCACTGGTCCCAAGGTGAAGAGAAACTGGAGTGGCGATGAAGCTTGAACATTACGTAACCTTGCAATGACAGACTGACTTACAGGCATCAGGCTTTTAGTTTTAGTTTTAGTTTTAGTTTTGGTTTTTTTTGGGTGGTAAATTTAAAACTATTTTATTATGGTTCTAATTTTTTATTTTAAAGAAAAGTTTAGAGTATTTATCAAATGATTGTATTTATGATTGTGGTCCATGGACAATTGTTTAATTGTATTAGATTGTTAATATAAAAAGGAAAAAAAATTAATTAGTTTATTCTTATAATTTATTTTAATTTTTACAATTTAATTTTTTTTTTTGAAAAATTGTAGTTATACTTTTTAAACATTTTAAGGTTAGTTTTTACATTTTTCAAATATTAAAAGGCTAATCCTTATCATAATCCATGTGTGCTAATAGCGTACTGAGCACGCGCCAATAGATGGTCACACTCACACCGCAGTTATCTCCCAAGGGGGCACTGGGTTTGGCACTGTTAGATGTTTCATACCAGCCATGGCACATCGATTCTTGAACGGAGAAAGAAGTGCCTCTGATGTTGTAGTACAAGTTCTTCGTGTGCTGCTGGGGCATCCACATGCACATCTTTTGCAAGGAATGACAGAATCATTGTGAAAGGCAGAAAATGAGACACAACTAAAGGGGATTTTTCCAAGGTCTGAACTGAACCATTGAACTTTGTGAGAGGAAGATTCATTATCGCTGCCCTTCTTTCACAAGAACTATACGCATTGGGAAGGTTAAGATTCAGGTAATGTACAAATTGCAGGCCGAGGACACATTCAGAAGAGTCCACCGCAGACGGATAATTCCCCCTTGGCTGCATTAGATAAACTCTTGGCCTCATCCAGTCCCAGCTTAATCTCCAGCTGTCTCTTTTTGCCCAAAATACCCTTGCGTTTTGACTCTGCGTTTTATGAAGAATTAATCTTAAAATATTTAAAAAAATATAAAAATAATTTGACAAATTATATTATAGGAACTAAATTAAAAATTAAAGTAAATTAGATGAACTAAATGATTAATTTTTTTCTATAAGAAATTGTGTGAGTGAGATTATTCTTTTAAGGGTAAATCATTATTTTGTTTCATCTCTTAATGTCATATTAATATACTTGTTTATGTGAATCAATCTGTTGAATATGTAATATTAATGGTTGATGTAAATAATTAACAATACATATGGATGTTGGGCAACAAAAAAATGGTGGGTTTGCATTTTTTATTTTATTTTTTTATTTTTTGGGATCAAAAGAAAAGTAAAGGAAATTACAAAGGAATTATTATAGGAGTCCCATACCTTATTTTGTATAAATTAAATTTTTTATGTTTAGACATTTATATATTAAAAAGAAAATAATATAAAAAGATGGAAGTGTGTTTATAATTTATATTTTCATTTTACACTCATTTTTTTTTTCTTCTAAATATATTATATACATTCAATTTATGAAGATGAAGAATCCAAACTCCAATCTGTTTATCTGGATTTAACTGAACTAACTGCTGTGGAGTTAAGCTAAAAGGGCCTAACCAATCCGCCACTATTTCCTTCGCCGGTATTCTCTCTGCTTTTTTACTCCATGGCTCTCTTTGTAGCCACGCTTGGGAGCTTGGGGTTGCTCAAGACAGATAATAATAATAATAATAATAATAATAATAATAATAATATTAGAAGGTGCTATTAAGGTCTACTGAAATTTCACACATGAAATTTTATTTGACACATTTGATGTATGTCAAAATATCATAGTCTTTTTGTTAGGAAGGATCTAAATGGATAGTTAACCATATAAGTCCATCACTTACATTTTGCCAGGGAGAATATTAGTTTACATAAATAATAAAATTTTTAACCTTTTATTAATAAATTTATATTAATTTATTTTTTAAAAAATATTTTATCTAAATTTATTACTCAAAAGATAAAACTTTTTATTTTAATTCTTAAAAGATCATTTTTTTTAATTTAATCAAAATGGTCCTTTGGAAAAGCATTTATTGGCTTTATGATACAAAAAATGGCATCGTTTGGGATTAAAAACACTTGAGACATATCATTATTTAACAGCCATGTGGAATCCTCTTTGATCTAATGAAGGATTCTTTCGATCGAAGAAAAAAATATTTAAAAGATTAAATTAAAAAATTTTATTTTTAAAGGATCAAATTAAAAAGAGAGTAATCTTTTAGACGCTAAATTAATAGAATTTATCTTTAAAGGACTAAATTAAAAAAATATTTAAAAGAATAAATCATTAATTTAGTCTAAACTTATAATAAAATCAAATTGAAATTTGTTTCAAAAAATTTTGACATTTTTAGTTATAATTACCTTTCAAGGAACAAAGTCATACAACAAATATTTTCTACATGCAAAAATGGTTTTTTTTTTTTTAAAAAGACCAAGGTTGTCTGGGTATTGAACTCTTGATCGATTGAAGTGTTAATGGAAATTAAAACTTAAGAAATTGTTTTAGTCCATTATCTGATAGAAGTTACAACAATATGTACATTCTAGAACAGATTATTTAAGTATACTTACTCAAACGAGGAGAACATGCAAAATGTGCAAAACGGAATTATAAAAAAAAAAAATTCCAAGTTGACTTCTTTTTTTACAAATAATATCCAGTTGCATGATAGTTGGTAGTTGGTACCATTGAAGTTCATCAACTTATACCAATGTGGATTATGATTATGAACTTGTTTTTTGTTTAAGTAAATATATCAGCTTTAATTGTTAAAAAAATGAAATTAAGTCCTTTTCTTATATTTATAAACAAAACCTTCACAAGTAAAAAAAATGGTATACTTAAATTTCTTCTATATCATCATATGCCATACTATGTAAAAGAGACCTAAATATAATTATGTCTATTCTTTTGGTATTCATTTCTCATTTTCCTTCCGGTATTTTTGTTTTATAGATTGAAATTGTGAGAAAAATTAGGAGTCTTTCTAAGACTATGTTGAAATTGAATTTCAAATTATTGGAGGATATAAATTAAATATATACAAATTTTATTAAAAGAATTCATAAAATTTATTTCAAAGGAAAACTAATGGAAAAATAAATTTTGTATCATAATACCACAATGAATCATTCTATGAGCTTAATCACAATTATTTGATTAGTTTTATCTCTTCTATGCTCTTTTTCTTATACTTTCTACTCCCAAAACTTTGTGTCTCTTTAGTTAAAAAAAGAAAGAAGAAAAATTAGCCTTCTATGATAACAGTACAAAAATATGCATAATTCTTTTAAAATTTGTCTTTTTCGAAAAAGAAATCTCATGTAGTATCGATTTTACGAATCAAGTTACTTAAAATATAAGGCAGATATTCCATTTTATTCCTTTAGAAGATAAGTCATTTGATTCTTCAATCAGAATTTTGGGTTTTCTTCATTTCATGATTATAAATATTTATATTGAATATTTTTTTTAATTATGACATTTGGGATAAAAAATAATTATTTGTTACGTATTAAAATTTTAAGGAAATTAATGATCAAAATTAAGATCCGATTATTTATCAAAATTGAAAATATCTCTTCCATATTGAAGATTTAGCTAGTACGAAAACGGGACATTTATGATTAGTTTATTACCCTAGGAAACTTCTACTCTAACACCAAGCAAAGATCTTATTTTTACTTTCAGCAATTGTCTATGTTTCTTTTTGCTTATCCTTAGCTTTTTTTTTTCTGATTGAAAACAAAAAAAAAACCATGATAATTGCAACATGCTAGTTGATCGTTAAACTCTATAAACAATGTCATTTATTTGTTTGTATATAAAAAAAATTGTAAAACTTATAGAAATGGATTCAATATGTTTATTATTATCTATTTAAAATAGTATGGCGTATTATATAACAATAATAATAAACACTCAAACTTTTTATATTAAATTTATTCGAGATATGTATCATCCGACCTTTTGACCCTATCATGTGACTAAAAATGACAATAAACTTGGTTGTTGCGCTGCCCCGATCTGTATCAGATAGAGACACCGTGTCTAGTTGCAAATCACCAAATAAATTTAATAAAAAAAGTTGAGTGTTTATTATTATTATTATTATTAATTAAAGTATCAAATCATGCAAGGCTGTGAAGCAATGGAAGCTTGAGAAATTAGTTAAGATGGAGCAGATATACCAAACATGCGGTCCCATGGAATTAAACTCTCTTGTTCTCCACCATGCGTGTTTTCTTTTCTTTTCTTTTATCAGACACTCCATTTACAAACTTCAGGACCACGTAGAAATTGAATTTCCTCCTCTATGCAGTATGCTATTCAACTGTTGCCATTAAAGAAAGCAACAGGATAAGATTCGAATCTAAATATATCTTAATGATAAAACTGTACAAAATTTAATTTTCCATAAGCTTTCCTTTCAAATAAATTTTATGATGTCTTCTGTCAAAAATCTATATATTATATAATTTTGCAAGAAACAACCTTGTTCTGAAATTATGAAGTCTGACTTTGCATATAATCTTTTCTTCTTTTACTTAAATTTTTTTTTCAAAAAAACTTTTTGGTGAACGAGACCCAACACTAGTTGTATATATTTAATTTACATGCTCCACTAATTTGAATAAATTTTGTAATGAAATATATCACAAGTAATAGAGGTATACATGTTCAGTTTATTAGCACTTTCTTTGGTCAAAAAATGATTACTTTACCATGCTTAGTCAAAGATCAACGTGAGATCTCTATATCATAAACAAATTTCATTATACAATAAGCGATGAAGTTTCCTTGATAATGTTGGACCTGCAAGGACAACAAGATGTTTGGTAATGAGAACAGAGCTACAGATCAGTCTTCTACGAAAAAGAGCAGCTTCCACGTTTTAAATCGTTCTTATACATTATTATCTTCTTTTTGACTTTTGTACCGTCACATTTGTTTGAGAAGGATATGCTTCTTCCATCCCATTCTTCTGTATAAATAAAAAGCCAATTAGCCTTATTCACCATACATACATATTCAATCTCCTCTGAAATAGACTCAACGATGGGGAACCAATCTTCTTCAAATACAAGAGTAACTCTGCCCATTGACACCACATCCAAGCTTCCTGCTGACATCCCAGTTTGGCCCCAAGGTGCACATTGTCTTTCTTTCTTCGTATTCTATTATAGTTGAAATGGTTTGCGCCTACTAATATGATTCATAATGGGTTTTTTATTCTTACTTCGTACGCAGGCGATGGATTTGCCAGGGGAATCATTGATCTGGGTGAGCTGCAAGTGTCTCAGGTTTCAACCTTCAACAAAATTTGGACCACTTTTGAAGGAGGACCAGGCAATGCTGGGGCTACTTTCTTTGAACCAGCATCAATTCCTGAAGGATTCTTCATGTTAGGTTGCTATAGCCAACCCAACAACAAGCCTCTTTCTGGATGGGTTCTTGTGGCCAAAGAAAATTCTTCGGCTGAAAATGAAGCTCTAAGAAAACCAGTGGATTACACTCTGGTATGGACTAGCAAGTCTCTTGATATCAAGCAAGACAACACAGGCTATGTCTGGTTACCAACACCCCCCGACGGCTATAAAGCTGTAGGCCATGTCATCACCACCTCGCCGGAGAAGCCTTCCCTCGACAGAATCCGATGTGTCCGGTCAGACCTCACCGACCAAACCGAGACACACTCATGGATTTGGGGACCAGGCAAGAGCAGCAGTGACTCAAACGGGTTCAATATCTATGACATAAGGCCAAGCAACAGAGGGATTCAAGCCCCAGGAGTTCTTGTAGGCGCCTTCCTTGCCCAAAATGGAGGAACTAATAGTAATAGTACTAGCCCTCTTTCTATACCTTGCTTGAAAAACACCAAACTTGACTACTCCTCCATGCCTAACCTACCCCAAATTGAAGCATTAATCGAAGCTTATGCTCCATTGATGTACCTTCATCCTGACGAAGAATATCTCCCTTCGTCAGTTAAGTGGTTTTTCACAAATGGGGCATTACTCTATACCAAAGGTGAAGAGTCAAAACCTGTTCCTATAGACCAATCTGGCTCTGACCTTCCTCAAGGTGGTAACAACGATGGAGCATACTGGTTAGACCTTCCCGAAGACAATACCAACAAAGAAAGGGTCAAAAAAGGAGATTTACAGAGCTCACAAGCGTATATCCACATAAAACCAATGTTTGGAGCAACATTCACAGACATTTCCATCTGGGTTTTCTACCCTTTCAACGGGCCATCAAGAGCAAAAGTGGGTGTCATCAATATCTCACTGGGGAAGATCGGCGAACACGTGGGGGACTGGGAGCACGTGACACTGAGAATAAGCAACTTTAATGGCGGATTGAGGAGTGTTTACTTCTCGCAACACAGTGGAGGCCAATGGGTCAATGCGTCCGAGCTCGAATTCCAATCTGGGAAGAACAAACCTGTGGCATATTCTTCCCTTAGCGGCCATGCGTTGTACTCGAAACCTGGGCTTGTTCTTCAAGGAGTAAGCACAATTGGGATAAGGAACGACACGGCGAAGAGCGATAAGGTTTTAGATTTGGGGTCAGGGTTTGAGATTGTTGCAGGGGAGTATTTGGGGTCTGCGATTACGGAGCCGCCATGGTTGAATTATATGAGGCATTGGGGTCCCAAGATTAGCTATGATATACAGGAGGAGCTGGATAAGGTGGAGAAGCTGTTGCCTGCGAATCTCAGATCTGCGTTTCAGAAGTTTGAAAATTCTTTGCCTAATGAGTTGTGGGGAGAGGAAGGCCCCACTGGACCCAAGTTGAAGAGAAGTTGGAGTGGAGATGAAGTTTGAACTTTGAACCTTGAAGGCTTTGTTGCATGCCAACCATTGGACAACAAAGAAAAGTTTCAAAACGTAATTTTTTTAAATTTAATTTCTCAATAATCTTTAATCATTCTTTGCTCTTTAGAGAATTAAAAAGAGAATTTAATTCTGCAAGGCTTTCATGTTCCTTTTGCTTTTAGGAAGCCATAATAATAAGCAATCCCAACTTTTGAGGATAAAGAAGAAGCTCTTTGTACCCACGTTTTCCCGCAGGGTATCACGAGTAGCTGCCGACATAACTGATGCTAATGTGACAGATATTACTGCAAACGGCTTTGACCACTTTTCCTCACTCAATAAGTATGTAAGTCTTCTTGGCAAGGAGATGGGTAATTCTACTTCTTTCGGAAACTTGCCCAGGTAATTGCACTTGAGTGAATCATTGTCAAGACTTTATGGATTTTCTTTTTTTACATTTAGCAGCACCTACTTTCTTTGTTATTTCTCAATTTTCACAAGAAGGATATTATTTTTATAATTGACCTTCTTGATATAAAATCAAATTAATTTTATGTAATTTAAGTTTTTTATTTTAATTTTTGTTTAATTATCTTTTCTTATAATTTTATAATGTGATTCATAAGTTTAATTTATTTATGTAATTTTATATGTCTTCTTTATTTTTTTAAATAAGAATTAAAGTAATTTTCTTTAACTTGTCTGGCATTCTTTAGATATCATAATCTTGTTAAATAACTTTGTAAATCAATCTATGTCTATCACTTTTAAACCCTTTTATATTTCAATAGGTATATTATCTAATTCAACTGTTTTGTCATTCTCTGTCTATTTTAAAGCTTCTTTTACATCTAATTCTCAAATCTTATGATAAAAAATATACTTTTAATCCTCCTCCTTAGTGTCTAGCCTATTCACTTAGTATCTAACTCATTTGAGTACAATAATATCACATGTCCTTCATTAAATAATCTATGAAAATAACTCTTTCACTTTTTTTTGATATCTTGTTTCGTAACTAAGACTTTTCTTTCTTCATCCTTAATATATTTCACTTGTTCATGTTTCTTGTCTTTCTTGTCCTCTTTTAGTTAACTTGTAAATACTTCTTTCTCTAGTTTTAGTACTTAAAAATTAGTATAACCCATCGAGTGTCCTAACTTTTGTTTCGCTCATTACCCTTGTAGTGTTTTTCTTAACTATTATATATATATTTTTTAATTTTCAACACTCCTATACAAATACTATACTTTATAATACTCTATTTTAACCTTAACCTCATATTGTATGCTTGCATCTGACTATTAACATTCTTTATCCTTAGATCCAAAGCCTCTTAATTCACCGAATATGTCTTTTATTACCTTTCTAATATCTTTAGCCATTTTGTCTCACATATTGTTAGTACTTCCTTATATTTACCAAGATCTTTCCTTGAAAATCTTTTTTTACAAGTTTCTTTTTTATCTCTCTTCAATTGCCACTACTTGATTCTAGACCTCCTATTTTGACTTTTGCTCTTTACTATCATCTTAAATCGAATATCAATAACCAAGACCCTATACATACATGGTAGTTAAACTTTCTTTAGGTATAACTTTATAATTTATGCAAAGTTTTCTATCTGTTTTCCTTATTAGAAAGAAATCAATTTGAGAGCAATACCTCTCCACTTTTGTACGTGATAAGATGTTCTTCACGCTTCCTAAAATAAGTGTTAACTAATGTAAAGTCGAATGCTAATGAAAAGTCTAAAATAATTTTACCCTTCGCATTTTCTTCTCCTAAGCAATATCTCCCATGCGTACCCTCGTAATTTTTACATGTACTCCTTACATGACCATTAAAATTTCCTATTAGGAGAATCTTTTCTCCTAATAGTATTTTTTAAACTAACCCTTTTATATTCTCCCAAAATTTTACCTTATGATATTCTTCTAATTTTACTTGTGGTACATAAGTATTAATAACATTAAATTTTTTTTCCATTACAAAACTTTAATATTATGATTCTATCTCCTAGTTTTTTTATATTTATCATAACATTTTTTTCAAAACTTATTTATAATTATGCTTATCTTGTTTTTAGATTTAGCTTTACTAGTATACTAGAGTTTAAAATCTAAAGTGTCTAATTCCTTCACTTTTTCTCCTACCTATTTGATTTCATATAAGGACATAAAATTAATCTTTCTCCTAATCATAATATATATTATCTCCATTAATTTACTTGTAAGTGTACCTATATTTTAAATTTCAAAATGAATCCTACTTTCATGAATTAAGTTCTTACTCACATTTGTTCATGAAAATGTGGAAACCCTTACTTATTTTTCACTACACAGAAGCATCGATGCAGTGGTTCTTAGTCATTTAACATTGTACTCGAGCTATATACAATGACCTAACATTACTTCTAACACATTGATGATTCATGTCATAAAGATTCGATGAAATTTTATGTTAGCTATTTACTGCCTAACACAATCCTTTTATTTTTTTTAAGGTTTGGGACCTACTATAAAAAATTATTTACATCACCAATAGGATGAAGAGAGAAAGAAAAAACAAAAAAAAGGAAACTAACATCTTTATTGAAACTAACTTTATTAACTATAATTTACTTTAGGCTAAAACAGTACTAGAAGTAAAAAGAGTCCCTCCAAGGATGTTATTAAGGCCAACTGCACTATTGTTGGATCTTGTGAAAGAAACAATACTAGCTAAAAAAAATCAAGTGAACCATTTCCCAAAGAAAGCAGTATTACCCCAGATATGGTGAGAGATAGCTGCAAGATATTTGACAAACCTTCCAAGGAGTGGCAGATGTACCTAAGAGATAGAACCATACTACAAGCTATAGAATAAGCATAGCATAACCTTCTATGAGTGCCCCAAGTTCCCTATAATCTTAAAAAAAAAAATGTAAAATTCAATAGCATTATCATAGAGTTTTCTAAAAATATAACAATTGATTATAATACTTTTGGTATTATAAGATTTGACAAATAATATTTATTTATTGTAACATTTAACTCAAAATTTGGAAAAATTAGTCTTCTATGATTAAGTACAAAAAATAATTAAAAAAATTCATTTGGAAGTTAAATTGAAAGTATTATATTTTAAAAGACTAAATTGATATGTTAATCATCATTTAAGAATGAAAATAATAATTTGCTAAAAGATATATTAGGTCTTTTGGTTGCATTGTTTGTCTTGGATTGGAAAAAGAAAGTGTTGGTAAATTTTGGTTGATCTAAAATACGTAAATTAAATCAATTATAAAGAGGTATATAAATATGTTAATTTTACTTAAATTAAGAGATGATTTCTCTACTTTTAAGAATTGGCATTATTCTGTTTGATAACTTAAATTTTATTATCTATTGTAAAGATCATGATTGCATGCTAAGCTTAATATAGTGCATTGTTTCAAAACTTCATGTTATATAGGAAAAATGTTTACACTGGATATATATACACCTAATGATTTGAATTTATTTTATATATTTCCCTCGATCTTATATATAAAAGACTTTTCTAAAACTTAATTTGGTCTAAAATATAAAAAATAAATCACTACTATATGGTATATTAATTATAATATTCTAATTATATTTTATATTAAATGAGTCATTTAAATTATGAGTAGTAACAGTCATTAATTTCAAGAAAAAAGTATACACATTAAATAAAAGCATTCTTGAAAAATAAATTTTATTTGAAACAAAATTAAGAAGATCAATTACTTTTAACTAACTTTCTTAATTCTTGTAAATTAATTATTTGTTTTTAATATATAAAACCATAAGGAGTAATAAAACTTACATGTATGGATTAAAGCCTAGTTGTTGAGGGTGCATCCATGGTGCACCCTAAAATTTTTTCCTTGTTATAGTGATTTTTAACCTTTTCTCCATTTTTTTTAGTAATACCAAGCTACATGTTAGAGTTATAAAGTCTTAAACCATACAAACCAATTTCAGCTTTGTACTATTGTTGAAGGGAATGCTGACAAATATCAGGAATAACCATAACATGTGTTGACACAAATCTCCTAGCCAAAGGCCTAACGTCAACTTGAAGAAGTTGAATTGTGGCTGATAGAAAAGCTTGACCCTTTCCCCACCTTATCTTGTAAGCTTTAAGAAATTATGCCCCCTTAAAAAAACCCAAAAAAAAGGCAGAAGCAATATATCTAAATCTAAACCTTTCTTATGTTACCCCACCACCTACCTTAACATGTCAACCACACATCTTTTGCCTGTTGACAATTGCCGAATTCTTGTTCCTTAGCTTTACTTTAAACTTATTGATTATATACAATCTTCATATGGCTTACCCCAATTTTGATATTTTATTCTACTTAAAATCTTCCTAGTATGAATATCAAATTTGTCTTGCCATCTCGCACAATACCAATTTTGTAAATTAATCATTCAGTAACATCATCATTCATCAGCCATGGTAAAAGGATAAGGAAAGGTCAGCTTATTAAGGTATAATGGTAATGAGAAGGAAGCTCTCATGGTATTCATATTTTATTTTACTTTAACTTTTTCTTTGTCAGTAGACTCGTAACTGTGCGAGTGAATTTGATACGAACTATTTTTTTGGGTATATATATCTTAGGAAGAGAAAAGCATATAGAGCTTCACAAAGAAAGATTACAAGGAATTAAAAAAGAAACTAAAAGAAAAATACATTGAGAATGAAATGAAAGTAACAACGGGATGGCTTCTTTCTTCGAGTCTAGAAAAAAGACTATATTATAGAGCACTACAAATACTTCATTAACCTAAAACACCACAATCAACTACATAAAAGAAGGGCACATGGTCCCCCATTGCTAACAGAAAATAAAGGAGAAAAAGACATATATTACACTACAAGAGAAAGTAGCTAAAAGTCCAACCATTTACCACTAGCTCCAACTTCAACTCAAACCCACCAACCTACTTAATTCATATAGTAATCCTTTGTCCAAACAAGCTGGCTTCTTGGCCTCACTTGATTCTGCAGCATATCCTTACTGTCATGGCCATTATTTGGCTACAATGTATTAGAATCATTTAGCTTGATACATTCCACTGGTTTATGGATACCTTAAACATTTTATTAACCTCACATTAAATTCCGCTCTATCTTGGTTCAGCTTCATTATTCACATATCCAAGCACTAGCAACTTCTCTTGGTTAGCCCCCAATGTGACTTCTCAAAGCCCTTCTTAGCTAACTGATGATTATACCTAGAGGCGGGGAATAGGTGTGATATGTAGAATATGCAATTTTAATACTTTTTCAAAAGTAGAAGACAAATAATCCTCTACCTTAGTATGCAGAAAAGTGGAAGATCTTTGTATAGAATAATTTGTAATAAGTAAAACAATTATGTTGATGCCGAGATAAAAGTGATGTAATAAAATAACTTTTGTGAATACAGTTAATGATGCAAATAAAATCAAAGTAAGGTCTTTCAAAAGTAAAGGACCAAAAGTCAACACAGTTAAAAATTTGCACACAAAGATTTATCCTAATTTGACTTACTTTGACCTATGTCTAGTCCCTTTAAAACACTGAAAGGCTTTTTCTTCAATTTTCAAAACAATATTACAACAGTGATAGTTTTAGTATACTCACCACCAATACAAGGTTTCTTAACTTATCTCAAACTAATACAGCACTTGGATTTTATACAAGTTCACCCAAAACTTATTCTCCTCAAGAATTTTCTACTAAACTCACCCTAAACTCAATTTACAAAATGATATGAGAATAATTTAAAACCCTTATTAGAAAAGAGATTAAAATAAGCATACTCTTTCTTTAAAACTCTCTCAAGTTAGATAATACCAGAAACTCAACTCAAATAAGATAAGAGATCAAAAGAGAATTATAATATAATTTTTCTTTTTATTCTATACTTCCCTCGTTATTGACTCTTATATTCATCTTCTTCCATTTATATAGAAGCTTCAAAAATATATCCGTTGAAATTTAATTTCATTGAAAATAACTGTTGTGTAAGAAAGAGAAATTTTCAAAATATTTATTATCCTTTTGTGTCTTGCTTATCATAAAATATAGATGAGTACGAAGACAGCTTTCGACTTGCACGGACTTTTTTTTTTTTCTTTCTTTTTACTAATGATACTTTACTTTGTTCTACTTTTCTTCAATAAAAGTATAATAAATGATTTGAACAAAGTAGTTAAAAAGTCACTTTTCACCTAATATAATATAATACTTTTTGCATGTGAAAATGATATCATATGCAAAACTTTAATACATATTCATAAACTTTTGACTTTTCAAAAACATATTCTAATACTTATTGAAATAAGAGAATAAAAGTGCAGTAGCATATTTAAATGCATATTCTAATCAAGTCACGTTTTTGTAAGGAAATGATATATATAAATATATATATTACTTTCAAAACTTATTAATATATCTGTACACTTGACTTTTGTATCAAAATATATTATATTCATTTTGTTATTTTCTTTTAGCTTTACACATTTTTATTTAAATGCATTTTATAATTTTTTTTCTTTTATATTAAAATATAGATCAACAAGGCCAAATGAAGCTTAACAATAATTTCAAATATTATGATCCAAACAAATTATAAGTACAATTAGATTAAAAAATCCAATAGGATAAAATAAATAAAATAGAGTTTAATCAATTGATTTAAATAAAATAGTCTAATCAAAACACAATATTTCATTTTGATTTATTTTATTTCTCTTTCAATAATTATTATTGTCTATCAAAAATAAATTAAATGACTTTTAATGAAATAAGGTAATAAAGAATATTGAACTATTTTTAACTTAATGCTTTTATAAATTTAATTTAAAAGTTTTGTTATCATCAAAATAATTCAAGATTATATCAAAATCTTGGAGCTAACACGAATGACTAAGTGGCTTTGGTGATTTTCTTTAGAGCTTACTTCTTTTTGGCATAGGGTGATCAGGAGTAAACATGAAGGCTGCATCCTCAATTTAGCACAATAAAAACTGCAATGTCCTCCCAAAGAGGGGTCGTTTTATTTTATTTTATTTTTAAAAACTTTATTATTATTTTTAGAGTTCTAGTGCACTGCATAACATGCTATACAGAACAACAAAGAATCTAAGGTCAAAAATATATATCATGTTAAGTAGAATTAGAGTGGAGCCTTGCATAGGTGTATGAAAATTTATATGCATTAATCAAGTTTTAAAAAATGAGTAAAAAAATATTGATGTGAATAACATTTATGAGCAGTGCTTACGTTTGATAAACACTATTCATTTCAATGTAAAATATATTTTATCTAGCCTCAAATATAAGAAATAAATAACTAACTCACGAAAATTAAAAAAATTAGTTAAAAGTAATTAATCTTTTTAATTTTGTTCCAAAAAAATTTATTTTTTAAGAATACTCCTATTTAATATATGTACTCTCTGTTTAAAATTAATGACAACTAATATTTATAATTTGAAAGACTCATTTAATGAAAGGCATAATTAGAATACTATAATTAATATATTAGATATTAGTAATTTGTTTTTTATATTTTAGGCCAAATTAAGTTTTAAAAAAGTCTTTTATATATGAGATTAGAAGAAGTATATATATATATATAGAGAGAGAGAGAGAGAGAGAGAGAGAGAGAGATGAATGAGATGCTAATCTTGGGATAAGTGCTATTAATGCAAACTCTAGGTTTATCTCTCAAGTATATCCTTCCTTTTCTTTAATGCTTTTTTTTCATATTGGAGATGACAGTAACTTTGGGTTTTGGGAGGACCATTGGACTGGTGAAACTTGTTTTCGTAAACTTTTCCCATGTCCTTATTAGTTATCGTCTTTGTATACTGCTCTAGTTTTTAAGTATTTAATTAGACAAAATAATCATTCTTTTTGGAACTTTCACTTTTCTACAATTCTTGGGAGGACCATCACTATGTTTTTTTAATATATAGATGTGTGATTGATTTTGGATTAAAACATATCTGGGAACATGACTATTCATACCTAATTTGTTAGGTAGGTCTTTAATCACTTGATAAACATCATCTAGTTTTTGCACACAGCATTTCCATATAGGTGGATATATATTTTCTTTTCTTTAAATGATATTGAACAGGAAATATATAAAGGGCATAAATAAAATCAAATGCCAACTCTATGTCTAAAGATTTTTATTGACCTTTAAGTTGAGTTGGTTGTGTTGCATTGTCTACCTCATGATTATATATATTTAAGCGGCAAAATTTTCTGTTTTTGGTTGACCTAATCATGGTCTTAATTTCTTTATTTTTGAGTTTTGCTATCTAACATTCTAGCTATAAGCATCTTCCATATCCGACTAAAAGAAGTAACCTATATGCTCTTAATTTTCCTTCTTAAAGAGTAGGTCTTAGTTTAATAGTTGATCTGTCATTTGCTTCTGGCATCATCAACGCATAATGTTGTTTGCTTTTGACCTTATCCTAATTGATTTTTCAATTCAAAGATTAATTATATGACATTGTCGACAAATCATGCTTTCTATTTTGTCTGGTCTTGGAGAATTTTATTTGTTTTGGTGAATTTAGATAATAGCCACAAGACACTATCACTACAAAAAAAAAATGTCATAGCAACGGTTTTGGATAGTGAGAATTTACTTGTGTTGTTGTTCAGAACGACAAAAATCTTAGGTGTCATCAAATACAAAATTTGAGAAGTCAAAAGTATAAAAGTAAACTTCCATAAAAAAATTTTTGCAAGACTTAACAAAAATGTATTTATATATTCACCCTAATTAATTTTCAAAAAATAAAGATAATAACAATAATATAAAAAATTAGGGGAAAAATACTAAAACAAGTTCAAAACGCATGAAAATGGAAGATTCTGGACCCAAAAATGGCTTCAACTAAGCCACACTCATCGATCAGCTCTAAAAAAAAAAAAATTTGTGAATATATAATAAGACCTAAAATACTTTTCAAATTTAAAAATTATGGCAATTGAAGTCACAATATTTTACTAATCATAAATGGACTTGACGATGGTTTTTTAAAAAACCAATGTTATAGTGATGGACTTAACGATGATCTTTTATTTTTGCCATTAAGCTTCGGTAAGAGGCAACAGGGTGAGGAAAGAAGCATGGTGCAACGTTTGACTAAAACTAAGGGTAATTTAATAAAAAAGAAGAAAAATGAGGAGGAGGGGGGGGGGGGGATTGGGAGAAAATATAAAAATGAGTAAAAAAATAAATGAAATGAAGGAAAAGAAGTAAAAAAAGACTTATGTGTTTTCAGTAAATTCAAGTTAAAATCTCAAATAATTATATATATATATACATATTCAATTAATTTAATAAGTTTAATGGATTGAAAATTTTAAAAAATATGAGAAAATAGCATCAAAATTCAATATCATATATATGCAAATTTTAAAAAATTGAAGGGGAAAACTGCTCATTGTAGTAATAACTTAGCTTAGCCATTGTGGACCTCCATTTCACAATAGTTATTGAGCAATGACAAGTCTCTCCTTCAACCCATTCAATAACTTTTCCTTGACATTCTTGTTAGAGGTGTTTTCCAAAATCCCACATTGATGGATTCAAAAGAAAAAAAAATGCATAAAATGTTATAAATAGGATTCCTTAACTATTGATTTAAGTATTATAACTAGCCCTGTCATAAGATTATCATAAGAATATAATTGGGATATTAGGTAATTTGGTAGTTGTAAATAAGAGAAGATTTGCAATTTTTTCGTCCAAAAATTCTAAGAATTAAAAATTTAGTAAAGTTATCCTTATTAAGATTACGAAAATCTGTGTTATTATTATTATTATTATTTTGTATGTGTTTCCGTTGTTGAGGTCCTAACACTTCCTTGGGCTCTTTCTTCTCTGCAAGCCAACCCCTGATTTTCTATAAATTACTCAACCCACGGGGAGTATTTGGGTCTGTGATTATTACGGAGTCGCCATGGTTGAATTATATTTATATGATAAGGCATTGAGGTACTAAGATCTTTTTGACATTGATTCTTGTGAACATGAAACAAATTATAATGGAGGCAAATGGGCAAACATCAACAAAAGAAGTACAAATAAGAGAAGCCAGCACTTTTAAATAAACGAAGAACCAAAGATAATCTGTAAAAATAGGACCTGGATAAGGTGTTGCCTGCAAATCTCATTTCTGCGTTTCACAAGATTGAAGAGAAGTTTAGGAGCTTTGAAGGCTTTGTTGTTGCATAATGCGTACCGATCACTGAGGGGAAAAAAAAAGACATATAGACTTTTGGTCGCCTTGTTTGGCTTGAAGAAAAAAAAAATTATAAGTTAGATTCTAATAGGTAAATTAAAATAATTATAAAGAGATATGTATGTTAATAAGTTAATTATATATTTTTAGTAGAATTTATTTTAGATATATTACTGTGTCTCTTCAATATTAAGTTAATTTATATATTTTTAATAAATTGAGCCTATTTAAAAATGTCTAGATAATTTCTTTTAAGGTTTAAGGAAGCAAGGATTAGCACATAGCAGTAATTGACAATGTTGAATTTTTTGCATTCAATTTGCATGCTAGCTTGTTCCCTCAAATTAAAGAAAGGATTTTTCATGATCATCAAGCATTAGAATTAACATAAGGATATATAAGATTTAAGTAAAGTTTTTAATATCTAACATTTGTTATTATGTTTTTCAATAAAAATATAATAAGTAGAATTAAAAGAAGAAAAAAAACTAATCAAATGGTACTAAGTTGTAAGAATATCTATTTATTCTGTCTGCATAAAAAAATTAATAATAGATATTTAAAAATTGTTGCTAAATTTTATACTTGATATAAAATAGTTTTGAGAGTCTTTGTAAGTGACTTCGTGGATGTAATTAAGAGGAGGTTGAAGAAACTTATATATAAGAGACAATCAAGCATTTCATGTGGCTAAAATATACATACATGGACAAAGAAGGAACCAGAGTCAATAGATTACATTTGCATGCTTCATGATTGGTAAAGCAACAACTAATTTGGAATTTTGGAGTAGGGTGGGGATCCAATTGTAAAAGGAATCATGTGATTCACACACTTATCCTCTCTCTCTCTCTCTCTCTCTCTCTCTCTCTCTCTCTCTCTCTCTCTCTCTATATATATATATAATATCATACAAACTTTATTGATATTATGTAATATGTCAACTTAGCACTTTGTATAAATAAATAAATAACAGCCATATATTTTTGTTTTATATTATTTGTATTTTGCAACTGTGAAAGTAATGCTTTGGTTTCTTTTCTTTCTTATCCTAGTGGTCTAACCACACTCTTAGTCATTTACATTTTTTATATAAAGAAACATGTATGTACACTTTTTATATCATTATTATCAAATTTTTTTAATAAAAATATGATAAATGTATAGCTTTTAGAGATAAATGTATAATTTTTATAGCTCAATATCATACGATTAGATTTTTTAAAGAATGTTTACACATTTTATATTTTTTAAAAAAAGTGATAATAAAAATATTAAAAATTATATTTAAATCTAGTCCTTTTGATATTACATCTCTCTTGATGTAGATTAAATTACGTGCTTCAAGTTATAGTTGATGACTAAATTGTAGAATTACCTTTTGTCAATTTTAAAAATTATAATTTTTTTGTAATAAATTAAAATGTAATTTCTTTTAGGACCTTGAAAATAAAGAATAGAATATGAAGAAAAAAAAAATCAAATCATTGACATGATATTCATCTCGATTTCTTTGTTATATGGTAAGAGTATCATCAAGCTAATTTGCATGTCAATTGAGATTAAATCTTTTAGATAATTTTTAGGACGTATCTCTTGATAGATATATTATTTTATATTTTTATTTTTTATAATTAGTTTATTTAGTATAATTTATGTCTTATCATCATTATTAATACTTGTATTTTTGTCTAGGACATAAAACAGGAATTAGGAGTAATTGAGTTCAAAATAAAAAAATTTTAAGATTTTATATTTTTAATTTTTGTTATTTGTTTCAAACTTTTTATTAAGTTAAAAGTCCAGAATATGAATGAAACTTTTAGAAAAGTTGTAGAAAATATCTTAAGGTTTCCAGAATATATTATGGGCCAAAATCTATATCTATTAGGCTTTCAAACGTGGTTCAAAAATCTAATTTGAAAAGATGTTCTAACCTTGATAAGAGTAGGTTTTTTGCTTGACCTTTAATTTTCTCAAAGAACATATCTAAGACTGTCATTGTTAGAATTAGGTGATTCAAAAGCCTTAAATCATCTATACATCTAAGGCTCCAACTTTTATGAAGGGCTCAAGTTAAAATAATATCATTTTGGAGAAATAAATAAGTTGGGAAGTCAAAATCCGATATTTAGGTAGACTAGTTGAGGCAGTGTTGGCTTTTAGCACATAACTTAAGCACAGAGTCTTTGTTTTGTGCAAGGTTTAGTGCATTGGAAAGGTAACATCTAGGACTATAGCTTTTGTGAAAGGAGAAACTTTTGAAAAGACTTATATTTGATTTGAAATAGGGGACTAACTCAAAGAACGAAATGAAGAAAATAAATTTTAATTGAGTTAAAATGATTTCTTAATTTTAGAAGATGATTGAGAGATTTGTTGGTCATTTAATTTTAGCTATTAAATAGGACATCTAAGATTGGTTGAAGAGGAAATTTGTTTAGGGAGAACTGTCTCTTCTTCTTTTTTTGTGGTTTTTATGTTTATCATAAGAAGTTAATTTCTTCTTTTTGGGTCAAGGGAAATTCGTATTTCAATTTTGTAAAATTATGAGACACATGTTTTTAATTGTAATTTATTCTGATTTCAAATATTTATATTTCTTTGTCTTAATTTCTTATGATTATATGGTCAACTTTCTAAAGTAGTTAATTAGTTAATCTTCCTTGTGATTGAATGCTACACTAGTTGTATAGTCCATAATAATTATGTTAATTAGTGAAAGTGGCAATTATGATTGCAGTTTTCATTATTTACCTAAAAGAAATATAGAATGAATTAAATAATTCATGCTAGCTCAATTGTTATTTGATTCTAACCTTTTCCTAATCATAATGTTGTTATTGATATGATTTGGATGGCTTCATACCAAATTGATTAGTAACAAGAATTAACAGTAGTGCCAGGCTAAGTTAATGAATTCAGAGAAGAAACAGAATTATATATCCAGCTCGTAGGTAATTTTTTGTTGAATATTCAAACGTGAATAAATCTTTAATTGTCAATGATCAATCCATAAACTACAAGTGAGAAACCCTTGATCCAAATCTATTATTGATTAAGATTTCGTATAATTTTGTTGCTCTATTGATTAATTTTGTTTGCTTTTAATTTTAATCTTCCAAACAATCCCCCTTTTGTGTGTGTTTCTTTTACTGTCATAACTATAATTTAGAACTAGTAATTGATCAGTTAATCCCAGTGGATTCGACCCTTGTTCGTCTATATAATTCAACAGGACCAGTCAAATATTCATAATAAACTATATAATCAAATAAACTATATAAAGATTCTGAATAAATATTCATAATAAAAATTATATAAATAATTAATATCCACGCACTATAAAGACAAAATACAAGCTAAGTCTAAATAACTACAAAAGCAATTGCAAATTTTAAATGGAGCAAATTCAAGGTTTGTGAAAATGAAAGTTTGATGAACTTTTGGGAACAATGAAAAGGCAAAGAACGAGGGTAAAGCTTGAAGGTGACCATCGTCATGTAAGACACAGTGGGTGAAGGAACTAAAATGTGTGCAAAGGAAAAGAATGATGTTAGAGACTGAAGATGACCCACGTCGTGTAGGAAGGAAAGTGTCAGAGGTTGAGTTTTGCTGGTGTTTGAGATAAAACAAGTGGGTAAGCGAATCCCCTGATGTAGAAGCATGAAAATAGGGCACTACTATAGAAGAGGTTAAAAATAGGGCACTACTATAGAAGAGGTTAAAAATAGGGCACTACTATAAAAGAGGTTAAGGAAATTCTAGCTGTAAAAGAAGCTGCAGAAATAAAAAATGTGTGAAGATGCTTTTATGGTTTCTATAAGAAATGGTTATGGAGGAAAGCATGGACAGGAGGAGGCTTTATATGAAATTGGTTTCATATCATCAACTCTGTGGATTTATGAATCTATGGTTTTCTTTGCTCTATTGGTTTAAATTCTAGTTGTCAAAGAGCTGAGCAGATCATTTCCTTTTTGAACATGGCGTTAGAACCAGAGAGGTCGAGGGAGGACATGCCATCACTTGTGGCTTCTCCGATGACGGAGTGGATTATGAGTGAAGTTGCATGTAATGGTATGGTGGTAGACATCTCATAGCAACATGTGGTAATGGAGCCTAATATTAAAGAATTGGACCCATACCCAAGACCTTATGAATCGGTTTTGTCCAATTATTATGCATTATTAACTAGCAACCTCAATGTGGCATGCACTTTCCATGTAATTTACAGGTGGCTTTTCCTTATGAAAATCAAATGTTTAATCCAATCATCCCTACTGAACCAGCTTTGCACTGTGATGATGAGCTTGTGGCCACGCAAGGCTCAACTATTCTAGTAAACGATGATAAGAAGTTGCTGCTGCAGGATTTGGATCAAAATTTAAGTGGAGAGGTAGTGTACGTGGCACTTTCGATGAAGGAGGTGGATGAAATGGTTCTTTTAGCTTTGGGTTTTATAGGTCCCCACGTGGAAAATGGTTACAAATCAGGTTCCTTGTTTAGTTGGGCTTCCCCACCATTGGTGGTCCAATGAGTTAACGACTTCGAGCAGGTGAGTGTCTTTGGGTCTGCTACTGAATATGGTTTTGGGTTGGCGAACTATGGCGTTGAATCTAGACTCTTAATCTCTAATTGAAAAGTGGGCTGGGTTTTCAAATGACACGCAAAATGGGCTTCCAAGTGGAATGGAGCTCATTTCCTTTTGAACTTCAGAATATGCATTGTGTTTAGGGCAATTCGAACTTGATAATTTCACTACCTGCTGTCTGTGACCTTATGCCAGAATGGCCATTTAATCCGTTTTTTCTCAACCAGTGCAAGAAGGGGAAGTGGGTGAAAGGTTCATCTTTAAGAAACGTTCATAGGAAGGCGATGCCTAATCTTGACATCTTTCCAGAGGAGGATGAATATATTGAATGCTATGCTGCTGATATTACTGGGTTTGTGGAGGCTCCACCCCAAAAACTTTTACAATTGCCATGATAATATTTAGTTGGAACTGTTATGGTCTTGATATGGTGATGACAGTTCAATAGTGGCGTATGTTAATATGTAAATATAAACATAATTTTTTTTTTGTTTTTAATAGAGCCTAAAAAATCCTTAACTTATATAGAGCGAAAATTTTACTATTTTGGCTATAAATAGGTTGTTGGTTGAGATGTGGAAAATCGTAGCAAAAGTCATCTTTTAAGTTGTCATGATAGATTTACCAATCAATTACTTAATTCTTCACCTTATTGGTTGCATTTGGAAATCAAAAACCTATAAGGTTAGTGCATCTTTTTCACTTTTGTTTATGGATATTCTGATCCAGTAGGACTAGTTTAAATTTATTGCTACTACTATTTCTTTTCCATAGATGGCTATTGGTGGTCAGCTTACTTACATGAGAAAAAAGGTCAGGTTTCTATGATACAGGAGGGAATCAATTTTAAGTATTTCATAAATTACAAGTGGTTTTTAAGCCAAATGTATTTCATAAGTTGAAGAAACAATATTTGGCATTGTGAGGATGAAATTCAAGTCTTGGTAAATACTTAAGTATTTAGTGTGATGTTAGCTTATCAAAAACTCAAAGTTTACCAAGATTTAGTTGTTAGAATTGATCATAAACTACAAGCTTGAAAGTCAATACTATTATCTTACATGAGGAGAATTGCCTTAATCAAATCTGATCTTAACTTTACTTTGGTATAACTGCTTTCTTGTTTTGAGCTGCTATAAAAGTATTGTAAAGAAATACATAAGAAAGTTTCAAATTTCTTTTGGGGTTTTTCTGATCTTAAACCTAAGGTACATTTGCTCAAATGGTCGGAATTGTGTCCCCTTCAATCTGAAGGTGGCCCTGAGTTTAGATATACTCATTGGTTCAATCAAGCATTATTGGCTAAACATATTTGAAGACTGGTATCGGAGGGGGAAGGTTTTTTGTTTTCTCAAGTTCATAGACCTAAATATTATAGGAAGGGAGAAAATGGGTGTTTGACATCACATTTAGCAATGTTTTGGCTATAGAAGGGTATCTAAAAATCTAATTCGCTAATTTTCAATCATCTTCAATGGCATATAGGTAATGGTATGTCAATTCCTTTATTAAACCACAATTTGTAGCCAATACAGGTTGATGCTCCATCATTTATTCATATCATTGGAGATCTTATTCCGCATAACCAAGGTCGATGGAACAACCAATTAATGTCTTAGTTGTACATGAGAGATCATTCTCAAGAAATTTTATGAACTACTTTCTCTATTACGAGCCAACAAGACAAACTAGTTTGGAAAGGTAAGGCCTCTAAGTCATATGGGGTCGCAAATAGTTATAAAGTGCTAATTAAGGGGCTAAGTTCTCATTGTTTTAGTTTGTTTATAAATTATAAGCTATGGGGGTTGCGCCTACTACTTTGAGTTATTTTTTTTTTCATTTTAAAGCTTTTTTAAAATACACTTCTACTAACAACAACTCTTCGTATGCATCATCTACTTATTGAAGAAAGATGCTTGTTTTGTTGGAGATTGTGCTCTAGGCCAATCATTGTATTGCGAACATTGTTTATTATTATGAAATAAGAGTTTTCTTTTTATTACATTATTATATTATTTGCATGTTTATATATAATAATATCCATGGATAAATCATTTTTTGAATTATCCAAAATGTCCCTAATCAATCATCCTTGTGGAAACAACGATGAATTAAGATTAGTATGATTTTGATTGATTAAGTGTTAATTATATATGATGATATGAATCAAAATCATAGGCGTGTGTTAGAGAACAGGACGCTGGATAGACCCGTCATGAGATAAGTTACATGAATTAGGTCATAAATTTATCTCATATATAATGATGTCATTGATCCCTTGGACCTGAGATCACCATAGATTCCTATATGAAGGACACTGTACTTTGGCATAGTCTAATGTCACCTTTAACCGGGTGATTATAAAGACTATGATCAGGTATAATGAAATTCATGCAGAGGAAGATGAGTAGTCCAGATGGAATTTGTCCCTCTAATTAATAGAGAGAGATATCTCTGGGCCCTTCGATGAGTGTGACTGAAAAATGCATGGCCATGCTCAAATGGAAAGGGTTCCATCTTATATCAGTCTGCTCGGAGATCGAGAAAGTTAGGATCAAGCAAGTTGAGAATGACATTTCCATGTCTCATACTCGATCTAGATATCGTGTGACAAAAGGGATATGATAAGGTTATAAGATAGGTTGCATCGGATCACCGATCCCGTATGATTTAGGTAGTCACAATGTCTTGTTAGAGACCGCTTGTGATTTGTGGGTCAAACAATGTAGTTGGCCCACTGCCAACATCATATGGGCCTGCAGGGTCGCACACAAGAACGGACCAACTCGAACTAAAATGTCCACATTCATTGAATCAGAAATGTGTCTAGATTCAATAAATATCTAGGATGGAGGAATTATATATATATATATATAAATAATTAAATTCGAAATATATTATATATATATATATATATTATATTTGATATTATATATATATACATATATATTAATTTAAATTTGATTCTATCAGATAGATTTAAATTTAAACTAATCAGATAATTTAAATTAAGCTCTAGATATTGTTAGTTTAAATTTAAACTATAGGATAGATTTGAATTTAAATTAATAGATATATTTAATTAATTTTGATTAATTAAATATATCTAAAACTCTAGTCTATAAATAGGGGTTTCCATATCAGAAAAAAAATATACATAGCTAGAGCTAAAGCTACCTCCAAAATCCTTAGAGAGAGAGACACTGTACGGACGTCGTACGGACTGTTCTGACAGATTGCTAGCACACTGTTTTGAGTTGCTGAACCCCGTTCATGTGGATACCAGTAGAGGGAGCTGATCTGCGGTCAGTTCCTGTGATCCAAATAAAAGTAAACAACAAACTCAATCGGAAGAAAAAGGTAATTCTCTGAATCTATTCAGTTTAAGTGATTTTGGCGGATCCTTGGTGGGAATTAGGATCAAAATTTTAAATGTTTCTGCTGTGTGCCTCCTATAATTCCCAACAGTGGTATCAGAGCCACGTCAATAATTGCTTAAATTGAATACCTGTATGTTATAAGAATTTTATCTTGTAATCAATTTTTTTTCGCATGTGCTAATATAAGATATGTATGTGATATTGATTTGATCAAATTATTTTAAAAAAAGCATGAAATCTAAGCGTAGAAGTTCTTTTAATGAATTCGTTTATATATATGATATATGTATAGTTTTCAATGTGATTGAGAATATAATTATTAATCTGTTATATATGTATATTTATTTTGTACAGATTATATTCTATTTTCAATGCGAATTCGTTTCGCTATGTATGTGATACATTGAATGAATCCGCCATTGCTATCTAATCCTAGCACAACACAATCTATTTTAAAATTAATTCACTAAATTTATAACCTTTCATATTAAATGAGATGTTTGTAATATGTGTATTGTGATTTGCTTGGATGGGTATGGTGCATGATATAGCCCTAGGATACTTATGGTTTGTAATTTTTTAAATACGACCTGCGTGTCGTACCTCTCTCTATTCATTTTGAATGTATATTCTTTTCTCATCTCACACTCCCCTCGAATGTTTAAACGAGGTTTCTCTTTGTATATATAGATCTTATCTTAGAGGAATCCTCTCATTGGCTTGGGAGGAGATAGGATAGATGGGCCATATTGTGTCACATTTATTTTAAGATTTATGATGAGATCATATGCATGTATGTATGTCATCGTAGTATATAATTGTGTGACAACTAGTTTTAATGAAATAATGAAATAAAATCCCTCATATAAAATTTTAAGTTATAATGCCGCCTACTAATGAACATCTGTCAAAACTTTGATCATCTGACTATAGGTTCTACCAAAGTGGGATACATTTAGGTTATCTTAGTAAGACAGATTGGGTAATGGTGATACTCATAAGTTTTATAGTGGTTTGACTTAATTGAAACTATCAAAATGGTTTTGGGTTTCAAGGCATTGATGGGATTAAACATGCCGAATCATATGATGAATGAATCCTATAAAAGATCTAAGAGTTACATGTAATGTAATTGGTAAACGAGTTACCTACCTAAATAACTTAATTTTAAGCGTCTTGCCAAAGCAGACTTATAATTAAGTTAAATATGGGTCTTAGTCCACTAAATTAAATTGAGGGTTATTTTTAGTGGAAAGTTATTAATTTAATTTTTGCATATTCTGTTGTAGAAAAATGTCGACAAATAACTCTGCTGCACTATCATTGCGATTCGTCCTTGAGAAGGACAAACTCAATGGGACAAACTTTCTTGACTGGTTTAGAAACTTGAGAATTGTTCTCAAACAGGAAAGAAAGCTATATGTCCTAGATGAGCCCATTTCTGAGGAGCCTGTAGCCAATGCTCCAAGAGCACAGAAGGATGCCCACACCAAGCATCTCAATGATTCTGTGGATGTGGGATGCCTAATGTTAGCCACCATGGTTCCAAAACTTCAAAGAGATCTAGAACTTATGGAGGCTTATGAGATGATTGTGCATCTCAAGGAAATGTTCCAACAACAGGCAAGGCAGGAAAGGTTTGAAACCACCAAGGCCTTACATTCCTGTAAAATGGCTGAAGGTGCATCAGTTAGCACTCATGTTTTGAAGATGAAAGGCTACCTTGATCACCTTGAGAGGCTCGGATTTCCCATAAGTCAGGAGTTATCTACAGATTTGATCTTAAACTCACTCCCTGAAAGTTATGACCAATTTGTCATGAACTACAATATGAACAACATGGAGAAATCTGTTTCTGAACTGCATGGTATGCTTAAAACTGCCAAGCAAAATATTACGAAAAATTCAAGTTTTGTTTTAATGGTTCAGAAAGGTAAAGGAATGAAAAAGAAAGGCAAAGGCAAAGGAAAGGGCCTGAACAATAAGTTCAAGAACCAAAACAAGCCCAAACCCAAGCCTGAAGCCAAGAAGGTAAAGCCTCCCAAGGAAGGAGTTTGTTTCTTTTGCAATGAACCCAGTCATTGGAAGAGAAACTGTAAGCTCTACCTGGAAGATCTAAAGAAAAAGAAGAATAGTGGGGCTATTACTTCAGGTATCTATGTTATAGAAATTAATCTTTCTACTTCTCCTACGTGGGTATTAGATACTGCATGTGGAACTCACATTTGTACAAATGTGCAGGGTCTCAAAAGGAGTAGGAAGTTGAAAAAGGGCGAAATAGACCTACGAGTTGGAAATAGAGCAAGAGTTGCTGCTTTAGCCGTAGGCACTTATGAATTAGTTTTGCCCAATGGGCTTTTGTTAATTTTGAACAATTGCTATTATGTTCCTACTTTGAGTAGAAACATAGTTTCACTTTCTTATTTGGATAAAGAAGGTTTTATTTCAATTATTGGGAATAATAAATGTTCTATTTATCGTAATGACATTTTTTATGCGGATGGTGATTTGCATGGTGGTCATTATTATTTAAACATTGATACTCCCAATAATCAAGATGTCTATAACATAACTACCAAGAGAATCAAGACTAACGACTTGAATCCGACCTATCTCTGGCACTGTCGTCTAGGCCACATAAATGAGAAACGCATTTCAAAGCTCCATCAAGATGGACTTCTGAAATCATTTGACACATGCGAATCTTGTATATTAGAAAAGATGACTAAGGCACCTTTCACTGGACACAGTAAGCGAGCTTCTGACTTATTGGGTCTAATACATACTGATGTATGTGGTCCACTAAGTACAACTGCTAGAGGAGGCCACTTGTACTTCATTACTTTTATAGATGACTATAGTAGATATGGTTACATCTATTTAATGAAACACAAATCTGAAGCTTTTGAAATATTCAAAATATTTCAAAATGAAGTACAGAACCAGCTTAGCAAATCTATTAAAACACTTCGATCCGATCGAGGTGGTGAATATTTAAGCCAAGAGTTTATTGACCATCTTAGAAATTGTGGTATTATCTCACAATTAACCCCACCAGGAACATCACAATGGAATGACGTTTTTGAACGAAGGAACCGAACCTTATTAGATATGGTTCGATCCATGATGAGTCAAACGGATCTTCCACTATCCTTTTGGGGCTATGCATTAGAAACAGCTGCATTTACACTAAACCGTGTTCCATCTAAGACGGTTGAAAAGACACCATATGAGATATAGACTGAGAAAAAGCCCAGTTTATCTTTTCTCAAGATTTGGGGATGCGAGGCATATGTTAAGCAACAGGCCTCAAATAAGTTAGCACTCAAATCTATAAAATGTCTTTTTGTGGGTTATCCTAAGCAAACTAAAATATACTACTTCTACAACCCCACTGAGAACAAATTGTTTGTTGCTTGAAATAGTATCTTTTTAGAAAGAGAATTCATCTCTAAAAGAACCAGTGGGAGTAAGATACATCTTGAAGAAGATCAAGAGCCACAAAATCACATTGAACCTGAGATGGAAAATCGAGAAGACTCACAACAAGATGTTGAGCCTACTCAAGTAACACAAGGCCCACGAAGGTCTGATAGGACACGACATCAGCCTCAAAGATATCGTGATGTGTTGCTCATTGATCAAGATGAGCCAACCACCTATCAAGAGGCTATAATGGGATCAGACTCTGAGAAATGGCTAGAAGCCATAAAGTCTGAGATGCAATCCATGTATGACAATCAGATATGGACCTTGATTGACCCACCTGAAGGTATAAAAGCCATAAGGTGCAAGTGGGTTTTCAAGAAGAAAACTGATATGGATGGCCAAGTGCATACCTTCAAGGCACGATTGGTTACAAAAGGATTCAAACAAATACATGGTATAGACTATGATGAAACCTTTTCACCAGTCGCTATGATCAAATCAATCAGAATCCTTCTCGCCATTGCTGCATACTATGATTATGAGATTTGGCAAATGGACGTGAAAACAACATTCCTTAATGGAAAGCTGCTTGAGGATGTGTATATGACACAACCTGAAGGTTTTATGTGTCCAGAGAATTCTGGGAAGGTTTGCAAGCTTCAAAATTCCATTTATGGATTGAAGCAAGCATCTCGAAGTTGGAATCATCGCTTTGACGAAGTAGTCAAAGATTTTGGTTTTATCCAAAATATTGATGAACCTTGTGTTTACAAGAAGGTTAGTGGGAGCACAATTGTATTTCTAGTGCTTTATGTTGATGACATCCTACTTATTGGAAATGACATTCCTACCTTGCAGATTGTCAAGTCTTGGTTAGGAAAGTGTTTCTCAATGAAAGACTTAGGCGAGGCCAATTACATCCTTGGGATTAGGATCTATAGAGATAGATCCAAGAGGCTAATCGGTTTAAGTCAATGCACCTACATAGACAAGGTATTGCATAGATTTAGTATGCAAGATTCAAAAAGGGGTTTTGTACCTATGTCTCATGACATCAATCTCAGCAAGACTCAGTGTCCTAGTACACGTGATGAGCGAGAGCGCATGGTAAGATTCCATACGCCTCGGCTATTGGATCTATCATGTATGCCATGTTGTGCACTCGACCAGATGTCTCATATGCCTTGAGTATGACTAGTAGATTTCAATCAGATCCAGGTGAGAATCACTGGACTGCCGTCAAGAATATCCTAAAGTACTTGAGAAGAACTAAAGATATATTCTTAGTGTATGGAGGATTGGATGATGAGCTTGTTATAAACGGTTACACAGATGCAAGTTTTCAATCTGACAAAGATGATTCTAGATTGCAATCAGAATTTATATTCTGTTTGAATGGTGGAGCAATAAGTTGGAGGAGCTCAAAACAAAGCACTGTGGCTGATTCTACAACAGAAGCTGAGTACCTAGTAGCATCAGATGCAACTAAGGAAGCTGTTTGGATTAAAAAGTTCATCACTAAACTAGGGGTGGTACCTACCATCTCAAATCCGATAGATTTGTTCTGTGACAACAATAGTGCAATAGCACAAGCAAAAGAACCTAGGTCACATCAAAGGACCAAACACATACTCAGATGATATCACCTTATTAGAGAAATCATTGATAGAGGTGATATAAAGATATGCAAAATACCAACTAATGACAATGTTGCTGATCCTCTTACTAAGCCGCTTGCATAGGCTAAGCATGATCATCATGTTAGGTCAATGGGTATTAGAAACATTAATGATTGAACCTAGTGCAAGTGGGAGTTGTTGGAGATTGTGCCCTAGGTCAATCATTGTATTGCGAACATTATTTATTATTACGAAATAAGAATTTTCTTTTTATTACATTATTATATTATTTGCATGTTTATATATAATAATATCCATTGATAAATCATTTTTTGAATTATCCAAAATGTCCCTAATCAATCATCCTTATGGGAACAACGATGAATTAAGATTAGTATGATTTTGATTGATTAAGTGTTAATCATATATGATGATATGAATCAAAATCATGGGCGTATGTTAGAGAACAGGACGCTAGATAGACCCGTCATGAGATAAGTTACATGAATTAGGTCATAAATTTATCTCATATATAACGATGTCATTGATCCCTTGGACCTGAGATCACCATAGATTCCTATATGAAGGACACTGTACTTTGGCATAGTCTAATGTCACCTTTAACCGAGTGATTATAAAGACTATGATCAGGTATAATGAAATTCATGCAGAGGAAGATGAGTGGTCCAGATGAAATTTGTCCCTCTAATTAATAGAGAGAGATATCTCTGGGCCCTTCGATGAGTGTGACTGAAAAATGCATGGCCATGCTCAAATGGAAAAGGTTCCATCTTATATCAGTCTGCTCGGAGATCGAGAAAGTTATGATCGAGCAAGTTGAGAATGACATTTTCATGTCTCATACTCGATCTAGATATCGTGTGACAAAAGGGATATGATAAGGTTATAAGATAGGTTGCATTGGATCACCGATCCCGTATGATTTAGGTAGTCACAATGTCTTGTTAGAGACCGCTTGTGATTTGTGGGTCAAACAGTGTAGTTGGCCCACTGCCAACATCATATGGGCCTGCAGGGTCGCACACAAGAACGGACCAACTCGAACTAAAATGTCCACATTCATTGAATCAGAAATGTGTCTAGATTCAATAAATATCTAGGATGGAGGAATTATATATATATATAAATAATTAAATTCGAAATATTATATATATATATATATATATATATATATATATTATATTTGATATTATATATATATACATATATATTAATTTAAATTTGATTCTATCAGATAGATTTAAATTTAAACTAATCAGATAATTTAAATTAAGCTCTAGATATTGTTAGTTTAAATTTAAACTATAGGAAAGATTTAAATTTAAACTAATAGATATATTTAATTAATTTTGATTAATTAAATATATCTGAAACTCTAGTCTATAAATAGGGGTTTCCATATCAGAAAAAGAATATACATAGCTAGAGCTAGAGCTACCTCCAAAATCCTTAGAGAGAGAGACACTGTACGGACGTCGTACGGACTGTTCTGACAGATTTCTAGCACACTGTTTTGAGTTGCTGAACCCCGTTCGTGTGGATACCAGTAGAGGGAGCTGATTTGCGGTCAGTTCCTGTGATCCAAATAAAAATAAACAACAAACTCAATCGGAAGAAAAAGGTAATTCTCTGAACCTATTCAGTTTAAGTGATTTTGGCGGATCCTTGGTGGGAATTAGGATCAAAATTTTAAATGTTTCCGCTGTGTGCCTCCTATAATTTCCAACAGTTTTCCTCTCAAGTGGAGGAATTATATAATCATTTGTTTCTTTTATGTCTCTTTGCTCATTTAGTTTGGCTTAGATCACCACTAGGTATTTCTGGAGATCATCTTATGCCATTAGATATTTTTATGTGTTTATAGCAATGGTTCTCTCAAGAGCAATCAAAGATATTAAATAAGGTCTATCTAATTTTATATGTGATTTGGTTTTGTTGTAATCAAAAGTGATTTGTAAATCCTCATTGCTTACCTAAGTATGCAATTATAATGATTTGGTGGCTCTTTGGCACATATTTGCATTTAAGAATCATTATGTTGCAAAATTATAAAAGATCTATAGATAAGAGGTGGCTAACATGGGATGGTATGTTCTTGTTTAATCGATGGTATTTGTTTGTTTGACATTCTCAATGATGTAATTGAGGTAGTAAAGGAAAAGTTATTATTTTAGGTTAGTTTGGGTGAAATAATTTTTGAAGATAATCAGCATAAAAGTCATCTAATGACTCTTTTCTTGGTAATTCAGCATGGCTTAGTTTTTCTAACTAAACATTAATACATTTCAAGTCCTCAATCATATTCATTGAATTTGGGGGCCTTTTTTAATAAAGATTATCATCACTTGAAAATATAACATACTATTCCAATTAATCTTCAGGTCTTACAATAAAATATTTTAAATCTTCTTTCTAATTTTTTGTCTTGTAAAATTGTAATTATTCTACAACATTTTAAACAAAATTTGCAAATTAGTTTGCAAGCTGGTTAGGTTTTTATAAAATATTTTGATTTTTATCAAATAAAGAAAGAAGTGCAAAATAATCATATAAGAACAATTGATGGAATATAACTTCTTTAGTGATAGGAAAGCGAAATTTAAGGAGAAAAAAAAGATAAAATATCCAAACTAAAATTCTCTACATTTATTAAATGATGTATTTAAGAGAAAGATAAAAAAAGACGTATAGGGCCTATAAAAGTAGGTCCCATTGGATCCCACCTCTCCTTATCTATCTCTCTCCTAGGTGCATCATAAATTTAATGCAGAAAATTCTAATTCGAAATGTACAAAAGTGAAGTCTAAAAAATATGGTCCACAATACTATGTGACTTATTTTGTAGATAATATTGATAAATTTTGGCTAAAATTATGTTTACCCAAATTCTTTCAAAAATTACATTTTAACCTGCATAATTCATTAATATTACAATTAAGTCCTTAAAACTTTTCAAAAATATCAATCGTCCTATTTTCTAGAAACTTCTTTTATCAATCCTAAACCCAAATTTTTGTCACGCTTCATCGTGTTGACAAAAACACTAACTCACGCTTAAAATACTTATTATTTCTAACTATTATAAATTAGAGTTATCATAGCCTTTAAGAACGGTGAAAAAAAAAGTCTATTTTTAGTTGATATACAAGTTAACTTGAAGATATTTATATTGCATTTTGAAAAAATAAGTATGACAACATTTAAGAGAATCTCCACAATTTGATCGCTCAATCTCTTTTTTTTAATAGTTTTTTAAAATGAAAATAGGAAGTCGCTTTCATGTATTACTTGACAATCACAATGGAAATCAAGCAATGCTGGCTGCTGAGTATCACTTGGGAGGCGAACCAAACAAACTCTTTCACATTTTTTTTTAATATTCAGTGGATGAATTAATGAGAAAAACAACAAAAATGTCAACTGATTAAGCCTGCCAAATGTTTAGAAGTTCTTAAACTATTGATGATTGGCATAAATGAGACCATAAATATTAAAATCCAAATTGATAAAAACCGTTTCGTTGAGCTCATTAAAATTGTTGATGACGTGTATAATAAATTCTTTTTATTGGTACACACAAACACCCACATATATATATTTAAAGCACATGAATCCCTAGATATATTTAGAGTCATAACTGCAGGTTATGATTTGTTTATATGATAATCTTATCATCAACATATCTTAATATATATGCATTAACAGGTACTCTAAGCCATCCATATTTCAGCATATTAATGGAACGGCAAGTTATTGAATAAACAAAGCAGCGTTTCGCCATCAAGAACCACACACACACATATAAACAAATCAGACCATACGTATCCTCCACTCTGAGGAAAACATTACTTAAGAGATAAGTGCATATGTATATTCCATTTCTGAGTCAAAGGCAGATGTTGTTTGGTAGAAAGAGACAACTTCTGCAACTACAATGATCTATCTTAATCCACACTTGAGAATCAAAGGTACGTAACGTTAATGGAGTTCGGAAGTTTTTGCACAGACGTAAATATTCTATTATTTTTTTTTTAGACTATGTCAATGAGTGAAGTCTAGTTAGAAGATTACTTGACATACGTATACCTATAGCTACTTTTCATTGACTTACATTTATTAAAATTTGATAAGCAAAACCTATATATACTAGGATTTTTCAATAAAGTTTATCACCAAAGTCGATTTTTATTGACCTTTTTTGGGGGGGGGGGGGGGGGGGGGGGGGGGGGTTACAAAGGAGACACAACATCTTAGGAGAAGATTGAGAGAGAGAGAAGAGACAAAATAAAGATTGAATTTAAATACGTTAAATTCATCTAAAATTCAAGTTTAGGAAAAATGTCACTTGAACTAAAATCTTCAAACAACTATTATCCTCTTATTTAGGTGATTTGTTGACATTAATATAAGATATTTTAATACTTTTTAATATGTTATTATAATATATAATTTTCATTGACCAAATCGTTGGGTTAGATTTTTATTAACCTTAAATTGACTAATGTTTTAAATTAATTAGGTTGTTGAATTGTCTACATCATGATTTTATATTTATACATATACATACATACATATATATATATATATATATAGGCAGCAAAATTTTCCATTTTTGGTTGACCTAGTCTTCGTCTTATGATCAACTGCCACAATAAATATTCATCCACTAATTTTCTTTCTTGCTTTTTTTTTTTTTTACTTTATTTTTATGAGTTGCTATCCAAAGTATGGTTCTAACTACATGCATCTTCCATATTTGACTAGAGGAACTATATCCTATATGCTTTTAATTTTACTTTTTAAACCGCAGACCTTAGTTTAATAATGCTAGCTCATAATAGCTAATGTTTAAAACTTAAATTGGCAAAATAATAATAATTTCTTAAACAATTTTCATATGGAAGGGAAAACAAAGGAAAAAAAAAAGGCTAAATTTTTGAGAAAATTTTTGTTTCCAATTTTATAAATTTAAGAAAAACAAGTAAAATGATATCCGTATTCAATTGACCCACCAACATGTACATATTAAATAAAGAATGATAATTTTATATTGTTGGGAATACCATATTCCTTAGTTATTATGCAGTTCATTATTAAACATAAAATATTATTTTATTAAATAATTATTTAAAATATTAAATTATTTAATAATTAATTTCTCTAAAAAATTAATTTAATTTTTGTATAATTAATGAATATAATTATACTAATAAATCTACTAAAATAGATAAAAATATTAATATATATAATAATATTTAATGATTATTGCTTCATAACTGAAAAATATGATATTTCTGAAAATATAAAATCATACACTTAAATAAACAAATCGATAAAGATATCATGATGTAGCAATTTCTGAGAATAAAAGCTACAGGACAAAACCAGTGCCGTGGATCCACAAAGCTCTCGGCTTAATGCAATTTACTTGGAAAACGACTCACCCAATACAAAATGGGACCTTCCCATAATGAAAAGGCCAATACAAAGGATATTTCTTCGGCTAATATGTTTTTTTTTTCCAAAAAAAATTCTTATGTGAAATTTTAGTCTTGTATTCAAGTGATTATACTAAAAACTTATTTTGCTCCCCAAAAGTAATAATTGAAAGCTTTAATTGTTAAATATTTTACTACATTTCTACTTAAATACAATGTTCATGTGATTAATTTGTCTTCATAATTTTTCTACAATCAAGCTAAATTAATTTCATATAATGGCTTAAATGTTGGTCATGCATGTATACCCTTTTAAAGTAAGAGTTTATAATAATTCAAATTCAAATTCTTAAAAAAAAAAAAAAAGATACTAAACTGAGTTTTCTTTGTGATCCAATATTTTTTTATTAAAAAAATCCGCATGATATCATATTGATTAATGGTTAGATCCATTTCTCTTAATGACTTCTACGTAATTTATTTGATGAAATTTCATGCCAAATTTATACTGAAATTTTTTTAGCAAGTGTGTTTTCATTTGACTTTTTGGCACAAGGAAAAGATGCATAATATGTTGCTAAAATGACGAGCATAATATAAAATAATTATATTGATAATTTAATATAATCAATTACGACATTGAAGTATCTCTGCAACTGTTGAGAGACTTGCGCATAAATTAATTTGTTCTTTACCAATTAGTTTGTTTCTTTTGTGAACTTAATTGTATTCCATAAAAAGAAAAGAAAAATTAGAAAAATCCCATTCAACCAATTTTTTTAATGTAAAATGCAGAAAGAAACTTTCAACACATTTACATAGGCTGCATAAATGTGTCACTCGAAAAAAAATAGCTATATAAATAAAGAAATCGTATGGCAAAGATTCAGTTTTGATCTTTTCCATATTGTCACAATTTTATATTAATCCATTTCCACATGTGATAACTCTACTAAAATGTAAGTTCCTAGTATTATAAAATGATATTTATACAAATAAAAAACTTGTCAAATTGGACTTTTGTAAAATACAGAAAGAAAATTTTATAAACATATATATAAGCTATGTAAATACAGAAATTAAATTGCAAAATTCCAGGTTCAGTTTTGATCTTTTGGTAAATAATCCATATTGTCATAATTTTAATATTAATCCAATCAAACTTTCCACATAATGTAACCCTGCTAAAATATAATTTCTTAGAATTTTAAAGTCGATATTTATTTAAAAAAATACTTTTTGAATTAGATTTTACCAATTTTTGGACTCAATTCTTAATTTTTAATAAAAAAAAAATAAGTACGTTTTTTTTATAAGAAAAAATATTCATGTATAGTTTTTAATAAAAAACAATAAGTTAATATTTTTTTAAAGAATTTTTTACTATTCAATGCTATATAGTTAAATTTTTCAAAAAACATTTATATGTCATATTTTTATTAAAAAAATTTAAAACAGGGATCTAAAATATTTTAGTTAAATTTTTTATATGTGATAAAAATTTAAATCGATTAAACCTAAATTAAAGTCACACTATAGTTGTTAGAAGTAGTTGCCATTTTAACCAGATAAAAGTTATAAGGCAAGTAAAAAAAAAAAAAAAAACGGAAACACAAAAATGACCTTTTTGGGAGTAATGATAAGTTGGATCAAAAGCTCCATATTCTACATTACATTAATATATATATATATATATATATATATATATATATATATATATATATATATATATATATATATATATATATATATGTATGTATTTATATTCGTTCAATCTCGAGAAATCAGATAATAATCCTCGCATCTGCATCTTCTCCCATCCTCTTCTATATCTCCAAAAACTTGGTCAATTCTCTCTCTCTCTCTCTGCTAGAAAGAAGGGGGGAAAAAAAAGGAACTGCATTCCACGGTACACAACCCAATCATTTGGTAACTAATCTCTAGTCTCGATGATTCCCATAATTCTTTGATATTTTCGAGAAAAGTGCTTGTTTTCTGCTTAAAATACAAACAAGTAGAACTCTATATATACACACACACACACTTGTGTAGCCAGCAGGCCTGCATTATATTCACATTATAGAGTAATGAATATTTTTATCAGACAAGAAGGGTATGTTCTGTTACCATCATCTCCTCTTTGTAGAGTAGGCCGGCAAAGAGACAAAGATCTCTTGTGGGTGTTGCTCAACATTGTTATAGCAGCTTTCTATGTTTTTATATTATATTTTCAATGTGATGAATTAACAAAAGGGGTTAATTCTTAATTAATTGTGTGCCTGAAAAGAAGAGGAATATAAGTTGTGTTTAGAGGGCGTTTGTGATATTGCAGCAACCACAAAGAAAAAGAGGTAGGCATGGAAGCAGCTAAAGTCACTGGAGGAGAAGTTAGGAGACTTCATGTCATCTACTTCCTCAGTCGTTTGGGTGGTCGTATAGAGCATCCCCATCTCATTCGTGTTCACCATCTTGCTCGTAATGGGGTCTATCTCAGAGGTGGCTTTTTGTTTATGTTTTTCTCTGTTTCCACTCTTCATTTCAGCCTCCTCTGCTTCTGAAAATAGCCCTAGTTTTTTCTGTTTCTTTCTGCGTCTTATAATAATTTTATCCTTAGTGGGTTTTGAACTTATGATTAATCAGTAATGAGATTGAGTTTCTGACACTTCTTTTCTCTGTTAAACAGATGTCTACTCTTAATCTCAGTTTCCTCTGCTTCTGAAAATAGCCATAGTTTTTTTTGTTTCTTTCTGCTTCTTATAATCTTGTTCTTACTGGGTTATGAACTTATGATTAGTCTGGGAAAGACTGAGTCCCTGACACTTATTTTCCTTGTGTGAAACAGATGTTAAGAGGTGGCTTGGGGAATTGAGAGGAAAGGACTTGCCAGAAGCTTTTGCTTGGTCCTACAAGAGGTTCAATCATACACCCTCCCAATCCTTGTTCTTGTCCATTTTCTCTTTTTTCACTAAAATTCCATTTTGGCCTTCTAAAGATGATTCAGGATCGCGTTAGTATTTGCGAGTGTGATTTTGCTTCTACCCATGAAATATTTGATCTTCAAAAAGTTATATAGTATTAATTTACGACTTTGGAAGGATAAAATTAGAACAAAATTGAACTTGCGAACAGCAAAGTAATGAAAAAAAAACTTTGGAAAGGCCAATTGATATTGTGTCATTTTTAGAAGGCCAAATTATGTTTTTACTCTAAAATATTTTATCCTCCAATGATTCTTTAGTATTACTTTAGTACATCAGAAGAATGAATTGGTACAGAATTTATATTTGTGAGTACCAAACTTTGATATTGGACCCATATTTGGAGGATCAAAATGGGGGTTCTTGTGTTTTTTTCTTTTTCTTTCCTACCAATTTAACTGTCTGTTTCTGCAATCAATTGTAACTGACCACTATTGAATGGCAGGAGGTACAAGGCTGGTTATGTGTGGCAAGACTTGTTGGATGATGACCTCATCACCCCCATCTCTGACAATGAATACGTCCTCAAAGGATCACAGATCAACCCTACCCCATTGGGTATGTACTACTCTAGAATTATAATTACTCTTTCTCACCTTTAATTTATCATCCATTTGTACATAAGTATGGTCACCCATAATGTTTACAAACCCAGAAAATTTTCCCTCCATAGGCATTTCCTAACCATAGTCTTTCCGAAAAAATGAAAACGTATTGGATTATGCAGAAACTGGTTCACTTGGTGAAAAGAAAGCTTCCATACCAAAGAAGCAACAATGTTCAACAGAAAAACCACAAATTCAAGCATACCCAGATCCAGTAACAGATAATCTCAGGAAAGTATCATCAGAAATCAGCCAAGAATCACTTGTATTCAGCCCTGACAGGTCAACCTTAACAGACGAATATGATCGTTCTAAGTTTGAAAGGGAGAAGCTTAATAAACAGAACCCAGATGATCAAAGCTGTGAGAAATTAATTGAGAATTGCACTTTGCCTTCTTTGTATCAAAATATGTTGAACAAGAAAAGTGGGAAACAGAGCACAAAAGATGACACGAACAATAACAAAACCGATACACCAGATGATTCATCCTTCTCTACATCATCATCATCTTCTTCTTCTTCATCAAAATCCTCTTTTGAAAAGTGCAAAAGCTATTCGACTAGAGGTTCTGGTGTGTTTCGCAATTTGATCACTTGTGGGAATGCGGATGCAAACGATGCAGTTCTGGTCATGTTGAACAAAAAAGGATCAAACAAGTCTAACAGTGAACTTGGTGCTGAGATTTGTAAAGTGGATAAATTGGGAGGATCAGCTAGGAGTTTTGGGATTTCCTGGAACCATCAGCAACAGCGACAATATGGGGCCAGGTGAGAAAATTACAAGTGATAAAAAGTGAAATACAACGTTTGCTCTTAAGTTTTTTTTTTTTTTTAATAAAAACATGATCAATAAATAATTTTTATAACAAAGCAGTAAATGATAAGATTTTCAAATAATTTACTCAACATATTTTTTTTCTGCCAGAGAACTAAATAACAAACTCTTTAGAAACTTTACCCAAGTTTTGTCTGTTTCGAGATAAGCTCAGGATCTTCTAAACTATGTAAACATCTCTTGGTAATTGGAGTAGGATTTGATGCGTTGAACTTCGTTTTTAGCAGAAGAAGCTACGATGGGGGTGAAACAAACAGGAACAAGAAGAAGCTGGGCGAGTTCATGACTCAAACTCATCCCAAACCATTTGGTGGACCAATATGCTCGTAAGTGACTAGACATGTTGAACTGTCCGCGTATCTTTTGTTAGCATTTCAGCAAGAGTGAGTTGATATTTTTGTTTTTCAAAGATAAGTTTTTTCTCAATTTAGTGATTCAAATTTTGATATTTTTAATTCAATCCTCCAAAATATATTTTATCTTTAATAAAATTATCACATTAAGACTGTTAATCAGAAGTTAATGAAAATAGTTACGTGACTTAGCCGAAAATTGACATAATTGATAAATGTTTAGCTAATATTAAAAAAAAAAAAAAACAACAACAACAACACAAACAAGACGTTTTGGTATTTCTGTTTTTTTCATGTTTCATAGTTAAGTATGAATTGGGATTCTATGCTCTGAGCAGATCTGGACTCTTTATCTTTTATTTTATTTTTTTAATTTTAATCAGCTATTTTTTTTATTTTGAAAGAAGCAAAAGTAGAATCTTGTATTTTGTTTCTTTAAAAACAAAAAAAATTAAAAAAAATTATATGTAATTTCTTATACCTTCATTGTCAAATTCCTTAATCAAAACATGACAAATGTATAATTCTCCAATTAAAACATGACATATGTATCATTTGTTTTCTAATCAAATCGTATACTTGTTATATTTTCATTAAAGAATTATATATATGTTATATTTTAATTGAAAATTTTTATAGTAAAAATATAAGGAATTATACCAAATTTTAGTTAAAAAATATCAAAATAAAAAATAGATTGCTGAAATGAAAAAAAAAAAAAAGAGAATCAAGAGTCCAGATTGATGCTCAGGTTGTGAGCAGTAGAGAATCCCACTTCATCAAGTATGTAAAAGCTTTGTCAGCTATTGATTAGGTCACAATGTCATTTTTGTTAACTAATTGTTAATGAACTTAATGTGAGAATGTTATGGAAGATGGAACACACTTTGGAAGATGGAAATGATGGAGTCAAATTTTAGAAGATTAAATTTTAAAAGACGTACATATTTTTAGTACCAAAATATAAATCAATTCAATCAAAGAAAAATCATATTGAAAATTATGGTCATTTTAGTGGAGGATGTAGGATATATCAACCCCTTGTGGAAGACTATATAAGATACAATATAGGACAATTAGAATAAGCAAAGTCAAATACGAACATTGCAGAATCTGACAAGCGGCAAAAGTTTTATAAAGTCAAATATTCATCGAGCAAGCTGAATTTTTATACAATTTAAATCATAGTAAAGATCAAATGCTTGTTTTATGTGATGATGCAGGCAATGTGGGAAAACATTCAAGCCAGAGAAACTGCACAAGCACATGAAGTCGTGCAGAGGAATGAAGGCCTCGGCAAAATCTGCCGAGAAGACAGCGCCTCACAGACCATCAACTTCATCCAATGCAGATTCCACTAAAATATGAAATGCTTCACTTTTCAAGAAAGAAAGCCCTTTTATGTTCAATGTAGCTTCTTATATTATAGTTGGCAGGAATATGCTAAATGAAATCAAGAGATTTTTGGATAAATTTAGTTTAGTTTAGTCAATCTTCAATAAACATACATATATATGTTAGATGTAAACTTTATTTGTCACAACTCATAATGCATCAATACATAAACTAAATCATCCTAAAATTAGTTTAACTTAACAAACCTAACCAAAAATTACATTCACTTGACAATGACACATAATTTATATCCTAAGAAATAACCGTTTCACAATCCGTATAAATAATCACAATCTATTAACAAATATTTTTTGTAAATTAAAAAAAAAATAAAAAAATAAAATTTAGTTTCTTATTTTGAAGTTGGCAGGAATATATTAAATGAAATCAAGAGATTTTTGAATAAGTTTAGTTTAATTCTTCTATAAACATACAAATGTTAGATGCAAAACTTATTGAAACTAAAATGTATATCTGACCATACTAAAGTATTTTTAATACTTTCGAGTATTACTGTAATTAACTCTTCACAAATGAACACTCACTTTTTAAAATTTAAGATATAATTAACCTATAATTTAACAAGAAATTACACTACAATATATAAATATAACTAATACTTATTTTTCAATACCACCAAGTGCAGCGACATATTCACCCTTGTTCATGACTCCTTATCCCTTGAGACAATTCAAATTTTTCAATAAAATCATGACATATAAACTCAACATCACATAATCCTTTTTAAAAAAATCAAACAAACAAAGATTTACATGTTGTATTTTGATAGAAGAATCTTACAACACGAGAAAAAAAAAAAACAAATATATATATCTAAATTTTGCCCGATCCAATATATGCCTACCCTTATGAGTTCATTATCATCTTTGTTTATAACTGGCATGGCATTAACATCCACCGGATACATCTTACTAGGAAGCTAGGAAAAATCAAGACTACATAAGACAATAAAGAAATGCCAATAGAGGGAATCATCCACACAACAGCCAAACCTGCAGTTAAAATATCTAATATGGACTTTAGCATGAATGTAGACCAATAATAACGTTATACACATTATCAGAATACAGCTCAAAATTGTTTTTCTCCTTGGGAATAAACATTTGTTGCCTAATGAAGTTAGATTAGCCTAGACATATCAACAGGGACAGAGATACATCCTCGGACGAAAACTCAACAGTATTACCTACTAGTGTCAGCTGTCAGAACTCAGAGGCAATGTGTCAGATGAGAACACTACTTCAAATTTGTCATATCTGTTAGTTCCCTTAATAATATATTTTACCTATAAAGCACCGATTCTTTTAAATACGAAATTGAACCATATCTGATACACTACATAATTGGTCGTGTTGCAGTGGCTGTTTCATGCCGTGTTTCGAATCTGTATCAGCACCTATGCTTCTTGTACATTTACATATTACTTGCTAGACCCAATGGCAGAATTAACATGCTCCAACAGAAACCCATACAACCTTTTCCTTAGGTTTTCTACCCTACAATCAACCCTGTCTCCTCCACCAACCAAAGCGTCTAACCAGTGATTCACCCTCTTGAGCTGTCCAAGAACGCATGCTATTTCACTCCTTCCTTCCTCACTTCTTAACCCAAATCCACTATCCAAGGAATCCTCCAAGTACTTCAAAAACCATTCCTGGGAAGCCATGAGCAGTTTCTTAGCCAAACTTGCTGCCTCTTTCAATCCGCTTTCTCTCAATTGATCCATCATTTCAGTATCCTTGTTCTTGGCTACTAGTGGATGCCTCTTCGAAGAAGGAACTCTTTTAACAGTTGCATTAGGCAAGAGACCAGCATGGGTTACGCAATTCTGCTTGCTTTGAGAAAAGGGGTTCTCGATATTCATTTCCTCGTGAGGATTCTCAATGACAACATAATGACCTTTCTCACCATTTAAAGAATCAATTTTTGCTTGTGTCCTGAACAGATTGAACTTGGAAAGATTAGTTTCCAAGGCAGCTTGTACCCAGCTTATAGCATTCTTATTAGTGGGAACTTTACAAACATCTTCGCTTGGCTTTTTTTTGAAAGTGGGGATTAGTAAGGAATCAAGCGCCATTGTTACTCTCTGCAAATTCAGATGAAGGTCCAGAAACTGCTCCACAACTGATCCGGCAGGAAGAGTCCTAGAAGACTGGCAGAGTTCCGTGAACACGCTGATAAAGAATACTTGGTTATTGTATTGGATGCAATTATAAACCATGGAAAGAACATAATGATGCGAAGGAGAAACAAATAATGTTCGTAGACCAAACTGGCAAATTTCCTTCCAAATAGATCAACTTAAACCAATGATTTTAACAACCATGCATGTAAATTTACAATGAATACACTCATGAAATAAGTGTACAAACCCAGACATAAAAAGATCATGTATTGTAAGCAGGTTGTTTGGATTTTCCTTCCCAAGTATAAAACAACCTAGCTATATTTAGCACATTTACTAACTACTTAAATAATCTATGAAATAAGCGATAGAGACTTCAAGATAGTGTGGACTCAACTGGGTGAAAGAAAATTCAGGAATGCACAGTCACTGACAAAAGTTAAACGGTTCATAGTTTTCATGATTTTGGCTCAAAAGTGATCAGTAGTAAAAATTTCAAGGTAATATATGCCATCCTATACCCTAGCCATGACTAAATAGAAAAGAAAAGCACTAAATATTTAAAGTACTTGTTGTAAGTATCCTGTATTCGTTGCTAAAGTTACATAGTTTTGCTTACAGTTAGAGGCTATATTGCCACTTTTACTCTGAGGAGCAAATCTGCACTTCACTAACAATGGTAAGACTTAAAATTGTAAACTCATAGTACCTCATTTTTTATTATAAAGGAGATCTCCGTTTAACTATCAGCAGCTGAAGATAAAGGTTTAAGATAAGGGGCCTTTTCTGAATTGCAAAAACTGAAAAGGTATAGCGTGCACCTTAAAAGAGAGTGATATCAAAGAATTAAATTTCAGGCATCAGCACTTGTGGCCAAGCGTATGAAATTTTGATTCCCTCTCGATTAAGAGGTACCGGTTCAAGGCTCAAGAATATAAAAATTTTCACAAGAAAGGGTATCTCCATACTGACACATACCTTATATGAAAAGCAGAAATGTTCACGATACAATATAATGATATTGTTATCTTAAATACTTAATCTTATGAAGGCTGGCCCACTCGAGTTTCCATGTTATTATGTTCCAACATATCAAATGGACATCCCAAGTAGACCATAGATCACTTCAGACCCCCAATGATTGGAAATTCTTGCGGTGAAAATTAAATCACAATCAAAAAAAGACAATTAGTGAAGTGATGCTGAAATTCATAGATAATTAACATGCACGGGACAGGACAAGAAAGATACAATTTGCCCAATAACAATCAGGAAGCACACGAAGGAGGTAAAGAATCATGCAAAAACATACCACATGCATTGGATCACACTGTCCGCAGCTGAAGCTTCTTCGAGTGCGTGTACAGCAGCCAAAAAGGCAATGTTTCTATGACTTGCAACTTTCTGGAAAGTGAAGAAAATAAAATTAAGAGCTATGAACAGTAAGGTGCTAAAATCTGGTAGTTCTCAACAAGTTGAATCTTATACCTTTCCAAGATTACAAAGAATAGGTGGGAGACTATCCCAAGTTGTAGACGGATCATACCAAGTCTTGAGATTGAGGGGCACCTTAACAAGATGGCTGGGAACATTACCCATTAATGGCGGTAACTTGGTACTTTTTGGCCGAGGCATGCTTGTCAATTTCGGAGAAAAGTTCTCATTTTTGTTCTTTAAAGGTGAGATATTTGGGGTTGGAGACTTGAGTGGAGAATCATTTTTAAGAGAAGCTTTCTTGTCAATCACCTACAGCAATATCTATTCATAAGCTTCACAAAAGTTACAAATAAACGACAGAGATAAAAACAAGGGCAAGAGTCAAGAAAGTTTTTTAGATCTTTGTTATTAAGTTCTTCAAAAAAGAATATAACACGTGGACATTTTGTGCAATTCAACCCACATAATTGACTCCTTAAAAATAGTTTGCTGACATGTCATAAATTTATAGAAGAACCTAGTAGGAAACATAAAAAATCTTAACATAATTTTTTTTTTCTAACAACAAACACTTATTTCACACAAAATAAGTGTTTCTACCCATGTAGTAAAGTGTAGAGGATGCAAATTCTCCCAACAACCTAAGGGCCTACAAAGTAACATCATAGAGATATTGAACTCACACATTCACATAATGCTGTCCTCAGAGATTTTTGGGTAAGACCCATTATTAGGTAAACCAAGTCAATTATAGAGAGATATACAAACATGTTAGAGTGAGTTATATTGAAACTTGTGGCTGGCATGCCTCTTTATAATGTGTTTAGTCTTTTTATCTTTTGTAGAATTATGTCTTTGTAATGAATTGAACAAGCATCAGAAGCTTGTGATGATGATCTGTGCAAATGGCCCACAACATAAAGCTTTTTAAAGCAAGAGAAATAGGGAGGGCCCTCAATCAACAACAATATCAGTATCTGAAACAGTGTTTACAACAAGTGTAAAAGTGTAACTAAGACACCCTTACGGATAACCACCATAGGGAAAGTAGATCTCGAAGTTACAACAAAACCTTTTACTTCAACCAGTACTTTCCCAAATAGAAACAGAGTAACACCACCATGCCAACAGAGAAAGCAAAAGGGTAAAAGAAAAAGCTTTCAGCTTTCAGATAAAAAGATGAAGCAGAGAAGGAAGGAAGAAAAGGTAACGCACATTGGATGAAGTCGAGGTAACTTTTGATTTGAATCGGGACATGGGAGTCCCAGAACTCTGATCCCAAGCCCTTCTTGCCGAATCCAAACTCAACCTCCTCATCTCCGGACTATTGTTCTTCAATGGCGAACCTCTATTCGACTTCACCTTCCCATCAACACCCACCATTTTCTTCACCCCATTCTTGCTTCCTTTCTTGGGTTTTCTGAAATCGAGATTTGAACCAATAGGTAGTGATTCGCTTGAGTTTAAATCTACAGGATTTCCAACACAAGGCCTTCTGTTCGGAACAGGTTTCAAACCGCGAAGAACAGGAACGGAGGAAGCTGAGTCGAGGTCGAGGCGAGTGACGTAAACGAACTGACCCAGTTGGATCTTGTCGCTGTATATCAAGTCGACATCTCCGTCGGAAATGGAAACGTACGCAGAGTGCCTCGAATCGGAGACTTTAAGGAAGTATCCTCTGCTCTGCCACGGATCGTCTCCTCCGGCGAAACAGGGCACAATCTCGATCACCTGAAGCAGAGCAGAACGGTGCTCGCCGGTAACCCTCACATTCTTGTTTCCGGCGTTCTCCAGAAGCTTCGACAGTACTCCCGGAGTCAGAGACGCCATGGAATAGCTTGGAGAAGCTCTTCTTCTTCTTCTTCAATCTCGAGGACTCTGTTTTTGGAAGAACGAAACAACCCCAGCATTGGGCATAGAGAGAGAGGAGAAAGAGTCGCTGTCGAATCTCAATGTGACATGGGAGAAGTTGCAGCTTTGGCAGAGGCAGACGACAGGTGTCAAAGGAAGATGTTGTTTTTGATGTAACTCGGAGATTTGTAGTTGAGGAGAAGAGAGAGAAAGCGTAAGAAGGCGCAGGTTCTAAAGTTTATCCCTACAAAGCTAGTAAGGACAAAATCTATCAGTCCCACACAAATATTAAAAACTTGCAAAAACAGTATTAGTATTTAATTGATATATTTTATTAAGAACGGAATTTTGAATAATAAAGTATGACACCCATACTAGTCTAATTATTTTTTATTCATCTAAATTTACTGGATCTATTTTGATGTTTTCCATTATTTGGATCTGTGCGATTGTATCATTCGTTAACATCTATTTTTCATACAAACAATACTAACTGCAAAATTATAAATTATATAATAATTAAATAATTACATTCAAATATAATAAAACATGTAAATACTTCTATTTAAATTCCTCAAAAAATACTGCTATTTCAATTTAGTTAAATTATTGTTTTAATTTTTAAAATATTTAGCCTCTCAATTTATTTTTTTAAAAATAATTCTTTTAATTTAGTTTCTCAATTTTTTTAATCAATTTCATTTTAAAAAAAAAACTAAATTGATAAGTTAGCCTCATAAATCATAACTTTAATAGACTTTTTTTAGAAAGATGAATGAAAATACTTTTAAAATATTAAATAATTAAATTGAGATAGATGTATTTTAAAGAGTCAAATTAAGAATGTAATTCTTGTTTAATAACAAAAACAGTAATTTATTCTTAAATTTAAGAGTAAAATTCTATTTCAATATTCTAAAAAGGACCCTTGTGTCAATTGGTTGGCTCAAAAAAATTTTGTATTATTTTATTTTAATTTTTTTCTGATATTTTTTTAATCCAGTGTTACCATTTTAGAAATAGTAAAGTGGTGTTACATAATTTTTTATAAATAAATATTTTATGGGGTTAAAATCTTTTTTTAATGAAAAGTAAAAATTGTGATCCCCACCACACTCTTGATTGGTTCGTGGGTCAGAGAGTCACAAGGTGTTGGCGGTGTGATCAAATGATGGTTTGGAATTACGGTCTGCTTGAGGCAGTGAGATTGGTGTGATATAAATAAAGAGAGGGCAGTTCTGAACATTTCTTGTTTGATGGGCAAAAGTGTGTCGTGGCACTCACTAATCTCAGCATATCATTGGCCAAGGCATGCAGTGATGCAGATGCGGCAATCAGATTCTGCAATTTTGGAAAGGGCAAGGAGTGAGTATCTTTGGCTTTTTTAACAGACGTTCAAGGAAAAAAATAATTAATTGAAAAATATAGTTACCAAAATTATTTATGAAAATATTTTTTTTTTTAAGGTTGTATTGGGGGGGGGGGGGGGGGGATTTTTGAAGAAGAGGGGTATTTTTTAAATTATAATTTATTTTATTAATTTTTAATATTTTAATATATTAATATTTAATAAAAATTAAGATAATTTTTTTTATCAGAAATTAAAAATAAAAAAGATTAGAATTTATATTTTTTAAAAAAATATATTGATATAAATAATTTTTTTATAAAAAATAATATAAAAGATAAATTTATCCAAATATAATTATCTCCCCTCCTCTCTCCTTCCTTCCAACCAAACAAAACTCATTAAACCCCCTCCACTCCCCTCCTCTCCATTAACCTCCCCTCCCTTCCATTAACTTCCGTTAAACCAAATGAAACCTAAGGATTATAGTTTAATATATATCACGACTCATTATATATTTTTTTTTTCAAATGCTGTAATAGATTGTGGATTAGGCCAATGTGGGATCTATATAAGAGAGACGCAGATCATGCTCGTTTGCATTTTTTTTAATAAAGAGGTCGTCTGTGTCCTTCTTAATTTGTTTGGACTTTTTTTTTATAATTTTTGTTGTATCAAAGAACAAAAAAATAATTAAAAATATTATAAATAATTATAACATTCTTAAAATATATATAAAAAATTAAATAAATAAAAAATTCACATTCATAAAAAAGTAAATAAAAAATTATAAATATAAAGATAAAAAATGATATAAGTCTATCAGATTAAGCAATATATCCTCTTATATCATCACACCAAGGCCTTTTTTTGAGTATTTGTGAACGATGCTGTATTGACTTCTCTTCTTCTTTCTCTTCATATTCATTATTATCATCATCATCATAATCATTAGATAATTCATTATTATTAGAATTACAAATCGGTTAAAAATTCATGTTCCATTGAAGAGACTAAGTAGGTGGAATTGATTGGTTAGAAATGAAGAACCCCTATTATTATTGGAAAGATGATCTCTAATATCTTGAAGATACACCGACATACTCTAAGGTAAATGCAAATGGATCGAAAAACAATGTTATAAATAGCACACTGCCAGCTTGCATGATTTGGAGTGGCGAGATGGTGTGAAAGAAGAAAAATTAACACTCTTAAAATCTATAGAAGATGCATTAGGTGCAAAAGAAAAAAGACTAACATCTCTAAAATGTATAAATGTTGCACTAGGTGCAAAAGAAGAAAGATTAGTACTTGTAAAGTCTATGTATGATATAAAGGAAAAAGGACTTGCACCTTTGATGTCTCATGGGTTGGTGCCGGCGTGTAGTAAAACGATGAGACATCTGCTAAACTATCACCGCTGCTTATAGCATTTACTAATGACTCTCTAATATATACGAAATTGTATTTATGCTTTTCTACTCGAGCTTCTGGCTTTGGTGGCCTCTGTAACTGAGATGCAAATGAAGTAGATTGGGAAACTATCATACCTTAATATTCATTAAAGACATGCAGCATCGTCTTAATGTCTTCACTCGCCCTCTCCCTTAACATCACATAATCAAGTGTTGGAGGGTTAATAATAACAAACTTGTACAAGTCCTCTTATATATTGGCATATGGGGAAAAAAATCAACAATTATATGTATAAATCAAGTACAAAAATATACAAAAAGTGAAAACCAAATGAATGCAAGTATACAAAACCTGATCATGAAACCTTAGGAGCCGCTCTTAGTATAGATCAACCGTCTCATATGTTGCCAATACTAATGTGTGTAATTGAAAGTGCAATCCAAAGGAGATGCCTCCATGTTAGCATAGGCAATAACCTATTGTCATGTGTTCTATATAATTATAAACACAACATGCTCATAGTGCCAATCTTTATGTATTTTTTCTCTTAGCTGAAATATATGTAGGGACCCCACATTGAACAGCTTTTGGAGGATATTTTGCTACTAACTGAACTAGTAGAGATGTGATCCAAATGGTAGAATTCAATGATCCAGAAGCAAATAATGAGGATAGATGTGCATCATATATATCTAAAGATGCTAAGCAATAACTAGAAATTAATTGTTGGACATCCAAAAGGTTGTATGGTTGCCAAATGAATTCGTCATCCTTCATTTGATATAATAGAATCTTAGAGGTTTATAAACACTTTATGGTTAGATGAATATGTTCGGAGACATACCTCCATCTGAAATCCAGTGATAACCTCAAGAGTTGCATCTTCATATAAGGGTCTAATTGAAGGGATGGTTGTAAAGTGAGTCAAATCGATCTAATACCCATAAGTATAACAATGTCAAACACCACCGATATTTACTGCAACATAGTTGGTTACATTGCATATGAGTGTGACAAAATTGTCAATCCCTAGCTATAATGACCAGCTTTCTCAAAATTTGCAAACAATAGTAGATATATTAACATGACCCTGTGTCCAATCTAATCTGATATCAACCATCCCTCAATCAATCTCATGATGTACACTTGTGTGAATTACTATATAGTTTCATCATCTACATTATTTAACAAGTCCACAAATGTTTGGGCGATTCATAAGACACTAAGCCTATGTCCGTCTATTATCTTTAAAGGTGGAGTTTTGCTAAGTAACTGTTAGCACACGACCTACTAGTTATAGTCTATTCATCCTAACATGACCTCTCCAAGCAGGGTAGACCAAGTTAGATGACAACATTTTATATGGTGATTATTATCTCCTTTTTAGTGAAGTGGAATATATGTGTCGTTAGCCATCATCTCCCTACAATGGTGGAAACAAGTGCTACATTGAAGTCAAAGTGGCCAAGCCAAGATATTTTATAAAATCCTACCTATATAAGGTAGGAAACAATTACAAACAAAGACTCAAAGATGTGGCCCTCTTATGCTACTCGTTGTTTATGAAAAATGAGATCAACTTATAATATACAATTATAATATTTACACACAATAGTTTATAATTAATCAAATAAATTAACTTTGATTATGTTAGCTTACTTGGCCTTGTTATACAATCTATGACATGTGATAAATTTATAGGTATAGAAGTGTGTCATCCTCTAACCTTGGATTCACAACACTTTAATAACGAGCCATTTTATTATTACATTCACAAAGTTAAAGCTATCATATTCAAATTCATATGTTTAGAAAGTAATTTATATACAGAGCAACTACAAATCCATGTGACAAAAAAATGGCAAATATGATAAAAAAAAAAATCGTATGTCAAGAAATTAATTTGTATACAAAGTAACAAAAAAATTTCATACATAGGGTCAAATACACAAGTAAAGTCAAAATCATCAATAAATTCAAATGCACAATAAAATTAAATATATCAGGATTCACTCAGCTACTGAGATGAATAGATTACTCAGTTGTAACCAGTTTGTCTATATAAGCTACATTGTTTTTGTTTTTTCGACTTTTCATGCCAATTTTACTCATTCCAAATTATAGAAGATTTATACTAGCCTTTCTAACAAATCATAATAAGATCAACCACCAACCATTGACCCAATGTTTGTGTCCAATATATTTTTCTCCCATCGAAAACTCGATTTTGTACACATTTATTGTGGTATCTAGTTGGAAAATCTAGTCCATATATTGTAGCGAGTCAATGGAAACCATGGTACATGCAGTAAATATATGTTGACATAAATATTTTTGAATTTGAAACTTATTGTAATCACATGTGCAACATGACATGTTAACCTTATAACACTAACCATATTACTTGTTTATCGGATCATATAGATTTTTATCCTTGAATTTTAGTGCTTACCTATCGAACCTGTGTACAACTAAAGCAGATACCCTCTGTATCAATAATGACAACTTTTTTCTCATGTATTAAAAAAAGAAAAAACTACACAAACCCCAAGCCATGTAGTTATCGTCTATGCACGCTCCACCCAATATTTACTAAACTTCTATATAGTTGCCTTTACCAAGTCACTTATGGACAAGAATTTGATCTCCTTTAATACATTTTTTATATATTTAGCCAAGTTTGTTATCCTGTGTCCCCAACGTTGGCTCTCAATATCAAACACACAAAACCATTTATTCCTTAGAATATCCTCAATCCAATTTATATTCTCTGTATAAAGAAGACGTAATTAGAATAATTATTCATCCACTTGATGATACTTGTGCAAGTAACCTGTGCAATTTATTTATGAAAAGCATTTCGATAAACATATCTATCAATTCATCGTATATAGTAGGCAAAACATATCAATATTAATGATTCTCTTTTTTTAGTCACTTACTATTAAATGTTATGTTTAGATTGCTTATAATGCATCTCAAATAAAAAATACGATATGCTTATGGTGACTGCCACCCATTTTTTGGATTAAAAATGGCGACTAAAATTTCAAGATACCTATTAGAAATGAAGTAAATTCTCATTTTATTTAACACTACTCAATGTTAAAGTAAAGAAAAGAATTATGCCCTTGACTCATGTGTTTCGTTTTTAATAATGGCAAATGCTAGAGGCATAACTTTATTAGCCCTATTTTGTAAGCTTGCAATTAGCACAATGTTCGTGTATTTTTCATACAAAAAGGTTTCATCAACTTGAATTATTGGTTTGAGGTAATCAAAAGCATCAATACATTGTTTAAAAGTCCAAAAAAAATTAACAGAATATCACTAAAGGTTCTATAGCTAAGCTAGTTTGTGGGCATTCCCTATGCACAAACTCATAATATAATCCTTACATAAAGTGTTGAACACAACCAACTATCTTAACAAGAAAGCATATGATTGTTTCTACTTCTCAAATGTGATACTAATTGCTTAGTGCTTTGCAATCCATACTTTTTTGTATGACACTATATAGCCAAATATGCTTTGTACCCTTTTAATAACTTATCGAATAGAAACTAAAAGATTCTTAGTCACCTTTGCCACAATGTGTAATGATATCATATCAAAGTCAAGTCCGAATGATCCTACAATAATGACAAAAAAACACATGTTTGTGGCCCATTATATCTTGTGATTTTCATTATCATCTTAGCTTATTCTGACTCTCAAATTGCATTGACCACCATAATTTGGACAATGATGCTCCTTATATTTTTCTAACGAGTAATGCACCCAAAAAGTGTGGTGTGTGCAGACAAAACATATCTTCACTACATGATGTAGGTACTGCTTTTTATTTTGAAACCTGATACCAATATGCAACTCTTGATTACTATTCAAATCAATGTCCAACGTAATTCCTATGTTCCATATTAATTTATGATAGCGCAACATATGCTCAATCCATATATTGAGCCAATGGAATTACCTTATGCTCATCAGCATTGTCTCCCTTAAAACCATCTTCTCTATAATCATTGACATTTGGTGGAATATTATATTCATTATCCTCTTTAAAGTTATTCATTATATCCTTTGCCTCATCCAGAGAGTGATGAAGGACTAGTATTCAAAACAAGTAATTAAGACAAGTTTGGTTGGGATATGTAGTTCATTGTAGGGTGTACATCTGTTTTGTAGGAATCAAATAATGAGGCTTGCTTTGTTAATACAAATGGAACTGGTTAGTGGATGGGAGCATCAACGACTCATAAAACCTCATCCTGTGCCATATTCAAATCTACATTAGTGGTTTATATATGTGTGTATATATCTTGTGCATCTAATTAGTTTGAAAATTTTGTATTTACTTTCCACATCAATTGGACATCAGAATTGTCATTCAAAGTGCATGCCAAACACTTGTGGGATTATGAGAATTCGGATACCTATATACTAACTAAGACACAAACTGATCTGAGGCTAACAGTAACTTTTCTCCCCCTGCCTTCTTTAACTTGCCAAGAGTAATGTGTGGGTTCTCATTACTATTATAAATCTTTCTATTTGTATAAATATATGCAATTTTTTTTCTCATACTCATTATGATTCATATCATAGAATTTGTGTATCAGCATGTGAACAAAAAAAATCTAATAATAATATTTATATTCTACATATGAATATTTATTTCATTTCATTTAAATTTTTATTCCATATATTTGTTTGGACATTTTTCTATTTTTTCTTTTCATTTTATGTCAAAGATAATAAAAATTTTTATTTACAAAAAAATCAATAAATTTTGAATTTGAATAAAATTAATATTACAACACTTTAGTTAATTAATATTGGAATAAATTACTCTTTTTTTAAGGCCAGTCTAGGTTCTAAAACAAAATTTTTCCATGAATTGAAAGTTTTTCTACTTCCAAAAGTTTTCAATGATAGAACAAAATTTTTTTTTACATGTTTCAAAAGAAACAACACAATGAATCGTCAAAATATTCTTAAAAAAATGTTTTTTTGGCTATCATACTTAATTAAAAAAATATATCAATAAAAACTTATGCCGCCAAAGGATTGCAGCATAATATATATTCTATGAATATATATAATATATAAAATAATTTAAATTTCATATATATAAAAGATAATATATATTTTATTAATATGTGTATATAATAAATATATAATTATATTATTAAAATAAATGTGTAATTAAATAATATAAATATTTAATTAAATATAATTTAAAAAACCTAATTTAAATACAATATATATATTTAAAATTATATGTTAATAAAGATATATTTTAAATAGATAAATTATTATATAGTATATAAATAAAAATTATATATTAATTATTTTATATATGTATTTATGTATGTTAAAATTTTAATTATATTTAATTTTCATTTAATTTATATTTTTTAAATTATATTTATTGAATTACATTTAATTATATATTTATATGATTAAATTATATATTTATTTTAATAATATAATTATACAATTTTTTATATATTATATATTTTTAGAATATATATATATATATATATATATATATATATATATATATTATATTTTCTATAAATATATATAGACTAATGTTGTATAACATTTGCTACGTCAATCTATATACCCCTCACTTTAATTAAAAAAAAAAAACTTGTAAGGATTGTAGTATAAAGATGATACAAAACAAAATATTTTGGCAGGTAGAGATTTGTATAGATGTGTGTGTGTGTGTGTGTGTTTTTTTTTTCAATATGGTAGTCAAAAAGTCTAAAAAAAACTACAAAAGATCAACCAAATAAATAAACGTAATATGTTACAAAATAAACTTAATATTATTGTAGATAAATATCTAAATTACTCTTTTTTTTAAATTAAATGTCAAAAAAGAAAAAAAACATAAATACATCAAACAAAACATGTATATACAAAAATGCAATTACTATATTATAAAAAATTATTTTTTACTTGTAACAAAATGTTGACTAACGGAAGATGTTAATAGCCTATACAATTCTTGTAAAAGGGAGAATAAGTAAAAAGAGTTAGTCTGTAGTCTATTATACTTATTTTTCTATTAGATCACAAAATAAAATTTTTGACTCATGCTAAGAATAATAGGAAACATCAAATTATCTTTAAAGAAGAAATATGAGAAAGTAAGAATACTAAAAATACTAACAAATAATAGAAAATGTTAGATATCTTTAAATGAGAATTTTAAAAAAGTGAAAATATTAAAAATACTAGCATTAATTAAAGATAAAGAAGAAAGCTCAAATTGAAAGTCTTGCTTTTGCAAAATAAGAAAGTTTTAAGTGGAGAAAAATTTTGTAGCTTGACAAAATGATGAAAGCTAGGGAGATGGAGCTCTAAACCAAATGAGACAAAGTTTGAAAAATTTTGCAAGTAAATTTAAAATGAGACCAAGGGCAAGGGAAAGCATTTTTATAACCAAAAAAAAAAAATTGTTTAAATTGATTCTTTGCTAAAGCCTTATTGACTCCTCACTCTTCAGTGAAGAATCATAAAACATATACAATGTTAGTCTGCATCTCATTGTCTAACACACTCAATGAGATGTGTGATGTCCCATCAAATTAATGCGAACCAGCCATTTAAATTAAAAAAAGGTTCACGTCCCTTTAATTAAAGCAATTTCATGCAAAAGTTTTTTGTAGTATAGCATTTGAGTTATTTCTTCTTCGTTTTTCTTATCGTATTCCTATAAAAAAAAACTCAACTATATTTTCATGAATGAGAAGAGAAATAAACATAGGTCCATTAAATAGAGAATTTTATAAAATGTGTAAATTGCATATATTTTATGTCTATTTTTTTTATATGACACGTTTAAAAGAGTGAAGTGATGAGACTTAGTAAAACTATACGAGTGAATTTCATATTTTTTTTTTTTACACATATTTCTCTATGGAAAAAGACCTTGTTTCTTATGAGTTCAATTTTTTTCTTTTGAATTGGATTTCTTACAGCATTTGTAGCAGATGCTGTAATAAATCCATAAGTAAGATAAAGAAAAAATTAGTTGAATTTCTCCAAATTTACATTATATAATTAGGTAAGAAATACAAAAGATCCAAATTAAAATTTTAAGTAAATTATATAAATATTTCTTAAATTTTGATGAAATTACACAAACTTCTTTTCTTTTTTAAAATATACATTATAGTATAATTTTAAATTTTTTGTTAAAATATCTTCTACAAAATATATAAGAGGATATTTTAATTAAAAAATTATTTAGATTAATAGAGAATATTTTATTAAAAAATTTAAAATTAAATTAAATTATAATATAATATTTTATTTAAAAAATTTATATAATTTTAACAAAATTAGGAAAAAAAATTTGTAATTTACTCTAATTTTTTTTTGCTGGAAAATATCTAGATCCTCAGTGCTCAAGTGACATAGAGTAAGGTGCTTCAAGGCGTGCGGTGGGCTCCCATCCATCCCTGTGCCCATTTTTCTCTTTTTTAATATCTTCGGAATATAGGATTTCATTTTTTTTTTGGTTAACTTTTTTAATGTTACGATGTTATGGTACTATGTTATTTTATATATTGATAAAGATTTCATCTTTTAAAATATTAAAATAAAGTTTTTATATATAATAAAAGGACAGAGAGACCCCCACTTTCAAAACAAAACGTTACGTAGATTCAAGAAAACCAAATGCAGTTAGGGACAAATGTATTAAAAATTAGTATTAATATTATTCAACTTAAATTCTTTTCAGAAAAATGATTAATATAATTTTTTATAAGTGGTGTCAACTATTAATTTAGTTCAAAGTATAATTATATTAAAATATTTTTTTATAATTTTTGAATTCAAATTATAGTCATTAATTTTTTAAGGACTGATTTGATGGAATTTGCAATATTTAGATATTCAAATAGTAGTACTTTGATTGCATAATTTATACATATACATATTGTATACCAATCATTAGTTTCAATTGAGTAAAAAAATGATTAAATTAATCATAATGAATAATTAAAAATTATTCCTTTACTCAAGAGCATTGATGAGGGATGTTCATGATCCAACAACTCTAACCTCAATCCAACTAAATTGAGTAAGCAACTCTTAATTTATATATATATATATATATATATATATATATATATAAGGAATAATAAAAAATTTTAAATTTTTTGAGTAAAATATAATTTTATAAAAATTTATAAGAAAATCTTATCTTTTTAACAATCATTTTATAATTTTTATCAAAATTAATTAAAAAAGGCCCAATTAACCTAAGATTACTACCCAAGCAAAACCCGATTTATCAAACTAAACCAAAGTAAGACCATTTGCGCTCCTAATACTAATTGTCAAAATATTTTTTTAGTAATTTCATACTTAAAGCATTTTTTAAAAAATAACTACTTATTAAATGATCAATTAACTACTAGCTACTTTTTTATCATAATATTTTTTGAAAAACTTGTTTTAATAATAATTCAAAATTGGGAGAAACACACGCTTTTGAATGCTATGACCCACCCAAGATCCATTATGGAAATTGCATGCCTACCTCAATCACTTGGAACTTTCCTTACCTTTGAGTAACCTTTACAGTATTGGCATTCCCAAGCTAGACCCAATAATTTGCTATAAAAATCTCTTCAAAACTCTCCATTTAATCTTTTAAAAATAGGAACTTTTTGAATAAAAAAATAAAAAAACAAGTTATCTTAGGCCTCTCTTCAAGCTTTAACCCAATAATGTTTTTCTGGTTTGTATCATTATTGATCAAATTATATAAACATTCAATCCTTAAGTGTGTTTAATAGTTGAGAGGGCGAAGCAGGGGAACGAATTCAAATAAAAAGCAGGAAGGCGCATAAAATGCTTAGATGTTATTTTTCTTCTTCCTCTTATTTGATTCAATAAAAACAATTATTATTAATGTATGCTTACAAATTTATTTTTCATTAAAATAATTAATCATATTAATTTAATGTAGTGTATTGATGAGTAATTTGGCAAAATAATAAATCCCATAATGAATGTTTGGGAGTTGAAAGGAGATAAAAACAAAAAGAACTCAGAGAAAAAAGAATGAGGAAAGAGTTGTTAAAAGATAAATTTGCTTTAACTTGTTTAGAGATTTTTTTAAAAAAATTTTAAATTAAGGTAACCTAAAATGTAAAATAATAATACAAATTTAATTAAAATTTTTTGTTATCATCCGCTCTTTAAATTTCAAACAAAAATCCATGTTTCAACGAAACTTTTTATTTTCTGTCCTTCCATATTCTCAATCCAAACATTCCCTAATACTTAATGGTTAGTAAAGAATTGAAATTTTTTTAATTCTCTTTTCATTTTTTAACAACCTTTTTAAAAATATTTTGTAATGGATTTTTTATTTATTTCTATCTTAAATATTATTCTCTTCCAAATATATACCCTCAAATAACAAAAGATTGGACTGAATTTCAAATTAGGATAAGAAACCCATTTTGCCTTTCCTATTTGATGATTTAAGGGCTTGCTTAGTATGCAGGAATAATTTTTATGGAAATACAAATGAGAATAAAAATTAGAATTGAAAGTAATTTTTGGATCCAAAATCACATTTAGTATGCCTAAAAATGAATGAAAATGCTATTTTATTTTTATATTTGGTTTGATGAAAATAATGTAAGAATTGAAAGAAATAATGAAAAAAAGACTAAAATACTCCTAATTAAAAAATAATAACAAAATAGGTTTGGTTAATAAGAATGGAGGGCAAAATAATAATTTCCAATCCCATTCCAAAGAAAGATTTGAGATTCCATCCATAACTAAGGAGAGCACATTTCATTAAATGGTTTCCAAAAGGAATACAATTCCAACAATACCAAACTTGCTTTGTATTCTTTTTTGTTCATTTTTTCTTCTCTTTACCCACCATTCCTTTGTATCAGACATATATAGTGTTATAGGAAAGGAAAGAAAAGAAAGACTTTTGCTTCTCACGGAAAATTTTCATTTTCATGGCAACGTACAGTTCCTAAAAAAGTAGAAAACATGGGCTTTGAAAATGTTGACATTTAGTGAGCAAGGACAAGGATTAGAAGAAGCAAAATTTCAAATAACCATACACACAAGTTGAATTTTGGGTAAGGGATATAAGTGGAGTTATCACCAAAGGTAAAAGGACACAACTTGATAGCTCTTCTATCTTAAAGCAGAAAGAAAAAAAAGGAAAAGACATGCACTGTAAGGCAAAGTTTATCAAGGCATGCCTACTTCCTATAGCTTTATTCAAATTTTGGTTTCTTCCACTCCATTCTGCTTTCTTCAAACCACCATACTCTCTGAGAAATGGAAAGTGATAAGGTGATGGGCATGTGGACTTGAGAATTGATTTCTTTAAAACAAAAAATTTAGAGTAAATTATATAGACTTTGTTTAATTTTACTAAAATTATATAGATCTTCCATCTATTTTTTAAAACATATATAAATTTCTTCTAAAACAAAAATTAATTTACACTTTAATCTAATTTTAAATTTTAAATAGATGGTACTTTAATCTAAAAAATTTATAATTTTAGTCAAAAAATTTAAAACTAAGCTAAATTGTAAAATAATTTCTTTTCAGAGAAGATCTCTATATGTTTTAAAAATAAAGAGAAAGTTAGTATAATTTTAATAAAATTTAAGAAAAATGTATATAATTTACTCTTAAATTTATAATTGATTTCATATACTGTCAATCAAGACTAACTAGATTAAGAGGTGGGACTTGGGGCCAGGGGAACATGGTGTTGGTCCAATTGAACTTTTCCATGGCCCATTAAACACACTGGAATTTCCCAAAAAGTTTGGTGCCATTTCCTTGTTATTCTTATTATATCTCCATGTTAATTAAGGAAAAGGGTTAATCTTTCAACTTTCACAAATGGACAGCCAGAAAGCAGACATTTCACCTCTTTGAAAGGCCTCTGAACTAACCAACCCCTTTGGTTGCTTTTTAAGAAACTAAACATAACACACTTCTCTTTTCTTAAAGAGTGATGAGATGATGTCTGATGAATTTATAGTTGCAGAACAGCAGCCATAAGCCAAGCCAAGAAACAAGCTTGTTTTTCCCAAGAAATGAACTCTGAATCCCCAGCAGCCAAACACAGATATGACATCACCATGTCTAGAAGAACCAGAAAGCAAATAGCTTTTGAGAAACCCAGATCAGAGGGTGACTCAAAGAATAGAGACAACAATATTGTGGTGTCTCTGGAGAATCTTCTGCAAATGAAAGAAGGTGAAGAGATTAATGACCATAAGAGCTTGAAGCAGCTGATCAAAGGAGATCATCATGGGAGTAAAGGAAGGAATTCACTTGGGCAGCACTTCAATGAGGAAGAGAAGAATCTTCCGCTGGTGAGGAGGAACCAAAATGAGAGTGTGCAAGAAGGTTTGAAGCTCAAGAAATTGGTGTCTCGTTATGCCAAGGTTTTGGGCCATTTGATGAAGGCCAAGAGAGATCCCCATTTAGGTGAATCTGGGAAGAAACCTGTTTTCAAGTTACCCAAGTAGAAAATTTTTGTTTCATTTCCCACATCATCATCATCATTCTTCTTCTTTCTTAAGTTCTTAATTGAAGCTATATTGTTCTTCAAACATGACTCGTACCTCAGTTTGGTTTTTCAATCATTTTTTTTATCATCTGAATACACTAATTGTCATTTTTACCTCAAATTAGTATTTTTGTCATTCTGTTTTGTTAGGCTTGATGTTTTATCCAACATGTACTTGTTAGTGATCAAAGAACAAGGAGATCACAAACGAGTACATAAAGATAAATGTCAAATCTAATTCAACAAAATGATAAAATGATTGATCTTTGATATAAAAATGACAATTTGTGTTTTCAAATAATGTAAAAAATAATTGAAGAACCAAATTAATGTACGAAATATCTTTCAGGGAAGAACCAAATTAGTGTATTCATTTGAATACTTGCTTGATTATTGAGCGACAAAATGCCAGAATTGTTATTTCCTGAGTAAGGCAATTTGATGACTTGCCTGAGATCTGTTTTAATAGTTTAGTTTCTTATAGTAACTATGTTCAAATCAGTTATTAATATAGTCATCTTTCTCTAGTTTTATTTCTCATCTTTTTTTTCTTTTTTACGGAGTTTGGGAGAAATCAATTTTAATTGGTTTAACTTTTGGAATTAAAATTTGGTTACACAGCACGAGTTGTTTGTGTGTTCTCAACTTCTCATATATCTCACCCCTTTTTGTTTTTAATTCAATTTTTAATGGCATTTGATCATAAAAGCTTTGCATTAAAATATGATTTCACTATTAGAATATATCTTTCTTTTAGGATATTTGTTGAGTGCATTTTACCTGCAACAAATAGAATCATACAAGTGAGAAAAAAACAATTTACTAGAAAAAGAAAAGAAAAATAGTTATATTAAAGAAAGTGGCCATAGTTTATTTCAAGATGATATTAATGTCCCATTTATGTTAAAGCCAATTCAATTTTTTGTTTAATAAGGTTGCCATTCTCTTTGGTTTGATTTTGATTTCCATTGAAATTTCAATGTGAATTTTTTAGCTTTGAAGACAATTCTAATATCACTAAAAGCTGATTCATAACTAAATTATCAATTCTCGAAGTTTTGTAATAATTCTGTGTGTTATATCTTCCAGAAAAAGGTGAGCCATTTAAAACATCACAACGCAGAAAGACTTTTGTAATATGACAATATTTTTTTTTACTTCTAAAGTTTTGATTACATTTTAAGATAGATTTTCATGATTTTCTTTGAACACTTTTCAATAATAACATATCCTAATTGAAAGATAATTATGTCTGAACTTTACGTTTAGAATACAAGGTGCCAGGGTAAACATATCCAAACGTCGGTGAAATGCTTTTCTGAGACATGGGAAACATCGATCAGAGTAGTTTGGTGCATAAAATTATTTTTAGTAGAAATAGAACGGAAATAAAAATGCAAATAAAATAAGATAATTATGTTTAGTATAATATAATAAAGAATGAAAATATTATTTCATTTATATATTTAGTTAAATAAAAATAAAATTAGAATAAAAAATAGGAAGACAATAACAAAAATACTTTTATTTTAAAATAATAATAATAAGAAGAATATAATAAATTTTTATATATATTAAACATAATAATTTTCTTCAATTTACATTTATCACTAAAATAAATAAATTTCATCTCCCTTTTTAACATTTGATAATATCAAACTATCAAACGAAATGTAGAAACAGGTACCTTTTTCTATCTCCCTCTACCACAGCCTCCCAAACCCCATCTTTTTCTAGTACAGTCTACCAAACTAGGTATAAATCACAGAAGTAGGGCAATCTATCTAGTCTGTAGCTCTTTGAATCCACATCATTAATTTCAATAAAGTAGTAAACTCTTTAACAGAAACAAGTTTGTACTGAGTTTGACATTTCCAAACAAAAAGTGAAGACTCTTGTATTCAATATTGGATGCGTAAGTTGCCAGCATTGTATGTGCAATATTCACATTACGGACCTGACAAGCAACTCTCATGAAGAAAACATCAATAGCCGATTATGTTTGCTCAAAAAGGGCTTCCCTCCCCTTCTAGCAAACCAAAAATTCTGCATCATATATCTTAACCAGTAAGATATCTTTATTAGAATTATTACCTTCTGCTAAGGTTTTTAAAAATAACCCAGAAAATGCAGAAAATTCATCTTTCCCCCTTCCTTTTGATCTTATTGGCCATGCAAATCTTCTTCAGTAAGACTTCAATTTGGTGCAGAACGACAAAAAATTACAAACTTCCCGTGTGACTATTTTCTATTCCAGACCTACAAAGTTCAAACTGTGTCTACATGAAATTATGACAGTACTTTTTCTTTCAATGAAATCTGGAGACTTTACATATTTACATTCATATTTTATTTTAGACAAATTAGTGGAAATTCAGTAAATGTAAATAACTAGCTAAAAAAAATGAAAACTTCTCGAGGGCTTGAATGTCTATCTATTGGAAAGATGATGCTGATTATGATGCCTATGCACCACCTGATATATTATTAGTGAAGAGAAGCAGAATGATTCTTCAATCTTCATGGACATGGGAGGTCTAAACTAATAATGGCTCCAACAAAGGCTTGGAAGGAGAGTGAAGATCCATACTGCAAGTGACTAAAACGCCAACTAGTGAACAAAATGCTGGAACAAGTCCCAAACCAAATCTTGTGACTGAAATGGAGAATTGCATTCCCTGGAGCTGATGGGAGGAATCTGCATTGATGATTTTAAAGACCATGAACTCAAATACTCAAAATAACTTCTGCAGAAGGTACTATAAACACTAAACAGATTATTACTAATAGTGCTACTGATGAATTCCTTGAAAACCAAACAGTGTAGGTTTCATGAAACACAAACTCTATTAGTTCATTTAAGCATTTGAATTTCTTACTGTTGGATCTGAAGCATCTTAAAAAATCTTCTTTGGAATCTATTTTTGATTAATACCATAAAAAATTAGTTCAACTCAAAAACTTAAACTTTTAAGCGAAGGCACATAAACTGTTTTATTATATTCTCTAAGACACTTCCATTACACGAAAGTCTATTAGGCTTGAGATATGGACAAAGCATAAACAAACTATACCTTGTACTGAAACTTAATTTTAACAAAGTGAACGAGAGAAGACAAAGAATCAAACTGTAAAGCTTAAGCTTTTATGTAAAGGCCTAGAGACCCTGATATTTCTGACAGATACTAATCTAGTTTTAGCAAGGTTTATGGATACAAACTGCACATGTAATTACAATCACGTTTTGCTCCAAAATTAAAATGCAATGGTGATAAATGCTAGAGAGGCGGAAGAAGAGAAATTGAAACTTTACTACAGACATATAGTAACGCAAATGAAAAGACAGAATCAGCAGTAAGCAATTTAACGGAAACAAAAAATGGATGAGCTACATCATTACACACATAAACAGAATCAGGGTTCAAACAGAAGATCCAACATTTCACTAAACTAATATTATCAGTTTAGACCACTTAAAAAAGGTACCTAATTCTTCCATATCTTCTCCATAGTTACTAACCGATCAAGAAAGGCCTTCCTAAACAAATCCAAAGAAAAGCACTGTAATGCGGTATGAGAAGGGGCAATAATGTTAATTTTAGTAATAAATGATGTGTATGTAATTAGGGATTGAGAAAATTGAGGATTTAATTAGGGATTATCAATAAAGGTGTTTGCATCCAGGGATATGTTATCACAAAGTGGTATCTTAGTAAGATTAGGATTTTATCATGTGAATTTAAGTTTCACTAGGACTTCTTATTTAGGTTATAAATAAGCCTGCAGTCATTTAGGAAAATTACCCTTTTCTTATGATATATTGATAATAAAGTCAGCTTCTCACAGACGATAGACATGGATTAAGCATCCTAGCATTAAGAACTAGAATTAAAGCAGAGACTGTTTAACCAACTTACTTTGATAAGACTGAAGAACATACAAAGCAATCCCACATGAAATTTTGTCCAAGAAGCTCAGGGATCCACAAACAAATGCACAGCCATTAAGATCCTCTCCAATGAGAAAATTTTGCATGCTTACAGCAGTCACCTATTATAAAAGACAATAAATATCTATAGACATACATAATTAATTTATAGTAGCTTGAACCATACTAGCGAGAACCTGGGACAGGGATAGATACATAATAGTGTTTTTTCATTTTTACAAAAAAGGCTAAAATCTAAAACCAAGCGAAAGAAGAATCCTCCTCATATATCACTTGTACTAATTAACAATGCATACTTAGAACTCAACTTGATAGAGCATAGGAAGAAGAAAACAAGGGAGATTTGCAAACTAAGCGTTGGTTTGGAGGGATGACTATAGATCATGGCTTTATGTAGAAACCTATGAATTTTATATATATTTAAACTTTCTTTGAAGAATTCGATAAGTTTAGCTGCTGGTGCACATCAAAACCCAAGAAATATGATGCTTTCTTTTGCTAGGAGTGATTCATGTGAATCTATTAGTATGAGGTCAATAGTGAACTCCCTTCATCTCTCCAAATTTAGTGCCAGAGAAATTTGGAAGATAAATTTGAAACTGTCATTCCCAAGTTACCTTCTTTGATAATGATAAAAGAAAGTTCATCAGAAGGAAAGAAGGAATATAACCAGGCATTACAAAATGGGAAATATTCTTCACACAAATCAATAGTTTTAGTCTCTGATCTACTTTACTGTTTCATCAGATTATAGTTCCGGAGTATAAAAATTTCTAAAAGGAATGGTAAACTCCCATGACTCAATTATTTACAAACTAGTTTATTTTTGTTCCAATTTTTATTAAGGGACTAAGACCTAATCACTAAAATAAACGCAGGTCCATTTGCGTGAAATCTTGGGACACTGATACTAAATCTAATGCAAGAGGTCCAATAAGTTTTCCCCACTTTGGGTCAAGCAGCCTATGCTTAAAGCAGACTTTCAGTGTTATATGACCGCATGATCTGATCCTCCTCACTTTCAGGTTTATTTTATTGACTAATGTTGACATGTCCAGCCAACTAGTAAAATAAAAAGTACAACACTGGTATATCTGTCTTCAAATATAATCAGAGAATAAACCTTTAAACTCCAAAAAATGAAGCAAAAAACTAGAAAGATTTTTCTCCTCCCTTTTTTTTCTTTTGGTAAATAAATGATGTAAAGATAACGTCATACCGTCATCAGTGCGTTTGCTATACCAATAAATACTGATGCTATGTACATGGCATAACTCATTTGTCCAGGTAAGAGAAGGACCACTACACCACAAAATATCCAAAGAATGCCTCCAGCAGAAAAATAGGCCTTAAGACGCCGGCCAGTCCATGCAATCTCCTGAAAAGAGGGAACTAATTTAACAGTGGAAATTGACAAAAACAACATTGTAATATACAAAGGGATCCATTAAGAGTGCTTATTTTATATGGGGACCTGTAAAACGATAGATACAATGAAGCTGCAGATGTAGATGATAGCAGGAACCTAATTCCATCATCAGATAACATAATCAGCCTTTAGTGTCATAATTCAAAGTATATATGCTCAGCAGACATAAGGGACTTTAAAGTAGATAAAATTTGTCATGTACCAAAGCTTTGGCTGATTGGGCCATTTGTAGATCATTGATAACAAAGAATGCGAGATATGCCTGTGGAAAAGAAACCATTCCGGTGTTTAAATATACCATTTATCCAAGTGTTACTTTTAGTTCTCAAATCCAAATTCAGGCATCAAATTTCTCCTTTGTTAATGTTGTAGGCATAAAAAATGCAAGGTATGCCTGTGGAAAAATAACCATCTTGGTGTTTAAATATACCATCCATCCATGTCTTACTGATATTTTTGTATGAAAATCCAAATTCAGGCATCAAGTTTCTCTTTTATTAATGTTCCCCATAATTATCAAACCCCAAGATGATGCAAAGCCTAAATGTATTCTTCCTCCAGACCCCCCCCCCCCCCCAAAAAAAAAGAAAAGAAAAAAAAAAGCTTTCCTCTCTTGTTTCATGATAACAAGCACAACCAAGCAAGAAAGGACAAGTACTAACCTGCGACACATTGAGAATTAATCTTGTGAGAACATAAACAAGAGCAACCTGATAATACAAAACTCTCTTAAACCAGTAAACCCATGAAATCCTTGCATGAACCTTTCCTTGTACCCCAACCTTCAACCTACAAAGAAAACATTTATAATTTATCATTTCTCTTACTTAATAGCTATAACTGCACAAGCAACCTGTGTTGCATAACAGTTTTGGTAAGGAGATGATAGAATTACTTGAATTATCAAAACAACGATTCCTAGGGCTTCATTTGGTAGAAATGTTATAATTATATTGGCTTTTACTTAAACCAAGTATATATGTTGAATAGTCTAACTCTAAAAAGTAGACCTTATAACTTTTTTCTCTTTTCTTTTTTTTTTTTTTTTTTTCCACCCCCTGCCCCGAGGAGGGGGGGGGGGGGGAATGGGTGTACTCCAGCATTATTTTGCGTTGTCGGTACTACTAACATCAAGTATAGCATATTAATATCTTAATAATTTATCCATGAGATAAACTTTCCAATCCTACTATATGACTGCTCTGATCAATCTGCAAAGCCCTAGTTCTAAAAAGTAAAATAACAGTAAGTCTACAAGCATACCTGGGCTCTTTGGTTGCAATATGAAATATGCCCACAAAGCAGCATCCAATAAAAATTGACAAATATGCAATCCAGCGGTACTGCTCATTCGCATTAGTAACATAATGGTTATGCCTGAAAACTCCCAAAGGTAGGTTGAAAAAATTATGACCATGCATACCTCATTCTCAACATCAACATATGTTCTTACAACGTTGACATTGAATACGATGAATGCAACTACATATAGGCTGAGATTGGCAACCTTCAAAAGATATTTTTAAATATATTAGTAATTCATATCAAGATATTAACAATTCAATTATATTTTATACGATTGGATACATGTTTTATATTTTTTAATGTGCAGAGGGAGGGAAAGGGGGAGAAATGGGGAGACTTTATATCCGAAAAGAAAATCAATTGAAACTTACCATGGAAAATGCATTGCGACAGCTAGCCAATACCACTCTGCTTGTAGAGTTTAGAGTGATGCAACTAATCATGGACCTTATCAAGAGAAAAAATAAATAAATAAATAAATCTATATTTTTAATTCCAAGAGTATACATGATTTTTGCTCTTGATCCTTTTCATCTGTACAGGATAAATTAAAAGAGTTTACTGGAGCTTCTTGGTTAAAGGAATTCTTGAATCTTAAGCCACTTATTAATAGTTTATACATTACTCCATATAATTCCGAGATTTTTAGTTCCTAATCACAAGTTACCAGTAAAGCAGAAACGAACATCAGAAATCCAAGATAATGACATTTTGTTTCATTCAAAAGTCCAAAAAAATTCCCATAAAAAAAAAAAGAAACTCTCTTTCATCTCTCCATATGACTTGTTGTTTTCAAATAATTTTTTCTCATCCCAATGTCTGGAAAGAAAACTTCATCAAGATGTCAAGATGTCAAAAATATGAAGATAATTGAAATTCATAGGTTAAGCTGACAAGGGAAGGGGGTAAAGAGCACTTCAAAGGTAACCTGCACTAGAAACCAGACCACTTTTGTTTTTAAGATTTGATACTATAAATCTCAACGTCAAATCAAAAATATACATTTGAGGAAATTATTACATGTGTGACACCTGAGTAGCAGCCCAGCCAATATTGAAGATTGCAGCAAACACACTGTAATTCACAGTTTGAAATAATGATGAACTGGTACCAAAGATTTTGCAAGGCAGACAATCACCAAAAACAGAAGAAAATGAAACAGCCACCAATAAAGATCCTGCACCATGCCATATCTTGAAATGTCCAAATCTGTCTATCTATCAAGCAAGGCAGAAGAAATAAGTCTTTCTAGCAAGATAAGGTTAGAAAAGCACAATAAAGGAAAAAGAATCTGTTAAATTTAAATATATTGACCCAAACAACGAGGTAGAAAGTAGAATAGCGTGACATTAAAGCCATCATTCTCACTTCATATCAGCTCCAGAAAAAAAAAAAAAGAAAGCAAATTCATGGCAACTAAAATCAAGTATTTGAATTGTGGTACAGAAAAAGAGAAAATCGAAGGATTTAAATGAACTTCAAAATTTTATCTGATATTGAAGGTCTATAAGATAAGCTCAGGTAGGCAGAATGGGAACTCAACTCAACAACTCACAAGTTATATAAACTTTAACCATTACACAGTGTAGAGCAATAAGCAGATAGAAATACAATAAAGGGAAAAATGTTTAAATACCAGTTCACCAGCAAATATGGTAGACAATCCATCAGCTACTTGACCAGAAAGCATCACAGTAGCTGCACTCCTATAAAAAGGAGGGAAAATTCAAAAGAAAGAAAGAAAAACAAGAAAGTGGAAAAATCCAACCAAAATTGTGTAACAAATAATTGAAGACCAAGATTTCATGGTGTTGTACAAAAATTGAATATATTTTCTATTTTGAAAATCATATATCGTATCATTATATCTTCTATACAGAATAATAAAACAGCCTGAAACAGACAAGTAACATTGTCCATAGCTGGCTTTCTTACCCTGTATTTTTCTATTAAATGCAACTTCCTAAGATGGGGAAAATGACACAGCAAGCATATTCTCAAAAGTTCACCACCCAACTCAGCCAACAAAATGTCTACTGAGACTGGCTAACTGCATCTTATTGTCATCATTCAGCTCCATCACAGAACATTTGCACTTTGCAATTTAAAGAAAACCATGTGCTTGTGCACCCATCAGTTAACATTTATTACCCCATTAACCAACCTTTAATTTGCAAATCAAATTTAAAATCCATGTTAAAAGTATAGTTTTTTTTGTCCAAGATCAAAGAATCTCATGAAACTTTCCCTCAACCTATCAAATAAATTTGTACCAAATTTCTAATGCCAAGTTGCCAACCAACCCCAGTTTAGCTTTCACTTATCTCTGTTAACAAGCAGTTGCAACAAATCAGCTACACTATTTGACAAGTGCAATAAAAAAAATTAAAAAAAAATTTGATGGTAAGAGGAACCTTGGTGAAAATCCAATATCTGTCAAGAACAATAATAGATAGGTAAACCAGCAAGCAGCAGTTATGTCATTAAGCATGTGTCCCATGCCATAATAGAAGACAGGCCATCTTCCTAGGGGCTTAGCATATGAATCATCTTCCTCAATGTCAGTACCCATCATAGCCCCTTTGATGAGCGCACACCTGAAAGGTGTAAATTGACACTTTAGCAAGAAAGCAGAAATCGCAATCCCTCCTGAAGAAGGAACAGTCTCACTTATTTCTGGTTTTTTATTTTTTATTCCCCTGATAGTTATATGGACCCCTTTCAGAATAAGTTCAAAAATGCACCGAACCAAGGTTAAGGAAAGAACTGAGTCTTTAAAAAATGAAGTCTCCTGGAAAATTTTTTGTTTTAATTCCTCCCTCGTTTACTTTTACTGAGCATTTCTTTGGAAATGCCAAGCAGAATCACCTGCAATATCAGACATAACAGAAAATTTCCTCCAAGATACATAAAATTGAATGGTGACAGCCCTGTTCAAACTGTTGAGAAAGGAATTTGTCCTACTCAACTGACAATTCAATGAAACATAGAAAAGAAAAAGAAATCATAACAGTCAATTTCTTCTCATATTTTAAGCTAATATGATTTAGAAAGTTTCTCTCGTAAATAGTTGTAAAATATAATCATTCATTGTAAAGCCTGTTCTGAACAAGCTCCATTTTCTTTTCCAAATACTAGCTAAAAGCCTAAAACCAAGCCATCTTTTGGCAGCATAATATGCATCCAAGGAGACGAAGGTAGCTGAAAGATGCCCAAAACAAGAGCCGTGCTTTTGCAGTCCCTGATATCTGTTCCTTCTCTTTGTAATTCAGTATTTTCAGTAAAACCCAGAACACAAGATGCCATATTAGTAAACTAAACAGAAAGCAAGTAAAAACATAGAGCTTTTCTCAACCAGACTCTTCCAAATTCATTCCATCAATAAAATATATCCCTTTGTCATATCCAAATAACGTATCAATGTAGAGCTAGAGAGCGAGAGCAGTTTGCATATACGAAAAGATTAGTAACAGAACAAAAGCTTTTATGAACCCAATAATTGTTTCCTTAAAACACACAAACACAACGGGAAAGAAATATAACCCAAAATTATATTTAGTGTTCAATCACTGCGTAGATTCATAAGAAAATCCACCTTGTTTATAGCACTCTGATCACTATGAACTAATTGCACGCGCAACAACCCACCAAATTCCCCCTTTTAAGAAGACCCAGAATAAAGAAACACGAAATTTACGGAGGCAAAATATTTCAAAAAGAGATGAATTCAGGAAATGGGTATAGAATATAGAGCGATACTTACAGAAATATAAAGTGAAGCTACCAAGAGCAACCCATCATCATTAATCAGAGATAGCCATCCCCCACAGCTCAAATACAACAAAGAAACCGAACCAAGTTGGTAGAAAAGACGGAACCGATGATATGACCTTCTAAACTCTACGGACGCAATTTCGAAAGGACAAAAAACCTATATCCATAACCCATCCACATGCCAGGGAAAGTATGTTACATTGTAGCTGAATCTAAGCTAAGCAGCTGCGTTTGTTGTCTTCTTCAAAAAGAAAAAAAATTTTTGGAATTTTTTATGGGTACCATACTCTTCGTTTGTTAATACTATTCTCCTTTCATTCAAAAAAAAATTCCTTTTGGTTTGGTGTAACGTGTTCTTCAAATCTTTGAGTCAGTTTTCGTCGGATACGTACCCAGCTGTGTTCTTTTATAAATGGTTTTTATATATTAATTAATATATTATAAAATAATAAAAATGATTAATATTTAAAAATTTTCAAATATACCAATCCAAATTAAAAAATTTAAGAGTTCATTTAATAAAAATGTGATTTATTAACAATAATACAATAAATATATAATTTAATTATAAAATTATTTTAAAAATTTTTATATATTTATTATATTCTTAGTAAAAAATTATTTATTTATTATATTTTAATTAAAAAGTTAATAATAAAAATATAAACAAATTACATGTAAAATTTTTTTAATAACATAGGACATAAATTAAAAAATAATAATAAAGTATATTTGGGTCTTGTGTTGCGGCTCTGCAGGGTTACACCTCACCGACTTGATGGAATATCGCAGTTACCGAACGGCAAACGGGTCCCACTATGGAAACAGGACACTGTGTCCCTGAACCACACGCCACTTCGTGATGTGACGGACACGCGGCGTTTTCATTGTCTGTTGTCTGCCAACTAACCTTGGAAATGTGATCTACCGCTGATTGCGGATATGGGCATGCAGATGAAGCTATAAGAATATGGACGAAAAATTATATGATTAATTTTTTTAATTAAAATATAAAAAACGTATAATTTTTTTAATAACTAATATTGAGTATAATACCCATAAAAAATTTTCAAAATATAAACAATGGAATTTAAAGAAAAAAAAGAGTTGCATGCAACTTAAAATTTAAAGTTACATTATTCATGGCTTCAAAATAGTATAATTTTTTTATAAAATTATATAATATATCAGTAAATAATAAATATATTATTTAATTAAAAGATTATACAATTATTTGTAAAAATTTTATATCTATTATAGTATTATTAAAAAATTATATATTTTATTATATTTTAATTAAAAATTTAATAGTACAAATATAAATAAATACATATAAATTTTTTTCTAAAAGCATTTAAACCCAACTCAAATGTCTTCTTTTTTTATATCTAGTTTGATTTAGAAAAAAAAATTAAGAATGAAAATTTTTATTAAAATTTGTGGGTTAATTTTTTTAAACTTCTATTCACATGACATGGGAGGGAATGTATTTTTAATACACGTGGACCAAAAACTTCAACTTAAATAAAGTTTAAAAAATTATATTAACACTTTGAAGTATTAATAGTAAATTATTTCTATAGATTGTGTTTTAAAAATATATATCTCTTCCTTTTAAAATTAAAATAGATGCTACTCTTATTTTTCTCTATAATAAGGCATATGATAATTATTCTTATTGTGATTAAAACACTTCCATAACTATTATATAATATGATAAGCATTAAATTATATTTGATTGATATAGAATAGTAATTTTTTAAATTTATGAATTATAATTAATAATAATAATATTTTAAGAATAGATAATTTAAAGATAATAATTTAATTTTAAAAATAACAGTTATATTTTATATATATATATATATATATTGGTAAGAATAATATGATTAGATTACGTCTCAAATCTTTCTCCCATTTTTTGTGTCGGACGAGGAGGACGGCAACAGCAACAATCAATGTTGAGGAAATTGACCCTTCTACCCTTGGATGAAGATTAGAATCTTTCTGTGGTATAATGGATCAACGATTTTTTAAGGTGAAAAGCATATACTTCTAACTATTTCATCCTTAAATTTTATTTTTAAACAAATTTAACTTACTACTCATTAATTTCTATTAATCAAAAACCAAAAAAAAACATAGGTCAATTATATATATATATATATATATATATATATATTTAAGGCCTAAATTGCTTGAGAACAAAATTTAGAAACTAAATAATTAAGACATATATTTTTTGAAACCAAAAAATATATCTATTTTCTAATTTTATTAAAAACAATAAAAAGTTTTTTAATATATTGTAAAACAATTTTTTGAAAGTTAAATAAAGTAACCCCTCTCTCTCTCTAATTTTTAAAAAATATAATTATACTCTCTCTCTCTCTCTCTCTCTCTTTACAGCAAGAATATTTTAAAAATAAATTGTGCAAATAATTTTATGATTTAAGAAATAACGAAATGGCTTATAATTTTGAAAAAAAAAAAATTATATTTAAAGACTCAAATTTTATAAAATTTATAATAAAAATTTTTAAAAATTAAAATTACCTTCAATGACCAAAATTATTACTATTTACTACTATGATTTAAAAAAGTTATTATTAAATTTAAAAAAAATTATTATTAAAGTTATTAAAATTGTTACTTTTCTAAAATTTAATTGTAACTTTTTTAAATCCAGTAGTAGTAAGTCCCTAAAACTTGACAATAATTTTAATTTTTAAAAATAATTTCAACTTCTAAAATACTTTATTATAAATTTTATAAAATCTAAGTATTTAAATGTAAATTTCTCTTTAATTTTCTTTAGGTCTTGTATGCTACATTTATCTTGCAAATTAAAAATTATTATCATTTAATTATGTTGAGTACACATTACAACACACACGCTGATTAAAAATAGTAATGGCTCAATCCCATCTAATTTTGTAATCAAACGATTGAAAGCATGAAGAATCTCCAAAGAATCAGGTAGTTATATAATAATTAATTAATAATTAGTGGCAAGGTTATAGTTTTGACCTTTAAAATGTCACTTTATGTTTCAATGTCATTTTCCTTTTTTTAAAAAAAATCAATTTCATTCTCAATATGTTAATTTTGTCAACCTTCTCCCAATATCCCTTTCCAAGAGGAATGCTAAGTTGGCCTATTACATAGACCGCCACAATTTACTTATTATTATTATTATTATTATTATTATTGGTTAACTACTTATTATATTTTATTGGCTGATAAGTACGTCACCAGTTTTTTTTTTTTAGAGGGACCACAATAGAGATAATCAAATTAAAGATGAACTTGATGAAAAGAAAGTGAAAAACCTAAATAATCAAATAGAACGGACCTGCACAAATGTGATAGCAGGATTCAAACACAAGTTTTGATAATCAAGTCTATAAAAATTCAAGGATTGCAAGAAATAAAATATATATAAATATAAAAATGAAAGAATCAAATGAGTATTTTATATTGTATGAAATGTAATTAAAGAAAAAAATTAATATTAATATTAAAAGCTACTTTAACCTTAAATATATCTCAGTTTATTTCTGTTAAACTATTCAGCGTGAATTTCAGAAGGAGTTGTGAACATTCATGGGATAGAAAGTAGCTAGATTCGCATTAGAATGAATTGAAGCTGCAAAATTGGTTGGTGAAGAAATGTGAGACACTTTATGATATGTGCATTGAGTTGTTGCAGTACAGCCTGCCATTCAAACTTGAAAGTTTGTTAGAGCGTTGTTTGGTTAGATTCATGGGAAAGAGTTTTCGTTTTTTAAAAGTCATATATAATATTTATTATATTTTTATAATTATTATTTAATAATTATTATTTTTTTATTTTTTCAAGTAATAGCATAAAAATTATTACATACCAACCACATTTCAATGCTTCAACTATCTCAAACAAAGACTATAACTATGATTGATATATAGGATGGTTAGGTATAAAAATTAAAAAAAAATGAAGATATGATAAAAAATTATCCTTGAACACTTACACACAAAAAAGTAATAAAAAACTTGATATTATTAAATAATTGAAGATACCAAATGTGCCCTACAATATCACGGATCCTTAGAATAGATCATATGAACTTTTTTTTCTTATGCACAAGTTCTTTATTGAGAGCATACTTAAATCTTTGTAAAATAATTATGATCCAAGATAAAAGAATTATAATTTCAAAAAGAAAGGAGAAGCTTAGAAAAAGCATAGTTGATGCAAAGATATTTTAAACTTAAAAAGTTAATTCAGTTGATAAGAACAAATGTTTCTTTTTTAATTAATTTTTTTTATTTTTCTGAAAATTAGTTTAAAAATAAAATTTTAAATATACAGATCAATTGAGAAAAATACACTCTTAAGATCACACATGAAAAGGACTTAGTACAAACAAAGTCTAAAATTATAACTGAGTGTAATTGAAAAAACTATTATTTATAAAAAAAAATAATATTAATTTTATGATAAACTGGTTGTTTGGCTCATTTTGAGATGAAGAAAATTCTTTATATGTAAAAATTATTCCAAACTCATTCGAATAAACTCTTTTCCTTTAATTTGAGGACAACTGTGTATTACCGAGACAAAACTTTTGTGAGAAATAATTTATTTATGCATGAAATAATTAAGCATAAATCTTTAATTCTCATGGTCTTAAATCTTAAAATTTCATGATAAAAATTTCATGATATTCACAAGAATTAACAGGAAAACATATCCTCGTCTATGTCTAACTGACTTTAATTAGATAATTATTCTTTCAATTATCATCTCTGAAAATTTAAACATTTAAATAATTATTATTAAACCATCGCATAAATTATTATCAAATAATAATATCTAATAAATACATTAATAACATCATATGGGTCAGATATATACGAGGCATTTCATCTATGAGAGTCTCATAATGAGACCAAATATGTTTCCAAGAATCATGGGATGGATGACTTACCCAATATTTGAATATATATATATATATATATATATATATATATATATGTACACATACATATCTAATTTGGATAGTCATGAGTTATGAAAAGTACGGATTTAATATTTTTTTTATTTACTAACCAAAAAAAAAAATCAAAACTTATAGTGACGTTCTTGGAATAATATACAACATAATTTGATGTCCTACCACAAAATGGGGATAGGTTCTTATCTTGTTTCTTGCCTACTTTTATTCCCTCTATAAGGAAAAAGACGTTATTGGAGGAAGCCAATAACAACAATACTTTCCATTTCTAGTTCTTTTCCTCACATTTCTTACCATAATAATACATATATAATTTTATTTTAATAAAAAAATAAAAAGCAAGAGATGTTCAAGCAAATTCAAAATTTTCATGTCTAGGATACTCTTATATAAAAGAGAGAGTGACATATTGAGACTTATTTATGCAAGTTACATACTTACTATATCACCATCTTTTTCATGTAAAGATCTTCTGAATATAGAAAAAAAAAAAATCTAAATTATGTCTAAGCACAAATAGATGAAGCATCAAATGTCAAGAAAAAATAATAATAAAAGAGTGATCCATATTCAGATCAGAGCCCAAGTGAAAGTGTTTGAGCCCATGAAAGCCCAAACATGAAGCCCAATAACCAAAATGTCCAACCCAAAAAGCCTCTTTCCATTGAAGAAAGCTTCATTCTTGTGTGTGGTACTTGTTTCTTGGCTACTCCTGCCGCTTCCACTGTCACCACTTGCTCCAACTGTACCAACCCATACACATATATACACACAAACATAAATCATACACTTTTTTTTTAATCATATATATGATGTATTAAAAAATGTGAATTTATAAAGAAAAATTTAAAATTATAAGACATAATAAAAGAGAATAAATAATGAATATAATACAAAAAAAAATTAATATCTACTTGAATTTGAATATATTGGCCCAAATATCAAGTTCACTTTGTTTCACTAACTTTATCCATAGTCTAAACCCACCAACAACTCGAACGCTTTTAAAAATGAGATAGGGGAGGATGTAATGATGAGTCTGGATCTCTTTTGGCCCCAAAAAAAATATTGAAATTGGATTCTTTAAAATTTTTTATTATAACATTGTTATAAATTTAAAAAAAAAAGTTCACTCCATATATATATATATATATTTACCTTTTGTGTCACTTTTTTTTTTTCAAAATTTATAAGAACCTTACAATAAAAAAAAAATTTAGAGCATCTTTACGCTTTAATAATAGAGACATTTAAAGAACACGACACAATAATTCAAATATACATTAACATTCTAATTTTTGTTACGTAGTAATATTGATAATTATATTTTCGTTTGCATCAGTGGTTCAAAATAAATACATACAACACTAGAGACATCATCTCAACCCAAAGTAAACACAAGTTCAAAGTCATTATTATAGTACCAGTAGGACTGGGTGCAGGACTACTTGATCCTTTATCCAACTGATAGAAAACTTGAGCTTCTGGTGATTTAGGATCCATGTGCAGCAGCTCTGCTTATCATCAAGGAATAAAAAACTCACATCAAAATTCTTACACATTTCCAACTCAATCATCTTCCACTCCCTAGGAAAAAATTGTAAATCACTAACCCATTCACTGAAACTAAACAAATTCTGCAGAAAAACCTATAAAGCATAAAAACTATGTTCAACACTCATATGAAACATAACACCGTGTCCTGTATCAGTAGAATCTAGGTTAGCTGAAGCTTTTTAGAGTATAACGTACGTACCAGGGCACTTGGAGACATTAGCAGGGGCATTACAGACAGAAGGGAGGGTCAAAGCAAGAGTGAGATTGATCTGCAAGCTACCAAGGTCTGGGTCGTTGCGATCCTTGATGAGGAGACACAGGCACTTCTTCTTGTTCTTTAGCAGTTGCTTCAGCCCACTACAACAATCTGGTGTGGGAGCTTTTGCTTGCCCCCCAACGTAAGGAAGACACGTTGCTAGCCCTGCTAGTTGCTCTGTGCACTCCTCTTTGTCCTTTGATGAGTCTGCCATGGTGCCGCAGACCAAAACACAGGCCAGCAATAGCACTAGCACATGTGCTGTGTAGGGGAAGACCATGTTTGGCTAAGGGGTAAATAGAAAACAGAAAGAGATTGAAGAAAGTGTCCAGTAGTGGTGGAGCTAAACAAGGCGGGTGATGTGTATATATAGAGGATTTTCTGGTTTCTGGTTCATGTGTGAACTGAAGAGTAATCAGTGGTAAGTGAAAACCCTTTGAACTCTTCAAAACATTTTTTTTTCTTTTTTTGGCACTCTATGATTGGAACAAGCAACTTGGATAAAAATTGTGATTGAGTATGGCTGCAGAGTTCAAAATATTGCAGTGTGGACACAAAACTAGTAAAAGTGCAAGACATAGTGGATCACTTTACCAACCCACTAAAGGCAACAAAGGCAGATTATTAGGAGGCCATGGCCAAAGGCAATGATGTGTAGGTGGGCACTGTAGGTTGTGTGGCATGTTTGAATGACATGTGGCATAGAAATCATGATGTCATTTGATGTTGTTGGTGAGGTCATTGCAACTCTTGATGGTTTGAGGGGGTTGTTGGACTTTTTATATTTTTTTGGAGTAGCATATTAGTAAATTTAAATTATTTAGATTTGATTTGAATGATTTAAGTTTTTTATTTTTATTTTAAAAAAGATAACACATAAGATGAAGATAATATTTTAACTTTTATTGTGAGTTTTGTTTTCTCTAAAATAAAAAATAAAAAATAAAATTCAAACCATCAAAATTAAATTTGAAAAAACTAGAAGCATGCTATTTTAAGAGCAGCAATAAGAAATCCAAATACTTATTAGGGAATGGCTTCACTCTTTCCACTTTGTCTATGAAGAAGTGGAGAAGTCGAGTCTCATTAGAAAACCCTCTTATCTTTTGTAGTACTCTATAGAATGAGAGAGAAAGAATGGATTCTATTAATATGAAACTCTTTTTTTTTCCTTTTTTTTTTTCATCTAACTACATTCTATGTAGTTATTGTAAAGGATCCAAGTAACATTAAGATCTATGTTGATCTCAACAAAATAGTAGAAGACGATCCAAATTTTATTATATTAGATTTGAGTTTCTAGATATTATAAATTGTAAACATTTACATTATAAATTTGGAGAAAATCAGACATAATTAATTTGATATTTACATCAAAAAATAAGTGAGATCAATTTATTAGGATCCATGTTATTCTCACTCTCCCTTCCTCCCTTGCACAAATAAAATAATAGAAGAGGATCCAAATATGACCATATTAGATTTTAGTTTCTAGATGTGATAAATTGTAAACATTTACATTGTAAATTTTAGAGAAAATTAGATATAATTAATTTGATATTTACATTAAAAAATAAGTGTGATTAATTGATTAAGTGATAAACTTTACATGTATATTTCTTGTTTTGAAACTTATCATATATATTTTTTATTTACCTATACAAGAAAGGTATTTTTAGGCTTATTGCATTTAAGAGTATAGATTCTCTTAAATATTGGTCCAACGTTTGATTCCAAATAATCAAAGTAGAAAGCATACTTTTAGCTAAAGCAACCTTAAAATTATTTTTTAGAATCTTTAAAAAACTCAATCCATATTTTACTTTACCAAACATGATTGGTAAGCAGCATTATGCTAGTATCATAGTTAATAACAAAGAAATGATATGAATTTTTTATTACTAATTTAATATGTTGACATGCATCAATCACTTATAATTTTTTTTCATGTATTTCACATTTAAATATATTAAATTTTAAGTCATTTTGAGAAGAAAAAAAAACACATCCTATACCTTGATATATATATATATATATATATATATATATATATATATCGTATAGACTTATCTGAGGATGCTTGTTTAAAAGAATTTCCACCTTTCAATAATAACTTCCTTTTTTGGGGGTTAAAAGCACTTTTTCGTTTTGGTTAGTGCTTCTCACATGGACAAGAGATGTTAGTGAAACAAAAATTTGGGTAGCGCAAATAGGTCTTTACTCATGAGACATGAGCCCATTGGGCCCCCAAGTTGTTGTCTGACCTCTCTTCAACAACTACGAAATCACAGTGGAAAAAAGAAGGAAAAGAAATTTTTTGGGGAGATGAGAGGTGTTTGAAAAACCTTGAACTTTGATTACTTATAAATAAATTTCAAATTTTAAAGTCAGGTCTCTCAAATTAAGAATTTTTATCTATTTTTTTAATGTTAACTCATATTCCACATGTAACATCCGGTTCTCTGAAAATGAAAGAAAACGTGAGAAACGTAATATACAGTTTCTCTGTTAACGAACGAAAATCACCGAATATAAAAAAAAGTCCCCTAAGATGATGTAGTTAAGGTCTTGAAAAATTTAAGAAGAATTTAAGAAGTATTCTAGACTCTTAAAAATGAGAATCCCAAGCTCAGACGGAAAGAAAAATGGAATTAGAATGAAGAAATAATTTCTTACAAAAAGCTTACGAAATGTAATGGCATTTTCGTAATTTTGAGCAAATTTTGAAATTCACACATGAGGGCTTTTTAAATGAAATTTTTGAGTTCCTCAGGGTTTTCAGAGGCCTTAATATGAAAAGTTCTGGGACAGCTAAAGCTCATCCGGTGGATGTTTTCTAATGTCGGTGTGCCCAAACTTTAACAGATTCGTTCGGGAAGGTTTTAGCTTTAATTTGAGTGATTCTAAAAGTATTTTACTAAATTGGGAACCTAAATTTCGTAATGGAAAAGACGGTTCTAAAAAAGAAACTAAAACAAAGGAGAAACGAAAATGCCAAGAACGAAGAACAAAATGGAAATTTTTGAAAAGTGTAACTTATTTCCACCTATATATATGATGCACCCTTCTCCTCCCTTCATTATGTACGACCATGTTCTGCCCAAAATCAAAGAAAACCCCTAGGGGATGAAGCACACAAGAGGAGGAAGAAAAGGAAAGAAAATTTAAGGTAGAAAGGTATGGACTTTCATGGTTTTTCATGTTCTTTCTCTTCTAAACCTCTTCTCCTTCATTCTTCTTTATTTACTATGATTATAATGAAGTATATGGATCTATTTTAAAGGAGAAATTGAGGGAAAAATTCGTATTTGAAGAGAAAAGCTCAAAGAACATAAGATTCAAGTTAAAAGAAAAAAAGAAAACAAGGTAATTTCTCTTCCTATGGTTGTCATCTTTGGTTTCTTTCTCCACCATTTCGCCCCACTTGAGAAAAACTTAGGAGGAGATGATTTTTAGGCAGAACCAAGCATGAATCTAAGGAAAAAGAGTGTGAAGATTAAGAATATGCAAAGAAAACAACAAAATAACCATTAAAAATCAAGACGCAAATTTTAGGGTTTTATGTACACTTTCCAAATTCTAATTTTGTATGATGATTCCTAGGCTTAATTAAGAGTTTAACTGAGTTCTTGAAATACCTAAGATGCTCCCCATAAGCTTCCTCCTTCAAAAAAACTAAGAGAACTCCAAGAAGGACAAGGAAGCCCATAGTCTCGACCAAAGAGGGTTTTTGTAGTGGGGGAGAGTTTTAAATTTTTCTAAGGCCATTCTTGAGTCATATTTGATGAATGAAAATGAGGGGAGGCCTTGAAAAAAATTTAGAACTCATAGAAAGTGATTTGGTGTCTTAAGTTCCATATTATGACCTAAAGAAATAATATGATGTTAAGCCCTTTGTTTTAATGGTGTGATGACTCCAAGAGGTTTAAAGTTAAGAATCATATTTGAAAGGAAAGAATAAAGCTTAGAAATTATTTGAGGGGTGTTGCTTCATTAGGTGCATTTATGGACTATAATGGAAGTTATAGAGTAATCTAGTACTTAAGCAAGTTGTATGGCTTTAGAGAATGTTTCATGAACCTAATTGGCTCCCAACAATTGTATCTAGGCCAAGAGAAACTATCTCTAATAATTTGCTTGACCTCTAGCATGTATTTTGAGTATGTAATGCCAACTTATGCAATGTGAAAGTATGATGGAAATGTGCATAAGTATAGGTTGAATGGCCAAAATGAGATACATGAGATTTGAGATTATTTGGGCAGCTTACACAAGCCTTAAATATGCTTTTAGACTTGCCCAAAAGGTGCCACAACCAAGGGAAAACCATTTGGTAACTTTGGTACCCTATATGGAGCAAAAATTAACTATTATGGAACCTTATATCACTTTTTGGCCAAAGGAGTTAGTTTTGATATGAAGTTTGGCATGCAATTAGGGCTCATTGAGAGCTTTTTGAGAAGCTAAAGATTATAATTTTTGGAAGTCTATAGAATATTTGATAATTTTTTAAAGTTGACAATTTTTATGGTTTCTAGTTTGCTGCACTATTCATTTCTGCATTCTATCACAAGAGGCTCAAATAATGTCCAATTGCCATGAAATTTTATACAGAGAAACTAGACAATCACAGTGACTCATGCCAACTAGAAGCACCTCATTTGGAGGTATAGAGAGGGTGATATGAATTTTTGAAATTTCTATCCGGTATCAGTAATTTTGTCCGACTAGAAGTACTGTTCCATTAAATTTCAAGCTCTAGGCTTAATAAACTAATCTAGAGATATTTTTTCTCTCTATTTAACATCTATAGCTTTCCAGATTGGTATCATTTGCATAGATTGGATTTTTTTGAAATTAATTGGATATTTTCAAAGTTTTCTGCAGAATTCTGTGATAGTTCCAAAATTTAGTCAGACTTTTGGACTATTTTGGATGTCAAACGTCCTCTGTAATGAATGTTATACTTTGGACATATTTTTAGTGTGAAGTAGACATCCTAAACTTTCTAAAATGACTAAGATTGCATGATTTTAATTTTTTTAGATTTAGTTATGATTTTTTAAAATTTGGTCAAAAAATGGAGCAAATCTGGCTGAGAATGAACCTTCATATTCCATACTCTATTTTTGTTTCCATGAGTTATGAACATGATTTTGTGATGCAAATGAGTTGTTTTGATGTAATTAAATATAAAAATATATAGTATGAGCTTACATGGTCCACGTGACACCGAATGAAAATTTTTAAGTATAATATAATATAAATAAATCTATTATTTTCATTCCCTTTCTCAATAGGAATGATAATGTGAAGCTTATGATTGGTATAAAATGAGGTAGAATTTATGGTGTTATACCACAATAGATTTTTCTTGATAATTGACATGGTAAACTTTTATTTGTTTATAATGTTAGCATGTCAATTATGGGAAGGTCTATAATGGCATTCGAGTAAATGTCATTAAAGAAAAGTACATAAAAGGACTTATATTTTGGAATGTGAAAGTTTGAGGGACTTAATTTTTAATAGTTAAATTATTCTTTTAGTCCCTATAGTTTTATCTAAATTTTAATTTAGTCCCTAGAGTTTAAAGATCTATAATTGACTTTTTATTTTTTTAATATTTTGTTAAATTTTACTAATGTAACAAATTATATATTATTTTAATACTTTAAATATATATATAATTTATATTAACAAAGAAATAAAACCAAATAATAAAAACTCACATATATAGCCATATAATATAATCTATATTAAGTTACTTGAAAGAATTAATTTGTGTAATTCATATTCAAAGTGGTAAGATAATATATAATTATCTATGCCAATAAAATTTAATAAAATGCTAACAAAAGTATAATAACAAAGAAAAAATTAAAAATTATTTATATTACAAGAATCTAATTATAAAATTTTAAATTATATATACTAAGTATAAAAATTAAGCAAAAATTATATAAATTAAAAGTATTTTTTTCATTATTTAACGGAAACTTTGGTAGAACTGGGACCTCATTGATTCTAGATATGCTTCCATAGTCAAGTGATTGAACCAATTACCGACAAATGAAGTGGATTGAAATCATTGATATATGTTTTAACCCTAAAATTTTCTTTCCACTTGCTTAATAGAGATTACTGGGCCAACTGACAAAGATCACAAAGTTATTTACAAATTATGACATTAATTGAATTTATGCTTTATAATAAAATAATAGACCATTTAATCTTAAACATAGATGCACATTATAATTCTTTCATTTGTATCAAAATCTTTATAGCTGAATTTTCATGGGATCTTAGGTTCTTTTGCTTTTAAGATATTATTTTCAGTAGATTATGCAAATTTTTTGGAAATTTTGTTAAAATTATAAATTTTTTTATTTATTTTTAAATTATATATAATTTTTTTGAAATAAAAAATTATTATATACTTTAATTTAATTTTAATTTTTTGACCAAAATACTCTTATTTAATTTTTTTAGTTTAGAATATATATATATTTATATATTTAAATTAATAGAAGTATTTTAGTTAAAAATAACAGCTTAAAATAACTTTTTATTTTATAAAAATTTTATATATCTTTTAAAAATAGAAAGAAATTATATGTAATTTCAACAAAATTCAAGAGAATTCTATATAATTTATTCTATTATCTTTAAGTAAACTCAATCTATTATAATACTTTGGAACTCTATTATATATAAACCAGTGAGAGTAAATTTTTGCAGCAAAATCATCTAAGTAATATAAGTTGAACCCATGCAAGAGGCATCGAATGTTTGTTCCTCTTATCTTGTACTGTTAAAGAAAAGTATTGTGATGGCAAGTTGGCATGACAGAATTAATTCAACCATAAGATTATGCCTGAAGATTTGTGCATTCCTCTTTTTCTGTTGAGAAATTAATTGAATCATAGAAAAAGGTAGATGATTCCACATGCAGGGTTCTGTATCATAATGGGAAAAAGTAGAAGCACCCACGGTGACTTGTATGCATCTATAATGAATAATGGAGGTGCAGCTCTAAAGACAATTTAAACTATAAGTGTGTAGCTCTGTGCGATCCTTCTCATTTTGGAGCAGAACTCTTATCTTTTGCAAAGCTAGTTTCAAGAGAAATTACTCTTTTCATTTTTAGACATGAGAGGTACAGGTCAAAATATATAAGGGTCTTTGCTTTAAAGTGCAGTTGATCATCATTGAATTATTGGCTTTATTTTTATAATTTTTTTAAAGAATAAAATTTGAAACTATACCCATCATCATGTCTACTCAAAACCACTTACCACAAATTCTCCCCAAAACAAAATTGATTATCTATTTCATTATTTGATGGATTGCGGTTTATCTAATGAGTGAATGGAGACTATACTCAAATTGCAGTTACAGTAAATTATTACTTAATAATTGATGTAAATTTTTTTAATTATTTGTTATTAAATTCTTCAATAAAAATAATATAAAAAGAAAATTTTTAAAAAACTTAATCTTGGGATAATGTTTCATAAAAAAATTCACTTCTAAACTTGATGGTAAACATAGAGGAATTGCAACTAAGTTTTCCCATTACTTAACACTAAATAACATTTAAAAATATCTTTAATATATTGTTATTTCACATTTTATATCATTTTAAATATCACAATATTTAATATGACAATTAAAAATTGTTATAAAAAGAATACAACTGATATTTTATAAAGTTAACAAAGTTAAAAACACTATCCTATAAAATCTTTATAATTTTGGATTGGATTACCCAAAACACTATTATTTTTGGATGACCTACATTATTTTAGATAGCAATATATCAAATAGAGTCATATTTAACGTTATATGACATCCAAAATATCAAAAACAACATAATAATATAGGCCTTATTAATTTCTCCCAAGTTAATATTTATTTTTGGGTAAATTATACAAATTCTTTATGAGTTTAATTGAAATTATGCAGATTTTTTTATTTTCAAAATATATGAAAAAATTGTTCTAAAATAAAAAATTGCCTTATATTTTAGTTTAATTTTAAATTTTTTAAAAAATTAAAAAAAAATATTGGCAAAAAAAGATTTAAACTAAAATTAAATTGTAAAGTAAGATTTTATTTTAAGAGAAATATGTGCATTTTTTAAAATAAAAAAAATTATCCAATTTAAAAAAAATTAAAAGAAATCTATGTAATTTATTCTTCTAATTATGCAAAACAATCAATTTTTCATTTTTTTTTAATTAACGAAGAGAATCATCCCTACTGAATTTAATTACTGATAAGCTGCTGAGAATCTCCATAAATTTAAAGTTTCAAGTATGGGTGAATCTGCTCCCTGGTCGGTGGTACGTGTCAGCTTCTGATTTGTCAGCTTGGTATCATCCCTTGTTTCTGCAAAATGCCTTCATCAGTTTCTGAGTTACGAAAAAGCACAAGCCTTTACCTATAAACAAAGGCATCCCATTCACCCCTTTTAAGCATTCTTCTCAAATTTGCTGGTTTTTGTTTGAACAACCTCTATATAAAACCTCTTCTCTGCACAATTCTCTTCAGATTCAGCTCAGCTCCGTAAACAAAAATGGCCAATTACTCCTCTTCTCCTTCCAATTCTGAGTCTTCTATGGCTTTTCACCTCTGTTTCTTCCTTCTTACTCTGTTCATCTTCCTGGGTTTCTCATGGTACTCGAACTACGAGCCAGTGGTGGAGAGCTTCATGGACCAAGTTAAGATGGTTTTATTGGTGTCTCCTCTGCTTCTTCTGCTGATTGTTCACTTGCTTTCCAACTACGGAGGATCAGGAAGAGGGGTATTTTCGTCTTTGATTCCTTTGCCGGAGAAAGAGTCGCTACACAGAGCAGGAGGGACACCTTGGGGAGTGGGGTTTCTTCTTGTTCTTCTGTTGTTCATGATCTGTTATCGATCTTCATTCCAAGAACGATGGTTCCCTCTACTTGCCAGGTGAAACCAAAGGAAGCCAAAATAGCTGTTGCATTTTATTCTGTATAGCCTTTCTATGTATAAATGTTCAATGAATTTGATGTTACTACTTGTTAATATTTTGTTCTTATCAATGTATTTCTTAAAATTAGTGAATTGAAGTTTGAGTATGTTTAATATACAAGGTATAAAAATAGAAATAAATAAAATATAAATGAAATAAATAAAAAATTATTTTCATATTCTTACTTTAAAAAAATATAAAGAGATAAATAATTATCAAATAATTATAATAAAATATAATAGATATTATACCAAATTTTTTTTCTTTTTCTTTTTTTTTTGGTATCCAAACAAGCTCTATTTATATTTTGTTTGATACAATGTTAAGTTTGTAAAGAGAAAAGAAATTAAAAAATGAATAAAATTAATGAAAAATAACTTTTATATTCTTAATTTAAAAAATAAAAAATACTAATATTGTTAAATAATGATTATAAGAATATAATAAATATTATAAAAAATGTTACAATATCATTTATATTATGAGTTGATACCAAACAAACATAGCCGATTACATCATAGTTCAATTAATTTTCTGTATAAATTTTAGTTTGATTTAATACAAAAATATTAAATAAATTTTTTAATTTTTATATTCTAACAAATAAGTTATGTTAATTTTTTTCTTACAAATGATTATTCAAATGATACAAAAAATTTTTTAATAATTAATGTAGCACATATTTGTTTTCAATAATAGCATGTCTATTTAAAAAAAAAATTCTCCACTCAATTGCGGACCAAATTTCTAAAAAATAAATAGGAGAATATAGTTTTTGGAACATGATTTTAAAAGCTTAAGAGGTTATTTATTGGTGACTCAGTTCAAAAAAGTATTTTGCATTATTTTTCTTTTGAAATAACTTTGAAAATAAGATTTTGATCCATTAATTTGATGAGTGTAATATATTTTTAAGATTATTCGGAAGAATAAAATGTTAAAAGATTTTTCCCCAAGCCTGAAGAATTTCTCTAGAAAAATCGCATAAAAAATTGGTTAGAATATGTGACATTCTTTGAGTCAAAGAAATGAGATTGGTTAGAAGAATCTCCCTTAATCAAAACTATAACATAATTTCACCATCATATTACAAGATTAGCTGTTGCTAAAAAATAATAATTGGATAGCATTTGATCAAAAGTGTGAGAGGGCTAGACTTGGCACGTGGCTATATTTGTTCTAATTTAATGGACTCATTTCCAAGCTTAATATTTGGACTAAAATAAAGTTAGTTTTATACTTATTAAATTCCTAACATTTAAAGTTCAATGGGCTTGGCTTGGACTTGATCCATACTAATCCAGTGACATAATCTAGTAATTCATTTACTCTCAAGTCTCAATTTTATATCATATATTTTATTTATTCTCTTTCTTTGTATTTCCTCTTATCATTTTTTAATATTTTACTTTATAAATCTAATTTTTTAAATAAATCAAATACAACAGAAATGTAACAACTATAAAAAAAAAATGTCCCTATGTAAGTGACACAAAATTTATTTCTAAAAAGCATTTTTTTTAACTAGAAATACTATTAATTTATAAAAATTGTCAAATTTGCTCACAGAGCTTGATTTCTCATATTAAACAATTTTTGCTTATATGAAAATAGAAGTGGGTCAAACCCAAACTTTATCTCAGATGAAGAAGATCCCAACTTTATCCATTGTCTTGACCACTATCTAATATTTTTGTCTTAGTTTAAGCTGTATACCTCAAAGCAATGTTTTTAAATTGAATTAGTTATTAAACTAATAGAAGCAATCATACTCCAAAAAGAAAAGCGAGACTAGCACGGAAATTGAAGTAATCTCGCATCTATAACCTATGTAAACATATAGAACTTTATCCTATTACTATGTTAATCTAAGGCCCTAAAATAGGGGTGTAAATTTACATTTTAAATACTTGAGACTTTGAAAATGAACTTTCTTCCACAATCATGCTTTTAGTTTCATTCATATATTTTATATGATTAATTTGTTACTTAGGAAGGCGATTGCAAAATATCCAATAAAGTGCTTTTTATAAATCGGACATCTCAAGATGTGCCTACAACATTCAAATAGTCAACATAACAAAAGAGAGCTTCACTCTTAACTATTTGACCAATAATAAAACATAAACAATAAGATGAGGATCTTGCTTATAGTTTGTGAAGTTAACTTTAGAATATAGATAAATATACATACATAAAAGACAACAAACCATTAATACTGAACAACTGATTGCCAGTCTTTCACTAATAACACTCCTTAGCTAAGCTAAAAGAGCATTAAGATATAGTTTCATTGTCTACAAAAATAAATAATAAAATGAGTTATTATATTCAATAAGTAAAACATAAAACATAATAATTAAAGGAACGAGTGTACACAAAGTTTTTCTAAACAAAAGTAGATTTTGATATAATAATAATAATAACAAAAACTTTAAATTTGAAATAGCAAAAAATAATTTTTACAAAAATCAAAATTTATAAATCTTTAAATAAAATGAGATATAAATTAATTGATATATATATATATATATATATAAAGTTAGAAAAATTGAGTTAATGAAAAATTTTGGTTTATTATATTATTAATGCAATAATATACAATGAAAGTATAGGTATATAATCTTTTACTCAATAGTAAAGTTAATAATAGAAAATCAGGACCAAAAATAAAAATTAAATTCAAACATTTAAAAGTTTAATGTTGAACAGAAAATGATTATTATATAAAAAATAATTTAATAAAAACATTGTAATAGAAAGATCTATGCAAAATTTTAAGTTTTAATATATATTAATATGGATACACAGTGCATGAAGATAAATAATTATATATTATATCTTAAAACACTTTAAGTAAAAATTATATGCGAGGCTACTACTACCATCTTTACTTACCACCATCCTTGTTTATTATTATCCCTCCAACCCCTAAATATTTGAAAAACATCTAACTAGATATCTTTCAAATACTAGACCACGAAAATTACGTGTTAATATCTCAGATATATTGAGGGCTAACGAAATTGCTGTTAGCAAACAATGTTATACATAGTGCCATCTCATATATACATGCATACATGCATGTATACATACATACATACATACATATATATATATATAATATCATATATTAACTAAAATTCAAATGTTAAAATATTTTAGATATATAAATCTGCATTAAAATTCCATAATTAATAGTCCAATGTTTTGTACTCATAAAATGTTTAAGCAAACTGCCAAAAACATATTAAGGTATCTTATCACTTTTCAAACTTTCAAAAATAACAATTTTAGTCATTATGTAAATTTATATTCATTTTGATAACATAATATATATAGTATATTAAAATCTAAAAGATTTAATATTATTAATAATATACACATTGAGGCTTAATATGCTTATTTCAACCAACATGCAGAATGCAAATAAAAATAAAAAAAATAAAAATGGAAGGAAAGTTAAAACATATCATATCTTATAATCTACTCACAATAATTGTAAAAAAAATATCGATCATTTTGCCATCAACCACTGTCAAACCTTTCCAACAAGATTGTTTGAAATATTTTTTAAAATACATTGATAACAGTTGGTTCAGATTCTAATAACTAAATTTAAGTTTCCTTTTTTCCCTATATACTTAATCAAATGAACTCACTCAATGTTGGCTTCTCTTTCTATGCTAACTATGCATTAGTTCATTATCTACTTTTAATTTTGTATTTTCCTAAAACTTGTTATCCTCCTGCCTATAAAAACCTCTAGCTTAACAGCTAATTTTCTCTTATTACACTTTGATTAATTTACTACTTCAATTAATTAGTGCTTTACCTAGGAAATTCTTAGTTTAATTACGTTACACTAATCTTTCATAACCTCTAGTATTAGCCTTAATTAAATCTTCAACTTACCCGAATTAATTAAATTTTTTTTTACCTACTTTAATTCATATTCCTATTCCTAGCATGTAATACTTTATAATTCAATTATTTCTCAACAAGTTTATGAGTTTGAAGCTCACCTTAGTGAGCTTGAGTAATGAGTTGAGTAAAATGGGTAATTTATTGAAATTTCAAGTAGAACCAACAATCCAACTAAAATGGAGCTCTAAGGCCATAACATAGCCTTGAACCCTCAAACCCATTACCCACGTTGTGTAGAGGAGCCTTTTGGGTAGTGGAGCAATTGAAATGAAGGAAGCTTATAGGTGGCTCAATGCAATATCCTTCTAAGTTTCAAGCCAAGGTTGACACGAAGCGAAAAAGAGATGAGGAACTTTTGATTTCAATCTCAAGGCAGCTGGGAAAAGAGATAGTGAACCCTCACAAAATAGTAACAGTAGAAAGTGGAAAAGAGAGCAAAAACAAGATAAGAAAGCAAGCTACTAACCAAAGGATTGAGAGGTTAGAATTGCAAAACAATTTACTGCGGTTTTGCATGAATCCTAGCTACAGAAAGAGGAAGTAAACCCATTAAAATAGTGGAAATAGAGGGAAGCTGGAGGTTAATGAGATGGAGGAAGAACGCTTAATTCTAAAAATGAGAGAGATAGAAGAAGAAGTTACTTATACAAGCTTTACAGTACCAGGTAAAGAAAGCTTCAACTATTCACCCATGGCCGAACAGGGAAGATGAAGTTTTGGGTGAAAAACGCACTTCAAACCATAGGCAAATCTGCTATACCTATAACAAGGTCACGGCTGGGCAAGAAGGAGGAGGGTAGGATGAGAAAATGGAGCTTCTGGGTGCACTCTTTGTTAGTTGCCAATAAGGAATTTGTTAGAATAAAATAAATCCAAGCCGTGCACAAAAACATTATCCTTGAGAGATATTCCACCACAAGATGGCACTCCCCAAGATTGAACGGATTCTTCTGCGATGTTGCAGGGAAGCAGAACAGCAGAAATAAAAACTCAGAGACAAAGAGAAGAGGAGAGAACAACTCAAATGTTGTCCGTAGCTGCGGTGCATCAAACCCAATGAATAATACGATATTTATAGGCACAAGTGCAACGAGATGTTGGACCACGTTTAATTATATTAATGAGGATGTTTTTGAACGTTGGGCAGTTTTTAACATGAGGATTAATAAAAATTAAATCAAATAATAAAATCCAAAAAAACGGATTAGTAATTGCCAATAAACGGATGACCAACGTCTAGAAACATTTACATCATGAACTCATAACCGAAACCTTAAAATCGTGGATATTCTAGAAGGCTATTTGAAAATATTTAATTTTCAAAAAATAATTTCTGGCAACAGTAAAAAGCGTCCAACACCGCGTATGTTTTACGCACAGGGGGGGAAATCGACGAATTTCAACTGAGCTCAACTGTGTTGGCCCAGCTTTTTGTGCACGCGAGAGCATTCTCCTTCTAAACCCATTTTACTCTTCCATAATCACATATTAATATTTATACTCTTGGGCCTTCATTTGTTTGAGCAATGTGGGACTCCTCTTTTTCTCTTCCCCTTTTGACACACACACACACATTCTCCAACAATCCCCCACATGTGTGTCAAAAAATTACTATCATCTGAGTTATAAATATGAGTATAAACATTTTGAATATGGTATCTTACGGACTATAAACCATTCCTAGACTAATAAAACTTAGTACACAAAGTTGTAGGTGAAGCTTATAGCTTCTATGAACTAACAATTTTTCGTTGTATACTAGAGGCCTTAATAGTCAATTTATACCCCCACAATTTCCGCTTATTATTGCGATTTTGCGCTTTAAACTATGCCTATGCGCGTGCCTGGTTTTAATGAATGCTCTAGAGATTTTTGCCATGATCTCATAGAAGCGGCCCCACTCCACATTTATATAGGTAATTTCATCAAGTGTGACTGCAATGAACACATCATCTATAAGGAATATGAAGTCATTAAGAGCTTTTGCTCAGCCTCGCCAATAATGCATCCTAACACTTTTTCTCATATCATAGGAAGAGATCAAAAAATAATAAAGTGCTAGCAAAATTAAAAAATGACTTGTTTTACCCATATGAACCCTCTTTTATGGGATCACCAATCACAAAGGTTGGGTTACCATCACTGTTAATTTTCAAACTGGCTTAAGTCTCATTCCCCTTGATGTTTCCAAAATTTGTTTCTTCCCTAAAGGTTTGGTTAGGGGGTCCACCAGATTTAATTCTGACCTTACAAAATCGATCAATATAACTCTATTTTTCAACAGCTGTCTTATAATATTATGTCTCAAATGAATGTATCTACTTTTGCCATTATAGGTCTTATTTTTAGTACCGGCTATTGCCGATTGACTATCATAATGTAATGACACTGATGGTGTTGATTTTTCACTTAATGGAATATTTGCCAAGAAGTTTTTCAACCACTCAACCTCATTACTAGCCAACTCCAGAATAATGAACTCTGCATCTATAGTGGATCTCGCTATAATATTTTGTTGAGTTGATTTCTAGGTTACTGCACCACTACCAAGAGTGAATATATAGCCACTAGTAGATTTGGTCTTTTTTGAATTTAAGATCCAGTTAGCATCACTGTATCCTTCTAATACAGTGGGAAATCCATTATAACATATACCATAATTCATGATACCTTTCAAATAACTCATTAATCTGTCCAAAACTAATCAATGTTCATTACTTAGACAGTGAGTATATATACTCAATCTACATACAGCATATGCTATATTAGGTCGGATGTAATTCATTAAATGCAACAAACTCTCAATAATCTATGTATACGTAGATTGAACTACCGGATCACCCTTATTTTTGACTAATTTGGTGCTAGCATCATAAGGAGTGCTCGCAAGTATTTTTTCAAAGAATCCAAATTTTTTTAAGAATTTTTTCAACATAATGTTCTTGAGATAGTAAAATGTTATTTTCACTCTTTATGATCTTAACACCTAATATCACCTTTGTTTCTCCCATATCCTTTATATCAAATTTAGAAGAAATAAACCTTTTAGTTTCTATCACAACATTTATGCTTGTACCAAAAATAAGCATATCATCAACATATAAACAGATAATCACACAACCATCATTCACAATTTTTGTATAAATACATCTTTCTACTTTAACAGTGAAAAATCCATCACTTGTTAAGACTTGATCAAGTTTTTCATGTCATTATTTCAGTGCTTGTTTCAATCCATATAATGATTTAACAAATTTATAAACTTTATTTTCTTGTCCATGAACAACACACCCTTCAAGTTGTACCATGTAAATTTCTTCTTTTAAATCACTATTTAAAAAAACTATTTTAACATCTATTTGAGATAAAAAGCTTGTAAACTGAAGCTAAAGTAATCAAAATTCTAATAAAAGAAATTCTTGTTACTGAGAAAAAGTATCAAAATGATCAATATTTTATTTTTGAGTAAATCATTTAGCTACTAACCTCACTTTATATTTATCAATGGATCCATCAGGATTATATTTCCTTTTAAAAACTCATTTGCAACCAATAGGTCTTGCTCCTGGAGGCAAATCTGTCAAAACAAAGTTTTGTTTTAATTTAGTAAATCTATTTGAGCTTTAATTGCTTCTTTCCAAAGATGAGCATCAAAAGATGAAATTGCTTTAGAAAAATTTGATGGCTCATCTTGTAACATATAAGTATAAAAATTATTTTCAAAAGAAGTTTCTTTTCTTTGTCTTTTGCTTCTCCTTAAATTTTCAATAAAATTTTCACTTTCATTTACTTTAAATGAAGAAGAAAAATTTTCAGCTGTTTGAGACATATGCTGAATTTTCAACAGGAAAATATATCCAAAAAATTCTGCACCTTTGGTTTCAATAATAATGTTATGATTAAAAACGTCACTTTTAAAAATTAGAAATCTATACTATGTACTATGGTAAGCATATCCAATAAATATGCAATCAGAAGTTTTAGAACCAATTTTTCTCTTTTTAGGATAAGGTAATAAAACTTTTGCAAGACACCCTCACACTTCCAAACATTTTAAATTTGGTGTGTATCCTTTCCATAATTCATAAGGTGTCTTATTTGTTTTCTTATAAGGTATTCTATTTTGTAAAAAACATGCAGATAACAAAGTTTCACCCCATAAATTATTTGGTGCAGAAGAACTTACAAGCATAGCATTCATCATTTCTTTTAAAATTCTATTTTTTCTTTCTGCTATTCCATTTGATTCAGGTGAATATGGAAGGGATACTTCGTGAATGATTCCTTCTTTTTCACAAAAGTTAATAAAAAAAATTAATTCTCCTATTCTATCTGACCCAACCCTCTTAATCTTTTTATTTAATTGATTTTCTACATCAGCCTTGTATAAAAGAAATTTATCAAAAGCTTTATCTTTATTTCTCAATAAATAAATTTTAGTATATCTAGAAAAATCATCGATAAAAGTTACAAAATACTTTTTGTCACCTCTTGTCATAGTTTGTTTCAAATCACCAAAATCAGTATGTACCAAGCTAAGTAATTTAGTTTCTCTTTATATAGAAAAATGAAACTTTTTGGTTAACTTAGTTTCTGCATAAATTTCACATTTGTTTAGAAAAATATTTTTAATTTCAAAAATTAAACCAAATTTTTGTATTTTCTTTAAATATGACTTACTAACATGTCCTAATCAAGTATGCCATATATCAAAAGTATCAACCATAAAGATAGGCAAGTAAGCAGAAGATGATACATTTTCATTCATATCAGCAATGTTGAGTATCCTACAAACACATTATTCTTTGTCATTACGATCTTGTCAGATTCAAATGACACCTTAACCCCAACTTTTCTCAATAGAGGTACAGAAATTAAATTGGCTCTAACATCAGGCACATAAAGAACATCACTGAGTGACAAAATTTTTTTAGATGTGAGTTTCAGTTCAACCTTTCCTTTTCCTAAAACTTTTGCAGTTTGGGAAGATAAACACGGTCTTCTCCTTCCTTAGTAGGACTATAGGAGGCAAACATCTTACGATTTGCACAAATGTACTTGGTAGCCCCAGAATCTACCACCCATTTTTTCACATCGGATACTAAAAGAGTTTGAGAAATGACTGCTACAATGATTTCATTTTCTTTGTCTCCTTGAACTAGATTGGCCCTAGGAGGATTATCATTTCTAACCCTTTTCTTGCTTTGAGCAGCATGGTGGCCTGGTTTTCCACAAACAAAGCAACTCCCTTTCTTTTTGAATTTGGGGTTAGAACTCTTGGGCTTGTAGTCAGGTTTTGTTTTAGAGTCATACCTCTTGCCATGTTACTTTATTTCTACCAAATTTGCTTTTGAGGTCATCTCTTTACCTTTCGCAACTTGTATCTCTTTTCGATTTGTGTCCTCGATTATGATGTGAGTGATTAGGTCCGATAGTGGCAATTGCTTTTATTTGTGTTTCAGTTGTTATTTGTAGTCCTTCCATGATTCAGGCAGCTTCTCAATCAGAATTCCAGCAATAAATTAGTTAGGTAAGTTGATTTTTTCTGCCCTCAACTCTTCCAGCAGCTTATGGTACTCGTTAATTTGCAGCTTAATATCCTTACCCTCAGTCATCTCCCATTTATAGTAATTTCTAACAATAAACTTTTGCTTCCTAACATCCTCAGTAGTATATTTGGCAATTAGCGATTCCTAGATTTTGCTTGCTTCCTTGTATACATAGTAAACATCGAAGAGATCATTAGACAAAGTGTTAATGATGGTATTTCTGCATACCTTGTTGGCATATTCCCAAGCAATCATTTGATTTTGGTCAATATCTAACGAAGGCTCGGACTATGTGAGTGTAACAGCAACTCCATGTAGGTCAAGGATAAAGTAGACACATTCTTGCCACCTTTGAAAATTTTTTCCATCGAATATCTCAATTTTTGAAATATCAGGTGGTGGCCTAGACAGTGGTATCGGAGGCAGTACAAAAGAAACAAAGGATGTAACGCCCATACTAGCACCGATAGGGCCTTCAGAAGCAGGAGCGTTGTTTTGTCGTGACTCTATATCTCTCAAGATTGTTAGCTGCCAATAAGGAATTTGTTAGAATAAAATAAATTCGAGCCGTGCACAAAGACACTGTCCTTGAGAGATATTCCACCATAAGACGACACTCCCCAGGATTGAACGAATTCTTTTGCAATGTCGCAGGGAAGCAAAACAACATAAATAAAAACTCAGGGACGAAGAGAAGAGGAGAGAACAGCTCAAATGTTGTCTGTAGCTGTGGTGCATTAAACCCAATGAGCAATGCGGTATTTATAGGCACAAGTGCAACGAAACGTTGGACCATGTTTAATTATATTAATGAGGATGTTTCTGAACGTTGGGCAGTTTCCGACATGAGAATTAATAAAAATTAAATCAGATAATAAAATCCAAAAAAATAGATTAGTAATTGCCAATAAACGGATGACCAATGTCCAGAAATATTTACATCATGAACTCATAATTGAAATCTTAAAATCATGAATATTCTAGAAGGCTATTTGAAAATATTTAATTTTTAAAAAATAATTTCTGGCAACGGTAAAATGTGTCTAACACCGCGTATATTTTGCGCACAGAGGGGGAAATCAACGAATTTCAACTGAGCTCAACTGTGTTGGCCCAACTTTTTGTGCGTGCGAGTGCATTTTCCTCTTAGGCCTATTTTTCTCTTCCATAATCACATGTTAATATTTATACCCTTGGGCCTTCATTTGTTTGAGCAATGTGGAACTCCTCTTTTTCTCTTCCCCTTTTGACACACACACACACACATTCTCCAACACTCTTCTGTCCAGCTTTAGCACAATTTTAATGGAGGATTTTTTGCGTTTTTCACAAAATGGAATAGAAGTTTCAATCATTTCAAAAAAGGAGAGCCACGGAAGAAATAAAATAAGAAGTGTGCAAGAAAAGCTAGGAGACCCGTTAGTAATTCTATGGACACTTTGGCAAAAATATCAGAGGACTTGAGGAAAATTTGATCAGAATATAAGGGTGGGAAATCAATCTATAAAATTGTAATCTAGCCCTTATAAAAACACTGCTACATGATTAGGGAAGAAGGGAGAAGAGAAGAAGCAAAAATGGCTCCTTTGTGTTGAAATATGAGTCACCAAATTTTTTTTTTGGCTATGGTGTCATCAAACTAGGTTATAACATAGCTTGCATCAAGCACTTAGACAAAGCAATTTTTAATTTTTGTTTTGTTTAATTCATTTTAATTAAGTTATTATTACCACATTCATCATTGTCAATCCTAATCATTTACATTTCCAATTTAGTAGGTATTATTATTATGAAATTTACGTCATTACAAAAGTATTAGTTCGTGATTTAATGATTTGATTATAGTTAAACTATGATCAAATTGATGATAATTAAATATATATTTTAAAAATTTTATATATTAAAATTATAATATGATAAATAAATACTAATAAATTTTAAATTTTAATAATGTCTGAGAAATTATTTTTTAATTGAAAAATAAAAACTATTATGATTAAAATTGAAGAATAGTTAATATTAAATTTTTGGAATTTTTAAATTATGTTAAGATTTCACTTGTTATTAAAAAAATCGGTGAGGAATGAGTAATTTTTATCAAAATATTTTAATATTTGAAAGAGATGCCATTATGATTGAGTATGATGAAGAACAAATATAGAAAAGACCCAAATACATACATTTTATTTTATTTTTTATTCTCTTTAAATTTCTCTCTGTTTTAATTTTCTTTTTCTCTTGCTACCTTTTATTTTTAATTTTTAAAATCTATCTAAAATAACTTATATTATTTTATGAGAAAATTTTTTTAAAAAAATTCAATAATTAGTTTGACTAATTTTGACTGCTCTAACCAATTTTTATCTTGTTTAATTAGTTTTTGATTAATTTTTTAATTGATTGATTTTTTGAATCAACCAGGGACCAATTTACCCAATTTTTAAATCAAACTAATTGGTTTAATTCGATTTTAATAACTATGTCTACTAAGCTTTAGCCTAAGTTGTTCAGCCCATGCACAAACTTGATAAGTAGATTTATTATCTCTTAAATTTTTTTTAAAGATATTTGAATATGTAGAATCAGGAAAACAAAAAGTAGACCTTTGCCGAATTTGTGAGGGAAGGGTATTGAAATCTTATATACTATATCTACCGATCAATTAAACGAAATTTGTATTTAGATACTAAAGATATGTATAATTTCTTTTGTTTCACTTTATACACAATTATATAGACGATCAAATTTAAAATCTAATGTAAATGACCCAAATCTCTCACACTAAATTATAACTAGTAATTTTTATGGATGATTTTTTTACCAAAATAAAAATTAAAGTTTCTTTACCATTAGAACTTCACAGCTCATAGAACGTGAGTGACATATAATAGAAAATTTATGTCTAAGAACTCAGATTTTATAAAATTGATAATAAAAAAATTTTAAAATTAAAATTATTTTTAAAGACCAAAACTATTACTAAAATCAACTACTAAATTTATGGAAATTACTACTAAATTTTTAAAAACTATTACTTTCTCAAAATCTAATAATATTTTTTTTTAAATCTAATAATAAACTTCTTAAATCCTAATAGTAATGTTGATTCTTAAAGATAATTTTAATTTTAAAAATCTTTTATTATAAATTTTAAAAAACTTGGATCTTTAAATATAATTTTTCCTCCTATACTCTCCAAATAAGAATCCTCAGAATTGAAAACCGCCAGGACCTGAAGTGAAGCGCTATAGTAATGGGGTTTTAATTAAAAAGAAAATGAAAAAGCCCCACACCTTACGCACTTCGTGAATCTCATAATTTCAAAGGATCCGTGTTCTGTTATGCCCACGCAAATCTTAAGGAGCCTTTTTGCTTTTGTCTTCAAAGTTCAGCGTAGAATCAGTAGGATTGCTTTTCCGCCTGCATTAAGTATTGTTCACTTCGACCACTTAGCCACGCACAGAATAATATGATAAAATTACACTGAGGCTTTTGACTGGTAAATAAATTGAATTTCTCTATTATTCTATTTTACAATTATATCATTCTAAAGCAACAGATACATCTCCAGCTTATTTTCTAGGTATTTTCTACATTGATTTCATTATAATATTTTATTTTTTTAGCTAGTAAAATTAATATCTAGGATGCATAATTTTAGTTAAACAAATAAAGGAGAAAATCAGTTTGCATCTATCACACTGAAATTGTTTTCCTTTTTTAACTATGGCATCAAAACTAGCAGTGTTTTGAGCGTGTTTTTCAACCCAAACCAATCAAATAATGACAAGTTGACTTGAGATATGTCCGTTTGGTAAGCATTTGTACATTGTCAAAACTAAGGCCACAATATGAGGCCCAGTTTAACCCATCAAAAAGTGGGAAGTCTTCATAACCCTAGGAAACTCAATATCCAACTTATCACAGGTAAAACATTTAAAAGTAAAAAATATAAAAAAGCAAGAGGGCGGATTGGCTTAGGTTGAAAACGGCTCCCTTGCAATACTACAGGTGATTTAGGTTTGAGGGAGAAAGAGACCCTTCTCTTTCACCCAAAAAAAAAAGAGAAAAAAAAAAAAAAGGAGACCCCTCTCTTTCTCACTCTTAACTAATCCCCTACCATACTGCAAGAAAAAAGGTCTGTTCATGTTGGATTTCCATAATCGACAACCCGAATCACCAATGGTGGTTCATAAGAAAAATAAGCCCAAGTCGACCTGCCAACCCAAGATTGTGGGTTGGGTTTAGTGGGTTAGCCATCCCAATCAGTACTCATATTTTTTAGCACTTAGAAGGGTTGACTGCAGTAAGAAAAAACACTAGTTATATATGTAGCATATTATGCAAGCATCAAGTTTTTTTTATTATTTTTGTATTTTTTGGGGGTGGTGGATGGCCTGTTTTTTAATAGATCAAGGAAGTGAATTAGTTGGAGTGTGAATAAAAAGACTCGAACGCCACCTAAGCACAAGAAAAAGAAAAAGAAGTCATCAATGTAGTTCTGCTAAATAAAAGGAAAAGCAATTGATAAAACAATTGAGTACATACGAACTTCATAAGATCAATGGATAATAAATGGTAAAGAGTGAAGACTATGATAGGCTCAGATCAAACTGTAAAGAAGTGAACCATAACCAGAGTCTTTCCTCTTCGTCCTTATGCGATTAATAGTTGAATCGATTGCTTGGTAAATCGGATTTGTAAATGAACTGCTAACAAAAGATGGAATCAGATCCATTTGATCATTGACATTCTAAGGGAATCCTCTTTTAGGCTTTTATTCTTGATAGCCCCATTTTAAGCATAGCTTTCTGCCTTTCTCTCCACTAAGGCTTACCTCTCAATTCTTTTGCCCATCCTCCATATTCATGGGTTGTGAGGCTTTTTATGTCAAACACATGCCTCTTTTTTCTTTTTTTTCCCTTCCTTTTATTTTCTCTTTCCCTATCCCCTTTATCAAAATCTCAACCATTTTATAATCAGATACCTAAAGGCTTAAAAAACCATTGAAAGAGCAAATGAGATGCAGATAAGAACAACAGCCAAACACCAATGGATTTTAATCTGAAGGTGCAAATTGAATCCCTTTGGTAAAGGGATTTTAGACAAATTTCTGCAAAAAGAAGCATAAATGAAACTTTGTTTCTAAAGCACAAGCCTGTAAAGATGGAAAAAGAAATGTAATGCACAAGAAAGAATACCACCATCTGCTTATCTTTTTCTATTCAGCTAAATTTCATACACCCTCGTTCCATACCCATTAGTAAAAGCCTAAAAGAATATAATGAAAAGTTGAACACATAGATGCTCATTAAAATTATGCATATAATTTGAAGTAGCCAAGTACATGAGCTCAGCCCTCTAAATGGGCATTTTATCATTCAAATGCTGTGCATTCTAACCTAACCTCAGTTGCAATGAACATGGTCCTCAAAATAGAAAGGTGAAAGATACATACAGAGAGGTATTTGAACGAAAATTTTTCATACATATAATATACCAATTGAATGTTCAAGTAGCTGATAAAAAGTCATCAAAGTGAGTATTTTAAGTAGTGGGGTTTAGTGACATACCTATTTTGATGAGCGTTTACCGCCTCTTTGTACAGCTAGCTAGTGCAATGAGTGAATGTAAGGGTTTTTTTTATTTGCACTGACATGGTGCAGTAAAACAAGAAGATTATCAGCAGGACATAATCATCATCCTCATTATCATTTCTACTTGGTACTCATCATGAGTGAGTGATAAGGTTTAATTCTCCTTAAGAATATTCTCCGACACCTGAAGCTCAAGTTACAAGTACAAAGAAGAACAAAGATAAAGAAGTGTGATTTGTCAAGAAAGAAACAAAAGCAGTTTCTACAGCACAAAAACCCTCCATGACGAATACCCCGTTTGTTCTGCATGCACGCTGCTGAGATATATACCTATTACCTCCTTTAGACCTTCACTGAAACTAGCTATGGCGCGTGCAAGTATGAACTATAGTTACCATGCCAGGATGCTTATAATAAGTCTTTGAATGTTGACCAATATGCCTAAACTTTATAGTAACACTGGGATACTTGCATGAAACCCGCAAAAATACAGCATTCAAATGATTTTTAAGCAGAAACAATCAATAATGTTCAAGTATGAAGCAAAAAATTTCATTTTCTGTGATTTAGTTTGTGTAGCCTACAGAAACAAATACACCATTCAAGTGATTATTAAGCAGAAATTAACTGAGAGTGAACCTCTGGCGAAAAGTTACATTTTCTGTGAATTGGTAATCCTAGTTTACAAAATAATATGCACCATTTAAGTGAAGGAGTTCTGAAGCAGAAATAATCAACAAAATGAAGGTGTGACCCAATGGATAACACTGACTAGCATTTTCTTTGATTTGGTATGTGTAACCCACGCTTTGAAAGACGAGAGGGCGAGTAAGCGGATCCTCTATAAACAAAGCAAAAGCAAAAGCAGAGTGGTCGGCTTCATCTTTAGCTTTATCTTTTGCCTACTCTGCTTCTTTTCTTCCCTCAAAACAGTGCCTTTATCAGCATCTGTTTCTGCTTTATGCTGTAGATAAGAGGGAAAGTGACATAGCGGTTCTTAGTATTAAATACTCGGGTCACAGACAAAATCTCAATCCAGCAACTTCCATTATCCAACCAAGAAGACAAACACAGAAAAACAGAGACACAGAAAAAAAAAAACAGAGCATAAATGGAGATATTGTCACAAATGTGGTCATTGTTAGGCTTACTCACCGTACTTCAAAACGTCTTGCCGTCGCAGCTTCTCTCTCTCCTCCATTCATCCTACGAGACTCTTCAGGATTTTCTTTCTCCTTACACTTACTTCGAAATCCCCGAATTCAATGGTTACTGTGGCGTCGACCTCAACGATTTGTACCGCCACGTTCACCTCTACCTCAACTCCGTCAACCACTCAGCCACCGCAGGTTGCCGCCGCCTCACCCTCTCTCGCTCCAAGTCCTCCAACCACATTTCCTTCACCGTCGCCCCCAACCACACCGTTCACGATACCTTTGACGGCCACCGCCTCTCGTGGACTCACCACGTCGAGACGGTGCAGGACTCCCTGGAGGAAAAGCGGAGCTTCACCCTCCGGCTGCCGAAGCGCCAGCGTCAGACCCTTCTCTCGGCCTACCTCAGTCATGTGACCTCACGTGCGGAGGAGTTCGAGCGGGTCTCGAGAGAGAGGAGGCTCTTCACCAACAACGGAAACGGATCGTTCGAATCGGGTTGGGTCTCCGTTCCGTTCCGGCATCCTTCCACGTTTGATACGCTGGCACTGGAGCCTGAGTTAAAGAAGCAGATCAAAGACGACCTCACAGCATTTGCAAAAGGCAAAGAGTTCTATCACAGAGTGGGTCGGGCATGGAAGCGTGGGTATTTACTGTACGGCCCACCCGGGTCGGGCAAATCGAGTTTGATCGCAGCCATGGCGAACTTCCTCTGCTACGACGTCTACGATTTGGAGCTCACCAAGGTGTCTGATAATTCCGAGCTGAGATCGTTGCTGATACAAACGACGAACCGTTCCATCATCGTGATTGAAGACATTGATTGCTCCGTCGACTTGACAGCGGACAGGATGACGAAGAAGACGACGATGACGAAGTCCAAAACGACGAGAACAAAAACGACGTCGTCGGACTGCTCCAGGGATGAAAGCGGGCGGGTTACCCTATCGGGGCTCCTGAATTTCACGGACGGGTTGTGGTCCTGTTGCGGAGAAGAGAGGATCATCGTCTTCACCACAAACCACAGAGACAATGTGGACCCCGCTCTGGTACGGTGCGGGCGCATGGACGTGCACGTTAGCCTCGGCGCGTGCGGAATGCACGCATTCAGGGACCTGGTGAGGAACTACCTGGGGTTAGAATCACACGCGCTGTTCGACGCGGTGGAGAGTTGCATAAAGTCCGGCGGGTCCCTCACGCCGGCTCATATTGGCGAGATGCTGTTAAGGAATAGAGGAGATGCTGACGTAGCCATGAGGGAGGTGGTGTCGGCGATGCAGACGAGAATGCTCACGATGGCAACCGCCGGCGGGGGAGGTGGACAATGGGATCAGACCGATAATGATGAGACGGTGGGGGGGAGGTCGCCGGAGAGCGTGCTGATGATGGGTTCGCCGGAGAACTGGGACTCGTTGAGCGGGAAAAGGAAAAAGGATAATGGGTCCAGTTGCGATAAGAAACTGAAGTTTTTGGGGAGGTTGAAATCGTTGACCAAGTCAGAATCTGGTAGACGAGGCGTTTGATCCCCCAAAAAATATCTAAAAATTGTAATTTTTAGTGTTTGTGATTGGTGTCAGAAAGCTACGGTTTTGTGATTTGTTAGTTGTTTAAGTGATTCACAAGTTCTTCTTTTCTTCCTCTTTTTGCACAATTCGTGATTGGACTAATTTAAGATGGTTTGATTTGGGTTAAGGTATCCATATACAATATATTAGAAAATTTTAAATGTAATTGGACTAATTTAAGATGGTTTGATTTGGGCTAAGGTATCCATATACAATATATTAAAAAATTTTAAATGTAATTGTGTAAAAAGTTTTGTCCTAAATACAATAACTTCTTTTGAATTTGAAAATAATTTTTTTTTAAATTTTGATTTTTTATTAGTTTATAAGATTATATTATCCATTCACGTTTTTGAAATATATAACAGTGTTAAAGTATAATAATGACACATCATTTAAACATTGTAATTCTAGAAATAATATGTTTTATATGATAATTAGTACAGATAAGTAAAATAATTTTATAAACCAAAAAAAAAACCAAAAATTTGTTATTTGGTGGGATAATTTCAAACGCCAATTCAAAAAAAAAAATATTGAAACTTTTATTTTCAAATTAAAAAAAAAAAACTTGGTGGCTAAGCCACAGAGTTAAGAAAAAGTATTGGATTTAAGGGCAAAATTTTCTGTACTATTGCATTGAATTTTTTATTTTTTATTTTTATTGTATATATCTCAAAATTCAATCTGATTTACCGAGTTAATAATAAGGAAAAATTATAGCTAAGGATAGGTTAAAGATATTTATATTAAATGGCTTCAAATTTAAAAATTATTTCAAAAATTTAAAAATTTTAATTTTAAATACTATAATTTTTTTATACAATTTAGATTTTTTATCCTTAAATCCATCAAAATAATTTTAAAATTTAAAATTTTTAAGCATAAATATATTGAACTTGAAATCTTAAACTATAATTTTTTCTAATTTTGATCAATGACCATTTAGTCATTAAAATTCACTAAAATAGCATAGAGATTAAAAAAAATAATTGCATGAATTTATCTGCATTCACTAAAGTTTAAATTTTCTTTGCTATAAATAAGTTATTTATTAAAAAAAAACTTTAATGAGTTTTTAAGCTAAATGAACTTTGACGGTTTATCAATTATTTCTAGGTGACAATGGTTTTAATTCAGATGAGCTAGGGGAATACTAATAAACTTTAACTCATTTCAAATTATTTGTTTTCCTTCTCTAGTTAAGATAACTAGAAATTTTGAACTCTCCAATTCATTACAAATTAAAATAGCTTTATTTTTTATTTATTAACAGTGTCAAGTTTATTAAAAAAAATCCCCTTTCATGACACTTTTAATTATATTTTAAAGTAAAGAATATAATTAAAAAAAATATTTTTTCCTTAAAATACTAAAATATATTTATTTTTATACAAAATTTTAGGCTTAACTACTATCTTCATCTCTATCATTTCTTTATATTTATTAAGGACTATTTTCAAACATTAAAAAAATTAAAAAATCATTTTAGAATATTAAAAAAGATTAAAGGATCAATTTAAAAGATTAAAAAAAATTCTAAAATAATAAATAAAATCACAAGATGAATGAAATACAAATTAAAAGTTGATGAATTAAAATAAACTAAACTATAAGACTAAATGAAAAAAAATAAGTCAAGAGATTAAAATGATAGTTAAGCCAAAATGTTATATATAATTCCACCCGAAAAAACTTTCAGTAATTCCTTCTAAAATGGTTTAAAACTTTAAATCAAGCGAAATGCCTATGAATTTTGGAGAAAAATCAAAGATTTAGAGTTATATTTTTATTTATTTATCTATTTATTTATTTATTTAATCTCAAGGGAACAACCCACGATTTTGCAACTACAAAGAAAATATTTTTTAAAAAAAATTTTATAATTAAAATTTCATGTTAAAGATATTTATATTAAATAATCTTAAATTTTAAAATTATTTTAAAAAATCTAAAATTAAAAAAATTAAAAATTTTTAATATAAATATCTTGCACGTAATATCTTTAATTGCAGTTTTTTCCTATTACGATTTAAGAAAGAGTAATAATTTATATTTTCCACAACACATGTTTTTTAATCATTACAAATATAAAATAATATTTTACCCATTTTAATAAATTTATTATTATTATAATTATACTCATTAATTACATAAAAATTAAATTAATTCTTTTAAAAATTATTAATTATTAAATAAATTATTTTATATATTTAAAAATTAATTATGTTATAACTTAAGAAAACATATATATCTGAAAATATAAATATCCCTCTTCAATGAACAGAGGGAGCTTCCACTTTGAAGGTGTCCTCATCGCTTGTTGGATGCGTGGCACCACCGCAATTATGCAACTCGGAACTGTTTTTCACAAATTTTTAGAAAAACTATGGCTACGATCCACTGATTTCCGAAAATATCACCTGGTATTTTCGTAATTTCCAATTCAGCCGCTCCTCGTTATCCCAAATTCTGTGTTCAACTTCTCATAGTCAAACAGATAGAGCGAGAGGGAGAGGGAGAGAGAGAGAGAGAGAATAAGGGAGAGATGGGGGTGGTGATAATCGACGGCACGACGGTGAGGGACTTCGTGAGCGATGAGGAACAGTTCAACAAGAGCGTGGAGGGTCAGTTCGCAACGCTGGATCTCAACAACGACGGCGTTTTGTCGCGAGGGGAGCTGCGGAAGGCGTTCGAGTCGATGAGGCTGATCGAGGCGCATTTCGGGATCGACGTGACGACACCGCCAGAACAGCTGACCGAGCTCTACAACTCCATATTTGAGAAGTTCGACGGCGACGGAAGCGGCACCGTCGACAAGGACGAGTTCACGTTGGAGATGAAGAAGATCATGCTGGCCATCGCCGATGGGCTGGGGTCTTCTCCGATTCAGATGATTCTCGAAGACGATAATCAGAGTCTCCTTCAGAAAGCTGCAGATCTCGAAGCTTCGAAGATAAATCATGCATGAATTTGATGATCTAGGACCCTTCCTGCCTGTGTTCCTTAATTTTTTTTTTTTTTTGGTTTCTTAATTTGCGATGCTTTCTGTGTGAGGCTACTTGTAACCACCGCTAGCAATATATACATAGACATACATAAATATGTATGTGTGTGCGTGTGTATATATATGTGTATGATTTGGTGTAATCTGTTTTCTTGTTCTTACCTCAACTTTTAATAATTTTGGAATTGTCTTCAAAAGTTTGTAATATTATTTTTGTAATGAATTATTGTATATTTAAATGAGGTCTTAAATTGCCGTTCGTAATATAAAATTGAGATAGTAAAATTATATTCTTGCATAAATTTATTTAAAAAACTACTATATTGGATTAATTATGAATAAATTTATGAACACTGAAAAATGCGAGTGTGATTAAAAAAAATTGATATATTTATATATTAATTTAATTTGCTGTTCTTTTAATAGTAGTATTGTTATTGAACTTGCAATTGTAAAGTTGTAACCCACAATTATTGTATTTATTTACATTTTGCGACCTTTTTCATAAACATCATAACTCCAACACATCTAAAATTAGATAAGCAAACGAAATTTTTAAAGAAAAAAATTTGCTAAAAAGTCCAAGAATACTCTAATTATAACACTGATCTCACAATACTTGTGTCAGTAATTCAGTTAATTAAAATTAACTAAGATTTATTACAGTTAACAAAAATATTGATATATTATGAAATTAAATATAATGCAAATAATATTATTTCATTTTACTTGTAAAGATCTGTATATATAAGTAAGGGATAAAATATCACAACTCTTTTATTTGGATAAATTTTAGCACCCTATAGTTTATTCATGCACAGTATTTTTTAAGCTGTTATTATATTATTGAAGAATATAATTAGTGACTTGTTGAGTGTATAAAGCAATTTTAAATTTTAATAATGAGCTTCTTATAAACCAAATTTATTCAATAAACTAATGAACTTTAAATTGAGATTATATTAGAGAAATGTAAAGTTATAAATATTTCTAGCCATAATGATTTGATTTTAATGTTGAATGATTTGATTTTAACGTCGAAAGCCCAATTCTAAAATACAAATCACGCGCACCTAAAGTTACAATGTAAGAAAAGGAGAAGGAAAATTATGTGAATTAATCAAATGTAAATTTTTGACAAGTGTCTAATCTTAATAATAATCTCGTAGGTAGCTCATTTAGTAAGATTGAAGATGTATCATGATATTGATTTTTTAGTATCAACACATTTTATCAAGTTTGTATCTTATATAACCAACATCTTTTAAAATGTTGAATCTTATACGTGTGAACATGAAATCCTTTATCTTTTAAAGATACTTTATCACAATTATTACAACATTTAATTTAATGATCCAAACATGAATGTCTATGGCATCTATCTAACATTCCTTCATCAAAAGCTATGTTCAACCTTGTGCAAATTCAGACATACATTAAGCTTACAACTACTAAAATAGAAGAAACATTTTTTATCTCTTATCTTCCAATATCATATGTGGGACATAAGAACAAGTTAAATTTATTCGTTTTTACAATGGGTGTCACATCTAGTTAACAACTTTTTATCTAAAAATGTTTAGGTATTTAATTAATACAAGTTTCTTGTAATAATTCAAAGATATCTTAGGATTTATCTCTATACAAATCCTCATAACTATGATATAGAATACTTATCCATATCTTTTATGGCATAGTTCTTAAACAATAGTTGTTTTACCTCATGTAATAGCTTTAAATTATTAGATACAAGCAATATGTCATTGAAATATGTAATCAAATAGATGGCTTTACTCCCATTGACCTTATGATATATACACTGGTCTATGATGTTTTCAATGAAATCGAAAAATGCGATCATATTATGGGACTTCAAGTAATACTATTGTAAGGTTTGCTTGAGTCAAAAAATAGACTTTTTAACCTTGCATACTAAATTCCCCTCAGCATTTAATGAACCTTTTATGTTATTTCATGTATATCCTTTCTTCAAGATTACAATTGAAGAAGCTTTTTTTTTATATTCATCTATTGTTATTCCAAGACAAAATGGGCAATCAAAGCCATGAAGATATGGAAGAAATCTTTTATTAACTTAGGAAAAAATTTCTCTCTATAATCAATTCCTTCTTTTTTTTTTTTTTGGAATTTCTAGAACTTCATTAAAAATTTACCTGAACGTGATGAGTATTATGTAAAACTAGTGTTTCACCAAAACTAATAGAAGTTGTTTCCTCAATATAATAATCTTCAATGACTATATCATGAAATTAATCACTCTCACTAATTATGTTATTCTTGATAAACTTCGCATTTATAGATTGTACATATCTCATTGAATGTGAAGGCTAATAAAACTTGTAACCTTTAGATTTTTCTGCACAGCTCATAATAAAGTTGTATTAGTCATTGGATCTAACTTTTTCTCATGTGGATTATATATTTTAACCTATGCAGGACATCAGTATACATGTATATAATAAAATTGGATTTCCAACATTTCCAGAATTTAAAGGTGTTTTAGAAATAACCTTTGTTAGAACCTTATTTATAATATATAATCAAATTAGATTTTCAACATTTCTAAAATTCTTCCTAAAAAATAATTTTTATAATTTAGAAAAAATTAAATGGCATCAAAAATTAATTTTCACAAAATAATTTTGGACCAAAAACCTAATATTAGCCTCTAACTAATGACAAAATAGTCCAAAATTAGCCTAAAAGGACAAAAAATAATTTTATCAAAGGCCTAGAATTTAACAAATCCAAAAAGTATTAAAAAATTGGCTAGAAATGGCTCAAGTATGCTTTTTGCCGTAAATAAATAAATAAGCCAAATATAATATTGCAATCAAAAGGCCCAAATGTTTTAGGACAGTACAAGCCCTACTAATATTGACCCCATATTCCCTCTTTTTAGTGAAGCATGCATTTTCACTCTTCATGCAATTTTCTTTTTGGGTTGGTTTCTTAAAGTCTAGAATTTGAAATATATAAAAGCCCAAAAAATTTAGCCTATTGACATGCTGAAGTTAAACCAAATATAGTTCATATATCATTAATGAAATGCAATATTTCATTTAAACCAAACCATGCATCTTAAATGCCCAAAACAAGATGTCTTTTATGAAAGGGCTTAAAATGTGATTAACGACCTCTAAAATAACGTGTTGTTTATTATTGGAGATCAAATAACTCATGTCGAGTCATAATGACTTAGTCCAAAGTCGTGATGGACTCACTAGAATCTAATACTTTATCCTGATTGTTGGTTCCTTTTTGGGTGATTTCAACACAAAATCCATCAAACACTTATGAACATTCAATTTTAAGCACCATAAACTTCAAAACATACCAAAAAAATCATAACACAATTTTCAAACAATAACAAAGCTGTTTTGATTTATGTTTCAACATTAGAGTTCCACAATTATTATTACGTGCAATTATTCATGACATTAAGCAATTATATGAACATTACATGCATTGAAAATAAAACCTTAACCATTGAAATCAATTAATTTTAATTTAATGAGAAAATCCTAATTTCTCTTCTTATGTAAAAAATTAGGGTTCATCAAACTCAAGTAACAAGCAAATGTACAGAGCTTAAGGATTTGATACCACATGTAAGGTAATTCTAAATTTCATTAATGAATTCCCTTCAAACTAAATTTACACAATTATCCCATAAATTCTAAAATGAGATTATATTGCAAAAATATACAATCATAAATACCTCTAACCATAGTGGTTTGGTTTTAATGTTGGAAGCCCAATTCTAAAACATAGATCACATGCACCTGAAATTACAAACACAAAAAAAAAGGAAAAAAAAAAAGATATGAATGGACTAGATATAATTTTTCAGCAATTGCCTGATCTCAGTGGTAGTCTTCAAAAGAAATCTTTTATTGCCATAAACCCTTTCACACAATGTTAGTTTCTCTAAAATAACATAACAAAAAATTTAGATGTTTAAATATGTATTTAAATTGATCTATAATTGTATATAGAGTATATTCTTAGAATATTTAAGTCATAAGATTTTAAAAAGAAATTATTTTATAATAAAAATTATTTTAATTATAATATTTGATTTTAAAATATTCAACAGAATAAACTATGCAATCAATCAAGTATCTTATGATGAAGACTTGAAAACAAAAAAGGACAAAGAGACAATGAAGTAATTAGAGAAATTGGTAGCTTATGTGGAGCTATCATTTTGCACCAACCACTAAGAAGATGTGTTGAAATGATTGGTCGGTCTGGATATGGATAGTGTGGCTGCATTTACAAGATAGTGGAGTGGGGGATGTAGAGATGCAGCATCATGAGTGTAGTGGCAGAGATGAGTGATGAGTGTAAGAGAAAGGTGGTGGGATTTGTTGTGATATGTTCTCTCGTGGAATATTGCTAGATGTTCAGTTAGTTATGATTGTCTGCAAATGGTTGTATTTTTGTTGGATGTTGACGTGCTGTGTATCCATCCATATTTTCTTTTGTTTATATTAATCATTGTAAAATAAATTTGAATAATTTTATTTAACAGTTAATGTCATGGTCAATTTAATAAAAAATTTAAGGTAAATTACATTCTACTCTTTTGCAAAATATTTAAATTATAAAACCTTCTTCTATTTGTTTTAAAAAGATATGCTTCCCTCACTTGAAATAATTTTTTTTTTATAACAAAAAAGAAGTTATAATTATATATATTTTAACCAAAATATTATTATATTTATCATTTATATAATATAAAAAATATTAAATATGTATTTAATTAATATAAAATAGTCACTTTTTAATTAAAAATAAATTAAATTTATAATTTTCAAAACAAAATAAATAACGTTAACATAAATTTTTTTAAAATATATTTTTAGTAAGTTATGTTGTTGATTTAAAAAAGTTATATTGTTAATAAAAGAAAATTAATATTGTTTTTAAGGGTATTTTAGTTATCTTTTGATTTTAAGAAAAATTATGTATATTTTTATAATTAAACAATTGTGTAATTTAGACTTCTAAAAGGAGGGAGAGTAATTTATTCAAGAATTTAATCATATCACTTTAAAACTAATTAGAATACTTAATCACAATGAATTGTTTTGGTATATATATATATATATATATATATAATGTATAATGTATAATTAGGTGTATTATAATTATATTAATTTTCTTGTCATAAAGTGTAACGTGTGATAAAAAAAAAATACCAATATGTTTTAGATAAAAATGTGAATGTCTATAATTTTTTTTATTTAACTTTAATGTTGGAGGAAATTTCAGTATTATTAAGCCAAAGTTCATTAGTGTATATATCATTATTTAGTAGATCATTGCATTTTGCAATTTTTACTATGACATTTTTGTGCAATTATATATAGGACTAGATTTAACAACAAATTTTTATATTTTTATTATCAAAATTTTTAATTGAAATATAATAAAGATATAATTTTTTAATAATAATATAACAAGTGTATGATTTTATTTAAAAAATATATACTTATCATTTTTTAATTTAAAAACTTGAAAAAAAATATATAAAAAACTATATATAAATTTTATTTCTTATATATATCACTTAAAATTAGAATCTTTATTTCAATTCTCCCTTTTAGAAAGCACCTAACTTAACCTACGCTTATTTAGGTGGTTATATTATTCTAATAATGTTTATAGACTAAACTTCATTTTAAAGAATGGTTGATGGACTGAATCAATGTAATAAAGTAACGAAAAGAATCAAGTCAATTAATAATAATTAATATGACCAGAAGAAAGTGTTTTTCTAATATATGGAAAAGAGAAAATTTTAAAGAAACGTCGCCTGAGAGATTCGAACTCTCGCGGGGAAACCCCATGTACTTAGCAGGCACACGCCTTAACCACTCGGCCAAAGCGACGGAGGTTAGGAAGCTCGGCCACATTATATTATACAAAAAGAAATTATTCATGTCAGAAAATATAAAAACAAAAACAAAAATTTACTTATATTAAAAATATTTATGTTCAAGAATCTTAAATTTTAAAATTAATTTAAAAATTTAAAAATAAAAAATTTTAATTTTAGATCTTAAATTATAATTTTTGTTACATAATTTAAGTTTAAACTAAATTTAAAAATAATTTTAATATATTTTTATTATCAAAATTTTTAATTAAAATATGATAAATATATTATATTTTAATAAAAAATAAAATAAGTATATAATTTAATTAAATAATTATATACTTATTTATAAAAATTATATATTTATTATAATTAAAAAATTAATAATAAAAATATAAAAGTTACATATAAAATTTTTTTCCTTCAATTTTTGGTTGGTAGTAATTTTTTGGAAACAAAAAGCGATTGACAAACAATCGAAGGTTGGGTAGTGGGCCGCCTTCCACATCTCTCTCCCTTACCATTACAGACAACACCTTACCGACTCTCGACGTCACGTATTGAGAGAGAGAGAGAGAGAGAGAGAGAGAGAGAGAGAGAGAGGAAGGAAGGAGAAGGGAAGGAAGGGAAGAACGAGGGGGTGAGAGAAATGTCCTCCGCCACCGCCACTGCTGTCGTACCGGAGACGGCTGAAGTAGAAATGAAGACGTACTGGTGCCACGAATGCGACATGAGTGTTGCTCTGTCTTCTTCTTCTTCTTCTTCATCTTCAACTTCGTCGTCGACTCTTCTCTGCCCCCATTGCCACACCCACTTCCTCGAACTCATGGACTCCCCTCTCTTCCCTCAATCCGACTCCAACCCATTTCCCTCTTCGCTTTCCCTCTTTGATACCCCTTACCTCCACCACCTAATCCAGCACCACCTCATTCCCTCGGACGACGATAACGACGAACAAGAATACGACGACGTTTTCGAAGACCCGCTGTCTTTGCTCTCACCACAACCAAAAACCTCCAAACCTTGCTCTGATTCTATACCCACTATTATAGTAACGTCTTCCTTGCTATCGCAGCTTGACCCAGGAGGGGTTCTGTGTGCGGTTTGCAAGGACCCAATTGGGGTTGATGCTGAGGCTAAGCAGCTTCCGTGTAAGCATTTGTACCACTCCGATTGCATTACGCCTTGGCTGGAGCACCACAATTCGTGCCCGCTCTGTCGGTTTCAGCTGAACGGTGAACGAGAGGAGGAGGGGGTTTCTCAGACGAGGAGAATCAGGAGGCAGTTGAGAACGGCCATGATGAGGTTGTCTGAATTGATGGAAGAGGAGGATGATTTCTATGGATTGAGGACTACTCTGGGTCACATTGCTAGTAGACACCGCGTTTTTTCTTCTGCTATTGCGGGGCATAGGGATGATGAGAACCCTTCTAATTCGCTGGCTTCCCCTCGGATCACGGAAGTAGATACTGTATCTGCTGGCGGCAATGGTAATTTGGAGGCTGTTTCGATCTGATTGGTGATTTCTGCAAATTCAACACGGTATTAAGCTTCTTTTTTTTTTTTTTTTTTTCTTACCCCCTCTCTTCTTAGTACTTTGATGGAGATTTATTTGCTTAAAGATTTTGAGTACTTTTAAGCTCAAAATCCTGGATATTGCCATGATTTTTAGTATCTTTGCATAACGCTCTTTTGCTTCTATTTATTTATTTTCTCCTCTCTATAGAATTCTCTTCCTAGTATGTTGATGGTGATTTATTTCCTTAGAGATTTTGATTACGTATTGGTCAAAATCTGGAATATTGCCATGCCAATGGTAAGTTCGTGATAAATTAGACTGCTTTTTCAATGAAATCATTCTTGTAACTTCCATCGGTACTTGAGAGTACCTTGTTTATCTGCAGAGTGAGATCTAGGTAGTGAAATTATGATGTATGTGTGTGTTTGTGTGGAAGGGTCTTGAACATCAATTTACAACATGAACTCTATCTAAAGTCAAAACATTGATTTGGATGAACTGGTTTAGAGTAGTAAACTGACTATATGCAAAGGAATTTTCGTATTTTAAAGTTCCTGCATCTTCCAATAATGAACTTAGTACTCAGCGGTGTCTCATTCCCCTCAACAATAGGGATTTGGGTTGAACAAAGGCTTCAAATCCGTTGTTGCTTGTTGTCTTTACACTAAATTTTAAAAGGAATTGCCATCTTTATTAATCACAATGGCAATTCTTTTTGTATCATTGTTTTTTTGCAAAGATATTCCAGACTGCTTTGGCTAGCATTTAGGCAGGTAAGGTTTATGACTGGGCATGAGATAAATCCAAGGAAATTAGTGGCAGTTTTTGTTTGTGTTTTTAACTGAAGATGAAGAAAAATTAAATTGGGAATTTTCTTTGAAACCTAATGATGGTAATATTGTAGCAGAGAGCACCTACTGGTATATTTGTTTCCACTTATTCTGTTATGAACTCTTTTAGGTTCTTGCAAGTTTGCCTTGTCCATGCACTAGGCATTTCTTTTAAACCTTGAGAATTGAAGTGAGAACGTTCCCTGGAACTTTAATTCTTGAGTAAAACACAATTTAGTCTCTAAAAGATATAATTTTTAACACTTTAGTCCTTGGATTTATTCCCGTATGTGAATTAGTCCCTCAAAGTTTGTCACTTGCTACATGTTAGTCTCTTCGCTGGACGAAGTTGTATATTTACTTGACTTTGAGGGACTAATTCAATATACACGTGTAACAAGTTACAAACTTTGAAAGACTAATTTGAATAGAAGAATAAATTTGAGGACTAAAGTGTAAGGAGGTATATTTTTTGGGGACCGAGTTGTATATTTACTCTTGATTCAACCACAGCTTGCCTTAGTTTGTGTCATGTGATAACAACCCACCACCCCCCCTCCAACCTTTTCTGAATCATTGCAGTTGCTCATATGCATTTTGTCTAAGCTAATGTTAACATTGCTTTGAGTGGTGTGGGCAAGAAGTGAAATGGGTTTGCTTACTTTGCTATCTGCAGAAGTCTGGTTGTATGTTTTGAGACTGCCAGCGCTGAATTGTGTTAGCGTTGTAGTTTTGCGTTGAAAATGAATAGGCATGAGTTGTTTATTGAAGGGATTGAAGCTGGAGATGGAGATCATAACCAATTCTGCATTAGTTGAATGCATATGCATTAGCCTTGGCTGTTTCCCCGAAATATGAGAGGCCATTTGATTTGTCAAGTGTCAACTCAAAAACTTATGTTGTTAAGGGCATGTGTCCACCATAAGGAACTTAACTTTTATTGTGAGAATGGGAAGCAAAAAAGGTCAAATTCTGGACCATTCAGTTACAAAGGCTCTAATATCATGCCAAGTATCATTTAAACTCAAAAGCTTTAGCTGTTGAAATGAATACCCATGAATAGTTTTTATTATACTCTCTAATTTGACAATCCTCTAGTTGCTGCAAGATAGTTAGTGCTGACGCCTTGTGGAATTATAAAGCTAGTCTGCTGCCATTCTTATCAGCTATTTATCCACTTTTTTTTTTTTTCCTTTGAAAAAAAAAAACAAAATACCTATTGTAGTTCATGAATTAATATTGCGTAATCTGATTTTTTATTGCAGGTATAGGGTGTTTAAATGTCAAAGAAACCTTGAAGTTGTGTCACCATAGATCGTCTAATCAAGTGTAAATCTGCAGCCATGGCTGTGCTAATCTCTTTTTTTTTATTTGGGTAATTTTGAAAAATTTTAGGTAGACTCAATTTAGAAAATATAAGTAGATCAAATCAATCATAAAAATACGCATAAGCATCTCATTAAGTGTATCCTCATGATTGTTTGGTTTACCTACCGGGTCTATGTAAGAAGCTTAATAATTTTACTAGCTAGTTGCAGTACTACAGTAAAAAAATACAATAATGGAGTGCATGTATGCTATGCATTTCTAATTCCTAGCCTGCCCATCCTCCCCTCCTCTTCGTGATGGTCCATGGAAGTAGATTCTCCAAGCTAATTTCTCCCTTCATTTTCTGCAATAAAAATTTTTCTGAGAGTCATCTTTCATCTGTAATGTGTCTGAACTAATCTGGTTCACTGAATCATTTGGAATGAATCAGGCCTTGATTTCATTTATGATGATAATATTTCCCACCATCATTACTGTAGTAATGGTACATAATTGCTTGGGAGTTGATTCTTTTGAGTGCGTGCTAACTGCTAAATGCTATGTAAGAGACTATATTTACCAAATATAGATGGCCTGCGTTTATCATCTGAGTCATGTTTGCATGACATATATACTTTTTAGTGAGGTTCACATTTAATACATATTTTTATGTTAATAAAATGATTTTAAACACTCTGGGTCTACAGAAATGAGCAAATCTAATTTGTTATGAATGGACAAGTATATTAAAGTTGTTGTATGTATATTCTAGATTTATCTAGGTCAATTGTTCAGGGATGGAATTTATTTAAGGATTTCGATCTGTTAAATCAAAATTAACATGATATGTATCTTGAATTAAATTTACTTTGAAATGTCTCTATATAATATTTTTGGTGTTCGAGTTGTTGGGCAATATCTATTTATGAGTAAATTATTCTTTTTAACAAATACTTAAATTACATATTTTTTTTATTATGAGAATATATAAAAATGATCCTAAAGTTAAAATATGATAATTTTTATTAAAAATATAAATTAGTAAAAAATATATTTTAAAAATTGTATTTTGACGTTATTTATTATGTTAAAAATTAAAAATTTATTTTATTTTAAATTTAAAAAATTGATATTATTATACTGGTTAAATATATTTTTAATATGTATTATAATTACATATAAAAATATTTTTTGGTTTAAATAAATATAATTATAACTTTTTTTTAAGAAAAAAGAGATCAATATAATATTTCTTTTAATTTAAAAAAAAATTATAAATTTTTAAAATGAAAGAAAAGAATGGTGTAATTTAGACGTAATGTAGTTTATCCTATTATTTTTCTGAGATCAGAATGGATATCTTTAACCAGAAAAGCAAACAGGCAATCGATTAGTTTAGTTCAGACACATTTTTGGAGATTCCTAAATCATGGTTTGCAATTTATAAAATGCAGAAGTTATGTTTTGTTGCTTTGGTCAAAATCATGGTTTGAGAAAGACAAAAATTGAATCAAACATGCACTAAGCTTGCCTTCCATGATCAACCTTAAATTCGCTCACCAAATTGAGTGTCTGAGAGGTTCTGTTCCAACCTGTTTGCAACAATGTTCGGTGAGGTATTTGGATTTTTTTTTATTTGATAAATAAATACATTTCCATGTAATTAAAAAGATGATAAAAAAAGAAATTCCATAAACACATATTTTTCATGTTGTTTTCTTTATTTATTACATACGGTAAAAAATTCATCCCGTCTAATGAGTCAATTTGACTATTTCTGCGAGCAGAAGGAAAAAAAAAAAGGACTCGAAAATTAAAAAAAAAAAACAAATAAATGATAAGCCATTATTTGAGGCATCCATTATTTGAGACATAAAGTCCTAGCACTTGGGCTGCTCTGTGCTATCTCACAAACAGATTTGTCGACCAGATCCATCATAGTATGTCACGTTAAAGGTTCCTGCGGTTCTGGAACGATCCGATGCTGACATTTGAAACGCAATATCAAATAGCACGTGATGAGTTCCAACTTCATTATTTTCGTCACCCCATAGCTAAGCAAATTGAGAAACTTTCATTCAATTTGATTTATTAAAGGTAAATACATTAAATTCATTTTAAATAAATAAATTAACTAGTGGTGAGGTTTACTGTGTCATGTTTGATATATTCAACATATTTAATATATATATATATATATATATATATACTTTTTTTATATAATAACAAATACTAAAAACTTTGGGTAAATTTTGTCTTTTTATTTAAACCAATTAAAAAAATCATTACGTAATCACTTGGGGAAAATTCAGATGATGATGACAGGGAATCCAGCCCAAATTGACCAAACCTCCTTTTTTAATTTCCTCAAGAAACTTCCAACCAAGTCTCCTACCAGGTCAAGCAATATTGCTTATTCATTGTACTGGATTCTCACATGAGATAAATAAATAAACCTCAAGTATGCCCCACTACATTCATCACCCCGTATTCCTCCTTTATAATATCATCCTTATGGATAACAATGAATTTTCCACCTCAGTTTCCTATCCTTGGAATCTAAACGAAGGGGTCAAGGTATCTGCATACTTGATGACTTTTCCAAACTTCTGGTCCAACATAACATTACACGCGTAATCAACTATATATAAAAGGACGGGTATGTTCAGTTTAATCCATTCATATTCATACTTCATCCTTCATCCTTTTGTGTGTTGTATTCAGATTCGATCAGAATCAAAGATGGAGATCGCAAGCTTCGGTGACATGTTGGTGAAGGTTGGCATGTTCTTCCTGGTTCAAGTTTTGGTTTATCTTATTCTTTCTAATTCATCAAACATCTTCTCCAAGACCGCCAAGAGATCAAACAGCTTCAAAACAGCCCGCTCCGCCAGTATTCGCCGGATTCTTGCCGTGCTCTCCGATCAGCCGCCCGAAGCGGAGCCCTCTCCTTCTTCTCAGGGCCCTCAGTCCCCAGTTGTTGAAAATTCCAAGTCTAAATAATCTCTTAACTCCCGTCATGGCTCCTAGTTTTTTTTTTTTCCTTTTCCCTCTCTCTCTCTTCTATGGTTAGGTAATGGAATTACAATATTAATATAGATACTTTGGATTATCACCACAGATTTAGTGGATGTTTGTTGTTGTTGGGGTTGTTATTCTTTTATTCTTTACTCATGAATATTGTAATATATGAACGGGATATTGGGATTTGAGATTCATTCATCTATCATCTACTCTGTATATTGAAGATTATGTGTGTATTTAGGAAGTTAATGTTTTTGGGTCTTTTTTTTTTTTAATTGGGTATCGTGTTTAGGGGTTACAAGAGTGTTTGAGCTTCCTAAGGGTAAACTTTTTCTTCGGATGTATTCTTCTTGTATATTAGTCGATGTATTTAGAATTTTACGTTTAAAGGTGTTCTTCGGAATTATCAAACTTAGTAATTAAAATATGGAAGTAGCAAAGACTTTCATTTTCTCGTTAATTGCGTCTGGAGGGGTGGGTTATTGACATAATGTTTTTGGTGTTGCTCGGTGAAAAGCCTTAAGTGCCTTGAGTTAACAAATTGCAAGTTCAAATTCCTGTTACTAATATGGATTTTGATTTTAAGATGCTAATTATCGTATCACTATAGTAATATTTTGCAATTAATATTGATTTTTTCATCAATTTTGTAAATTTAAATAAGTTAAGGGGCTACAAATAATAATCTATTTCTTGTTAACAGTTAAGTTGCACACTATGTAGTTCGAAATTGTGTAAATAGAAAGTTTGTACATTGCACAACTCCTTTGGCGTGCGTGTGGAAAAACAAATTTTTTTTCTCAAATTTGATGCAATATTTATTATATTCTTAAAATTATTATTTAATAACATCTATTTTTTATTATCTTTTAAAGTAAAGATATAATAGTTATTTTCTATTTGCAAAATCATTATTTTACTTTTTATTTTCGTTTTGATTTTTAATGATCCTGTATATTAAATAACCCTAAGAATTGTGTGAGCATTTGATGCTTCTGGAGTTTTTTCTTCTTTCCAATAAGAGAAATTATTTAGGGAGAGGGTAAGAGAGGAATTTGCATACAAAAGGGATACAGAAACGCTGATTTTTCATTCAAAGGCTCTTGCATACAAAACAACTTGGGCTTTCACCACCCAAAATAGAAGAGATTGCGAAAATATCAGTCCAACTGTTATGAGCCATCATACGATCCATCTTAGTATCAAACCTTTCCAAGGCCAAGTTTTGGGCTTATGCGTTGTTTAGTACCTTCAATTAGGGCCTAGCTGGTCCAAGGAGGATCTAATTTGCCTTAGACGAGATATTTGTATTGTATTTGGATCTATCTGCTCGCCTTCTAATGGCGGAAACCTGCAGTCATAGGTTTGTGAGGGAGCTGCAGATGAAGAAGCTTTTTCTCCAGGTTCTTCTTCTTCTTCCTCCTTGGGAAGAAAGTCCTTCTTCTCTAAGCTTCTCAACTTCATTTGGTAGATTGAATCCTAACCTAGGGACACCAATTAGGATCATAATGTGACTTGTGTTCCGTTTGGTTAGAGGATATAATAGTGAAAAAAATATAAAATATAGATAGATAAAAATAAGTAAGATAAAAAATAATTATTTTACTCTATTTTTTAAAAAATAATTTGATAAATAAAATAATAAGTATAAAAGATATTATACCTAAGTTAGGAAAAAGAATAACACTTCTTGCATGGAGAGTAATTGATATAATACTGATTACAGCATGTTCATAATGATAATGTTGCTCTCCAATTTTTTAAAATGATCAAATTTTGTTCCTTTGTCATATAATTCATCCAAAATTTAACAGTATGCTAATTTAGCCTTTAATTATTTATTTGACATTGTTAACTTATACTCAAATCAGGCATTCAAATCAATAGATTGTTAAGTTTGACATTAAATGTTGGACGGAGATGTGACAAATGAGCTAGCTAAATTGGATATTTGAAAAAGAGCAGAAGAACAACATTGCTTGCCTTTGAATTAAAAGAATCAAATTAAATTTGTTATAAAGGGAGGACCACAAGTATATTTAAGAGAAAAAATCACAAGCAAAATAATTTCAAGTAGTAGTTTCTTTGAATACTTATTAAATCAGAAGTACATTCTAATCATTAAAAAAAAAGAAAAATGAAAGACAAGATAAACAGCCTAATCAAACAATCTCCTTGTTGAGGAACATATCTCCAAGGAATGTGAACAAAATCCAACTAAATCACCAAACAACAATGCGTTACCCCTTCCCAATGCCAAAGAGCAAACATCATTTGGTAGGTAGGCTGCTGAAATCAATTTGAGTATTATTCTATTATTTGGAAACAACATGTTACCATGAATGATTTTCATATACAGGAGTATGCTTTGTCCATCAATATATTATTATTAGTGCTCTGCAACTATCCCAACGGGGACCAATTGAAATTTAGAAGTCATAATCTTTCTTTTCTTCGATATTATTTCTTTATGAAGTCTTTCTCTCCAAGTTACCTGATAGTTGAATCCAACACTTTTTGACAACATAATGAAAATGAAAGGAGGATGAGAAAAGAAGAGAGAGAGATAAAAGAAGTAATGAACAATATGCAATTTTTTAAACACAGAAAAAATCAAGTATTGCATAAGTGATAAGCTTTATTATTGACTCTGAAGTTTGCTATATGTATTAATACCGAAAGAAAAAAAAAAGTCAGGTGCAATTCTTAAATATTTGTCATAAAGAATTTTTAATAAAATAATAATTTTAAAATTTAATCATGCCATAATAAATTCTTAAATAAGCATGTATTATGTTTTTAATAGAAAATTTAACAATAAATACTTTCAAATTTGTCTAAATCAGAAGAACCAAATTACTTTAACAAATAGACAAATGACTTTAATAAATAAACTGGAGTGGTTATATTGCTTTAATTGAAATTTAAAAAAGTACAAATACGTCTTTTATAATATAAATACTAATTATCTTTTTGTGGCTCGCCTAATATAGTTTAAAGAAATTAAAAAGAAATAAAATATTCATTTTACTCAATTTTGTGCATATTTTAATTTTATTGTCCTCGAGACAAGGGGTGATTGTAGAAACTACTAAAGGTCCAAATCTAATTCTGGGCTTCTCATTAAAACAAGCTAAAAACTAGGGGTGTTCATGGGCAGGCCCGGACAGGGCATCTAGTATGCCCGATGCTTGGCCCGATTAAGACATCGGACTTGTTTTTATGCCCGTAGCCCGGCCCGGCCCGAACAAGCCTGATTTTAGGGCAGATTAGGGCGGCCCTAAACCGCCCGAAATTTTTTTTTTTTATGAATTGATACTTAATATAAAAATATTTTTTTGTAGACTCATAGGCATATACTTCAAAACAATAAACTTTTGAAACCTTCATATTTTTATCAATAATAAAAAGATAGCTTAGAATTGTCAAGCAAAATATAACCTATACTAACATAATTAGCTTTAGGTAAATACGTGTATTTTTATTATTCAATAAAAGAAATGTCAGTAAGCATACACATCAATAATAAAAATAATTAAGAAATAGGGAAAGTTTAAATAGATAATAAAAATTATAGCATGTAAAGAGAATCAGATAAAATAAACATATATATATATATATATATATATAAGATGACAAGATATTAATAACTAAAAAAAGAAAACTATTAGGGGCAAGTTGGGCAGGATGTCTTTGCCCGTGACCCGGCCCGGTCCGATATAGTTTTGTTTAAAGTTCTGCCCGATTATATTTTTAGCCCGGCCCTGCCCGGCCCGATTAGGCCAGGCTAGGGGCCCGCCCAGCCCGATGTACACCCCTACTAAAAACTTGTTATCTTTAGAATAGTATTTAAAATATAAGGGATGGGGCCAAATGAACTGTATAAATTTTCAAACACAATATTCTAGTGGTGAAAGTCAAGCCATGCCAGAAGGCTAATTAACTACTTGTTTAAAGGTTGTCAAGTCAAGATCAAGCTTGCAGGTCAATGAGGGAAAACTTTAAAGGAGAAGTTTTGAATATCTCATCTTTCGTAATTGAGTTTGTGGGAGAGATTATATATTTAATCCAATGGTGGACAACGTGCTTGTATTGTAAGATTAACACACAATGATTAAGCTTAATTATTGTTTAGTTGCGTTAGGACTCACAACTAAAACCTTTAAAAGTTTGATTATGACATGACAAAAACTTGAGATATCTATAATGATATGACATTAATACTACACATTTCTTGGAAATCAAAGTAAGAGGATTTAACCTAAAAATTATGGATAAATAAAAATATTTTTAAAATCAAACTTGTCATTAAATTTGTGAAAGTACTAATTTATAGTTTATTAATCTGATAGTAACTAATAATTAAATATAAATATTTAAAATTTTATATATTAAAATTTTTATGTAACAAATAAAAATTAATAAATTTTAAATATTTAATTATTAATTTAATATTTCTTAACATATTTAAAAAGTCATTATATTTAAGAAAGATGTTATTAAGAAATAAAACATGACGAAGAACAGACATTAAAAACAACTAAATATACATAATTTGTTTTTCTTATATTCTTTCTTTTTATTTAAACTCTTTTTATTTTAACCCTCTCTTTTTTATATTGTCTTTTATTTAAATTTTTTAGATTTACTTAAGATAAACTATACTCTTTAATAAAAAAAAATCTTTAAAAAAATTTAATAACCGATCCAGCTAATTTCTTAACAAGTCAATTTTACAGGTTAACTAAAATAATTTAATGATCAATTCACTCAATTTTTTGGTCAGATTAGATAATTTGGTTCAATTTTTAGAACAGCTCAAATAAAGAGATATAAAGAGAGAAAGAAAATAAATAATTGATTGGTATATTGTTACCTTTTATTTTAAAACATTGCTGTTTTTTAGGAGAAGCCCCTCAATGATTTGTTTTGTACCCAATAACCGTGACTGATCAGGACTCGCGTGCACCACAGGTGGGGACCCTTACTCCCCACGTGGAGTGCGATTCTCCTTCTGCCACAAATATATTATGCCAAGTACACCCACACACACCCACACCCACCCACACACACACACCATAACTCGAGTTCTTCCGCTGATCTTCCCTACACAACACAACACAACACAATTTGGCATGTCTGGTAGGGTACTTCAAAAAAAGGAAAGAGATAAAAAATCTAGGCTTGCTGCTCAACTTGATAGTAAAAAATCCTGCTTACTCTACTTCACTTTACTAGATAGATCATAGAGAAGGATGTGATTAGGATGTTCTTCAGTTGAATTGTCATTGAAATTAAATAAAAATGAGATAATTTTTCTACTTTGATCCCAAAAAATAATGTGATTATTCATTTAATACTTAAATTTTTTTTTTATTATCGCTTTAGTACTTCAAAAATACCATAGTTTTGTCTAATGTTAATTTTTTAGAAGATAAGGGAAAGCTCCACAGATTTCTTTGAAGTAAGATCCTTAGGTTAACCTTTTGCTAAACTAAAACTTTAATTTTATATAATGTTTTAATGACACAAATGTTTTATAAAATTAAAATAAAATCATGCTTTTGGATAGTAAAGCGACAAATGAAAATAATATAATATTAAATTGGTGACAACGCCATCTGTTGAGACTAATTTAAGATTTTTGGTCTAAAAATTATTGAATTGAATTGCTTTTCATGTTACTCCTTAACCTTGTTCCTTTGTTGGGCTAATTAAATTAATCCTTGATGTGAGATTAATATGATATTAAATTTAAATGGTGATGTGCTCTTGATAACCACAGATAATAATAATAATAATCTAATATAAGGCTTTAAGAACATTCACCAATCAGGATTTGGGTTAAAGTCTTATTAGGCATCATTCTGATTTCCGACTCAACGTAGAAGGACAAATATTGATTTCCTTTCTGAATTAGCGAACCCCTATTCCATGTTAGATTGGTGATTTCATGGACACACTCTCGTTGATGTTTAAACTGATTATTTTTTATGCTAAAAGGATAGATTTTCAAATTGGATCCATATATTGCGCTGTACAACAAAATAAATAAATAAAAGGGATTTGGAGGCACAACAAATGGTATCTTAATTACCTCCTAGTATAATAGAGAATTTCACCCCATAGCTTTTATATTCGATTTAAGTGATGCTGAAATTTAACTAGCTTATTTTTTTCATTTATTCATTATGAAATTAAAATATTAAAATTTAAACTTATGACAACACATCTAACTACATATCATATATTTGTGTCCACTAACTAGATCAATTCTTAGAATTTTAGTAGATAGTTATTGGTTGGAAAAATAGGTTAATAGATGAGAATAGAGTTTAAGTTAATCTTTGCCAAGGGGAAAGGCCATCTCATCTGGTGTGCCTCTTATCTAGGTCAATGAACACCCAACCAAAAAATAAATTGATAGACACAGGAGATCACAGACAATAAGAATCAATAATAAGCACTACACGCACATATTATTCAATGGGATATGGCCACCAAAATTACAAAATATGCAGAATCAGTTGATAAAAAGACAAACAAAGGAATTTAGTTTTCACCATTAGGTTGACGTGTGGCAAAATGAGATCAAACTGAATGTAAGAAAAGTTTGGGCAAAATGAATTTGGATATAACTCATATCTCTTTTTGTTTTGATGCATTATCTACTAACTAATGCAAAATGCACATCTACGTTAGATAGTATTACACTACCCCGATATATATATATATATATATATTTGTAATTAGAGAAATATTTAGGTATATCTAACGTATCAGCTGATTATATTATGAGTTAATAAAAATTCACCAAAAAAATTGAAGTTTCATAAGGTGTAGTTCACTGGCACATGCCACTTTCACAAATTTTCATTGATTCTTTATACTAACTAGTTGTACATTATGTGACTCCTAAAATTTTCATCTCTAATTATGTGAGGTACAATATTGTAAAGGATCCCAATCCACATGTTATTGGTGAGTAGATAGGACCAAGTTTCATTCTCTTATTATATCACTTCATTGACTATAAAATTGGTGATACACACACACACAATCTTAGTTTCCAAAAGATAGCCTCGTGTGAGCTCAAGAGTATGCAACTTGTTCTCTTGGAAAACAAAAGAGCTGAGGTTTTTTTTTTTTCCTTTTCATATAAGTATTAGTCTCAAATTCTCTCCTTTCAACATATTGAATCAACCACCTACCAGCCTACACCTTTCTCTCAGAGTTGCCAAATCAGAAAAGATGACAAAGTCACACACAAGTTATCCAAGTTCAGCGCCTTCATCATCGTCTAAGCTAGGAATTGGAACAAATTCACGCATGATCTCTAAGTTCAAGCCAAAGATCAGGATAATCCACGTGTATGCACCAGAGATCATCAAAACTGATGCTGCAAATTTCAGAGAGCTTGTTCAGAGGCTCACAGGAAAACCAGAAGATGAAGAAGAGGAAGGTGGTAGGAGAAAAACAAAGACCCCGCCAACCAAATTAGATCCAATGGATTTTCACCCCAAGCAGAGGATGATTATGGAAGAAGAAGAAGAGTTTCTGGGTCTGCAAAATGGGTTAAGGATCAAGAAAGAAGGAGAAGATGATGATGACGTGTGGGGAAGGTCGAGGTCAAATGAAAAGTTCAGTGGTGGTCTCTTTGAAGGTTTCTCAGAATTCGATAATTTCATGGAAGAGTTAAGTACTATGCCTGTAGTGTAATTTAATTACTTAATTTCTTTTGCTGTCTTGTTATTTTTGTCTGTCTCTTTGGTCGTGTCTGTGAATATATATCACCAAGATTAGCAACTGAGGATTTGGTGCTTCCCCATTGTAGATTGCCTAAAAGATGACTATTACCTTACTTCTGATGCAGTGCATCTCTATTGACTTCCATTGGCCCTTTTTGATGCACAAAGATAACAGGGAGTGTGTACACACACACACACACACACACACACACATATAAACCTTACTTGCTTTATTACTTTGTTCTTTGTTGAATATAGTTGACTTCAACTTGTTCCTTTTGAGGGTTAGCCTGCCCAAAACTTAGCCTGCCCAAAACCCAATTCAAGCCTTTACAACATTTAAGCAATTATTAGTGTCCTTGTCACAACTTTATTAGGATAGACCTGACACAGTTGTTTATGGCTATATATGAAAACTTTCCAAATGAAAAAAGCTACAGAAATCAGCAACTTCACATTTTATGTCTAGATCGTAATGGGAGAATGTATAAGACTTAAGATGGTACTTAGGGATGCTTTTTTATCTAATTAGTTAGTTTTTTGAGATGTATATTTTGAAAAGAAATAATTTGAATTGCATTATGTTTGACGTTATAATATCATAATTAAGACGAATTTAGATTCTCTGAAATTTCAAAGATTTTGAAACAGTAAAGTGGATTTAAAAAAAATATTTAGGTTTAAATTTAAAAAGAAAATGCAAATCATTGCATTTTATCACTTTAGGGTCCTCTAAATTTCAGAAGATTTAAATTATAATTAAGACCAAAATAATACTGTAGTGTTGAAGCTTTTGTCTTGACTAAAGTTGTGACATATAACTGAAAAAGAACATCTTCCCATCAATGAAATGCCATTCATAGACAATATCTTCATCTTTCTGGAGCCATGAAATTATGAAGGGAAGATACTGAGTGCAATTTTATCAATATAATAAGCCAATAGCAAGAACGGACATTAAAAGTCGTTTCGCACTCTTTTTCTTCTTTTCTTATATTGTGAAGTACTGAAGAGAGATAAAACAAAATTGTATTTGTAATTGGATAGCTTTGTAATGCAAGCTTCATGCTGGATCCCCTTCTTCTAAAGTGCACTCTGCATTTTAGAAAACTAAATACAAGTGGGTAATCTTTATAGAAAAAATACAAAATAATTTTTGAACATTTCATTTTCTCATTAACGATAATTTTCCCCGCACTTTACTAGCAAATTTCACTAATGTCTATTCACAAGCTTCACTTCTTCAGAAAGTCACGTTCAGGTGGAAGCAACTCTCTATTTAGCTTCAGCGTGAACGTAATTGTGCCAGCGTGAACATGCAACTAAAGAAAGAGTTACATGTTATTAACAGTATGAGTCATGACTAATTAACCACTGGTCTATTACAATTTTTTATTCACTTCCCAATGATAAATGTAGTTATTCTGGTTTCAACTTATGAACCAATATGTTTGGGTAAATTATTGATTCTACCATTGTCAATAATTTGTGAGTGCCGTAAATTTTAATCTGACTGAGACAGTTAATCTACTGATTGATCTTTTACTTTAAGAATTTTTTTTTTAACTTGATCTTATGATTTTAACTCTTCTTTCTTCTAAAAATCTTTTGCATTGTTATTATTATTTTTTTCTTTTTCGCATTGCTGGACGGACTTATACTAGTATAAATTTGTAAACTTACTGGAAATATTTTTGCTTCTCACAACTTTACTCGTCATTGGGCGGCCATTTATGATGCTACTGCTGTGGCCATTCCAAATCCATCTAAGAAATAAGTTAAAATATTAAAAAGACGTGTAAATATATCAAAACATTTTTAAATAAAATTAATTTTTGATGTATTTAAATGTCTCTTTATGGTTCATAACTATCTTGTATTATCTTTTGTAAACCAAGTCTTTATTAAAATCTTCTTATCTCCAAAATGAAGTATCTATGAACAAAATAAACTATCTATAAGTAGTTTTTTTTTTATTATTATTATTTTGTAGTAGGCTAAACCAGGAAAAGAAGTCGCAGGATGCTTCATTTGCTGGTGAAGTCTTCGAAACCTGGTCAGCCACCAAACTAGAAACAAGCTCTATCACATATTCCAGTTCTGGCCAAAATCCTAGACACCCAAAACGCAAAAGTATAACCCTTTCTTCCTCTTAATCCACATAACCTATCATGTTCAAATTCATTTTGTTACAGCTTCCATGAATGAGACAGAGACAATAGCCACACTAGTATTCTAAGCTCAGCTTGTAAACGACCAAAGGTGAAAGAATCCCACATGCCAGTCAATCAACTTTGATCCTTTGGTATTTCCTACATATGAAAATCATAAATAATTTAACAGAATATGTGTTAAAGGAAAAAGTGCAGATATAAAGCATGGTCAGTCAATAGCTATAGCTCAGCGCAAATTATTCTTGCTATAAAACGTAGGTTCGTTTCGCAGCAAATCATCTTCTTATTCATTGATAAAACTCGGATAAATTACAGAGGAAGGAACTCAGGCACAAACGCCGCAATAGAGACCAGAATCAAATGAATTTTACAACATAATTTGAAGCTATTTATATAATTTTTGAGTGAGATCAACCAGCTTCCAAACCACACCTAGATAGTACTGCCCATCAAATCGCTAGAGGAAGTGATTAAGTTTGGACAAGGCATCCCTTACCGTAATACCAAAAAAGAACAATTTTATAACCTTTTTCCCTATATACAGTAAGAAAGACCATTAATGAAAAGCTTAGCCTTAGCCAATACTCCAACCAAGACTGCTTCTTGCCGGGGCTGCTCTGCCTCTGGTTATCTCAATGTCTCATATATAACGATCTTTTCTTATATGATACCTAAAATCAGAAGCAAATAAACTATATCTCAGTAACTTATAGCAGCAATCTAAGAGATTGAATGCATGAAATTGATCATAAAAATATACAGTAGAAATGACCAGACCTTATCCACCAATATGTATCATAGGCCTGTTTGCTGTCTTTGCTATGTCAAACATACCGGCATGTGAAGCTTTCTTCCTCTTCACCTACATAAACCAAAAAACATGCAATACTTAAAAAGCATAATAGTACAAGATGCCTATAGTAGTTCAATAACCAAAGTTTGTTATATAATTGAACAAAAGACTGGCAAAGTTTCTTGGGTGTTTCCTATCAAGTTTTGCGATAAAAACATGACAATGGAGAAATTTTTTAAAAGACCTAATAATGTAATGTTGAGTTGTTAAAAAAAATCCACTCATCATGTTTTTATTAGAAAATCTGATAGCATATACTTAAAAACCGTACTTGTGTTTTGTCCTATATAATTTCAAGTAATATATGACCTACTTTTTTAGTTACAAAACCATATGAAAAGTAATATCTGACTTCATGGGGTAGCAATTATAATGAAAGTATGAAAACATGTTGCATGAGCATCATATTAACAAATTATACTTGGACTAAATGCAAACTGCAACATGAAGCTTTGGTAAGGCTAATGGAATGTTTCTAAATCTTAGCAATAATAATTAAAAGCGCATACCGCTGCCCCTATTATCTCTCTAAGCTCATGATCCTCTGCACCGTGTCGTAGGGGATCTCTTAAGCTAACCTGCAAGAGAATCAGTGCATATAAGAATGTCTAGCATTTGCCCCAAAATTGAATTTCTTGGCTGAAGCCAAACACGAAAGATGCTACATGGTCAATTGTCTAATGAAGAAGATTTTCGTAGTTTTTGTCAATTGCGTTCATACAAAAAGCCAGGCAAATTTTACCCTGATTATGATACAATGGAATAGCTTTAAAAATCATTGGTGTCATATGAAAGGTGAATGCTTATCAACTTCAATGAAAGAAAAAGCCGTGTGAGATGCATGCAAGCTGAATCTCAAGGGTAAGCATCGACAAAGAAAACAATATCGATGAACAGAAACATGTGAACTTACGTAGATTTTGGATGGCTAAATTTAAAAAAAAAAAAACAGTATATGGCATCTTCTAAATGAAATATTACAGGAAGTGCCTGGGATATTCTACCCAGGAAAAGATAGGAGTATTCACTGCAGCTAACAAGATATGAATGAACCAATCAAGTGGGTTGTACAAACAGACTTGTTGAATGGATTGTACATGTGGCCACGATATAAGAATGGAAGATTCCATCGTATGCACCATGATGAATTAGAAAAGAAAAAGGGACAAGAAATTGAGCAGTCAACCCTAAAAGTATCACAAACGTCATACCATGATAAGATAACACATTCTATATCACATTGTGCTTATAACATCATTTTTCACATATTCAACACTTTTAGCAGCAGAAAATACCGACATTATAAGTCAAAGTATTTCATTTTTGCTTAAATGCATTATTTCAATCTCAACTTTTATCCTTAATATACTTGTTCAATGAGAAATATTACAAAAACAAGCATAAAATTCAGGTTTAAGGTCAAGTATCACATACTAACATAATTACATCATCCCATCATGGTTCCATAATTTTGTCAAAATTTCAAAAATTCATATCTTGAATTAGAGAACTCCAAATCACACAAATGAGAACTTTCTGGGAAGCTTAAGGCATGAACTACATGTTGTAAAAATTCTAGATCAAAACAAATTCGTTTGATCCCCAAAAATCTAATAGAACAGTATCACTGCAAGATTATCGTGCATATGCAGACCTGAAATTTTGGAAATTCATATCTTGAGTTATACAACTCCAAATTGAATGATCTCAGTGCTTATGGAAAGCTTATAATGCGAATTATATGCTGATAAAATTTTATGAGTATTAAAGTTCAATTGACCCCTCAAATACCTAGAAAACCAGAACTGACTAAGTGAATAGTGCACAGGCATTTTCTACATAATTCTGACAAACCCATGCCAGCTTTTGCAGGGTGTAGTTAAGACTACCTAATTTGCAAACAATCTTTTAATATTTATGTTGGTCAATTTGAATTTCTCTGATAGTTTTCTTTTACTCCCAAACCAAGAACCCATCACATCTAAGAATTCAAAACTGGCAATAGAACCCAGTAGTTCAAAGTTCTGATTCAAAACTGTCTATTCTCTGTTTGATACTAAGAAAAAAACTGCTGGAACCCTACTCCACTAGCAGCAGCTGACTGTACTGAATCTAATATGCCCTTCAAAGCCCTAGAATGCTAAAGATTTGCAATAGCATTAACCACATTTCATAGGCATTTAATAGCAATTCTGTAAATCCAGGCCCCTTGCTTGCTTTTTTTAATTATACCGTTCAAAACCCAGTTGGACCTTGAAAGCCTATAAGTTTTTTCTACATCCATCAACTGCAACCTCCCAGCTTTGTCGAATCACATTAGTAATTCCAAATCCATCCAAAATCACAAATTCTTCTCTAGTTACCACCATGTGACAAGATAAAATTCAAGTGACATGCAGTGTGTGCGCGCACATGTAATCTTGACAGCTAGAATAGGGCTTACCTCTGAAGGACCAAATAAACAAACTTTGAAGTTTCCATCAGCTAATAGTCGCAATCTATTGCAACCAGCACAAAAATGCTCAGTCATTGATGTGATGAATGAAACTGTACCCTGATGCCCATCTATTGTAAAATTCTTGGCTGTATCTGTTGGGTGATCCTGAAGTCTCTTCAAGCCTGTAAATCGTTTCACCTGTTTGATAATGATGGTCATGAATTATGGGGTCTCTATAAGAAAACTTCAAAACTCTATAAGCGAGATCACCAGTCAGAATTCTACCTTACCACTGTATCAAACATTTCTGAGTAGGGCACAAGTTTCTTGACATTCCACACATTTCCATCAAAAGGCATGAACTCAATAAATCTAATATTAATTGGTTTCCCATGCGTCAACTCAACAAAGTCACAAATTTCATCATCATTGAATCCGCGCATTACAACACAGTTGACCTGAAACATAATGGAAGCATACTAAACAGCTTAAAATGCATCAATCAGTAACAAATGAAACTTTTAGAGGTTATGAACCCTTAAACAAGAAGAATCCAATGTACAAGGCTATACAATTTATTTAAATGATTCAATAATTTGGCAAAAGGGTAACTACTTAAGGGAAGGTGATCAAAGTGAATACTTTGAGAAATATAAATAAATAGGACCAAAAGTTACCTTAACTGGATTATATCCAAGGTCTATGGCAGCATTGATTGAATCCATTACTTTTTCTTGTCCTTTGCGTCTTGTCATAAACTCAAACTTTGCTGGTACTAAGGTGTCTAAACTGATGTTCACAGCAGTAAGCCCACATTCTTTCAGCTTAGGAAGTTTTCTTGCAAGGGTTATACCATTAGTAGTCATGGCCAATGTCTTTAGTCCCTTCAAGTTTGACAACTCCCAACATATGTCTTCAATATCCTTTCTGACAGTTGGCTCCCCACCAGTCAAACGGATTTTATTTACTCCAGAGCTTACAAAAAGATTTGCTAATCGCATTATCTCAGTCTTTGTTAGAAGCTTAGGGCTAGGAGTGAGCTCCACACCCTCAGCTGGCATACAGTACTGACACCGTAAGTTGCAACGCTCTGTTAAGGATATCCTCAAGTAAGTGTGCAACCTTCCAAATGAATCTACTAACATATCAGAGACAGAATTATCTTTTGGCTGATCTTCAAGATATGTAGCACAAGATGTGGCATATGTTCTTGCTGCATATTCCTTCACAATTCCACTGAATAAAGCTTGGCCATTACTATTTCCGGAGGAACAGAAAGATCCCATCTCACAATTCACCTGTTATAATTATATTAGTAGTGTTAGCCAGACCTATTTCCATTACAAAATTTAGCATCGCCAACACCCAAGATTAACACACAAGAACACAATCTAGGATACAAAAATAGTTCTCAAATGGATGTGAATGGTATCATCAAGCATTCGAGCAGGGGCAATAAAAAACTCAAATTTTCTATTCATCAAGACAAGTAATTAATATAGCGTGAACTAGCAACCCCATCTTTAAATCTCAACACCATTTTCCTCCACCTGGAAATGATCCACACCTAAATTAGACCCCATTTGATATGTCATAATCCTAGTTTTATAATATAATATTTATCTTATAGCATGTTAGTAGGTTTCAAGAAAGAATACACACGCACACACACATATGTAAAAGCTCTTCCATCAATTTAAAATTGGATAGAACGGTATGATAACAAAAATATTTTGAGGGGACCACTATAGAAATACCTACCCAAGGGACACAAATGGCACAATTAAAGTCAATCCCATGGTTCAAACAACCCAACATAAAATTGGTTGGTAATATTGGTGATATCTCACCCATATATGAAGGATTATGATTCCCTGATATCTCGGCCTTATTTAGAGGATTTTGGTTTCCTGATTTTCTGTCGCAAATATCAACTATTTAATTTTCTGATTTTCTTCCCTGATTTGTTGCACAGTTAATAGTGATTATTCCCTCTTTATTTTCTGCTATTTTCTTTGGATTCTAGTGGCAACGTTGTTGCCATGGTCCCTATATATGCACTGCTTCTCATTCACATAAGAAGTAATAATTCAGAGCATTTTATCTCTGAAATTTCTGCATGATATCAGAGCTTTAGTTACCTGATCCCTCCATATGCCTAAGTATAGTTTCCAGTCCAACCTAGATGATGCGAAGGCAGAACCACCCTCTAAGATGGTGTTACAGGCCAGTCAAAGTGTTGTTGACAACAGACCAGTCCTTATCACTGGCTACAAACTCAACAGAAACAACTACTACAATGGAGCCAGTCCATGATGATAATTGTATGTGGAAAGGAAAAGGATGATGTAGAAAAGAGAGAAGAATAACGCTGAATAATACTTTTTCTTTTGGCAAGAGAAAGGTACAGAATAAATAGGTGTAGGGCAAGCAAGCTTCTGCCCGTTACAATCAGCACCAGAAAAGGAAAAAGATACAATTAAATACAATAGAACATTAAGGGAAAAACCGAAATGAAATAGGAAATAAAGGGGAAATAAATGATTGACCTTAATCCCTCAAATCAAGGAATTAAAGACAGCCCAAGAAGGAAATAAAAATCATAGACAGGAAGGGGAGCAACAGTCAGAATAATTAAGGCAAATAATCACCCGTTGAGGCAATAATAATAATCACCCATTTACCAACAGAATACTACCTAAACAGTTCAACTGTCCCACCCAAAAAAAGTGACTCCAAATACAAAGTCTAGAATGCTGAGATTAACATGGTTGTCTCTTGGCTCATAAGCTTGATGAATAATGATATAGGGGAGAACTTTCTCCTTTCTAAAACCGCACACAAAATTTGGGAAGCAGTTCATGAGGCCTTTTCAGCCTATGAAAATGCAGAAGTGTTTGAGTTTGAGAGTACTCTGCACGAGCTGAAGCAAGGAGACATGCCTGTCAACCAATACTACAATATACTTACTAGATACAAGCAACAACTTGATGTTTTGGAGATTTATACCTAGGGATGGACAGCAGATGCAACAAACTTGAGGAAAATTGCAGAAAAGAAATGTATTTACAAACTTCTTATGGGACTTAGAAGCAACTTTGATGAAGTCTGTAGGAGAATTCTTGCCACAAAGCTTCTAACCCCTCTCAAAGAGGTATTTTCTGAAGTTAGACATGAGAAGGGTAGGAAGAAAATAATGCAAGGTACAAATCTCACTCCAAACACCAATGGAACCTCAGCTTTTGCTGCAAGTGGTCCAATAATACAAGGAAATGATAATGAGCAGAAGAAGCAAAGAAAGATGTGGTGTGACCACTGTCATAAGAGTAGCCATACCAAGGAAAATTGCTGGAAGATTCATGGGAAGCTAGCAAGCTGGAAGCCTAGGCAATATGCAAAAGGCTAGGTGATACATACTAAAGATACAGCTCCTCCAACAGATTGGCCAACACAGCCTACTGGCTTACTACCTGAGAGTATAATTGACGTTTTGGTTAAATGTAAAGATTGTCTTAATGAAGAGGCAAGTTGGGTTTGTTTGTATGATTGTGAAAGGGTTCACCCAAGGTTCATTGATTTAAATAAGTAAATAACCCTTGAGGACAAGGTTTTTTAAAGGAGGAGAGTATTGTTAGGCAGTTGGTATATGAATAGTTAGTTAGTTGTTAATAACTAACTATTAGTTATAGATAAGATTGAAAAGGAAGTCAGGAGTGGAATGAGAATTCTGTGGTAGTTAATTCATTTTCCTATCTCTCTCTCTCTCTCTCTCTTTTTCTTTCCTTCCTTCTCTTCGTCTTTTTCCTATCACTGTTTTCTTAGGAAAGTTCTCCAATTGGTACAAAAGATTTCAAAGGCTAGCAGGTAAGCTCATTAAGCTCATCTATCTTTTAGACACGAGACCATACATTAGTTTTCTAATAAGTCTCATTAGTCAATTCATGAGTAAATTTAATGAAGAGCACCTTGAGGCTACATATGGAATTCTAAAGTATCCCTTGGAAAAGAAATCTTCTTCCAAAACAGCTCAAATCACAGAGTTGAAATATATTGCAATGGATTAGGCTCGATCCATCATTGATAAAAGGTCTACCTCAGGGTATTACACTTACGTGGGGGGAAGTTTCATTACCTGGAGAAGTAAGAAACAATTCACCGTTGCAAGAAGCGGGGCTTTGGCACAAGGTATTTGTGAAGGTTTATGACTAAAAGATTACTTTGTGAGCCAAAGGTTAGTTTTAATGAGCCAATGAAAGTTAAGCGTGGTAACATGGCAGCCATTAACATTGTGAAGAACCCCATTCAGCATGATAGAACTAAATATGTTGAAATTAACCGCCATTTTATCAAAGAGAAAGTAGATTCAGAATCTCTTGAACTTGTTTATATTCCTACTAGGTTTCAAGTGGCTAATATTGTGATTAAGGCCTTGAGACCAAAATTAGATTTGAAAAGCTCGAACCTAAGATGGGGATGATTAACATCTACTATGATAATTTTGGTGATATCTCGCTCATATTTGAAGGATTATGATTCCCTAATATCTCAGCCTTATCTAGAGGATTTTGGTTTCCTGATTTTCCGTTGCAAATGTCAACTATTTAATAGGTGATTATTCCCTCTTTATTTACTGCTATTTTCTTTGGATTCTAGTGGAAATCTCGTTGCCATGGTCCCTATATATGTACAGCAATAAGAAGAATTCAGAGCATGTTATCTCTGAAATTTCTACAAAATTAATACATCTTTTAATCTGACCACGTCTACTACACACATTACTATAATAATTTTATTCATGATCCATCAAATTCCATCTAAACTAGAAGAAAATCCGCCCTCCCATAAAGAATGGGGTTTCATAGGAATTTTGGCCAAATGTTATAAATTAAACCTTTTTTTTTGGGGGGGGGGGGGGGGGTGTGTGTGGATATTATGTGTATTTCATGTTGCTGAAATTTGTGATATAGGTAAGACATCAATGATTTATATAAGAAGTAAAGCATGCTTGATGTGGGACCTGTCAGATATTCTTAAAAGCATTAGTATTCAAGATAGTATATGTAACATACAAATAACACAAACCCAAATTTAAATCTCAAATTTCATTAGAATCGAAATAACTCATGAGGAGAAAAAAAAGCTTCTTTTCTTTTCAGGAAGCGTGTAGGGTGTTACTCAGCGAAAATAACTAAAAGCAACCAACGACATAAAAACTTGTAACAACTGAATAAGTGGATTGCAAGTTCTTGATAGAATCAGGGGATTACGTATTTTGACTGCAATTTACCAGAATTTGACTTGGACACTTCGTATAAGTTTATTGCTCATGTGATCCAACAGTTCCCATCCATTAAATAATATAGTTTGACAATTTGGATAGAATAATAAATAAACAAATAAGCTAAAACAAATACACAATAGGTAGCACAGTAGCACAATACAAAAAACAAAAATTAGAAAAAGCTCCTACCAGGGAGAAATTTGATTGTTTGAAGCCAACACGCCAATCATTTAATTTAGATAAGTAGCGCCTCATCCTGGTTTCTATCACAGATACAAAATATGAGGAAAACGAAAAGGGAAAATGCAAAAGCACAATTTTTTTTTTTAAAAGATCTATCACCTGAAGATATGACAAAGACTCAAGGTTCGTTTGTGGGAACAGATAGAACGGCGAATGGAGAGATGTGGAAGTGAGAATTGTACCGACCTCTGGGTTTAGGGGACCTTCGAACATCTCGAAGAGCCAACGTCCAAACTATTTATCTAAAGAGTTAGCGTTGGTTGTATCTGGACAATTGAAGATAAAAGGGGCTGCTGGGCTGTGAAACTCGCAGCCGTGAGATTGCCGTCGACCTGTAATATTAAACAAATAAGACTCTTTAACAAAAAGTGTCCTTAATCACGTTTTCTTTCCTCTGTCAGGCGAAGCATTTGGTGCTGTAAAACTGTTAGAGAAGCTTCTCAATTTTTTTTTAATTAATTCAGGGTAAATTAATTGTTTAATTAGATAACTATTTTTTAATTTAATCTTTTAAAACTAAAATTTTTTAATTTAATTTTTTGATTTTTTTTAAAAATTAAAATAACCTTCCGTATGAAACAAAGTTATAATCACGCAACTTATGATAAGTTGGTTGAGGAAATTGATTTAAATCATCGGTATGGTCGTTTTTAGTACTTATCTTTTATTTTGATTATTTCCATTTTAGGATAGTAGACCAATTCATTCGGATCAGCGATGGTTCGCGTTTGTTCCTTCTTTGGATTTTGTCGCTACGATTTGTCTCCTACAAATTTGAATTCCAACTTCCGCCCAAAATCGTGCCAGTCCCCATTCACAGGTTCGTACTCTTTAATCTTTTTTTTTTTTTTCTCTGGTTAGATTTCGCTCTTCATTCACTAGTCTTCGCTGCATTGTGCTTTTCCCAGTTGTTATATACCTGTTTGTTTGGTGATTGATCTAACTTTGCTTCTGAAGAAATGTTGTCTCTTATTAATATTCGCGATCTTTTTTTACACTTTTGATTGCTGAGCTGAAGACTTTGTTATTTGCTGTTCGATTTTTTTGCTGCAACCATAGATGGCGTTCTTCAGAAAAGTGTCAGCATTTTCCAGGCTGCACTCTCAGGGGGTGAGTGTAGAATAAAAATTGTTAAAAAGCTTTTTTTTTTCTTAAAAAGAAATTGGAAAATGTTTGTATGTGATTGCTGAAGCTAGTTTTGGTGCTAATTCTTACTCCCCAATTTATTCGTTGTATTAAATGCACATGTTATGGAGCTAATTTATGTTAAAATTGATGAAACTTTAACCGCAGGTTAAACAATCTAATCTCGGCAATTCAGTGAGATGGCTCCAAACCCAGTCCTCGAGTAATGTATTTTTCTCTTCCCCTATCTTTCATATCATTATCTTAGATACCTTTATTTTTTTCCTGGGCACGATATTATTATGGAATTGACTTTTTAACTGGTGAGGTTCAATCTGTCTCAGTTGGCATGTCCATATGTGGCTTTATAGTCATTGTGTGCTACATTATCAAATGGGTGGCATGATGACATTTATGCCTTGAGAAACAAGGCATGCCAAAATTTTTTGCATCTCTGCAACTTTTTCTACTTCCACTTTAGTTCATACCGGATATTTTCTTTTATGCAGGATCTTTATTCTGAGTTGAAGGAATTAATTCCTGAGTACCAGGTTTGTCTGCATTTTTAAGCTTCAAAAGTGGTACTGTTTTTGTTGGATAAGTTAATGTATAACCAGTGCTGCCTGCTGCTTTCTTCATTTTCAATTAATTTAATTTCTGTTTCTCTTATGATGTTGAAAAATTCTTTGGTAGCCTTGGTCTACCAAAAATAGATAGACTAAACTAATTACAATTAAACATATAAGCATATCAGAAATATTTTTTGATAGAACTTATTTCTGACATATTTATTATCTATTCATGATTGAATTGCTTTATCTATATTTGCTAAATTGAATTTACTTAAGAATCCTTTTATTCAGGATTGAATTAATTTATCTATCTTTGCTAAATCGAATTTACTTAAGAGTCCTTCTATGACGATTGCATATGTAAAGGATGAGCTTGATTATTGTATCCTTTATTTGGTTTAGTTATTAGGATGTAGTAGGTCTTCGTACATCAAATTCTTGCTTCTGCTAACATCAAATTGCACATTTTGGTTTTAGCAAGTTGTGCAACGTGACTTCCATTATGAGCGTAGAATTTCAGGGTTAATAATACTCTGATCTGAATATCATTGAAGGAGAAAGCTTACATTTATAGGGGAGGAAAGGAGACAAACCTCCTAACCAATCCCATACAATTAGTGAAATTCAAAATAAAATCAATCCTAATAAAAGCCAATAAAATGGAGACAAATCTGAGTAAATAAAGGAAATTAATGAGAAATGAAACAATCTGGAAACCGTGATCTCCAACAGCTTGGTTAATTCTTACTCTTTAGTAATTTTTAGTGATGATTGGTTGTTGAGCTGACCAAGGTGTTCTATTGTGCTCTGGTTCTTAATGCTTAGCTAGCAAAACTTCACTAACCTGATTGGAATAAGTTAGAAATTGATCCTGTTCTGTGAATGAATACTGGTTGCAGGAACGTGTTAAGAAGCTGAAGAAAGATTATGGAAAGGTCCAATTGGGCAATATTACTGCTGATATGGTAATTATATTGCCTTTATAACCTAGGTTAAAGTTTTAAATTAATATATAGATACATAGATTTTACATAAAAAATATACATTGTCATTTAACTTATAGTGGAGTTTTTATTGTCACAATTGAAAGGCACTTGGTGGAATGAGAGGAATGACTGCTCTATTGTGGCTAGGCTCATCAGTTGACCCAGATGAGGTATATACCTAATTTATTCATCCTCTAGATTCTTGTGAATTATTATGGTGAAGTGAATTATTTTACTCACTGGTAACTAGTTGACAAAATATGGGACTTGGCGTCCATATATTATATGGATCTCTGAAGGTTAGGTGGCTTATGTTTTCTAGGGAATTCGCTTTAGGGGCATGACAATCCCTGACTGCCAGAGAGCACTACCGTCTGCCATTCCCGGTGGGGAGCCTTTGCCTGAGGCTATTCTCTGGCTTCTGTTGACAGGAAAAGTATGTAACAAGTCAACTTAAATAATTTAGAATGATTACTTTAAATTGTAATTCACTTCTTATATAAAATAGAATAGCCTAGTAGATGGTTTTAGCATGTGAATCTTGGCCTAGATTTTATGAACAATCTTTGATTTCTTCATTGTGCAACAGATACCAAGTAAACAGCAAGTTGACTCATTATCTCAGGAATTGCGAAGCCGTGCAACTATCCCAGGTTCAATTTTTTTCTTGACAGACCAATCATAGCTTGATTATCTGCCTTCAAGCAGTGTGTTCTGCTTTGTAATATAATAGACTGATATCAAGTAGCTTGTTATGGTCTTGTAAAGTGCATATATGAATGTTCTTAATGCAATGCTATGATTTTTTGTTTTTTATAATTCTAGTAGATATTTCAATGCAGTTTTTCAAAATTTAGATATAAATAACAATACAAAATTTTAATTATGAATGTGGGGCCTTTCTAAGTGCTATACTAAATCTGTTTTCCTTAATTTTATGGTGGATTGATTGATATAGTTTTCCAAAATATATATATAGGATACAGAGCATATCGTTTATGCTTGAATTTGGGGTCTCTTTATTGTAAGTTGGGTTTTCTTGGTTATCCCCATGGGTCTTCTCTAGGAAATTTGTAGGAGGCTATAATCTCCCTTGGTCTTGTTATATCTATGCTTCTTGTTTGAGGAAATAGATGCCACTCGTCAAGCAAGGCTTTTAATTGCCTGTAAACTTAAAAATATGGAGTTCATGCTTTGATGCACCATGTCTCTGCTGCTGATGTTTATTGCTTGCTTTTGTGTTACGTGCCTAGAAATTTATTATTCTGGGATAGCATAGCATTTTATTCCAGCTCGTTAATAGGAGTGTCTCTGATGCTCGACTTTAATCTTGTTGTGCTACAAAATTTTTTAGGGTCCGTTTGGTTCAACGGAGGGGAAGGGAGGGGAGGGGAGGTGAATGGAGGGAGGGGATTTAATGAGTTTTGTTTGGTTGGAAGGAAGGGGAAAGGAAGGAAGATGAGATTATTGTTTGGTTCAAAAGGGGAGGGGAGGGGAGGGGAGGAGAAGTAATTATATTTGGACAAATTTACCCTTTATATTATTTTATTTTTATTTTTTATAAAAAAATTATTTATATCAATAATTTTTAAAAAAAATTATAAATTTCAATCTTTTTTTATTTTTAATTTTTGATAAAAAAAATTATCTTAATTTTTATTAAATATTAATATATTAAAAAATTAAAAGGGACAAAAAAGTAAATTAAAACTTAAAAAATACCCCACCCCATCCCTCCCCTCCCCTCCCCTCCAAAACCCCTCAATTTGGAGGGGAGGCAAATTTGCTTCATTTCCCTCCCCTCCTCTCCCTTCCCCTCCAAAAACCTCCAACCAAACACACCCTTAATTGTAGATTTGTCTTTTTACCCCCCCCCCCCCCCCTTTTTTTTTTCTCTTCTTGCAGATTATGCTTATAAGGCAATCAATGCTCTGCCTGTTTCAGCTCATCCAATGACTCAATTTACTACTGGTGTCATGGCCCTCCAGGTTGAGTGACTGATTTTTGTTATCTTTAATTTCTTAATTTTGCCAATTCATTTTGTTCAATTTATTTTTTCTGTTTATTAAACAGTTTAGATGGCCATATTCAATTGACAGTTGTGACTTTTTGAAAGCTATTTTATTGATATTCTGGCTGCTATAGTTTAGACTTTAAAGTGTATGTATGTTGTGAAGTTTAATAAATGGGGCCCTTATCTATATGTATTGTCATTGGTGCTAAAGATCATAGTAAACTAATTCTGTTGCTTATCTGCAGATGGCATCATTAATCTTCTTGTAGTAGAGATGAGTTATGACTTTCAGATTTCAATCAATTCCTTTTGTCTTCCAGGTTCAGAGTGAGTTTCAAAAGGCATATGAGAGTGGGATTCACAAGTCAAGGTGAGGTTTTGAATGGTTTGTTTTACTTCTCATCTTGTAAGTTCATATAGCAGGTGTATTACTTTAATTTAGGTATTGGGAGCCGACTTACGAGGATAGCATGAATTTGATTGCTCGCTTGCCAGCAGTTGCTGCTTATGTTTATCGACGGTATGTGAAACATATCCTCATCAGAGTACAACATTCAAGTTGCAATGGGATAGATGATGAAAGGAAGCTGATCTGGATGTGTTTGACAGTATATCTGCTAGTCTCTTACATTTAGATTAACTTGTTGACCTATATTCTTGAAGTATATACAAGGATGGCAAAATCATACCGATGGATGATTCTTTGGATTATGGTGCAAACTATGCTCACATGTTAGGATTTGATGATCCAAAAATGCTTGAGTTTATGAGGCTGTATGTTTCTATCCATAGGTTTGTATTCTGTTTTTAATGGTGGCATACACTATGTCACGATTTGTGTGGATTTCTTTTAATTACCATCACATTTGGACCTTAACGTTTTGGTTAAACTTGGGTTGCAGTGATCATGAAGGTGGGAATGTTAGTTCTCATACTGCCCACTTAGTAAGTTCCTCATCAAACTCTGTTGTTTATGTTTCAGTCCTGTCATAATTCTAAAATATATGAGCTAAAATGAACATTTTTTATAATTGATATAGACTTGTGTTTCCATAAATGCCTCTAATTTTTTTTTCTTCTAAATTATCTTAATGTTCAATTCAGGTTGCTAGTCCGCTTGCAGATCCTTACCTTGCATTTGCTGCTGCTTTAAATGGTTTAGCTGGGCCACCGCATGGTTTAGCCAATCAGGTTTCTATATACTTTTGACTGTTTTCTGTTTCTCATAAGAAATATATGTTATAGTTCATCCTTCAATACGTTGTTTAGAAATGGAACATGTTTGCACACAAGGGTTAATCAGACCTGAAACTCTCCCCCCCCCCCCCCCCCCAAAAAAAACCCTTTTCCTTTTTTTTTTTTAAATTTACTTAAGTATCCTGCATTAGTGGTTTTTTTTCCCCATAATTTTGCTGGAGCATTGTACGGACATTTAAAAGATTTTACTTTGTATGATGTAAAATCTGTCCTGATAGTTTTTAAGTAAAATTATTAGTCATAAAAATAATACAATGGGAGAAGGAACTGTATAAATGAAAATGAGAATCCTTTGTACACTACAGAATATGTGGTGGCAACTTAGGATTTTAAAGACACGGGAAGATGGATGTTCTTTCTTCTAAAACCTCTTTCTAATTAGTAGTTTGTGCCTATGAGGACACAAGGCAAGTTAATATGTAACATATAATATCATCGCCGGCTAACAAAACAAAGACTTTTGCATAAGAATTACATTAAGAAAGGAATCTCCTTTTTGGTTAAGCCAACAATTTAATTACCCAACTTGCAGTGATTATCATCACTGTTGTCTATCTGAAACAGTTCCAGATGGCAAGTTGAGATTGGTCAAGCAGCAAATTGAAGAGCATATTTGGGAATTGGGAATCAGTTTGCTATAGGGTGTTTTTTTTTCCTTTGGTTGGAAGGCACTGTTGTTTTGTATCTGTAATGTTTATGGATTACAGGGCTATGATAGATGATCTATTGTAGTTTGATCTTTTGAGGAGGAAGATATTTGGCCCAAGAAAAAATTGAGCACAATTCTTGGCAGAAGTTAAGTCTGGTGTGGCGCCCCCATTTTTTATTATCTGAGTGGATTGTGGCTTTACCTTTTTTTTTTGGGGGGGGGGGGGGGGGTGTGGGAATCATAAGTGTCTTGAAGGTCCATACAGCTGTTTCTGTTTTAGAATGGATAGCATGGTGCTTGAACTTAATGGTTTAAGTTGGCAATAGCAGAACTGAACTAGTGCTGGTTCTAGCATTTTGGTTTTTCTCTAGTCTCACGGTTTATCTCATGAAGTTTAGAACTTGTGATTATAGTTCATTTCTTTTTTTCTTCTACGTATTATTTTCACTTTCTCTTATTTCTATTATTTCTATTATTTTGTTGTTTCAGGAGGTTTTGCGTTGGATCAGATCTATAGTAGCGGAGTTTGGAACTCCACACATAAGCACAGAACAATTGAAAGACTACATTTATAAAACGCTGAATAGTGGCCAGGTAATTCTGTAAAAGTGTCATGGTGAAGAGTGAAGAATTTAAAGCTTTTGTTTTTTCCTGATGAACAAATAAACAAATTCAATTGTGTTTTTCTGTGAAGTGTCAACAATACTGTCTCTGGTTGGTTGTGAATCAGATCAGAAAGAACCCTTTCTGTTTGATTCAGATTTTCTGGTTATTTTCAGCTTTATCAGCCAATTTTCCACTGGTCAAGGTTTTCTTTTTGTCCCTGTAATTCTTTTGGCCACTTTGGGTGTAATAGAAGCAGCTTTCTGAGTTTTGACTTGAAAAGTTTACTCTTAATTTTTTATTTATTTAATGTTATATGTGGACTATTACTTACAATTCCTATTTTGGCACTATATCTTCGCTGGGTAATTATGAACATTGCTGTGTGGAACATAAATCCTTTGACACAATCTTTGGAATGTTTGTTCACGTTCTTAAGTATAAAAAATAAATTTCCATAGTGGGATAAGCACACTTGACGGGGAGCAACGGTAAACATTTTGGTGAATTTTGTGATCATTTTTTTTTTTGGGGAAAAAAATGAGCTCATCCTAAGGATCTAAATATGCCTAATTTCCTATAGTGGGTTGTATGAATTCTCTATTACTAGCTTATGATTGGCTTTTATATATTTTAGGTTTGTATGCATAGTTTAAATGAGTAGTATTAGTTGGGACTCGGCAATTATGTTGCATTTTGTATATGAGTAATTGTTATGTAGTGGTGAATGTTGATATTTTGGTGTTGCTAATGTGAATATTTGTGCTTAATTTATTATTATTGTAGTAAGAATCCACCCCCCCCCCCCCAAAAAAAAAAAACAAAACAAGACTTCACTAAGAGAGAAAGGAAACTGTAGTGCAAAATCCTGATAACTGACTTATTAAAAGCATGTAAGGTGCTAGCCACATGCACAATGTTGTGCTTTTGTAGTGCCATAAAGGAGGAAAAGGAATGGCAAGTTTCGTTAAGTGTGCTTTAGATGCGCAGCTGGTGTACCCAAGAGTGTCTTCATTAATTATGAACAAGATAAAGCAAAAGGAGGGAAAAGAAAAATCAAAGCCTTAAAGACAACTTTGATCAACATGTCAGGCAAATTATGAGAACCAAATCAGAATATTATGGATAAGGGGAAAAAAATGATGTGAGCGATTGATATGGATATATTAGTGTTACAAGTAATAGGTATTTCACAAAATTATTAAGGGAATTGGAGTGAGAGAAAATTTACTACATTTTAAAACTTTTGGTAGAGAAGCCGTGATTGGCTACTATTAACAAGGATAGCTGTTGCCCTTTTTGGATTTGCAGGTTGTTCCTGGATATGGACATGGGGTGTTACGCAAGACAGATCCAAGATACACATGCCAGAGGGACTTTGCTTTGAAGCATTTGCCTGATGATCCGCTGTTCCTGCTGGTTATCACAGATTTCCTAATTTTACATTATTTGCAAGGAAGTGCCTTGTTACGGCACAACAATGCTTTACTCCTATTTGTTGAGTTTCTTCATGATCTAATGTATCGTTGTGACTATTGCAGGTTTCCAAGGTGAAAGAGGTTGTGCCTCCCATTCTTACCGAGTTAGGCAAGGTAATTTTTGTCTTACTTTTCAATGATCGTGAAGCATTCATATGGAAGTTATCATCCTGGCCCCACTTTCTTATTACACCATGCGTATACTACCAAATGCTAATAATATATATATGTTTAGGTTAAGATCACTAACTAATACTAATTTCTAAGGGTAGTAGAACAGGCATTGGACATTAGACGAGGACAAGGAGGTTTAATAGCTTCAGCTTTTCTTTCATGTTATGAGGGTGAGCTCTTTGTTGAGTAGCTAGGGATTGTTTGTTCAGTGCTGTTACCACCACATTATGAAATCATAGTAAGATTTCTTGTTCAAATTTTTACCCTAATGCAAATGGAATGTGAATTTAATAGGAACACTTTGTATTCTATCCTAGAATGGGTGTACATTCATATGAGCAACATCTTAGATCCTGTTTTTGGTCTGGGTAATCACAATTTTAATCTCTCTCCCTGTAGATGACTTCTACATGACGTTTGGTCCAGTGTATTCCCTCTCCTTGGAGATTTCATTCACCCTTAAATTATAATTTGGTTGGATAATTTGAACTCTAATTTTGTACATGTTTTCACACGGTTTCCTGTATCTCCTCCAATAAACAATATGATGGCTTTACTCAGTAGTCGCTTGCTGTATCAATCACAATGTGTTCCTCCGGTGGTTGAATTTGTTACTGGTGTAGGTAAAAAATCCATGGCCTAACGTTGATGCTCATAGCGGAGTGCTTCTGAACTACTTTGGTCTAACTGAGGAAAAGTATGGTTTCACTTCTCTTTGTTGTTCAAAATAGAGATAATCTGCATGCTATAATTTGAGTGTAATTCTGATATTCTTTCAACAATCTGGACAGCTATTACACTGTTCTCTTTGGTGTATCAAGGAGTTTAGGGGTTGGCCCTCAGGTTTGCAATGCCATTTATTTTGTTAAAATTTCTTAGATGGATTTGGTCTATCAAATATTGTTAAAATGAACCAATTAGTCAGACATAAAAGCATGTCAAGTACATTTTTATTAAGGCTTACTTTTGACACGCTGCCTTTATATAATTAACTTGGTTTTTCCCTTTTTTGATACAAATCTTTCATATTTAGTTTCTTTTGCTATTTTTTTGCTATTGCCTGAGATTAATAAGTTACAGATCCTGGTGGATTTCAGTTGATATGGGATAGAGCTCTTGGAATGCCACTTGAAAGGCCTAAAAGTGTCACTCTGGAGAAACTTGAGGAATTGTGCGCCAAAGCTGGATCATCCTGAAACTTCGAGCATGCTTTGTGGGTTAACATATGCTTAGAAGGCACCCTTACGGCTATAGATGCAAGGCAAGAAAAATTTAGACAAGTTTGATTTATGAAAAAGAGATAAATCAAGTTAATTATAAATAATTTATGTAAACATGTCAAATAAAGTCTCACTTTTAACATATTTCTATGTTGATTTATTATTAACATGCTCTACCTATATTTTTTAAACTAAATTTGCCTAAAAATTTTGTTGCAGGGCAATGTGAAATTGAAAATTAGGTACATTTGCAGTGAGGAATATCTACTACCCCGGAAGTTTTTGGAGTTAGGTAAAAGGTGTTGTTCTGCCTTGACACTGACACAAATTGTCTTAGCAGTCTTTTGAAACTACACAAGTTAGGTGTAATAGGGCATAAGATTAAATGCATTGTTGTTTCGGGTTATTCCCTTGTTTTCTTTCTGAGTGGGATTACCACTTTTGATTAATAGTAGTCAATGACTTGCCAAATTTTTTGAAGTCGTTAACTATGAGTTAGCTTCAATGGGCACTTTCTCTTGCTCCTTGGCAAGTTAGGTGTAATAGGGCATAAGATTAAATGCATTGTTGTAAGACATAAGTATTCATGTTTAGTTTAATGATGAAATTGGGAAGGGAATGCAATTTGGAGGAAAGTAAGATAAGAAATTACTATTATACCCTTTCTTTTGAAAAAATAATTTGATACTTAAAATAATAATTTGATAGATGAAATAATAATTATAAGAATATAATAGACATTTTACTTACTATGTAATTGTAACCCAATTACATTGCAAGTAACCAAACATGAGGTAAGTTTCTACAAAATAAAAGAGCCTTGTGTTTCAACTAAGTCACCAATTGAACTTGAAAAACTAGTTATAACCTCATTGAGCTCAACACTCCTCAAATCAATTAAATAAAAATAAGTCACCATCACACTAATTAGTTTGTGAGGCTCTATGTTTCCATTAATAAGTTTGTGTCCTATTCTTAATAGTAGCATACACTATATTCATGATTTGTAAGGATTTCTTTAAATCATAAAGATGGATCATGCCAAAATTTAGATCATGCTTTGGGAAAAAAGAGAGGAGGGGACATGAACTCTTATAAATAGACTTCTTGGGTATTAGTTTAGGCATAACAACAAGTTTTGGGATTAATATAAGGGTATCATTGGGATCTTAGATAATTCTGATCAAGAGAAGGTTTGTAATTTTTTCCATTCAAAAATTGTAAGAATTTTATTTTAGTGAAATTATCCTTTTCAAAATCATCAATGTAGGTCCATTTGAGCATTTGGACCACATTAAACTTTTATGTTGTTTTTCTCCTTTCTTTTTTATGTGTGTTTCTACTATTGGGTTCTAACAAATGGTATCAAAGTTATTAGTTTTAGCCTAGGGAGGAAACAAAAAAAAAAAAATAAAAGATGTCACATCCATAATCTAGGTAAGTCTCAATGCCATGTTAGTGAATCCTAGTGCCACATCAACAATTTAAAAAAAAAACTTTATTCTTTCTAATTTTGACATTCTGATTCTATTTTTTAGGTTAGTTGTCTCAAATTTGAGTTGTTCTATGGTATTTATTGTTAGTTATTTGAATGGAGTATTTAATTAGGAGTTATTAAATACTATAAATATATTGAAGCATGAGATTCCATTACTCGATAAAAAAGATTAGTTTTACTCTATGGTAATGCACGATTCAAGATTATTTGGTCTAGCAAGATTTTAGTTTTGCATTGCATGATGAAAGGCTAAGTGAAATGAAAGATTTAAAATAGAGTATAATCCCAAAGAAGGCAGTTAGAGCAATCCAATTAGCACTGGCTTTATAAATAAAAACTACAATATTGTCAAAAATATCAATGAAGAAGTTATGGGACATGTTAAAAGATAAGTATGTCTTAAGGACATTAACTAACTGTCTGATGATGAAGATGGATTTGTACTCACTAAATATGAAGAAAAGAAGTAATGCTATTGACTATGTGAATAAATTTAATGAGCTAGTATTTAGATTTTTAAATGCAAGGGAGACAAACATTGCTCTTATTAGCTTTGTTACCCAAATCTTACAAATCATTAGTACAATCAATGCCAGCAATATAAAGTACACTATAATTGAATGAGGTGATTAGGGTTTTGAAAGAGAATTATTAGATGATGAGAAATGAAGATTATCTCAAAAAGAGTCAACTACTAGCCATGGAAAGTGTTGAAAAAAGGCGAAAAAATATAGGTGACCAATATGGTAGATAATTACCACTTCAATCAAGAGACTTTAGCATTATTAAATGCCATTACTTTAGAGAGTTTAGTCACATCCAGATTTGCTATCCAAAGTTTAGGGATGACTTGGAAAGCCTAAAAGAGTTGAAAGGTAAATCACATAATGATTTTTCTTTTTTTTTAAATGTAGTCAGTTATAGGGGTGTTCATTGGTCCATTAAACTCAAAGGGCTCGCCTTAACTTGATCTAATTGGGTCGCGTTTGGATTGGGCCAAAAATATAAATAGACAGAACTTTAAACAAAACTATATCGAGTTGAGTCAGAATACAGGCAGAAACATGTTCTGCCCAACTCGACCCTATAGTTATTTATCTTTTTTCTAGTTATCGATATCTTATCATCTTATACTTTTTTTTATTTTTATTTTGTCTGACTCTCTCTGCATGCTATAGCTTCCATTACCTACTCAAACCCTTCTTACTTCTTAATTGTTTTTATCATTGACGTGCATATTTACTAACATTTCTTTTGTTGAATAATAAAAATACATATGTTTATTTAAGGCTAATTATGCTAGTATAGATTATATTTTACTTGATAATACTAGACTATTTTTTTATTGAAATTATTTTACTAATAAAAATATGAAGGTTTTAGAAATCTATTATTTTGAAATATATGCTTATGAGTCTGTAAAAATATATTCTTATATTGTAAGTATCAGTTCATAAAGAAAAAAAGAAAGGCTCAACAACCCTAAACCACCCTAACTCAACATAAAACCAAGTTTATTCGAGTTGGGTTGGGGTATAGGCATGAAAACAAATCCGATGTCTTAATCAGATTAGGCATCGAGCGTACTAAATGCCAACTCGATCTTACCCATGAACAGCACTAGTCAATTATGATATTGAACTTTTATTATCAAATACAACTACTATTGAGAGTAATTCTAACTGAGTGATGGATTATGTTGCTAATATCCATGTATGTACTAATTGAAATATGTTTGACATTTTATACATTGAGAATCACTTTGATTATATCAATGTGGGGAACAATTTAAAGCAAAAGATTGAAGGATCTGGGAAAGTTCGTTTGAAGCTCCACAATGATATAATCACAATAACTCCAAATGTAAAATATGTGCGTATTGGTAGACCTAACATTATGTCCTTATGTGATTTCACTTCACACGATTACAAGTATGTTAGTTTTAAGAATTAGTATAGAGTATACAAGGATGAAAACCTGGGTATGCAAGGAAGGAAGAAAGGGAAGATCATCTACTACCTAGATAAACATGCCTTATCAACGAAGATAGATTGCAACAGAAGGAGAGACCTTCAAAAGACTAAGAAGAAAGTTCAATTTTTTGACAAAGCAAATATTTGTAACTTTAGAAAAATGGAGGATTTATTGGAGGGTTTTTACAAAGTCATATATTGATGGGAAAAAAAGAAGGAAAAGGGGTATGAGCTCTTAGAAATAGGCTCCTTAGGTATTGGTTTATACAAGGATATAACCAAGGTTTTAAATAGTTGTAATTAAAAGAGGATTTTCAATTATTCAAAAATTATAAAAGTTCTATTTTAATAAAATTATCTTTTTCAAGGTCGCAAATGTCAATTTATTTAAAAGATCAAATCACCTTAAACTTTTATATTTGTTTTCATGTTGATTGAATATTTAAAAGTGAAAAAACATGAATTGATAGACAGGTTGGGATGATTTAACCCATTCTATATTTATTTTTAAATCAATAAGTGATTTAGGATGACATGAATTGTTTATGATTTTTTTTTTAAATTCACCTCACTTGTCTATTTAAATAAAAAAATAAAAAAATACTTAAAATATAATATTTAAAATTTTATCTTTTAAATTTATCCCACCTTATTAATAATATTGTAATATCTAATTAATGGAAAATGACAAACTAAATTTCCCATCAATAAAGTAATTTGTCTCTCGTCAACCGAAAAAAACAAAAAAAGCAATTTGTCCCTCACTTCATAAATAACGACTTCACCCCTCTCTCCAAAACTCCCAATTAAACTTGGTTTGTTATTCCTATATTTTCCAAGCCGAATTTACCTAGAAGTTTGTTGGAGAGCAATGTGAAATTGAAATTTTGGTACGGTTGCAATGAGGAATACTTACTACCCCCAGAAGTTTTTGGAGTTAGTTAAAGGGGTTTGTTCTGCCCTGACACTGACACAAATTTGATAGCTCCATTAATTAGGCTTAAGTGAGCATCAAAATAAAGGCACTGTCGTTTCGGGTTATTCCCATATATATAGCGCTTTGTCCGTCGACAATCTATCTATTTGTTCATGTTGATTTCTATTTTTTTTCCCATTATTTTATGAATGATGTTTACATCCATTACATTTTACTAAGACAAATTTATTAATTTCTTAATATTTACCAAAATTATAACCTTTTCTTGATAACTAAAATTATTTTATGAGTAAAGTATTCTTTTTTTCCTTTATTATAAGAATATATACAAACTTTTAAACTAATATATGTTCAAAAAAAAATTTATTCTATTAAAAATATTTTTAAATTTTTATTTATTTATTTTATTTATTTTGTATTGTAAATTATAAATTTCATATTTTTAAAATATATTTAATATTTGTTATATTATATAAATAATAAATATAAGAGTACATTGATTAAAATAATATAATTATACTTACATTTTGCTATATAAAAAAATATAGAGCATTTTTTTATTAAAAAATGGTAATATTTAAAATAAAAGGCATAATTTAAATATTTTTTAAAAGAACTAATATGTCGTTATTTTATTTAAAGTTATATTGATAATATTCCATTTTATATAAAATAAATGATTTATATAATGTTTCATAAGAAAAATTAAAGTGATGTGACACTACTGTCATATACTCACCGAACTTACCGCAGTTAAATTGATGGCCCGAATCTGAAGAGAAGCAATCAGATGTCCATCCGTGCAAAATATTAAAACTCAAATCCGACCGTTGATTTAAACTATCAATCTCTCACTTTCTCCACCTATTTATTTTTTTTTAAATTAAATGTTTTTATATTCATATATTTAATATTTATATATTTAAAAATAAAATAATATAAAAACAAAATTATATATAAGGCTTTTTTTTTTTTCATATATACCATATATTTTAATTTATAAATAAAAAAGATCCGGACTCATTATCTTCCTATCAGTTACCAAAATCTCAGACATCTCTTGTTGTTCGTTCCAAGCGAATTCATATATTTTAAAAAGAAAATTAATTAATAGAAATATACCCTCAAACTAAAGGCATGTTTCATTTGAAAAGTTTCTAGGGTTTCATATTTTCAAATTTTCGAAATATCTTTCTCCGATTCTGTAACGGTGACGTTTTCCGATCAAGTTCCGAACTTTCTGACGATTTTTGAGCTCCGACATCCATTTGCGAACTGGGTTCCCATGAACGGACAGTCCCAACTCATGGGTCATTCTCAGATCTTGCAGAACCACCAAAACTACGCCGTTTGGCCTCGCCCGTTCCCGCCGGACAAGACCGCCGTGTTCTCTCACCGGCCAATAATATTCAACCCTCCGACGGAGACGACGAAGCCTCCGGGTCGGTCCAATTGGAAGCCGAACAAACCCGATAAGCGGAAGGAATTTCGCCGAATCGACCCACTCGGGGCGCCACCGGGTCAGGGATACAAACCCGCGAACCAGAGCGATTTGCAATTTCAGAACCGATTGAAAGGTCGTCGATTTTACCCGAAGAGGAAGTTCAGTTCTCGATTCGCTCCCTTTGCCCCGCGGAATACCACTTCGTTCCTGATTCGCGCCAAGAAATCCGGCGGTATTGCTTCATTGGTCTCGCCGTGTCCCGTTACGCCGGCGATACTCCCGACGCCGATGTTCTCACCGGCGAGGGAGGTTTTGGTGGACATGGCAAAGGAAGAGTGGGGAGTCGATGGGTACGGCTCGATGAAGGGTCTCATCCGACTTCGGTCTGGGTCACCTAAAGGCTACGAGGAAGATGCCGATTGCGATGACGACGGCGGCGGCGCGTCTAGTGACAGCGACGTGGAAGAAGAGCGCGTGGAAGTTGAGAGGAGATTGGACCATGATGTAAGCAGATTCGAAATGATATACCCAAATTCCACCGGTGGCGACGATCAGACCAGTGTATTAGAGAACAGAGTTGATGAACAGGACACCCATATTTCTCAGCTGGAAGAGGAGAATTTGACACTGAAAGGGAGGCTATTTCTGATGGAGAGGGAGTTGAGGGAATTGAGGAGGAGGGTTCAGTGCTTGGAGACTGATGGTGGGTGGCGAGCTAGCATTGGCGTGGCGCCGGAGAATGCTGCCGAGAATATCGATGACCTCGCCGGCAACGAAGGTTCGGAGAAGAGCGTAGGAAATGGCAATGGTGATGACGAAGATGATGGGTTAGGATCCTCTAAACTTCTTTAAAAAATTCAGGGAGATCAGTAGACCAGACGACATATAATCCAAGGATGATGGTGTTTGATTGAACTATCTTTTGAAAGTCACTTGTTTTCCTGGGAAAAAGGAGATGTTATTAGATCTGTAAATGTCTGTACATATCTGTAGGATGGTGGGTATAGCTGTTACTGTATCTTTTTGTAATCAATCTTTAGGCTCTTTGGAGAAGAAGGACTTGGAAACTCTGTGTCGAGTAGAGAATTTGCAAACTCACAAATAATCTTCTCTATGCTTTACTGTTAGTTTTTCTGTGTTAAGAGTAGTTAAGGTTGAGGCAGAGGAGAAATGGTTGTGGCTTCTGGTTACTCGTGTTGACAGATCAGATATTGATATTAGCCCAAGTTCACAACACATTGATAACATGAGTGTGTTGCCCAAATGTGAAGTAGGTTGACTTTTATAATTAAGATTGTATTTATAAATTGAACGTATATAATATATTCAGAGAGAAATAGAAAAGTAAGTGTCAAGAAAGAAAATAAATTTTCTATACAGTTTTATATTTATTTGTACTATTTTCTTTTTAAATGTATAAATATAAAAGATTCAATTTAAAGTAGAATACAAGAACTATGGTTTACTCCAAGCTTCTTCATTGTCCCGATGTTCTTAAGTTGATTAAGCCTCAAATGCTTACATGGGATGAGACATTTTGAATTAGAAAGTTGGGTATAATTTTTAAAATAAAAAATATTAAATATAATTTAACCAGATTTTAATAAAATTTACACATTTTAGTATTAAATATTTTTTAATTTTTTGTTGTGAAACCCACAATTTGTTTTTTTTACAGCCCCCGGATTTGCAGGTTCCTGCTAGTTATTCATATACGCTGCCGATGCTGCATGTTATGGAGTCCAAGCGACAGTAATTGGTTCTGTAGAATAAGGATGTTGGAAATATGATAATTAAGCTAGCAAGTGGTAGATGCCAGCTTGGTGGGTTCCAAAGTGGTTTGACTTTTTAACTGTTCAATTATGTTTGGTTGACCTCTTCATGTTTGAGCAAGCAATTTATCTTATTTTCTCAAAGGTGGTCCACTAAAAATTAGTGTAGTGGATTCATTTGGCCGTTGACTTTGATGATATTGCGTGCGACACTTACATGTTAACGATTGACTTTGCTTACTAAAATTAACAATGGGCTTGCTTTAAGATATAACCTATTTTTTATCAATGGATGGAACTCCAATTGCATATTCAAGCAATTGCCCCTTGTGAGGGAATTTTGAGTGACCCATTTTTTGGTCCTCCAAGGCCCAAAAGTTTACTTTCAAAATCACTATTCTCTTTGAGTTAGTTTGTTTAGTTGCCTCCAAATCTATGTCTTTATGGTCCAATTGGTGAGAGAATGTAAATCTAAAAGAAATATAAAAAATAGGTAGATAATAATAAATGGGATATAAAATAATTTTTTTTTATTTTTTAAAATAATTTAATAATTAAAATAATAATTTTATGAATTGAATAATAATTACAAGAACATAATAAATATAGTAAATTAAAGGAGAATCTAGTTATTTTTTTAATTTAGATATAGAAATAAATTATATATATATTTAGAGAGAGAGAGAGTTCTTCAATGCAAATAGCCAAAGGGTACATGCCCAACAAGACAATCGACAGAGGATACCAAAATGCAAGTTGACCTGTTGAAAAAATGAATAGAATTACAAAACAAGGATAACAAAAAGCATTAAACGTAGCATTGCTCATATTCAAAGCATAACTCATGAGCCTTCGACAATATCTCTAGCAGTCCTCTAAGTGATATTTTGAGAAGATTTTGCATTCATAGCTTTCCAAAGTTGATACTTTCAGAGGAACCCAATTCATAGCCAAACCAAAATCCAACCCTTTGTTCTCACAGCCTTCATCCATTAATCGTGTGAAATTTAGAACTGAGATGCAGATCATTGATTTTTAGCAAGAAACTCTTCATTACCTCCTGAGTTTTGCCGTTCTACAGATTTTCCCATGATGAAACACTCTAAGCACACTAATACATTGTTATTATGATAGGAGGGGAAAGAGATAAGAAACTACAAGATAAAAGAAAAAAAAAGAAAGGGGAGAGAAAATAGAAGGAGTATTATTCATTTTGTTTAGGGAAAGGAAAAGACATTTTTTTTAGAAAAAAATAAATATAAATCAATAAAATGTCAAATTACTTTATTAATTTTCATCCTATTAAATATATTTAATAGTGCATTTATTTTTTATTTTCAAAAATAATAGATTAGTATAAGTGTGCATTTATATATCTTAATTTTTATATTTTGCATTATTTATTTATAATTAATTTTTATTTTTTTCTTTTCAAAAATAATTATGTATAATTTCATATAATTAGAACTATCCAAGACAAGTTGGCAAACGGTGTAAGAGAAAGGTGGGTTTTATAAATTGGCAAAATTTTTCTCCCTTTCCCCCCTTTTTGTTACTCAGTGGACGGGATGCAAATACTGCAAGAGAAGCGTGGGTCCTGCATGTTTTTTTCCCCCATTTCAATCATTTCCTTTTCCTCTTATTTAAACATAACAAATAGAGGAAAAATAGATTCCGTCCCCTATTTTCTTTGCTTTTCTTTTTTTTTTTTCCATGTTTTCCCACCAAACAAAGCAAGGAGGGTTTGGGGGGGGGGGGGGGGGGATTGTCAATATACCACACTAGAGAGCCCAGTAGCATTACAGTAAACCCAATTAAACATATTTTTAGAAGTTTGAATTCTAACCTTTTGATATATCATGCGAATGCATATTCATACTGTGCTTAAGTACAATTTTAGCATTAAAAAAAACTAAAATTGCTATTCATGTAACATACAATAATTATAGTGGAAACAATTTTAGATATATAAATACCTCTAACCATATTTTTCTTGATCTGATAAAGAATACAAAGCTCTAAATAATATTCTATTCAATAATTTACAGTTAAAATTTTTTTAAAATGTAGATAAAAAGCAAAGAGAAAAAAGATTGAGTGAAAGGAAGAGAGAATTTTTAATAAGTCAATTTTTATGATCGGCTAACTTTACTTATTAGATATGCCTTTAAAATATTAATGTAAAAATTAGCTACTTTTTCATCAAAAGAAATTAGTTAACAACATGCAAATATTTACTAATCCAAAAATAAAAATATTTATCAATTTAGAATTTAAAAATAAAAACTACTAATTAGAATAATTTAACTTAAATTTAAGATATTATTTAATTTAATTTAAAATATCCTAACAACTTATATAGAATATCTTAAATAAATATTTAATTTAAAATAATATCTTTATCTTATAAATTAAATTAAAATATTATAATATTCTCCTACTTAGTTGAATTATGATTTTTCCAATAACATATTTATAGGTAAATAAATATTTAAATATTATCATGGTAGTAAGTTCTTTAATCAAATAAATATTACCTTCCATGCATTATATTTTAGCATGTTTTTAACTTTTGTGGAATATATAACTTTTATGAATAAATTTTAAATGTTTATTCGTATTCTGTCTTACATGCTTGTCAGTTTTCACCAAAATGTATAAAGATAACAAACCAAAATTAAAAATTTCATTTTATTATATACTTCAATTAGACCAAACATGGTTTAAGACCCGTCTGAACTACATGATCCTTAAACTCCTTTAGAAGTATCCCTTTAGTTAAAGGATCAACTAAAATTTATTTTGCCTAAATATATTCTATATATGACCACTTGATTAATTTTAACCCACTTTCTTCAGGCTAAATACTTGATGTCGATGTGTTTACTTCAACTTCCACTCTTATTATTTTTAGACAAAAAACTAGTAGTGGTATTGTCATAGTACACTCCAATGGGTTTAGAGACTGAGTCCATAATCTTAAACCCAATAATGAAATTTATTAACCATGTAATCTGTGAATTTGCCTTGTAACTTGAAATAAATTCAACCTCCATAGTAGAAGTAATAATCAATGAATGCTTAGCACTCTTCCATGAGATGACACCTAAGCCTAATATAAATATGTAACCAGACGTTAACTTTTTAGTATTAACACATCCTGCCATGATTGAGTCTAAATACCCAATAACGTTCATCCTTTTATAAGTAAGTATATTATCTTTAATATTCTTAAGATACCTCATAATTTTTATTTTTATTTTGTTTGCAACTCTCTAATAATCCATTCCAGGATTACTTTGATATCTTTTAATATGCTTACAATAAAAGTTATATCAAGCCTTATGCAGACCTATGCATACATTAGATTTCCTACTGTTAACGCATAAGAAACATTCTCCATCTCTTTTCTCTTCAACTTATTATCGGGACATTAAAATAAACCAAAATTTTTCTCTTTCACTCTGGGTGCCATACTAGGTGAACAGTCTTTTATTTTAAATTGTTTAAGAATTTTATTTATAAACATCTTTTATGATAGTCTCAAGATACTTTGAAACTATCTCTATAGATCCTTATGCTAATGACATAAGATGCCTTACCTATTTATTTCATTTCAAAATTCTTAAACAAGAATTACTTCACCTCATATAGTAACCCTAAATCATTTGAAGCAAGCAAAATGTTATCTATATATAAAATCATAAACATGATCCTACTCCCATTGACCTTGTAGCATACGCATTGACCCAACAAAGCCAAAAGATATGATCATATAATAGAATTTCAAGTACCATGGTCATGAGGCTTGCTTAAACTCATAGATTGATTTCTTTAGTTTGCAGACTAAATTTTTAATACCTTTTGAGATAAACCCCTTAGGCTATTTCACATATGCCTCATCATCAAGATCACATTGAGGAAGGCAATTTTAACATTCATTTGATATAATTCTAAGTCAAAATGAGTTACTAATGTCATGATAATATAGAATGAATCTTTCTTAGAAACAGGAAAAAAAGTCTCCTTATAATTAATTCCTTCCTTTTGAGTAAAACTTTTTGCAACCAATTTTGTTTTGTAACACTTTATGTTACCTAGTGAATCCCTTTTTGGTTTTAAAGGTTCATTTACAACCAATTGCATTATTGTTTGCCATAGATTCTATCTCATCAATTGTGGCATCATATCACAATTTAAAATTATCATCATTCATAGCTCATGTAAAGGTAATAAAGTCATCCTCAACACTTATGTCATAGTCAACTTTTGTAAGATACACTATGTAGTTACCAGGTATTGTCAACTTCCTTTCTTTAATTAATCTTCGTAATTAAACCTCTTGTAAAGTTTAAGATTGTACTACATGATTATCCTCTACTAATAGTTGAGATGTTTCACGACCCACAGATTTTCTATACTGGCACAAAAATAACAAATCCCCTTTCCATTTACCAAGAGTATTATCTCTGACTTTTGTAGAAATTTCGACAGAGTCCCCTCTATAAATTGGACCTCCCGATATTTCTACAACCAGTCAATTCACCAATACATCCCAAAATATATCAAAATATAGACATCTAGGGAGTGGGGATATCCTAACTATGATTCAGTGGAGCCACATTACATTGTTCAGAATAAACAAATTCATAACACAAAATACACCCACATGAACAATTGTGGGTTTGCCAAAAGAATTTGCAGGAGATCTACAGCTAGTCGGCCACTCAGGGTAGGCTAGGGTCTTCAACGTTCTCTGAAAAATAATTTAAGAAAGAGTGAGTTTGAAAACTCAGTGAATAAATAACGCCGACCCTTAAAAATCTTAGGGACAAGGCCCGTAAAAGTATTTGTATAGATAAATATTCATCATGCACAAAACAAGCCTCATGCAGATCGTTTCTTAAAATGCATCAGAAGTATCTAAGCAGAACTGAATTAAATAGACGCAGAGCACACAGCTCGCGGAGAGAATAACCACAGACGCAAAGCACTTTGCTTGCGAAACAAATAACTCCACGTGTGGTAGCTACCCACACGGGGCTAGCAAAACCCCTGCTAGCTGAGGTCCAGATCATGGTGCACCAAGGCTAACAACTACTGCTGTTAGCTACAGAGTTCTGAGTAGATAACCTCTTAAATACAAATTCTCAAATCACATTTCAGATTAAATACATTTCTCAAATCACATTCAGACAGAGTACCTTCCACATCAGTTTGGTATCAAAGTTCCCAAGTAACTCAACAGGCAACAATTTACAAAATTTCATATTTAAGTCGATCATATAGTAAAGCATTTTTAAAAAAAATGTATCTCCATAAATAGGTTTTCAAATGTCAGAATACTACAAGGAAACTTAGTAAGAAAATATGAAATAGGAGTTACTCACGGTCCGCATTACTTACTCACCTCTTAGGATGATATCAATATTCCCTGCCTAGTCCTCAGCTCTACCTCAATCTCCTGAATACCCTACAATACCCGTTCAACAGATTTAGAGTGTAAATAACCAGAGGAATTGTCTCATTACTTAGCCTACCTAACATTAATGTCAATTCTTCTTTCCCTTGGATTAATATATGAAAAACTAAGGTTTCCTAGGCATTATAGGGAATTTCGGCATGTTAGCCACGGCCAATTATTCTCTGTTTAACCCCCTTCTACTGCACTAATTTCACCGCGGCGATAGCCGCGGCGAGTTGGACATTCGCCGCGGCCAACATACATGGCGCCGCGGCGAAGAAGCCTCCTGGAGCTTCCTCGCTCAAGCTCTCGATATTGGCCGCGGCCAACACCTCTTTCCGCCGCGGCCAATTCCTCTCTGGAATCGTTAGCCGCGGCCAAATTCCTTAATTCGCCGCGGCTAAATGTTCTCTGGAAAACTTCCAGCTGACCTCTCCCCTTTCGCCCCGACATGCGAAAATTCATCCTTCTCTGCTCCATTCTTGCCTTCCATCTCCATACAACACACATATACATATACATATCCCCCTTTCACTCTCTTTTCTTTTCCTTCTACACACCCTTCCATCAGTTTGCTACTCACACACAGAATCACATTACCAAACAAACAAAACAGGGGGAAAATAACTCTGTAAATTGGAAATCCAGAAAATGCAACACTTACGGCAGAAACTCCAAGCTTGGGAGAGGAGGTGTTTTCTGGCGTTAAATCCCTCCAATCAACAGCAGCACACTCAGCCAAACCAGAGACAATGGCAGCAGCAAGAAGAATGGAGCCAGAACCAGTGAACAGGGCACAACAGAGGGAGGAAGATGAAGTTCAGTTTCCCACCAACTTTGCTCCTTTTTCCTGACCGAAAGATGGCTATAGGTATGGGTTCGTGCAGCAGAAGTTTGGAGAAGCAATTTACCTAAAGCCCAACCAGACAGTGAATGAGGAAGGGGCATTTCAGAATTTTCATATGGAAGCAGAGTTTTCTACGTGGCAGCTCAACCTCCCCCTTTGAAAAGTCAACTTCATGCAAATGGATATATGGCATGCACGTCGGGTATTACAAGATGCCTCTTCTACATTATGAGGCTCTTCAACTTGAATAGTAGAATTCTCTGAATGAGAATACTCCTTATCTTTACTATGATCAATAGAGACAATTGGAACTTGATTATATTCTTCATTCATCCTAACAGGATAGGTGGCTTGGAGAATAAAAGTTTTACCATTACTAGTAGAGGTTGTTGGTTGAACGTGATCATTCTTAATGACTATGTTATGAGGTTGACTACTCCTATTAATTATATTATTCTTTAGAAATTTGGCATTTCTAGATTCTACAAATCTAATAAGATGTGAAAGATAGTAGAATTTATAACTTTTCATGTGGATTTTGCAAACCTTTTACATAACCAATAAAATATGCAATAATAGTCCTATGATTCAATTTCCTTTCATGTGAATTATATTCTTTACCTCAGCAAGATAGCCTCATACACATATATGATTCAATCTAAGTTTCCAACCTTTTTAAATTTCACAAGGTGTTTTAGACTCTGCTTTTATTGAAATTTTATTTAAAATATACACAATTGTCTTATGTGCATCTCTCCATAAAGAAATAGAAAGTTTGGAGTTGCTAAGCATACTTCTAACTATGTCTATCAGTATCTTATCCATTTTTTCAACTACACCATTCATATTAGGTAAGCAAGTATAGTGCATTGTGGAACAATATCATGCTCTTGAGGAAATTGAGCAAACGAACCTAGTGCCTGCTCCTTACCAGTATATCTTTCATAATATTCATCTCCTCTATCAAATGTTATTATTTTGATTTGTTCACCTGTTTATTTTTCTACTTCTACTTTATACTCCTTAAATGTACATAATGCCTCACTTTTATTATAAAGCAGGTAGATATACATGTACCAAGAGAAATCATTAATAAAAGAGATGAAATACTTTTGACTATTAAAACATAAATCAGGACAATATATATCAATATGAATTATCTCTAATAATTTAGAACTCCTCTTAACTCCCTTATGTGACTTATTGGTCTAGTTGCCTATGATGCAGTCCATCTATGAATCAAGATCAGTAAAATCTAGAGATTAAAGAATCACATCCTTTACTAATCTTTTGATTCCATCTATAAAGATATGACCTAATCTCTTATGCCACAAGTTAGCTAAATTCTTATTCATGACACATCATTTGATTCCAAAACTACTATGTAGGGTTATAAAATAATTAGCAGCATCATTAATAGTAAAATGTTTAAACAAAGTATTAGATAAAGAAATTATTCCAATAGGAATATAATTTTTCAATAAAATTGAATTCAAGTCTATAAATATTTATTGAAAAACCCAACAACACCAACTTTGAAACTGAAATCAAATTAGGAACATAAAAAGTTTCATCAAGATCTAATATATAACTAGAAGATAAAATAATTATATCGGTCTCTACAGCCTCCACCACTAAACTAGTTTCATTGCCTAGAAATACTTTAAGCTCATTAGGATGTAGATTCCTTATGTTAGCCCTGCATAATATTTGAAATATGAACCATAGATCCAATATTAATCTACCAAGTGTCATGACATATATTAATTAAATGAGATTCAAAATATACTAAGGATAGAGATATATCTTTCTTAATCAGCTAACCCTTTCTTTTAAGGCATTTATTTTTCATATGCCTTTTCTTTTTATTAAAAAAAGCACTCAGTAGCCTCCTTATTTGATACATGAATAGGAGTAATATTTTTCTTCTTATCTTTTTTTTTAGTGCCCTTCTTCTTCTTAGAGCTACTTGCCAGATGAGTCTCAGGCATCCCACTAGTACCCTCAATAGGGAGCCTAATTTTCTCTTGTACACAAATGGCTAGTAGTTTATCCACTGTCCATTTCTTCTTATGTATATTGTAGGAAATCTTAAAATAGCACATGGATGGGTCAATTAGGATCAGCTATACCAAGAATGGTTTATTAAGCTCCATATTTAAGGCTTTCATTTGTGATGCATGATCTCTCATTCTTATTATATGTTGCTGCACCTCTTTGGTGCCAATCAATTTCATAATACATAATTCAACCATTAAAGTACCTTTAAATGATTTATCTAAAGTAATAAATTGATTGCTTATCACCTTCAGATAGCCATTAATATTCTTACGATTAGGAATAGTTCCACGAATACTAGCATCTATTCTATGCATAACTAGCATCTTACAAAGCCGATTGGATTTCTCCCTAACTTTCTGCAAGTCCTCTTATTTATTAGTATTAACATCAATAGGTACTGGTGGCTCATCCCTATTAAAGTACCAAATTCAAATCAAGGCAACCTAACTGAAGGCAGATATCTTTCTTCTAGCTTTGTAATTTGAGGCATTTACAATAATTTTATATTGGGTATTATTAGCCATCATAAAAGACATTTAAGCAGGAGTAACTGCAAAGTAGATTTGAAATAGCAATAATGCTTACTAGAAAATTATAAGGCAAATTAACTATTAAGATTATCATAAATGCATGTTTACCAATGCAAATCATATTTATACAAAAATTGTATCACTAAAACCTCTCCATAGGCAAAGATGTCAGCATACTAAATATTTGTGCATCATAATTGATGAAACTAGAGTGCATTTATGTTTCTTAATACCTGTGGAGTATTTAGAAAGTATATAACAACTTATATTCTGCCCTAATTAAGCATGTAGTTATAATTATCGATCTATGGGCAAAAATTCATTACAACGACGCACTTAATTATGATTGATATTTGTAATTCCATGCAAGATTTTCATGAAAATCATATCTAGGATCCATGTTTGTAGCTACTTCTTATGTATGCATGCTAATCACAAAATATCATTATGATTGATATTTGTAATTCCATACAAGATTTTCATGAAAATCATATCTAGGATCCATGTTTGTAGCTGCTTATGTACGCATGCTAATCACAAAATATCAAAATCCATTATGTACATTTTTTTTTTTAAAATGTACTAAATAACTTCATCTTAATGAGAATTTATTTTAATTAATTAATCAACTAAACCTTAATGATTAATAATTAAAAATATTCCCCCTTTATTATAAATTCTATATATGTGTTAAAAAATTTTGTCTAAAATAACTCCATATTATTTGAACAAAATTAAATGGCACTTAAATAATTATATAAAGTCCTAAATGTGCCAAAATTGCTTAAACAAATTTTCTATAAATTTAGAAAAAATAAATAATACTAACCAATAATTTGACAAAATTTTATATGTGTTAAAACTATTTAAAATAATTATTGCATAATATAGACAAAGTAAATAACACTAAATGGTAAAGTTTCTAAATATGTCAAAAAATCTATAAAGTAATTTTCTTTAATTATAGGTTAATTGACACTTGTTAGATTTATTTAATAATTTAATTTTGGTCCAAAACTAATATGGGTTAAATCAAAATTAGAAATAACCCTATGAAACCAAAATGAAATTAAATTAAAATAACAAAACAAAAAATTTTTTAAAGCCCATAACTTTTGGCCCAAATGCTAAAAAAAAAAAAAGCCTAATTCAATATTGCTTTAATGAAATGGTTCATTTGATTAAACCCAAAATGATGCATTGTTTGACACATCTAAATGGTGGCAAGTAAAACACCAAAATGACATGTCTTTTTGACAAGTGACCAAAACAACTTGTTCATTTTAGTTGTCTTCTTCCTGTAGAAGAATCAATTCAACTTGACCCAATATCTGACTTGTGATGAAAATCCATTGTTTTGTCACTCATTTTGGCTCTGTTTTGGATGATTCTTGAGCCAAAATGCTCAAAATCTCATAGGCTATTAATTATTTACCATTATTTAACAAAACCATGTAAAAATTATGCATATTTAAGATGCACAACTTTTTTTTCCCTTACATTCATTTGAGTTTTATAAATCTAGTGTCCCAAACCAAACCAAAAGCATACATAAATAGGCTTTAGTTTTTAGATATTACATGCATAGTAATAACATGAAATCAAGCATGAATCAATTAAACCACACACACACACACACAATAACACCATTTTATAGTTCTAATACCAAACAATTCATAAAATATTTTAAATAACTTGCCAATCCTATAAATAATTGAATAAATTGTTAATTATATTCTCAATTCCCAAAATCCAAAACGAAAAATTGAGAATCCTCTCCACACAAATTTCAATATATATATATATATTAATTGTAACTAATAAATTTCACAAGATTAAATTCATATGAGAAATTTCATATTTTCTCTTCTTCCATAAATTTATGGTTCATTAGATCTAGTAAGCAAATGTTATCAAAATTAAGCTCTAATACCACATATTATGCTTAAATACAATTTTAGGATACCAAAAAAAATTAAAATTGCTATTCATGTAACATACAATGATAATAGCATAAGCAATTTCAGAAATATAAATACCTCTAGTTATACTTTCTTTGATCTGATGAAGAACCCAAAGCTCTAATAATATTCTATTCAATAATTTATAGCTCAGAAAATTTTAGAATGCAGATGAAAAGCAAAGAGAGAAAAGAGTGAGTGAGAGAAGAGAGTATTTTTAAAAAAATAAGTTTTAGCATCTTTGTGATAGTCAGTTGATTGACCCTACTTATCAAAAATCCCTTTAAAATGCTAACATAAAAATTGGTCACTTTTTCATCAAGAGAGGTTAGTTAATAACGTGTAAACATCCACTGACCTATTAATCAAAATATCTAGCAATGTACAATTTAAAAATCAAATACAACCATTTAGAATAATTTAACTTAAATTTAAGTTATTATTTAATTTAATTCAAAATATCTCAACAATCGATATGGAATATCTTAAATAAATATTTAATTTAAAATAATATCTTTATCTTATAAATTAAATTAAAATATTCTAACACATATAGTTTAAATTTGAAAAGATAAGTTTTTTTTTCCCTTGATTAAGATGTTTGACTACACATCATATGTAGAATAATGATACCTAGATTAACAAGAAATATAAAAATGTAGAAGAAAAACTAACCTCCAGCCAATGAGCTCCAAAACCATATTCTTTGTGTAAGGAGGAGCTTCCAAGCTCTTCAAACAAAGATGTTGCATGAAATGTGCTTTGTTAGTGTTTTTAAGCTTGGAAACCCCTAATATTTATAGGTGAGCTACGGTAGTGTCTTATCATTATAAAAACATTATCTTTAAACTCAAAATTGGTTATCCAATTCTTGGTTATGATTATCCAATTCTTAATTTAGTAGGAAGTCTGAAATATATGGATAAAGGAAAACTATTTGCAACCATTGAAACAATGATCTAGATAAGGTTGATCTAATATTAATTTAAATAATGATAAGGTTAATCTAATCATTAGTCCATATTAGGATAAAGTTGATCTAATTATTAGTTCACATTATGATGAGGTTAATTTAATACCTAACATTCTTCCACTTAGTCCATGTATTCTCCTTATAATGACAGATTTATAAATATTTATGCTTAAAAAAAGGAAATTAAATACACAAATCATGACAATAAGTATTCCATAAATAAGTATTACCTTTTATATATCATAATATATTTAATTTTCTTAAGCCCACCATAACTTAAGGAATAAATTTTATGTTTGTTCAAAGTCCAATGATAGTTGTTATTCTCATAGATGAATGTGTACACCAAGATAAGAAAACAATAAAAAAAATTAAGAATTTTATTATAATAGAAGTACATACATCGAAGTCTTACTACAGAATTATTGTGAAGATAAAAATTTAGTTTGTAAGAAAAAATTTTCGTTATACAGCCACATGCAAGGGATGCAGTCAAACATATGTTTAACAAGTTTCTATTTTTCTTTTTGCTTAAGAAAGATAAAATTTTAATTATAAAAATAAAAAATTTATTTGTAAAGAAAAAATTTAATTATAAAGACAAAAGATTTTAACTATAAGGACAAAAATTTAATTATAAAAAAATGCAGTTAACTATGAGAACAAAAATTTTAAGTAAGTCTACTGTTTATTTTTATTTTTATTTTTTGGTATAAGGATAAAAAATTCTATTTGTAAAGATAAAAATTTTAGCTATAACAAAAAATTACATTTCATATTATAAAACTTATAAATCCTGTTACTATTTATCTAGTTTTCCCTCTCATTCTTATTTACTATTGCCCAAGAAATAACTCTTCACAATTAACACTTTTTTAAAAAATACATTTTGTGATTAGAAGTTAAAAATATTAATTGTAAAAGACCTTAAAATTTTAAAATATTTTAAAGGCCCAATGGGTTAAAGAATTTTGTCCCCACAATTAAAAATTTTAAAGTATACTTCTTTTATAGTTAAAATCCTTATAGTTAAAATTTTTAGTTTTCACAGTTGAATTCTTTTTTTTTTCACAATTAAAATTTTTATCTTTACAATTAATTTTTTTGTCTATCTACAATGAAAAAATAAAAATAGACACTTGTTAAACGTATATTTGATTGCATCCCCTTGTGATTGCAAGGGATTTGTTTTTGTACATTAGTATATATTTCCTCCGATCTCATAAGAGACTTTTTTAAGATTTGATTTAGTATAAAATATAAGAAATAAGCTACTAATATTTGATATATTAATTACATTATTCTAATTATACTTTACATTAAATGAGTCATTTAAATTATGAGTAGTAGTTATTATTAATTTCAAGGAGAAAGTGCATATATTAAATAGAGATATTCTTAAAAAATAATTTTTATTTTAGAAAAAATTAAAAAGATTAATTACTTTTAACCAATTTTTTTAATTTTTATAAGTTAATTATTTGTTTCTTACATATGAGACTAAAGGGAGTAGTTTTTAATCCCCTTAAAGTATCTTATCATCTTTTTCATAGCTTTCTAATGGTCTATACTTATGTTGCTTTGATTTTTTCCCAAATGTTCTAATAGCAAATGTAATGTCATGTCTTATACAATTTTAAGCACACTAGACTTCCCATAACCAAAGCATATGTAATGTTTTTGTTTTTATTTCCTTTTTATCTCTTTTTTTTTTTTACTAATTTGAATTAAATTTGCCACCTTTCATAATAAATATTATACTTTATATTGATATAGGTTTCTAGAGACATATCCAAAATAAATTAAGTTTTGTCCCCATAAATCTTAATGCCATTGATATAAAATGTCTTATCCATATTCTTCAAATTAAAGTTGTTAAAACAATTATGTCACCTCATACAACAATTTTTTTTTATTGATTGCAAGCAATATATTATACATATATAGTAAAACTTGGGATTAAATTAAGAAATCAACTTATATTTTAGGATTAGATTTATATGTAATTTCTTATATCTTTACTATTAAATTTCTTAATCTAAATATGATAAGTATATGCTTTTTCAATAATAACATAACATGCATATGGTTTAATTAAGAAATTATATAATTGTTTGCAAAAATTATATATTTGTTATATTATTATTAAAAAATCATGTACTTGTTATATTTTGATTAAAGGTTTTGCCAATAAATATATAAAAACTTTATATAAGTTTTTTTTCCTATATTTCAACCTAGGTTTAATTGGTAAAATTATATAGAGGAGTTCATTCAGCTTAGTGCTATCTATCTATGTTGGGTTGGGCCACTTAAAAAGAAACAAAACTAGGGTGGTTTGACTGTTCCAACCAATCAAACCTAGTTGACTTAATAGCATTATAAATAATAATGGAAAAAAAATAAGAATTAAACTAATTTTTTTAAAGGTTACTTTTATAATTTTAGTAAAAAATTTCTAAACATATTTTATAAATTATAAATAGCATGGGGTGAAAGTTTTATTAGGCACTTTTTGAATATAATTATCACATTCAAATAAGAGAAAATGAGATAAAAAATTTATACTTTTTAAATATAAAAACAATTTGAGAAAGCAAATGACTTTTTTAAAAGAAAATAATTAGATAAATTACCTTTGGCATTTGAGTTGGGTCTATTTCCAAAACAAAAAAAAAAAATCATCTCTATTGGACCGCTTAGTTTCAAGTTATCACATTTTAGAGTTTTAACCTATATATATATATATATATATATATATATATATAATTTTCTTCTTTGAACTCACATTTTTATTCACTGCCGTTGTGTAATTTAAAAAAAAAATCATCAAAACATATAATCATATATTTAAAATTGTTGAATGGATATAAAGATATAAGTTTTTGAATTTTTAAGTTTTGTTAAAAAGTTTTAATTTGGCCTAAATCACAACTGGGGTGTACCGAAAACAAAAAATAATAATTCGATTAAATTCCAATCTACTTTTGAGGAAAGGTAAAACTCGACGTATACTCTAACATTATAAAAGAAATCTGAATCCAAGTATGGGAATTACCCCATTAGGCTTAGAATTAGAAAATTCAAAATTGTAATCCCCAAATGAAAGGGCCCTGCTAATACCTGTTCATTTTTTTTTTCCATTCTTTCAAATATGCACAGAAAACAATAGAATTTTATTTGAAAAGAAATGGTTCAAAACTCAAATTAAAAGTATTTATATTAAAAGAAATTAAATTAAAGATTTTAATTTAAAATTTGGTGCTGTAATTTTTGTAAATAATTTAAATTTTTTATCTTAAATATTTTTAGATAATTTTGAAGTTTAAAATCTTTATTATACCGTAATGTTTCAGAATTGTGAAGGCCGAAAGATCCCCAAATATTTCCTCCACAACTTTCACTCGTGGCTTCGGATTCATAGAACTTGAACCGAGTTGTTATCATCGAGGATTTTCCCGATACTCTCCTGCCACTTTGTATCTCTCAACTTAGGAGGTAGAAGAAGCACCCAATTGATTATCACGCTGAAGAAACAGATGCGAATGGTAGATCTTCATTTGAACCTGAAACTGTTTATATATTGACTTTGCTGGGTTTCGATTCAATTAGATCTTCTTTGCACCGTCTGTTTCGATTTCGAATGATTACCCATCTAATTGCATGCCTAGAATTTTATTTTGCATTCAGGCTCTTATTCACTATAACCGTTGTTTAAGAGAAACTCTTAAAAAACAAATGTAATATGAATTGGGGGTATAAGATGCTTACTTGGTTTGAGCAAAGAAAATCCCACTTAAATGTGCCCTTATTAGCAATCATAATTTAATAAAAGCTTGTGCTTTCATATATATATATATATATATATATATATATGTACACACACACAGAAATTTCTTAGTTTATTTGCAGGAACGTTTGTTTTGCAGGCCTGGGCATCATGATTTGCCATTTATTAATTTGTAGTAGTTCCTTGATACAAATGAGGTGTAGTTCCTGGTAAGATAGACCTGGTTAAAGAACTGAAGATCATGGAGCTTGATTTGAACGAGGAGCCTTTGGACCAAACCCCTGCTTCAGTGATTGGATTTGATTCTATATTGGATGAGCTAGAATCTACACATGGACATATAGAAGAGCGTATTAGGCACCTTGAAGCGGTAACCTCAAGAGCTAGGCAGCGTCAGAGGTGGCGACGTGGTCATGATTCAGTTCAAATAAATAACATCATAACAGATAGAATGCCCAGGGAAGAGGTTGGTGCAGTCCAAGAAAGAACAGTTGACAATAGGAAAACGGGCAAAAGGAACAGTTCCCATTTAGTAGCTAAAGCATTGGGGATGGATCCATATATTGATGAGGCAGAGAGCAACACTGGGAATTTTTTTGATTGTAATATCTGCCTCGACATGGCAAGGAATCCTATCTTGACCTGCTGTGGTCACTTATTCTGTTGGCCATGCTTCTATCAGGTGTCATATGCTTATTCAAATGTGAAGAAATGCCCTGTTTGTGAGGGAGAGGTCGCTGAAACAGGCATTATTCCAATATATGGCAGTAAAGATGACTCTAGCAACTGTCAGTTGGAATGGAAAGATAGTGGTTTCACTGTCCCTCCTCGGCCCCAGGCACATAGAATTGAGAGTCTTAGACAGCAGCTCATAAGCAGGGGGGCGTCTTCTTCTACAATCCAGGAGATTAGGCGGTTTATTGGTGCAGCTGCAACTGATAGAACTCGTTTCTCGGTCAATCAATCTCACCAATCCCAGTCGCAAGCATTACATGGCATGGAGACTGAAATCAGTCAACATAGTCATTCACGTCTACTTTCAAGGTTGTTAGTGGAAGGAGCTGCTTCATTTTCATCTCTTTCATCAGCATTAAATTCTGCAATGGATTCTGCTGAAAGATTAGTTGGAGACCTTGAAGCATATATTTATCCTCAACAGCCTCAACCCATAGGAAGCTCTATAGAGCTACTAGATCCTCTTCCTCATAATAGAGATTTGCCTTCAAGCGTTGCTGCCACAAACCAATCAGGGAGACATACTCCAGATATTGCTGCAACCAATTCTGCAGCAACAGCTTCTATATCTCCTTTAGGTATGAATGATGACGCCACTGCTGTTATAGATTCAGGAATCCAGACAACAGATAGCAGTGTACAAATTAGTTCGACGGAGCCTTCTTCATCTTCCAGTAGAGCTGTTGTGTTAGGACTTCCAGACCTTTACAGTAGAGTTTCAAATGGGCGCAGAAGGAGAAGGTTAAGAAGATGATCTTTTCTGGGAGGAGATATATACACCTCATTGACTGACGGTTCCTAGTTTATATACCACTGTATATTTATGATGCCTTTTTCAGTTTCTTTGTTTAAAACAAATATATTTTCTAATTTGTTTATTGCATACAATCACTTTGATCAACTTCTAGGTTATAGCCATTGTTTATTTAACATATATAAGAGGCTGTTTACCTGTATCAAGGATTGCTTGAATTCAAAATCCTAAATTGTTAAGGAAAAGCTCATGAATAGTTTTGTTTAATCTCTAACATGCTCGCAAAATTGAACTCTTTATCATTTGGTCATGGAGGCTCTGGTCCTAGGTTTGAGGGGTCATAAATAGTTTCATTATAATCTTTAACAATATCAAAGTGGCAATATCTTCTTTGTCCAATATTTGTAATAGATGGAGGATCTCTATTTTCCCTTAAAGACGCTTTATGTTTTCACACTTTACCTGCATATATTACTGATTCATTCTTGATTAAGAACCCTTAAGGACCCCTTTGATCTGTATCCCTGGACTGTAGATTGATCTTTTTCTAGTGAATAAAACAAAAATATATAGGTTCAAGCTCTCAGACAGCCTTTCGTTAGAAGAAAAATTTTGGATTAACTTTATGGGCTAGGAAAGGGCCTGTCACATCCTAACTAGTACAAATAGCATTGCTCGTTTTTAGCTGTTAGATAGAAAGTGAATTGCCTGTCGTGTGAACTTGAAGATGAGTTATTATTCACATCTAGTCTGGCGTTATCATTTTAGTATATGGTGAAGTGGAAGTTTGAACTTGAGACTTTTTGTTAACTAATCATACCTCTGACTGCTATTGTTTTAGAGTAGTTTGGTTGAGTCTCTAGAGTCGAATTTCTATGTAAAGGCCATTAGAGTTGGATATTGGCAGCAACAGCCAGAATCAACACCCAAGTGGCAGTGAGTAGTGAGAAAAACCCAGGAAATAATAGATTGGAAGGGTGAGCAATGACCCTCGCTGGCATCTACCTATTAATCATCCCTTTAGATGGGCGTCTATTTTGATATGTGCGTGTAGTTAATTTTCATTATCTTGCTCTTCTAAAAATGTATAAATTAAGTTTATACAAAAGTTTCTCGGAGAGAGAAAACTTGATGTAAAGTTGCAACCCCTGTCGGTAAGAAGTGCAACACAAGACATCCTTATGATCCCGGAATTGGTGCCTTTATATAATTTGACTCCACCACTCTTCCTGTGAGATCGTTAGATAGATCAAGCTAATAATGAATGAATGCCTAAATATGTGAATGATAAATTTTATTAAAAATATATTACAACATTTTATTTATTTATTTATGATTGATAGCCTATTTATCTTTTATAGACTGACTTTCTATTTCTTGCGTCACCACAAGTGGACATGGCTTCAAGCCCTCCAACAAAAGTAGGCTTCTATGTTTTCTATATGTTCCATAACACATTGCAACAGGCGGATTGATTTTTTTTTTTTGTTTTGTTTTGAATGATACTAATAATTTTCTAACTGTTAACCTAGAAAATGATGATTGAGATTAAAAAAGATATCAAATCTGACCTGTGAGAAGCAACACCTTCTACTTATCTTAGTGATAAGTAAAGAATTTGAGCGCGTAGGTGAAATGGAAATTCTTTCGCAGCCATGCATGGAAAGTTGAGATGCTTTTGTGTATCAATCTTTGCAAGTTTGCAACAGATTGAGCTAAGTTTTACATTTCAAGTGTACAAATTTGTTATTAGTAATATAGCTAAGCATCGGCAAGATCGGTTACTTAAATAACTTGATATAACTATTTTATATAGTATGATATGATTTTTTTTCCTTTTAACATTATGGAGGCTAACAAATAGTTATGTGGGTTTTTTAGCCTATAATCATCATAAGGAATGTTTAGATGCATTAAGTTCAACCAAATTGTATGATCAACTTTCCCTGATAATTTATAATCTGGGCCCCAATACAACCCAATGGGCTCAGAGAGATTGCCTATGATACTTAAATGGGGCTGTTCTGCTTTAAACAATAAGGCCCAGGTAGTTTGTTTGTTGAATATGCTACAAGACTTGTTCAAATTATCAATCCACTTGCGATGAGCTAAGTGTGTATCTTAAGTATTTGTTACCAAATTATTCAATAAAAATATGTATGCAGTGAAAATTTAGTTAAAGAATTAATAATTTGGTGTTGAATTGCGTAAAATATATTAGTTGTTATGATTTTATTAAAAAATATGATACGAGCTTTACTTCATTCTTGTTCTTATCTTAATGACACCCATTTACATTGCATTAAGACAAGGGATTACATTTTAATTTTTAGAGTAACTTTAGAATGATCGATACTTTAAGAGGTTGAATTTTTTATTGTTAAATGAATTACATCTTAAAAATTTTCACTTTAATTCATTGGTTCAATTTGTAAATTAAAAAAAAAAAATAAGAAATAGGTGTTTGAAGTGTATTTAAAAATTGAAAGTGTTCGAGTAGAGAGATCAAGCTCCCAAAATTCGCCCTTCTTTCTTGTTTTATTTTTCTAATACATTATATATAGAAATTAATTTCTATCTGTCATCCATTGAGCTTCTATTTTGATTTTTTTGAAAAATTGAATATAATCAGTGATTAGAAGCATATATGAATCGAATAATTAGTTTTGTCAGCAATATGAATCGAATAATAATTATCATTAATCAAAAGGCATGATTGATTGACAATCCATTTTTTTATGATGCAAAGAAAGAATAGCAGGCTCATATGCCCATGATTGTGTCTGTCTTTTCTTATATTTATGGACAAGCAAGAACATAATTCCTTCTCATTGTAAGCTAAAGTCCTCCTATAATATTAAAGTTTACGTGTAAGTTATATAGAACTCTTTTGAATTTTATTGAAATTATATATATATATATACATAAATTTTTTAAAATAAAAGGTAAATTATACAAATTTTTCTTAAATTTTTTTAAAATCATACTAACTTATTTTTTATTTTAAAAATATACACAACTATTTCTGAAAACAAAAAGGTAAATTGTATAATTTTTTTAAATTTTTTAAAAATTATATGGACCTCCTATTTATTTTAGGAGAAGTTTGTTCATATTTTAAAAATAAGTAGGATGTTTGTGTAATTTGAGCAAAAAATTTATATGAAATTTATATAATTTTAGAAAAATTTAAAAGAGATTTGAGTATATTTTAAAAATAAAAAGAAGATTTATATAATTTTAACAAAATTTTAAAAAATATATATATAATTTATTTTAAATCTAAAGAATGTTATCTCTCTTTCTCCATCAACGGAGATTCTGTTTAGAATTTTACCATTGAAAATTCCACCTCTCAATCATCTAATTAATTCTGATAAGCTTTCAAGATTAACATATACTAAATATATATATATATATATATTATTTATCACACATTTCAAATTAATTCAACGATTAAAATTGGAATTTTAAAAACCTCAAATTCTCTGTAGTAGAATCTGTCTATATATATTCCTCAAAGCCCAAAAATGATCATTTCCTACCCAACTTGTCCCCTAGGGCCTTGGCTACAGCACACAGCGAAGTCTCTTATAATTATTATATGCCATTCCCATCATTGGTGACCAGATGGCCTACGTACCCTCTCCTCTGTGTGTAAGCGAGAGCGAGCCCTAAAAGTCAGCCTTCCCACATTGTGTGATTGAAAAACAACGGGAAGATCCTAGATATATAGATCAATCTTATCTCTATCAGCTAAGAGAACTTTACATATATTGTTTTTAGCTCTCTGAATTGCTTAAACAGCACTCTCAGTATCTATTTATTAATTCTATTTATAAAGAATATAAGTAGAGCAGATTAATTCACACACACACACACACACACACACACACACACACATATATATATATATATATGAAATCTTAATTTTATTAAAATATATTTTTTAATATTATTATGATTATTTTATTGGCTTTAAATTTTTACCGGTTCAAAGATAGTTTAATCTGTATTAGCAAGGCCTAAAAACTTAAGGTTCTAAACCTTTAAATCACATTCAGCTATATATAATATATTGAGATAACAAGTTATTTTGAATAATATAATTTCACTAATAGTAAGTTATTCTGGGTAACATAACATAACTAAAATAAGTGTATCAACTTGATCGAAGTCTTATGATTAACTCGTCTTTTTCCTTGATATAAATAGGGCCCTCTATCGTATCTTATAAGACATAGTCCTTTGAATATTTTCTCTACATCACTTAATACTTTAGTAATATTATATTATCTCTCTTTCTTAAGTCATGTGCCAAGTTGATCGACGACTTATGATTAACTTGCTTTTTTCCTTAATATAAATACAGTCCTCCGTCTTATCACTTAACATTTAAGTAATATTATCCTCTCTCTCATTCTTATGTCACCTATTCCATCCTCAACAAAAACACATACACGAATTAGAAGTAAGTTATATATGATCATATAGTAGATGCTGAAGATTTAGTATAGTAACGTGAAGTGTGAATAATTAAAAAAAGGTTTTAAGTTTATATATATATATATATATATATATGTTGTCATATACTACAAAGAAAAAACATATGCCTAATGATGATAATTACATGAAGGAGCGAATAGAGCAATTTCTGTGATATTTTACAAATGATTGCAGCAGAAAAAATTATGATTGATGTTCATCACACGAGGGTGTGTGGAGGAGGAGTGAGCAACACCATCATATATGCTACCTCAGTTTGCTATCAATTATAGAGGATGCCTCCGTTATATATATATATATACATAAAAAGTTATTGCTTCATCATCATCACACCTGTGACTTGAAGGTTCATATATAAAATATATAATCTCTTTGTTCATATATATTCTATTCTACCAAAGAGAGAGTGCACTTTTGGCAGAGATTTCAAAAGAAGAATAATTACATTTTAAGCATGGATGACTGATGAATTCGTCATCAATTCATAAAAATATTCATATGGCGGGCACAGAATATTTAGTATATATTATAGTATTATTTATTCATCATTGTAATTTTGCAGAGCACAGCATACAGGTTTAAGCTTTAAACGTCGAGTTGCATAATAAATTTATTTATTTAATATAAAGGGCGCATGAGAGTTTCAATTAAATTCAAATTGTGACAATTTTCATCTTGTTTAATAAAAGAGCCAAATCTGAACAGTTTACAAACATTAATTATTATAAATATAATACATACTTATATTAAAAATTATGAACTTCTATATTATGTATATGTATAAAAAAATTTATAAACATATGTGTAACAAGGTGTTAATGATGCACAAGCTTGTGCGTGCATTTATTTATAATTTTTAAAAAAAAATCATATATAAATAGAGAATTAAACTTTTTAAGTTCAACTTGTTTAATAAAACGAACTTAATATTTTAATTAAAATTACTTATCTAATAAGTGAACCAGGCCATATCAAAACTTTTAATGAGCCAAATTTGAACAATACATGAATGGCTAAGTTAATGTAGGGTATAACTTTGTCCTACGCTGGTTTTTCACGAACTCATGGAGCTGTTGCCTTAAAGCCACTTGAATAAATGGTTATGGTGATGTGGTGGCGAAACAAGTCTTTTGAAACACACTAAAGACAAATTAGAGTTGTCGAGCATATGTTTAGTTCCACAAAGGTAAATCTAAGGAAGTATCTTTTTGACACTAAAGACAAATTAGAGTTGTCGAGCATATGCTAGTTCCACAAAGGTAAATCTAAGGAAGTATCTTTTTTAATTAAAAAAAATTAAATAAACATAATAGTATATATAGATTTACATATATATATATATATTGGGGGGGGGGGGGGAAGAGAGGGAGAGTCATGCTTCATAGTGTACCTAATATATATGTTTATATCTTTATTTATAATTAATTTAATTTAATTTAATTATTCTTAATAAATAAGTCTATTTTTAAACTTTATCTTGTCCTTCCTTTCTGTACTCTTATATTGTTCTCAAATCATTTAATGAAAAGATTAATATGCAATAAATTTATTAATTTTAAAAATTAATTTATACAGTCACTAATATATACAAATTAAAAAATGAATAAACTTAAAGAAGTTAATTAATTTTTAAATAAAATATTATTTTTAAAATAAAGTACCATGTAGTATACTTCAAATTGTTATTATTATTTTTTTGTAAACAAAATATAAATCCTTACGATAGTAGTTAGATTTGTATGGAGAGGAACTGCACAAATGGGTAGAACGAGAGAATGTGTGTTTTGCATTATATATATTTTTAAATTAAACCCCCTTGTCCCCTTTCCTTCAACTTCACACACTTCACAAGATCCATTATTTTGCAGAATGTACAAGGAAGAGTACAGATCTTTAATAACTAAGGAGAAATGGATGATGTGTAATTAGAAAATGATGAATTGAAAGTGTATACAAGGCCAATATTAAAAAATAATTTTTAATATTAAAAATTCTAAAATTTTCTTTTTAAAATACTTTTCATGCATTGTCGTAGCAAATTCATTTCATTACAAGGGTCCAGCAACATTGCATTAACAAGATTCAGAAAAAGAAAAGACACTGATGAGACGTAATGATAAGGATTGACTGAGTTTTAGATGCACGCCTTCATGTGAAACATGAATGATGATGTTGTTTCGGTTTTTCGATTGGAAATTTGTGGCTAGCCTTCTTCTCTCAATCTTTTTCACTTTTTCTATCCTTTATCTACTTATCCTCCTATTCCTACGCATCCTTTCACACATATTTGAAATTTTTTTTAAAAATTATATTTATATTTTTAAAAAATCTAATTACAATTTTAATATATTAATTTTAAAATACAATAAAACATCAACTTCAACTACAATATAACTTGATAAATAGTTACTTAATAAGGTAACGATTATGACACTCAACTTTGGTGGTAGTCAACTTACAAGATAGAAGAGGGTCAAGGATTGCAAGGGCTTTGTCATAAACACCAAGTTAGGACGTGGTGAAGAGGAAATAGGTAATATGCCCATGCAAAGAGTAAGCATTGTACCTTAAAGATAGGAAGAGTTTCCTATTTACAGAGATGGTTCATATGAGAGTCGTTATAGGGTTATTATGGAGCCCTTATAGAGAGTTATGAGCCATTAAGTATAAGCAGGTAAGGGTCATTAATCATACTATTATATAGTGTAACTATTAAGGGCCTTTAAGAGTTGCTCTAATAGGTTGATAAGCAGGTTAGACTTTTAAGTTGGGCTGATTAGTTAGGCTTGGTTCAAATTATGATTTATTACATGTCCCGTAGATCTTCTAATTTCAAGCAATAAAAGACTTTGTTAATGATATCTCTAGCTGAACGATCAAACCTCTTAGTTTCTATTCAATCGTCGAATGTTTAATGGTTTCGTAAATTCATTCGTTCAATATTTTAGCATTTGCCAATGCCCGTGTGCTTAATTTCGCTCAGCCATGTCATTGACGATGCTTTGGAGGTCACAATTTGGAGAGCATAATTAGTTTGCCAAAATGGCTGAAGAGTTCTCGACATTCTTGAATATGCTTATGAACAATTTATCAATAAAAATTCAAAGCATTCATTTAAGGAAAATAATTTCCTAATCTAAATTAATTTCTATATTTCTTCTCTTGTTTCTTTTGAAAGGATGAGTGTTTCCCTCCTTTCTTTTGAAAAGGAAGTGTGCTTGGATTTTGTTTCTTGAAATGCCCATTTGAGTTTAATCTTGAAACTAAAACTTTAAGCAAAAGACTGAAAAAGTAAGTAAGCAAATTGAACTGCATAATCAATACCTAACAGTACATTAAAGTTGACATTATATTAAAGAAGGGATGAGAAACTCCCTAAGTTGCTCAAGGGTTGAAAAGGTAATCGGTTTTACTTGAGGGAGAAATGTTTGCTCTTATTCTCTTCCTTTTGAGTGTTTGTCACTACTTCAATTTAATTTAAATGGTCGCCTAAGAAGGCCTTAGTTTTGTGAAAACTAATTGCCTTAGAACTCTTGAAGGTTTCGGTTGCCTAATACAAGGCATTGTTCTTGAAGGCAATGGTCATCTAAAAGGCTTTAACTTTGTAAATGCATTTGCTATTGGTTTTTTCTTAATTCAGAGCTTCACCTACCCAAAGCTTTCCGCCTTCCTCTTGTTGCTATAAGAATAAGAATTCTTTCTTGCTGTTGCAAGTTGAAGAACTTCCTCTTGGTGCTAAAAGTAGTACTTTTTCTCTGTCTGCAAGAATTTTGTAATAATACTTCATGGTTGTAACTTCTTTTGAAATATCTTGAAATTGTTAAATGTTGATGTTATTCCTTTTTCCTTGCTTACATCATTTGCTATCAATAGATTTCAACTTTGTTTTTATGTCTAGATTGTCCTTGTTAGAAGCTAAAAGTATCTAATAAGGAAGAGAATGTTATAAAATTAAAGATTATTGTAGTGGGCCCTTCTTCTTCTAATGCTTTCTGAGGCTATTAGTTCGGCACTGAGGCCAACTAAGATGACAATACCTTTTCTTTTGAGATGTCCAAACGTCCAACTAATCTTTTAGGTGACATTTCTCAAGATAATCTTTCAATGTCACACCCGAAAATGCGACCGCGTGGCATTTTTAAAAAGAAACCAAAATTAAATGTAAAAGTAAAATTAATAGGGTCAAATAAATAGGGTTCAGGAGTCGCTACTTAAATTTTATTTTGAAAAGATAAAATTTTAAAAAAATCTTTTTAATTTGAAAAATAATCTGCGAACCAAATTCAGATTCGGAAGTCGATTGTGAGTGGGGAAAGTTTTAGACACCCCACTATACTCATTCCTAAAAACGGTTATCCTAAGTCAGTTGTGCAAAATTAATATGGCCTCTATTCTATTTTAATTCTCCCTAACCAATCACATACAGAGAACAGAAGAAAAAATTTAAGGAAATAAAATTAAAGAGAAGAAAGAAAAACAAAACTAAAAAGAAATTCAAAGAATAAAATAAAGAAAGGGAATAAAATAATATTAAAAGGAATTAAAGAAATAAAATTACAAGAAATAAAATTAGGAAAAAATATTTATTTACAAGGACAAACTTGACCTAAGATGAAAGGTTAGGACCTACATACCCTATAATAGAGATCAAAGTTCACATAGTTTGCTTGAAAATTGTGTTAGGGTTGATTTTTGCTTTTGTTTTGTTTTGTTTTTGTTTTTTTTTTTGTTTTTGTAATAAATATATATTTTTATCTTATATTTTGTTTTTGTCTTTTCCTCTTTTTTCCTTGTTTTTTTTTTGTTTTTTTATTTTTTGTTTTTTATTTTTTGTTTGAGTGTTGTTTTTTTTAAAGGATGAAGAAGATAAATTACTTTTTTATTTAATAAATAAAACGAGTTTTGAAATTAATTTATGTGTTTTAATTACTAAAGAAAATTTAATTTTACTTTTCTTGTATTTTTTAGTTTTTTCTTTCTTTTCTTTTCCTATCATTTCTTTTATTTCATTTTTTTCCTTTTTATGTTTGTTTGCTTGTTCGTTTTTTTTTTGTTTTTATATATATATATATATATATATATATTTTGTTCTTTTTAATTTCTTGTTGTTGTTTTGTTCTTGTTTTTTTTTTGGCTAATTTTTTTTCTTTTTAGTTCTATTTGTATTTGTTTTGTTTTGTTGTTTTTTTTTTTTTTTTATATATATATATATATATATATTTTTTATTATTTTGTTTGGTTTGGTTCTTTTTATTTTGTTTTTATCCTTTTCTTTGTTATTATTGTGCTTCGTCTTTATTCTATTTTATCCTTTACATTATCCTTTTTTTTTTTATTGGGCTTTTGTTTTTGTTTTTGTTTTTTGTGTTGTTTGTTTTGTTGGTTTTTTCTTGTTTTGGTTCTGTTCTTGTTATGTCACATTCTTTTGTTGTTGTTGTTTTTTTTTTTTTTTGTTTTTTTTTGTTTTTTTTAATTTTTACTTTTGACTTTTATCCTCCTTTTTCTTATCCCCTTTTTTGTTTCTCATTTTTGTCTTCTTTTTTTTTTTATTTTTGCTTAATTTATTGTTTTTTTTTTTTTTGTTTTTTTTTTTTTTTTTTGTTTTGATTTCTTTTTGGTTTTGGTTTTGGTTTTCTTTATTTATTTATTTATTTTTAATCTTTGATTTTTTCTTTTGGGTTGGGATCAAATCTTATTTTTTGGTATTGAGCTTTTCTTAAAAAAAGAAACCAACTTTAGACTCTTTTTTTTTTTCTTTTGTTTGTCTTTTTGTTTTGGTATTGCATTATTTATTATTATTTATTATTATTTATTATTTGTTATTTTTTTTATTTGTGTTGTTGAAATTGTGCTTGTTCGAATGTTTTTATATTATTATTATTATTATTATTATTATTATTATTATTATTATTATTATTATTATTATTATTTAAGCCTCTTTTGCCTTTCTTCTTTTTACTTTTTCTTTTATTTTTTTTATTTTTTTTTAAAAAAAGACCAATTCTAAAAGAGAGAAGAATAAAAAATGCTTTCAGATTTTTGCAATGCCATTTCTTCAATTTTCTAAAAGACCCTTTTCAAGAAAGAACAAATCCTTAAGACTCTGAATAATAATAATTTTTTTTAAAAGTAATTCATCCTCTTCTACTTTCTTTTTTTTTATTTTTTGAATTTTCATAAAAAGACTTTCGAATGAGGCCATTGGAGTCCAAAATATTAAATTGTAACTTCCACCTAAAGGTGCCAAGGAGGCTATATTCCCACACATGACCCTTTGATCCATTCCTATGTGCCTGAGGAGATATAAAATCCCACACGGCTAACCTAACACGAAAATTAACAAAATAAAATAAAGAAAAATAAAGTATTAACTTGCAAGTGTGTGTTAAGTGTTCAGCCATGATTCAATACATCATTTTCAGGCATATTTACAAGATCATAAAACAAATGCAGATAATGATTACATTACAAAATCTTTCCCTGTTTCCAAGTGAATCAGAAAAGCTATCTTTGTGCATTGCAGACCTAGGCTCCAATATCTACTCCATCAGCCCACTCGCATCACCCAAAATGAGCAGCATATTCCACAGAAACACGATGAAAACCAACAGGACAGAAAACATTCGGAAGAACAGAAAATTATGTAGAGTTTCATCACATTAATAATAACTAACGATCGAAATGATATGAACAACCAACAATCCATATGAAGATTCCTAAAAGCATGTCTTATATACATAAGAAAGCAAAACAAAAACGAAGAAATCGTTGCATCACTTTCTATTGAAATCCTACAAACAAGGACTCAATCTACTAGTGCCTCACTCAAGCATTTCATCAAACAGGTACTAGGCATTTTTTGAGGACTGTATGGGACGCTACATCTTACAGTAAGCCACCAACCGGGATTAAACACTCACAACCATAACGTTAAGCATCAGACCCTATTAGAATCACACTAACAACCTGACTAAAAAAAACTTTCAGGCTAATAAAACTTTCAAAACCAACACGAATCAACAGCGCTGTTTAAGCATCGATTCACTTTCAGGAACTAGCACGAATCAAGAACAATATTCAAGCATCACTCAACGATCCAGAATTCAATCCCAGAGCCACCATTCTCAGCAAAGAAAAAGCAGACAGCACAGGATAAACCAATAAACAATGCACTTTCGACGCTTGCTTACTTAGGCCAATGACTGGAACTGTTTATTAATTCTGGGCCGCTAGGAGCTATTTTTCTTCTCGCAGGACTCAGTGATCAGTAAACCTCGTCCAAGACTCCTCTTCCCCAGCACCAAATATCCCAAGAAATCCCCCCCAGAATATTGTTCGAAGAATCTTCTAACCCGAAAATTTCTCGACACCTTCCCCGGAGAATCTCCTTTTATCTTTTTAATCCCTCGATGAGTTTCTCTCAGTCTATCCCACTCGAAATCGATTTCCCCGAAAGAATCCTTTCTTAATTTCTTTCGCCTCCTCTCTAGTCTGAAATTATCCCTCCAGAAACCCAGAGAGACTCTCTTCCTCCCTCTGCTTCTCAGACTCCTCTTTAGCCACCAGAGAAAGAAATGAAACCTCTGAATCGTCGCTGCACTCACTCCCTCTCCCCCCAAAACACCATCCCCCAATTTCTCTCGTCCTTCGAACTTTATAGGCATCCCTCCTGTGGTCCCCTCCTGCTCCTCCCTCCCGAAATCCTTTACGATTCTCTGCTCCACTAACCTTTCCGTCCTTCTATTGTATGATTGGGTTTTCTGGCGTTTGAGTGCACTGCTGTATGGCTCCACTCTCTCCATTTTGCCCTATTGTTTGCTAATGGAGGATATAGGAGCGAGAAAGCCAGAAGGGGGGGAGGGACCAGAGGGACCACTGGGTTATTTGAGTCAGGTAGGTTTTTCGAATATGAGCTTCTGAAAAGGGCTGACGGGTTAAACGGATTATTGGGCTTCAGGCTGAAGGAATGGGCCTCTATTAGTTCTTTCAAGATGGGCCTTCATTCTTTGGGCTTATTATTTGTTCATTTTGGTTTGGGCTCCCCCCTAAATTGATTTTTTTCCTTTTTCTTTTCTTTTTTTTATATTTCTTCTCTTTTTTTTTCTTTTAATTATTATATTATTATTATTATTTATTCTCCTAAATTGATTTTTTCCTTTTTCTTTTAATTATTATATTTCTTCATGATTTTTTTTTTTTTGATTGATTTTTTTTTAACTTGCTTTTAGTCTTTTCTCTCTCTTTCTTTGTGGGTTTTATTTTTTATTTTTTTTATTTTTCCCTTTTTTCTTTTTTTCTCTTTTTTTTTAGTTCTTTTTTTTTAATTTTGATTTGATTTTTTTTATTTCATTGTTTAGATTTTTTGTTATTCCCTCTTTGTTCTAATTTTAGATTATTGGGCTTTTACCTTTTTTATTTTCATTTTTAATTTTACTTTTAGGTTCTTTCCCCTCTTATTTTTCCTTTGAGCTTGTTGGGCTAAAAGAGCCCATTTGATTTTTGCCCCCTTTTTTTGTTGTTGTTTTTTTTTATATTGTTATTTGTTAGTTTAATTTTATTATTATTTTGGCAGATGCTTGGACAAAATATAGTGTTCACATTCAACATTGAATCTTGCCGACCTTACAATGTTGACTGATTTGAATGGCTTAACTTTTACTGCAAACTTCGCTCATGCTTCCCTTATTGATAATCCCTTTACAGCCATTGATCCTACTCTGATAATGTAATGCTTTTTAGCCATTAGCCATTTAGTTCTTTCTTTCAAATATTATTACTAGTACAATCATAAATTTTCTTGAACTTTTCATTCAATCAACACACAATAGAAAAAACTATGTAGAATCATTAAAGAAGAGTAGTCAATAACTTTTCTTACATGGAATTGCTCTAACCATCCCACTTGCTTTGTGGGTTGCATTCTAATATAATTGTAATGAGTTATGTAGCTCATGGTAAGGATGAAACGTTTATGTGATGACAATATTGCCCCATTTAAAGACTTCATTTTGGTAGTAAGTGTTGCTATTAGCTAGGAGTTGTTCGATCTTGCTCTATTTTGGAAGATTTCTCTCTTTTTGAAAGATTTGGAGCTAATCGCCCTACTTTAAGACACCAAACTTATATCTAGGCCTACAGTATGATCGCAACACACTAAGCTCATACTCAAGCTTTTATAGTGCAAGTTAGGAATAAAGAAGATTGTTGGATTCTAAAAGCTTATCCTCAAGATTTTCATGGTATTAATCTCCCAATTGGATCTAACTTATAATCACTATTTGTATTTTTTATTTTTAGCATTGTGAGAACCAATTGTCTGGGAAGGTTGTTTGCCTGAAAAAGTCGATTTAGACAATATCCACATGAACTTAAATATTTCCTTTGTTGCTAAATGCATTATAAAGTCAACCAAAACTAAGAATAATTTTGAAAGATAAAATTACAATTGAAATATATCTACAAAAAATAATGCCTAAGGCTTGTTGCATTTTATGTTTGAGGAATGGTTTTTCTAATAATGGTCCCTAATTTCCACTATGGATTACTTCTCTAATTCTACAAGGACCCTCTCAGCTAAGGCAAATTTGCCTTGTCCAGGTAACGCTTTGTTATAAGGATAACGTAGCATTGTTTGTAGGATGAGATCATTCTTGTTCGGTTATTCATTGCTGGATGGAAAGCAATAGTTAAGCAGTGATAAATGACTAACAAGTAACTAAAATTCTTTAATTGAACTAATAAGGAGATTTGTCCAATCTTTTATGTTGAAAGTCATTAGACTTGGCTTAAGAAATATTTTTCAATTTATGGGACTCCATTTGTTTCATATTCACTTATCAAATAATGTCATCAAGAAACAGTGATGTGGCAACCATTTATGTTGATTCATTCCCAGCATATGACTTGGCTTGATTAACTAGAGAATATTTTACCTTTCCCTCTTTCTTCTTAATCAATAATCACCCTAGATTAGTGATTTGCCTTTTCTAAATTGATTGATCAATTACCCTATTTGTTTGTTCGATTGACCATCCTACCTATTCTAGTTTTAGGAAAAATTAAACCATAAATTATGAATTTACACTAGAACTTAGGATAATATATGGTAGGGTTGGAGCAAAACCTAAGACAAGATATTTGCCATGCATGTGCTAAAATTGTGAACTATGTTTTTGTTTTTGAGAGGGGAGGGGGGAATAATCAATCTCTATAACAGATTGGATATGTAAAAACAATTTGAGATTCATCTACATAATTAGTACTCTATTATGCTTAAACAAAGAATATATATATATATATATATATATATTTGTAGAAAAAGGTAATGTTATACTCTTTAGGAACAAGAAATGATATTTAAATTAATATAATAATTAAAATATAGCATACAATATATTAATGTAATTGGCATTTTGTTTAGCATAGGATTGGATAATCAATGCACTAGACAAGAGATATAAAAATATAAAAAATATATGAAGGCAATTAGCATCTCATCTCCATGATGGCTTATCAATCTTTATTTTGTAGTATGCAACAATTTGGTATTCTCAAGTGTGACATGTTGTTCTGTTAAAGCATGCCACTCCAACATATTTAGTGCATGCAAATGTAAAATGTGTATAATCATATTGATTGGTTTGCTGCCAAAATTAAATTGAGTATGCTAATAAATTTGTATAATGTAAAATTCCATGTTGACAGCCTACATTAAATTTAATTTTGAAGCACTTTGGGTGTTATATCACAACACTCACCTTAATACTTGTGCGGGGCCCAACTCAGGTAAAGGTGTATGTAAATTTTTTATTCCCTCACATTGCAATGTGATATTACCAAACATGACCTTAGTATATTAAGAACAATCAACCAATTGCGCACTTCACATGTGTACACAGTCCTCTCTTAGTTGAGTTTGCATGTTTAGATTCAATTAGTGCATATAGATCTTTATGTACAATTCTATATCACAGTGTATTTCAAAAATTACTCAAATAATAGACTCATTTGTTAGATATAACATCTGGTACTACATTAAAAGTAACGTTATTGGCCATTTATATATTAACTTAGACATCGTTTGGTTCAGAAAATATCAAAATTATTTTTTAACTAATTTTTTCAACCTCTCCAAAGTAATATTATAACACAGATGTCATGCTTTCATTGTTATTATAAATTCATTTATTTATGTATATGCATAATATATCTTCTCATCATTCATTTTAATTCTTACGATAGGAGTTGTATGTACAAACATACAAAAATATATAAACAACTCTAAAATGTGATCATTGGCATATAAAAATTGGTATTTATTTAGATTTATTATTTATTATTTACTTTTATTTTAACTATGTTGAAATATCTATTTTTAATTAATTTATATTTATTTAAATGTTTGATTTTAAAAATTAAAAATAAATATTTATCGTTTATTTATTAATAATTATTATGTTTATTTATTTGAATCACATACTCTTCATTTTTGAAAAAAGTAATACTTTTTTATTTCTTAATTGATAACTCTGTTAATTTTTATTTATAATCTTTGAAATTATGAATTATTTTTTCATGATTTATTATTTATTTTAGAAACATTATATTTATTATTTTTGACCAATATTGCTAATTGATTTATTATCATTTATTTAATTTCTAATTCTATTATTAATTATTTTTGACCTCATATATCATATTAATTATTTTCAAAATAATTTAATTATTATTTATTCAATAACAATATTAAAATAGTACCATTTTTTTACTTGTTAGTGTTATTTATTTATTATTACTATCTAATCCTAATTTTCGTTTTTTTATTTATATTGATTATATTATTTATTATTGAGTTTATATTAAAACTATATTAAAATATAACCCTTTTGTGATCAATAATATTTACTTAAATTATAAATTATCAAAATTCAAAATAAATATTAGTTATGTATTTATTTAAATTATAATAGTATATAATTATTTTTGACATGATATATCATATTAATTATTTTCAAAATAATTTAATTATTGTTTATTCAATAAGAATATTAAAATATTACCATTTTTTACTTGTTACTGTTATTTATTTATTATTACTATCTAATCCTAATTGCTGTTATTTTTTATTTATTTTGATTATATTATCTACTATTAAGTTTATATTACAACTATATTAAAATGTAACCCTTTTTTGTGATCATTAATATTTATTTAAATTATAAATTATCAAAAATTCAAAATAAACATTACTTATTATTTACTATTTTTTATTATTTATGTTTATCATTATTGATTTCAAAATAAATATTCATTTAGCAATATACAGTCTGAGATTGGCCTTTTTGTTTAAAACAGAAATGGATTGTTTTGACTTGTTGCAGCTCGAAACACAAAAAATAAAATGATATAACATATGGAAGAAATAATTTTAGTGACGCAGGATTCAGCCAATTATTATTATTTTTATAATATTAACTCAAAAATGCCAATGATTTGGAGTGTTGGTACATTGTCTCCCAGACACGCAAGCCACCCTCGCTTTCGGCTGCGCCATCCTAAGCCTATACCTAAGCCCATTCGCCACTGTCTCCCCTTCCCTTTCTCTTAATAAATCATGGTTGAGACAAATTCAGGCAAAAGTCAAATTTATGTTTTTAATTGGGTTTGTTTAGAGAGACATTGCATCCAGATCCACTGAATCTTAGTTAAAATTTTTTATATTTTTTATAATCAGTTAGATTTAAGAAAAATTATTAATTATTTTAGAAATGATTTTTTTATGAAATTTAAATAATATATTATAATAGAACTGCTGGCAAATTATTAGATTCTCTCTTGTACTAGGCCATCTATCTTTGAAAAGTCAATTCAAGATTCTAATTTTCTTTATTATTTGTAAACGGTCAATGGGGGGTGATGTATAACTTTATATTTATAAGGTGCCACCTTCCATTTGTTAATGATAGCGAATGATCGCAAAATTTCAATAATGTATTACGTAAATTAAAATGTTATGGAACTTATGATGTATGGTATTATGTTTAATATATTAGTGATATTATCATTTGATTTTTTTTTGAAAGATATTTATCATTAGAATAATTGGGACATTTAGATATATCAATATAGTGAGTAGCTGTAATCTAATAATTATGAGTGAAAGGTGTTTATATGAGAAATCTTAAATTTAGATTTTAATTCTGTCATATATAAAAAATATTTAATAAATGATAATAACATCAATAAAATAAAATATAAAAAATGTTCATTCTTGTTAGAATAATTAAAACGCGTTCATAATAAGTAGGAAAATTGTCAAATAAAATCTACATAAGCTATTTCCATTTATTATTATAGGCTCCCTCATCGAAAAGCAATACAAAAACATGTTTTTGAGCAAAAAATAAGACAAAAAGCATTGCTTCAAAACGCAACCCTTACGCCTAATTCGGATTGAATTTGGCAAGATTTTGCTAGGATTCCAATTGAATCAATCCAATAGCAAGTATGTAATTTCTTTTTTTTTTTTTAATTTAAGTTTTGGTAAGTTGACTCATTAGATTCAAATGAGTTGACTTGTTGAATTTTTAATTAAATGATTTTTTTTGCATGAAATTTTTTAAAACAAAATTACATATAAATTTAATTTAATATAAAAAATAAAATGATATGCAATAATAAATTAAAATTTTTATAATATTTGTAATAGATTATATCATTATCAATATTAAGAATACAAAAATAACTATAATAACTAACTTCTAGTGTTACAACGAGACATCCTCCTTTTATGTTATAGTCAATGTTGCTTTAATTCTTTTAATTGGTGTTATTTTTGTATTGTGGGTAGAGAATTTAAATATAAGTATAGAAATTCAACCGAAAGAATCAATTTACATGACATTATAAACTTTGATTGTGATAATTCTCCAAGGTCAAAGGAGCAATAGGTTTATGTAACATTAAACGCAAATATATTATAGAAAAAGAGCTTAATGAATAATCTTAGAATACCAGACATTTGTTGGGGTGTTCTAAAATGAGATATGGTAACGATGACATGTAATAAAAGAGATTGGCTCCTCTAAAGTCGCCAAATTGATTTGCTCGCAAAGAAGAAAATGAATTGGTTATGCCAGTGTCCTATTGCACTTATTCCTTATATTGCTACCTATTTTCTTTAATAGTGGACTACTAGATTGATAGGTGGCAATGACATCTCTTACCTAACTGACCTATCAGAATTTAAGGTTTAACTAGATCAAGTGCTAATTTAACAAGTTAGGAGAATAGTGATAATTGTTGTATACTTAGAGCAAGTAATATATTCCTAGAGCTCTAGCTTATAGTCTCACAAAAATCCATAAGTAAAGGGTCTTATAAATTTAATGTATGAGTTAAGCATAAAATGTTAAATCGTAACCAATCACTTTGGCAACATAGTATACAAGCTCTTTTAATTACTAAAAGCAACTACGATGACTTTATATTTTTCTTTCCATACTTCCTATATGACATGGTATAACCAAACAAGTTTTTTATCTACTTCATAATTTGTCTAATTGAAATATCTGGTGTCTTAGTCACCACTGTCACAATACATAACAAAATAATGTCAGAGTCCAATTGTTGGGTGATCTTGTAATAAGTTTGCAGACAAACATATACGTAGACCATCATATTTTTTGTGAGTGCACTTGCCATATTTTCTGAACATCAAAATCATCGTCTAAAATAATTATTTGATATCATGTTGGATTTAGTGACGCCAAGAACTCATATATAAAATTAGATACAACCAGATTGGGGGAAAGCCATAGCTTTTGACTAATCGAGTCTTTCAATACATTTAAAGTAATATTAATGCTAATTGTTATGTACTTTGATATAACATACTAAAATGTTGCATCTTGAATACTTTAAAAAAAATTCTTTTATTAGTATAAATATAAGCAAATTCATTTCTCTTCGCTTTTTTTTCCTACATTCACACCTTTATTTAGTAATTCACTAATATAACTAATATAATTTTTTTATTTTATATTATTTTTTGGAACATAATATAAATTTTTAAATCAAGTTCTTTTACAATTTTCTTCTTTTTGTCATATTCATATTACATTAAATATTTATAATTATATTTCCCTATTTTAATTTTTTCCAAATTATTGTTATAATTTAACAAAATTATTTCTACAATATCCTAATTTCTAAACTAGTTTTTTTTTTATACTTTTTTTATGTTATTTTTTAATATAATTTTTTATTTATATTTTTATAAAATATTTTTAAAGATATCCTATTTTGGAATATTTAAATTTTTAATTTTATATTATTTTCTTAAACATAATATAAATTTTTAAATAAATTCTTTTATAATTTTCTTCTTTTTATAATATTTGTATTGCATTAATAATTGTGATTATTTTTTCCCACTTTAATTTTTAAAATTTATTGATATTATTTTAACAAAATTATTTCTAAAATATCCTAATTACTAAACTAGACTTTTTTCTTATAATTCTATTTACATTTTTTAATAATTATTTCTGAATTTTAAAAATTATTTTTTATTAGTTTGAAAAAATTATGTCTCATATATTCTATTTTTGAAGTATAGTTATTTTTTTCTATAATTATTTTTACATTTTTAGCCTATTTTTGAAATTAATATACATTTTTAACTAAAGTATTTTTTTATTACTTATTTATTTATTTTTTTACTTCTTCATTTATTCGTACTTACAAAATATTCCTTTTTTCATGCTATAGCCAAAATGAAAACTAAAAATAAAAAAATTTACCATATTAGTAACATATAACAGAACTTAAAAAAAAAAAACATGCAGTAAAATAACTATAAAATAAACTGATACTTACATACATACAATATTTTCCAAATCATTGTAACAAATTTCTTTTCTTAACTAAACTTACACGACCATAAAATAATTTACCAACATAAAAATGTTCAAAAATTCGCATATATCATATAAAATAAAAAAAGGGCAAATGAAAAATAGGTTACATATAAAATGATACTTACTTTTAATAATCAGATATGCTAGAAAAACTTTAAGATACTATGTTAAACTTGATCGAAAAATAGCTAACCAACGCAGCTTCAAGGAGAAAAATACACAACTCTCAGCTCTCTCAGCTTATTAAAAGGGACAAAAAATGATAGAAGAAGAAAGGAGTAGATTGTTTTTCTGGGGAAGGAGGAATAATTATAAACAAATAGTCATGTTATAAATCGTTATTATCTTTTTTTTTTCTTATTAACCAATTATACTTTGCCAAAATTTTTTCAAAACATTTCACTATTTCGATCACATCAGCTAGCCTTTCACAGGAAAGTGTGCAAGGTAGCCTACGATTCGAAATCATGCTGAGATAGTACCTGAAACCAACACTTGACACAGAATTCAAAACCCTTGGTTCCAAATTCTTCCCACGTGGTAGAAAATGGTTCCAAATTTTTCCTCGGTGTGTGTAAATTCAGATTAAATTAATTTAAATTCAGACAAAATATTATTTCTCTGGTGCAATACTTTTTCATATATTTCTTTTTGATCTTTACTCTTTTTTTTGTTACTTTAGAATAAAAAACATACAATTATAACTCGAAATTTTTTTATTTTGTCAAAGGTAAATTTTCAATCATAATAATTTTGATATTTGACTTCTGGTTTTTACTTGTTGACTTTCCTGCATGTTAATTTTGATATTTCGAAATCACAATAAAATCATTTAATTCACTGCTAAACAAGGACTACTTTATACTATTTAACATCAACTCTTTTAGTTACATGCTATTTTCATTGTTGGCCCCAAAAAAGAAAAAAAAACTATTTTCATTCAACACATGCCTCGCCACAACATAATTCAGTATTGATTGAAGATACTAATTAGATGGCAAATATTTAGTGTAACATTTTATTCCCAAAATAAAAGGCTAAATATCAAAAACCAAATTTATTTCGTTAATAAAAAGGACAATTTAAACTATCCAAAAGATTTAGACTACCAAAAATCTTGAAATAACTTGAAAATTATAATGTTGTTTACTCATTAAATTTGAGAAAACTATTTTTTCTCCCTTTGAAAGATATTCAAGTTATACAACCTTTTCATCTATTGACTGTCAAGAATAATATTATTTTTTATTAAAAATATACATTATTAATAAAAATATTTTTTAACCTTTTATTTTAATATTATTTTTTTGTTAAAATTTATTAGTTAAATTTATTCTAAAATTTTATTAAATTTATTACTCATTAGTATATATTTATTACAAATTTTATTGTTAAAATTAAATTATTATCTTTAAATTATTTGATCTTAAAATTTTATTTTAGAATATGTATTTTGTTTTTATAGATATTTATTTTTTGTTTAATGGCTTAATACTTGTTATTTTATATAAGTAATATATATAGGAATATTTTAATTAAAATAAATGTAATCATAATTTATTTTTTTAACAGAAAAAACAAGTATAATATGTTTTTAGCTTGAAAATGTAATTTTTTATAATAAAAAAATTCTTATTAATTTAGATATCACTCAAACAGAAAAAAATAATTAAAAACTTATATTGACCTCCTTTTAATATGTGAATGGTCTAAAAGTGTAAAATCATGATTACCCGAAACGAAAATCGCAGGCAGCGGCGGCTAAAGAAGAAAGAAAAGTCTTGTGGGTTTGACGTATGCATGAGCAAAGTCATTGGCGGCATGCCCGCGTTCAAGCATCAAATCTCTTATTATCCTCTTTTATTATTATTATTATTATTATTAGCCTATAAGAAAATTATGTTAAGGTCTAATTAAATTAAATTTGATATTTTTTTAAAAAATTTATTAGGTTTTAAAGATTTATATTACATAAAATTCTTTTTAACTTTATTTTTTGTTAAAAGTTTTAGCCTTTATACTAATATAAAAATGTAATTTTATTCTTAATATAATAATAAAAATAATTAAATAATTTTATTTTTGAAACAAAACCTTTTATGTAAGAAATTAATTTTAGTAACATAAAATAAATTAAAGTGAATCAAGTATATTTTTCAAAAAAATATTACATATAATTTAATTAAACTTCAAAAGACATTAACTTAGTCTAGTCTTATTTTAATTGTGTCATGAATTTCAACTCAAACTATCATTGTAGCTTTCTTGTTAATCCACCCTATCACTAATTGAGCCTCTTTATTTATTATTATTTTTTTCCTCTTTTCAGCATGTCGGAAATTTAGAACCTGTTCGGGTTACTTGTGTTTCGATTATGAGGGAAAACGTGTTTCATAGAGTTTCAGGAGAAATGTGTTCTGAAAACAATTTTTAGAGTAGATTGAAATAAGAAACGCCTAAAAAAAATTATAGTATTTTCTATTTAAAAACAAGTTGTATTTTTGTAATGTTGCATGCGATTGAATACTCTATCCATACGAGTATAATCATTTACTAATTATTTGATTAAAAATCAAGTAAAATTTATGGTTATTTAAGCTAATTTGATTTGAAAAGTAAATATGAACAAATTTTTAATATCACATGATAAATTGAGAATGAAAATTGAGAATGATGTGTGTGTGTGTATACATCAAGCCCTAATATTTTGTAGATAAATTTTTAAGAATTTAAAATATTGAGGCACGTACATTCTAAACGCTATTTAAAAGCTTTTAATATGTTAGATCAAACTTTGTGATAGACGATTTCAAACTAGTAGAAGAAATCAGAACTAAGCTTTTACATTTTCACATACAAAGGTTCGAACTTTGAATTGATTCCTTTTGGACTAATAGTACTGTTTGGTTGTTAACTCTTGCTACGAAGATTCTTCGGCATCTAAATGCTTGTGGGGTAGCTTTTCTTAGGGACCAAAAAATGTCCATGGAGGTAATTTTAAAATCAGCCTTTGTTTGCCTTTTAAGGATCCCAGGCATTGCTAATAGTGTCTCAACCGATAATATTGAAGCAACTCATCTTTATCATTATTATTTTTTGCCCTCATTCTTACCCCAAAAAGAAAAAGTTATGACTGAGCTACTTGATATTAGGGTTCCATTCTATCAATTAATTTTTACATTTCATACCCTTTCTAATATCACACTATTTTATTTTCATTTTTGTTTTCTCTTTAATATTTTAAACCAAATAGACACTAAATCAAATATAAAGGGGTAGCAATAAAAAGAGAGGCACGTAATACACAAATATAATCATATTTTCAATTAAATTTAATTTCTAATTTAGGTAGTAGAAGGTAATTAGAATATGACTAATAAATAAGGCAATTGAAGATCAATTTTATGGTATTTATATGTGTAATTTCTCCATTAAAAAAATGAGCAATCATTCAATTTTTTTAAAAAAGTCTAAATCAATTTTTAAAATAGATGCATTCAATCTTTGGTGATTTGATTTGGTATAACGGACATATCGATTTTGAAAAACCAAACTCAAGCCACAAGATCCCTTATATAAGCAAAAAAAATCTTATGATGTTAATCTAGTATGTACAAGTGACATAAAAGTGAGAGCTACAAAGGCAATATTTTAAAAAATTTATAGTATCAACCAAAAAAATAATAATCCATATGTGTGTGTGTACACCACACACACACAAAAGACCAAAACTGTTATTACTCGATTTTGGTTAACCATTATTTTGAATGATGTATGATAATTTTAGACATACACTCTTTGTTTTCTTTCTTCCCTTTTCTCATTATTATTCCATTTATCTTTAGGTGGGTACCCACACATGATGTTATGATCATGATTCATGATCACTACACTAATTATTAGCTTCCATATATTAGAGTCTTTTTGGTCAAGATTATTGATTGAAGACATTAAAATGATAGGTGTCGGAGGAACCAAAATGTTTAAACAATAATTCAGCATAATGAGCTTGTTTCTGCAAAAGAATTGAAATGTGGGGCAATTAGATATTGAATGAAGCTTATGAACGAGATTAATTCATGATTTTCTTCTATTATTTTTTTCCTGCAATTAGTGGTTGGTAAGCGGTATTAGTTTGACGTAAATCATCATGCATGTTTCCATTTTAAATTTGGCGACACATCAGTGATTCTTAAATATTATTACGCAAAAGGAAAAAATGTAACATCGATCATTTCAATTGTTTGCCATTATTCCAATCAATCAATAGCAGAGTGAAACGCATGCTCAGAATATTTTATTTTTGAAATAATCGTTTGTCTAATGTATGCTTTATATCCTTTATTAAATAATTATTGGAATTAGCTAGGTATTTGAGATATCCTTAATTATTACGTACCTCACATCTCAACATATTTTATATTGAAAAGTTTAAAGTTTTCATATATGATACATATCTATGATCAGATGCACATTTAATTAGATGCTTAGTTATAAAGTACTTATTTTTGTTATGCATTACAAGCCACATATTAGATACTTTCAAATAATTAATCCATTTATTTATTTGCTACAAGTATGAGGAACTCAAAAATTGATATAACCTCACAAATGTCACAGTCTTGTATTAAAATATGATGTCGATGTGATAAATCAGAGCATCTTCGTTAGTTACTTAAGATATATAGAAATCAAATGCATTTTCTTAATTTCACATGGGTCAAAGCAAAAATATATATGCTAGTTTATGCTTACTTCAATATCCACAAGGAAATTATGGGATATATTAGCAAGTGCTTCCTTAGCTTTTTTATTTTTCTGATTGCAGTATTTAGCCCACCAATACAAAAATATTTAAATAGAGGCGTAATTTATTTATTTTATTGTAAGACAGAAGCAAAGAACTGAAATCTCTTATAAAGCAAATGAGCAAAAATTAATATTTGTTAGACAAATATACCATCACCCATCATATAAAAACTTATTAATATCATCTTAAATATTAATAATATTATTGAAAATGCTCATCAAAAAACCTTAATGAACGCCATAATCTGCTTCTTAAATTATTAGAGTAGTTTAAAGAAAATAGTTTTAAAAAAATTAAGTTGAAAAAAATTAAAATTAATTTTTGCGATACAAATATACTCTTAATCCTTTATATAAATATAGCATCATCCGTCATATAAAAAATCATTAATATCATCTTAAATATTAATAATATTATTAAAAATTCTTGTCAAAACTTTTTAATGAACGCCATAATCTGCTTCTTAAATTATTACAGTAATTTAAAGAGAATTTTAAAAAAATTACGTTGAAACAATTTAAAAATTTTTTTTGCCGTACGAATATCCTCTTAACTCTCTCTCTCTCTCTCTCTCTCTCTCTCTCTCTCTCTCTCTCTATATATATATATATATATGTAAGTCTAAAAACTACTTGGACAGATGGCAGGAAACATGCATATAAGTTAGGGGTGGGCAAACCTCAAGAATATATGATTAATGAGAACATGACACGTGCTTGGTGACCAATAATCCTGATATGGTCCAATTATTTAAATCAAATTAAGTTCTGTTCTACAAACTTTCAGTTAAAGTAAATAAAAGGAAGAATTATATTTAGAGATCTACCTGATATTTATAATATTTATTTTAAAGATTTGTTGCTGTTGTTGTTGGTTATTATTGGTTTTAATTAAAATCAATGATAATTTTTTTTAAAACAATAATAATAAGTTATTCAAAAAAATTTTACAAATTTCAGGTTCTTGAATGTAATTTTTTTTAAAGAAAATGCATCCAGGAATATTTTGAAATTTGTAAGTCTATTCTTTAATCATGATCTGATTTAAAGAGATGTCAGATAGGTGTAGCTGGAAGCATGAACGTTACGAATGGAAGTTTGATTTAACAATGGCATATATGACAAACCTGCTTTGTGTCCAAACCTAACCTTGATCCCATTTTTTTTATCACAATTAATTAACTTACAATTGAAATAGCTTGCATTTATATTATAAATTTCAATCATCCTTCAAAAATAGCATCTAATCTGACCCAGAAAAAAAATTCTAAAAGTTTAAGCTATATTTGAAGAAACATCATGGTCATATCATTAACCAACTATTCTAAAAGTGAAAGATACCCGAACAATGCTCACAAACGATTTTGATTTATAATTTTAACAAGAAATTCACCCTAGCTAACATTTATAATAAATTATATATATAGTCATTTTTGTAATTATGTATAAGTCTGCTATTGACAAATCCTCGAGATTTGAATATGATACGGAGAAAATTTGATATATCAAATGTAATCATAGTTATATTGACTAAAAATATTAAGTCAAGCAGGGATATAGATAGTATAAGTTTCTAGAGTTTCTTTGGACTAGGGTTTTAGACTTTAATTTTCTACAAATTGAATATTCTTTTTGTACGTTAAGTATTCGCATTCTCACGTTCTCACTTCTCACTTTTTTTGTAATAAAAAAATAAAGCAAAAATACTTTTTTTGGTAATAAAAAAAAATAAAATGAAAGAAGACCGTAATTCTCAGATATACTTACTTTCATTCAAATGTTTTACTTTTCAGAATACTACTTAATTATATAAGGATACAGAATTGTAAATAATTATTTTTTAATGTTCTATGAGATATATATTCTCTTGTGCTTACGTAGTGCCTTAATTACAATGAACGCTGTCTCACGATAAATGAATAAAATCCTTTTGTGTTTGCAAGAAGCCAAATCTCTCAGCTGATCTTCTTTTAGAAGCTATGAAATGCCAATCAAATCACCATCAAGCAATCTAAAGAGATATACAATCGTTAAAAATAAAAGATAAAAATCTCTCTTTATTAGTTTAAATGATATTTCTTGGGAAGTGTCGTACAAAAAAATTTAAAAATGTGAAGGAATGCGCATTTTAATTTAAGATTGCTCCAAAAAATAATAATTTAATCATAACACACTTCAAAAGATATCTCTTACATTATCAATACCAATCTTTTATAAAATTTAATTAAATTATACTTAATATTCCTCTTATTTTTAAAAAATCATTTATCTCATTTTACAATATCTACATGTATCCTAAAAATATCCTTTTAAATTTATTTTTTCAATAAAATTAAATTTTTGAACAATATGCATTCCTTCATAAAATAAAATTACTTAACTAATTTTACTCACGGTTTTTTAATGTAAAATTTTACAACAATTTAATTATATTTATTATTATTTTAAAAATAAAAAAATGATTTTGTGTTATATATACAAAAATTAATTTTATTAATAAAAAGTAAATAATAAGAAGATTTTGCAAGATATATATCAAATATAAAAAAAATTAAATGAAATTTGTGTAACAAAAAGAATATTGAATATAATTTAACTTAACTTTAAAAAAATTATTTTATTTACTCATAAAGAAAAATATCACCATCAAGGAATATATATTTTATAATGTGTTTGTTCTTTTTGGCCAAATATGTTAGAACGTCATTCTCTGTGATATTTGGTTAAAGAAATAGAGTTAAACCTCCAAGGGATGGGTTTCCAAAGAGGTGGTGATGTTGTTCCCTTCAGCCCTTCTAATTTTTGGGGCAGTGGGCCCCGCTCCCACCTTAGGTGGTGCTAGTGGGCGCTACTGTTGCTGTTGCCTGCTCTTCCCTTGAGGCCTAACCCAAAGTGATGGCTAATTATGTGATGTCCGTTTACTATGATAGTAGCATTGTCCTTCCATTACGATAGTTGTATTGTTTGAGTACAGATAATATCAAAAGAAAATTTCATGTTACTAATTATAATTTGATAAAACTTTTATTTAAAAATTTTAAAAATTAAAATTTTTTTTCAAAAGATTAATAGAATAAATTATCATTGATGTTACTAAAATTATGATTCATATTTCTTAAAGTAATAACTTAAATTTTCTTGATATTATAAATATTTTTTATATAGGAATAATAATAAATTTAAAATATCTTGTATAATATTAGAAAGATCATGTTATGAGTTTAAAAAATATAAGTAGTAATTTTAAGAAGTATTAGTAGTTACTTATTCTTTTGATCTTTTATAAAAATTTTGATTTTTAAAGTTTTTAAGTGAAATTTTTTGTCCAAATTATAAGGATTTAAGAAGAATGTTTGTCCATCCTCTTGCTATTTTTAATATCTATTATTATTTTTTGGTCTGATTATCTATTAATTAAGTGGTCATTTAGTACATAAAATAGTAGATATACAAATAAAAAATAATTATTGTGCTTTTATTTAAAAAAAAATATTATTAAATAATAATATATTTTAACTAAAAAATAACAAAAATATGAGAAACATTATACAAAACAAATTACAAAAAAATTCTTTTCCCTCAGCTACCAAACCATTCTTAACCATAATAGCTATCTACTACCCTTTATCTCTTTATCTCTCTCACTTTCTCCTCCCACCCATAAAATAGGGTTTCACGTGTGTGTTTGTCAACCTTGGTATGCTTTGTTGGTCAAACCCCCTCTTCTTGTACACACCCACAACAATTTTCATATTTCTTAATATAAAAACGTAAAGAAAAAAACGCCAATTAATTAACTCTTTAAAATAAATAACAAATACATTATTAAAAAAAATAAAAATTGACCATTTGGGTCCTCCCATGATCATCTTAGACTCTCATCAATAATTATAAAGACTCTTTTCGAGGACGCCTTCTCACTCTACACCTCTTTTCCCCACCTTCTTCTCCGTTTTCTTCTTCTTCACTCTCTCTTTATATCTCTCTTCTCTCGGTGTGTGTAGTTGCCTATGCAGACTCTGAGATGGAGCTTGGTTTGAGCTTGGGAGATCATGCTTCAAAGCCTTCTGAAGCGTCCAACCTTCTGGGATTAGGCTTCAACACCACTTTATCAATTGGTCCGATTTGTACCAAAACATCAAATCAGCAAGAAGAAGAGGAACCAGAAGAAAAAGAAGAAGCAGCAGCAAAAAAGCGAAAGGAAAAGCAGAATATTGAAGACCACGAAAATAGAACTGAATATTTACAGCTTGATCTTCTCCCTCACACACCAGTCGTTGTTTCTCGCACTAACCCGCCTTCCCAAATCTCTTTCCCATGGCCTTCCTCTGAAAATGGTTAGCACCCACTTCTTAAAGCTTCCCAAAAAGCGTTCTTTAATGGTTTAACCTCTGCTTTTGAGCTTGATGGCTCTGTTTTTGACATGCAGGGAGTTCTTCGAGGGGCGTGGACGTGAACAGATTGCCGGCGGCGGTGGCGGCGGCGGCGGCGGAGGAGGATGAGGCAGCGGTGTCATCGTCTCCGAACAGCGCTGCATCGTCGTTTCAGATGAATCTCTGTATGTATAATAGAGGAGGAAGCGGTATTAGTGGTTGCAAGAGGGATTCTGATGGAGAGATTTATTATGATCAAAGGGCTGCTTCTTCAAGAGCAAGCGATGAAGATGAGAACGTTGGTAGTACGAGGAAGAAGCTAAGGCTGTCTAAGGAACAATCTGCTTTTCTCGAAGAGAGCTTCAAAGAACACAGTACTCTTAACCCAGTAAGTAACCACAGAAGCCTATGTGCTCGGTTTTCTGCGCATGAGGTGTTTGTTAAATTTCTTCTGAAATTTTTACTAAATATTATGCTGCAGAAACAGAAACTTGCTCTTGCAAAACAGCTCAATCTTCGCCCTCGCCAAGTAGAAGTCTGGTTTCAAAACAGAAGAGCAAGGTATGTATACTCGACATATTAATCAAACTAATAATTTGGTCCTTGTAAACACGCCAGTCTTTAAAAATAATAAATTTTTTTTTCTAGCGTATTGGTTTTCTTGTCAAGCGATTCAAACACGCTAAAAAGATTAACATGTAACGAGTTTGTTATTTTCAAGAACTAATTGGTGGGCTCGCTTTGTTGGGTTAATCTACTACTTCTGCCATTATAGATTCTTGAAAGAACTTCTTTGTTCTGTATATACCAAATTGGGTTTATGGGTTTGGACATGCAGGACAAAGTTGAAGCAGACAGAGGTAGACTGTGAGTACTTGAAGAGGTGTTGTGAGACACTAACTGAAGAGAACAGAAGACTTCACAAAGAGCTTCAAGAACTGAGAGCTTTGAAGACCAATTCAAATCCATTCTTCATGCAATTACCAGCCACTACCTTGACCATGTGTCCCTCTTGTGAGCGAGTTGCCACCAATAATTCGACCTCCACTGCCCCTACTACTACTTCCTCTGCAGCCCCTTCTACCACCAAAGTCACTAATACAGGAGCCCCCATTGAACCCAACTCATCCAAAGCCAATGGATTCCCTCTAAGCAAACCCAGGTTCTATCCATTTGCTCACACCAAAACCCACCATCCCCACCCATCTACACCATCTTGAACTCAAAATTTTACTGAGTACTCTACATCTTAAGAGGTTGAACCTTTTTTTTTTTTTTCCCGTTTCGTGGTGCAGATAGAATCTTGACCTCTTGAGAAGTAAAATTTCATGCGGAATCACCCTAAAATTGATTAGATTTGTTCAGGTATTGAGTGCTGCTTAATGGTGGAGTTGATGATTCTAGAAGATTTATTCTGTACATAGGGAAGTTCTGATGATGATGAGAGACTGATAGTTTTTTGGTTCATATGGAGTTTTGATGATTGGGTTTTTCTTTTTTTCATTTTAGTTGTTGTCTCTTTTTTTATTCCTTCTTTCTGAGTTTCATCAGAAAGATCAGGAGAAGAGAACTGTAGACAGTGAAGAAATCATAGAGAAAGGGAAATGAATACTGGTTTTGTTACAAAATCTCTCAATCGACACCCTACTAGTTTTTCCATTCTTACTTGGCTAAACAGGAAAATTTGAAATTGTGTTAATACATACAACAATCAATTTTGATACTGATTGGTGGTGCAAAAATTGAATTAGGTGATTAATTAGAGTTAGGTGGATGTGATCTTAAGGTCACAAGGGTGAGGCCGTGGTTCAAGGCTGCTTTTCAGAAAGAGGACGACTTTAATTTATATATTTGCTACTTTTTAATGATTTCATTCTTAAAGACTTGAACCAACACGAAGGCCACAATGATTCATCATGAGGAAATGGGTGATTCATTCATTCATGGAAGGGAAAAAGTTTTCGAGATACATATTCTTAGTATACTTCTTTGTTAAAGATAGGATGATAAAATTAACTATTAATAAATGTATAAGAATTGATAATAAAATTATTTTTTGATTTACACTTTTAACATCACTTGAGAGTTTTAATAATAAAATGGTTTAGAGTTTGGTTCTTATTATTTTTTCCCTCTTAATTAAAAGTAAATTTTAGTACAAAGTAAGACATGTTTGTTATTCTTGTCTACCTTTCAAATTTAACAAATTTTGTAAGAGAAAATATGTAGAGGAAAATAAAATTATAAATATTCTTTTCTATGAGTTTAATTTCTTGAATTAAAATTATTATTGATGATAATAATAATATAAAAAATATATAAAATAAAAGTAATAATTAATAATGAATAGTAATTAGGTGTCGCATGGCTTTTAGTTGAGTGTGGGGCATGAGAGGCACCACATTGATAAACATGTCTCCTAAAGTGGGCTGTCCCTTTTACAACCCCAATAATGAGTATGAACCAGTGAAGTACACTTTTCATTATTTATTACAGTTAATCAATCACAGTGTTATAGCCCTTTGCATTATACCCATGCCTTCTCACTTCTCATCACATAATTTTATTGCCATTATATCTTTTCAGTACTTTTTGTTTTTGGGAAAGAAATTACGTTTTATATTTTGAACTAAAGTTTAATTAGGAAAATTAATAATATATTATAAAATAAAATAAAATAATCAATAGTTTCTAAAATTTAAAACTACAATAAAACATTAAATTTTAGTTAATTTGTTAAACTAGAAAGTATATATATATATATATATATATATATATATTAAGTTTATCGTTGAATTAAACTAAGTATTGAGATTACAATTAAAATCAAATGGTTTTTTATTGTTAATTTTAATTAAGAATTAATGTTTTCATTTTACTCTAAAATGTAGTGAAATATTTTATAATTTATGTAAACGTAGTCTCTCTCTCTCTCTTATTTTTATACTTTCATTAGAAGAACTTTTTTTTTTTTTTCATTTGTACACAAAATTAAGTGATTATAAAACGAAAAGTTGTTCCAATAGTATTATTATTCTCGGCTGCTGGTAATTTTTTAAATAAGTTAATATCTAGGTTGTTATTTTTCAGCTCCAAAGAGATGTGAAGTGACCTTATATAAAAAATTATATGAAGATGCTATATATATATATTTGAAGAGGATAAACCTTAAATCAATTTAATAAAATGAATAAACCACTTTTTGTTTATAATATTTTTTGGTTATATCAACAAGAAATAAACACGTTTCTTTCACTAATAATTAGAAACGGCATTTTTCACAGAAAAAACAAGTACTTGATTTTCAAGAACAACTAAAGTGAAAAAAAATGTAGCATTCCAACGTATCGTAGGTGAGTGCAACATCAATATGCTTTTCTAAATTTAGATCAATTTAAAAAAAAATATTTGATTACAATTAATATTTCCTAATTACAAAAAGAAAATTTTTGTTTTAATTATGAAGTTAATCAATTATATTATATTCTCTAATGTCGACCTTTGGGGATAAAGTCTACAGTAATCCTTACCGATCATGCTATGATTTATGCCACTTTAATTGATTAAAAATGTTTATATCGCCGTTTATGAAAAAATAAGAATAACAAACTGATTTACTTTTTGTCACGAGGTCTTCAATAAAAGCCACAAGACATCTCTATTCTTTTCACATTGAGAAATTATTGAAAAAACAAAGCGCAAAAGAAATAAAATTATACTCACATAATCGAGTGACCAGCCATTTCCATGAAGGAAGCATTTAGAGCCCATCTAGTGGCCCCCAGTGTTTGAGTATGTTTGCAAGATATTAATTAATTAATAATCAAACGCACCCAGTAAAAATTATTTAATTAATTTCTTTATCCGTACCAATTTGAAGTAGTAGTTGAGACTCTAAACAATATTATATAAGTAATAATTTAAGTCTAATAAGATCAAATACTTAATCATTTTATTTTAATCTCCACTTTATTTATGTGTATTTTATATTTGTTGGTGCAAGAAATTGCTGAAATTTGAACCACGATAATTGCAATAATACTTCAGCCTTAAGCAGTAATCATTTGTTCTCTTTTTTTTTTTTTAAATTATAGTCATTTTTAAATCTCCATGTTCTATTTTTCCTTCCATTATTTGATCTTGAAAGGCATATTTACTTCAATCATGTGAGATAAAAAGGTCTAATGAAATTACGGTCATGCATGATGCAATTTTTTTGGAGTAAATAATTATCCATCTAATCAAGTTGACTTTTCAATCTCTTCCTCACTTTCTTTCTTTCTTTCTTTCTTTCTTTCTTTTTTTCCTTTTAATTTTCTCAATAATTTGTTTCCCAAATCATGGGGTTTAGTTCTAGATATTGCAACATGGAGTCATGAGAAGGAAATAGGCAAAAAACTTTACTATGACATACATTATTACTTATACCACTTCTCTCTCTCTCTCTCTCTCACACACACACACACACACATGTATATAGAGTAAAAACACCAAATATAATTTAGCATAAATACCATACAATAACGTTTTATTGAATTACTTTTCTATTATTTTTATTGTGTCATGTATAAATTTTTTTTCTTTGATCAAGTGCATGTGCCTTTGAATGAAAGTATACTCATTAAGACTGAATTGGCATAGATATTTATAATTTTATTTTCAACGTAAACTCAGATAAATAAAATGAGATTTTATTTTTCTTTATTATCTAGATAAATCCCTTGAATAGTGTCATACAAATGTGGAAAGAGAAAGATAACATAGAAGCAAAATGAATAAAGAAGGGAAAAGACAAGGACATCATTTTCTATGATCAATCCAACACCAAAGACATGAAAGTTTGATAATACATGCAAAAGCATGCGTTGGCTCTCTCAATTGCCCGTGCTGAGGCATGCGGGTGGTCGCACTCACAACAAAGACACACAACACATCGCATGCAATGGCACATATTTGAAAAAAATAATAATAATAACAATAATAAAACTTTGGAAAGTGATTTTAAAATTAATTTAAACAACCTTGGGACCCCATTTCCCACATGGATCCTCGTTGGAACTCCAAGGCAAAAGTTTGACATCACCAAACCACCTAAATATTCAACTCCCATTATTGCATGTCACCCAATGATTTGTTCAACGTTTTCTGTCTTCTTTTACTCATCATTTCATTTCACAAACAAAGAATTTTGATACACGAGAAAATTGTATTTTTAAAACGGAATTTGTGACAAAGCAACTTGTAGCAATTTTTTTCTTACTCTGTCATGTTTATGAATGTTTTAGATTAGAGACAATTTTTCCCGTTTTTAATCTTGATCTTTTTCATGTCTTATAAGTATTTGTTATTGAATTTTTTAATAAAATATAATGAGTAAAGTTATGTGATTAAATCTTTAAAAAAATTATTTTAAAGAATCTAATAATAAATACTTTAAAAATTTTATGTACTTATAAATATTATCCTTTCACAAGCCCTCTTTTCCAATACAGGTAATAATAAATAATAATTTTATTTTCTTTGTCTTTTTGTATATATTTTGGGAAGGGAGGATTATGATGTGTTTAAATTTAGTTAATAGACATATAAATACATTAGAGAAAAGTTTCATAAAAAGTATATCTGAATCATATTTATATATTTATTCAAAAATAATTTATCTTTTTCATATCGGATATACTTTCATATTTGTGTATGATATGGACAACTAAGAGAAAGATATCTCTCATTTTGTCAAATTATTAAAACAATACTCTAGTGATTATACTTTTGGTGATACTGACTTTTCCAATAATTTTTTTCAAAGATTTTGATAGGGATATGAGGTGGGTAATGTAAGGATTATCTTGTTATCATTGTGATTGGCATAATTAGAGGTGAATAATAGTGGAAGAGTTCAATTCCTAGGTTATCACCTCTAGTTAAGTGGGAAGGGACCAGAAGACCCCACAAGGAGGTGAAAACCCATACCTTTCTAACCATTTCAAAGATTATGATTTGCAGATATTGATGGGTGGTGGTGACTGGTAGAGCAAAAAAGACCACTCTCACCTGCCTTTATTGCATGTAGGAAACAGGCTTAAGTTAAGGGGCATCAACACCTTGGTCAAGTGGGGCTTCTAATGAAAAATTTTAAAAAAATTACAGGTATATTGGATTGTATAAAATTATAGATTCAGCTAATATAAATTAGATATATAGATATGTTAGAGATAAATTTCACTAAAATGTATATATATCCAACTTGTCTATTATATATACATAGGTTAAACATTTTTTAATCTTTATAGTTTTACTCAATTTTTAAATTGATCTTTGTAGTTTAAAAATTTGTAATTGAATTCTTATAATTTAAATTTCTTATAATTTAGTTCCTATTACTAAACATTTTAAATTTTAGAAATATAACTAATTGTATAATGGCTTAGACATTTTGAATATATATTATTTATACCAACAAAAAAGGAAAAAGTAGATAATAAATTCACATATATAGTATGTGATGTAATTATATTAAATGACTTGAAGGAATTGATTTGAATGATACATATTTAAAGTGATAAGATAGTACATAATTAGTTATACGTATCAATAAAGTTCAACAAAATACTAACAAAAGTATGGTAGTAGGGATTAAATTAAAATTTGTTTAAACTGTAAGTACTTTATTACAAATTTTCCAAACTATAAGGATCAAATTAGAAATTTAGTGAAATTATAAGAACTAAATATATAATATTCCCTATAATATATTATTTTAAAAACACTGATATATATTCCTAGAGACATGCCGCCTTAAATCAGGTGAATATGTTTCTTACTAGCAAATTAAGTGCATCAGAATCAAAGAAAGTTAGAAATCTGGATTTTCAAAATCTTTTGTGGTCAATTTGCGGTTTGTCAAAGTATGGGAAAGTGACAAGTTTAGGTTAATTAGCCAAGAAGCATATGCAGATATACCTACCCATTTCTGTATGCACCTTTTGCATTAATTTGTGCTTTATCTCGTTCCAAAATTTTCCCTTTTTCGTTTTTCTCCACTCTGCTCAAATTGTCCATACAAAGAAAATGGAGGTCGTAATGCATACTTCTTGATTTTGGATAAGATTTAAGGTTTTCATCAAAACTAAACCACTTAATATGTGAGTGGTGGCTACTCATCACACCCATATTGAGGAAAAAGAATTTAGGCTACTCATCACACCCACTTATTATCCTTCTTATTTATGGTAGAGTATTTTGGAAGTAAATTTTTAATATGGATATGAGGAGAGTAGTGCTCTTAAGATTATCCACAACAAAAAAAAGATTTAGTCTATAAAGTTTGAAGAGGTCCCTGATTGTACTGATAAATAGAAATGTGACTTGTAATTGTGGAAAGTGTCACCCCTCATTGAGCACAAAATTCATTTTTTATGTTAAAAAAAAGTTAAGAGTTAGACAGGTAATTTCGTCTCTCATAATATTACAATTAGTGGATATCTGTCAATATAAACAACACCAATGATGGTCATAATTTATCATTTGAGAGACACCGTCCTATGGGTCAATAGAGCTTCTATTTGTAACTTAATTTAGCAAGAAATTTATAGCTTTTTATCTTATATTATTAGGTTTGAGATATGCAATGGTTGTCTATTTTAATGGGAGTTATTTCTGTGTAGAATAAATTTTCTAGGCTTATAATCCTCCCAAAAAAACCCAAAAAAAAAAAAATCACCAATAAGGTTTTTGGTTGATTTATTTTGATTTTGCCAATTGAGTTGACACTTTTATATACATACATACGTATAAATGAAGATAGGATAGAAGGGGGCGGCAGCCCCATAGAGACGAAAGCCATCAACTTGGACAAGACAAACCTCAACAATAAATACATGCATTAACCAAATATAAGAAATAGCCTCCCCAGATTCCTCCACCCACTTCACTATTAATGGTAAGTAGCTTGTCAAGGATTGATGAGAAATTTAATAGGATAAGATTTATATATAGTTTATTAATTATTTGTTATTTATATTCTTTATACTAAAATTATAACAAGTAAATGGTTTTTTATTTTAAATAATAAATTGTATAATATTGAGTTAAGAAAATATTTAATTATAAGTTATGTTTTTATTCAAAAATTTGATAACAATCTTAATATTCAAATTAAGGTAAGCTTGATGTTAAGAATTTAATCCTGATCAATACATGCATATATATATATATATAATATAATATAATCACTTTCAAGGTACCATACCTCCTTTATAATTAAAAATTTAATAACAATCATTTACAATATTATATAGAATTAATTAAGTTTTGCCCATTCTATTTTGTCCATAAATTATTTCAAAAAATTAAAGTTCAATAATAAGTCCCAAAAAATTAAAGTTCAATAATAAGTTTAAGTTGATCTAGACTATAAGTACAGACATACAAGAAACTTGATTTTTTTTCTTCCAAAAATATAATATAGATACACGCACAATTATAAAGGTTACTTTTTTTGTAGATTTTTTTTTTACTTTTATTTTTTTTCTATCTATTCTAATTAGTAAATACCAAATCAAATATATATATATATATATATATATATATATATATATATATATATATATATATATATATATATATATATATATATATATATATATATATATATATATATATATATATATATTGTATTAGATTTCTAGTTCTATTGATTAAATTCTAATCAATCGTTTGATTTAAAAATTATTGTATGGCTATCCAACTATGATTCATTTGATAAGCATTGGACTTAGTTGGATTTAATGGAATCCAACAATAAAACTATATAACAATGATATCATAACCTAAATGTATATACAACAAAAACACCACAACATATAAAGCCAAAAAAGATGATGTGATCAATGGTGTGTTTATGGCACCAAACCCATGTCGTGGTTCGGCTGCCATCTTCAACACGCAAGTAGCAATGATATGCAATTTGAACAATAATGATTAAATCATTTATTAAGAATAAATTAATTAAGTTAAGGCTAAAATATACTTTCATCCTTTAAATTTGTTTTAAGTTTCACTTTGCATTTTAATTTTATTTTGTTTTAATTTAGCCTTTTAACTTTATTTTAAGTTTTATTTTTGTCTTTTAATTTTACCTTGTTCTAAAATGATCCTTTAATTTTATTTTAAGTTTTATTTTTATCTTTTTTCTTGTTAGTTTCTTCACTCTAACACTATCAAGTTTAATAAAAAAGTTTTATGTGACTTCTTGATAGCTTAACTTTGATAACGTTTTATGGACTTGGATTTTAATTTAACGATATCAAAAAGAAGAAAGTATTTGAGTAGCTTTTTAAAGTTAAGAAAATAAATTGAAATTAAATTAAATTAAATTAAAAGATGAAAATGAAATTTTAGATAAAATTAAATAAAGTTAAAAGATAAAAGTAAGATTTAAGATAAAATTAAAAGATGAAATTGAAATCAAATAAAGTTAAAGAATAAAAATAAAATTTTAAATAAAATCAAAAGATTAAAAGTATATTTTTGCTATTAAGTTAATTATAATTATTTTACATAATTTTTTTAAAAAAATTATTTTATATGTATCTATATATAAATATATATTTATATGTTTATTTATTTATTTATTTATTTTAAATCGAATCTTTCTAAACAATTATGACATCATGAGAAAGAAAGAGTGAATACAGCCAAGCGTTGAGATATGGAAAATGAACATGCTTTTTGACTATGAGACACCTTTCGAATCTCATTCTTATCTGTTGAATCTTAGAGAGAAATTAAGCGTAAAATACACGATTTTTTTTAAAAATTTATTAAAATACACAGTTTTTAAAATATACACAAATTTCTTGTAAAATGAAAAACTATATTATACTTTAATTTAATTTAAATTTTTTTAATTAAAATACTTTCTATTAACTTAACTATATCATTTTTTTATTAAATTTAATAAAAACAAAATATAATTTTTTATTTTTTTTGAACATATTTGAAAAAAATTATATGTTTATTTTTATTTATATATCTTTGAATATAATACATATTTGCTTATTAAGATTAATGGAGCATATATATTTTAGTAAAAAAAATTAACATTAAAATAAAGTATATATTTTTAAAATAAAAAATTCATGTAATTTATTCCCACAAAAAAAATCAAAAGAGAAAAAAAAAAAAACAATGAGTCAGAGTGGAATTTGGATTGCAGCAGACATGATAATTGAAATTCAAAATGGTAGTGGTTGGGTGATGACGGTGTAGTTGTGTGGTTTTTATGATTAGTGTAATAATTATATCTATGATGACCAAAACCATGGAAATCTTGTTTCAAATTGGAAACTTTGGTGGGGTTCTCTCTCTTCTTGGCCTCATAAAACTTCACCATTTTTTTCAGCTTTTTGGTAATATGGTCAAGGAAAGATTTTTGAGTTAATCAAGTTTGCTTGGCCAAATTTTTTAAGGATTTTTTTTATTTTTTTAAAAATTATTTATTTTGGTTAAATGAGATATTTGGCACAACTTCTGGAAAAAAAATTGCTTTTAAATGATAGCAGAATCATCTTTTCTACTGTTAAAAAAAATTAAAGCCTTTTTTAAAGCATAAACGAAAATTTCATTTTTTTAAGACATTACAATAACATTTGATAAAAAATTTTATCAAATAATTTGGTAAAATACAAACTACTTTCTCTTTCATAGTGCTTATTATAAAATTTCATTTAAAAAAAATTTTAAAATAAGTAAAAATTCACATCAATCTCAGACAAAATATGAAGCTCATCTCCAAACAATGTAATGGTACTGGCAAAGCCAGGACCTTAGACAAATGGGGGTAGTGTAATGTGTTTGAGTAAGGGCAATTTGAGAAAAAAAAAAAAGCAAAAATGAGGAAGAAATGAAAAAAAAAAAGAAGAAAAATAGAGAAAAAATTTTAAAAGTAGAAGATAAAAAAATGATAATAAATTTTTTAAAAAGTTATATACATATATACCTATGTGGGTTTAGTGACATCAAATTAACGTATCAAATAATTAAAAAAATTACATATCCCAGTTATGTATATATGTGTGCGCGCAAATACAGAGTGTTTAAAATATTAAAAAATATGGAAACAAAATTGATGAGAGCATATGCCTATCCTCACATATAAATAGCTCTGCCCTGGTTAATGGTTTCATATCAATATATAATACATTTAAGATTTTACTCTTAAAATATTTTTTCTTTCTAAAAGAGTCCAACTCAAAATAATCAAGAGAATGTACATATATATATATATATATATATATATATATATTCTCCAGCTTTCAACCTTTTATGCATATCCATCCCACTTCTCCACAGAGGTATTCATTTTTTTTGAAGGGTTTTGCAGGGAGTCCAACACTTAGAATTGGTCCATTTATTTTTGAAGTTGTCAGCAAATTGTCCAATCTCAACAAATTTGCTGAGTCATTTGTGAAATCAAGTCCCAGATTACAGACGTGGATAACAATTCTTCTTCCCCCTCAAACATGAGAATTGAATTCCCATTACCTACGTCAACCTCCACAAACTTTACCGCTATTTGCAAAAGGCAAATTTCAGAGGAAATCATGGCTGCGAAAAGTCCCCAATTCAGATTCTACATCTGGGAAAAGAAAAATGGCTTCTCTATGCATTTTCTTTCAAAGTCATCAAAAAAGGAGTTCATTGACCTAAGGACTTCCTAGACTTTGTTTACCGACGAGAAATAAATCAAATTAATGATAAATTCATATTCATAAAGTCAATTTAAATATAATTTTCAAAATATTTACTATTAAATTCTCTAATAAGAATACACACGTAAATGTTTTATAAAACTTCATATCATATGATTTTTTTTTTTAAAATATATGTTGTGTTTTTATTTATTGAAGAACTTAATAAATAAATCAATATTTTTATTTTTAAATATTTTAATCTATTTATCTTTTGATAAATAGAATAAGTCTACAATCTCGCCCATGAAGTATTTTGGCCACCATCTTTGATTTGTGGAGCTCAATACTTATCAATGGTTCAAGTACCAAGATGAGTCAATTTCTTTGTACTACACATAATATAAGTCCATGCCTTGTTATTTTCTCACCGGAATATATAAATATTCAAGGGTGGGAAGTGTGTCGAACAAAACAAGTTTTGGTCAATTACGTACAACTACAGAGACTATGAAGAAAAAGAGATTGGATCCCTTAAAATTCGTCCTCTGATTTTTTTTTTTTTTTTGGGGAAGCATCTCTTATTTCTTTTTTATTTAATATTTATTTATTTTTGAAACTTGTTCCCTCCTGACACTCTAATGAAACTAATAGGATCTTTACGTAAAGAAGATTCTTACGGTGCACCCAAAGAGATCAAGTCCAAACAAGTATCACGAGCATAAATATTGTTCGGAAAATTAAAATTATGCGTTTAATGTGAATTTTATTTGAACCAGTGTATCATGAAACTGTACGTGGTGAGACATACATGTGATTCTTATTATTTATTTTCAGTTAAAAATAAATGAAGAATTAAAAAAGGTCACATCTGATACAAATGAAATTATTAATACTCATCATTTTAAGTCAAATTATAAATTTTAACTATCATTATTATCGATTTTATTGTCATTTAATATATTATGTTTTTAATTCTTGATTTAGTTTCAGTTAAAGATAAACGATAAAATATGTGTACTGTACGGACACGATACGATGTTGATATGGGGTACGGCTTATCTTCAAATTGTAGCCTGAATTATGTTGGAATGCTTCAATATTTGCAAATTTTACAGCGCTTTCATTAAGCTAGCTAGCATTACAGCTTTAGGGCTTCACTCTTTCAAGTTTCACCAACATAGCAAAGCTAGATGTCCCTACTGAAGGGAATATTGTCAGAAGCTATGTATAAATAGAAATGAAATAAAAAAAATTGACAAGTAAAACAGTAATTAAATCATTTACAAGGTTTACAAGCCAAGCACCATCAGTAATTCCTTACACACTAAATATATTATGATCCTAAAAGTTTATTTACAATCACCTAGCAGAAACAGACACATTCTATCTAAAACGACTTGGTCAACCCATCTGCTCTGAGCTCAAGAGAAGACAGCCATTAGTGAGTAACTGCTCTTCATTCAAATCATAGCCAGTAGCAATGATTTTTACTGGTCAAGGAGGACCTATAGTGCAAATCAAAAGAATATCTGAATTCTCCATTCATTCTCAGATACAAGCTCTTATATTCGCTGCTTGGGGCATATGTCTCTGTTGGAGAAATGTTCAAAAGAAAATTTTATCTTTTGACAAAGTAATATATCACCTCCTTGAATCAGATTCATCAGCTCCACCACCAATTTATGCTCTTCAGTCTTGAAGGACCCACAAACATATAATACTAAGTTAACAGCAAGCCTGAACAAGTAATACCCTGAAGTTTGTAGAGTCAGCAAACTCAGTTCCCAGTAGCTGTGTAATTTCTGAATTCAGCAGGTGGAGGAAGCAGAAGCCTAAGCCTACTTCTGTATCTTGCGATTCGCTGTAATCGTTCTTCCCTTAATCTACATGGAACAAAGACGGCAAGTATGTCATAGTGTATTTCATCTTCAATTATGTTTTATCCAACAAAAGTTATGAGCATCCATGTTGGAAAAAAGCATCATTGTAGCATTATTCTATTGGAAACTGGATTCTATCCAGGGTTTCAATTAATCCTTCTAACAGAAAAATGGCAGCCATTGCACCAACTAAGGTTCAAAGTTAAAATGATTCAAGACAGCCCTCCAGAAGAGTTAAGCTATCCTCTTCAATACCAACAGAACTATGACCCCGGGGGAGAGGGGGGGGGTGTTTTGGTCTGTTTTGCTCAGGCATTACCAACAGAACTATGACACCCAAGGGAAATTGGAAGTCTAGAGTTCCATCGATTAGAATAAATCCTCAACAAGACCAGAGCTAGGACCTAGAATCATATTTGCTCATCAGAATCAAATTTCTTAAGGGGCCAAACACATTAAAAAAGAAAAATTGTTTTCCAGCTAGAGGAGGGTGGTGAGTAATCTAGCCTCAACTCTGGTCATTGGCTCAAGATTCAACAATCACCAAGGCAACAACCATCCTCCATCCCTACAGCTACTGGAAACTAAAATAAATAAATGAATGATTATCGAACTGTTACACATTATCAGATTGATAATCATTAATAACATTGTCACATGTCTTATAACAACATGTCATATCAATTGCATTATAACATGTCAAATAACTCCTCAATCTAAAACTGTCTGGTATAATTGTCAAATGAGAGTTGACAATGATTACTGCCCCTCTTACATCTATGGACTGACCAACTTAGCCAGCTTTAAAATGTGATAATAAAAATAATGAAGAGATCAGTCACAAAACTCTAGCAAAATCCTCCTCAGTCCTCACTAGTGTATCGAAACCTTGTCAGTGTCCTATTGTTTGATTCAGTACAAATATGCCTTTATGCATAATGCCAAATTCAAGACACTTGATTCAGAATCATGCCAATACTCACCATGTAGGCCATCCACACACCATCGGCTACAAGCCTACAAGGAAGCAGTGATTTAAATGCTAGCTGAATGAATTCTTTTGAATCAATATTAAATGAGAACTAATCTTATTCTGTATTTTATCAAAGGCAACAAAGAAGATTTTAGCTGACTTCCTTGAGCGCTTTGTTGCTTCTTTGGATAATGGCTCTTGGGGAGATATGCAATTAAAGAATTGAAAAAGCATAAAATCACTGAAAGTAATATTTTATATATTGTTTTGGTAAGTAGAAGCTGTATAACAATGTATTTGTAGAATTTTCACTTTAATGAGGCGCGGCCTATTCCTATTAAAGTAGAACTTATAAACAATGTGAATGTAAGAGTAAACATATATGTACACAAATATATACATGTTTATATGGTGATAAATCTATAGAAGTGCATGAAATTCCCAACATAATGATATTGAAATACTGATATATAATGACTTAACTGCAAAACCAAAATGCAGGTAATTATAATATATATTTATTGGGGTATACTGCATCCTATTAAAATAATTCTGTCAAGGTTTCCAGTTTCCTTGAAAAGTACATACATGATCGGTTGTAGCTATAGCAAAGCAACTTGGTGGCATCAACTTTGGTATCATTCAACATGGACAGATCTTGAGTTCACCGCCAAACCCCAAGCTTGAGAATTAGAATGATGAATAATTGCTGTATCCTACATACATATATTCTGTATGTATCATCTACCAATTCTTGTAGCTTGTTGGGATCTTTAGGAAATGCGATATTATTGAATTTAACACTAACTTTCCTCCCAGAAGGCAATGAGGGAGGATTACAACTCAAAGAAATGGAAATTTTGCAGCCACTATGATAAAACGAAAAACTCCGCATTCGAGAGGCAGATTCTCTCCCAAAACAATACTTAATTCCCTTCTGCTCTCCCACATGCCTACACGTCCCTAAATTCCTAACCTCCATGCACTAATTCCACGCTTTCACCACACTCTCTTTTCCAGCTCATAGTTAGTTATTTCTGTTCATCATCACATGGAACCACTCTTACATTTTTATCTGTTATTTTCTTTCTTTTTTTCTTGCTATATGTTTTCACCAGCTGAGGCCCGTTAGGATTGGGCCCATCAATACCCTCCCCAACCAGTTTCACCTTGTCCTCAAGGGAGAATTCAGGAAACTGGTTATGTATTGCATCATAGTCCTCCCAAGTATTCTCAAATTCAGGTAGTGTAGCCCATTTGATCAATATCTCCACCACTCCACTAGTCAGCCTCCTTGCCTTGCGAATTGCTTCTACTTGAACTTGTAATTCTAGTTCATCAGAAAGAAAAGGAGGAATTTGTTGGCAGTAGCATTCAAGGACCATTTAAGGTGTGACACATGAAACACCGAATGTACTCTTGTGGTTAGTGGCAACTCCAAATGATAGGCCATAGGCCTTATCTTTTTCAGCACCTTGTAAGGGCCATATAACCTAGGACTCAATTTTTCATTGGCTCTTTTTGACAGAGCTTTTAGTCTGTAAAGACTGATCTTCAAGTATACCATGTCCCCTTCTTGAAAAGTCACTTCCTTTCGTGATTTATCAACTTGCAATTTCATGTATTCTTGGGCTTTCTCCAAATTCTGCTTGAGTTGAGCCAAAACTAGATTTCTAGCTCTTATGGTCTCATTAATTTCTTCTACAACTGAGTAATCTTCCATTTTTAAAAGAGTTGGAGGATCCCGTCCATAGAGAGCCTAAAAAATGTCATTCCTATGAAATGATTGTAAGAAGTATTAAACCAATATTCAATCCATGGTAACCATCTAGTCCATTGCTTTGCTTTGTCCCCTGCAAAGCAACACAAATAGGTCTCAAGGCTTCGATTTACCACCTTGATCTGACCATCCGTTTGTGGATAGTAACCAAAACAATATTTCAACTTTGTATCAGCCATTTTGAATGGCTCCTGCCAAAATTGACTCATAAAGAGTTTATCTCAGTCAAACACAATGGATCATGGAAAACCATGAAGTTCAACCACTTCTCTAACAAAAAGTTCAGCTACTTCTTTAGTTGAAAAAGGATGTGATAAGCCAATGAAGTGTGCATATTTAGTAAGCCTATCCACCATCACCAAAATGGTATCAAGCCTCTTTTTAAAATCCATGCTAATGTCTTCCCAAACCCCTTGTGGAATGGGTAATGGCTAAAGTAAACTAGCTAGGTGCATGGCCTAATACTTGCACTTTTGGCACACCTCACATTTAGTAGCAAAATTACGCACATTTCTTTTCATTCCTTCCCAATACACTACTTTCGCTAGCCTCTTATTAAGTGCACAAATAACCTGAATGACCCCCAACAAGAGATGCATGGAATTCCTTCATAAGAGCTACAACTTGAGGGCAATTTTTGAGTAACACCATTGTATCCTGCTAAAACAAATAACCTGATGTACCCTTTGGGAGGCTCCTTGTTTGCTATCAATTGCTGCACAATTACTACTAATTTTTCATCCTTCTTGACTTCCTCATCTAGAGCCTCCATCTCTTCAGAATTCCATAGAAAATAAGCCTTCAATTCCATCGTCTCTTCCTTGACAATGCATCAGCCACTCCATTTTTAGACCCAAGTTTATAAGTTATCACAAATTTGTATCCCATGAACTTGGAAATCCACTTCTACTGGTCTGGATCAACAATCCTTTGTTCTAGCAAAAATTTGAGAGCATTTTGGTCAGTGCAAATAATGAATGGGTGTCCCACTACATAATGATTTCGCCTTTTAACAGCATGCACAATTGTCATCAGCTCCCTTTCATAAACAAAGGTCTGTTGAGCTCTATTTGAAAGAACTTGGCTGAAATAGGCTATGGGTTTTCCTTGTTGCATTAAGACAGCACTATTCCCCTACCCAAGGCATCTTCTCAACCTCAAAGGGTAATAAAAAAGTTTGGCATTGCCAACACAAGTGCAATAGACATTGCTTTCTTTAAATTCTCAAAGGTTGTTTGAGCTTCTTGTCCCCAATTAAAAGCATTCTTCTATAGTAACTTTGTCAGGATAGCAGCTATTTTATTGTAATTTTCTACAAATTTTCAGTAATACCTATTAAACCTAGAAAACCTCTTAAAGCTTTGATGTTCTTTGGTACAGACCCAGAAAGGATGGTGTCCACCTTTGCAGGATTTGTTTCTACTCCTCTAGCTAAGATAACATGTCCCAAGTACTCCAACTTAGGCTGCCCAAATACACACTTTTTTCTATTAATGACCAAGCTATGATTCTGCAACACCTAAAAAACAACTCTTAAATGTGATAGGTGGACTTCAAAATCAGAACTTTAAACCAATATATCATCAAAGAAAACTAGGACAAACTTCCTTAAATAGATTTTAAAAATATTGTTCATTAGGAATTGAAAAGTTGAGAGAACATTTGTCAATCCGAGTGGCATCACCAAGAATTCATAGTGACCCTCATGTGTTCTAATAGCTGTCTTTTCTTCATCCCTTGCCTTGATCCGAATTTGATAATACCCAAATTTCAAGTCCAACTTGGAGAAAACAATGGCTCCTCCTAGTTCATCCAATAACTCATCAATGCAAGTAATAGGAAATTTGTCTGCAATGGTGACCTTGTTCAAAGCTCTATAATCAACACAAAATCTCTAATTCCTATATTTCTTTCTCGCCAATAAAACAAGACTGGAATAAAGACTATAACTTGGATGAATAATTCCAGCTATGATCATCTCCTTTACCATTTTTTCTATCTCTACTTTTTGGGAATGGGCATACTAATAGGGCTTAACATTTGGTACAGCTGCTCCTTCTTTAAGTAAAATAGTGTGGTCCCTTGAACAACGAGGAGGCAGACCCTTAGGTGACTCACAAATGCCTTCAAACTCTTTTACTAGCGCCTAAATTTCTAGAGCTTCCTGTTGTTATCCCTCTTGTATGGTTAGCTCATAATCCTCCCCCCCAAAACCCTTGTCCCTTTTCCTTCAAGTTTTTAAATAATGAATTTAGGTACACCTTAGATTTAGTTAAGGATGAATCTCCTGTTAAACAAACCCACTACCTGTTCACCTTGTTCTTCATGGTAAGGTGCTTCCAATTTATCCTTGCCTCTCCAAGGGACTCTAACCATTCTACTCCTAAGACAACTTCTACTCCACTCAACTCAAAGGGATAAAAATCTTGCTGAATTTTTACTCCCTGAAAATTCTAGCTCCAATTGCTTGCACATACCTTGCCTAAATATCTTATGCCCATCACCTATAGTAGTGACATATTCATTTGTTCCTTCTATGGGTAATTTCAATCTCTCCACTAGTTCTAATGCTGTGAAATTTTGAGTGGCTCCTCTATCTATCAATATCAACACCGTTTCACCCATTAAAGTTCCCAATAGCTTCATTGATTTTGGCTCACATATTCCCACCATTGCATTCATGGATAGCTCCATAGTATGAATATTCTTGTCCTCCTCATCCGTTTCTTCAAGCTCTATTATCTCTTCCCCCACCTCTTCTTCTTTAGGTGATAGGATTAACAATTGGAACACCTTACTCTTGTACCTATGGTTGGGATTATACTTTTCTTCACATTTAAAACAAAGGCCCTGTTCTCTCCTCCTGTTGAGTTTAGCTTTAGTGAGCTTTTTAGAAGTCACGCTTCCTCCTTTAAAAGTTATCAGGATGTTAACACTTGACCAACTACTCGTCTTAGATTCCACACCTCCCTTGCTATCAGGATTGTGGGTTCTTAAGGCTAGTAATGTGCTCTTTTATTGCTCCAGATAGACTGACTTGTTCCCCTGCCACCTAGATTCTCCTCAGGCTTTTACCACCCTAGAAATGATTTTCTTCTCCCTAGCTTGTTCAGCCACCAAATTCCTCTCCTCCACTTGAAAAGCCAGATCCATTAACTGTTTTAAAGAGGTGGGTTGCATCATGTGAACTTTGCCCTTATTTCCTCTTTAAGGCCACTCTTAAACACTCCCATGAGCACCTCCTCAGGAGCTTCTGTCATTGTAGCTTAAAGTAGCTCAAAGTCTTCTCCATAATCAACACAACAGTTCCATCTGGCCTCAAAGCCATGATCATTTTGTACCTAACGCCTAGCTGGCTTCTGTGGAATTGCACCAACACTTCCTTCTTGAATTCAATCCAACTCCTCACTGGACTCTATGTTTCCAGCCATTGGAGCCAATTGAGTGCCTTTCCTTCCATATAGATAGCAAAGGCCTCTAGTTTCTCCTCATCTCTCACTCTGTTGGTGGAAAAATAGCGTTCCACTTTGAATAACAAACCAACCAGATCATCTCCTGCAAACAGAGGCATCTCCAATCTCCTGAAATGCAACACATTCTTCTCTTCCACGGTAACATCACCTGGACCCCCTCCAGCTTCCAACTACACTGCGGGTTGTTCTGTTGCAACTCTCCTCTCTCTTCCCTGACGCTGCGTCGCATTTTGACTATCATTAAACTTGTCTCTCAGGTCCTTCAACATTTCCATCACGTTCATTAGTTGATTGCGCACCTCATCCAAGGTTTTCTCCATCACATCAACTCTCTGCTCCATTCTGGTGTTGACCATCCCTTTAGAAAGAACAACTCTGATACTAAATCATCGGGATCTTTAGGAAATGCGATATTATTGAATTTAACGCCAACTTTGCTCCCAAAAGGCAACAATGGGAGGATTACAACTCAAAGAAATTGAAATTTTGCCGTCACTATGATGAAATGAAACACTCCTGCATTGGAGAGGCAGGTTCTCTCCCAACACAATACTCAATTCCCTTCTGCTCCCACACACATCCATAGATGACCCTAAATTCCTAGCCTCCATGCACTAAATCCGCACCTTCCCCACTCTCTCTCTTCCCGCTCATAGTTAGTTATTTCTATCCATCATCACATGGGACCACTCTTACATTTTTATCTATTATTGTCTCTCTTTTTTCCTGCTATATGTTTTCACCAGCTGAGGCCCATTAGGATTGGGCCCATCATAGATAAATGCATGTTCAGAGTATTAAGTCAACTCAGTCATGCAATGTGCTAACCACAGTTCATAAATAAATGATTAAATAAACCAGAAGGAGAACCAAACCAAACAAAGAAAAAAAATTACCTTGCTCTGACCCTTTTAGAACGCTTGATATGCCTCTGCAATATATCTCGTGGTGCTAAGTTTTCAACAGATTTCTCATCCTGAAAGCAGAACTGACCATATATCAATTCTCAGATAAGGATTGATAAGTAAAATAATTCTGTTTTCAACTTAAGTGTCATGAAAAACTGCACAAGAACTACATTATCCTATCAAACTTATTCAACATCACTAGTTATGTTGAAGAAATTTTTTCCCCACTCATTTTTCATGTAAATAAAGCTTCCCCTTTTACAAAATATTGATTGCTTAAATGCAAACAGTTAATGAGAAAAATCAACCTCTTCCTGCTCTTCTTCATCTTCATCTTCTTTCTTGTTTGATATATAACTAGCCACCACTGATGCAGGCAAGGGTTTGGGAAGTGCTTCTGTAACATCTTTCTGTTGTAGCTGCAAAGTATAGTGATATATAAGATATTAAATATCAATGGAAATATAAAGAAACATTAAAAAAATAATAATCATCAACTAATCTCCAAAAGAATGTCATTGGTCATGACAGGCACTATCACTGTCCCATGGTCAAATCACAAGGAAGAAACTAAGAGCTAAACATATGCAACCAACTTTTAGAAAGACTAGTCAAAATAATGATAAAGAAAAAGTTGTCATTATTGTAGTTGGGAAGTCACATAACAAAAAGACCATTTGTGGAAATACATATTTATCTGCGTAAGACCTCGTATATTCCATTCGTATGCAAAAGCATCAAACAAAAGGTAATACAGGCAAGTGCCTGTTTTATAGGCCTATTTCAGTCCACAACCACATTTTCACAGATTTAAGAAAGGATTAACCAACTTTTAGACAGTAACTGTCATTATATCGGCATATAATTCATGTAAAACAAATATATATTTTTTTTTTTAAAAAGTTGAATGGCTGACACTGACAACAAACTGAGCCTGAATAATGCTGAGGTATGGGTGCAACTATAAAATTACACTCTTACCCTTCTTGTTAGTTATAAGTAGGAGATATGGAAGGGCACTCAGTCTTTGGATATTCTAATAAAAGAAACTACTAGTTGAGCTCTTAGATTTAATAGAAATAAAATATTCAACAAATTCATCAATATCATTGTTAAATTCAGAATAAGCATAGAAATATGATGAACAAGGAGGCTTGCACACATGTCTAACTCTCATATTTATTTATAATAATATGAAGATAAAGATTAACTACAATATAAACTCCTAAAGATAATGATAAAAGATAATTAAAACTCCTAAATAACAATAAATTTTAAAACTCTAAATAATGATAAAATCTATTAGGAATTTCCCTTGAATAAGTTTCTCAACACTCCCCCTCAAGTTGAACATTATACAAGCTTCAACTTGTTAACTAGTACTTCATCTGACAACATCCTTGGAAGACAAACAACAGCTCCCAGAATTCTTTGACTTGCTTCCTATAAGCAGTCTCCTTGACATTCTCTCAGCTGATCTCCTTGGCTATGTCATCTATCTAATCACAATGACACAGCTTATAAGAGGTCTTCCACCTACTTCTCTTGAGTAGTCCCCTCGACTTTCTCCCAACTAGTCTTCACTACTTGGGTTGCTCACCATGGTACCCTAACACACTAGTGCTGAAGTCTTTGATTAGTTTTAACTCATAGTCTAGCAACAACTTTAATTAACTTATGCAATTAGCACTTACTCCCGCTGAGAAACAAAGTCTTGCAGAAACCAAAAACTTCAATCAGACATAAATATAACCAAAAATTGCAGCAACCTTAATAAGATTGCATACCACAAATGAAGACATCAAAACTTTAACCTCAACAAGCTTTTTTCTTTTTTTCCAAGGAAAAACCCAAAACTCCTTGAAATATCACAATCCACCCAAAACCAATGCCTGAAAAGATGTTAGGAAGGCCAGTTATCCCATTCTGGGCACGTTAGTATGCTCAACAGAGTCTCACGCGCCAAGGATGCTACAATCTAAGGGTTTTGAGGCTGATCAAACTTTCTCTAGTCCAAAAGGACCTCCTCCAAAAATTTTCCAATCACCAAAAAATATTATATTTAGTGAAAACTCTTTAAAAAAGTAAAAATAAAAGGACTGGAAACAAATACCAGAGCTATGCTGGAGAAACAGGAGGGCCAGAGCTCTCTCAAAGTAGCTGAGCTGTGGCCCTGAAAACTACAATATATTGAAGGCTACTCTTTTCTCAAAGAAGGCTCTAATACCATGTAAAATTTAAAATAAGAATAGTAATAGAGTGAATGAAAAGGCTTGCACACACACTGTGGCAGTCCCTCACCCCTTTATTTATAATAATATGAAGATAGAAATCAACTATAATATAAACTCCTAAAGATTGTGATAAAGAATAACTAGGACTCCTAACTAACAATAAACTCAAACTCTATATAATAATAAACTAAAACTCTAGATAAACTCCAAATCCATTAGGAGTTCCGCTTGAATAAGTTTCACAACATCATTCTTTACAAATAAATCGGAGTTCAATCATGGCAATGATTTGACAATAGTTGATGTTGTTTCTATAAAATGTCAAAGAATCTATAATATAGTAACCATAGGCAATAACATCCTTTCCTCAAAATTAAATGAAATATGATCAATCTAAACTTACAATGGCACACTCAGTAAGTCCCCTGTAACCATCGGCAATATAGTAACCATATGCAATTACTCGCATTAACTCAGAAGCAGAAGCCAAATACTAAAATAGGAAGCTTCAAGAAATAATTCAAACCTGCCATTCTTCATATGTACCATTCCTCAACCATGATCTACATAGTGCATACAGAGAAACGTCCTCTGTAATTCTGACCTAAAAATATGAAATAGAACATAATCAACATTTAAACACAATAATAAAGATAAAAATAAAAAGATGCAACAGAAATATAAGATGCTAACTCAAGGTATCTATTTACAATGTCATACCCCAGACCACTAAAAAAATTTTTCAATTATAATCACTGCTCCATATAATATTTAGCAATTAGTAGTACATTGGCCTTGATGTACTCACAAGACTAAAGGTTGGACATTAAGGTTCCCCAATCTGGTTGTATCATGAACTTCTATAATGTGTTTTGTTAAAATTATTCAGTTAAAATTTTACTTGGTCAAAGGATGTTTCTGTCAGACTGGGAGAACATAACCTAAGACAGGACTTCATTTCAGGTTAATTTAAAACTACTCTTTCTTCAGACAATAAAATTATTAGAACTCCCAATGTAATGTTATTTTGGATTCTAGTTTGATTCATACTAAGAACTAAATTATTGATGTCATGGCCTAATATGCTCTCAGCTGTACCTCCCTTCTCCCAGTCTGTCTATGTTCTCAAAAATCTCTCATCTTCTTTTTCTCACTCTTCCGTGCTTGCTTATTTACATGATTACATCAAATTAACAGAACTCTTCTATTTAACATCAACTACCATAATGAAATACAATAAAGGTAATGGAATGAAATAAAAAAAAATCCTTCCATAGCTAGTCATTACTATAATTTGATGTACTACAGAGGCAAGTAGCATATAGTTTTGAGCCATATATACCTAAGCAGAGTGCAGACAAGAAGAAATTCAGGGAAAAAGAAGATACAAATTGATCAAAGATATACAAAACAAGAAACTAAAGAAAAAGACAGAAGCTTGAGTACCTATAACATAGAATACTTCGTTTGGGATCTTTTAACACTCTTAAACAAACTCTCTTTGCTATTATTAGTTACATAATTGGTTTATAGACATAAGAAAGCTGGTTGTTAAATTTTGATGATACTCTCGCTCATGACTATCATTATGCCATGGGCTCAATATGGTCTTCAGTAGCTTTTCCTCTGATTTAACTGACAAACTTCCATATCTAACTGAGGTCCTTTAAATTTTCAGACAATGCACATAACACAGCTTATATTAGCCTTATCCCATTCATGGATCTGGCTAATCAATTATATTTGAAAACCAATTTGCACTTACCACATAAATTCCTTTTCTCCATTTAATTATGTATGAAGCTATTTTTACAGTCACAGTTCTAACTTTGGCTGCAATGCTGCCGTTGCAGCAACTTTGGCAACCACAAACACAACTGTAAGGCAATAGCAGCTGCAAATTAAACCATGCACCACACTTCTCATAGAGATATTATTTCTCATGACTTCTTAGTAATTTTTTACAATCCTTTCATCCACTAAATTTGAATTTATTGATGTCATAGTATCTCTATATTTTACATGAGAAAACCACTCCCCCCCCCCCCCCCCACCTCTCTCTTATTCCTAATTGGCACTGCTACCTCTAGCTGCAAATTACTATAATCCTCACCCATCTATCTATAAAGTAGATATCATGAATGATTGATCCCAACATCTTCATGAGCTGTATAAGGTGAAGAACTGTGGTTCATTTCTGATATCACCATTAACTACCTATAAAATCACATGGCAAGACGCCAATAGATTCCAATATGCTTTATGAAAGAAAATAATGAACTATTGTAATTAAATAAACCATGCATTGAAGTGATTTGGAAGCTTTCTGGGTTGTGGTGTCTTTGGTTATATTTCTGTTTTTCCTTTTCCACTTTTTTTTTTGGTTTTTTCTTTTAGGAGGTTGTCTTATCCTCCTCTCTTGTAATTCTCTTCCTTTCTAATAAAGCTTCTCCTTCTATTAAAAAAAATTTTTTCAAAAAAAAAAGAAGTGATTTGTAAGCAAATAATATCGAGTGGCTCAGGGTCAAGTCATATCCATTGAAAGTTTGTTTTCATAAACTTGTAAAATCAAATAAGAAAGTCCAAAAATATTCAGGAGACAGCAACACTAACATGGTTTGAAGTGATATGGACATAAAGTGCAATAGATGTCATGAACGATGCAGCCAATAATGTTAACAAATAAATAAACTAGCAGCACAATCTAATGGGATTTTAGGACCAAAGTTTATTTCACAAAAAATACAAGAATTTCTTACAACCAAAAATCAAATGTAAATGAATTTATTAAGATCTTGTTCCAATCCTCCTACTGTAGGACATATACGATGCATAACATGTAAAATACGATCTCAAGGAATATGTGCTCACTTTTCTATCTTTGATGATGATAAAAGTGTCATCTCCGCTTCTCTCCCTAAGAAACACATCAGAGAGCTATCAAATTCACTACCTTAGCTCAGAAAAGACGACAAAATGGGAATCTGTACACATGACATATCATTTGCAAAATCACCTTGTATCTTTATAGCCATTGGTATCAGAAATTGTAGTTCGAGGAGCAGCCTAAAACAAAGAGGGAACAGAAAGCTTTAAAATGTAGCGTAATAATTCAGATTGAATGAAGCTTGTGATATTGATGGTAGAGGAACAGCCTATTATCTTCTACTTGAGTTCACCATAAAATTCATAGGGATGTGCAATTTTTAGTATAATTACCATCATCTTCTTGATTGGACTAGATTTTGTGCCTTAAAACAAAATGGGAAGTATACAAAATTTTGACCCTCAAGCAAACAATATTTTATCAGTTCACATATTTCAAAACTCTAACCAGCAAGAAGCAACAGTATCTACTGTCAAACCTTCGGATGTGAAGAAACTGGGACGCCGTTAACGGCGGAACCCAGATGAGGGTACTGCAAATCAGGCGGCCTAGTCATTAACGGATGGTTCAAATAATCAAAATGAGGCGAACTCATGGCCCGAACACCACGGGGAAACACAAGAGAGGGAGGCAGGTAGCCACTGCCACCGGGGTTGGCCACGGTAACCATCTGATCCGTCGACAAGGGGCGGATACGTTTGGGAATAAATCCACGGCCAGAAGAGGCGACGGGGTAGAGAACACCCTGAGCTGGGTGGTTATGGGGGTCATGGGGTTTGGTCAATTGAGAATTGGGATGAGGGTTTGGGGTCCGAATGGGAAGCGCTTGAGCTGTGTAGAGGGATTGCGATGGGAACTGGAGGGCGTTGTGGAGTTGGTGTGGATAAGGAAGAGGAGGAGGAGGAGGTTGAGGGAGTGGAGATATGGGTCTTGATGATGGTGGTTGTGGACTCGTCATAGTACGAGAAGGCGCGACCATTGCGGTGGCTGTGTCCGCGGTTGGTGTGACGGCGGTAACAGTTGTAGTGCCAGCTGAGACAGTAGTTGCGACGGCGGTGGCGGTGGTCGCGCCATTAGCATCCACGGGCATGGTGGCGGGGATATTTGAAATGCGCTATGACATTTGAAAAGCAAAAAATAGCCATCTGTGTTTCTTGAATTGCTGTAATAAAGCGTGTTTATCCGATGTCGAGGGCTGTCTAGAATATAAAACAGAAAAGAAAGATTTTCTTTTTTTTTTTTTATGAAAAGAAAAGAAAGATTTTCAAAAAATAACTTTGACAACGAAAAAATAATCTTTATATTTTTATTTTTAAAAATAATAAAAATTATAAAAATTATTGGACAATAATTATGAATAGGTTATTAAAGTTTGGACATGGATGAGAAGAAAAAAGCAAAAATGTACTTTTAATTCCTTAATTTTGTTTTAGATTTTATCTGCGTTCTCTCAGTTTGATTTCTTTTACCTGGATGGCTTAACTTTTGAATGCCAGTAACAAATTTTTTCACCTATATTATAGATAGTTTAGTAAACTAAAATGTTTAATTGGATCTCATTTAGTTTATCTTACCTTACAGTTGGTGAGAGGGGGACAAATGTGTCCCCTTAATTTTGTAAAATAGATATATATACATATATAATATTAAATTTTGATATCGCACCTATATATCTTTTGAAAATTTGAGTCTATTGAACTTACAAAATTTTCTAAGCATATGCGCGCTCGTCGGCATGTACACACATATATATAATTTTTATTATTTCATATTTTAAATTGAACTTATTAAATTTATACATATATTTATTTTTACTTCTTCCTTCATTTCATTTTATTTTTTGCTTCCTTTTTTATTTTCTCCTTATCTTTCCTCTTCTTTTTCAATGTTCCCCTCACTTTTTCCTCTTTTTTTTTTTCAAATTATTCTTAACTTGTTAGATTTTACACAATGATTCTTTTCTTTCTTTCCCTATTATCTCTTGCCTAATATTTCTTCTTTTTTTAATTTATATTTAATCAATGTATGTTTTTGATATATTTTTATAATTAGTAATTCAATAATAATTAAGTAGAATATAATCAAGTTCAAATGTTAATATATTATTTTTAGTTGGACCAATAATTATTTTTGAAAATAATACAAAATTTTTTAAAATATTCCTAGATAAAATAGTTTTGTTCATACTTTGCGTATGTATATATATATTTATAAATTGAAAGTTATAAATTTTTATGTTTCATTATACAAATTTTTTTCTTCAAAATGCTATTATGACCTATTCATAGAATTATTATGATATTATTAGTAATAATGTATTTTTTTAATGAATCTTTGTTATACATTACATAAATTCTAAATAGATATCGAACTATGTCCTCGTATAAAAATAGTGAAATTATTAATATTAATATAAAGAATAATTATCGTTACATTGCTTATTTAAATTCAAATTTATTTCTAAATTAAAAAAAAGTTAGGATATTGTTAGTGAGTTTTATCTCATTTAATTTAATCCAAGAGTCTAAGAAAGCATTTTATTTTGTAGGAAAATATATGGGTATTTATACAAGTGAATCTTCTTGATATTCTTTGTCCCAGGCAATTTCAATTAAAATCACTAGATGGAATTCTAATCTATAATCACAATAAAATACAACACAGCCTTAGAGGAAGAATGAGAATTTTAGCTTTTTATATTTTGTATACTTTGAAGGAATTCTTTTTGAAGAGAGTCTTTTTTCTTTTTCTTTTTTAGAGTGCCATAGAAGAGAAGAGAACTAATCAATCCTTCATAATGCATGATTGAATTTCACAAAATTGGATCCGGCTATCTGATAACTTCCTTCTTTTATTTTATTTTAAAATAAATCTCAATAAATAATAACCCACCTATTTTATTTTTGAATTTCAAAATCCAAAAAATAAAATTCAAATTATTAATAATTAATTAATTAGTTAATTACTTTTCCTCTTTAAGAAATTAGGTTGGGTCATGAGTTAACACATCATGGACAACTCAAATTCTAACATCTTCCACTTATACATGTAGAGATGAATAATACAAAATTTTTCACTCCTCTTAAACTTTTATACTAAGTACTCTGTTGTAACCATTAAGGCACAACATTCCAGAGCTTTTGTACTATAAATCTTATTACAAGACCAACATAAAAAGACTACTACCCATGGATATACATTAAATACTTACCTAAGTGCCTCTTGTTCTCTCACCTATGTACACCATATTCTCCTAGCAAATCTAATCTCTTTGAGTTTTGGTAATATTTAAATTGCCTTTCTCATATACATACTACCTGCACTTATGATGTTACTAAAAACAACATAATGGGTATGTTTTAGATATTATCATAGTTGTGTATATCTTAAGTAATCTTTTTTACACCTATATATCACTTAAATCAAAATCATTTGTTTTATTAGCATTAATCCTTTAGATCAAATTTTATCATAACCATAGGACGTGTACTAAAATAGCAAACACTAATTTATCTCCTTATGATATTATTAAAATCATAAAGTTACCTATAAAAAATATATATTCTTTTTTAGAACTCACATAATAATAAAGTAGATATTTATTTACTTACTTTCCAATTATGGTTTTTAAGTACATGCAATATAAATTACATGCTACGATATTTTTCTCATTTCATACAGATGTATATTGATTTTATTTATTGATTAATACTATACCTATCTTAGTCTAGATACATACAGTATTTAACTTTAATTCAATCATTCCACTTGCCTCTCATGACATTTTTGAAGAGAACTCAAATCCGGCTACATGTATTATGGAAAAAAAATGTGAGATTCTATAATTTGATGCATATAATTATACTTTTTTAATCTCATCTTGACTTACTCATTTTCTTTTGTTGAAATGACATATTTTATATTTTTCTATTTTTCTCTATTCCATATTGGAATTTTCACTGACTCACATGGCAAATACAAATGTCCCATTTTTACTCACTCATTATGAATACCAAAGATAGTTGCTCATGTGAGAAAGCCAATCTCATCAACCTATATGATATACTATTATTATGTATATGCTATTGATGATCATAGCATAATATATCTCTTTAGTCAACAACTAAATTATACATCGAGCATAATGCTCTATATTTTATGCGTTCTAAGAGATTTTACATTTTTCTTATGGACATCCCTAGGTATGGGTTTCATAAGAGATCAACTAATGTTTTATGTATAAATATATTCCGAAGCACCATTCTTTTATTATTGTATCTATATGCTTACTCTCGTTATAATATACAAGAATTTTAGTGTAAGTTATGGCTTCTCATCAATCACAATTGGTTAATATAAAACTCAACATCACAATAGTGATCTCAAAGAGTTTCACAGTCTTCTTTAACCATGTAACCTCTTACATTGTTATAAAATATGCAATAAACTCTGCTTCCATGATAATTATCATTACGCATATCTACTTCTTACTGTTCCAAAATATAATATCACTATTCAACAAAAATGTATACCTATCAGTAAATTTCACATATCTTAATTTCCTTTCAATACAATGCTTAGTTTACAATGCCCTATAAGTATCTTAAGATTCTCTTAATAACACTTTAATGCTTTTGATTAAGACTTGACTAATATTGGTTCACAAGATGAACTACTATTAAATGTTTGACTTTGTATATATCATTGTATACAATATACAATGAAGTTGGAATAAGGGACAAACTATATAATTTTCAATTTAGATTCAATTTGAGAACACATTTCTTAACTTAGACTATCGACTTTTGCTATAGAGATACTAATGGATTTACATTCTTTCATTTTGAACCACTCAAGAACTTTTTAATTGTAATTCTTTCTTAAAAGAGTGATTAATTTCTCCAAGAAATTTCCTTAGATCTTAATTCCAAGGATATATTCTATTTTACCTATATATTTCATCTCAAAAAAGGATAATTATTTTTAATGATCATTAAAGAATCTCAACTATTTCTAGTTTATGACATATTATCCACATAAAAGATAATATCACAATATTTTTTTGTTAAAATGTTTAATGCAAATATAATGATCTTTATTAGTCATTTGAAATTTATACAAAATACTACTCGATAAAATCTCAAATAACACTACCTAGATAATTGTATTAGTCTGTTAATGGATCTCTAAAGCTTATAAATTTAACAATCTTCTTTTTTAACAAAACCTAATGGTTGTTTTATGTACTTTCTTCATCTAATTCTCCATTTAAGAATGTAGCTTTCAAATCCACTTGATGTAATTCCAAATCTAAACTTGTAACTATAGGCAAGATTAATATAATTTGAATTGCATCATATAATAGAAGGGAAGGTATTTTTGTAATTTATACCTTTTTACTGCATATACCTCGTAATCAACATTTTAAAAATTAGATCAATCATTGAACTAATAGAAGTACTGATTCGTGATTCATTAGTCTAATTATAGTCAAAATATAGTTGATCCAATAATAATTAAATGTATATTTTTAAAATTTTATATATTAAAATTTTAATATAACAAATAAATACTAGAAAATTTTTAAATATTTAATTACTAATTCAATATTTTTAAGATATTTGCAATGCTATTGTTTATTGAAAAACAAAAATTACCCATGATTAAAAGTTAAAAATATCTAATATTGAACTTTTGATGTTCTTAAATTATATCAAGATTCTACTTATCATTCAAAAACCAACAAACCAAAATGCGAATGCCAATTTTGATATTTGAAAAAAAAATGTTATTAGAAAATGGGACATGATGGAAACCAAGTATTAAAAGTAGCCAAATACATCTCTTTTGTTTCTTTTAACATTTTTTTTCTAAATTTCTCTTTATTTTAATACCCTCTTTTTTCGAGTGCCTTTTATTTTTGGTATTTCAAATTTACCCAAGATAAACTATTCTATTTTACAAGAAAAAATATTTTAAAAAAATTCAATGACAATTCAGTCAATTTTTAACTAATTCAACTGATTTTTGACTAGTTTTTTAGCTTATCAATTTTCTAAGCTAACTTTCTGTCCAACTGGTCAAATCGGCCAAACTAGTTTGATTTTAATTACCTTGCCCTTAACAACTAGGTGTGTATATATCTCTCAATTGATCCATCTATCTTTTTATTTATTTAAAAAAATTATTTGTTCTTAGTTACCTTTTAATTAAATAAATAGTTAACCAAGTCCTAAACCTAGTTTGTCATCATCAAATCTATCTTTCATTCCATTACTTTCAACTAATCTTTCTCATAAGGCATGATTAAGCTTCTTAAACTATTTTGAACTCTTCATTATCTAGTTTAAGTACCTTTAAAAGTTTCCTTTTCAATCTCAAAATGATGTTTAGGCACATTCTCATGGTTATTCTAAAATAGTAGAATTGTCTATGCAACATTCTCATATACCAATCTCCCACTTGGACCAATAGGTCAAGATACAATTACTTGTTCTCATTAACCTAATATTGTGTCTCACGAAGAGATGTATACTTATTAGTCTCTCCCCAACTCAAAAATTTATTTTTTAAATGTAGCGTTTTTTGACTTGATTCTAGTTATACTTCCACTTTCATTCTTAACCATGGATATATATCTTTTTAATTGTTCTAAATTTCTAGTAAAGATACATTTTTTTTTTAACTTTTTAAGCCTAATTCTCAGACTCATAAGAATTATTAGGGACTTAAATACCTAACCTATAGTCTTAAAGTGTTTAAAACTAGCTTATTATTTCATTCACAACTCATAGAGTGTGGAAATAACTAACTTAAAGGGAAATATGTTAAATTTGAAGGCATTAATTTATAATTATCACCCTAATAGAAAATAAGTAAGTTTACTTGAGCCATCATTAACCTTAACCATTTTAAGTGAGGATTTTATTCTTTCTTCTTTCTCTTAATATCTCCAATTGCTAGAGAGTATGAGGAATCTTTTATTGTCTTATAATTCCTTTCTTCTTTGAAAACTCATTAAACTAATCTAACAATTATCATCATCTTCTTCTTCTTCATATCTATTTGATTCTTAGCCATGTTCATATTATATCTAAAGCACTCAAACACTTCTAACTTATAAGAGATTAAATAAACTTCATCGTATTACAATAATTGTTTTGTCCTTATACTCTTTGGACTATATATATTAGAATGTATTTATTGTAATCAATTTCAATTCTAGTTTCTTTTTCAAATGGTTTTCTAATTTGCTTTACCCACCAAGCAAGTTCTTATTATGAGATTTATGAAATAAAAATGGATCCTAACATTTCTTGTTTTGTTAGTCTATTCATTTTCTCTTTACTTATAAGACATAGCATAGTGTGCCAAATATTCATATTTGAAACTAAATTGGAAGTAGAGTACTGGGTAAAATAATTATGTTCATATTTTGCACCTAGCATAATAAAAACATTATAGAGAAAATTAGAATCTCATTCCTTGTTTCCTTTCTAATATCAATAAAGTTGTTATAGAAAATTAGCACTAAAACTTAAATTGGGAAGAGAAATGGTAAATATTAAGTTTTATTGGATCTTTATAGTATATAATACATTACGTAAGATAGGGTTTCATCCTCCACACAAAACCAATTTTGCATATTCTAATTCATTTTATCATTTTTAAATCTTGTATACATAAAGTTATTTGCTTTTGAGAAGTAACCAGTGGTATTTCAAAAAGAATCATTAATCTTTAATTAGGTGGTCTTTGACTTATTTTACTCAATGAAATTTGGAGCAAAATGGCCCATTCTTTGACAAGTATAACATTTGATTTTTACCATGTCAAGTTTCTTTTTATTATGCTTACCTTTCTTTTTAAAACTTTTTTGGCCTTATTGAAATGTTAGCTAGTTCTTTTCTTATTATGAAAATATTTTGTTTTGCTTGTGCTTAAACTTTGAAGTCATAAGAGTCTCAGCCATATAAACTTTTTTAAGAGTTTTAACAACTTCTAAATGTTCATCCCCAAGCTTTATATGATGAGTAACATTATAAAACAATAAAGTTCTCTTTTCGAATCAAATTCACTTTTATATATTCCCAACTAATAAGAAGAGATCTTATAGTCTAAACTTATGATTCATTAGTATATATATATATATATAATGCTACGTATATGCATTTGTAATAAATTTAAACTAAGCCAATAATAACATTATTAGTTTCATGATAAGAAATCTATATTTGTTTTACTTCTATCACATGTATTCTAAAAATGTCATTATCTTTTTATCAAATTTATTTGCAAATATTATTTAAGTTATAGTTCTTAGATGGCCCTAAGTTTATAAGTCTAAAAACTCCTACTCGATAAAATTCTTTTTTATTTCCCTATTAAATTTAGTTTTGGATGAGCTCAAATCTATTAATCCAAAAACTCCTACCTAATAAGGTATCAAAAGGGTCACTATAGCATATTTTCTAAGCATGTTTGATCAATATCATATAGTGAATTCTCCTTTTTTTTTTTTGGCATTATACTTAAAAATTTTGTATTTCTCACATTTAAAAATTTGAGAAAGCAAAGTGGCTAATCAACATTCATGGCAACATGCTCACAAAGCTCTATCTCTAATGCACACTAATTAAATAACAAAATCTTGTCTTAATTTGGTTTTTCAAATTTCTCTCTAAGATACTTATTGATTGATGTTTACAAAATATTATTTGGAAGTGTGTTGAATAAACTTGAGACCCATAAGAAGTGCTTTTCATTTTTAGTTCTATCAAAAAGGTGTATTTGTTATGCATTTGAATACTACCTAAATTTGTCCAAACATAGCCCAACTAGATACTACCATGTAAAGCATGATTTTAGGAAATTTTAAGAACAATAATTAAAATGATACGCTACACACCCTAAGAAGCTTTTGCTTAAAAAATTGACTCAAACATGAAAAATTGTGGGAAGCCCACAACTTAAGAGGCTTTTCCGATAAGGGGGCACTTATCATTTGATTCCTCTTATCTTTCTTTTTCTATTGGTACCATGTTCAAGTCAATACACCATGGAGGTGAGTCACACAAGCTTTAAGAAAGAATGGGCTTCATCTTATTCTTCAACCTCAAACATAGGCAAATATTTGAAAATTCTAAATTTCACAGTTTTGAACTTCCATATTTAAGGAGCCATATCTATTTCTTGTCTAAACTAGACAAATTATTTGATTAGAAAGCTTGCAAAATGATCTTTCTAATGATATAAGGGTTGCACGAAGTCATGGCCTAAGGATTGAAATATAGCCCTCGAAAGTGAAATAGTTGAACATGTTTTCTAAGAACACAGCTTCAAATCCTCAACTTCAAATTGTCATATCTCATTTAATTCATATTCATTTTGGACAAACTGGGTGACATTGAAAAGCTTATTTATTAAGCTTTCCAATTGTATACAGCTTGTATCAAATGGTTTTCTATGGTGAGAATGTTAGCCCTTGAAAATTGGCAGTTTTGTCCCCGATTTTTCAAACATTCAAGTTCAAATTTCTCCCTAATGGCTAATCTTCTTTCTAAAAAATTCCTATCACAATATTCTCATTTTGTAGACTACTTATGGGATAAATTTCATGGCCTAATTTGATCTCTATCAAACTTTGCAATTAAAGGGGTTCTAAGGTTCAAATTTTAATTTCATGGAAATCAAACTTCATTTAATATAATTGCATGAAAATAATTTAATATAATCATGTGAAAACATACTAGGATAACAAATTTTGAGCCAATTTGGATCTGAGACAAATGTAGAAAAGCATACAAGTACTTACCTGTGAAAGTAGATCTTTTTTAAATTCTCTATCCCACGTAGTTCCAATTACAATTACCAAATGGAATTCCAATATGTTTCCATAGTAGAATGCACTATAGCCTTAGAGAAAGAATAAGAATTTTGGTTTCTATGTTATGTGTACTCTAAAGGTGTTCTCTTGGAATGGAGTTCTATTTTTTTTTTATTATTAGAGTATGTCATTGAGGAGAAGGGAACTTATCATTCCTTTATAATATGCAATTAGGTCTTACAAAATCAAATCCCATTATATGATAACTTCCTCTTTTTATTTTATTTTAAAATAAAATGATCTTAACAAATAATAACCAACCCATTTGAATTTTGAATTTCAAAATTAAAAAAAATCAAATTTTTAACTAAAAAACAAACCATTTTAATTAATTAATTAATTTTGTCCTTAAAAAATTGGGTTGGGCCATAAGGCATCTTATTATGGGTGGTGCAAATTTCAATATATTTAAACAATATAGTATAAAAGGATAATTTTTTTAAATAAGATATAAAAAAATTTCTATAGAAAAATTTTTTTCACCCATTCTAGGCCAAGGTCCTGGTTTCGCCATTGCACCTAGTGTACTATATCGTCTATACATTACATAATAAAATGAAATCAAATTACATAATTGGATCCCACACAATACTCTAATTATGTGATAGTGCTATAAAAGGTTCAACATTCCCTTATCTATTGCAATACTATTACATGAATTGGAATATTGTGTGGGGCTATCCACTATAATACTATCACATAAATAAAGCGATGTATGGATGCCAATTATGTGATTTGGCTCCATTTTATTATATAGTGTATAAATGGTATACCAAATGCAAGAATTTCTTGAGATGAGAAATATTTTGTTAGATGAGGCCATTTCAGTATGCCATCAAAGCAATTGTGACCAAATTATTTCTTAATCCATTCACCCTCAAATTAGAGTAGTTACGATTTTACCTCACTCAAAACCAAGGGTAGAGCTTAGTATTGTATTATGGGTAGATCCCCCCTCCCTTTTCCAAAAGAATGCTATATGGAATATTAAGTTATGATATTATATCCTCTCATCCCTTAAAATTTTAAACCCACTAGGCTTTTATATTTATATAATTGATTATGTAATTTTTTTTCATTACTTAACATATTAACTTGAATCCATTAAACTCACATATGTATCATGTATATAATTCTAACAAAAAAAAACTTCATGAATTATTTTTTTTTTCCCTTAATCTTATCTTTATCTTTCTTCTTCTTTTTCATCTTTAGCACACTTTTTCATTTTTTTTTTTGCCACATTAGTAAATTCCTTTCTCCGCACAAACACATTTGACTTCTCTCCTCCATGGTCCCTTCTCTACTCTTTGTCTTTTCCTTTTCTTCAGTTTTGGAGTTCACAATTTTAGTCTTTCAAAGTGCTCCACTCAAATACATTTGGTTGTTATGAAGCAACATTGTTGGTGAGCTCTTCTAGTAGTTTTGCTGACCATTAGAGAGCTTCTAGTAGGGTTGCTACTCTGTTGGTGTTTGTTCTCCTGTCTAAGAGAGAGAGTAAAAGAGAAAGGTGAGAACCAAAGATGTTGTTGTGTATTGACTTTAAACTGAATAGGATTATAGAAAGAATTGAAGAAATATGTGATTTCATTATTCACTATATATAGATAAAATTGCACTTTTCACTTTATTTTGCAATATGCATGATATTGACCATCTCAATATGGATGGGATATTTTTGTCTAAAGGAAGGCTAGATATGGAGGTATAGCTTAACATATCACAACAAAACATCATTATCATGTTGAATTATTTTTTACTGTTGTAGACATACAACTTCAGGAACTTAATCATTGTCTCAGAGACAAATATTTAATTACTTCTTTGTTTGACTTGTTTAAATCCAATCAATTTGTTCTCTACTTTTAATAAGAAAAAGGTTGATTGAACTTTCCAAGTTTTATCCATATGAATTTTCTTCAACTAATTTGGTGATATTCAATAATCAACTTGAAATTTATATCATTGATGTTCAAAATAGTGCTAAATTTATATCATCAAAAGGAATTAATAGTCTTATAGAGAAGCTAGTTGAAATTGAAAGACATATTATTTATTTATTGATTTAACTACTTCTTAAATTAGCAATGATTTTACATATTGCCACAACAATTTTAGAAAGAACATTTTCTACAATGAAGATTGTAAAAAATTGACTCTACAATCAAATGAGAAATGGACGGATGAATAATTATCTAGTGATTTATATTAAGAGTAATGTTTTTAATAATATTGATAATGAGTTAATTGTTCTAACAATTTCAAAATATGAAATTATGTAGAGGATAATTGTGGGATATATAATTTATTTGATTATATATACTGATTTATAATTTTTTTAATCATATTATTCCCAACCTGATGTCCTTGTTCCACCCCGGCTCAAAATTCTTTGCATGCACATCCAGTCACAATTCTTAGAAGCTCTCCACGATTTTCAAGCTCCAACGACTTCTCTAGGATGCGACCATCACAAGCAAAGTAGAGGTAAGCGGAATTGATGTCACAATAAAGGGTGGATGAACATTTGTGATTATTAATGTTGTGGTTGAAATTTTCTAACGTTGGCCGGTGTTAAGTAGCTTCCTAAATCATCTACTCCTTCACTCTTAATGAATTAATTAATTATTATCATCATCGTTATTATTATTTTGTGTTGGTTCTGATTTTGACGTTTACTAGAGTCCTAATGGACTTGATATAAAGAAAATCCATATCTTAGCAAGTCATTGTCCGTGGCAATTAGTAATTACAATTCCCCGGTTGCTGTTTTTGAAATTTGAATGATTGATTTTGTCATGAAAAATTGGTGCTAAGTTTGTGATGATTCTATACTTTTTCTAGTATGCCAGTGCCATGACATGTTAACGTTTTATTATTCCATTATATCTAATGAGTGATTGTCTATATCTAAGGTTTGAAATGTCAGGATATGTTAAAAAAGTAAACTGAGCCCATGTATGATTTGGATTTTGGGGCTTTAAGGTATGTGAATTTCAAAACGGACTTAATCATTGGTGAATGTATTGGGTAGAATTTCTGCTCTCTCCGTGCGTGTGCGCGCACGCTTAGTTTTGTTATGCACTCTAGCAATAAAATGTGGAGAGCACGTGATTTCTCTGTATATTTGCACATTGCTATATCTGATTTTACTATCTCTTTATGCATCTCATATTCACATTCTCTTCTTGTTACTCTGCATACTCCATTTGGTCAACATCAATTGAGCTTTTTCCTTTTTCTAGAACTACTAGATAGAGCATACATTACAAGAAAAATATCATAGAGCGACAGTCATTTTCAGACACGCAAAAATACTATAGATATATAGATTTACTGACAGTTTAAAACACTGTAAGTTATAGATTTTTTTATATACAGTTACCTTCATAATTCGTATGCTGCTGTTGCCCAGTGTATGATGCATGTGCAATAGACAGTCGATATTCATATATTGCTGATTGTGGTTCTTTATTCTGTAAGTGCCCAATGTTTTCTTTTATCTCACTTTATTCACCAGACAAAACTCCTTTATTAAGTTTATTTGGCATAAACATAACACACACAACCAAAGTTGCAAAGCAAATTGAGCCAACAAACGAGGCTTTTTTATTTGCTATGGCTTATTTTATTTAGTACACTTCGATTCCAGGGCACCTTCATATGATTGGACCATCAGCCACTGGCCCGCGTCCTTCATTCTGGTAAAAAGGAATAAAAATAAACAAAAGGAAATTTAGTGTATATAATAAGAAGGATGATAAAAATACTTGGATATGCATATAATAAAAGCAACACCCTATGTTTATATATATATATAATTTGTGAATCATAAATATTTAAAATTTAATCAAATTATACAAAAAATAAGTAAATTAAATTAATTATAATAAAAATGTAATCTATAAAAAATATACATTAATCTAATCCTAAAAGGATATGCAATTATATGTTATATGCATTTTTTTAAAAAAATTCATATATTTGACATGTATATATATATATTCTTTTTTATTTAATTAATTTACAAATGTTTTATAAATCATATGATCATATATAATCTATCTGTGTATCTGTAAGAAATAAAGAAGAGTCACCGTTCCAGCAGATGATTCAGTCACTGTCGCTGTCGCTGCTGCTGTCACTGCAGCTCTTGTTGCCATCACTGTGCTTGTTGATGCTGCAGGGAGACCTGTCCTTCTTTTTCTTGTGCTCACCACCACCACACCTGTTCTTCATCTTCTTCTCATGAGTCTTCCCATGGCATGCCATTCCATTTGAAGAACAAGAGTTGTGTTTTCCATGGTGGCCATGGGTGTTGCTGTTGGTCACACAGTGGGTCTGAGTTTGGCTAAAGCACTGACGCTGGCTCGTGGGGTGTTGAGCGTCGGTTTGGCCATGGCAGTGAGACTGGTTGTGATGAGCTTGATGATTGCCCTTGAAGACCTCGCCAACCATGTCAGTGACCTTGTGGCCGAATGAAGAGTTGTCATGGCATTTGTTCTCGCAGGTCTCTGTGCAACTTCTGTGGCATTGCATTGAGGCCATGGCTATTGGCTAGCTAGCTACTGATAAGGTCTCAAAAGGTTATTGAAGTGGTTTGATTTGTTTGCTCGGTGGTGAGATGTTGTGTTAGACTTCATATATATATATATAGAGAGAGAGAGAGGAGGGCTAGTATTTCCTCTACACTTATGTGCTGGATGTGGTTAGAGAGACACGTATAAGTGGTAATCCCATCTAATTAGAGTGAGATAAACACAAGTTAATGAGAGAATAGAATGCATCTTTTGTGTCTGGTCACTACAACAGGAACAAAAAATTGCACCAAATTTTCTAGATGGTAAAAAGAAAGAAGCAGTTGAAAATTATATTTTTTGATTTCTTGTTTCTAGAATAATTTTTTTTTTAAGAATAAAAAAAATATGTTTGATAATGTGTTTTTAATAAAGTGTTTTGTAAAACATAAAAATAGAAATGTGTTTTCGGAAATAAAAAAATTAGAATATTTTTTAAACATTTTGTTAATTTTTATTTTACAAAATTAGGGAAAAAACAAAAAATAAGGATCTTTCATAATAATGATTCAAACAAATTTTTTAATTTTTTTTGTTTTCAACATTTGTTTTAAAAAATATTTATTTTGAAAACATTAAAATCAGAATAAAACTATTCGGACATTGATTCTTTGTTACTTAGTTTAAGTATTTTATGGCATGATTGATTCTTTGTTACTTAGTTTAAGTATTTTATGGCATGTTTAATTTTTTATTTTTAGAATAGTTTTTTGTCTTTAAGAATAAAAGAGTAAAAATTTTTTTTTGATAATGTATTTTTAATAAAGTATTTTGTAAAATATAAAAGTAGACTTGTGTTTTCGAAAATAAAAAATCAAAATATTTTTTAGATGTTTTGTTAACTATTACTCTGCAAAATAAAAAAAAAGATGAAAAACAACAATTTTTTAAACTAATAATTCAAACAGATTTTTTAACTTTTTTATTTTCAAAATTTATTCTAAAAAATACCTGTTTCAAAATATTAAAATCAAAATATAATCATATATGGCCTTGTTTGGTATCTTGTTTTTAGAATAGTTTTTTATTTTTAAAAGCAAAAAAACAAAAAAAAAACTTGTTTGATAATGTGTTTTTAATGAAGTATTTTATAAAATAAAAAGACAGAATTTTGTTTTTGAAAATAAAAAAATCAGAACATTTTTTAGATGTTTTGTAACCTTTGTTATGTAGAATCAGAAAAAAAGAAAAAATAGTTACTTTTCAGAATAATGATTCAAATAAATTTTTTAATTTTTTAATTTTTAAAATTTATTCTAAAAAATATCTATTTTGAAAACAATAAAACAAAAACAGAATAAAAGGCATACTCGTTTTTTGTTCTCAAAATTTACATACTCGTTTTTTGTTTTTCATTTTTTTGGTTTTAATTTCAATAGTCTATTTTTTTAATTTTGATATCATTTTATATTGTAAAAAAAACGAAAGGTAAAAGTAGCAAAGAATCTATCCTTGCTGATCACTTTCTAATTTGTCAACTTCATTCCGACCAATAAAACTAATCCGACCGCCTTTTTAAATGTTTTTTTTAATATAACTAAATCAGACAAAAAATAAATCTTTTTAAATTTTGTATTAAATAAAAATAATTAATAGAAAAATCTAATCAAATAAAATTCTTTGCAGCTTTTTAATGTAATTTAATTTTTTTTATCCCTCTACCTTATAGACAGCTAAAAAAATAAAATATTATTTAAACAATAATTGTAGAATAAAAAAATTATTTTACAAGGAGAAAAGCTTGATTTTTTTAGAAGGTTAAGTTTTTTGTACCTAGGTAAGGGGGGAAGGATATTTTTTGTACCTAGCTAATTTTGTGGGAGGTTGATTCTTTTTTTTTTTTTTAAATTTCTATCATTACCTAAAATACGTGTCATACTATAAACAAAATTAAAGTTTAAAAGTAAAAAAACTTAGGGCCTGTTTGATTTTTTATTTCTAAAATAATTTTCTGTTTCTAAGAATAAAAAAACTTGTTTAGTAAAGTGTTTTTAATAAAATATTTTGTAAAACAAAAATAAAATAAAATTATGTTTTCAGATATAAAAAATTAAAACATTTTTTAGATTTTTTGTAATTTTTGTTTTACAAAATAAAAAAATGATGAGATAGCGATTTTTTAAAATAATGATTCAAATATATTTTTTATTTTTTTTGTTTTCTAAATTTGTTTTAAAAAATATTTATTTTAAAAACATTAAAAGTAGAATAGAATCAAACAGGGCTTCAATCTTTTGAATTTTTTGTAGCAAACTCTTTTTCTATTATTTCCTTTTTTTCATCCCGGATCATCCTATGAATCTGTTTTTCTCATAATCAATTTGTATCAGAAAATATGTCCTTTTAGAGCGGAAAGGTAAATTCCATTGCATTGAGGGTGGCTACTGATAAGGTTTCAAGGGTGATTGTTATGGTTTTGCTTGCTTGGTGGTGGATTAGTATCCTCTACAGTTTTGTACCAAATGTAGATAGAGAGAAAAATACAAGTGATTAATTTCGTCTATTTAGAGAAAGTTAGACACAAATAATGAAAGAATCGAATCTCACACTTGTGCCTATCTCTCTTCATATGACTTGATATAGATTAATCCTAGGTAAAGAAAGTTTTTAGTACATGGCTAGTTTTTACCGTTGTTTGGAGATACGTGTCATGTTATAGACTAAATTAAAATTTAAGAGCAAAAAAGCTTCATTTTTAAAAAGGTCGGTTTTTTCTTCTGGAAATATTATTTTTTTTCTCTTATTTTTTCAATATAATTGGTGGGAAATTTTTTTTTTCATCATGGATCACCTTTGAATCTGCTTTACTCACAATCAATTTGCATCAGAAAATATGTCCTTTCTAGAGCAATTTTTTATGAATAAAAAGGATCATGCATGGTCCAAAAAGCTGAATTCCACACTGCAAAAATTCGAAGTTGCTATTTCAAGATCTGCAAATGGGCAGAGAATTCATTCCCCATTTTGCAGATGGCACTACATTAGCTGTGCATGCTATAATCTATAATTTCCCATCCAAACGGATTTGTTCTCTAAGCACTACTCCATATATATATATATATATATATATATATATGTACACATACTCAAAAGCATATTGGATGGTGTTGGAGACTCAGACCGCAGACGATAGAGAAAAGTAACGGAGAGATATATATGTTATATATGTGTGGATATAATATTGGAGGAAAAATCATTGCTAAGTCAAAAGTATTTATTTCATTTCAGTCCTTTAAGATTCCTGGGTTATGCCCTATATGCAGCAATATCTATATATCTTGCTATGATAATTAATAGTTGCTCATTAAATTTTACTTATTTATACGGTGAATTCTGAAACATCATTCTAGAATTATTCAAACTAAAAAAACCAATGACTTTCATTATATAATATTTTTAAAATAAAATACTTCTGGATATGCTTAAAAATGTATTGCCTCAATATTTATTCTTACTTGTAGCAGTAGCACACCACCACATAAACTGCAAAAGCAAAGTCATTATGGTGCTTATTTTATTTTATTTAAATAGTAGATATTCATGACTGTGTTATGAATTAATTTCTAAAATTCTTTTTTCTTTTTAATTAGTTGGTGGGAATTTATCTTTTTTTTTAATGCCCATCGTATATCTAGCACCCTTTATATATGCTTTGTGAAAGTCTGCATCTGCGTATATATTCGCTTTTGAACAATTTTTCTGAATAAGACGGTCGCGGTCCAAAGAAATCCATCACACAAAATGAAAATTTCCCCTGTTTATATGATCTGAAAGTGGCCAGGGAGAATGCGCACATATTCTCCAATTTCCAGCTATATTTGAAGGCCAATTTTACAGTGTACATTAACAAATAAAGTGCATTAATACACAATAATAACAATTGGGCATCATGTTGGTAACATTTTGTTAATGTTTTGATAATCAACTATTAAATAATAATATAGAGTTACTAGTACTTTGAGCAATTATTATCAACATATTGAGTTTTAAGCAGCTAATAATTACACATTATTAATTAGTTACTATCACGTTAGCATATCACTATCAACACATTTTGATAACTATTGTTAACACTATACTCGATGAGATTAGATCTCTTAAAATATTTTAAGTGAAGTGAAGAGAGAGAAACATAAAAAAAATAAGATCTACCTGTGTAGGACTCATACAATAGATATGGATCTCACTCACTTATTTCTTTCTCTCTCTTTACTTTATCCCTTAAAGTACTTCAGGGAATCCAAATTCATATTGGATCGTTACTAATCGCACAACTACTCTTATTTTATTAATGTATTATATTTAAAAGGGAGAATTATAAATAAGAACCTAAATTTAAAAATAATTATTTTTAAAAGACTTATTACTATTTTTTTATAATAAATTATCACTGATTTTAACTAAAATTAGTAGCATTTAATGGTAACAGATTCTTTAAAATAATTATTTTTAAGTTTGGATCCTTATTTATAATTCTCTCTATTTAAAACAAATTTGAAAAGCAAAAAATATTTCTGATGTTTTTTTTTTAGGTTGCTGACTCTATTTGTCCCCAAAAAAAGGCAAACAAGGTTTGTTCCCTTTTCTAGCTATAATAAAGTGTTTCGCTTGGACTATAAAGGATGCGAGGAAAGTAAATTTAAGCAGAAATTATGCAAGCTTTTTTCTAAAAAAAATTAATTTAATTATATTTGATTTTGATTTAAAAATATTAATTAAGTCTTTTGATATTTAATATATATTGCATCAAATCTTTAGTATTATTTATTTTATTTCAATAAAATTAATTATGACAATGCACTCATTCTAAAATGAAATTACTTAATTTTATTATCATACTAAAATTATAATCACACCCTCATGATAAAAGTTGACATCATTCGTGACTAAAAATTTTAACGAATAAATAATAATGATATAAACATATCAACAAATGAAAAAAAAAAAGTAACAATACTTTGGAAAAAGAGAAGGAAGAAAAGTTTTTTATACTCTAAAAAAAAATTGAATTTTGTGAAAAAATTTAATTACAAAAAGTGAACAGGGGAGTTTTTACCATAAGGGAGTCAAATAATAATTTTAAAACAAGAGAAATATCATATAAAAATATATATAATTTAATCAAATATAATACTATAGTGTAATTTACTGTAAATTTAAATAAATAAATGTTTTTATAATATTATATTGATTAGTACTATATTAGTTGCGTACTTCCTTTCTAGTTTCTAGTAAGTAGAAAGGTGTCAAGTTTACTTCAATTTTAAAATTGATCATATTGGTGTCTAATAGTAATATACTAATTATATTTTGAACATTAAAATTAAGGCAAATTCAAATATTCTTATTTGAGAGATGGTTTAATTAATGGATTATATATTGAAAATGATTTCTTTTTATACTGTGACAAATTGATTAATTAAGGCTTCATTTATTTGAAATCTCAATTGTTTACGTGATGCAATTCATGGATCAGCTTTTGGGTAGTAAAGTACCAGCTAGCAAGTACCTTGTGTATGGTATCATTAACATTTACTTAATTTATTTAGTAGTTAATAACAATACAAATTAAACTGGACAATATATCATATATAATTCCAGAATATTATCCTTAAAAATATAATCCCATAATAAGTGTATTAGCACTTAAGAAAGTGCAATATATCATATTGAGTTGTGACTTCACGTTCAATTTTTTTTTTTCGATAAGAAGAAAACATAATTAAACTCAACATTTGATATAAAACAAAAAAAAAAAACTCATTGCTTTCAAACTTACATAAAATTGTTATTATTAGTATTATTACTATTTTCTCAAACCATCATGCGTGCACGCTTGCATGAATTAATGCATGGACTTTATTTCACCACATATAGCTTATTAATTTTATTTTCAACAGTCCATACATCGATTTATTGCCCATCTGATGTGCAGGGCCATTGATTCATTCAGTCACTGTCACCGTCGCTGCTACTGTCACTGCAGCTCCGGTTGCCATCCCTGCGGTTGTTGCAGTGAGTCCTGTCCTTCTTCTTTTTGTACTCTCCTCCACACTTGTTCTTCGTCTTCCCATAGCATGACATTCCATGAGAAGAACAAGAAGAGTTGTGTCCCATTCCCAAGTGGTGGGTCTGGGTGTGACCCATTATTCCATGGTGGCCATGGGAGTTGCTGTTGCTCACGCAGTGGACGCTCTGGGTCTTAGCCATGGTGGCGAGGTCAGTGTAGTAGGTTTGCTGGGTCTGGCCGAAGCACTCGCCCTGGTTGCTGTGATGGTGGGCGTGGGTTTGATGACCATTGCAGTGAGGCTGGTTGGCCTTGAAGACCATGCCAGCCATGTCTGAGACCTTGTGGCCAAAGGAGGAGTTGTCATGGCATTTTGCCTCGCACGTCTCATGGAAACTTCTATAGCATTGCATTGAGGCCATTGCTAGCTACTGAGGAGGCAAGTAGTTATTGAAGTGGTTTAATTAATTTGCTTGCTTGCTGCTGAGAGCTTGTGTTAGACCTCTTACATATTGGAGAGAAAAGATATTGATAAGAGTTAAAGAGTATCTTAGCTAGGCCTAGAACTGGTGGAGTAAGTTAACTTGAATAAACTATAAGCATATAGATGATCTTTAATAAAATGTATTAATTAATATGCTCATATATATATATATATATCATGATTAACCTGATTTATAAATTTAATTTAAAATATTATATTTATATTGCTTAATTATGTTGGTCAAAATGAGTTTAGTATGTTGTAGCTTTTTTTTTTTTAAGTTTTAGAGAAGGTCTATGTTAAAGAAAATGTAATCAAGTCATATCCAATTAAGAGAAGAAAGAATATTTTATCCAACTTTTTATATACTAAATGTATTTTAAAATTTTGTGAGAAAAAAAAAAATTGTGGGTCCTATATAGTAAAAAGATATGTTACAAATGATGGAAGCTCCATGGGTTTGGACTATAATTGTGCTTAGCTCTTTTTAATTAACTGCATTTGATACAATATTGCGGCAGATTATATTAATTTCATAAACAATTCTATAAGACTTCTTGTGATATGTGTCACTGCCTATATGACATTGTCCCGTTAATAAAATAAATTTAAAACCCATAACTTAAATGGACAAAATTCTGCCATGCATGTAAGCAATGGGACATACCTTAAATGGTACTATAGAATGACCCGGCCTCAATGCCATGTGGAAATGTTTCCCTATTATTTTGTTTGTTTTTCCTTATAGTTGGTGAGAATCATCTTTTTCTCCATCATGGATCATCCTTTGAATCTGCTTTTCTCATCGTCACTTTGCATCTGAAAACATGTCCTTCTTTCAGCAATTTTTTTTAATGAATAAAAACGATCATGCATGGTGCAAAAAGATCCAATGTAGAAATTCGAAGTTGCCATTTCGTGATCTGCAAATGGGTAGAGAATTGATTCCCTTGCAGTGGCAATATATTGTTTAATTGTTCATGCATACTATAAGCTATAATTTCCGATCCGAACAGATTTATTCTCGGTGCACTATACTAAATACTCAAAAACATATTGGATGGTGTTGGAGACTCGGTCTCAGAGACTGCATGCAGATGATAGAGCAAATTTATATATATATATATATATATATATATATGATTTAATGGTGTTGATTGTGGTTGTGTAAGGTGTGCTCAAAGTTATGATATCAAACAAACGTGAGCAAGTACATTCGAGGCATTCTGTGTAAGATTCAATTTACGTAAGTTTATGATCAATCAGTTGGTCACATATATACAAAAGTTAATAATTATCTTACTTATTTGTGATCACTGAGTCTAGGAATGATGTGATGGTACGAAATTTATCCAAGAAAAATCCAATAGAATTAGCTGCCCTTCTTATAATAATTCATTTAATTTACTTAATAATTTCCCGTTGCTTCCATTAGAGGTATCGGTTTATGGTATCCCTCATATTTCACTTTCTTCTCTACGTCATTTTGAGACCTTGTAAATGCCCCATTTTGCAAATTGCAAATTATTGGGTGGTCTGGCCCCAAAAAAAAAAAGGTTTGTGTTCAAACTTATAAGCTATTTCTCATTCAAAACGAATTTGTTCTCAACGCACTGAAAATTATATATGGGGGTGTTAACCATAATCAAGGTTCTAAATTGACATTATGATTTGTAATTACAGTGATTACAATATATACACACACACACACACACACACACACACATATATATATATATATATAAACCAAAATTATCATGTGGGGGGACAAGCCAAGAAATAAGAATTAATCATTAATAGTGAATTCACGTTAAATTATTTGATGTATTAACAAAATATGAATCACCTTACAACAAATGAGCTGACTTGACATTGATTTATTTGAAAAATGATGAAGAAATTGAGATGTTTTGAATTCGATCTCTATCCCTTAAATATCTTTTTGATTCCAAATAAGTAAGGCAGAGAGCATAATTGACCACGAACTAATTCAACTGAGATTATGTTTAAATATGATTTAAAGTATTGTAATACTAGTTATGAATATTAAACATATATTGAATATTATACGAATAATTATATCACATCATATTAGTCCCTTTATTAAGTGACTGTGACTTTACTTAATATGAGAGGCTATTTTAATTAAGAAACAAATGAATAGTAGATTAAATTGAAGAGTTTATCTTTAAAAGGTTCAATTGATTAAAAAAATGTTTTAGAGACTAATTCTTTATTTCCTCTATTTATTTTTAGTAAATTAATTATTAAATTTTTAAAAGATCACTCTTCTTTCAATTTATTTTTTTTAAAATAAAACTTCTTAATTTAGTCCCTTAATCAAAATAGTCCTTTTATTCAATAAAACCCCGGTCACTAATTAATAGACTAACTGATATATGGCATAAACAGGTATCCACATGTCATTACTGATGATGTGGATTGCTCAAGTGTTATTTTCTTCCAAGGGCATTGTTTTGCATTATTTCTATCACTTAGTTGGACCATATGAGTTTTGAGAAAGTAGGCAAAAGAGAATGAGACTTAGACAAGTCTAAATTATTAGTTAATGGCAGCATAAATTTCAGTTAATATTATGTTAGTTAATTTGTTAGGTAATTATGAATTTGTTTAACGTGAGAAACTACACTGGTTGAGGAAAAATAATTGAAAACTTAAATTAAAAAACTTAATTTTTGCAAGGTCAAATTGACAAAAAAATAATATTTTAAGAGACTAAATTATTTATCTATTTTTATTTTCTAAGTATTAAATTTTCACGAAGGATGATGACTCATTCATTAAGTTGCACGTTCACCTTCAAACTTACAAATCAAAAGCTATTATTGTAATAATTTTAAGCCATGCATGCATGGACTTTATTTCACCACATAGAGCCTATTTTATTTAACTTGTACATATTGACTTATCGCCCATCTTAAGAGCAAGTTGATGATTGATTCATTCAGTCACTGTCACTGTCGCTGCTGCCGTCACTGCAGCTCCTGTTGCCATCCCTCTGCTTGGTTTTGCAGTGGCTTTTCTCCTTCTTCTTCTTGTACTCTCCTCCACCACACTTGTTGTTGTTCTTCTTCTCATGAGTCTTTCCATGGCAGGAGGCCACGCCATCGGACGAAGAAGAAGAGTTGTGTCCCATGTGGTGGCCCCCATGGGTGAGGCTCTGGGCGTGACCCATGATTCCATGGTGGCTATGGGTGTTGGTGGCACAGTGGGGTTTGTGAGTCTTAGAGTGATCAGGGTAGCAGGGCTGCTGGGTTTGGCCAAAGCACTGACCCTGGCTACTGTGTTGGTTGTGGCCAAAAGAGTTGTCATGGCATTTTGTCTCGCAGGTCTCATGGCAACTTCTGTAGCATTGCATTGAGGCCATGGCTGGCTAGCTACTGATAAGGCGAGGAGGACTCAAGGGACTATTGAAGTGGTTTAATTTGTTTGCTTGGCGCTGAGAGCTTGTGTTAGACCTCCATATATAGGAGATGTGTCTTTACAATATTGTAACTAGTGCAACGAGAGAATTACACGAAGATTCCTAGCTCATGGTATTACAAATTAATTATGAATAATTATGTAAGCATATATTATAAGTAGATTTTATTAAAATGTGTAATTAACCTACTTATATGTTTTATTTCTAAAAGTTAAATATCTTTTTTTTCTCTCCAATAATTAGCTCACTTTGAATCTACTTTCTCAAATTATTTTTGGAATTTGCATATATTCTTTTGCCATTAATTCTTTTTCTGAATAAGATTAATTACAAAAGTTATTTTAAGTAAATATAATCTTAAAGAAAAACTAAAATAATCATAACTAGATGTGCAGATACATTTTTAAGTAACTCAACATCTCACGTTAGTAATTTAAATTGAGAATAATGTCTTAAATACACTAATTTAGTGTGAGGAGTGCGCCCTTAATTCAGATCGCCCAAAATGAAATATCTGAACAAAGTTTAAAGATATCTCTAACCATGTTAACCAAAAAAGAAACTCACTATAATATATTTGCATATTTACTAAAGATTAGTTTGATTACATATTATTTTATTAAAAAAAATTGTGCAATTATTAGATGATTGACAAGTGATAGAACTTAAAAAAAAAAGTTAATAGTGTGAGGCTGAATTATCAGAAAATATCCATATGTGTAACAAAAAAAAAATGCCCACATGCAATAAAAATTTTTAAAAAATTAATAATAAACACCTAAAAAATATTTAATTTTTTTCTATATAAATTAAATCAACCTAAGACTCTCATCTTGTTCGAACAGTTATGGAGAAAAAAATTTCGGTAGCAAAAAAAGAAATTAATATTCTTATTTTTCTGATTTTGGCTGGGGAATACATTCCACACTCCCTTTTTTTTATGGCAATAATAAAATATGTTTATTTAATCAAGATCTCATCAAGATCAGCTGATTCCCATTTTGAGATGAATTTGTTCTCAGCCCCACAGAAAATCATATGTAATCTCATGTGTCCCATGTCTCTTTTCAGCAAAAAGACAAATGCAATCCCGAAGAGTTCAGAACAAAACATTGAATAGGTTGAAAGAAATGTTTTACCAGTTTATACAGGAACTCTCTAACATGGAGACTTCCATCTCAATTCTTTAGAAGTAACAGTAAATTATTGAGAAAAATAAACCCGAGATGTATGTTGGGCCAACACATACTGAGATTCACGTGGAATTCATTACTCAAAGCCTCATACATATTATATCTCTCCAAATTTAATACTATCAATTTCAAACTAATTGCCTTCCAGCCAACCAAGAATAAAATAAATATTGTTTTAAATTTAAGTCTACGCCCAATAAAAAAGCCATAATTAATTTCTTGCTCAGAGAGAGAATATTATTAATGTCACCTGTAGAAAATTAGGTTATAGTTGAACGTCAACATCTTCATTGAAGAGACTAAAGGAATTTCATGTCTTTTATGTGAAATTAACGGACCATTTCCAAGCATCAAGGTAAATAGATGGATGAGCTTGAACCTTTACAATTGAAATTAGAATATATACAGGGGAAACCACCCTCACTAGCTATGTCTAGGTAGCATTTAACCTCGAAGTAGATATATACAAAGGATGATCATTCTGATTCCTGAAAAATGTAGTAGAACTAAAGATGGATAATTATATCTAAGAAATCGACTGATATATCCATCCGCTGTTAAGATAATGTTAAAAGAACATAAGAAGATTAAGAATAACAAGCATAGAGAGTGGATTATGTCATTGTTTAGCTGAGGGTGAATTATAATTCATTTTCAATTATCTGATCATTTTACTCATATTACTAGTTTATTTAGAATGCTTTTAGACTATTTATTTATTTATTTTCATTTAGAGATTATGTTAGGGTAATCACATGACTTCCTATATATTCCTGTGAGGTGTTCTTTTATTTCTACCTAAATTGGGATTATAACTGGTCAATTTACCCTGTTTGCCTTTCTTACTCGGGTTTTTAACACATATTTACCAAAAAAAAAACCTAATATATATATATATATATATATATATGTATAACGCCAAAACTTATTCTCAATATACATAACTATTTCTTTTTTAAGAATGGTATATCTTCCCATTCAACAAAAAAAATATTTTTCAAAAATAAATTAAGGGAACGCGAAATATCTCACTCCACATTTCTTTACATTCTCTCTCTCTCTCTCTCTCTCTCTCTCTCTCTCTCTCTCTCTCTCTCTCTCTCTCTCTCTCTCTCTCTCTCTCTTGTTAGGATTGTAGGATTTTGTATGAAATTAGAACACTAACTTGATATTGGAATAAGAATCATACATGTAGCTGCTATAGAAGCAAGTTAAAGATTGGATCTTCCTCTCTATTACCCTATGTTTAGATGAGCAGTTTTCAATGGAACTAGCATATTTGAATTAGAGTTAGAGAGGGGACCTAACTCTTACTTATAGATGTTTTATCGGGCCCTCCCATCATGGGCTTCAACAAAATGATTGGCCCACATTATTATGACCGCTCACCAGACCTTTAATTTGAATGTGTGCAAAAACCCACTAACTTTATAATCACTTAACTTTAATTGGGCTTAGGATAATTTTAATGGACCATAGTCAACCCAATTTTAGAAAACATTAAGAATTAATATGAGCCCACATAAAATTTTTCAACATTCTCCCACTTGGGCCACATTAATTTGATTTTAAGAAAATTCATTTTATTTTATAAAATGACTCCTGGGTTGACGAAACAATAAAAACTTTATGTGCACACTTTATTTAGAAAACAATGATCCTTAAGAAAGCACATCGTACACAATCCAATCCAATATAACATAAGACCAGTCCATACTCACACATATTGGCATCATATTGACATGGATCCTAAGTCTGGAAGTGTGGTAAGAAATAGCTCTCAAAGTGATCAATAATGCACTATTTTTTATCGGTCCTCCGTATGATTTCTCAATATCTGTATGCTAAACTACAATGAGAAATCACGACTTCTCAATATCCATATGCTAAACTGCAGTGAGAAATCATACGACTCATAACAAGTCTACATGTCTCAAATACTTTATCTTGAGAATATAGTATAGTGTCATAAGAGACATATCATGACAAATACAATGGTCATCCTTAAGACCAGCACTATGTCTTAAGGTATATGTTGCATTCAATCCTTCCACAAGTGAAATATTAAAGATGATGATCATTAATAGCATATCAAATATATGAAAGTTCATAAAATTTATTTATATAAACAAAAGACATTTGCAAAATCATTGCATAAAACAAAATAAAAGAAGGCAAAATATATGAACTCCCACTAATTTAAAAGATCAAAAGACCCTAAAATACCTATGTTCTCAACATGTTTATTAAACTGCACGGGTCTTAATCCTTTAGTTAGAGGATCAGCAAACATTGACTCGACATTTATGAATTCTATGACATCTCCTTTCTTAACTATTTTTTGTAATATTTACTACCACGATTAGAGTTAACTATTTTGATAATACTCCCCAATTGTTCCTCAACCTCTATTTGATAAATTTTCAATGTGTCAAGGGCCTTAGACTTTTCTCTAATGAGAAAGATATATCCGTAATGGGAAAAAATCATTAATAGAGGATAGGGTTCACTAATATTTATGTATATTATTTCTAAGAGGCTTTTGCTATGAGTTGCATCCTTCTTCTTAGTTTTAGTCAATTTTCCCTTTATGTGTATTTATTTCTTTACACCATAACAATGGTGGGTAGTTCTCAATATTAAAAGATAAATTGTCAATTTTGGAATTTAAAGACAATTTGTATGGTCAGATAAAATGCATTTGCCAATCATATTAGAATTATAAAAAATTCCAACACCGTCCTTTCCAAAATTGAAAAATATCCAACTTTATTAATCAATAAAAGAGAAACTTAATATCTCCAAAAAAAAATTCTAAACAAAGACGATAACTATATCCCAAAAATAAAAGAAAGTTAAAAGTAAAAATAAAAGTTCCTATATGTTTAACTTCAACGCTTACACTATTTCTTACTTTTAATTTGGGCTCATTCTCTCTTAATTTCCTATTGATTCTAAATCCCTTACTCTCTGCCCTTCTTTGCTAACCAATCTTTATATTTAAAACAATCAGCCTTTTTATGACCCTTCTTCTTACAGAAATAACAACTTATATCTTTTATTTTATTTCCATCATCTGTAGCCTGACGCTCACCATGCCTTTTGAAGTTTTGATCCCTTTTAGGAGCATGTGTTTTCTTATTCTTAAATCTTTCTTTTCCCTTATGAAAATTTGGCTTATTGTAAGAAACTAAGTATACATTCTCATTCTCATTCTTTTCCTTTTTCAATTTTTCTTTCTCAGCCACGCATTTAGAAATTAAGTTATTTAGATCCCAAACCTGATCTTATGTGTTGTAAGCAGTTTTGATTTGACTAAATTCTTGCGGAAGCGAATTAAGTGTGTGATGAATGACAAAGCTATCTGGAATTAGAATATTATAAGCCTTAAGCTTAGTTTGAGCATGCACCATCCTCATAATATATTCCCTAACTCCCTTAGTGCTATCATATTTCATACTTGTCAATTTACCCATGAGTTGTCTTGCCTCAGCTTTGTCAGACACATAATACCTTTTTCCCACAGCATCAAAAAATTCCTTAGCATTTGTGGTTTCAGGTAAACCACTCATGAGATGTTCAGCAATTGATCTTTTTATAGCTATGAGACTGAGGCGATTAGATTTCTCCCACTTAGCATAGTACTCCTTTTGTTCAGTAGTGCTATTCATAGTGGGTTTCAAAGGTTCGTTCTCACGTAATGCCATATCTATGTCCACTATTCTCAGAGAAAATTCTATATCTTGTTTCCACCTCTTATAGTTGGAACCATTTAGGACCTCAATAGTAGCGTTATTATTGTTCACAGCAAAAGAGATTATAAATAAAATTGTAACATGATTAATAAATCAAGCAATTTCAGAATTACTCAAGTTGAACAAACTATCCTTGAGAAGCACCTGTTGCATTATCATGAACTCCCCTTTGGGTAGAGAACATAACATGCATTAGGCCTCTATAGCATAAAGCTAATATAAAGGAGAATATATAGTATTAAGAGCCTTATCCCCTTTGGGCAGATAAGTCTCTCAAACTACATATCTCTATCCAATAAGAAAGATTATAGTTGAGAAAATTTATCCCCTTTGGGTAGATAAATTCTCTTAACTACTTACTTCCACCAACATACTTCATGCCATACCAGAGTTAGTATATATAATAACTCCCTTTGGGTAGATAATTATATATAGTGACTCAATTTTTATCAAGGGAATTCAGCGATTTTGTGTATTTTGATGGACAAATATCTTTGAGGACAAATATCAACAAAAATACACAAAATAGCATCCCCATACTAGAACAAAGGAAATTGCCTTATCTCCTATCAACAAAAGGAATTAAACAGTCTTAATAACTTTGATGAATGAATCACTTTAGTGATTTATTTGCAACAGTTTATTAAAACAAAATTTCTAGACTAGGAGAAAATTCATATCCCATTGAGATATTTTTACCGTATATATCCTAAAAGGCAATTATGGACCATGTTTGCATAAAATTTGTGAACAATAACAATTTTTTTGAAATAAAGCTTAAATATTGATATTTAATAGCTTAGCTAGAGAGTATAATTGTTGTATGTGTATCCAAGGAGAGTGCACCTAAATTTCATACTCTATATATATCAAAGTATTTTTCTGAATTTTTCTGTAATTTTCTGAGGCCGTTCACTTATTCAGAATAATTAAAAACTCTATTATTAATTAAAGAAATATAAAAATTAATAAATAATTTTTCTGAGCCTAAAAAATTAAAGTAAAAATCACAAAAATTAGGCAATCACATAATTTAAAAATTGAGACGAAGAACACTCCAATTGGAGCTGGAGGTGGCCCACAGGCTCCACCCCGAAAAAGCCCTGCGCATGGGCTTGTTTTGCCCAGCTGGAGGTCATCTTCAACTTCCAGCCAGGTCACGCAGGTCAGAAATTGGGTTCTCTTACCCATTTTTGACCCGTCGAGATTCAGAGGGTTCTGGGGGTTGTTAGCTCCGTATTTTTTGTGTTTTTCATCATAAATTAGATTCCTAATATATATTAAGCATCAATTATCCATGAAATCAATCAGAAGGGAAGATTCAACCCAATTTTCTTGGTGGGTTTCACGGACATGGACCTTGGCTACACAAATCACATTTTGAAGCAATTTGCAACTGGAAATCATGGGGTTTTGATGTAAAACAATATTTATAATATGTATGAATGGTTAATCGAATAAATCAACAAAGGAATTTGATTAATTTTAGAATTTTTGTATGGGCTTCAAAACATGAACCCTAAAACCTCAATATGCAATCTTGAGTGTTTTAACATTAAAAATCATAGGGCTTTTGTATAAATAAGAATTTCTAACATGTCTGTGGAATTAATTGAGCAAATAAACAAGAGAATCAAAAGAATTTTGAACGTATGCATATAGGTTTGAACAAGAACCCTAACTTTTCTTTCTTCGAATTTCCCGCCAATTGAACAAATTTTAATGCAATTAATTGTCATAGAAGGGTCTACAAACATGAGATGAAGGTTTCCCATGCATTCAAGCAAAAAACTTCAATTTTAGAGAAATTAAAAATAAGATGAACTTGTATAATTCAAAACTTTAAACTTTAAATTCTCTTTACCCAGTTAGATTTTGGAAGCAAATAATATGTCATATGAAAGCTTGTGATCTATAGAGTAAAAGCCCTAAATCAATTTAGCCAATTGCCCAGCGATGAGGAAAAAAAAATTTTCAAGGACCAAAATAATATCAAAGAATATGATATCTTTATATGAGAAATATAAACTTTTGGTTCTAAAATTTCATACAATAACCATAAGCTCTGATACCACTGTTAGGATTGTAGGATCTTATATGAAATTAGAACACTAACTTGATATTGGAATAAGAATCATACCTGTAGCTGCCATGGAAGTAAGTTAAAAACTAGATCTTCCTCTCTATTATCCTATGCTTAGATGAGCGGCTTTCAATGGGACTAACACACTTGAATTAGGGTTAGAGAGGGGATCTAACTCTTACTTATAGATGTTTTATCGGGCCCTCCCATCATGAGTTTCAACAAAACGATTGGCCCACACTATTATGATCGCTTGCTAGACCTTTAATTTGAATGTGTACTAAAACCTAACTTTATAATCACTTAACTTTAATTAGGCTTAGGATAATTTTAATGGACCATAATCAATCCAATTTTAAAAACATTAAAAGAATTAATGTAAGCCCACATAAAATTTTCTAACATCTCTCTCTTAAACTAAAAGAGAAACGCAGGGTGAGAGATCTCTGATATATGTTTTTTTTTTGGGGCTTAATTATATGGGGATGGCGCTAGTATATGGAGGCACAGGGAGGATTATATAATATCTTTTGTATTATAAATATATATTTTATATTATATAAAATTAATATAATGCGTTATATTTTTATTTTATTAAAAATATATTTTTTGATATATGATAATATAATATAATCTAAATTTTATTATAAAATATTAAAATATGAGTAATAATAATAAATTTATAAATTATGAGTTTATAAATAAGAGAAAATTTATATATAATTATTTATATTTATATTATTAATTTTTCAATCAAAACATAACATGTGTACAGTTTATCAATAATATTACAATAAATATATAATCCCTTAATTATTTGTTTTAATAAGATTTTAAAAAACTCTTTAAAAAACTTTTAAATTCTTCAAAACAATAATAAGATCTTAAATTCTTTAAACAATTATATGGTTTTCCAAAATTTATATAAGTTTATTTTCTTTAAAACAACCATATAATAGCGCTCCACACCCCCCCCCCCCCAAAAAAACTCCGAAATAATAATAATAATAATAATAATAATAATAATAATAATAATAATCCCCTCCCCTCAAAAATATATTAGGTGAATGCGGGGTTTCTCAATTTGCGTTCCCCCTTAGTTAAAAAAAAAATTAGGAAAATGTGAAGTGAGATGTTTCACATTCTCTTGATTTGTTAAAAAAATATTTTTTATTGAACACGAAGGATATATCTGTGTTTTTTAAAAGAATTGATTATATATATTGAGAATAAATTTTGACGTATATACATCTTAAGTTTTTTTTAATATATATATGTGTCAAAAAACCCTTTCCTTTTTTCCTTATTTCTTTATCCTAAAAACACGCAAACATTATTATTATCATTATAATCCTAGATATATCATTATTGAATTTTAGTTATTACTGGCCAAAAAAAAAATTATCATTACAATCGTAAGCCATCATCCATGAATTAGACTTTCATAACTTGTATGACGAGACACAATCATTTTATTAAATTTTTTTATTAATTCTTTACACTACTGATCGTGCCTTATATGGTACATTGGAATTTCTCCATTAAACACACCTTGATATACTTACAAAGCAAAAGCCATTATTATTATTATCATTATCATTATCATTGAACCATCAGTTACTTAAACGATTTTATCTAAATCCTATGCCTTTTTTTTGTTCAAATGGTCATGCAAGGACCAAAAAAATTTTCACCGCAGAAAATGAAACCGATATTCTTATATTTTTCTGATTTTGCCCAGAGAGAGAATACATTCCAGCCTCATTTTTTATGGCACTATTATATGTTTCCCTCATCAAGATGAGCTGATTCCCATTTCGACATGAATTTGTTCTCAGCCCCACTTAAAAAGTGTATGTATATATGCTAGAGATACCCTCTTCTCATAATCAAGAAGTTCAGTGTCCCCATGCTGTCTCTTTTCAGCAAAAAGACAAATATAATTCACAGGAGTTCAAAACAAATCACTGAATGCATAAAAGAGATGCTTTACCAGATTAAATTATAGAGGAACGAGCTGTACCATGGAGATTTTCAATATTCTAAAAAAAATTAACCCTGTGAATTTTAGAGTGTCAGATTTATTTAAAAGGTAGACTTTATTTGAGTGTTTTTACAAAAATTGAAATGGCACACACTCAAAAAATTGAAGGAACATATTAGAACAATCTGCTGTAACTAAATAATGTGTATACCATTGATAAGGCCGAACTGTAAACGACCTCTTCAATTTAGAAGCTGTATAATTTATTTTTCTTAATTTTAGAACTGGCTATAAACCACAAAAAAAAAAAAATTGTGCAATATAATCTCTCCATTGATTTTTGTCTAAAGTATTAACTTCACTTGTCTTTGTAGATGGAAAGAAACCAAATTAAAAAAATAAAAAATACAATCAATCTGACATTCTATGGATATGTTTGGTTAGAGGATAAAGTGATGAAAGGAATATAAAATGTGAGTAAATAAAGATAGGTAAGATAGAAAATGACTATTTTATCCCTACTTTTGAAAAGATAATTTGATAAATAGAATAATAAATATAAGGCTTTATTTATTTAGAGAATGCACTTATGAAAGAGATCTAAAATGTGAGTAAATCAGAGTAAGTGAAATAAAAAATAATTATTTTATTTCTATTTTTAAAAAGGTGATTTAATAAATAGAATAATAAATATAAAAATATAAAAGACATTATACAAACTATGTAAAAAGATTACGTTCATAATGCTGTGAACCAAACGGACCTTAAGTGTATAATAAACCTTATATAAGTTATGTAAAGAAATTACTTTCACTATGCAACAAACCAATCAGAGAACAAGTAAAAAATAATATAAAAAAGTGACAAAAAAAATTCTTATTTCCAACATCGGAAAAACTCAAGCTCTCAATGTCATTTCCCTTGCTTTTATATTCTTGATTAGTTACTTGAATGATTTGTTTGACACGGAATGGAAAAGAAAACGTTCGTAACCAAGGGGCTGTATCCCTCTTGAAATTATCTCAAAATTCTACTTACAGTTTCCAATTCAAATGCACTGCGATGGTAACTTCTTTTATATTATATCCAATTAATATTCAATCTCAAATTGTTTTTAGCTCAAAAAACCAATTTAATATCACTGTCTGAGCAAAAACTCATTAATCTTGTAACTTTTAATTTCACGCAATTAACCTTAGTCTTCCAAAATTCTAAGCAAAATCACATTGCACATGATACGGAAATCACACGTACCTCTGTCTAATAGAGGTTCGTTAATCAGCCCAAAAAAAAAAATCATAAAGCTTCATAATTTTACTAGTGTCAAAAAATAATTTGCCGACATTTTTTTTTCTTCACTTTATGTGTACTTGTTTCCTATGTTTTAAGCAAATTCCTGCCCTTCCTTGCGTTTCTAGATCCAAATGGAGCACTAAATAATGATATTACTCTTCCTTTGCTTCCTTCCGTAATTTCCAACAACTAAAGAAGAATTCTTAAATAAACTCTGATCTGATAGAAAATTATCAGACCAAGCCTATTATGAATAAACATATAAGATGTTCAATACACATTTTAGAGAGATCCACTGCTGACATGCTTAATGTCTATTAATAATGATTAATCTGGTTGACTTTTTTTTTTGGTAGACCTAGACTACATAAGAATTTCTCAGTAGCAAATGATAGTAAAATTCTGAGCAAACAAGCAAATAGTTTTTAGGAGAATGCTAATTATTATTATCATTTTAAATGAAAACTAGAGAGTCAGAAGCAGTTGGCTACAAATGAAATGTCCTATGAGACTTGAGCATTTGAATTAGCGGACAGAGAATCCAATCAATCCATGTCCACCCCAGAAGCCAAAGACATGCAGAAGTTAATCTAATTATGAAAAAGATTTGCAACCTTAGAATGTCATCAACATCTTTTCCAGCCTCCATTAGCTGTCCTCTCAAAAATGCGAGGCTGCTTCTTAGGGAAGGTTTCTGTCCAGTATGGATGCTCAATCAAATAATTCCACTGCCTAAAGATGGGAAATATGATCATTATGTTATCCCATGAGATAGCAAGTCTTACATATGTGAGAGTGGTGTTCAATAAATGAAAATTCTAATTTCCTAAGCAGTTGGTAGTTGGTAATTATTCATAAGAGGGTTGAGGGCTAAGCCAAAAAAATATCATAATTAATTTCTTGTTCGGGGAGAGAGTATTAATTGATGTAACCTGTAGAAAAATAGATTATAGTTGAGCATCAATATCATCATTGAAGAGAATTAAGGAATAATTAAGTTCCGTGTCTTTTATGTGAAAAGGACCATTTCCAAGCATCAAGGTAAATAAATGGATGGGTTAGAATCTTTACAGTTGAAATACGAATATAAGGGGAAACCAGCCCCACTGGCTGCTGCTACTATCCTACAACTGACACAGTTCAATCGGGGAGTTAAACATGTCTAGACAGCATTCAACCCTCGAAGTAGTTATATACAATGAATTCATTCTGAAAAATGTAGAATAACTGCAAAAATTTGTCTGGGAATCCATCCACCATTAGGACAATGATAATGAACATAAGGAGATTAAGGATGATCAGCATAGACAGTGGATTGTCTCATTGTTTAAGTAAGGGTGAATTATAATAAAGTTTCAATCATCTGATTTTACACATACTGGTTGTTTATTTAGACTTTTTTTTTTTGGGTAAGCCTATTTGATTTTTAGTACTAGGCTACTGACATTCTTGTTATCTATGATTTCATTTAGATATTGGGGGAATCACATAATTTCCTATTCCTGCAACGTTTAGAAGTTCTTGCATTTCTACTTAAATTGGGATAGCTTTGGACCACCCATGTAACAAGCTCCATTATACTCAACGATCAACTGATATTGTAAACCAGTCAATTTACCCTATTTGCCTCTCTTTCTCCCCTGACTTCTTTTCTCTCCATCTATTATTCCGTATTGTTCCTTCATATTCTCTCTCTCAGCAGCCTCAGTTGATTTCCCTAGGATTTATAAGAAACTTGACTCAATTATTTTGCTGACATATCATAATATTCAACAGAGATAATAGTCACTATTACCTTGGCTCTCAAAAAGAGAAGACCAAAATTTCAAAACCTAGTACTTGTTATTCACATCAAATAAGATAATAAGGTTTGAAACATGAATCAAAGTGTTTTTACCTTCTCAAGCTATCCACAAAATCTGGGCCTTCGGCAGCAGGTGAAGTAGAACACATTGAAAGAATTTCTGAATCAGAATGATGCACTAATGTGGAAGCAGTACAATATCGGCGAAGAGTCCTAAATCAGATGAGGCCAGGGGAAGAAGCTTTAGTATTACTTAATCAAAGAGCAGCTATAGACTGCCAGAAAATAATTTTCACCAGCGTAACATAATTAAGTATTTGTTTTCTTCCAGCTTCAGACTGTAAACAATTCATACATGTAGATGTTGAAGACAAAGTTATAATCTTCACAATTTACCAGCGACAAGGAGCAATTTTGAACCGGTCAGTTCCAGTGTCATACGTCTCCAGTAACTTCCCATTCCAACTGGGATCTTCAGAGGAAGCAGTTACCCGTATTCCCCTGACAATTTCATCTGGGCACCTAGAACTTCGATCAAAACTTGCTGGGACAACTGTTCCTGTCAGAGTTTCTACCTGAAATGGTGATCAAGATGTAAGAAGTCAAAATCCCATTTAGAGTTGAGTGCACAAGTTAAAATTAAAAAGAAAGAACTGCAACAGCTATTCACAAACCATTAATGACCAAAATGTGTCATGGAACCATAAGTCGTTTTCCCTTGCAATTTGTGTATGTAATTTAAATTTAGATAATATTCTCTGTTATAGTAAGTGATTTCTGTAGACACAAAGATTTGTGATGATACTTATAACTTGCTCATAAATTTCAGTACTACTATCTTGTTACTCCAGTATCAGTATCCATTTTGAATTTTCCAGCTTCATTTTTAAGCAGCTGAAACTTATAAGAAGCATCTTAGATTGTCAGGACATCAAAACATATCTGATTGTAATTAAACAAGAAAGTGATGTTTATGAGCATAAGTGTGTATACGTAAATTTTTCAATTGGTTGTCTCTTACCAATGGTCAAGACATATTATGACTCTGATATTATACAAACTTTGAAACTGAAAGTCCACAATGAGCATTTTCATTCATGATTAACAAATATGTAGGCCGAGCTGGCAGAGCAATCAGCTCCATGTACTTAGGCATGAGAGTAATGTTTTATATGGTGATGGGAAGAAAGAGGTTTATTACATATTGTAAATGAACTGAGAGTAAACAGTAACAAGATTCAGGTGTAAATAATGCGGGAGCTGACCGCAAATCCACTGAACATGGGGAATGCATTTCCATAAAAATCCCTTCGGGTGTTATGGCCAAGAACACAGATAGTTTGAAGATGGAAGGTTTCTTCTCTTGCCCATAAAGCTTGAACAATTTTCGTACACAAAGGAAAGGAATAACCATCCAAATCTGAATGGCTTTCTGATACTGTCCTACCATTAGCATGCTGCACAGAAGTCCAACAGACTGAACAATTATTCTGACAGAGAAGAAACTACATTTAAGGAAAATTATTAATGAAGTAGAAGACCCTGGGCAGACTTTCAGTGAAACATCTTCAAAACCCCCAATTAGATGCACCTACATTTGTAATGTAATAAAGCAAAGTTTCAGTTCAAACATTATATTTTAAGCATCATCACTAGAAGTACGGGGTGGTCAAAATAAATCATTGGAAAAATTAAGAAAAAGAAACATGCCTCCAACTCAGTCTTCATGTTGTTATCAACAAGCAGTGATAGCATTTGAGAGAGGCCTATATCTACAATATTTGGTGAATCCATATGGGCAAGTGATGTCCTGCAATATAGAGATAAAATCATAAAACAGACATTGGAAACCAAAAAAAAACAAAAGAAATTTAAATATATACGACTTGCTATCTAAAATGAATTAATCCTTAATTCTTACATCCCATTGCTTCGGTTCCGAATGACAAGGCCCACACACGTTGTTGCTTCATCAGTGCCAACAAACTAGTGATGTGGAGAAAGGAGAAGAAAGAACACAAATACTAAATTAAAAGAAAGAACAGTAAAACTCTGACAGAAACAACTGAAATGCAAATTGGCATTATACTATTCAGTCTTCTGATGACATCAGATAATTAGAACAGTAAGGGCATGAAGTTGTTGAATGGTATTTATTTGTTGAAAGTCAAATAAATCGTCACATTCTAACAAGAATCTCCTCAGCTTTCAATGATATCTTTGGGATTAGGAGGGTAAAAAACATTCTCCAATCAGTCCCCCCCCCCCCCCCCAAAAAAAAAAAGGAAAGAAGAATAAGGAAGAAAGAAAAGAAACGAGGCTGACAGGAGCCTTTAAAAGGAAGAAAAAGGGTCGGATGGAATAAGGAATCCATGAAAAATTCAAAACAGATGAGAGAAATTCCACTGATGATGTTGCCTACAGTCCAATAAAGATTGATTGTGCATGCAAAAGATTATTAGTTGTAGGCCCTGATAAACTGATTTAAAATTAAATAACCAAGCACAGTAACAATTAAACATGTACCATCTCTTCCTTCTCAAAAATGAAAAGGGGAAAGGTTTTTTGAAGTAATAGATATTTGCATAATGAAATTGAACAGAGGGAGAAAGATAAATACATTAACAAATGCAGGGTCAACAGTCACATATTCTCTTTGAAATACGTATACCCATTTTGATCTATCAGAACTAGACTCTTCAGAAACTGAGAACTTCCTCTCTGGGATAGCCTTGAAAGAATTTAAGGCAGATACCAGAAAAGGATTTTCCAACAAAGCAAGTAGAGTGTCTATTCCCTGTACACAAGCACAAATGTCAGGTGTTTCACAAGTTAACATCGCAGAATTCTACACTAAGATTTCTATGTGCATAACACATGCCCTCAATTAAAATTGTCAAAATGAGAAAGGACAAGATCATGCATTTTATTCTTCCTTTAAGACAGATCCTGAGGAATAGATATTTTAATATTATGGATAGCTGTCCTTTTGGATGTGAAGTCAATAAAACTCAATCTAGATCATCTTTTTTGAACCTGTCATGTTGTAAGAGCAGTATGGTTTGGTTGGGATTTATCTCTACGTTCTGATCATGTTGTTCCTCTTTCTATTTGTGAATGGTTTAAGATATTACTTGGAAATTGCAGAAATTCAAAGTCAAGGGAGGCAGAATGGTTCCTTTATCAAATAGTTTTGATATGATGGTGCATTTATTCACATAGGAGGTTATTTTTCAGAAGGTTGAAGAAAGTCCATTGAGAATATTACATCATTTTTATGCTGTTAAAAAGGAAATTGAGGGGACACTCCCAAGGAATGACATTTGCACAAGTACAAGATATAGAAATGGGGAGATTCTTGTTCTTGACTCTGTTTACCATAAGCCAGCCTGGGATCAAAAGAGTCGTGTTTATTGCTCATAGAGAAAATATAAAAGTAAAAAATAAAAAAGTGTTTTGGGGCTTCTTGGTAACATATGCAGGGGTTTCGAAGAATTTTGATCATAACAAATACAAGCATAGATACACAACTTCTAATTTTAGAAGGCTTTCATGGACTTCTATGTTATTTGCTTAAGAATCATATCTCATGCTGCTGTGTTCAAATCCCGCAGAAACATTATGCCAAACTTTTTGCAGACTGGTGCTGTCAATAAAATCCAAGGATCTATTATCTGGGAGGTTATTCAACTTATCAGACAAAGACTTCAATTCTCTTAGTATTATGTATACTAATTGAGATGCAAATTATATAGGTGAAGATGTTGCTCTCTTAGATGGATATCATCCAATAGGTTGGAATTTTCTGTAACTATTACTGTTTGACATGAATGCCAAAAAAAAAGATCATACTTTTTTATTGAGTTTTATATTTACAGTAAGCATGAAATAAGACATAAGCGTTCCCTTAATTCCTTTTCTTCTAGATTTAAGTTGGCATAACATGTTTAGTAATGGTGTAGCTATTCACAGACATGAACTCCTAAATGTTGAAGGTCAAATGCTAAGCCTAAGCATCTGTGGCTGATTCATCCATAAGGCAGGGAATGAACTGTATGAAGCTCAAGCTTAACTTCAAGTAAACATGCATTCTTCCATAAAGTTAGATAACAGGCACTCTTCCATAAAGTTCCTAAAGCAAGGTGTAAGGTAGAAACACCATACTCTATGGCTTTGAATCCAATAAGAAGTTAAAACTCCTGACTCCAAAAAATAAAATAAAATCTTGAGTAATGCTACTGGTACATTAATTCCTTTACGCCAACACCTTCATCTTTTTCACCTAAGACTGCGTTTTCACTAAGTATTGTCTGAATCGGCCATTTTTTTGAACCAGTGCGGTTTGAAATTTAGGTTTGTAAATCACACTCGTCACAACTTTTAGCGGTTCAACTTTCCCACAAAAACATCGAAGTGTAACGCAAGGTCTATTACAACTCAAAAGGTCAAAATATATAAATAAAAACATCAAGAGCCACAAATTTGCACCAATTGGCTAATATACTGCATCATTGGAAAATATGAAGTCATCCTGAGTCTTATTTTTCTCCTAATACATAAACGAGTAGAGTCTTCAATAATAAGTTAACATAAATGCCTAATATGAGCAAGCCCCGGTCATACTGCTTAAAAGGATATGATAATCTCTTTAAACCAGATTGTAGAACAACCTGAGCTGCTCCAAGATTCTAGCTTTTCACTTTCTCGATTTTTCCCTTTATCACAGAAAAAAGAAGATGGGAATTTTTGGAAAACAGGGTGGCGAAGAAAGAGAAATTGAGGGAAAGGGACAAAAGGGTACCTGAGATGTTGAAGATGAAGGTGCAGCGAACGGAACCCCATCGACCACTATCATGATTTGGGCAATTACCCTCTGAATAATCCCCGGAAGACAGATGAGTGAGGCCTAAGAAGATGGACGAAGCTGAGCGTTCCACACTTCTAGAGTACCGGCACAGTAGTTTAATAGTATCTAATACTTGCTTAAATTATTGTTTGGTTATCGGACGAACTCAAGCAAAAACTAAATTATATCCTCACAGGGCAGAGGTTTATCGAGAACATCAAGTCCCGTTTGGATCAACACAGGGGAGGAGAGGTTAACAGAAGAAAAAGAATGAGGTTTAATAAGTTTTGTTTGATTGAAAGAGAGGAAAGAAAAAGTAATTATATTTAAATAAATTTATTTTTTATATTATTTTAATTTTATTTTTTATAAAAAAAATTATTTATATCAATAATTTTTTAAAAAAATTATAAATTTTAATCTTTTTTATTTTTAATTTTTGATAAAAAAATTATCTTAATTTTTATTAAATATTAATATATTAAAATATTAAAATAAACAAAAAAATAATTTAAAATTTAAAAAAAAACCCTACCTCTCCCCTTCCCCTCCAAAACTCCCCAATTTAGAAGAGAGGCAAATTTGGCCTCCTCCTCGCCCCTCCCCTCCCATTTTATTTAACCAAACACCTCCTTATTCCTCCTCCCCTTCCCTCCAAAAACCTCCAACCAAACACACCCTAAAAGAAAGCAAAAAAATGAAATCATTAGCAAGAGAGATTCAAATGTGTGGCACGCGCACTTGAAAAATATTCAAATTTGCAATATGATCCATGCAAGCATTTCTTCTTTTATATCCTAAGTGTACTTTCTTTTAATAGCACTAGGTTATTAACAACTAACTAATTTGAATGAGAAGAATTCAAGGAATTGTTGAGGAATTACATAAGTTAAAAGGTATTACTTTCAATCTCAACTTCTCTTAAATCCCAATTCCCAGCAAGGCGAGGCCAATTAAAAACTCCCCATAACTTGGCAAAGAAGAAGAAGAAGAAACAAGACCCAATTACCTACTATAACCCAATGATCCACCTCCAAGCATTATCGTAATTTTATTTTGATCCAATTTACTTTAAGAGGTGACTGCTATATAGTAACAAAAGAATTGAATCTTAACTTGCTGCAACTTACCTAAATTATAATTAAAAGCATTACATGCCTCCGTAATTTTGCAAACAGCAACAAGAAGATCATCTAGCCACCTAAGTTTTCTTAAAAAAATGGCTTCCAAAAGAACCAAATAACATAAACCCAAGTGGAAGCCCAAGAATAACTAAGGAAACTACCCGTACATCCATGTAAATTTACATGGACCTATGTAGTCAAGTTTGCACTAAATAATTCCATCCTTTTATCATGAGAAATCAACTCCTTCCATAAAAGCATCACTCTCTAGCAATTACATAGAATATGTAAAATATCTTCTCTTATTTGGCACCACAAGCACACTAGATTAGCACCAAACCTTCTCCCTTGCAATCATTCATCATCAGCCTATACGTTGAGTAAGTAACAAAAGATGCCAGATTCTCTCAGGCCCTCCCAATGCCAAACCACGTCCAAAATAGTGGTCCCAGCCTTACTTAACTCATTTCTTAATAACTTGTAGGCACTTCTAACTGAAAAAAAAAAAAAAAAAAAGAAATAATCTTTCACACCTTTCCAACTAACAACATTATCATCTAGTCTTGTATTGTATTAAGGGCTGGAACAACAAGGAATGAACTACAAATATCATAAGAGAAAAGAGTAGAAATCTTACTCATATCCCAATGCCCATCAAAGTCACAAAAGTTCTGAACTATAGTAATTGAGTTTTGAAATTCTCACTACATGTAGCCATTCTCCATAAAGAGATGCAGTAAACATGACTGCTTCTATAAGAAGGAATCATTTGCATTAGCATAAGACCTTTAGAAGCTATGTCATCCTAAGATATACTTGCCTTAATTCATCTTGCCCTAAAACCCGACCATGTTCAAGATGAGTTTCCACATCAATTTAGATAAACAAGCATCATTCATAATTGAGAAATTTTTGAAACCTAAACTACCACTTCATTTAAGATTGCAAACTATGTCCCACCTAATAAAGATGCATTTTATGAGAATTATGATCATGACCCCATAGAAAAATTGTGTTAAAGCCTATTAATTTCCTCACAAATATTATAAAGAATTTGTGTAACTTGCATTGTACAAATAGAAAGGGTATTAATCACTTATTTAGCTGTGGTTGTTTTACTAATGAGAGAAAGGCAATTAGCTTTTCAACCTGCAAACTTAGATCACAACTTATCCACAATATGGCTATAAGTTGCAATGGAATTCTTACTCCTACAAAGAGGCATACCCAAATGGGTATTTGTGACTAAAGACTCAATAAAACCAGTATAAGAAATAAAAGTACCTCTAACATCCCCAAGCACATCTTTCAAAAAAAAATCCCTGACTTATTATGATTCACTTTTTGACCAAACGTCATACAAATTTTATTAATGCAATCCATAACACATAACATAAATAATTTGTTCTTTAAGGCTTCACCAAAAAAGATCATCGGCAAACAAGAGATGGGAAATACCTATTCCATGCTTGCCAACTCTAATAAGAATCTAATTATTCTCTAACATGGTTTTAGAAATAATATGTGAGAGCTTTTCCATACAAAGGATGAAAATGTAAGGATAAATGGGATCTCCTTGTCTTATACATTCTAGAAGGTGCAAAGTACTTTGTTTGGCTACCATTCCAAAGGACATTAAAAGAAGCAATAATAAGAGCGATTAAATCTTGTGAAAAATTTATTTCCTCTAAAATACCCCTAATGAAACTCCTTTTGCATTCTATCATAGGCATTTTCAAAGTCAATTTTGATAGCAAAGAAAACTTTTCATCCTTGCATCCTTTCCATGTAGTGCATTAATTCTTGGGTGATGACAATATTGTCCTAAATACAGCTACTAAGAATAAAACTTGATGGAAAAGGCTTAGCAACCTATTAAAAAAATACTTGATTCCATTAGCAATAACTTTTATAATACACTAGTAAGAGACATTACAAAATGCGATCAAACGAAACTAACAGTTATATATTAAGGATGCTCCACTTTTGGGACGAGGGTTAAAGGAGTCTTATCAATGGCATCAGTATCATAATTTTCCATGAAAGCACTTCTCACTAAATTAGCCAAATTCACATAGACCACACCTTACAGAAAATGATGGAAAATAGGAGGAAACCTATTAATAAGTAGCGACTTAAAAGCACCCACAGAGAAAATCACTTGCTTAACTTAGGGGTGTACATTGGCCAAGCTGGGTAGGGTTTTGGCTTGCCCGATACCCGGCCCAATTTTAAATGGTCTTCAAAATTAAAGTTTGTTCCCCGGCTCGATTAGGTCTGATTTAATATTGGGCAGCCTAACATTTTTTTTATTTATTATAAAAATTATAAAATAATCTCAAAAAAATTATATAAATATTTATAAAATTATATTTTGTCTTTAAAAAATTAAAATTTTGAGATAAATCTTTATAAAAAATATATATTTTTATTTTTTTAGACTTGATTGAACTAATATATCTTTTAGAATCAACCTAAATTTATTATTAAAATTATAAAATAATATTTTAAAAAATTTTATATAAATTTTTATAAAATTATATTTTATCTTGAAAAAAATTAAAATTTTGATATAAATATTTATAAAAAAATATTTTTTAAAAAAATAAATTTATTTTTTGGACTAGGCCAAGCTGGGCTGGGCCAACATAGCTTTAAGGGTTGGCCCAGTTTTGTAGCCCCCCTAACCTTAAGTTTTTTTTAAAAAAAAATTTATGTCCAGCCTAACCTGACTTGATTTGGCGGGGTAGGGCTGGGCCCACCAGGCCTTCGGGCCCTGTGAACACTCCTAACTTAACTTCATCAAGCTCCTCAAGAAGAACGGAATTAATTGATAGAAAAATAACATTTGAACCTACAATATGGTGCAGTTGATCACATTTCTTAAGGAAAAGTTGTTTATAGAAACTAATCGTCATATTTTATAAAATAATTGGATCTTCTTGCCTATTGCCTTGAGAATCCTTTAAAGTATAAACTTTATTCTTTCTACGTTTATTAATAGTTTTAAGATGATAATGACAAGTATTGCAATCACCTTGTTCAACCTATTTAGTATGGGCTTTTTGAAACCATAAGATTTCTTTCTAGAATAAAACTTGATTTAGTTCCTATTGAAGTCTCTTCTTAAGGTTACAAAGAAAAGGAGAGGAAGGATACATATGATTCTTTTGGATATATCAAATATGAATCAGAACCCTTTTATTCTTCCTAATATGCCTAAAAACACTTTTATTGCAGTCAATTAAATCTCTTTGGGCTAATAATGCCAAATTCATATATAAGTCTTTCTTCTATTATTTTCTAATGAAAAGCAAACAAGAATCATGACTAATCCAAGAGGCTTCAAAGCGAGAAGGTCTATTCCTAAGATTATGATAAGTGCCATTTGGAATAATAAAGAAAGGATTATGGTCTAAAAAGTTGACCCACAGAAAAAATCTAACCACCTTATTAAGGAATAAATTATGCTAATTACTAATACTTAAAACCCTATCCAAACTCTCAAAAAGACAATCATAACCATTTAGCTTTAATCCTTTCCAAGTAAACTTAAAGCCAACGAAGCATAAGTCAATAAGCAAACATCTCTTAGTCTTATTTTCAAAAATATGGTATCTCCATATCTTGATTAGATCTTCACCCTTATTCTCGTTAGGGTGCATGATGTCATTGAAATCACCTACAAGTAACCAAGGAATAGTACAAGTGGAAAAGAAAATAGTAAAATCATCCTATTACTTTTGTTTACTTTCAATATTAGGGCAAGTATAATTAGTAGTAAAGATCCAAGAGGTAAATTATCTTCTTTAATTTCCATATGAATATATTGATGATCACTCGAAGTAATAGTAATAGAAGTCATATGTTGTTTCCAAGCAATCCAATTTCCACTGAAGTATCCAACATATTCCATAGCCGAAAAAAGAAAAAAAAAAGAAAAAAAAAATTAAAACCCCATCTCTTAAGATAGTCCACCACTTAGGATGGAGGAACTAAAGGTTCCAAAAGAACAATATTGTCAGGTTGCTACAACGAACTCCATTCTTTCACAACTTTGAAATAGCTTTTTGCCATTTGCACTTTAACAATTCCACATAAAAATACCTTTCATAATAAAAGAAAAAATAGGTAGAAAAAATCACCTTAGGACATATGCATGATAGCATTGTCTTTATCCTCGCAATTCCCTACAAAAGTAACTTCACATCTAGGGTGTTATGTCTTGTCCACTTAGAGTCCATTAAATCCCACAGCTTAGAATTTAAAGGCTCGTCTGGCGAGCTTAGTGATTTTGAGCTATCATAAATGGTTTAAACCCTTGTAAAAGGAGAGGTAGGATTTAGACTTTATCATGGGTTGGGTTTGTTAAAATGAGTCAAGTCCATCAAAAAAGTGTTTTAAAAAAGTAGGTCCAAGTCTGGCTTGCCCCAATAAACTCTTTTGTACTTTTTTTGCCAAATTTTTAGACTCTAATATATACATAAATACTAGAAAAATCCAATTTATGAAATGTTATTATAATATTATTATATCTAAAAAATATTCAAAAAATAAAATTTAAATATAATTGACTTTAAACACAATAAATATATACCTTTATCATTTCCTTTAGGTCATCATTATAAAGCATATGTATGAGGCAGGCAATAGAATTTTATTCTTTATTGAAATATTTTTCATCAAACTATTCATGAAAAGAAAAAGATATTTAAACTAAATTTGAACAAAGTTAAGCATATTCAAAGCAACCTCATCTAGAGCTATTATATCCAAATCCTTAATAAAATACTTTTGTTAATTCAAATAACATCCCAACCTACAAAAGCATAAAATCTATATTTTGATAAAAGTAAATCATCATGCTAAACCAATAGAGTACTTAAACTTAATAATAAAAGATAAATAAATAAAAGTTAATATATATATATATATATATAACAATTTTATCATATTAGGCTTTTAAAAAAAGTTCGAGTTTGACTCATTTTAAAAAATGAGCTTTTTAAAAATAGGCCATTTTTTGCCTTTCTTTTTTTAAGGTTATATCCATTTTTTTTTCAAGTTGAGCAAGCTTTTTGCCCTATAATTAGATATAGGAGGATCATAAAGATAAGTCTCAATGCCGAGCTTCTCATTTTGCCTATAGGCTTCACCAAAGTCTAGGCACATTTCATCCACCACTCCATGCTCCTTAGCTTCTATGGTAATGAAATCCTTACATTGTTATAGTGAGTATCGTGTGGCTTCAAAAAAAGATCCTTGTCATTCGTAGTAATAACTTATTTGTTTCTCACCAATGGTCTAACACTATTGCGTGCCACGTTTAGTAATCCCAATATCTCTACTATTTCCTTTTTTAGAAGAATGGAATCTCCTATTTAAATTATCCCACAAAATTTCATGTAAGGTAACCTCCTGATTTGTTTCATTATTAGTTGGTTGTTCATCATTCAACTTATTGTGATCTACACTCTAATTTTTTCCTCTATTAAGATCATCTCCCTTCTAAAGTTTCACCAAAAAGACTGAAATCTCAACTCTAAAGTATTAGTTAAATCTTGAAAGTTATATGAATCAATCTATTTAAGTTTTAAATTTTCCTTATCTCGTAGCCTTTTTTGTCATCAATTCTTTTAGACAACTATCCAAAAACCCAATAATGCACTGTTTCCTACAACTTGCAAGCTTCACAAACCATTCACCTCCGTTGCAATCTGTCTCCCATTAGCATCACCATCATTGTTCTTTGTATCTAAGCAACCTTCAATATAATGGCTAAAGCAACCACAATTATAACACATAAAGTGGAGCCCCTCATACTCAACCTTGTAAATTCTACCCTTACGTTTAAACATAAGGAGAAGTTGTTTATCAAAGTCCAACCCCACACATAGATGAGCATACCATCCTCTTGAAGAAAGAGAAGTATTAATATGAACTTGAAGAGTTTTTCCAATTCTATCTCCTATGTATGTAAGGACTTTCTCATCATAATACTTAAGGGGAAGTTCAAGAAAACATAATTAGACAACCACTTTATCAAGTTTAGTTTTAAGATGATTAAAATATAAAACCCATTACCTCATAGTAAGATAATGATTATAAATTATCTACAAGCCTTCTAAAAAAGAAAAATCATATAATCCACTTTACTTGTAGAGGTAACAAAATAAAACTCATTCCTAAGATGAATCAACATTATAACTTCATCCTTAGCCCACATCTACTGCAGTTGGGTTTCCCAAACCTTGAACCCTATCCTATGCCTTAAGAGTTTGAAAATAAGAGTAGAGGTCCATGTATGATAAATTCTCTTTTCAACCTTTTTAGAAAAGATGAAGTGAAGGCAAAAAAAACCTCCCTCAAACTCTTCAATCATTTGAAAATCAAGAGTAACTTCATCATCTTCCTCACCCTTATCATCTTTATCATCCCTACCCTTTTTTTCTTCAGTCCCATTCTTCATACTATCATCCTCACCTTATTTCTCAGTTCTTTTCCTTTTTATTTGTGAGCATTTACAAATAAGACTTTCTCTTCTTATCTCTATCCTTTCTAAGAGGATCAATATAAATGCCTTCATAGTTTAGTAGATTATTTGATGGATCAAACACTTTATTTATGCTTTTAATCTTCTTTGCACTTTTGGTCAATTAGGTCTTTCTCTTCCCAGGACAAGCTTTCTTCTTGATTTCCTATAATTGGTATCATTAGATTATACAAGGATTGTGAATAAAAGAGAATACAATTTTCAATGGACAATTGTCAATTCCTCAAAATCAAAGATACATTCACAGATTCCAAATATATGTTTCCACCTAAGACATTAGAGAATGTTGATGCTTAACTCCATTTTTAATTTATATTTTATAGGACGAAAAATTATAAATTAAGTTTATATAGTTTATAAAAAATTTAAGAATAAAATATTTTTCTTTTTCATAAAAGATGTCTAAATTATGTATGCTTCTATTTATTATGAAAAATATAAGTAAATTCTTTTAAAATTAATATATGATCAAAACACCTTCAAAAATAATATATCTTTTATTAAAATTATTTTTAAAAAACCATTTTATTTAATTGTATTTATTTTGTGTTAAAAATCATCAGTTTAATTTATTTTAAATTTAAAAATTGATTATTTTTATATTATTTTAATATGTTTTTAATGCTTATTATATTATATAAATAATAGATGTAAGTTTATTTTAATCCAAATATATATATAATTGTAATTTATCTTTTACTATTAAAAAGTTAACGTAACATGTCTTGTAATTTTTTGAGAAAGGAGTATACTTTTTTTAAATAAAATAACTGTATAATTTGAATATTTTTCAGAGAAGAGAGACTAATTTACCTAAACCTTAATTTAGTCACTATTATTAAACTTTTATTAGTGTTTGGTCAAATTTTGCTTGAGTAACTAACCATGTACCATCTTGTCATTATGAAACAGCTCACCCAAATCATTTAACATAAATTGCATTATAAGCCAATTGTGAATTAATTTTATTTCATTAGCTACCTCTTTTTTTTTTTTTCTTTTACTACTATAAATAATACAAATTCGAAGTGTCAATGCCAAAGAAAGTCCATTAACATGGACTAAGGCAAATTTCTTTTAAAATTATAGAAACCTAATCATAAGTTTTTAAACTATGGGGACTATATATTAAAAGTTAATTAAAACTATTTAAATCAAATACTTTAAATGTCATCCATTTTGGGGGTACTTTTTGTGATAATTTTATTGGGGGATCAATTTAATTTTTTTGGGGTGAAAATCAATTTAGTTCATTAACATGGACTAAAGCAAATTTCTTTTAAAATTATAGAAACCCAATTATAATGTTTTAAACTATAAGGATCATACATTAAATGTTAATTAAAACTATAATGATTAAATAATTTATTTATATCAGATACTTTAAATGTCATCCATTTTTGCGGTGATTTTTGTTTATGATTTTATTAAGGGATCCTTTTTTTTTTTTTTGGGTGAAAATCAATCTTTTTCTTGTCTCTATTAAATCTACGCTTAACTATCTTAAGATTTGCTTCGTTAGCACAACATTATTATGTATTTTAATTGTGATAAGTATGAAATGAAAATTCCCAGATTTCAATTAATCTCTTTGAATTTCTTCACAAAGTACTTTGAACTAAGGATTTGAGGTTGAGACAAGAATTGGAGATGTTTGATGAATTATTAGACAAAATTTTGCGAAGAAATAAAATAGGGATTTATGATTACATTATAAAAAATTTGATATGTTAGATTGAACATGTAAGGCAAAAATTGGAGGATGGGACGAGAATTCGGAGAATATGACAAATTGGTTAAAAAGAGAAGGGTCGGAATTTTAAAATGAATTTGAGAAAATTTTTCAAATAAAATTCTAAAAGAAGTTAGGGAAGATGTCCTATTTGAGAAGTGTGTAGCTCCGTTTAAAAAGATAGTACGTGATTTGGAATTTTGATATGGAATTGAAGAAATTAAAAAAAAAAAGGAGAATCAAATAAGATTGGAAGAAAGGATAAGAATTAGCGAGTGTTTGAGCTTGTAAAATAAAGTGGTTTAAGAATGATTTCATACTAAATATTATCTGTATTTCATATTTATATTTTTTAAAAAATATTGTTCTCATAGTATTATTACTTTAAATTAATTAAAATTTTCCACTTAAAAATATGTCATAAAGTTTAAATCTCTTCATTTGAAAAAGAAAACAATGACATTGTTCATAGTTAAGGGATTGGTTATTCTTCAATAAATGTCTCCCATTTTCTGCAATAGTAAGTGGAATTCAACCATTTGTATTATTTAAGATTAAACAGCTTTAGACAAAGTTAATTATTTTATGGACCAACTTGCTTCTTCAACTCTAATCCCCAATCTTCTTTTCTTAAGTTGCTATTAATTTTAATACTTGCACTTTACTTCTCTGTCTCCTTCCATAGTGTCTCTAATATTGCCTTTCCGCCAAAATGAAAAAGGAAAGTTGGATAAATAACTTTTTCAAAAGAGATATTTATATTACCCAACTTTTTTTTTATAATTTTAAAAACATACATTTACTTATTTAAAATTGAAATATGATGAAAATATTTTTAAAAATAATATTGATTTCCTTTATTAAAGATATAACTTATTTAAAAATGTATTTTAAATATTTATTTCAATGTTATGTATTTTGGAACTATAGATTTAATTTATTCAAAAAATTTATTAAATATAGGGTAATATTTATATTTACTAATATAAATTTAATATAAATATTCTTAAAATTAAATTCAAAGAATTATTTTTTGAATATGTTTTCATTTTTTAAAAAATATTTTATCATATGATTTCAGAATTTGCTAAATTTATAAAATTGACTATTTATATTAGTCAAATACATATTTAATATTTGTTATATTATATAAGTAAAAAAATATAAAGCTATTTTGATCAAAATAACTGTGATAGTAGTTTATTTTTTGTTGTAAGAGAGACAAATGAAAATAAATAATAAATAAATAAATTTTAAACAAAATAAATAAATAAGTTTTAAACAACCCTACAAGAAAAAGTGAAAATAATTTACCCCAAAAAGTTTTAAAGTCTCCACCAAGTTGTCCAACTTTCTCTTAAACGGACAAATAAGTTGATCTACTACTAGATTAGAACCAACGATATAATCATAAACAAAAAATTGAATAAAATTTCTTCTTTTACATCAATTCAGGTCTATCTTATTAATTAAATCAATTTAATTTTATATTTTTGAAGTGACTGCTTATTAAGCTTGAACCTATAAATTGGAATCTGAAGTTAGCTTGAACTTAAATCAAAATATCTAAAAATGATGTCAACAATGGGACTTTTACTGTCATCCTACTCAACTGCTAGGTGGTTAATTTGATGAGTTTCACAGTAAAAGGAAAAAAAATAGTTCACATTTTATAAGAAGTTATAAGCAATAAATTAAAATTTTACTTTTATAAATACATACTAATATTGATATATTGATACGTTAGCAATGAGTAGCTTTCTGCGATTTCAAAACTTCAATTCCATAGCCTCATCATCTATTGAATTCTTGACATATTAGACAAAATTTTAGCAACGAAATTCCATTAATTATGCTTTTTAACCTAATTATTATAGCATAAAATAAGGTTAAAATATATTTTTTATCTTTTAATTTTATCTCATGTATCACTTTTATTTTTGAAATTTATTTTATTTTAATTTAATCCCTTAATTTTATCTCAATTTTTAATTTTAATTTGTTTAAATATAATCATTTAGTTTTAGCTTAAATTCCACTTTCATCTTTTAATTTTATTTTGTTTCAATTTATTCTAATATAACTAATGCGCTCGTGCGCCTGCGTGCACGCACACTTTCATTTTTTAATTTTATTTTGTTTCAATTTATTCTAATTTAACTAATGCTCTCGTGTCCGAGCAGGTGAATGTGCGTATGTGTGTTAAGTTCATATCACAGCTTAGATATATATATATATATATATATATATATATATATATATATATATATATATATATATATATATATATATATATATATATATATATATATATATATATATATATATATATCAATTATGTTTATATTATTTCAAATTTTACAAAATGTAATAGGTAATGATAGAATGGGTATTATATCAGGTAATTATCAGTTGGCAATAAGTTAATAGAGTTAAGTTACCAATAAGCCATATATAATTTTTTTTATTAAATATTTTAATTTGACGGTGTTAAAGAGAAAAATAATTTAAGTACTTTTTTAAAGTTAAGAACTAAAATAGAATAAAATGTAATTAAGAGACAAAAATCAAATTTAAGGTCAAGTTAAGAGAAAAAATTGAAATCAAACAAAGTTAAGGAATAAAAATAAAATCCAAAATGTAAAAGGATTAAATTAGAATTAAATAAAATTAAAATATACAAATAAAATATAAAATAAAATAAATGGATTAAATTAGAATCAAATAAAGTAAAATGATAAAAGTAAAACTTGAGATAAAGTTAAAAATAAAAAAATTAAATAAAATTATGAAACAAAAATAAAATTTCAGATAAAATTAAAGAAACAAAAATATATTTTTGCCTGTTATTCTCTGAGAAGAGAAATGATATATTCTTTTAATATTGCAATCTAATAGTGAGATTATCGAATTTATTTTAATTATTATTATTTTTTAACGTTCTGCAAGTATATTCAATTTAACACAAAGGAACGCTGTAATTAACTAATTAAGATATAAAAGATTCGTTCAAATTTAATGGCATTGAAGTCTTTGTAATTTATTCTCAAAGAAATACCAGTTAATAGTTTTATAGTGCTGATATACATTAATAATTGAATAATAAAATGAAATATTAAGATAAAAATGTTATAATAAGTTAAAACTAGATTACACAAACTTAAATTCATGCAAAGTAAACAATCCCTGTTTACCACTAGCTCATACTTAAAGTTTTATTTTTTTAAAATTATTTAAAATAAAAAATTTTATAATATTTCAACATGCTTAAAAATTAGTTTGTAAGGTGCAAGTTTTTTTCAACATACAAATCGAGCAAAACATTAGGTCTAATCGTGGAAACTCTATTTTGGGTCGGGTCAAATCTTAAGCCAAGGCCAATGTTTAGTCTGATCTAGCTCTAGCCTATTTATTTATTTATTAAAATTATCTTTTTTATTTTAATTGAATATGGGTTAATCTTGTTAGAATATGACCATTTTTTTTAGATATTTACATATAAGCCACTCTTATTGAATACGGTTATCTTTCTTAAATATAGACACTTTTTTTTGGGTGTATATATGTATATATATATATATATGTATATATGTATATGTATATATATAGCCTCTCTCTCTCTCTCTCTCTCTCTCTCTATATATATATATATATATGTATATGTATATGTATATGTGTGTGTGTGTGTGTGTGTGTAGACCAAGCCAAACCTAAACTGACTCAGACTAATAATAAACCACGCCAATCCCGAGTCGAATCAGGTTTTGAGCTTAAAAATTAGGTCCAATAATATGTTCAAGTTAGATCTCAAGTCAAGCAAAAATTCAACTCGGTCTAAAGTTAATTCACCCCTACATATAATATTTATAATATAAATTACTTTAATCACAAAATCATTAGATATGAGTATGAGTATGCAAACCTCACCTTTATGAATTTTTAAATTCAATAAATGTTTTTATAAAATAAAACTTAAAACTTGATAGACTGTCTAATTTAAAAGATAAGATTTAGATATAATTTTTGAAATATTTATTAACAAATTTTATAATAAAAATATCGTATGTGAATTTTTGAATCAGCAACACAATATTTTTTTTGGTTATTGACCAATTTAGGAAATATTTAATAATTAAAAAAATTACATATTTAGTTCCTATAATTTGACCAAATTTTTGATTTAGTGCTTATAATTTTTTTTTTTTAACAACACTTTGCTTTTGTTTTCAGTTTGAATCCTATAGATCGTCTTCCAATGCTGGTAAGCTAATTCAGACCCATATATTGAACACTCATGAATTCCCAACTAATGCTTGCCCATTGGTGAATTATAACCCTTATATCAAACACTCATGAATCTTCGCCTTCTTGCCATGAAAAGTTCTGTAATTACTTCCTAATTGAAGAGAAATTTGAAGGGTGCTTTTAAATTGTACGTCCCCTACTTTAAATTCAAAACTTGTAACTTATGCCAACGTGAGTGGCGAAAACAATGTGGTTATGATGCCATTTTTTCATCGCTCCTTTGGTGCATAATAGAAAAGAATTTAATAGAAAATGATAAAAAAGAAATGGGAATAAAAAATATTCCTTATATTTTTATTTTAAAAATAATAAAAAAATTATTAAATAATAATTATAAAAATCTAATAAAATTATATAAAAAGAGATTACTTTTTTATTAAATAACCAAATGGGCTAATAGTGTGTTTGGCGGAGTGTTGAGGAAAACCAAAACCATGTTTGCAAACTCTTTTTACACAGAAACAAAGATTTGTCGTTTCTCTGCAAACTACATTTCTCTTTTCTCTGCAGCGCAACTAAACACACACTAAATGCATGTTTGGTTCAACTTTTATTTTCTTCAAACTGTGGTTTTGGCCAAAGTAACAAAACATAACTTTTACATTTTGTGAATTACAAATTGTGATTTGAAAGTCTCCAAAAGTATTTTCAAATATAGCATAAGGCTTCTTGTGACTTACGTTGTGCCCCCTAATCGCTTGAAACAAAGAAAAGGTTCTATTACAAGTTTTGCCTTGTGCTTGGGAAGCAGGAAAATAACGGGAAAGAGTAGGGTTTGACTAGAAACAGAAGAGCTTCGGAGATATTTTTCCTTTCTGGGGAGTCATTATTTCAAAGTCCATGGGAGCTTATGTCTCTAAGCTATTAACAAAGAAACATCGTGCCGATGATCATGCAGATAGAAAGAAATCGTTAACCTAGCTCTGATGACATGTGCATTTTGCTAGTTTAGTCAACTTTAAACTCACTGTGGTATGACAACTTTTAATGACCGTGATTGACTTAAAAACAATCGTAAAATGTACGAATTATTTTTTTAAAAAATAAACTGTGGGGAACTACATGAAAAACTTGAATGAAATATGGGGACCAAATGTAGAATTTTCCCCACCAAAAAAAAAAAAGTAAAAAATGAAAAGCCATTGAACGTCTTCAATAGCGTGTTGCCCTAAGATGGGCTGTGAATATTACTTGGACCTGATCCTTAATTTTTTAAATAAAAAAAAAATTGTTCAATATACTTTTTGTCTATATACAAATTCAAACGAAAAAAATTTACTGAGTGTTTATAGCATATGTACATTTTTTACCATCAATAATCCTTACTATTTTTCGACAACACTTGCAAAGATTCTTTTTAATTATTGTAAAAATTTTAAGAGAAATATAATATGTGGTTTTTTTTTTAAAAGAAGTTGTTGCATTATAAAAAAAATGTTAATTTACTATATCTTTATAAAAAAATTCTGATAGTAAACATCTAATTTTTTTTTTATTATAAAATTTCATTTAACAATTTTTTAGATAAATTACTCTCTTATCTTTTAAGAGATATCTAAATTACATTTCTCTTTTTTTGTTTTTGAAAAAATATATTTATTTCTTGAGACCAATATTGATTGGTTTTATTAAAAATATAATATTCAAAAATTATATTTCTAAACTTTTATTTCAATGCAAATTATAAATTTAATTTATTCAAAAATTTTTAAATTTACAATAATGCTTATGTTTATTATAATATATTTAATACAAATGCCATTCTTAAAATTAAATTATTATTTATAAATGAAGTAACTGCAAAAAAAAAAAATTTTATGAATACATATTTGTTTTTATTAAGTTTTTATCAAATACTTTTATAATTTACTAAATCTAAAATTACTTTATGTTAATCTAATATATATTTAATACTTAATATACTATATAAATAATAAATCTTGAGATATTTTGGTAAAAATAAATGTAACAGTAAGAAAATATTATAATTGAGGACTCCAAATTAAATACATCTTAAATTTTAAAATTAATTTAAAACATCTAAAGATAAAAAATTTAAATTATATAAAAAATTAAAATTCATGATCTCAAATTAAATTTTTGCCCTTAGATATTTTAAAATAATTTTAAAATTTAAAATTTTTCATATAAATATTTTTAACTTAAATTATTTAATTATAATTTTTTTTAATTATAACTTATTTTTATTAAAAAATATATCACATTTTTTTAATTTCACAAAAAATATTTTAAAAATAAAATAAAAAATAAAAAAGTATAATTTAAACATTATAAAAATAAAGAATTATATATATATATATATATATATATATATATTTCCTGTTGGTCATTTACACTCCTTCACACGGTTTGGTGCCAAATGTGTGTGCCGAGGCCCCATTCTATAAACGTTACTCCCACACACCAACCATTTCCACCTCCATCCCTAGCTGCTTAGTTCACTCGTAAAAATTTCTCTTCCAATCATTTCCAATCTCAAAACCCTTTTACTCCAACATACATGCTCATCTTTACCAGTAACAACATATCAAATTTGTTACAACCGTAACCACAATCAAAATCAAAACCCTAGTCATTCTTTTGTTTAAACTTTAATTTTTTTCAAAAAATTTAAAAAACAGAGAACACCTAACATATGAAATATAAGATTTGAAGTGCTTGAGACCATCTCACATGGAAAACCACCCTAACCCAGAGAATCCACAGGAGAAGTGGGGGACGTGGGAGGACCTGTTGCTTGCCTGCGCCGTCAAGCGCCATGGCTTCCAGGATTGGGCCGCCGTCGCTATGGAGATTCAGAGCCGAACCACCCTCCCCAATCTCCTCACCACTGCCCACCACTGCGAGCAGAAATTCCTCGATCTCAGACGCCGATTCGCCGCCCAACGCAACGACGACGTTCAAGACACCCTCGCCGCTGGTGATAACGTCGATCATGTCCCCTGGCTTGACGAATTGAGGAAACTCCGCGTCGCTGAACTGCAGCAAGCGGTCCAGCGCTCCGACGTCTCCATTATGTAAATCTCTCTCCTATTGGGAATTCTGAATATGTTTATTCATTTTAGGTTTTAGATCTAATTTGTTTTCGAATTTCTTTTTGCTAATTTTTCCCGGAAAAGGTCGTTGCAGCTGAAGGTGAAGAGGTTGGAGGAAGAGAGAGGGAAGAACTTGAAGGAGAACGTCGGAGAAGAAGAAGACAAACCGGATCTGGCCAACTCCGGTGAACCGGAACCGCAAAACGACAAAAAAGGCGGACAAGAAAAAGCTCCTGAACCGGCGAGTTCCGAACCGGCGACGCGGCTCGACGAGGATCATAATAGTAAGCAACCAACCGGTGACGAATCCGACCGGGAAAACCAGTCCGTTAATGAGTCCAACTCGACGGTTTCCGTCGGGAAAACCGGGGAGGGAGAAGTGAAGCTTGAACCGAACCCGGTCCAGGCCGGTTCGAAAGAACCGGACGCTGTCGTGAGGAAGGCCAATCCGTTTGGAGAAGAATCTAATAACGGAAGCTACGATGCGGCGGCGAAAGTGCCGACGTGTGATTCACTTCCACCGAGTGAGGAGAGGAAGGTGGAGGACTCGTCCGAGTTGCGAGACTCGGTGACTCACTCGAGGGATGGTGGTGGCGAGGGAGGGACGAGGGAGAGCAGTGAGGTGCAGAGCTCGGCGAGTTTGACGAGGAAAAGAAAGCCGGGGCGGAGAAAGGAGGAGGAGGAGGAGCCGCCGGAGAACGACGAGGTGACCGTGAAATCACAGCCGTTGATAGGTGTGTTGGATTTAATCAAAGGTCAGGATCACAGCATATTGTTCGAGCGCCGTCTCGAGGGCCAGGTACCTGATCGATATCATCTTTGCCTGGATAAAATCGGTATTTCATAAATGTTTTCAAAATTTGAACTGAAAAAAAAACTTAGAAATTTCAAACTTTAAAATCCTCTCATTTGTTTTGCAAGAAATTTTAGAAAATATATTTATAATTCAATACTATTTAATTGCGTCACGGAAAAAAAGAAATCTTCGCATAAAAATTCTAATAACGAATAGTTAAAAAGTTGTTTTTGTCGTTGTGGATCTTTATTTTCACATTATATCTTGATAAGATTAATATAAGGTTATGTATAATATATATTAATTTTTTATATAATATAAAATTATAATTTTATTTTTAATATGATAATAATTATAATTAAATAATTTTATTTTTAGATAAAATTCATATTGTGTAATAAATATTTTAATTGACAACATAAATTAAAAAAATTGGGAATAATTTGAAAGTAAAAAACGCCAAATATAATTTGAATAAATTAAAAAAATAGTTTAATTTAGTCGTTGAAAAATAGCCTGCGGTCATAAACTGTGGAACAATTAAACAATGACTATCTAACAAACAGGGACCTCTTTTTAATGGCGGTTGAAGTTTTTAAACAATTAATAGAATAAATTTAAATTCAATAAAATTTGTTTTAAGGGTGTGAACATGTAAAATTATTGTTAGAAAATTTGCGTTTATGTATATACATATATATTATGATTGAGATTTGTAGCACAACAAATTGAGAAATGATGATAAACTTTTTGGATATGTTGAGTAGCTCAAAATGATTTTTAAACGAATGGAAAGAAAAATAAAAATGAAAATGAAATAGAATTTTATAATATAAAATTATGTTTAATATGACATAAAAAAATAAAAATATTTTTTTATTTTGATGTTTAATAAAATAGAAATAATATAGAGGTGAAAATAAAAGATAAAAAAAATCAAAACACTCTTTGAGTTAAAAAAATTGAAAATTAATTTTTATTAATTAATATAAAAAATTATATTTAAAAATTCTAAGTAAAAAATATTTATAATTTTATATTGAATGATTTTGAATTTTAAAATTATTTTACATAATTCGAAAATAGAAAATTTTAAATACACAAAAAAATTACGGATTAAAATTTTAAATTTAAAAATTTTTGGTTATTAAATTTTTTAAAAATAATTTTAAAATTTAAAATTCTTAATATAAAATATTATTATGATTTGAGATAAATTTTTTTTTTTTTGCCATTTCAAACATAAACTTTCCTATCAAATTTTAATAAAATGAATATTGTCACCGTATAATAATTTTGGAATCTATCAAGGATCCCATCTGTGTTCTATCAAACAATTCTTTCACACTTTTTATCTCCGATTCTTTCCGTTCCAACCTACCCAACTCGATCTCCCAAGCACGGGCATTCTTTTCAGCTCAGTACATCCATGCAACGTGTTAAAATAAAAGTAAAAAAAAAAAAATTGCTTTCAAACCCAACTAATCTTTTAGGCCCATAAACTGGATTTGGCGGGGGATTGACTTTACCCTTTCGTGTTTTCTTCCTCCCTTTTTTTAATAATATAATATACCTCTTAATAATCTTGTGTCTCTGTTGGAGAATGTTATGGTGTTGGGACTTCGGATTTGATATTGCTCGAATTTAATATAACAGAGAAAAATAAAACGTAGTTAGTGGCCAAAAAAAGAAAAGGAAAATAAAACATAATTGGATTTAAGAATGGGCCCTAGTTACTTTGTCGTCTTTCATTGTTCCTTTGCCTTTCCTATCTCGTTAAAACTAGAAAATTAAAGAGGAAAACTTTATTTTCATTTCTAACAAATAGATAAAAATTAATTTAGTCATTTATATATTACTTTTTTAATTTAGTCATTTATTCTTTGAAATTTTTAATGTTTTTTATTTTATTTTTTGTTCACAAGTTAATGTAAAAGCTAACAGATCATCGAGATGATATCTTCTACTTACATTTGAGAAATAATAGATTAAATTGAGAGACAACGTATGTAAGTAATAATAATAATAATAATAATTGAAACTTCACCTATTTTTGAGAGACAAAAATATTACTTTCTTCAAAAACGTAAAAGGTCAGGTAGGTCCTTCCTTTCGCGTTCTAGAATTAGTTCAAATATTGGCACAAGATGTATGTCTGTGTTCTTTTTCTTTTTCCTTTTCTTTTTCTCTCTTTTTGATGTGTCAATCGGAGTTCATAAGTCAAGTGATTTTTTTCTTTTTTTTTTTTGAAGAGTCAATTGACATTTGGTTTTTAAAAGATGGACATTTTCTTAATCTAGTCCATCCGCGCTTCAGTCTTCCAAAATGGTTTGTCTCCCGTGAGTGTTTTTTTTTTCTTTTTTGAATCGACAAACATGAATAACTACTGTCATTTTTTGTTAACATTTAAATTTAAAATAGCATCACTGACTTTAACATAATGAAACATCTTATTATTACACCTTTAATAACATTTGAGTTTTTTAATTAATTAATTTATTTCAACTTGATTCTTTAAGTTTTAATTTATATCATATTTAACTTTTTTTTGTTACATTTATCAAGAATTATTTTAAAATACTAAAAAAAATTAAGAAAGTAAGGGATGAATGTAGTATATTTTAAAAGTTAAGGGATTAAATTAAAAAAATTAAGAAAATGAAATAAAACAAATAAATAAATTAAAAAATTAAAATGATAGTTAAGCCTAATAATACTTTCTAAGTTCTAGTGTTAATTTCTCATCACCAATGAGAGATGGTAATTCTGTTAAGACATGTTATTGTTGTTAGTTTCAAGATAGCAACAGAAACTACTTTTTAGAAAATTAGAAAGCTAAAATTTAGATGACTGAGAAATTTTTTTCCTAGAAGATTAAAATGTTAAATTCAATTTTTTCTTCATGCTTTTCAAATTTTTAGTTTTTAGATTTAATGCCATTTCAATTTACTCATTTGTAGTGTCTTGTGATGCAGGAATCAGAAAAATACAAGAACATAGTACGACAACACTTGGATTTTGAAACCATCCAACGGCGACTCCGAAACGGCACATATTCCCGGTGCACTCAAGCCTTTTTCCGTGATCTCCTCCTTTTGTTCACCAACGCCACCGTCTTCTTCCACAAAGACTCCGCTGAATCACGCACTGCACAACAGTTGGGCTGCCTTGTCTCCGCCGAGATTAAGCACCACGTTCCGATGACCCGACCCAACCCACTTCCCAGAAACCCAGATCCACTCCCACCGAACCCATCATCATCATCAAAACCAAAACCTGATTCTCTGCTTTCAAAACACACAGCTTCCGCTCCTATATTGGTCTGCCGAAAACGCAGTTCATTTTCAGCTAAACCTTCTTCCTCCTCCGCTACCTTTGGCCAAAAGGGTGACCTAAGAGGCCAAGAGAAGAAGAAGCCAGCTTCAGATACAAAACCACCATTGAAGCCATCTTCTTCTGATACAGATGACGAACCTCCTAAGAAAAAGGAAAAGCCAGTCACTGGAGTAAGAAGCCTGAGAAGAAACAACAAAAGCATTAGTGGCAACTCCAGCAAGAAGGCAGGTACGGCCAGCAAGCCACCAGAGACTCCGAAATCAGATAAGAGCAAAGCAGAGGGTTCGACAGCAACTGATAAAAAGAGGAGTGCGGCAGATTTCTTGAAAAGGATAAAGCGAAATGCTCCGGCAGAGGTATTAAGAAGTGGTGGTAGTGGTGGTGGTAATAATAGTAAAGGTGGGGTTAGTGGGAAAGACCAGAAGAAGACGATGAGTAGTGGAAAGGGGGATAAAGGGAAAGAAAAAGCATCCAGGCACGGTGGCGGCAGTAGCAGTTCCGGTGATAAAAAGAATGAGAATGAGAATAGCAGTCAGTCAAAGAGGAGTGTTGGGAGGCCTCCAAAGAAGGTGGGAGAAACTAATAATGCAGTTTCTGCCAAGCGTGGAAGGGAAGGTGGTGGAAAGGATAAAAGGCCCAAGAAGCGATCGAGGAAGTAATGTGCAGTTTCCTCAAGGTTGGTTTTGTACATTATTGTCACAAGTCACAAGTAGTATTTCTCTCTCTCTTATACCGTTATTTATTTAGCTGTTGTAGATGTATTGATCTTTACCTATAAAAAGTTTTCATTTTCTTCGTTACTTGGCTAGACCTGTAATTTAAACATGGTCTTAGGGAAGCCTTGTTATATTTTCACAGGAAGGCATAGCTAGATAGTGCTTGTGCCCGTTGATCCGTTGCTTATTGTTCCTTTGTATGTCTTCTTTCTATTTTCTTGATGACTTCATTTTGCCCATCACAAAAGTAAACGAAAATAAACATGTTACCTTGATATAATTCATACTTTAAATCTCACTACATTATTAGATGCCCGTCAAATAATCACATCAGCTCTCCTATTTGATAGAACTCGAAAGTATAACACAAAGGTTCCATAAACACGTTTCGACCAATTTTTTTTTAAAGGTTACTAAGAGCTTGAGTAGAGTGACAATAACTAGGAAATAAGGGGAAGAATTGAACCATTCATTTCAACCTTACCTCAATTTTAAAAGCTGAAATTAATACCATGTAAAAACCAAATCACCTCAATCTACAAGTGAAATATTTAAATATGAGATAAATGCAAATCCTCAAGATGAGACATACAGACAGACTGTGAGTATTATTTTTCTCACTTGAAATATGTTAAATAAAGAAGTCATCTCTTGCAAAGAAAAATAAATAAAAAGGCCATTTCGTTTGATTGAGATCCTTAGGGCAAGACCAATTTATAATGGCAGGTGGGAGAAGGCAGGGAGAGGACAACCATAGTCTGAATAAATCAAGTAGACCAAATTTATACACTATCACACGTTGATCACTGCTAAGAAATCACTGCTAAGAAAGTATTATACAAAGCATCAGCTTGTCCTATGTGAATTTTTAACCTTAACAAATAATTATTACCAAGCTACAATAATTGTCATCCTAATCCACAACATCCGAGCCTAGAGCTATCATGTGTTAGAAGGAAATATATTGTAGGGCATAATACAAGAAGACAAGTCCACTCTCCCCCATGAGCATGCATGCCAACATGATAATACCTCTCCCCATTCTAGAAAGGTTTATCAAATCCTTCGTCATTCTCGATCCATTGATTGAGCATGTGAGAAATGGCGGCCACCCTCGTCTGTGTAAACCATGATAACATTAAGAGAGTGTAGATACAGATAGTTTAGAATCAACAATTCTGCCACTTAGAAACAAACTTTGGTGAGGTTCTTTCAAGTGTTTGATCCTCTAAAAGAATTACGTTAAGTGAAAAAACTTCTTCTGGAAGAACTATTAGTGAAATAGAGTCATAAAAAATAGCTGCATGTTATGCTTTTATTAGAGAATGTAATAACCAAAACCTGAAATACTTCAATTAAGTTCAGTTCTCGTCTATATATTTATAACTATCCACAGTCAATTTCCCAGGAGACAAAATATATTTTCATGTCTTGACCATATTACTTCCTTAGAATAAAGAAGTTACTACTATGATACTGGATTGGACACTTGAGTCCCAGTCATATGCTGACAGTGACAAGTAGCGTTATATTTGGCAGCATTTTTAAAACGTCAGACTCGCCCATGCTATTCCCCCAATGAACTCGAGTGACTTGAATTAACTATCAACCTTCCATTTTATAGAAACCAACTCCATATTGCATAAGCAGAAATATTGTCTTGTGTCAATGAAAATTCTAATTTATTATGATTAGCACTTAGAAGTATAGAAAGAATAGGCCCACTTGACACCCTAGTAAGGTCGACACTTTTCTGACTTAGAGGACTACTTGTGGTACAACAAAGCTCAGAGAATATGCAATAAAATATGCTAAAATGAAAAGTACCGCTTTCACCATCAGAAAGATCTGCAATTCTTGCAATTGCATCGATAAGAGCTTGCTCATGCTCCTGCGTTGAATGGGTTATTGATTAGCCATGAACAAAAACCCACTTGCAAGAAAACCAAAGTCTATATATATATATATATATATATATATAAGGGGAAATTTGTATGTCCCATACTTTCAATACTTTCTTGGCTTTCTCAATTTCAACGGGATCAGGATGATTTGCACTGAAAACCCTCTCAACCTGTCCAAGTTCACCAGAAAATTATATATATGCAAAAATGATCAACCAATTTCAATCAAAGAATTCTCCAATTAAAGTGTTACCTCCTTGATTAGTGTGTCTGTATGAAGTATTTGTATATCATCCGGCCCCTTCTTTCCTATGCCATTCTGTGAAGGCAAAATATCTTTCCTGGGTTGCCCCTTTGTGCCTCCTCTACCTCTTCCAGCTCCTGGAACACTATCACGGCCTACAGACCTATTCATCCCATGACCAGAACCACCATAGCCCCCTCGGTGATTGATTCCTGGATCCTCACCTACCCACTGAATATCTTGAGGAGAGATCTGCAGTTACAATACTGTATCTACGTTAGTAAAAACAATGAAGCATTAACAAGCATCAAACATATCAAAACTGCAGGAAAGTCAATCTTAGAAACTTTTTTTAGATATTATCGAACAGATAAAATACATGGAACGAGCTTCAATTTTCCAAATTTCTACTCTTACTTGCAAACAAACTATTGTTGTAGAAGTGGTTCAAAAAACCACCACAATTCAGGAAGAGTTAAAGCAAATCAAAATATGGACCATCGAAAATTTATGACAAAAAGAGTACAGTTTATTAATTAACTCCTCCCAGCAAGTGGTGAATTTTAAGAACTTAAAGAGAATACAACAGTGGGAGAAGAGGAAAGGGGGGGGGGGGGGGGGGGAGACTAAACCAATTCAACGATAAAAGCAAGGGAAGTCCTCCCAGAAAATTCCTAAATACATGCTAACGAAATTGATAGACTTTTCAGTTTTATTGTTTTATAGCCCCTAAGTTCCCAAATAAAGAGACCATTTTTAACTAAATAAAATAATTTTAAGAATCCTTTTTAGTTTTTTTAACATACTAATGCATACCCAAGAGCATTAAAATCTAAAATTATCATTCCCTTACACACGCATGGATTTATTAGAACTTCTAACTATTACTTCATAATTGACTATCTCGGATTTTTATAATTGAATTCTATGTTTCATTAGATACAAATTTCCCATTCTATCTAGTGATATGTTCATCATAATTATTGTAGAATTAGAAGGGAAAAAAATATTGCTGCCTCACACATCGGAAACACTTTTCAGGTTTGCAAGGATAGTACAGCTCTAAATAAAATCCTAAAGACAATGATAAGAACCCCCCCCCCCCCTCTCTTGGCGGAGGGGAGGACTGGTTCTTTTGTTTTTCTTTTTTGTGTGTGTGTGTGTTTTTTTTGGGGGGGGGGGGGGATTTCAAGTTCCTTCTTTTCCTTTTTGGAGGGGGGACTGGTTCTTTTGTTTGTTTGTTTGTTTTTTTTTTTTTTGGTGTGTGTGTGTGTGTGTGAGAGAGAGAGAGAGAGAGAAAGAGATTCAAGTTTTTCAAACCAATTCCAAACAATATTTAGTAATCAGGAAAAAGCATCAGATATACCTCTGATAGATTAACCCATTCCCATGTTTCATTTGCAGTCCCTATGTCATAGACCAGAGCATGTCGACCCTGAAGAGTTAGGAGAGAAAGGAAAGATGTCATCTTAATATTAATGGAAGTCCCAATTCTTATGGGGGGCTGTAAGTACCTCAGCTTGATTGTAGTCAGTTATAACAGCTTCATAAAAGTTATTGTCATCAGGCCACCTTGTCCGTACTCTCCTGCCAATCAATTGATCAAATGTAGCACCCTCAGCAGGCTCACCCATGACGGCACCAGAAGAAACTCTATTAGTCATTTGATTCCTTCCACCTAGTCCTGAGGAAGGGTATTGCTTCATTGAAGACACGCCAGGTAATAGTTGACCCTGAAAAATATATGAACAAAAGAAACACCATATTGTTAATGATGTAAGAAAATAGTCCGTTAATGTATTACTCCATTTTCTAATAATTTTTTTTATAAGCAACTAAAACTTCAATAAGAAGCTGCTAGGGGGTCAAACCATGCACACTGAAAGTATACAAATAGAATAACTCTTAAAGTAAATGCTCCATGCTCAATTGTAATGTTTACTCACAGGTTTGCTCTTCTTTCCCTTGGATCCAGGAACAGATCCTCGTTTGGCTGTGGATGAAGATGGCTGGTGGGGTGCAGCCGCTGGTTGGGGGTGGAAAGGTGGAGAAGGCCCACCAAAAGATTGTGATGGTACAGACTGTGTTATCTTCTGCTTCTTACGAGATGCAGATATTGTAGGACTGGAAATTGAATCATGAATAGCTTGACCAGTACTAAGCAAGCCAGGTTGATGGCCACCTGCCTGTCTCCACTCCCTAATGTCAAGTCCAATAAAGTGTTATTAATTAACAAAATAACAGAGTGCATACATAGAAAATTCAATGAAACCCTCACTTCTTAAGCCTATACCAACAAGAAAACTTGTTTCTCAACTTTATCAGACCTTATCCTTCGAATGACATCATCTGCATTAACCCGACCAAGAAGTTCCCTATGTTCCTCATTTGATAACCTCAGCTCTTTTCTAAGTTCTGTAATCAAACTTTCCTTCTCCTGAAGAAAATACATGTCATGTAGCAGTCATTTAAACCTGATCAAACAAATTTACAAAATATTAGATTTCTGGAAACAAAATGACAGAATGTACCCAAGTAATGGCATCAGCTTGAGCTTTGAAGGCTCGTAAAACTGAACTGTATGCTTCCTGCTCAAGTTGGTGAATCTGAGTTTCCATATCAGTTTCACCATACATCCTGGGATATGGAACTGACCCTACAGCAGATCGTCCATTCCCTGGAAGACGTCCCCCTCTGGGAATTCTATTTTGATGGGTTGGTGGAAGATCATCATCAGTCCCTGCAATCAAGACAATCATTTGATTGGATACAACCACTCAACAAGTGAGATTGGACCATAAAGTCACAACATATATATCTACTATCTTTTTCTCGGTGCTGGTAAAAAAGCTATCTCACACACTAGAAATACATTGTAATCAATAATTCTGTACATCAAGAGTCACACTTATTAACTATGCAATGTGCAGACACAAAAAATTCTCTCCAAAACTATCCACTAGATCCAACGCTAGAAGGAAATTGATAATTCAAAGCACCCAATTTTCAGCATGTATACCATGCAAGCTACTATCAACCGGAAAATGTTTACAAGAGAGTCTATCTTTCTGAAATTTCAGCGTAAATCATAATTACAATTCATAATATAGAGAATAACTCACAATATTGAATAAAAAATGAAGCAAAGAACATACATGCTTGAGGATCTTCAGTGTGTAAATATTTCATTAAAAAGAGAATTTATAAATAATAATATAGAAAAAGTGCATCCTCGTATATAAGCTGCAATACTCTTTTTTATCTCAAATCAATCCTTCTCCACATCTCTTTCACTTTTCTTTGTTTCTTTTATTCTTTCTTCCTCCTCCTTATTCTTTTACAGCCTTCTTGATAAGGGATCCCTGCTCCTGGCTAAAAGGAGAATTAATTAAATCTACTTACATGGTCGGACTCCTCTGTGGGTTTCCATTATCATTTTAAGGCTTGAAAAGTACAAAACTACTTCCTGATCAGAATAATGCTAGTACAGAAATTATAAAGCCAAAATTTTCTATAACAATGTCTATGTCCAATGACCTATCAGCTATCCAACGTCTTAAAAAGTTAAATTGTAGCTTTAAATGGCTGTATAGTTGTAAAACTAGCATAATTCTCTCATTGAGATGAGAAGCTAGACAGTTGAGACAAATATAGTAATATCCATTCTTTGGCAAGAGCAGTTCTAATCCTTTAGAACCAAAAGATTGAATTATACTGTCGACGAAATACTACTTCTTGAGTTCCTTGAATTATACTGTCAATGCCCAGAAAATATGCAGCTTCTATGACTCATAAATCAAATAAAGTCTAAGCTAATCATTGTTACCCTCGTTAGAGACTACGGAAAATAACACAACCCAGATTCGGCAACTGCACAAGCAACCCATGAAATTTGGTGTGAATTAAAGTTCTTTCCTGTTCACAAGCGCTAAAAATATAAGATTTTAAAGCACAAAAAAATGCTCAAGGGAACAGTAGCAAAAAATTTAAAGAACCCTAACCCTATACTACAAACCGAAAAAAGTTCCAAATCTTGATGAAATACAAGATAAAGTGGGCAACTTTCTAGTAAGCTCACCACTACTATCGTAGGGCTCGTAGTCCATAGCCAGTTTGCACCAGAATCGAACTACCCAGATCCAGAAAAATGCGAAAACCCCAAAGTTGACAGCTAATGTCGAACAAGAACTCAGAACAGAGCCCAAATCAGCGCAGAGCGATGCAGCACCCAGCAAATTGTGGTGTCAAAGATTCGAATGTGGATGAAGTGAGTGCTGAAGAAGAGAACCCAAACGGTGGCGAGGAATCGTTGTCGGAGCGATCGCGGCGGGTAAGAATAATGGAGCGGAGCTCAGGTGGGACCCGACACTGGGTTATGGGTGCGAACGTGCGATACTGTTTATTTTATTTTATTTTATTTTTTAAATTCATTTCGATAAATTAAAAAAACAATCAGAGCGGACTTCAAAACATTTTATGGGAAATGGAAATTTTAATTAATAATTGAGTTTGAGTTCCGCGGTTTTTTTGGGTGATATTGTCAACCATAAGTACAAAAATTCGAAGAGCGCATTGCATTAATTAGGCTCCGTATCATATTCACTTTTTTTTAATATTTAAATTATATATATTTTTAAATGTTGCTTGAATAATAAACATTTTTCTTTTATTTTTTAAATATATATAAATTCTAACAAAAAAGTATTTTATACTTCAATTTAATTTAAAATTTTTTAAATAAAATATTCTTTATTAAATTTAAATACTTGTTTTCAATTAAAAAAATTTAAATAAAGAATATTTTAATAAAAATTTAAAATTAAACTAAAATGAAGTAGTTTTTTGTTTTAAAAAAATTTGCACATATTTTAACTATATAATTTTAAAAAATTTTAATAAAAAAAATTGTATTATTCATTTTTTTTTATTTACCTCTTTTATTATCCAATATACTGTATTACTTTTCCAACCAAAATTGTCTGATGCACAGGATTGCGAAACATACTGTGCTACACAATATATTGATCCTCCATTTTCATCCTTTTTTTTTAATATATATTCTGGCCATTTATTTTTTTATTATTTTGATTATTTCATTCTTAAAGGAGCAAAAAATAGAATAAAAATAATATTTTAATTTTTACCGAACAAATATTAAATCGTTTTTTTATTGTTTTAATGTAATTTTTTTATTTATTTGATAAAAGTTAAAAGATAATTTTTATTTTATTTTTTATTTCTTTAAAAATGAAAAAAATAAATGACTAAGATGTAACAAAAAAGATGAAGGGTTAAGATGCTGGCCAGGTGCGCGAACAACACGGATTCGTCCTCTCTCTTACAAATATTTCCCCCCATTTTCATCAGCTGAAAAAAGTGTTTATTCTTCCTCTTCCTCATCTCGCCCTTATTATGGATCCTGTAATGTCCGAGCATTCTTCTTCTTCTTCTTCCTCAGATTTGTTGCCTCAGAGATTGTGCTTCTCCGTCGACCACGAATTTTCTCATTTTTCATTCAGAAATTGCACTGTGTGGCGTTCGCAATCTCTAGAGTTTTGAATGCCCTTGCATGCAAAGATGAGGAAAGTAATTTGATGATGGGCAGGTCAGTACTTCATGTTTGAAGATGGGTATGGACAATTTTCATTTCGACGAAGTTGGATTTGAGTTTTTTGATGTTGGTTTGTTTAAATATTATTCCATATTGTAGCCTCTTGTATTCTGATGGTATTCTCGAAGTTTCCTTGACTTGTCAACCATCGAATGCAACCGCCGCACATGATTTATGACCAAGTCATATTTGTTTTCTTTAGGGTTTAAAACTTATGGAACCTTTCGTAAATAAAATATTAAACCCAAAAAAAGAAAGAAAATAAATAATAAATAATCTTTGTATTTTTTAATAAAAATAAAAAAATCAGAATAGAAATACAATAAATATTGTGTATCTCAATTTTTTTTGTGCATTAAAAAGCAAATCCGTTGTAACAGTCTTGTAATGCACTATAATATCCGTTCTTTCATCAATACATTACATAATAGCCTTGTAATTCACTATTATTTGAGTAAATAAGACCGCGTAATCTTTCTTGGGTTAGATTTCCCAGCCTTGTCTGCTACTATCACTAAACCCATCCTTATTTACGATTCCAAAGTTAAACCTGCCGGATTTCACATCACGTAGCCTTTCTTACTTCCATCTAATCTTAGCCTTCCTGTCACGACACATTTGAAAAAGGAAAAAACATCACGACACATTTGAAAAGGCTAAAACAATTGAAGTTTTAGAGTATTTAAAATCTTTTAAAAAAAATTTAGATTACTCTTGAATTTATGAAAAATCTAAAGAGTTAGAGAATTCTAGAAGTATATATATAAATATCACATGTAATCTTTGTAAATATCTTATAAAATATTCTAGAAAGTAATATAGATCGTCGGATAAAATTAATTTTTACTACCCATTAAGGAAGTAGAAATAGTTTAGAGCTTAGGGGAAGTCTATAAATATCTTCATCCTCTTCATTTGTCATACATCCAAGAGTTGAATAATACAAGTTTTTTTTCAAAAACTCTCTTCTAGCTATCTCAATCTCTCATCTTACTTTAAGGGTTTGGCTAACTTAACAAGATTAAGAAAGTTGATCAAAGTTAATGCTGACACGATTAAAGATTAAGGTAAAAGTTCCAATAGCGTATTTGAACGGGGGAAGGGAAAAGTAAAAGGAGAGAAAAGAGAGATAAGAAAAAAGTAAAAAAAAAATATTTTCTTTTCATGTGTTTGGATGTATAGAGAAAAAATAGAAAAAAAAAGTAAACTTTTTAATTTAAAATGACAATAATGCTTTTAGTGTATAATATTAATAAGTTTTACATTTTAAAAAAATATGTTTTAAATTTAAATGAACTATTTTGAATTTATACATATATTTTTTAAAAAAAAAAAGAAATAAGAATAATGAATTAAAAAAATAATTTTATGAAAACTACATTTAAATTTTTTTTAAAAAAATTTAGCCAAATAATGAAATAAAAAAATAAAACCAATTTTTTAAAAAAATCATTTTTGAATAAAGTCAAAAAAAATTCATTAAACAAAAACACACTGAAAATTAAAAAAATATTTAAAAATGCATTATTTAAATTAATTAAATTGTATAAATATTATTTTAACATATATTAATTAATTTAAATATAATATATATAAATATAATAATATTTTTTATTATATTATTATATTATTATATATTATAAAATAATATATATTAATATATAAAATATTTCATATTAAAAAATATAATATATATATATATATATATATATGTATGTATTGCCATTGCAAAGCATATATATATATATATATACACTATCCGACTAAAATTTGGTTATATGAAATTTTGGTTAATCAATTACTTTTTTTTAATATCTAATTTTTTAATTTTAAAATTAAAAAAAAATATTTTTTAAATTAGTTAAATTTTATTTTCTAAAAAATTATTTATAAATTATTATTTTAATAAAATAAATATAATTAATTATTTTAAAATTTTATAAATACTATTTTAATATATATTAATTAATTTAAATTTAATATATATAAATGTAATAAATATTTTTTAATTATATTTATATATTATATATTATAATACAACATATATTAATATATAAATATTACATATTAAAAAATATATAATATATATCTACCATCCGACCAAGTTTTGGTTGAAGGTGACCAACTGCACCTTTTTTTTATTTCTTTTTATATTTAATTTTTTAATTTTGAAATTAAAAAATATGTATTTTTAAATTAATTAAATTTTTTTTAAAAAATTATTTATAAATTATTATTTTAATGCAATAAATATAATTATTTATTTTAAAATTTTTATAAATATTATTTTAATATATATTAATTAATTTAAATTTCATAATTATAAATATAATAAATATTGTTTAATTAAATTTATATATTATATATTATAATAATATAATTATTAATACATAAATATTATATATTAAAAAATATAATATATATATATGCCATATATATATATCGTTCGACCAAATTTTGGTTAGATGATAAGTTTTGGTTGGAAGCTATCGACTGTATTATTTTTTTTTATATTTAAATTTTTGATTTTGAATTAATTTTTTTTTAAATTATTTATAAATTATTATTTTAATATAATAAATATGATTATTTCTTTTAAAACTCTATAAATATAATTTTAATATATATTAAGTGATTTAAATTTAATATATATAAATGTAATAAATATTTTTAATTATATTTATATATTACATATAACATATTATTATACATTATAATAGTATATATATTAAGATATAGATATTATATATTAAAAAATAATATATATATATATATATATATATATATATATATATATATATATATATATATATATATATATTATATATTATAAAAATATATATATATATATATATATATATATATATATATATATATATATTTGCTTTATTAGAGGACGAAGGCATGAAAAAGAGATTTGTATGAGAGGTAATTTGGGAAAATAAAAAATAAATTATGTTAGTTGACCATTTTTTCCTCATAATCTCTTTATATTCGGGGAGAAAATGTTCATGTGGGGCCCACTTTGCTTTTCTTTCCTATTTTTCTCTTCTTCTCCATTTTTTTTTCAAGTCAAATGAGGGAAAACTCTGTTTTTCTCCTTTTCAATTCTCTTCCCTCTATTTTTTTCTTCATCTAAATGTAACATTAAGGATTCCTTTTCTTTCTCTTCACATTCAAAGTAAACCTAATAAAATAAATTTTTAAATAATATGAAATAGTTCTAAATATAGTATCATACACTTGAACACTACGGTCAAACGCAAACATCAATATTTAAAATTTTAAAATTAAAATGATAGTGTACCATACTTAATTTAGAAAATATTAATTATGATTACTTATTTGTGTATGCCTTCGTTTGTTGTGAAAACCTAATAGTCAAACTATGGAATATGGTATTATATAAATGGGAATGTATTATAGTCTCTATTCACCAAACCAAAGAAAAGTTATTGTATTAACAATGGCTGCCATGGTCAAGATTAAAAACCTCGACTAGTCACTTCTAGTTGAGCGCTCAAGAACTAGCTATTTGATAGCTAGATCAAGTACCACCTAGGTACATCCGAGATGGTGATGAAATTGCCACCTTCCTTTTGATTCATGCCTACGTGTACCCCTAATCGACATGGCCAAGTTGGTCAACGTAGTGACAAGGGAAGAAGAGCTTCAAAAACTTCATCTTGCTTGCAGACATAGGGGTATCTTTCAAGTGCTTTCAAAAAATCTTGTACTTATTAATTTGTTGGAATTTATTGTTTTTAAACTTTAGATACTTGTAGCTTTCATATTTATATGAATCTACCTCTCTATTTTATAACTCTGCCTATGTTGTATTTTGATTTAAATCATTTTTCATAATAGATTTCAAGTTTGAAAAAAACTAAAAGAGTTGTGTTAGGTAGTTAATAGCTAATATAAAACTTTGTTGAATTTTTGTTATATGAGTTATCGATATATTAGATGTAATGTTAGGTTGTTGTTAGGAAAAATATGCTGTATAACTCAAGTACAGTATCAAATGTGCAAGCATTGCTGTATCGATGTTTAGAAGTAGTGAAAAATAAACGAGATTTCTTACATTTTTGTGAATAAATGTAGATAAAAAAGCTAGTTCACAATAGTAAAATTCATTTTGAAACTTGGAATATAGGTACACCTATGGGTAAATCAATGAAAACAGTAAATACCATGATTAGGAAGAGGACTAATTTTATGTGCTACAAGAAAATAAATAGGTAAGAGAAAAAGTAAAGAAATTAAACACCTCACGTTTTAAACTGTGATGCACTAATAAGACTAAATTTAGAAATGGGGTAGGTATAATTATGGATAAGTTTAGAAAAATATTGTGATTGATGTAAAAAGGTTAAGAGATAAAATTGTAGTGTTAAAGTTTGTAATGAAAAAGAAAACTTTTAATATTATCAGTGCTTACGCATTATAAGTGGGGTTAAAAAAATATCATGAGATAAAGTTTTAGGAATTAAGAGAAAAGATTCTCCTAGGAGAATATCTTAATGGTTATATAGGGAGTGCATCTAAAGGTTATGATAGTATACATAAGACTTATAGTTTAAGAGAAGTAAATGTAGAGGATAAAATTATTTTAGACTATTTATTAGCTTTCGATCTTACATTAGCCAACATTTGTTTTAGAAAGTGTGAGAAGCATTTTATTATATACAAAAGTGGAAGAGCATACTCTCAAATTAATTTCTTTCTAATAAAGAAAACAGATATAAAACTTTACATAGATTGCAAAATTATACTTAGAAAGAGCTTGATTACCCAGTATAGAGTTTTGGTTATGAATATTCAAAGTAAAAGAAGAGTAAAGAGCAAAGGCCAAGATACGATTTTAAAGATCAAGTAGTGGCAATTAAATGAGGATAAATAAAAGAGTTTACAGAGAAAGATTTGGGATAAAGGATTCTGGGAAACACAAAGAAATACTAATAATATGTGGGATGAGATTGCTAAAAAAATTAAGAAGGTAACAAAAGAGATATTCGATGAATCAAGAGGCTTTAGATTTAAAGATAAAAAATCTTGGTAGTAGAATACAAGTATGCAAGGTAAGGTTAAATTTAAAAGGAAGTATTATAAAGTATAGTCATTATGTAAGAGTGATAAAAATTAAAAAAAAATATAAGATAGCTAAAAAAGACATTAGGAAGGCAATGAACAAAGTAAGAGCTAAAACATTTGATATGTAATACAAATCCTTAAGAACTAAAGTTAGAGAAAAAAAGTATTTATAAATTCGTTAAAAATAGGTAAAGAAAGACAAAATGTAACACCATAACTTTCTAACCTTTCTCATGCAAATTCTATGCCTCATGCCATGCATTTCTTAAGGATCATAAGAAAATGACATATAAAATAATGAGTTTTTTTTGCATTTCGCTATGAATAAATTTTTTTTTTCGGAGTCCAGTGGGCCACATAGACTCACGTATCATATTCTCATATTTAATTATATAGATGCATCTCATTTTTATCACCAAAAGTGGCCTACAACTCGCGCAAGACAAGGAAATACATAAAATTTCATGAAATAGCTTCGGCCAGAATTTTGCCTTTTCTGTCACAAACTTTGAAAAATCATAACTAATTCTAAAAAAATTGAAATTAAGAATTCTCTACTATTCTGGAAATCTAAACAAGTCTACTTTATGCTAAAAATATAATCAGACCATAAAACATTACACAAAAGATGTTTGACATTAGAAAAAGTGTAGAGGTCTAAATGGTCACTGGTACTAATACAACTTTCTGCTGTAAATTTTAAAAATATCCAATTAATTTTAAAACAATCCAATCCCTGCAAATGATATCAATCTGGAAAGCTACAAATGTTAGGTAGAGAAAAAAAATAACTTCAGACCGGTCCAGACATGTCCAGGCATAAAAAACTAATCAAACAATACTTGAGGTCAGTTTAGACACTTGATATTGGACAGAAATTTTAAAAATTAATATCTCCCTCTCTAAACATCCAAATGAGGTGCTTCTAGTTGGTATTGGGAATATCTAGTTTCTTGCTATAAAATTTTGTAGCAACTGGACATCATTTACCCCCTAGGTGACAGAATTCATTTTTAGATCAGTATGAACAGTAACTTGACTAATTTCAAAAAAAAATTTAATTTTAAAAATTTATCAAATATTCTATAGACCTCCAAACATTATATACTTTAACTTTTTAAAAAACTCTCAATAAGCTTTAATTTCATGCCAAATTTCAGACTAAGAAGAACTCATTTGGACAAAAAGTAGTATAGGTTTTCAATATGGTCAATTTTGCTCTATATTAGATACCAAGTGTGCCCAAATGGTCTTTCTTAGTGTTTGGTATCTCTTGGGCAAGTTTAAAAGCATGAATATGACTTGTATGAACTACCCAAGTGGTCCCAAATCTCATGCATCTCAATTTGGCTATTCCATTTCCATTTATACATACATTTCCATAATACTAGTTTACCATTACACATCCAAATTGCACATTTTTATATATATAACCTTAGCTCTCATTTATACATAACATATAATTACACATGTTCAAGAGATCATAAGTCATATACAATAATAGCTTGTAACATTTGCCACCTTGATGGCTTTAAAGAAGCAAATTTTATGTATTTCAATGTTATACTTTCACCTCTTAGGTGGTTGGCTCTCATTTATTTGTTCTCTTGGTCCACTTAGCATGTTAGAACATTGGAAAAGAGGGAATGAGATTTAAAGAATCCTAATAGCTCAATCACACATAAAGTATACAATACAAGTCTTGAAAATATATGCATAAACATATTAACATATGTGAGCATTCAAGAAACATTATTGGCATTTGATCAAGTCATATATAGCATCTATAGGCTTGTCAAGTAAGTGGATTAGCTTCACCCATTGACTTGTGGATTTTGGACTTGCCTCACCCATTTCTTTAAAAAATTTTTGATTTAACTTTACTCTTAGGAGCCAACCTCACTTTTGGGAGACTTTTTACTTTGTCTCAAATAACTTTAAGGGTTTTTAGCTCATCGTCACCATGGCTAAAAGGTTTTTGGCATCACCACAATCAAACAAATCAAAGCAAGCATATAAAACATCATTTGTATACTTAAATCATCATCATGGTACCATGGAGTAAAAGCTCATGTTAAAATACTTTTCATAGCTTAAAACATATTTACACACATTCAAAGACAATGTAAGCATACATTCACACATAAAAGAAGATGGAGAGAGTTGCCTTACTTGCATTTACACACTTTTTCCTTGAGTCTTGAATCCTCTCCTTTGACCTCACACACCCAAGAAAATGGAGATCACTTTTCTTGGCCTAGACACATTATATGGAAGCTAATTATATTATTGAATCAAATTCTAAGGCCACACAATCACTAGAAAAGTTAGGTGACTTATAAGGCTCTTTTATGGTTCCATAATGCACTTAATAAAGCAACTTTAAAAAAACATTATCTTAGCTCCATTCTATCTATTCATTTATGATTCTTGACTCCATTTAAATCTCTTGGAGTCATCACACAATCAATTTTAGGAGCATAACTAGGTGTTGCTTCTTTAAGCCATGTTATGGAACATATAAGGTCATCTCACTATCTGTGGTTTCTAAAATTTTTTCAAGACTTCCTCTCATATTCTCCCACCATGCATGATGAAAAACTAAGTTTAGAAGAAATTAAAACACTCCTTAGGTGCATGAACTCTCATTGGCTAAAGTTTTGCTTCCATAAGGCACCAATGAAGTTTCCTTACTTCCTTTGATGGAAAAAACATGTAAGAAGCTCTCTTGGTATCTTAGGAACTCATATGAACACTTAAATATTATAAAAATATGGCTAAGGTTTATGATAGAGTTTAAGGAGCAATTAAAACTCTAAATTCCATAACTTGCGCTATAAAACTCCTTTTTCAATTCTAGTTGTATATTCTTAATCCTCACACTCTATAACCTTTGGTTCCATCAAGAACACATAAAAAAACTCTCCTTCTCACTTTCTCTCTCTAGACCTAAGTATAAATGGCCTGAAAACATAAGATTTTGTAAGTGTTTCAAGTGAAGTCTTACCTTAAAACGGAGCTCTCTTTGCGTAGATTATTTTTCACTAATTAATTTCTTGAAAAGAGTTTCTTTTTGGCTTAGGTTAGACCTAAATTTTCAAGAAAAGAAAACCATAATTAAAGAGCTCTTAGAGAGAGAAATAACTTTCCTAACTGACGTGTAATGAACCGGGGTCATTTACTTACCTAAACGGAAGCTTAAACTTCTTCTCTCTCTTCCCTCTTAATGTCACGCCATTGCTGCCCATTTCTCTACAAATGGAAGCTTGGAGAAGGTGATGAGGTGTAATCTTACTTAAGAAGCCTATTTTACAATTTTTTAAAATGACTATTTTGCCCCTACGCGTCTGTTTACTTCGTTTAGGCTCATTTTAACTCCTTTTTAGAACCGTCTTTTTCATCATAAAATTTAGGTTCCCAATTAAATAAAAATCTTTTGGAATCACTCAACTTGGAGTTAAAACCTTCCCAAACGAGTCAGTCAAAGTGCGGGTCAACCGACATTGAAAAACATCCACTGGAAAGGTTTTAACTGTCCTGGGGCTTCCCATGATTCTCAGGGCCTCTGAGAACTTTGAAAAACTCAAAACTTTCATTTAAAAAGTTCTCTTGTGAGAATTCCAAAATTTGCTCAAAATGACGAAAATGTCCTTACGTTTCGTCACTTTTTCATTATATTTCGTTTCTTCATTCTAACTCTGTTTTCTTTTCATTTGAGCTAGGGATTCTTATTTTTAGGAGTCTAGAATGCTTCCCAAATTTTTTGGGACCTTAATTAAGTCATTTTAGGGGACTTACTTTTGTATCTGGTAAATTTTGTATGTTAATGGAGAAATCGTATGTTATATTTTTCACATTTTCTCTCATTTTCAGAGAATTGGATATTATATAAGAGATGTGGATTAAGTGAATTGCATTAAGGATGAAGAAGGGAAAGCCTTAATTACATAACAAAATATCAAGAAAAGGTGGAAAGACTATTTTTATAGACTATTTAATGAAGAGTATGAGATTTTATTACACTTGGATAGGCTAAACACTAAAGAGAATTATCAAAATTATATTTTTTTAGCGTAAGATTCAAGAATTAGAGGTAAAAAAAGTATTAAAATGAAGAGAAAATGACAAAACAATTAAACTAAATAATATATCTATTAAAGTATCAAAGGGTTTAGGAGTGAAGGACATAAGTTGACTTATAAAATTATTTAACGAAATTATGAGATCTAAAAAAATATTAGACAAGTGGAGAAGAAGTACTTTAGTTCCTAATTATAAAAATAAAAGGAAACATATAAAACTATACAAATTATAGGAGAATTAAATTCATGAGTCATATTATAAAGTTATGGGAGAGAGTAATTGATTGAATATTAAGACAAAAGATTCAAATTATAAAGAATCAATTTAATTTTATGTTAGGAAGGTCAACCATGAAAATGATATATTTACTGCAAAAATTAATGGAAAGATATCGAAAGAATTAAAAAGGCTTACACATGGTGTTTATAGATTGGGAAAAAGGTATACAATAAAAAGAGATTTTATGGAAGAATTTATAGGAAAAAATAGTTCATATTACTTATATTCAATTAATTTAAAATATGTATAATGTGGTTACAATAGTGTAAAAATAAAAGATAGGTTCATAAAATTTTTTTTTGATAATTATTGGTCTATATCAAAAGTTAACTTTAAGTCTTTATCTTTTTATATTAGTCTTGAATGTGCTTACCAAATATATTCAAGAACCAATGCTATAATGCACGTTATTTTGTAGATGATATAGTTCTAGTTGGAGAATTAAGAGAGAAAATGAATGAGAAGTTAAAAATATAGAAACTAATATTGGAAGTAAATTGATTTTGTTTAAATATAAATAAAATGAAATATATGGAATATAAGTTTAGTAACAGAAGTACTAGTTTTAGTACAGAAGTAAAAATTAGAAAATATATCATACTATACTACAAGTCATACAGTTTAAATATTTTGAATCTATCATACAATATAACGAGAAAATAGAAGAAGATATAAAACACATGATTCAAGTGGGGTAGATGAAATGAAAGAGTGTTTCGGGCATTATTTGTAATAGAAACTTAAACTTAAGGGTAAATTCTACTACCCAACTATAAGACTTGTAATATTATATGGAATTGAGTGTTGGGTAATAAACAACTAATAAGAGAATAAATTCAATATTACAGAGATGAAAATATTGCGTTGGATTAGTGGATACATCAGATAAAATAAAATTAGAAATGAACGCATTAGAGAAAATATGGAGGTTGTACCTATTATGGAAAAGATTATAGAATTGCCCCTTAGATGGTTTGAGCATATGTGAAAAAGATCTATAGAAGCTCCAATAAGGAGAGTAAGTCAAATGGAGAGTAGTCTCATAACTAGAGGTAGAGAGAAACTAAAAAAGATTATGGGAGAGACCATTAAGAAAGATTTACATTTAAATAATTTATCTAAAAATATAATTTATGATAAGACTTTATGACGTCGATTTATCCATGTAACCAACCCCATCTAGTAGAAAAAGACTTGGTTATTGTTATTATTATTGTTGTAACTCTCTATCTTAATAAGAAAATTAATTATTTGGGTTCTTAATATTTACCAACCTTTTTCATGTGGTCTTCTATTTAGAGTTTGATAAAATTTAGTACAATTTGATAGCATTTTGCTATTGATAATTACACCATGAATAAGTATAATAAATAAAAAGAATAAATTCAATAAATTTTTCTAACTAAAAGAGTTAGAGTTTAGTTTTGAATTTAAAGTTCACTCCAAATTAAATATAAGAACTTTAGAGGGAACTATAAATTTGAAGTATCATTATAAACAATTAAATAAAAGAGTTAAAAAAATGACGCTACAAAGTTATCTTAATTTAGCCCTTTTGCTTTACGTCTAATCTTTTTAAATTTTAAGATATTTTCTTCAATCAAACACAAATTACAAGCAAGATGACTATATGTGTATATACCACTAACATAAGATTTTTTAACTTACCTTAAACTATTATAACACTTGAGTTTTACACAAATTCATCTAAAACTTTATACACTAGGTTTTTCTCTAAATCTCACTTACAACTCACTCTCACTCACAAGAAAGATTTATGGAAAATATAAGAGTAAATTTTAAACCTTTATAAACAAAAGGGATATAATAAACTCACTCTCTTTAAAGCTCTATCTAACTAGATAAAAGTAAGAACCTAAGCTCAAGGAATATGATAAAGAGAACAAGAACTACTTAGCTTTTTCTTTCTTTTATTGTATTGCTCTATTTTCTTCTATTCATCTTCTTGCTATTATATATAAGCCTAAAAATATATCCTTTGAAGAGCAGCTTTTAAAATAGTTGTTGAAGGAAAGAGGACTTCTATCTCAAAGCTTGATTGACTATAAAGATAGCTTTTAACTTGCATAGACTATTCTCTTCTTCTTTCACGTTTCTATATTTATAGGTGCAGGAGAGAGGACTTCTTTCTTTTAACTTTTCCTATCTTTATTTAATGCCTTAGACAAAGTGTACCCAGCATCAACCAAGTGGTACTAGCTTATAGCATTTCAATGTATGTATTAATAATACAAGTATAAGTAATTAAATCATACCTTAACTAGTGAAAGACCATGCTATAAATAGATAGTTTGTAATAGTTGCCCACCTAGGGGACCTTCAACCCATGCCTCCTATTAATTGCATCTCGTAAAATGTTACCACCAGCTACAAACCCTTCCTACCTAGGCAAGATAAATATAAATTGTACTTGTTGCAAGTATACTCCTAGGATATTAGTGGTGATCACCTTTTTTTAGTTATGATACCTAGGTTTGTCTTATAGAGATACCTTAATTGGTATGTGTATTCCATCAAGTGTACGCAACACAATTCTATCAAATATATGTAATAAATGAGATCATTCATAAACTAGAGTCATTATGTGTGTCATAAATGTATGATTATGGAGGTGTTATTAGTTTACCAATAACCATTTCCATTTTTCATCAGTTGAATTTTCTGAAACAGGCTCTGGGTTCTTAATAACTCTCCTTGTAGATGCATCATAGTGGTGAACATCTGATTGAAATTTCCATTAATGATTTCCTTGGGTCTTCAAATTTACATTGGACAACTTTATTCTTTATATCATGTACAAGAATGTGTAAAAAGATTGCAACATGCTTATCAACTAGCATTTTTTTCAAAAGGTTTTAGGCCCTTTACAATGTCAAACAAGACACATAGCCAATTAAAGGTTGACCTATACATTCTCAGTTGGTTAAACACATGTTGTGTCATTGCTATAAACCAAATACCTAAGGTGATCTTATTTGGCTTCAAAGTTTACGATGTATAACCTCTCACTAATGTGATGCCTATGCATCATAACTGTAGTGACTCACATGGTGAGCAGCCATGTAAGCCTAGAATACACAACATTCAACCACCAAACCAAAAGAGAACATATGACTTCTCTCCTCAAATGGTCCATAACTAATCAAAGAGGAGAATAAAACATCTAGCTAAGTTTTAGTTAAGAAAAAAATTCAAATTTGACTATATTACCATAAAAGATTACATCACTAGCTTCAAATTGAAATCTATGTTCAATATAGGCTTTATACTAATGAGAAAATAACACACACTACGAAACCCACACTATATAAAACACTAGACAAGTAATGAATAATATGAACAATGAATTCAATGAACTAGTCCAACAACATGACACAGGATTAGATTTGAGCTGAGAGAATGATATGACATACATTTGATGCAGGAAGAAGAGGGAATTGCAAATAAGAGACAAAGGAAGGCAAGCTAAAGAACTCACCTTTTTCTACACACCTTCCCTTTCTCGACCTTTGATAGCAATGAGATAAGGCAAATGGGGAAACCTAAGTTGCTAGGCAATGGGACCTTTTCTTTTAGTGCAACCTGGGAATAGAGGAGAAATCATGGTTTGTAGTATGCCATGGCTTTTGAGCTATATGGGACACACAATGTACTAAGGTAATGAAAGATAGAGGCAAAATGGATACATCATCTATAAGGTCCACCAACTTTCTCCAATGGCAGGAAATCACAAAGGAAAACATAGATGTCTCCAGTTTCTATCCATGGTAATGCATGTAGAGTCTATGGTTACCAAACATTGCTTTGGCATCAAATCATTTTCCTTTCCATTTCTAAGTGCATACCAAACAAGGTCTAAAACATTAGGGGTCAATTTTGTATCTTTTATATATAAAAACTTGTGAATTTCATTGTTCATACACTTTTTGTAGTGTCGCATCAATTACACTATTTTATTTACTGTTCATAATGTCCTATTAGTTTACTGTTTATTTGTACTATTGCTTTTTTCCTCCCTTTTTATTGCTGTTAGACTCATATTTTCTTTTTTCCTCCTTCCCTATGGGGCTCACAGGAAAAAAAATTGAATTATACTATTTATAGTGTCATACTAGCTCACTATTCATTTATATTATTTTTTTTCCTTTGTTGCTGTGAGACCCACATTTTTTTTTTCTCTTTTTCACCTTTGAGACCCTCATGAAAAATTTCCCTCTGGGGATGTGCTAGTGCATTGTTAACAAGGATGTGATTTCAAAGCCAAACAAGTGTAATGTAACCATCAAACAACACATGATTTATCACTAAGTCATTTTTGTTTTCTTTAGTTAAAACTAAAGAGCCTAATTTACTCTTCTTTCATCAATACGTCACATAATAATGTTGTAATTCATTATTATTTAAACAAATAACAAGAAAAATTACATATAGGGATATAAGTTTATAAAAAAATATTTTTCAAAAGATTTAATTGTAACTTTGAGAATATTTAGTTATAACAATATCTTTCACTGTAGATTTTAGAAATTTAAAATTTTTATTTATAATGTTCTCAAAATCAAAATCACATAATCTTTTTTTGCCTTAAATTTCCCTGCCTTGTCTACGACTATCTTAAACCTATCCTTATTCATGATTTCAAAGCTAGACATGGGATTTCCCATTAGCAGTATAGCCATTTAAGTCTTCCATCTAATTTTCGCCTTAAGGATTCTCCTCTCCCTTTTCAAAGTAAACCCAACAAAATAAATTTTTAAATAATATGAAATAGACACTTGAACATTGGTGTCAAATACAAACATTGGTGCTTAAAATTTTAAAATTAAAATAATAGTGTATTGAATTCTCTCTAAATCTATTAAAAACATCAAAAAGAAAAAAATTTATAATTACCAATCCCCAATTACTAGTAAATTTTATTAAATATTAATTATGATTGCTTATTTCAACAACAAGGTAAACTTATTTATCTTTTTGTTTGATGTGAGAACTAGACCTACATTACAAATTGAAATTGTTTAAAAATGAGATGGGCTTATAAAAAAATTCATGAAAAAATTTGGGTCCAAGCTTGACTCAATATTGTTCACCCATAATAAGCTTGGTCTAGCTTAATTAAAAATGAATAAAGCCGGCTTGACATGTTTTTAAAAAGTTTAATTTTTATTGTGTTTTATCTTTTTTTTTTTTAATTTTAAATACTATATATTTTATTTTATTATTTGCTAGACTCACTTTTTAAGTTTTAAATATCAAATAACTCAAAAAAGATATAACAAGAAATTTAAATCATTTGGAACACACATAAGACAATAAAACTTTTCAAGATATTACTTTTTTTAATAATATTATTGATTAATATTTTTTATTTGAATTATAATTTATTTTTAATAATATATTATGTAACAAATAAGAGTAAAAAATTATAACAATTATACATGTTATATAATTTTTTTATTTTTATTTGTAGTTATAAATAATTTTTTTAATAACATTATTTATTAATAATATATAAAAAATTATAATATAGATTGGACTTGAGTTCAGTTTAAGCTAAAAAAAAAAATTTAAATCCAATCCATTTTATATTCAAACCTTTTAAAATGAGTCTTTTTCTTATCAATCTTTTTTAATTTATATCTATTATTTTGGATTGAGCGTCTCGAGTGAGACGAACTTTCTGGCTGGTGAGAAACTTTTATAGTCTATGCCAAAAAAAGGAAAAAAAAATACTTTTATAGTCAAAATGGGTATGTCTTGCAGTCCTTGTTCACCTAACAGAAGGGGAGCTATTATATTAACAATGGTTGCCATGGCGTGATTGAAAACCTTGCATCGTCACTTCGAGTTCTGAGTGTTCAAGAACTAGCTATTCAACAGCCAAATCAAGTGCAACCTTGGTACATTAGAGATGATGATGAAATCGCCACCTTCCTTTCTGATTTATCTCTCCGTGCACCCGTCATCGACATGGCCAAGTTATTCAATGCAGATACAAAGGAAGAAGAGCTTCAAAAGCTTCATCTTACTTGTAGACATTGGGGTGTCTTTCAAGTGCTTTAAAAATTCTTGTACTTATTGATACTTGTAGCTTTCATATGTATACAAATCTACTTGTATATGTTGTTGAGAAAATTAAATGATTTTGGTTCATGATATTTACCAACTTTTCCTATGTGGTCATCGTTTAGAGTTTCGACAAAACTTAGTGCAGTTGGATAGCTTTGGCTATCGGGTTATTGATAGCAACTTGCCTAACAAAGAAAGAGAACTTGAATTCACATAGAAGAAAAAGGGAATTTATCTCTTATTCAAAAAGAGATCGAAACTTAAATGAAAAAGACTTCAAATCCTTTCGTTAATTTCCTTCTTTGCTCTTGGCCCTTACCTAACAATATCTTTCTCTTTTAAACATATTTTTATAAGTTATCTAATAAAAATATAATATAGAGATAAGTTTTTCTAAAGACTGAATCATATAGTATTCAATTGTAAGTTATTATTGAAATACTCGATAGCAAGCATTTAGAATCTATACTCAAGTTTTGTCCTTAATTTTTAGCTGTCATTCTTTTCTAAATTGATCTTTATGTCAACTCATACAATGTTTTTAATCACGTAATTTTTTCCCCAACATATCAATTAGAGATACATGTACATTTTCTTATGTATGTAAAAAATTTGGCTAAACAAACATAATTCAAGTTAACATAAGGACTAAAGTGATAATGAATTGATAAGTGAAATACTACATTGAGAGTGATTGAAAATGAGGATCAAATTGAGAATTCTCATATTTTTTAGGGATCAAAACATTAATTCGTTCTACTTTTTGTAAAGAAAGTTTGAAATTTTCTCAATGTCTTGGTGAAGAAATTAGAGTTACAAAATATATATCTATGTGAGAGTGAACTTTGAATGAAAGATATAAGATAGCTCAAACATCTAGTCAATTGTTCAATTAGGTACTATAATGCAATAGTCATCAAAAGAGCATCTTTATAATTGTTTATCTAGTTCCTTCTTTTGTAGGTGGTAAACCACAGAGTTTCATATGAATCTATTGAGAAAATGAGGGATTAAGTTGAAAGATTTTTTGAGCTACCATTTGAAGAAAATGTGAGATGGGCATAGAGACCAGGAAGTCTTAAAGGCTATGGATAAGCATTTGTAACCTTAGAGGACCAAAAGTTGGATTGGAATGACATGATTTTTCTCAAAACTCTCCCTATTCAGAATAGAAAATTAGATTTGTGGCCACAAAGCCCTCCAGAATTAAAGTATATAACTCACATCATTCAAGTAAGATCTCTTATGACAATATTGGATTGTCATCTCTTAGTAAAGATATATTATTGTCTATAAATTTTGAAATAAGGTTTGAAGCAGTGGAAAAAGAAAGCAAAGACCCAATAAGGTTTTTGTACTACTTTAATATTAGATGGTTAGTGCGATTTAGTTCTAACTCCTTAGATTTTTTAACATTGAAAATTAGTGTTATTATCATTTTAGCACTTCAAAAAGATGAAATTAGAACACAATTATACTCTTGATTTCTTGAGTACTAAAATGAAGTAAAAAAACGTGAAATATAAAATTGACAATAATACCATATTTTGAGCACATAAATAGGTTTTTTGTCTATGCATCTTGGCTCATAGTCCTAGTTGTAGTTCTTAAGTCCAAACCAAGTATATATTTGACTTCTTCTCCCCCCTTCTTTATCTGTTCTTCTTTTATGTAAGAAGTTGATGGGCACATGGCTGATAGGCCCAAATATGGGAAGGTTTATGTTAGGAGAAATGAGAGGTCTAGGACCACTAATGAGGCGGAGGGGAATAGAGCTTTATGTAACTAACTCAAGTGGGAAGTTAGGGGGGAGAGAGAGAGGGGACTAGTGCACTATTATGTGAAGGAAGGAGTGGTGCATAGGGGGTAAGTAGAAAGAGAGCTTCGCTAGGGAGAGGTCTATTGGCTCTTGAATTACTAGAAGGAGTTTACTATTCTTTTCTTTTATTTTTAGTTGCTTAAGGCCCACTAATCCATCAACCACATTGGAGATCTCATTTCCAGCCACTAGAACCAATTGAGGGCCTTACCTTCCAAACTGACCACTACAGCATTTGATTTCTCCCCCTCCAAAATGCCATTTACTGAAAACTATCTTTCAACCTTGAAGAGCAAGCTTATCAGGTCCTTTCCAAAAATAGAGGCAGTTCGAGTCTTTTAAATTTTCCCAACTCCTTGTCCCTATCTGATTAGTATCAAGCTTTGAGCCCAGTGAAACTTTTGTAGCCTCTACCCATATCTGATTAGGTTTAGGAAGATATTAGCATGAATTTTGTTATTGGGTTACCTAAATCACATAGATATGACACTATCTTTGTGGTGGTGGACCGCCTTATAAAATATAGTCATTTTATAGCTCTATCTCATCCTTATACAACAAAGGAAGTGGCTGCTCTATTTACAAGGGAGGTAGTTAGACTCCCTGGTTTTTCCAAATCCATAGTGTCAAATAGAGATCAGATTTTTATTAGCCAATTTTGGAAGGAGCTATTCAAATTGGCAGGCATAACACTTAAATACAATTCAGGGTACCATCTTGAAATAGATGGATAAACTAAAGTGGTGAATCAGAGTTTAAAGACATATCTCTGTTGTTTTGTACAAGGAAAACCAACACAATGGAGTAAGTTTTTACTGTAGGTAGAATATTGGTTTAACACGGCATACAATTACTCCATTGGAATGACACTAAACAGTCCTTTTATTGTGGACGAGGTCAATATTGCCATTAGAGACAAAAATTTGTTGTTGGTCGAATTAAAAGACCATTTGAAGTAGACTCAGGTGTATACGAAAGAAAGAGCAGACAAGAAAAAGAGAGATGTGCAGCTTGAGGTATAGATTATATGTATTTGAAGTTAAGGCCATACAAATTGAAGGCTTTGGCAAAGAAACAAAATGAAAAACTTGCCTCACGAGTTTTTGGACCATATAAGGTGCTGGAGAAATATGGAGCAGCAGCTTACAAATTGCCATTGCCTATAACTTCAAGGATTCACCCGGTGTTCCATATATCACAACTTAAGAAATCCTTCTTGTGAGCGATATTCCTAAATTTCTCACAGAGGAACTGGAGCTACAAGTGATTCCAGAATCTATTTTACAAGTTAGGATGCTGACAGGTGGGAAACAAGAAGTACCAGTGCAGTGGTAGGGCTGTTCGACATCTGAGAGCACTTGGGAAGATTATGACATCGTCGATCAGCAATTTCCTCAATTTTGCCTTAATGACAAGCTGCAGCTCGTGGGGCAAGGAATTGATGGGCCCATGGCTGATAGGCCCAAATATGGGAAGGTTTATGTTTAGGAGAAATAAGACGTTTGGGACCACTAATGAGGTGGAGGGAAATAGAGCTTTGCGTAACTAACTCATGTAGGAAGTTGGGGAGAGAGAGAGGGGACTGGTGCACTATTATGTAAGGGAGTGTTTGGTTGGGGATTTTTGGAGGGGAGGGGAGGGGATGGGGATAAGTTGTTTGGTTGGATAAAATTGGAGGGGAGGAGAGGGGAGGGGAGGGGGAATGAGGCAAATTTGCCTCCCCTCCAAATTGGGGGGTTCTGGAGGGGAGGGGTGGGATATTTTTAAATGTTAATTTACTTTTTTGTCCCTTTTAGTTTTTTAATATTTTAATATATTAATATTTATTAAAAATTAAGATAATTTTTTTTATCAGAAATTAAAAATAAAAAAAGATTGAAATTTATAATTTTTTAAAAAAATTATTGATATAAATAATTTTTTTATAAAAAATAAAATTAAAATAATATAAAGGGTAAATTTGTCCAAATATAATTACCTCTCCTCTCCTCCCCTTCCCTCTTGAACCAAACAATAATCTCTCCTTCCCTCCCTTCTCCTCCTTTCCAACCAAACATAACTCATTAAATCCCCTCCCCTCCATTAACCTCCCCTCCCCTCCCCTCCGTTGAACCAAACGGAGCCTAAAGGAAGGAGTGGTGCATAGGGGGTAAGCAAAAAGAGAGCTTCGCTAGGGAGAGTGCTTTGGGCTCTCAAATTACCAAAGGGAGTTTGCTGCTCTTTTCTTTTATTTTCAGTGCTGTAGTGTCAGACTAGTTTTTTTCCCTCATCCATTATGCTTTTGGAAGAGGAAATACAGTATCAATAATATTCAGTTTGATATGCGGTTACATTAACAACCTTTTCTCATACTTTTAAGGGTGTCTGTTAGAGTTGTGTGTCAAGGAAACATTACAAGATATTCTGAAGACATGAGAGAGGTAGCAAGTTCAATTGTGAAGTTCATTAGTATGGCATTAGGGTTTGAGGCTCCAAAGCTGAGCTTTGAAGAAGGACAATATGATATAAGGATGAATTGCTACCCTTCTTGTCCTGAGCCTGAAAGGGTTGTTGGGATTGTGCCCTGGAATCACTCTCTTGCTTGAATGTGGACACTTGCCTGGATTACAGTTCCTCAAAGATGGAAAATGGGTCTTTGTTCAACCTATTAAAGGAACCATTGTTGTCAACATTGGCCAAATTTTAAAGGTTTGTGACTCATTAAGCTGTAAAATTTATCCAAGATAAAGATTGTTCCTCTGCTAAATTTTTTGAGCCACACAATCATTTGCGTCAGTTTATTTATTTGCATTTGTCTAAAGCGCTAGGTGCAATTTATTGATTGGGTGATGAGTCTCACATGTTGTCTTTTTCTTTCTAAAACTTATGGTCTGAAAATTTTTAGAATTTCAGAAGATCCCAATCTCCTTAAGAAACAGAGAATCCCTTAGTACACCATCATTTTTGCACTTTTTTCATAGAACACTATAAAATAAAGAGAATTAAGTGCGGTTTTCCATATGATGATGTTAAGTTTGTGGGTCAGTATGACTGTGTACTGAATTGCTAAATAAACTGTGCAGGTGATGAGCAATGGCATATACAAAGCACCAGTTCACAGAGCTGTTGTAAATAAGTTGAAGGAGAGGTTGTCAGTAGTGACATTCTGTCATCCCAGTCCTTGATATTGGACCATTTGAAAAGCTTATTGGTGAAGGAAACCCACCTGCATATGAGACCTTGACAAATGCAGAGTATTTCCATAACTTTTGAAGCTTGAGGAATCATTTATTGATAGCCTCAAAATATGATTCATGTTTGACATTGAGCTTCATTTTGATGCCACACTACCTCCTCATTCCTGTAATGCAGAGTTATGCTGGACATTTTTTTTTTAAAATAAACATAAAAGAGTTGACACATTTACGACTTTGATTGCTTTTTTTTTTTTTTGGGGTATTGGTGGAAGTGGTGTCTAAACTAATATGCTTGTATTTCAATTAATTTATCTCTCCAATCAAATTTAAGGCAGTCTTGATATCTTGGATATTATTATACCAGCCTGATATTGAAGTAGAAAAATGGAAGAGAGATCAGTTTTTTTTTTTCTTTTTTAATATTAAACCCATTGGAAAATTCAGGATATTCTTTTTTCTTGTAGATAATTATAAGATTTACTAAAAATGTGTGTGTGCGTGTTTTATTTAAATAACAGCCAGCCAGATGATAATGAGGATTATGTTAGCTCTCTTTTTTGGGAAAGTACAAATTGTATTTTAAATAGTGAATTGCAAATAGATTAAGAAAGTTACTTTCCATCGATTTAAATTTTACAAAATTCTCCAGTATCAATTCCTCATTTTTCTACTTAGTTTATAAAAAGTAAGTAACTTAAGTCAATTGTACAAAAATATGTAAATATATTCATTATTATTAATTTTTTTAATAAAATTCATCTTTGTATATCTCTTCATAATTAGTTTATTTTACTTATATTTAGTTGGCCGTGTTTATCCTAGAATTCCTGTTTGGCTTATACCTTTTGCTATTAGTCATAAGCCATCTGTTCATGATTTCTTTTGTTCAAACAAGTTTTCTTAATTATCAAAGGAAGATAAACGAACGTCTTTCAACAGGTTCACGAGCTGTTCAAGAAATTGAAATGGTCTGGTTGCTTGATTGTAGAATTAACTGAATCGTTTTCTTGATAACATGGCCCCTTGTCTGGAAACTGAGAAAATGAGGGCTTTAAAGGAATCACGGGGTTTAATTCCTTTACGTAAGGGGAAAAAAAAAAATCATCATTTTAAATGAGCCTACTACATGTTTGTTAGATTAACAGAAAGAACTAAAAGGACAAGGACATGGTGGCACAGACACATTAACAACACCTTCAAGCATCTGTGTGACATTCTTCATGGAAGGTCTCAAAGATGGGTCCTCTTGTATGCACCAAAGAGCCACCATCACTAGCCTTTCCAACCTCTTCATGTCATTTCTAGCCTCCTCATCTTCCTCTACAAGCTTGTATAATCTTCTTTCTTTATAGCAGTCATAAACCCAATCAATCAGTATCACTTCCTCTTCATTCTCTTTTCCCATGTCTAGGCTTTTCCTGCAGAATAAAATCTCTAGCAACATCACCCCGTAACTATAAACATCGATTTTCGCGGTAATAGGAGTGCTCCTGAACCATTCTGGTGCCACATACCCTCTTGTCCCTCTAATTACTGTATGGGTTCGAGTTTGCTCACTCAGAAGAAGCTTTGCTAAACCAAAATCCGATATTCTTGCCGTGAATGAATCATCCAGGAGGATGTTTTGGGGCTTGATGTCACAGTGGATGATCTGTGTGACACATTCTTCATGTAAATACATGATCCCTCTTGCAATCCCAGATGCTATTTGGATTCTTTTGTTCCAATCAGGCCTTGAGATCGCAAAGAGGAAGCTAGCTAGTGATCCATTGCTCATGAACTCATACACCAAGAGCTTGTTTGGCCCTTCATCACAGAAGCCCAGAAGTCTAACTAGGTTCTTGTGATGGGTTTTTGCTATTGTGCTTGCTTCGGTTTTGAACTCCTTTTCTCCCTCTTGGTGCAGCTTTTCCAGCTTCTTCACTGCAACATAGGTTCTTGAACTTGATGAAAATATGACCCCTTTATACACAGTGCCAAAAGCACCTCTCCCTAATTCTTCTTTGAATCCATCTGTGGCTTCTTCTAGGTCTTTGTAGGTGAAAGTTTGAAGATTTGTATCCAAAAGACTCGATCTGTTTCTACTTTTGTGCCTTTTCTGGTATAAGGCAAGGAAAATGAATGAAATTGCTGCGACAAAAAAGAAGTTGAGAAACACAGAGCTACCTAGCAGAAGTGCTCCTGCTAAAATCAAGGTCGCTTGGTTCTTCTTCCTTGTGTTTCGATCCTCTGAAGGGGATTCATCTGAGGAAACATCAGATTTTGGCAATTTTATCAGAGCCTTCCCAGGAACATCCCAGTCCTGCCTCCCATTAGACAGAGGCAATTTCTTCTTATGACATTTCCCTTCCTTTATAACAGCAACCACGCAGTTGCAATCATAGAGACAAGATTGGCTGCACTCATTTTCATTCAGTCCCTGAAATATTTCAAAATTTGAAGAAGTAGGCCAATATGTATTGGATAGCTCTTGCATCCAGTATATATCCTCTGGTTTTGACTTTCCTGATTCACAATTTACTTGTTTGTCTAGCTTGCAGCCATTTAACTTGTTATTGGGATCCAAGAGGGAAAACCCAGGAAGACAATCGCAAATTGGCCTTCTATTAGCATCAAGTCTACAGAAGCTGTTGTAACCACAAGGTCCTCCCCCCAAGTCACCACTCATATGTGAGCAAATGTCATCAGGGACAGACCAAATAATGATCCAAGAACCCCAGAAACTACTTTTTTTATCCTTGGGATGAGCATACTGTGTGAAAATCCCATCAAAATCGAGTGTTGCCCTGTAATAGAAATCCCCTGAAGAAACTCTTGTTTTGTTTGAAATATTGACAGTGTCGCCATTCCTTCTGATGACATTCACATAACCTGACTCGTTAAGAACCAGCCGATACCCAGAATCCATATGATCAGAATCATTGGCTGTGTTGCTGCTGAAATAAGATTGATAGGGAAAATCTGTAGATGGGGCAATTTCTTGAAGAAGAACATTTCCAGCATCTTGCAAGCGAAGTTGGAACCTGCCCCTTGAATAGTTTCTGTCCGTTTGCCTTGAAGTTAGCTTTCCACCAATTTCCAGAACTTGGATTGGAAGCAAGGTATCTGTGGGGTTCTTGAAGCTCTCCCACACATTACTAGAACTTTTGACAAGGACAAAATTGCCCGTGTCAAGCATGGAAGCATAGGAAACCTCATCATCAACAATAGACGGGGGTTTCCATATCTCCTGGCCTTTTGGACCTGTGAGTATAAACTGACCATTTGTGGTAAGTTCAATTTTTGATCCTTCTGGTGCTGGATTATCTCCATTTGCCCACCAAACTATGGTTTTATCTGGTATTTTGTCATACCAGATGGCAAGCAAGAAAAGATTTTGATCATTGTTGGTGCCACGGAAGCCAAAGGCAAATTCCCCAGATGGTGATAGCCATGAAGAGGAAGAGTCCTTGGAGGCTACTAGAGATGATCCTAAGGTTATGTTTGCAGTTTGGGATACCACCGCAGATGATAGCACGAGAAGCAGTGAAAGACTAAGCTGGTGACAGGGATTCATGGTAATAGAATATGGACCACTTTGCAGCATGAAGTTGCCAAGCTTGTGCCTGGAGAAAAAAAGGGTCCTGTTAGTATTAGCTTCTTATTTTTGTATTCTTCCTTTATAGGCGGTGATCATCGAAAAATTCCCAGGTACTAATTGGTTGTGCAATGATGTGGCAGTTTCTTAGTGCTCCTTTTGCTCAAAGGCTACTCTTAATTATCATTTTCCCCCTAAAAATGTCTTTTTTTTTTCTGCGGTAATTAGACATCTTTCTCTTTCAGTCTGACTAAATGGTCCAGAGCCAATGATATTTCTTCGGTTTTCGTTAAGTTTCCTTGGGCTTATGGTTAGGTATAAAAATAAAAATAAAAAATAATTTTAAAAATAAAAAATAATTTTAATACTCTTACTTTTAATAATTAATAAATAATATTAAATAATAATTAAATAATAACTAAAACGATAAAATAGATATTTTATATAATTTTTTCTTTTTATTTTTCTTTCTCTTATCCTACCAAACATGTCTTTAGAGAAATACACTAAGAATTATTCATACTAATAAATAAATAAATAATATTTTTTTGTTGGAATTATTTAAATTTAATTTATATTATTTAGATTTAATTTTTTTAAAATTTTAAGGATATAAGTTATAAAATAAAAATAATTTTTTAATTATTAATTTAAAAAAATAATATTTAAAATAAAAAAATCAAGTTATTCAAATTTAATTTGAACAAGAAGCAATACCCTACTCATCTCATGAATGAGTTTTGACGTTGACATTAATATAGTATCAAAAATTAATGATTCTAAGTTACAAATTTTATTTTATTTTTAAATATTTAATTCTTTTATTAATTTTTTTATAAGAATGCTAGATTAGACGTTCCATTAATTTTTTTTTTTTGAATTTTGTGCTGAACGTGTAGTGCCAAACTCCACATTCAGCAATATGTACAATTAAAGCCCGCATCTCGTGAATACTTTTTTTTAAATAAAAAATACTTGATTTTCAATAATAGTAAGTTAATTAATCATGTGCGTAAATTTGGACCATGTAGAATAGTGGAATAGATAACAAAATTGGAGTGTTTTTGTACATCTTTAAAAAAATTGAATATTTTATTATATTTTAGTTAAATTAGACAAATTATTTTATTAATTTCACAACAAAGTAAAATTGCTAGTACATTTAAATTAAAATGGGATAATAAGATTAAGATTATCTATAATCCTACACTACAATTTAGTAAATTATTCAATGGTAGTAGAAATATGAAAGTGGGAGATAACGATGGCAAAAATTTTTTAAATTGGGATCTCAACGGGAATTGTCCCATTTGAGAGCTGATATTTAAGAATTTTTTTTTTTGTAGGGATGGAAATATAAGAAAAAATTTTTCCAAAATAATTTAGAGATTGAAAAAGAGATCATACTCTCCATGGATTGATTGGAATCCTCTGCAAGGAGGATCCCATGAATTTCCCCTGCAGTGAGATTTGCAGTGAGATTTTGTAAGGAGATGCCAAACTTGAAAAATAAAAAGAAAAAAAAAATTGATTGTGAGATATTGTAGAAGAAATTTATAAATTTTTCACTGCAGAAGATCCAATCCTCTTGATGGACTGCTCATCCCTATTAGTTTTCTATAAATATTTTTAAAATATATATAGGTGTTATAATCCTATGTCTTTTATAGTTATTTTATTTTTAATTTATATTTATATTAAGTTAAAATAAAACAAATCAATCTAAAAATTCTCATTCACTTTTTTTCATTTTTTTTTATTACTTAATTGATGTAGAACTTGTTATTTGAATTTTTTTAATTTCATTAGAGCTTGTTGGAGAATTTAAACAATGAGTATTGGCTTTAAATTTAAGCTTTTTTTTAATATATAAAAATTTTTATTTTATTTAATATTATTATTTTTATTATCCCACACCAAACAAAATTAAACCTTCCACTATGCTTTAGAAAAATAAAATGAGAGGTTAACTGGATGCTTCTGGCTTATGATTATAATTAATAAGTAAAACAAATTAAAAGTTTATCAGCTCGAAGATAACTTCTTCAATAAAGTTAAGAAGTCAATTGCTTAACCCCTAAAATGCTTTATTAACAAGTATGCTAGTTAAGGTCCAGCCTTTACACCACTAATCTACATAGTTGGATATCCTAGTTTGGCTTCGGTCAATTCTAAATTTGAAGTTTTTAAAATGCAACTATTATTATTTTTAATATTTATTGTTTTGAAGATGGAAAAGTTAAAAGGCAGGGAAAAATCATAAATGCATTACATACGCCCCCTTTGGTATAATGTAATTTTTATTGTTGATATAAAAATGGAAATAAGATTTCAATATTAGACATATTTGACTAGATCTTTCTGTTATTATTCCATTCCTCTCATTTAACATTCCTGCATTGTTTTTAAATAGACTTATTATATCTATTCGTTAAGTATTCTTTTTTATTTTTATATTATTTCTGTTTAATTAAACATAAAAATAGAATAATATTCTTATTCATTTATATGTCACACCATCATGGATTATAAGATTTTATTTTATTAAAACATTCTCATTTCTATTTTTATTTCTATTTCTATTAAAATAATTCTAACGAGTAAATGAGTCCTAAAACCTACAAAATGAACCATCTAAGGGACGCATCATAAGAAAGTGAGAAACAATTTAATTAAAAAAATTACATACACAACCCGCATCCTTTTAAATGTCTACACTGCTCATAAAATTACAAAAAAAAAAAAAATAATAACGGAACGCAGGATCTTTGGTCCCATATTCCCGCGTTCTTATAAAAAAAAAAAGTAAGTACATAGAGAAAGCGAATTTGTGGTTGAATGTCAAAGTCATTAATTTCCGACATGGTAGTAATGTGTCAAAAAGTCTCCAAAACTCTGAAGCTAATACTTAAAATTGGATCTGAGCTCCAAATTTTGGGAGGTTGAGTTTTTTTATTATTGAATTTTTTTTTTGTTTTAAATTTTTTATTCTTTTATTTGATAAGATAGAAGTTTTTGAATAAAGATGAAATTTTTATTTCAACAAGTCAGAGCTTTGTAAAATGATACTCTTTTTTTTAAAAAAAATTGCAGACACAATACGCCCTTGGAACCTTGACATGCAGAATATTCAATGGCAAAATCTCTGATGAATTTGGACTTAGTGATGTTCAAATTTCTCTAGTCTTTGTCAACCATATCAAAGATCAAAAGATGCTGAAAGCAGAAAATGGAAATTACAATTTGACATTGAGAAAAACATTTTTGGTCAATTGCGTGGTCCATCAGGAAATACTATTTTAAGAGTGGCTCGTATAAGATACGTTTTGTTTTTTGTTTTTTACTTTTCTCACTTTCTGTGTTCAAATTAAATATCAAGATATTCAACACTTCTGAATGTTCATTGAAGTTGAGAGGTTGGAAGTTACAAAAATTTTCAGGTAAGAAAGCGACTAAGTCATAGAAATAAAAGAGGATGATGATAATGTGTAGATTGGAAATGAATATTAGGTTTTGAATAACTAAAAGAAGGACAGATTAATAAAGTCTATCCATCATTTATCATGTGCCTGGTATAAATTTTGAATTGCTCTACACATGCTTACCAGTCAGACATATAAGACTTCCATTATAGCATAGTACAAAAGGACAGGATGGATTTAAATACTTTTATGTGACATGATAATCATATCAAAATAAAATACCAATTTTTTTTTAATTAATTTAATTAAAAAATCTATTTCTCTCTCTACACAATACATAAAAAAAATCCAAGTTGTGAACAAAGTCACCCCCATTTAGTTAATGTGTCATTTTATTTGTTTTAGTATTAGAATCAATAGTATCTAGGTCAATTTTACATGCATTTTAGTTAACTTACTTTTTGATCTAGTCAGAAGCAAGCTGTCCACATCAAAATTAGAGAATCCATAAAACAAAAAAAAGAGTCCATGATGAATACTTTGAAAATATTGATAAACTTGGATGACCCAAAAGAAAAAGGAAAAGTTTGGATCACTTGGCTAGAGATTAATTTAGCTTCTCATGGTACAAAATAGTTGTTCTAAATGGGAGGAGGGGGAGGGACTTAGAAGGGGAAAGAGGAGAATTGGAATGAATTGTTGAGACATAGTATATTGGGCCTTGTACTATTTTTGGGCTTTATATACTCGGTTCATTCTTTAGGTCTAGTATTGTATTCTTTTTTATTTTAGAATCTTTCTGTTGTATTTAGCTTGTATCTTTCACATGAGCCTTGGTCGCGTGGCGTCTTTGTGTAACCTCTGTTATAATTGAATATTGGTTAAATAACAGTATCCAAGGCTTAGTAATTCATCTGAGCTAATTCCTTCCTTCTCTCTCTGAATCTTAATTTGGTATCAGAGCCAGAAAATGTGTATTCTAGGAAGCGTCGCTCCCCTCACTTTATCATCCCCAACTAGTAGCTCAGTTCATCCATCCATCACTGATTCCCAAACTGTTCCCTCTTCTTTGTTTGCTTCACGTGATCCTAAATCACCTTTTAATTCCAGTTTTACTCAGACTTGCTCCGTTAAGCTTGACCGGAGTAATTACTTAGTCTGGCATGCACTCATATTACCAGTTGTGAGAGGCCATAAGCTTGATGGCCATCTCTTCAGAAGCACACTTTGCCCACCAGAGTTTGTCACCGACGGTGAACAAAAGAAGCCAAACTCAGAATACGCTGATTGGGTTGCCATCGGTCAATTGCTAATGGGGTGGCTATTGAACACAATGTCGCTAAAGGTCGCATCACAGATGATTGGGTGCCGCACTGCACAAGATCTGTGGTTAGCAAGATCACAATCACGTTCTCGCATCACATTGTACAAAAGTGAGATGCAACGGCTTTGAAAGGGGTCTATGGCCATGGAACAATATCTTCGCAGAATGAAATCACTCGCTGATAACTTGGTTTTAGCCGATTGCCCAGTCCCCATAGATGATTTAATTATTCAAGTTTTAACTGGTTTAGACGTAGAATATAATGCTATAGTTATGCAACTGTCTGATAAACCTATTTTATCTTAAATTGAGCTCCAAACTGCTTTATTGACATTTGACAGTCAATTGGAACAACTTAATTCATTTAATAGCTTGTCTATTCATTCCTCTGCCAATGCTGTTACTCACAGGTTTGACAATCACAATCAGTCAAAAGGGTTCAAAACATATTGGAGAGGCAATAATTCAAGATTCCAAAGAGGGGGTAAAGGACATGGACACAATGCAAGGTCCAATAATCGTCCAACATATCAAGTTTACTTCAGAGTTGGTCACACCATTGCTGATTGTTATTTCCGTTTTGATCGTAACTACTACGTCACACAACCAAGTCGCAACTCTGGTTTCTCTGATAACAATGCTTATCTTGCCACACTGTCTACTGTTGTCTATCCAAATTGGTATATGGATACCGGAGCCTTTTCTCATGTAACAAATGATGTGAATCAGATGGATTCAGTAAGCAATGCTAATGGTAAGTTGCATGTAATCGTTGCCAATGGAGCTAAGTTAAAGGTTGACAACATTAGTGATTTTGTAATTCCTTGTCCTGGTAGAATTTTGTAAGTTAAAGATATTCTACATGTGCCCGAAATTGCTAAAAATCTATTGAGTGTCTATAAACTCACTAATGATAATTATGTGTATGTTGAGTTTTACCCATCTGCTTGCTTTGTGAAGGACATAGCAACCGGGAAGGTGCTAGTGGAAGGGATAGTGTAGGACAGTCTGTACTTCATGGAGGAAGTGCTTGAAAGGATAAGACTCTGACGTGAGAAGGAATATGTTGCTTATGTTGCTAAAAAATAGTGTTCCAATAAAGTTTTCTGATGTAGTGCTTTGGCATAGAAAACTAGGGCACCCCTCTAATTGAATCTTGTATTAAATTATCTCTAATTATAGTGTGAAGTTTAATGCAAAAGAAAAATCCTTCTTTTGTGAGGCATGTCAGTTTGGGAAATTACATTCTCTTCCTTTTAATTCTTCAGATTCTCATGCTAAGAATCCTTTAAAGCTAATACATGCTGACTTGTGAGGACCTTCCCCTGTAAAATCAATGAATGGAGCTCGTTATTACATATTGTTTGTTGATGAATTCAGTAGATACAGTTGGTTATATCCTCTGAAACATAAAAATGAGGCTCTAAATGTTTTTCATCAGTTTAAAACTCTGGTTGAAAATAAGTTTGATAAAAAAATCAAGTGTCTGCAAGCAGATGGGGGTGGTAAATTCAGAAGTTTCATTCCCACTCTACAATCCTATGGTATAGAATTTAAAATGTCTTACCCTTATACCTCTTCTCAGAATGGAAGAGCAGAGAGGAAACATAGACATGTAGTGAAACTTGGATTAACCTTGCTAGCTCAAGCTCACATGCCTTTGCGTTTTTGGACTGATGCTTTTCAAACTGCTGTGTATCTCATTAATCGACTACCTAGTCCAGTTCTGCAGGATAGTACACCTTTGGCTCAGCTATATAATGTTGATCCTGATTATAAGTCTCTGAAAGTGTTCAGTTGCGCATGCTACCCATGCTTACATCCGTAGAATGCATACAAACTTCAGTTTCAAAGTCAAAGATGTGTGTTTCTGGGTTATAGTATAGTTCACAAAGGATTCCATTACCTTAGTGCCACTGAACGCATTTATACTTCCTGGCATGTCATTTTTAATGAACTCGAATTGCCTTTTACAGGTGGCTTTCTTAATACTAGGGATCAAGTTAAAGAAGTGATTACTCCAGCTTATATTCTTCTTGTACCATTTCATGATCCTGAAGAACCAGAAGGACTTGTTGTACCAGCACTTCCAGTAGAATCTACTCCTTTAGATTTTGCAGATACTCGATCAGTTGATCACGTACAAGAAGAAGCCATTGGTGTTGAAAGAAGCTCCAGTCCTTTGATGACAAAAGATGCAGAGTCTGGTTTCAGAGAGGAAGAAAATCTTAATGAGGTCACTAGTTCTCAACCATTACAAATAACTACACCTTCACATCATATGATCACTAGAAGCAAGTCAGGAATTTTCAAACCCAAGCATCCCTTTGTTGGTCTTCTACAGTTCGAGCGAGTTAGTGCAGTAGATGTTAAGCCACGGTTAGTTCATGAAGCTTTGACAAATTAGCATTGGAAACAGGCCATGCAAACAGAATTTGAAGCTTTACTGAAGAACAAAACATGGTCCCTTGTTCCACCTCCACCTAATCAGCATGTAGTTGGCAGCAGGTGGATGTTCAAGACGAAGTATAACTCAGATGGTTTTGTCCAGAAGCACAAAGCCTGTCTGGTCGTGAAAGGTTTTTAGCAAGATCCATGAGTAGATTTTGGAGAAACCTATAGTCCTGTCATCAAAGCTACTACAATCAAAGTTGTTTTGATTCTTGTATTGACTTATAATTGGACACTTAGGCAAGTAGACATCAATAATGCCTTCTTGAATGGTTTTCTTAAAGAATCCGTATATATGCAACAACTAGAGGTTTCATTGACTCACAAAAGCCACACTATGTTTGGAAGTTACATAGAGTTCTCTATGGTCTAAAACAGGCTCCTAGAGTTTAGTTTGATCAACTTAAAGAAGCTTTGCTGAACTGGCGGTTTATTAACCTAAAATGTGACACTTCTCTTTTTGTCTTGAAAACTCTAAAGTATATAATTATCATGCTTGTTTATGTTGATGATATGCTTGTCACTGGAAACAACATAGCTGAAGTGAGTGCTTTTGTACAGAGAGTCAATAAAGAGTTTTCTCTTAAGGATTTTGGTAATCTTCATTATTTTCTTTGAGTAGAAGTGTCTAGAGATGGCAATGGACTTTTGCTAAATCAAGCAAAGTATATTCTAGATCTTCGGGATAGACATGGCATGAAGGATTGTGCACCTTGCACTACTCCTATGGTTGCAGGATAGCCTTTTTCTAAGCTTGATGGAGAGCTATTGAAAAGTCCAATAGAATATTGCCAATTGATTGGTGCTCTTCAATATTTGACAAATACTAGACCTAATTTGTCTTTTGCTGTAAATAGATTAAGTCAATTCCTCAGTGTTCCATCTCATCTACATCTACAAGCAGCAAAGCGTATACTCAGATATTTGAAGGGTACATTGCATTATGGTCTGCACATACAACCTACATATCACCTTGACATTGTTAGTTTTTCAGATGCTGATTGGGGCTCTTGTCTTGATGATCGGAAGTCCACTGCTGGGTATTGTGTCTATCTTGGTAACACTCTTATCTCATGGAGTTCACGAAAACAAAAGGTTATTTTTCGCTCTTCCACTGAGTGTGAATATCGTGCTCTTGCTGATTTGGCTGTTGAGATAGTGTGGATTAAATCCTTAATAACTGAGATGGGGGTATCTCTTCAAACCATTCCTATAGTTTGGTGTGATAATATGAGTGCTAATACTCTAGCTGCAAATCCAGTTCAGCATGTTAGAATGAAACACATAGAAATAGACATACACTTCATTCAGGACCAAGTTCTAAATAACCAGTTGGCAGTCAAGTATGTTCCTATGAGTAATCAGGTTGCAAAATGTTTTACTAAAGCTTTAACGTTTTCTCAATTTAGTACCTTGAGGTCCAAACTTGGGTTGCATCCAACACCCTCTCATTTGAGAGGGGTGTTGAGGCATAGTATATTGGGCCTTGTATTATTTTTTGTCTTTATCTACACGGTTCATTCTTTAGGTCTAGCATTGTATTCTTTTCTATTCTAGAATCTTTCTGTTGTATTTAGCTTGTATCTTTCACATGAGCCTTGGTTGCGTGGCGTCTTTGTGTAGCCTCTGCTATAATTGAATATTGTTTAAATAACAGTATCCAAGGCTCAGTAATTCATCTAAGCTAATTCCTTCCTTCTCTCTTTGAATCTTTACTTGAATAGTTGTGGAAGCCGTGACATAAGATCTCACAAACAACACATTTACACCAATATTATTTCCTATGACCTTTCTTCCGAGGAAGACTAGTGCCTTGAATTTGGTAGTTCCCTTGACTGCATGATCATCAGTGTTAGCCAAGACATTGGAAGTATGCTGCTACTTAAGCTTCATGTCACCAGTCACCACCAAAGATAAAGATGAATTTGCTTAATAGCTTTGTATAGCTTTACATTCCGGTTATACAGGAATCTTTTCTCCTCTGGCTGTATCACAGCAATAAAGCCAATAAGGATGGTAACCTGTTTCTGGCGCATGGGAGAGAAGCAAAAGTCCTCTACAAGCTCATTTTAATCGTGTTAGGACTCAATTGAATCCTACATTAAAAGTATAAAATTTTAATGCCGAGACTTGCATAATCTCTTCAATCTTATATGTTGACTTTTGGGACATGACTCAGAATCATCAATGATATCAGAGTCTCCACCACCCAATTTTCAACTTATATCAGCTTTCATCTCTCCGGCTTTAGGAGCATGACAGTCAAATATTCATATCGTCAATAAAACAGCAGTTAGTTCCATCACACTAGCTTATCTACACCTTCTTTTACATCTACTTCATCATCATTACGTAACTAATACTTCGTAATAAAATAATGTTCATGAGAGGTGCAAAAGTGATCTGATTTTAGAAGGTGTGAGAACAACGCTACTCTAAACAACATAAAGTCAAACTGACTCTCTCGAGTGTAAGCAACCCCTTCCTCATTTTGCAGCACACAAGAACAAGTTTGAATTGTGGATATCCACACTGAGAAAGCACGGTCTAGTCTAGACAGGAAAAGATGTTTGCATTGTCTCAGACCTTAAAACCCAAGTACAATATATTCAATAGGAAAATAACGCAAGAATCATCCAAAATGCAAATGAACCATGCTCTCACCCAACACTGGATGCAATGTGAGAGTATACGCTTAAACTGCTGCTTTAGTCCACAGAAACATATTCATTTACTAACATGATCTACAACGAGAAACACAAAAGGCTCAAATCAAACATTGCTGGATACTTTTAAGAAATTCCACTTGTCTTACTTCTCCAACCGTATGGGACCAACTGTGCTCATGCATTCATCATAAATCTCATAGTCATAGCTTTCCATACAGTTAAAAACCAGCCCATCCAGCAGGTTGAGAAGCTGACTTGCTCTCAAAGGTAGACTTAGCCTGAGAATTACTCCCTTCAGTAGTATGCCTTGGCATCTGTGGGCTTCCAACACGCATAGCAGTAAAGCTATCTGTTCCAAAAGCCCAAGAATCCAAATCAGTAGTTACTTGAGCAGGCTGCTTGTTTTGCTGACCACTCCTATTCCCAACAGACTTTGAAATATTGTCTGCCGAACCAGACTTCTGTGGCTGGGGTTCCTCGGGAAAAGCTTGCCATGACTTAGGTTCTGAACTAGGAGTTTTCCATTCGGTTTTATTTTGTGCGTGTTCCTGACCTGTCCCACCTATGCTCTGTCTCTGCCATAATAATGCAACATATATAGTCACGTGTCAAAAACACAAGCTATAAAAATCTGCGAGTTACATGAATACAGAAGAAAATTACCATAGCAGCAGATGTTGCAACCGCAGATGGTGTTCTAAAACCCTCCCTATTTGGTGAAGGAGTTTTTGCTGCAAGTGCTTGCTTGAGATCCTGGAGCTCTTGTCTTTGAGATCGGCAGATGGCTGTGAGCTTTTCATATTTGGAAGTTATTTCAGCTTTTTCCAAGTTAACTTCCTTCAGCTGCCCCCTGAGTTTCTCCACCTCAGCCTCTAATGCTCCTTCCCTATCAGATTTATAACTGGATCCAGAGTTAAGTTTATTTGTATCAAATTCAGCAACAAAAGTGTTAAAAGCCTGGTCTTGAAAAGTAGCTGTGTTCTCCATACTTGACGACATTCGCTTCTCACTAGTGTGATCTTGACCCTGGAAAAATTTTATTTCGAAGTCCCTGGAAGACCCAGTATCGGGCTTGTTTGTTTTTCCATGTGAACTGCTTTTCAAAGGTTGGGATTGGGCATTAACTACTTTGTTCGGGCTAACATTGTTGGGTAATTGATGATTGTTTGGGCGAATTCTATCGAGTTTTAATGAAGTATGACGGCTAGCTGGTTCTTCATCAAATATGGGTTTGCCCTTTTCCTCTGTGGCAAGTGAATTTTGCGCATGCTGACTGGACCAGAAAGCACCAAGCTGGCCCCCACCTCCACCTCCCCTAGAAGAAAGGGATAGCTGTGACAAAGTTTTAGGTTCTCCAGATGGTGGGGGAGGATTCCTATGAGGCATTGGGGGTGATCTATTTGCAGGCTTTGAAGCACCTGTCAAAATTTAGCCATGAATTAATCTTCATGTTCAGTATGATGTTACAATGTTATATTAAAACTGCAATTTTCAATTTTTCTACCAAAACTTCTGACCTCTAACACACACGTCAGATCACATTTTGATCTTCTGAAACAAGAAAACCTTAAGTTCTAATTTCTCAGTCAATAGACACCTCACCTTCATGATTGTTGGAAGAAGGAAATTCGGTTGGTGTGTCAGGTAATGACATCTGCAAATTAACTGGTAACTGCTCATTAACACGAAACCAGACCTGCCACCATGGTAAATCATCCAACATTAGCAATCCTATTGTTGTAACTCCTGCACCACCTAAGAATGCCATTGACATGGATGATCTAAGACCAACCTAAATTCATGGAGATGAATGGCCAATCAAGCAAAGCGCTTGCCTGCGTGATATCTGGTCTGTCATCTGGTCTAGGTTGAAGCATGTCTCTGATTAGATCTACAATGGATGAGCTGTATTTGGGCAAATCAGGGATGCGATAGTTTCCATTTAAGACTTGAAGCTTTGATTCTCCATCAAATGCACTTTTGAAGTAACATATGCGAAAGAGAAGACACCCAAGAGCCTAACATTTTTGAAGAGGGATAAGTTGTCAGTTAGTCTTAAAATACTTGGTAAAAGTTTTATTATCAACAAGACGAGTGGGGTCCGCCTGACTTACCCATATGTCCACTTTTTCATTAATGACTTCTCTCAGAAACAGATCCCACATCTAAAATGCATTGATGGAACATGGTTAGCAACCATTTTCATCACACAAGACCAGTTGTATTTGAGAAAACAAATCTCAACTTACCTCGGGGGCCCTGTAGGCAGGAGTTGTGTACTTTCTGATATTATCTTCCTCAATCCCCATTTCTTCTGGTTTTTCAAAACGCTTGTGATTGGTGGATGTGCTTCCAAAGTCACACAACTTCCATAAGCCATCAGAAGCTAATAGAAGATTTTCAGCTTTTAAGTCTCTGAGAAATGGCGAAGGAAAAAAAAATCATTAATAACATTCCACAAAGTACCGTCTGAGAACACACCACACACGCTCTTTAAACTCTTCCATGATGTCATCACATCCAAAGAAAATAAATTTACTCATATCAAATGGTACAGCCGAAAAACATATTAATCAAAAGAGAATACCTTCTTAAGACCTTAAAAAAACATAACAACAGAACAATTATATCTGAATATCTAAAGATGAATTCATGACAACTACATATAAAATAAAGTACAAGGCTATAGGGAAATATAAGTGTCTATTAATGAAAATATATGCTATCTATCTAACAATCTTAGAAGAAAAACAAAATTAGCAATGCTGATGCTAAATTATAAACATTATTACATGAAGACAGATTGACAACATGAAATTTCAATTTGGAACATTTAACAGTAAAAATAAAATATATATGAGACCATTTTGACAAAACATCATATTCAAGTGGCTGTCATTTTTACCGGTGAGCAATCGGTGGGGATTGGCAGTGCATAGCAAAAACTGCATTACATACATCCCTGAAGATCAACAAAACCTGTTGCTCATCAAAATATGCAGCTCCTCGGCTCTCCAACACCTGCACCAGAGACTTTTCACAGAATTCCATCACAAGGAACGCCTCTTTTGTCCTGCCCATATCAATGATTGTATGTGCATAAAGTGTGACAACATTGGGATGCCCTTTCAATGACTTCATCACTGAGATCTCCTTCTTTACCAATCCAAGGGATTCTTCATCATTGCATATAATGTGCTTCAAAGCATATTGTTTTGACATGTGTACAGCATCACGAGCCAAGTAGACAGAAGAGAACCCCCCTTCAGCAATGGCCTTCTGAACATTTATTTTAAGATTGCCAACATCTATACAGCGTCCTTCAAGCCCAGCCGGCTCTTTATGGGTGAATGGCTTAAATCTCCACATCTTTTATGCAACAAAGAGTAGAATGCTACACATGCAAATAAATAAGACTATAAGCAATACCATCCCCAGAATAACGGCCAGAGAAGTTTTGTAATTAATAATATTAATATTGTACATAGATCAAATCATTGACGCTAAGCAAATTAAAGGGTTTCAGTATCCCAGTTGATGGCTCTACCATTTAACTTCATCCTCCAGATCGATTAATCCAAATTTACGAAAAAAATGAGTTGCAGGCGCAATAAGATTATAAAATTTACAAAAACAACCACAAGAAAGGGGAATTTTTGTGCCGAAACCTTCTACTGTACATGACCAGATTCGACTACCAAGCACACTTTCATATGGCAAAACAATGTGACTTTATAACTCACTTACGCGTCCTTCATCGCATAAATAACTACTCAGAAAAATCCAGCAGGACTCTGACTTTATCATTTAACTTTTTATCATAACTACATTTCTTGAAGATTCAAGATAATGGCATTGGTAGTTCAGAGAAAGCGAATCACAGACAAGGAACCGGTAGCTATCTTACCTGGATTTCAATGATTGTTTCCCAGAGAGCCTTAAATCCAAAATTCAGCTCACCAACAACAAAACAAAGCAGCTCAAATCCAATAAAACGCGCCAGACACTCGATTGAACGTGTAATTAATCGTCTTCGATCTGCGCCAACATCAAACACTACATCATGCTAAAGATCACAACACTCTAATCCCAAAAAAGAAAAGAAAGGCTAAATCGTCCCTCACAATATAAATCTAAAACAAATCTCACAATTTTTTTATGAAAAAAGGTTGAAATTTTTAGCAATAATTATAAGGAAGCTCTTTGTTCCACCTGTTTGAGGCAGATTGAGCAACCCAGAAGTTTGCTGCAGAAGCCAACTAAATCTAAAAATCCGCCATTAACGCATCAAATTGAGATCCAAGGGCAATCTCAGCTGATCCAAAAAAGCAACGCAAAGACTATGAAATTGTTGCTTCTTCTTCAGATTCACACCAAGGGGTGTGCAACAAAGCGAAAAGTGAAAGCGTAAGGGTATATATAGGTGGGTGAATTGCAATGAAAGGTGGAGGAAAGATGGAGGGGCCACATCAAGCGACGAGGAGTTCAAAGCACGAGAGCAATGTGAATCAGGACCGTCCAGTGCATCTGATTCCATAAATCGGACGGTAAAAGTCACCGAAGTGGTGGCTGTGATTGCATTAGAAAGTGAGGACCCACGTTCTTTCGGTAGGACTTGGAGTACCGAGTACGTGAAACTCTCCCGCTATTTGAGGGATCTGAATTTACCTCGGAGAGTAGGTAGAGGAAATTACTCGCTTGATCTGAAGAGAACGTGGTAGCACGTCATTGGCTACATTGGCTTGCCAGGTCGATTTTATAGGTAGTACTTGCTCTATTAAAAGATATGTAATTTAATTATTTAGTCTTTATATATTAAAAATATATAAGTTAATTTCATATTTTAACTATTTAATTTTTGAATTTAAAAGATATATAATTTAACTTCTAAATTATATATTTTTTAAAATTTATAAACTAAATAATTAAAATAACAACCTTTTAAGGATTGAATCACATATTTTTAATATTTAAAAACAAAATTGTTGAAGCATATATTTTTATGGAATCCCATAAAAGATTTTTTAAAAAGTTCATTTCTTTTTTTTTTTTTTTTTGGGAAGTAAAGCTTTCACTTAAGGTAGATGTGGACTTGTTTAGATTGAGAATAATGGAAGAGAAAAAAAGAGAAATAAAATTTAAATTTTTACATTTTCTATGGTATAAATTTGAATATAACATTTAATCTTTTAAAATATGTTTAGATCAAGAAAAATAAATAGAAAGATTAAAAAAAAAAGTTTACTTAAGTCTATATTGAAAAAATATTTAAATTAAAATGTCACCTTCTTTTCCTTCTTTTTCATTCTTCTCAATCTAAACATATTTTTATTCAAAATTTATTTGGTTAAATTAGTTTTTTCACTTCATAACTTTATTTAGGAGTAAATTAATGATTTAATTTCTAAAATATCACTCTTATCTTACTTTGGTCTATCAAAGATAAAATTTATCAATTTAGTCTCATAATCAAAATCATCTCTCTTTTTTTCATTGGGCAAAATTGGAATAACTTACATAGATTTGATGATATGGCATAAAAAAAAACTTACTTGACCATTAACACATGATCTAAACTTGTTAATATGTCTTTTTCTCCCAAAATAGTATAGTGAAGGCAAATATTACAAAAGCAAGTAAACTAATACAAAGAATCTTACTTGCATAAACAATATTGTTTCGAAGGAAAATGATACCCAAGTAAATCTAGGTCATAAGCTAATGACTATTCGGATTTCCACTTATATTAATTTATTAAGTGGTTATGACTTTTGTTAACAAATAGATCATTTTGATCCTAAAAAAAATAATATTTAGATGACTAAAGTGAAAGACATTGTATTCCTATGACAAAACAAAAAGGAAAGTGGTCTCTTGTGAATTAAATCATTAATTTATTTATTTTTTATTTGAAGTCACAACCTAATCCTTTAAATTTGAAACATACTAAAATGATCCCTCTTTTTTATTTGTCATATAATTGTTTTGAATCTTGAAGTCCATCAACTTAGTTGCCACTGAGATTGCTTTTCTCCATAAATTTTCCCTAAAATTAGTTTAGCTCACAATCTAGGGTGAAGATAATAACTACATGGGATATCACCTTAACAGTAATAAAATTGTTAGACTTGACCATTTAGGGTACTTATGAGATAAAATAAAAGATAAATTATCTTTTTGTTACATTGCAAATTTAAAAGACTAAGGCAAATCGTTAAATAAAGTGAAGGGATTAAAATATTATTTAATTAAAGTAAAACTTTATTATTTAAAATAAAATAAAATATTATTTTGCCAAAAAAAAGTTTATATTAAAATATAACATTAAACAAAATTTTTAAAAGTTAAAAGCTATTCCTTTTTGCTTTTAATTCAAATAGTTTAGTACACCAGAGTTACAAAATATTTAAATTAGTTCTTTTCTTTGGGGGACTCTAATGAGAGATAGGATTGAAAGAAGAGGAAAGAAATTAGATCTAGGACATTTTGTAAAGAGATTGGGTATATAATTAACTCAAATGAATTTCACTTACCTCTATTTTCTTTCTTCTAAATTTACTCTATCAATTTATTTAATAAATTGAGAGAGGGATGATTAGAAAATTAAATGTCCAGGTCCATGCATAAGGTGTGACACCTATGTGCAAAGGAAATATCACTTAAATTTTTGGATTTATCTTTTTTTAATCTAATCCAAAATTTGGAATTATTTTCACTCGGCTACTACGTAGACAATAATGAATGGTTGGGAATTTAGAATTGAATGTTAGCAACAACTTCTTGGTATGTTTTTTCTTTACTGAACTTCTTGGTATGTTCTTCAATCATCATCTCAAGCAAGGCCATGTTTTGGTTTTAAACCTAACCATTTTGATGGTGCAACAAATGATTGAAAAACTAGAGTCTTATCCAAAATGTTCGTATTGATAATAGTAATAAAGAAATAGAAATTTCTAGGTTTTTTTGGATCTTTTGCATTGGAAATGGATGGCGGGGTGCCACTGATCTTGATGGCCATGTCGGATTTCGATGTCCTAATGCGACAAAAATTATCTGTTGTCATTCCAAGCTTGGTTGAACACTGATTGCAAGTATAGTCCTAGACTCATAGTAAGATGATGATGATGACGACGGCGATGATGATGATGATGATGAAAAGGGAAATATCAAATAAATAATTTTTTCCCTTGTTTGAGATTTCAATACAATCAAAAATTAAGTTTTTGTTGTTATTGCAAATATATGTTGTCTTGGTAAATTTGCATACATACATACATACATATATATATATATATATATATATATCAAAATGTAAAGACTACCATTAAAGCAGACCAAGCGAGACTTACTATATCCATGTAAATTATGTCTCCTATCTCTATCAATATGAAGTAATTATTTCATTATTGTTATTGTTCACTAATAATAGTGGAATCACTGGCACAGAGTCAAAAAGGGATTCTGGCCTAACATCATTGACGAAAGAATCAAATAAATCCAATTATAACATTTAACGTGTTTTCGGGTATTCCTTTATCATTTCATCCAAGAGTAACAGTTCCTCTAATTCTATGAATTTTTTTAGAATACTCTTTTCTTGAATATCATTCAAGAAAATTTCGGATTGCCTAGTATTCGACCAATTAGTAACCCAAGATTCCATATTTTTCTTAAATGAGAAAGAGATCCACCAGGGCAAAAAGACTATAGATGTAAGATATAAAAGGGGAATGAAAAGGACCCAATGAAAAAAAAAAGGCGAAAAAAATAGATTTTTTCTTTTTAACAGTTTTCGAAATGGAAGTAGAAGTGCCCTTTTCTTCTTCGCCCCGAATTTCTTTTTTTGATCCCATTTTTAAAGAACTTAAAAAAAATGGAAAAAGAATCTTTTTCTAGTTCTAAAAGTTTTAAATGAAAGAATTAGATTCATCATTCCATTCCAATCTATTCAAGAACGAGACAAAGAACTAATGCCCCCTTCCGGTATCTCGATTGAAATACCTATCAATGGTATTTTTCGTAGAAATAGTATTCTTGCTTATTTCGATGATCCTCAATACAGAAAAAAGAGTTCAGGAATTACTAAATATAGGACTATAGGAGTTCATTCCATTTTCAAAAAAGAGGATTTAATTGAGTATCGAGGAGTCAAAGAATTGAAGCCAAAATACCAAATGAAAGTAGATCAAATTTGAATTCCCAGCAATGGATACTTTGTAACCCAGTAATTACCGTTCGTTCTATTAATTGAATTGCAATTAAACTCGGCCCAATCTTTTACTAAAAGGATTGAGCCGAATACAATACAAAGATACTATTGTATATATTTTTGATTATATTTTTCTATATTATATAGAATTATATAAATATTATATAGAATTATATAATTTGATTATTATTATATAATTAATCTAATTTAGAATTAATTATTTATTATTAAATAATTATTTTTAATTTCTTATTTTATTATTCTTTTTTATTTTAGATTTTCTATTTTATAGATAACTATTTATCTAGATATACAAGATCTTAAATACAAAATATAAGACGAAACAACCGGGTATTGTCCCCCGTTGGACACAATCAGGTCCCTCATATCGCTTTTTACGTGTCTGCCTCTCGACAGCACAACCTATCGCCAGCGGTCAGCCAGCCAGGCCCCCGAGAGCCAAGAGCTAGTACTTCATCCAGGTCTCATACCATGAGAACGCTCTCTAGGGATTTCGACTTTCCCAAATATACGAGTACAAAACCATCTTGTCAAAAGCGCTCTGATACCATTACTGGGGATAGCCTGGAATGAGTGAGATCAGCTACCCATTCAAGGAGTAAAATAGAATTAGGAATAGGAGTGACCGAGACTAAACCGGGTCATAGAAGGAACTCTGCCCTCTTTCATGCAAAGGTCTTTTCTATGGCTATTCTAAACAATGAGCATGGCCACCCAAGGCGCTCATTAAAGCCAAGACCTTCCCCCTTCATCTTAGTTCAGCACATCCTTCCTTCGTTTTCTACCGGAGGCGTACTATTCCCATTTCTAAGTTACTGTTCAAAGGATCTCTAATCCTCATTCCAGTATTGACACAGCGAAGGATCAATTCATTTATGGACAGATAAGAGTTGAAATACTACACTTAATCTCCGAAGAGAGAGTTTAGCTAGTCATACCTTTAATCTTCAAAATAAATATTATTATTGATGAAGGCGGGAGAGTACAAGAGAGGGTGCTCGAAATTCTCAGAAAGAATCAGAGTGTATTAAAGGCATGTGTTTGAGGTATGATTACAAATGAAACTTACAGGGCTTTATATAGGCGAGAGGCATTCTTCTACCGATATTATTTTATTACAATAATTGAATTGGCGCTAAAGTTTTTTGATGTGCCAAGTTGGCGCTAAAGTTTTTTGGAGTGCTAAGTCTTCGTCAGCTTTGTGTCACCTCTAGTCAATTCTTCTTGTCGTTTTTTCCTTTAGTCACTTCTTCTTTTTCCTTTTTTGTCTTATCTTTTTACTTTTTCTTTTTGTTAAATCGATGCCTTATGTCACTTCTTTGTCTCCTTTCGATGTCTGCTGGTCAATTCAGCTTTCGAGGATATTGATGCAGGTCGGTGGATTATTCTGATCTTCTGCTGATCTTTCTTTATCTTTAGATGCATATGTGGACTGGATAATCCAATAATTGTTGGCAAATTTTTCTTTTGGTGTCTTCGGTATTTTCCATTTTATTGGTCTTAATTTTATCATAAAATTGAGTGAATAGTTTTGGGCTTCGGCTTGCTCTTCCAACTGAATATATACATGAATTTGGGCTAGTGAAATAAGTCCATTGGACCTCATCACTAATTAAGGTTCGATTCATTTCTGAGAAAATAATTTCATATTCTTGGGCTCTTATTTTTGATATAATAAGACGGAATTCCTCAGGGTCGATAGAGGATTTTTCTGATTCGTCAAATTCGAAGGGTTTTCTTGTTGTTCCAAATTTAATAAGGTTAATGGGAGGATAAAATTTTTCTGGAGTTATTTCATCAATAGTGGAATAACATCTCATATACATGGTATACTGGGTTATGATATCGTGGTAATGTTTAGCTGCTTCTTGGATGGCTTTTAGGAGACGGCTTAATTCTCGGAGGTCATTAGAGGGATAAATACAATGAATTAATCCATAACTGAATAAAGTATGAACTAATTGAAGGTTTGTACTAGGTTTAATCACAGCTTTGTTAATGGAATAATGAGAGATATATTTGAGGGTTGAAGTGGATATTTGACAATGATTAAGTTTTTCAATAATTAACTGGAAATATTCATATTGTTCATGAAGTCTTTTCTGGGCATCGGTCAGAGGATTTGAGGTAGAAGACGAGGTTGCTGTTTGTGGATTGGATTGGGCTTTTTGGGCTTGTTCCTGGGTTTGTTTGATTTCCTGTTCTAGGATAGCTGCAAATGAGAAAGTTTGTAGAATATGAGTGGATTGGCTTTGTGGTGTCAGTGGTGGTGATGGAGTTGGAGATATACTCATTATTTGTTTTTCTACTTGTATTAATCGTGATTCTAACTTGTTGACATGGGAACTGTAATTTCCCAAAATTAAGTTAAATAATTGATAGAATTACTGATATTATTTGTAGTCTGAGATGATAATATACTCAGATTGAATTCGAGAGTATTTACTCGCGAAAATAAATGAGGACGAGGATATGAATTTTCCTCTTCTTGCTGATTACTGGTGGTTTTACTTGTCTGAGATGATTGCTCCATCTCTGCTAAGAAAATCAGCAATCAAGTTATTTTTGCCTTGAACATATTCAACAGAATAATCATAATAAGATAAATCAGCTTGCCATCGATATAACATTTTATTTGCTAATAAATTTGTTCGAAGTCCTCGAGATAACCACATTTTTACTTAAGTATTATCAGTACGAATAATAAATTGAGAATTAACTATGAATAATTCAAATTTCTTTATAGCTTTTACAATTGCTAAAAATTCTTTCCAAGTTGAATGGTAATTAGTTTGACTTTCATTAAATTTTCCACTTGCATATCTAGTAATAATTTCTTTTTCTTCTTGATTTATATGATAAAGGGCAGCGCTCCAATAATTATCTGAAGCATCTATATAAATAATCCATTTTAGGTTTTCTTGAGTTGGAATAGTTAATTTTGGTAAATTACTGCATAAATTTTTAATTTTTTGAATAATTTGTTCAGTTCGTTCATTCCATTGCCAATTAGATTTTTCTCTTACTAATTTAGATATTTGAGCCTTATATTTGGATAAATTAGAAATAAAATTTTTAACTTGATTTACTAGTCCTAAAAATGATTGTAATTCTTTTTTAGTAGTGATTTTCTTAAAATTTTTTACTTTTGTACTAATATATTCTTGTAATTCTATTCCATTTGAGGAAATATAATGTCCTAAGAAAGCTATTCTTTCTTTTCTAACTTCGACTTTTTTAGATGAAATATTAATTCCTTTTTCTTCTACTAAAGTCATAAGTTGATCTAAATATTTTTCATATTATTCTTTATTTTCTGAGAATATTAAAATGTCATCTATATAAATTATTGCAAAATCTTTAATTAGAGATAGAAGTTTTTGTATATATTCTTGGAATATACTTGGATTATTATGAAATCCCATAGGTAATACATTCCATTCGTATAATCTTTCGGAGGTTAAGAAGGCAGTATATTTTTTACTTGGTTCTTCTAACTTAATTTAGAAAAATCCTGATTTACAATCAAATTTACTAAAGATTTATTTATTTTTATTAAATTAAATAATAGTTCAATTTTTGGAATTGGGTATCGGTTTCTAATGGCTAAATCATTTAATTTTTTATAATTAATAACCATTCTAGATTTATTTCTTCGGATTTCAGTATGACTCATAACAATCATAGCTAGTGAACAATAATTTGATCTACTTTCCCTAATTAAATTATATTGTTTCATTTCATTTATGTGCATAATAAACTCTTGTTTATCATTAGGTGTCCATGGATATGGTTTACTACATATCTCTTTACTATAGTCGAGTAATTCTATTTTAGCATAAGGTTTTGATTTTTCCCAATGAATTAGAGGATTTTCACTGTAATTATCAATTAATCTTTATTCAATTATTTTTTGTCCAATTATTTGATTTAAAGATCTTTTAGTTTCAATTTCTATTGGTTTATTATTAGGGATAAATTGAATTTCATTATTGGATTTCTTTCTTCTAAATATTGTATCTGTTCGATTAAATGGATTTTGAACTCTAATTGCCCATGCTTGGTGTTTACAAGGTGTTGTTAATATTAATATTTTTTTGGTAAAAATTAAAGGCATATATTGTCCTAAAAAGTCCATTCCTAGGATTATATCTGGACTATTGATATAGGATTGGAATTTTTAATTCATATTGCCCTATTTGTATTGGCACTTCCTTTGCAGATAATTCTATAAAATAAATTTCTTTTCCAGCACTACTCATTCTAATCGGTTTATCCTTTTTCCAGAATTCTGAGGGTAAAATGTTATATTTAGAGGTAGTAATATTTGCTCCTGTATTAATCATAACATGATATTTTCGTGATTGATATTTAACATAATTGAATCTAACTAAAATATAATAAAATTTCATTAGTCAATTAAATTTAATTTCTTAAGAATAACTACTTGTTGATCTATATTAATTAAAATTCTATCTCTTTGAATTCTATAGGGTTTTACATATTTAAGAAAATCCTTTCCTAATATAATCTTATGGGATTGATTTATAATTTTGTCTTCAACATATAGTTTTATCTTGATAATATCTCTTTTATTAAATCTTAGCATAGTTTGTGCATTGGTTTCGTTTTCAAGAATAATCAGATTGTTATCTGTATATTCTATATGTATAGTACTTTTTGTAATTTCAGGATTAATTAATGCAATTATTTCTATCCATTTTCCTTCTTTAGTTATTTTTAAGAGGATTAAGTTATCCAATGTTTGGGTCAAATCTATTTCAGGTATATTTGGTTGAAGTTCGGCTAAGTTTGATCTTATGGGTATTTCGGCTAATCTATTTGCTTCATAATTGTTATGGCTTCTAGATCTAAGTAAAGGTCTTTCTAAAAGTAGTTCTAGAGGTTTTAGTTCCTGTATACTTCTTCGAGGATTGATATTGATATTAATATCTGAGGGAGTATTAATCCTAATACTTCGGTTTCCTAGTTGATTATTAAAAGTAATTCTTGGAAAATTTTCTTCTCCTAATTCTCTTGTTTGATCTAATTCTAATTGTAATTGTCGAGGTATGGTAATTCTATTTCTATCTAAAGGTAATTCTTCTAAGACAGGCATAAAATATTTATCAATAGTTATATTTCCTATATTTTGCTTATAGATTTTATGTTCGTTGGAAAATACTAGTCCTACCATTCCAGTTATACTTATTATTCTACTTCCTGGAGGCATTTTTATTCCTTGTAATTTGTGATAAATTACTAAGGTTCGATTCATATTAGTTTCAGCTCTAAAAATAGCAAAATTTGTATTAACAGTTAATTTTAATTTTTGATAAATTAAATTTTCATTTAAAGCTCCTAATATACTATTTGGGACACTATTGATTATTCGATTATCTGTAATTAATAGTTCAATAGGTGTATCAATTCCAGCTTTAAAATATGCTTTGATTAATAATTAAATTCCTGGTATATATATTTCTGTTATCTCATCCTTAATATCTAATTTTTGAATTTCATTTTCAATTAATTGTTTATCAATGATAGGTATTCTAAGAACTCCTTCGGTTAGAGTTGATTTTATGGGAAATTTCTTTTCTATTACTACACAAGCAAATTTTTCTTTTTTCTTGAATTTAATAAATTTGCTAAGTTGTTTTATAATACTATTGTGGGTTAAATCTTGGGGTGTTAACCTTATTAAATTTGGAACAACAAGAAAACCCTTCGAATTTGATGAATCAGAAAAATCCTTTATCGACCCTGAGGAATTCCGTCTTATTATATCAAAAATAAGAGCCCAAGAATATGAAATTATTTTCTCAGAAATAAATCGAACCTTAACTAGTGATGAGGTCCAATAGACTTATTTCACTAGGCCAAATTCATGTATATATTCAGTTGGAAGAGCAAGTCGAAACCCAAAACTATTCACTCAATTTTATGATAAAATTAAGACCAAGAAAATGGATAATACCGAAGACACCAAAAGAAGAATTTGCCAACAATTATCGGATTATCAATAGAAATATGAAGCTTAATCTCTGAAATTTAGTTTAAGTCATACACCTGCATTCTTGCTTACTGCCTTCTAAACCTTTTTACTTTCTGTTATTATTTCTGCTTTTGCTTTGCTTCTCACACCTTGTATTTAGTTCTTGCTATTTAATTTCAATTTAATTTCATGGATCATTTAGAATATGATATCCAATAATTATTACCCTTTATTCCTAGAATAGAACCACCTATAAAAGAATCAAAATCTGTTGATATAACACAAATATTAGATGAATACGAACAAGAAGAAAAACTTAAATATAATCAATATAATTATACAAATAGTTCCAACTTAGAATCAGAAACTAACTTTATATCCAGTAAATTAGATGAAGAAGTTAAATCTATTTATGAAAAAGATGAAATCAATATGATGCAAGGAGAAAGTAGTAATAATAATCCTCCAACAGATTTCGAAGAATTTTAAGAAATTAGAAATCCTAGCCAAGGAACAGTAGAAAAAAGAATGATGTTTAATCAAAATCAATATAATAAAATTCGTGACAAAGAATTAGATTTAACACCCCAAGATTTAACCTACAATAGTATTATAAAACAACTTAGCAAATTTATTAAATCTAAGAAAAAAGAAAAATCTGCTTGTGTAGTAATAGAAAAGAAATTTCCCATAGAATCAACTCTAACCGAAGGAGTTCTTAGAATACCTATCATTGATAAACAATTAATTGAAAATGAAATTCAAAAATTAGATATTAAGGATGAGATAACAAAAATATATATACCAGGAATTCAATTATTAATCAAAGCATATTTTAAAGCTGGAATTGATACACCTATTGAACTATTAATTACAGATAATCGAATAATCAATAGTGTCCCAAATAGTATATTAGGAGCTTTAAATAGAAATTTAATTTATCAAAAATTAAAATTAACTGTTAATACAAATTTTACTATTTCTAGAGCTGAAACTAATATGAATCGAACCTTAGTAATTTATCACAAATTACAAGGAATAAAAATGCCTCCAGGAAGTAGAATAATAAGTATAACTGGAATGGTAGGACTAGTATTTTCCAACGAACATAAAATCTATAAGCGAAATATAGGAAATATAACTATTAATAAACATTTTATGCCTGTCTTAGAAGAATTACCTTTAAATAGAAATAGAATTACCATATATCGACAATTACAATTAGAATTAGATCAGACAAGAGAATTAGGAGAAGAAAATTTTCCAAGAATTACTTTTAATAATCAACTAGGAAACCGAAGTATTAGGATTAATACTCCCTCAGATATTAATATCAATATCAATCTTCGAAGAAGTATACAGGAACTAAGACCTCTAGAACTACCTTTAGAAAGACCTTTACTTAGATCTAGAAGCCATAACAATTATGAAGCAAATAGATTAGTCGAAATACCCATAAGATCAAACTTAGCCGAACTTCAACCAAATATACCTGAAATAGATTTGACCCAAACATTGGATAACTTAATCCTCTTAAAAATAACTAAAGAAGGAAAATGGATAGAAATAATTACATTAATTAATCCTGAAATTACAAAAAGTACTATACATATAGAATATACAGATAACAATCTAATTATTCTTGAAAACGAAACCAGTGCACAAACTATGCTAAGATTTAATAAAAGAGATATTATCAAGATAAAACTATATGTTGAAGACGAAATTATAAATCAATCCCATAAGATTATATTAGGAAAGAATTTTCTTGAATATGTAAAACCCTATAGAATTCAAAGAGATAGAATTTTAATTAATATAGATCAACAAGTAGTTATTCTTAAGAAATTAAATTTAATTGACTAATGAAATTTTATTATATTTTAGTTAGATTCAATTATGTAAAATATCAATCACAAAAATATCATGCTATGATTGATACAGGCGCAAATATTACTACCTCTAAATATAACATTTTACCCTCAGAATTATGGAAAAAGGATAAACCAATTAGAATGAGTAGTGCTGGAAAAGAAATTTATTTTATAGAATTATCTGCAAAGGAAGTGCCAATACAAATAGGGCAATATGAATTAAAAATTCCAATCCTATATCAATAGTCCAGATATAATCCTAGGAATGGACTTTTTAGGGCAATATATGCCTTTAATTTTTACCGAAAAAATATTAATATTAACAACACCTTGTAAACACCAAGCATGGGCAATTAGAGTTCAAAATCCATTTAATTGAACAGATACAATATTTAGAAGAAAGAAAACCAATAATAAAATTCAATTTATCCCTAATAATAAACCAATAGAGATTGAAGCTAAAAGATCTTTAAATCAAATAATTGGACCAAAAACAATTGAATAAATATTAATTGATAATTACAGTGAAAATCCTCTAATTCATTGGGAAAAATCAAAACCTTATGCTAAAATAGAATTACTCGACTATAGTAAAGAGATATGTAGTAAACCATATCCATGGACACCTAATGATAAACAAGAGTTTATTATGCACATAAATGAAATGAAACAATATAATTTAATTAGGGAAAATAGATCAAATTATTGTTCACCAGCTATGATTGTTATGAGTCATGCTGAAATCCGAAGAAATAAATTTAGAATGGTTATTAATTATAAAAAATTAAATGATTTAGCCATTAGAAACTGATACCCAATTCCAAAAATTGAACTATTATTTAATTTAATAAAAGAAAAATAAATTTTTAGTAAATTTGATTGTAAATCAGAATTTTTCCAAATTAAGTTAGAAGAACCAAATAAAAAATATACTGCCTTCTTAACCTCCGAAGGGTTATATGAATGGAATGTATTACCTATGAGATTTCATAATAGTCCAAGTATATTCCAAGAATATGTACAAAAACTTCTATCTCCAATTAAAGATTTTGCAATAATTTATATAGATGACATTTTAATATTCTCAGAAAATAAAGAATAATATGAAAAATATTTAGATCAACTTATGACTTTAGTAGAAGAAAAAGGAATTAATATTTCATCTAAAAAAGTCGAAGTTAGAAAAGAAAGAATATCTTTCTTAGGACATTATATTTCCTCAAACGGAATAGAATTACAAGAACATATTAGTACAAAAGTAAAAAATTTTAAGAAAATCACTACTAAAAAAGAATTACAATCATTTTTAGGACTAGTAAATCAAGCTAGAAATTTTATTCTCAATTATTTTGATTTCATAATATTTTATTGGATTTCGGCTAACTGTGATCTTATAGAGCATATCTGTTACAGCTTGGGATGAGTGAGATCAACTATTCATTTAACAGTGATTTATATTTAGGAATAGGTTTAACCGACATTAAACCAAGTTATCGAAGGAACTTTGCCCTCTTTCATGCAGATGTCTTTTCTATGGCTTTTCAAACATCATGATCCAAGACCTTCCTCCTTCAATTTAGTTCAGCACAACCTTCCTTCATTTCCTACCGAGGTGTAATATTCCAGAATATAAATCATTATTCAATGGATCTTTAGTTCTCATGAAACAACTAGGAAGTTTAGTTAATCCCGAAGTAGAAATAATTCCAACATTAGCAGACCCACCTGCAGAGAGAAAGTAGATCAAATTATTGTTTCCCAACAATGATAGTAATGGGACATGCTGAAATTCGATTTTCATGATAAAGGGCAGCACCCCAATAATTATCAGAAGCATCAGTATATAATATCTATTTAATATTATCTTAAAATTAATATATCATCAATATAAATTACTGCAAAATCTCTAATTGGTAATAATAATTTTGTTACATGCTCCTGGAATATACTAGGACTATTATGGAATCCCATTGGTAATACATTCCATTCATATAGTCCTTCAGAATTTAAGAAGGCTATATATTTCCTACTACTTTCTTCTAATTTTATTTGAAAGAATCATGATTTACAATCAAATTTACTAAAGATTTGTTTGCTCTTGATAAGATTAAATAATAATTCTATTTTTGGGATAGGGTATCTATTTCTAATAACTAAATCATTTAATTTCTTGTAATTAATAACCATGTAAGATTTATTTCTTCAAATTTCAGCATGTCCCATTACTATCATTGTTGGAGAACAATAATTTAATCTACTTTCTCTAATTAAATCATATTGTTTCATTTCTTTTAAATGCATAATAAATTCTTTTTTATCACTTTTTGTCCATGGATAAGGTTTACTTACTATTTTTTTACTAAAATCAAACAATTTGATTTTAGCATAAGGTTTAGATTTTTTCCAGTGAATTAAAGGATTATCACTATAATTATATAATAATCTTTGTTAAATAGTCTTATTTCCCTGTATATGGGATATTGATCGTTTATCTTCGATTTCTATAGGTTTATTGTTAGGTATAAATTGAATTTCATTACCAAATTTCTTTTTTCGAAATATCGTATAAGTTCTATTATATGGGTTTGTAATCCTAATTGCCCATGCTTAGTGTTTACAAGGAGTGGTTAATATTAAAGTTTTTTGAGTAAAATGTAATGGCATATATTGTTTTAAGAAGTCCATTCCTAATATTATGTCTGGAGTGGTTTCATTATATTGGTATAGTATTGAAATTTTTAATTCATATTCTCCTATTTGTATTAGAATATCTTTGGCTAATAATTCTATAAAATGAATTTCTTTTCCTGCACTATTCATCCTTATTGGTTTTTCTTTTTTTCATAATTCTGATGTTAATATATTATATTTACCTGTCGTAATATTTGCTCCTGTGTCTATCATAGCATGATATTTTTTTGATTGATATTTGACATAATTGAATCTGACTAAGATATAGTAGAATTTCATAATACTAAATTAATTTTATTTTATCTAGGATTACTACTTGATGATCTATATTAATTAATATCTTATTATCTTGAATTCTATAGGGTTGTACTTTTTCTAAGAAATCTTTGCCTAAAATTATTTTATGTGTTTGATTATTATTGATTTCAGGTTCAACATATAATTTAACCTTAATTATATCTCGTTTATTAAATCTAAGAATAGTTTGAGCTATTGTCTCTTCTTCATCAATTTCAATATTATTATCAGTATATTCTACTTGAATAGTACTTTTAATGATTTCTGGGTTTATTAAAGATATTATTTCTATCCATTTTCCTTCTTGGGTTATTTTAAGAGAATAAAATTTTCTAATCTTTAGGTTAAATTTATTTCTGAAATATTTTGTTGGATTTCGGCTAACTGTGATCTTATAGGGATTTCTGCTAATCGATTTGCTTTATAATTACTATGGCTTCGAGATCTTATTAGTGGTATGCTTACAGGTTTAAATTCTTATGTACTTCTTTGAGGATTTATATTGATATTAATATCGGTAGGAGTATTTATTCTGATACTTCGGCTTCCTAATCTATTATTAAAGGTTATTCGATAAGGATTTTCTTATCTTATTTCTCAGATATTATCTAATTCTAATTGTAATTGTCCGGGTATTGTTATTCTGGATTTATCTAATGGTAATTCTTCTAATACTAGCATAAAATGTTTATCTATTATTATATTACCTAAATTTCTTTGATAAATTTTATGTTCGTTGGAAAATACAAGTCCTACCATTCCCGTTATATTAATTATTCGACTTCCTGGTGGCATTTTCATTCCTTGTAATTTATAATATATTACCAATGTTCGTTTCATATTTGCTTAAGCTTTAGATATGACAAAATTAGTATTTACTGTGAGTTTTAATTTTTGATATATTAGGTTGCCATTTAATGCTCCTAAAACACTATTTGGCACATTATCAATAATTCTGTTATCAGTAATTAATAATTCTATTGGTGTATCTATTCCTACTTTAAAATAAACTTTGATTAATAATTGAACTCCTGGAATATAGATTTTCATAATTTCATCTTTTATATCTAATTTTTGAATTTTTTGTTCTATTAAAGTTTTACTAATTATTGGAATTCTTAATATTCCTTCAATTTGAATTGCTTCTATTGGATGTTTCTTTTCTATTACTACACAAGCAGATTTTTCCCTTTTCTTGGATTTGATAAACTTGCCTAATTGTTTTATTATACTAGTTTGTGTGAGATCATTCGGTGTTAAATCTAATTCTTTAGTTCTAATTTTATTATATTGTTTTTTATTAAACATCATTATTTTTTCTACTATTCCTTCTATTGTATTTCTTAATTCTTGAAATTCTTCATATTCATTTAGTTGTTGATTATTGCTACTTTTACCACTTTCACCTTGCATCAAATTAATTTCATCTGTTTCAGATATATAATGAATTTCGTCTGATTCATTAGTTGATGGATTAATACTTGATTTAGATTCGGATTCTAATTCTATAGTTAATTTGTATATTTCAATATCGGAATAATCTAATTCTTTGTCGATATATTTCTTGAATTCTAATGGTTCTAATTCATAATTATCAGCTAATTCCATAATATTCATATTCTTTTTGTTTCTTGATTTTTTACAGTCTATTGCTATATGTCCTATTTCTCCACAATTATAACATTGGCATTTAGTGGGATATTTACTATAGTTTATTTTCTTTTTTCCTTTCTTAAAATATTTTCGAGGTTTAAATGATTTCTATAATTTAGATTTTTGTTGAAGTTTTGATTTAGGATATTTTTTGAATTTATATTTATATCTTTTGTATGGTGATTGATATTTTCTATATTTTGGAGTTTTCTTGTTCATATACTTTCTGTCTGGTTTACATCCCCATCTATGAGGAGTTCCGAGGTTCCTACATTTTAAGATTAATTTATTGATTTTATAATATTTTTTAGTTCTCCATGTTTCCTTACATTTGTTAAATAAATATTCTCTTAAATAGTCTTTTCATCTTCCCATGGTATCTAAATGAGGTATTAAATCTATTCGATTATTAAAGGTTTTTCTATATTCAACTAAAAGGGTTTTTGGTAATAGTTTTGGTAATTTATGATAAAATAAATCTAAATAAAATCTTTTTTGTTCATACTCAAGAAATTTTGCTTCATAAGAATATTTTTTGAATTCACAGATATATTGATTTAAATCATTTGGTTTTAATGTGCAGATTTCTATTTGATGTAATTTAGTTATGACTCTGTCTATTTTAGTTTGTTTGTTTGCTCCTACACTTCTTCCTAAAAATTTATTTTTTAATACTTGTTCATATTTTCTTAATAGTAAAGCATAAAATTCTCTTCGTGAATTATATCCTACTACTTTTCTTACATTTTCTCTAAATTTTTCAGTTAAACTTTTTCACCATTTTAATACTATTCCTGTAAAACTAGATTCAACTACTAGACTTGCTGAATTAGTATCGATACTTCGATGTAATAAAGCTATTACTTGTACTTTAGTCCATTCTTCTAACCTTTTCTCTCAATCTAAATTACAATCTAAATTTAACCATATTCTGGCATTAGGTATTTGTTTAGTTTTATATTGTTCTAATGGAGGAGGTAGAAAACTACTCTTATCAGTTGGTGTATCATTATTATCTTTTAATGGTTCTTTATGTCTTAATTCAGTGTTACTAATTTCTGTTTCTCTGTTTATTACAGGTGCACTAGTTCCTGTATTAGTCTGATTATATCCTGGAGCTTATAAGTTAGGTGGGTTAAATGGTTCTGTTTCTTATTTTACTGTGGCTTGCATATTTAACTTGTAATCATCCTGTATATTCAGATATCGTAATTCTTCTCTTATTGAGGCTAAATTTGCTTCTTCTTGACCCATTCTTTTTTCTATTTCATCTTGTTCTAGTTCGTCTAATATCTGCATCATATTTACTTGTTTTACTTCTTCCTTTTTTGTTTGTATTTTGGGAATAAAGCTTAATAGTAATTTTTCATCATGGTCTAATCCATCTATTAATTGCATAAACCTTAGTCTTTCTTTTCCATTTTTCTCTCTTTCTTCTGGTGAAATATAATTTATTGATTTATTAATATTTTTTATTTCTTTATTTGTTGACTTAATTGGCCTATGGATTTCATCATAAATCGTCCATAAATTATTATTTATGATCTCTTGTCCTCTTTTTAATTCTTCGGTTAATACTCGGGTTTCACATATCTATTCATTCATAGGTTTATTTTTAATTTGAGTTTCTGTAACTTTGCTAAATACGACTTCATTATATAATTTCATCATATTTATCTCAGGTTGTTTTGTTATTGGTTCTATCCTATTATAGATGCCTAATGTTTAGCTAATTTTATTAATTTTTTGATTTATAAGACTTACTTCAGATCCTACTTCTTAAAGCTCTTCTTTTAATTCATATATTTTCTGTTCTAATGGTTTAGCTAATTCTATGAGTCTATGCATCCTATGCGATTCAGGTTCCTTTTTTAATATGGTTCTTACTTCTGCAGGTGGGTCTGCTAATGTTGGAATTATTTCTACTTCGGGATCAACTAAACTTCCTAGTTGTTTTATTAGATACATATTTGTCCAATTAATCAAATTCTATGTATTATCACCTTCACCTCCTAACATGAAAGGTGAAGCTACTAGGGTTTCATTTTCTATTGGAATAAAACTACTACTGGGTAAATTATTCTGATCTATTTCATATATTCGAGGTTCTATTCGTCTTACTGAATACATAATTAAATTATTCAAAGTCCGCAGTACAAGTAGATAATAAGATAAATGATCTAAACAATTAAATAAATAGTAAGCAATATAAACACAAGTTGGTAAAAATAATAATGAAATAAAGGAGATTAAGCTTCATACTTCCTCACTTATCATCCAACTATGCTCTGATACCATTTCTATTACAGCCTGGGATGAGCGAGATCAACTATTCATTCAATAGTGATTTATATTTAGGAATATGTTTGATCGACACTAAACCGGGTTATAAAAGGAATTCTGCTCTCTTTCATGCAGAGGTCTTTTCTATGGCTTCTCAAACATCATGAGCCAAGACCTTCCTTCTTCAGTTTAGTTCAGCACAACCTTCCTTCATTTCCTACCGGAGGTATAATATTCCAGAATATGAATCATTATTCAATGGATCTTTAATCCTCATCCTAGTATAGACACAGCGGAGGATCAAATCATATTTGGAGGATAAGATTAGAACTACTACACTTAATCTCCTTTAAAGGAAATTAGAACGTCATACCTTTACTCATCGAAAATATTCTTTATTGATAATCGTTGGAAGGATACAAGGAGGATTTTAGAAGGGTGAGAGTGGAGAGAGAGGAATGCTCTAGGTGCTCTCGTGTTATTTATAAGGTAAGGAGATTATAATGCTTTTTATAGGCGAGGCATTCCTCCGCCTTTTCATATTCTAGATTCCTTCTAATATTCAGGATAATGGGCAGCTACTTTGCATCATGTCTTCTTTTCCTTTTTATCTCTTTGGCATATACTTTTTATCTTGTCGGCTACTTTGGTCTCTTCGACATCTACTTTTGTCTTTTTCGACATCTACTTTTGTCTTTGTCAGCATTTTCTTTTTGACTTCGTGGCTGACTACTTTTTATCTTTTTGTTGGCATCTTTTGTTGGCAATTGGTAGAGGTGACATCTGTCTAGGATTCTAAAATATATATGGATGTAGGTGGCTCGTCATAGTCTTTACTTTTTTCTTTATCCTTATAATAATTACATGAATGGATAGGGTATTCGAATAATTGCTGGCATATTCTTTTCTTTGTATTTTTTTAATTATCCATCTTGTTTGTTTTGATTCTATCATAAAACATAATGAATAGTCGGTTATTTCTACTAGTTTTTCCTACTGAGTAGATATATGTTGTAGGTCCGATGAAGTAGGTCCATTGGGCCTCATCACTAGTTAATGTTCTGTTCATCTCCATGAATATTGTATCTATTTCTTGGGCTCTAATTCTGGAGATCATTACTCGGAATTCTTCTTGGTTAATATATGATTTTTCCACTTCTTTGAATTCGAAGAGCTGTTTGGTAGTACCAAATTTAATCAAATTAATTGGAGGATAATATTTTTCTGGCGTTATCTCCGCTACTGTAGAGTAACATCTGATATACATGGTATATTGAGTGAGAATTTGAAGATAATGTTTAGCAGCTTCTTGGATGGATTTTGGGAGCTGGTTGAGTTCTTGGAAGTTCTTGGAGGGATATATATAGTGAGCTAATCCATAACTATATAAGGTTTGAACTAATTGTGGATTAGTACCAGGATAAATAATAGCTTTGTTAATAGAATAATGAGAGATATATTTAATCATAGGTGTAGAAATTTAGAAATGGTTTAGTTTATCTATGACTAATTGGAAATATTGGAATTGCTTAAGGAGTTTAGATTGGGCCGATAGGATTTTGGGTGGAGGAGTTGGAGTAGAGGTAGTAGCTATTTCATTGTTTTTATGTTGGGCTTCCTGGGCTAACTTTTATTCTTTTTCTAAGATGTCTACAAAAGAAGGCAGTTTAGAGAGTGTAGATGGGCTTGGTGGTTGGCTTTGTGGTGTCGTTGGTGGAGAGGGTGAATGACTCATTACTTGTCTTTCTAATTGAATTATTCGTCTTTCTAAGTCATTAATATGAGTACTGAGATTCCCTACAGCCTGACTTAGATAATTTAGTGTTGCAGCAAAGTTATTCGTTTGATTATTCGTTTGAGAAGAAAGAATACTCAAATTTAATTCGAGAGCATTCAATCTAGAACTTATATGATCATTACTGAGTTTCTCTTGTTGAGGATTACTGGTCACTTTTCTTGTCGGGGAGGACTGCTCCATCCTTGCTTAAAAAATCAGTAATAAAATTATTTTTTCCTTTGATATATTCAATTTCATAATCATAATAAGATAAATTAGCTTGCCATTTATATAACATCTTATAAGATAATTTAGTTGTTTGAAGTTCTCATGATAACCAATATTTTACTTGAGTATTATAAGTGCGAATAATAAAATGAATATTAATAATGAATAATTCAAATTTTTCTACAACTTTAACTATTGCTAAAAATTCTTTCCAAGTCAAGTGATATTTGCTTTGGCTATCATTAAATTTTTCACTAGTATATCTAGTAATAATTTCCTTACTTTCGTGATTTTCATGATAAAGGAACACCCTAATAATTGTCAGAAGCATCAGTATATAATATCCATTTAATATTATCTTGAGTTGGAATTGTTAATTTTAGTAAATTACTACACATATCTTTAATTTTTTGAATAATTTTTTCTTTATTGTCATCTTATTGCCAATTAGTTTTTTCTCCTGCTAACTTAGATATTTTAGCCGTATATTTAGCTAAGTTAGGGATAAAATTTCTGGCTTGATTTACTAATCCTAAAAATGATTATAATTCCTTTTTTGTAGTTATTTTTGAGAAATCCTTTACTTTCTGATTAATATGTTCTTGTAATTCTATTCCATTAGACATAATATAATGTCCTAAAAAAGTTATTCTTTCTTTCCTTAGTTCTACTTTTTTGGTGAAATATTGATCCCTTTTTCTTCTACAATATATATATATATATATATGAGGCTTAGTTTTGGTTCCGTCCGTTAACTTTTTGGTTTCAATTTTTTTTTTTTTAATTTTGGCAACTTCTTAAAGTTTTAGATTATTTTTTAATTTAAAAATATTGCACAGATTCTCATGTAACGGACCACTCCTAATTTTAATTAAAAAAGGCAATGTTTATGTCAAAATCAAAGAGTTTTAGAAAAAAAATCGTGCAATTTGACTTGAGAAATTAGGTTCCTTAAATAATTGAATTTTGACACCAACAATAATAATAATAATTTTTAAAATAATAATAATCGTATTCTTGAACTTTATTCAGGCTAAAGATGCTTTCTTTGAACAATTTTAAAGTATTTAAGATTTTTATCTTAAATTTTTTTAAAAAAATTAAATTCATATTATTCAAGTAAATATATTATATCCTCTTACAACTATTATTTGTTCCGATTCAAGATCGAGAAGCATAACAAATTCCAGCCAGATAATTCTTTTTTGAGTAAAGGATGAACTCTTGGAGTAAAAAATCACCAAAATTCTTTTCTAAGTACACAATGAGCACCCAAATCTTATGTAAGTAATGTAATTAAATCATAGTAATCAAATCGCGATTCAAATCATAAATGTACAGGAAGAGTAGGAATAATTAATTTGGAATTTTTTTTTTTAATTCAAACAACAGACCCTATGTTATTTGGAACGAAGCCAACATATGCTAAGAGACTAGGTGCTGTTGCGTTGACTGCACAAATCACAATTTTCTCATTTTTTGGCTAGATTCATTTCACTATTCTAGAGCTTCTGCGCTTTTAATTTTTAAAAGGGAGGATAATTATTTGTCACGACACTATTTCATTAAGATAAAAAGGAGAAAACAAAATGCATCGTCTTCTCTAGTCAAACGGGTTGCATTGGGTCACGAACCCAACTTTGTGACCCAATGGTATTGTTGTTTTTTGAATCGTCGAACCACCATGAATTGTTGCTTTTGATGCGACGCGCACAATTCTGACAATTCATGGTGCGATTCTGGATCTTTCATAATTCATTATACGATCAGTATTGTTTCCATATTGAATTGCGTCGGATCATGCATCCCAAATCGTGAATCAGACGATTTCTACTACTCTAAATCAAATAACTAAGGCTAAATAACAAAAATACCCTTCCTTCAAAATATCCTATTCTATATTTATCTACTTTATTATAAATTTTATTTTATTTATTATTTTTTTCTAGTGTATTTCTAATCGTATTGCATTTAGAGCAAAATGCAATTGGAATGATTATAATGGGAACAATACTATTGTGGCAATTCAACGAGTTAAAACTATATCAAATTTATCTAAATTTGTATGCATTTAGATATGTATATTTCTTTACCTGTAATGAGAATACTGCAAGGGCAACCCATTTGAAGAAGTTCCAATTGAGATTCAAAAAATGATAGTCTGAGTAAAATCTGTCACTTTTGTCATTTGGTATAATCTGCTAAAATATTAATTAGTTTTGCGTATAAGGTCAGAAAATCATTATAATCAATTATTGTTTAAGCAAATGGATATATAATTTCCTCTTTCCAATTGTGTTTAAGAAAAATGAAAGCAGAACCTCCCAATTCGATTAGAGTAATAAGATTGAAATTTATATTTGGAACAAGAAGAAGGTGGTTGGGCAATAACTCCTTGATGATGTTCCAAAATATCCTAAATAGGATATGATGAATAGTGTTGCACCCGTTCCAATTAAAAAGTAGATAAACACAAACAAAAACAAAATAAAAAAAAGAAAATAAACATGAAAAACACATCACATGGAGAACACATGTTTCTTTTTCTCTCTAAGAGTGACCTGGAACTATGAAATATTGGGAGAGATCTTTATTTATTGGGTTTTATAAAGACATTTATTTATGAACTTTTATACTATGATTTAAAATATTAAGTTTATGAGTTAATTTACTTATAAAATCTTTATTCGGAACATTTTCCTTTAATGTGAAACTTCCTACTCATTTTTGAACTTACCAATTGGAGATAAAGAAGCAATTTTCTTTTATGTAACAATCATACCGTTAGCTGTATTTGCTCTTGAATCTCTGATGAAACCTAACTTTCAGTCATACATTAAAGAGGTAAATTGGCTAACATTGTTCGGTTAGCATTATCTATTGTAATGCCTCCTATAATAAAGGCGTTATAAGCCTTCAAATAAGGAGACCACACCCTTTGTGATTTTTTGTTTTTTGAAAAAAAACAATTTATACTCTTTGGTTGAGACAAAATATAAATAAGGATTTTTTTTTTTGGAACATTGATCTAATAGCGAAGAATACAAGTTACTAACAAAAAGTTTTTAGATTCAAATTACAGTTTCGACATGCAAAAAAAAGACAAAAAAACGCTGGATGTAAAGTTACTTGAAAAAAAAAATACCAGGTTGAGCCTTTTTATGTCAAGTGATAATATGAGGTTCTCCATACTTCATTTGATCTTCTTATAATTTTTTTTGGACCTTACTGTGGAGAAGGAGATCAAGACTTTACCGTTTGAATCACCTTAAAATTTGTGTAAATGACATTAAAACACTATTCTACACAAATATTAAAAAGATTTAACAATGAAAGAGCTAGTATAATAACCCACTTTCTTGTGTCTGGATCTTTTACTGGGTTAAAAATACAATAGATGTTGGAGATTTGATCCAAAATCTGGTGCAGCAAATTTCGGAAACGACCTCAATAACCTAGTAGATCATGGGTAGCAAAATATCAGGAATAAAGATTTATTGTTAATTTGTTATTTTTCTGATTAGCTTATTCCTTTATTTTCGGAGAGTCTATTGCTGAGTCAGTTTATTTATATCAGTAAATAAAGTAGTGTAAAATAAGTAATTTTGAGCAAAAAAAAAAAGGGCAAAAACATTTACCTCTGCACTTCCTTCTTTATCGTTATTTCTCCTCTGTTGTTTCTCTTTGTTTTACCCTCTTAAACCAGCAGATTGGTATCAGAGCGGTGACGGTTAGACTTGGGCGTAATCATCATGGCAGTCAACAACAATGCCATAGTAAATATCTCTCAGCCTTCCATACCTATCTTCAAGGGTGAAAATGATGAGTTCTAAAGTATAAAGATGAGAACTCTATTCAAGTCTCAAGAGCTATGAGACTTGGTGGAGAGTAGCTACAAGGAGCATGATGAGGAGGCCAAGCTGAGAGAAAATAAAAAGAGAGATTCGGAGGCATTGTTCTTCATCCAACAAGCAGTGGATGATTCAATCTTCACCAAAATTGTAGCAGCCTCAACTGCAAAGGAGGCTTGGATAATTCTGCACACATCCTTCCATGGCTCATCTACAGTAGTACGAGTCAAGTTGCAGACACTCCACCGTGAGTTTCAGAACCTACACATGAACAATGCAGAATCAGTGCAGGAGTATATGACTAAAGTAGCAGCAATAGTCAATCAAATGAGATCATTTGGAGAGGATATCATAGAGAAGATGGTGGTGACTCAGGTACTAAGAACTCTACCCCCTAAGTTTGATCATGTTGTAGCAGCCATTGAGGAGTCTAAGGATCTGTCAACTTATACATTTGATGAGTTGATAGGTTCTTTACAATCACATGAGGCAAGAATTAACAAAAAGGAGGAAAAGAATGTACAAAAGGCATTTCAAGCAAAAAGAAATGGTTCAAGAGAGCATGAAAAAGCTTCAGGTCGAGGAAGAGGCCGAGGTGGATCCAGAGGAAGAGGTTTAGGTCGTGGCAGAGGTGGAGGTAGATCTGAAAATAACAACAGAAGCAGTATACAGTGTCATAATTGTAAGAAATTTGGACACATGAAAGCTTATTGCTGGTTCAAAGACAAATATGCTAACTATACAGAAGAGACTAGTGCAGAAGACAAGTTGTTCATGGCATATGCAGACCCGGCTGAAGCACAAGGAGATGTTTGGTTCGTGGGCAGCGGCTGTTCTAAACATATGACAGGGATAAAAGCCCTTTTCATGCAGCTTAATGAGACTCACAAGAAGTCAGTGAAGCTAGGAGATGATAAAGAGATAAGGATTGAAGGAATTGGGACAGTAGCCATTAACATTGCTCCAGGTAAAACAAAACTCTTGGATAATGTTCAATTGGTTTCTAACTTGGCTCATAACTTGCCGAGTGTAGGCCAAATAATGGAGAGTGGATACTCAGTTCTATTTGATGATGGTGCATGTATTATTAGACACAAACCATCAAATCAAGTAGTGGCAAGAATACCGATGACAAAGAACAAAATGTTTCCTTTTGATACTGCTACTATGAACAACTTTGCTCTAATTGCTGGAGAAAAAGATGAGTCGAAACTTTGGCATCAGCGTCATGGACACTTCAATATCAGTGGATTACTGCTTTTGGAGAGAAAAGGTATGGTTCATGGCTTACTAAAAATTTCTGAGCTTGATTTGTGTGAAAGTTGTGTTTATGGTAAACAGAGTAGAAAATCTTTTCCTATTGGAAAAGCATGGAGAGCAAAGGAATGTCTTGGGCTTATTCATTCTGATCTTTGCGGCCCTATGAATACAGAATCATTGGGTGGTAGCTACTACTTTCTACTGTTTATTGATGATTTCAGCCGAATGAGTTAGGTTTATTTCCTAAAATCCAAATCAGACACATTTGAGAATTTTAGGAAATTCAAAGCTATGGTGGAGAAGCAAAGTGAAGCAAGCATCAAAGTGCTTCGTACAGATAAGGGTGATGAATTCCTTTCAAAAGAATTCAATCACTTTCTTGAAGAAAATGGCATAAAACATGAGCTGACAACACCATATACTCCAGAACAGAATGGCATAGCTGAGCGCAAAAATAGAACGGTGATGGAAATGGCAAGGAGTTTGCTGAAAGGGAAAGGTGTACCAAATTCATACTGGGTAGAAGCTGTAGCAACAGCAGTGTATTTGCTGAATCTCTCTCCAACAAAAGCTGTACAAGATTGCACTCCATATGAAGCATGGAAAGGGAGGAAACCCATTGTAAGCCATTTAAGAATTTTTGGTTGTATTGCTTAGGTCTTAATAAATTCTCAAAATCGCCAAAAGCTTGATGGGAAGTCACGCAAATGTATTTTTATTGGCTATTGTCCTGAGTTTAAGGCATATAAAATGCATGATCCTACTGATGAAAAGATAATTGTTAGTAGAAATGTAGTCTTCAATGAAGATGCAGGCTGGAATTGGAGAGACAGCAACATAAACAGCAGAGAAGATCAACCACAGGTGCCATTAATTGAGGAAACTAACTCAGCCTCAATTAATACACCTATTCCTTTCACTTCAATAGAAAGTAGCCCAACAACTACACCATCAAAGAGTAGCTTAAGTGAGTCATCAGAGGGGACACCACCAAGAAAATTCAAATCATTAAGGGAGATCTATGAAAATGATGAATTTGCAATGGTAACTTCAGATCCTACAACTTATAGAGAAGCAACAGAAAAAGATGAATGGAGTGATGCAATAGAGGAAGAGCTTGCAGTAATAGAAAGGAACTCGACATGGGAGCTGACAGATTTACCAGAAGGAAAGAATGTCATAGGCTTGAAGTGGGTCTTCAAAACAAAGCTTCATGCAGATGGAAGTGTTCAAAAACACAAAGCTCAGTTAGTTGCAAAAGGCTATTCTCAACAGTAAGGTGTGGATTTTGAAGAGACCTTTTCACCAGTGGCACGATTTGAAACAGCAAGATTGCTCCTAGCACTAGCAGCTCAACTCAAGTGGAAAGTGTATCAATTTGATGTCAAGTCTACATTCCTAAATGAAGATCTGGAAGAAGAAGTGTATGTTGCTTAACCTGAAGGCTTTGTGGTTCATGGAAGTGAGGAGAAAGTTTACAAGTTGAAAAAGGCACTCTATGGCCTAAAGCAAGCACCCCGGGCCTGGTACAGCAAAATTGATGCACATTTTCAGTGTGTTGGATTTGCTAAAAGTGAGAATGAGCCTACTTTGTATGTCAAGAAGCAAGGTACTGATTTTATTGTAGTTTGCTTATATGTAGATGATATAATCTATATGGGCTCAAATCTGAAATTGTTAGAAGAATTTAAAGTTAGCATGATGAGCAAATTTAAGATGACAGATTTAGGCTTGCTTTATTATTTTCTGGGCTTAGAAATTGTGCAAGATAAAGCTGGAATATTTGTCTGTCAAAAGAAATATGCAGTAGAGTTGTTGGAAAGATTCAATATGACAAATTGCAAGATTAAGGCTACTCTAATGATAAAGAACCAGAAATTGCAGCAAGAAGATGGAGTTGAAAAAGCAAACCAGAAGTTGTTTCGAAGTCTAGTTGGTGGGTTAATATATTTAACTCACACAAGGCCAGATATCTCTTTTTTGGTTGGAGTGGTGTCAAGATTCATGAGTAATCCTTCAATGCAGCATTATGGTGCAGCAAAGAGGATATTGAGGTATATTGCAGGAACAGTGAGTTATAAAATTTGGTACACTCGTGTAACCAAATTCAGGTTGTTTGGGTTCTATGATAGTGATTGGGCAAGCTCACTAGATGATAGAAAAAGTACTTCGGGAAATGTCGTTGGTATGGGAACAGGGGCAATCACTTGGATGTCAAAGAAACAAGCTACTGCAGCCTTGTCAACAGCAGAAGCAGAGTATATAGCAACCACTTCAGCAGCATGTCAATGTGTATGACTCAGAAGGATGTTGAGTGATTTGCAGCAAAAGCAAGAGGAAGGCACTGAGTTGTTTTGTGATAACAAATCAACTATTGCAATGACAAAAAATCCAGTATTTCATGGGAAAACAAAGCATATAGATCTTAAGTTTCACTTCATCCGAGAATTAGTTGCAAAAGGAGAATTAATTTTAAAGTTCTGCAATACTGAAGTTCAGGTTTCAGACATTTTCACCAAAGCATTATCTAGTCAAAGGCATGCATAACTTAGAGGCTTACTTGGAGTGCGCGATTTTGAATCAAGGGGGAGTGTTGGAGATTTGATCCAAAATCTGGTGCAGCAAATCTCAAAAACAACTTTAACAACCTAATAGATCATGGGTAGCAAAATATCAAGAATAAAGATTTATTGTTAATTTGTTATTTTTCTGATTAGCTTATTCCTTTATTTTCGGAGAGTCTGTTGCTGAGTCAATTTATTCATATCAGTAAATAAAGTTGTGTAAAGTAAGCAAATTTGAGCAATAAAAAAAAAAAATAAGCAAAAACATTTACCTCTGCACTTCCTTCTTTATCGATATTTCTCCTTTGTTGTTTCTCTTTGTTTTACCCTCTTAAACCAGCAGTAGAGACATCATGGGAGATTTACAGCATCCAATGCAGACTGATGGAGGACGAAAGCGATGGTGGAAGGAACAAAGAGATGGTTGGCTTACATGTGGACGAGAAAGATCAACTGCTTCGCAGTAACAAGAGAGCTAAAAGTAAGGAAACAATGCAATCAGCTGCAGATGGTGAATTGGGGTTTGTGCCTCAAAGCACTCAAAGCTGAGTATCAAGGTGAGAGCATGCCACCCTCTCCCGAAAACAAGTCCTGTTTCGTACAAGGAAACATTTCAAGGCGAAAAATCTGTGTTTGAGCAGCAAGTTCATGGTGGCTTTAAATGCGTTGAAGACGTGGACCTAAATCCAAGTCGACCAAGATATTGGTTTGGAAGGTGAGTCACCGTAAGGGTGATCAGACGAAGAATGATTTTCGGGCTCAACCGTAGGTGGGTCGGGGTGTGAAACCAAACGTGCTTCTCACTGGACCTTCTCAGATGCGAAATTTACAACAGCCCAAGCCCACCTCTAAATAGATAGAATTAGGGGGGAAGTCCTGTCCAAGGCAAGCAGGGTTTTAAATTTAGCAAAACTAGGGGAATTGGGTCATGAGCAGGGCCACTTAAGCCCATAACCAACGCTTCTACAAGCTGAAACACAATCCCGCGGAAAAAGCCTCTCAGCAACGCTCACGTTGAAGCTACAGTGGCCATGCACTACAACCCCACTGTTAGAGGAAGGCGCACGAGGGTGTTAAAGGGAAGCCTCCTGATGAAGAAAGAAGCTGAGGCCTAAGCGAATCATGGAAAAAAATATGAGGGAAACGGGTGTTGATACTCTGGAGCTTTTGGGAGTGGCCAAAGTTTATCAAAGGCTTCCTTAAGTCCCTTTCTTTTCAGGTCTCTTCAGCTATTTTTCCGTATGAATTTTCTCGCTTGGAATTCAAGAGGGGCAGGTTGCAGATCCTTCCCACTCTTAATGAAAAATATTATCTCCCGTCATGAGGTTGGATTGCTTGTTCTTACGGAGCCGCGTATTAGCGGTCGACGTGCGGATCAAGTTATTAAATGGATTGGGTTCACTGGTTGTTACCGTGTGGAAGCTTCAGGTTTCTCAAGGGCATTTGGGTTCTGTGGGATATTACTATTTGGTAAGTGGATGTTCTTTCTACTCATCCGCTAGTGATTCATTCCAACGTCAGCTCTAGTCATGGTCCTAGCTTTCTGTTGTCAGCCACGTACGGTAGCCCTGTTTTTCATAAAAGAAAAGATCTATGGAATAATCTTTCTTCCTTTGCTGGGACGGTTATCAACGAGCCAGGGGTTTGCTTGGGTGATTTTAATGCTATTACTTCAGAGGAAGAAAAGCTTGGGGGATTGAGTCCGTCTCTTCGCAGCATGGATGACTTTCGTCGGTGCATTCAAGATTGCAATTTTATTGATTTGGGGTCCTGTGGGCCAAGCTTTACTTGGGCTAACGATAGAGTTTTTGAACGCCTTGACCGTTGTTTGGCTAATCTTGCTTGAATGAAGGCTCATAATGAAGCTTTTGTTACTCATCTGAGCTTTTCTAAGTCTGACCACTGTCCCATTAAATTACAATTTAATACGCATAGAGCTCCTCCCATGACACGTGCGAGGCACTTCAAGTTCATGGCAGCTTAGTTGACCCATAAGGGAGTTCATAAAATTGTGGAGGATGCTTGGCGGACCCACATTAGCTGAGGGGAAGCTTCTAAACAATTTCACAATGACATCGGGATTGGAATTCAAACATTTTTGGCAGTATAGCTAAAAGGAAAGCTAGGTTGCTGCGAAGAATAGAAGGGATTGATAGGAAGCTTGAAAATGAAGAGGACCAAAAGCTTCGCCAGCTTCAAAAAATATTTTATAAAGAATTTGAGGATATTCTGCTTCAAGAAGAAATCACTTGGTACCACAGATTTCGAAGTAACTGGCTCAATTTAAGTGATCATAATACTTAGTTTTTCTATGCCTCCACCGTGATTAGGAGGCAAAAAAAATCATATTAACGCTATCAAAGATGGGGACTTAGATATCTTGAAATATTTCAAGGGGTAAAATAAGGAGAAAAAAAAGAAAAAATGAATGAGACCTACTTCTATTGTGAGAGAAAGAAGTAAGTGGAATCTAGGGGTGTTCAAAACTGATCTAAACCAATTGAACTGAACCAAACCGAATCAAACCGATTAAAATCAAATTAAAAAAAAATTAAAATTGGTTTTGGACATTATAAAACTGATTGGTTTGGTTTGGTTCTCGATTCTATTAAATTTGGTTCGATTTTAACTGAACCAAACCGAACCAATTTTTTTTTTATTTCTATTAATTAAGTTCAAATCATGCATAAACATTTTATCAATTAAAAAAATAATGATATTTTTTTCTTACTTTACTAACATTTAAATGAGTTTATCAAATAAACTATCTTAAAAATGTTATTATTTTATTACCTTTACATATGATATTCAATTACAATTGCATATAATTAAATATAATTATGAGGGATACTTTTTTTTAGAAAAAAAGATATACAATAATTAATTATTTCAACACTATTATTGATTAAAATATTAAAAGATGCATTATATTAGAAGTCAAATTTTATATATTACAAGAAACAAAATCTAAAAAAAAAAATGACTTTTACTAAAAAAAAAAATACATGAACCAAATCGGACCAAACTAAACAAAATCGAACAAAAATCGAACCAAATCGATTAGAAATTAAAATTGATAAGATTCAGAAAAATGCAAAACCGACGACCTCGGTTCGATTTGGTTTTGGTCCAAAACCGAACCGAATCTATGAACACTCTCAGTAGAACCCATGTCTTTCTCTCTCTTCACTCCATCTAAAGTATCTGGGGAATGGATTCTTTGCTCTGCATCCTGTAAAGCACCATGTGCTTCGCATTAAAATGACGTCGTCTTAGACTTGTAATCTCACCCATTTGAGGCATCTGCAGACCAAATAACGCCACGCATGAAAGGGATCAAGACGCACCATTTCAGCATTCATGGGGTTGGCAGGAATAATAAGATGCAATCTCCCTTAGCCACCTGAAATCTAACATTTTTTGCAGTTTATATGGATTTGATGCCCTGTTTTTTAAACACCATCTTCAACCCTTTGTGCTATCTCATTTGGGCAAACACAAAAATGAATGGAACAAAAGTGAAACACAAACTTGACTTCTAATCATTCTAGAAACTGTACTATTATTCAATGTACTGCCATTGTTATATATATAATCATGTTTATTAAATACAGCAGCAAAATCTTAAGGAGACTACAAGTAGGTAGTGCAATATGAATTATGTTATGATTTGCATAATTATCTACCTGGCTACCTAGGCAAACTTGTTGGAAAACTTTTTTAAGAAAATCACATCCAAATTCCAATGAGAGCCTGAAAAGAGGAAATATAAAATACTGAGGTTCTATGCAGAGAAGTCTACTAAAGGGGCATAATTGGTGGCAAGTAGCATTATTATGAGTTCACCAGAATGAACTCTCCCCATCCATTGCTGCTTCTCATATACTTATCAACAATACCAAGTTCTTGATTTTGAGCAACTTGCCTAGCATAGTTCTAAGTTGAAATTGGTCCCTTCTTCAATCCATAGTAATAAATGATATGCCAAGGCCACAACTGAGCAGAACCAAAGAGGACATCCATTGCTAAATTTTTTTCATTGTCTTTTGGAAGTTCCAAGTCGTAGTGCTTAAAAACCATGCACATTTCCTTAAAGGATATGGATGCTAAATGCATAGATGCAACATTGGTATGAGTTTCTGAAGCTGGTTTCTCAACTCCTAGAGAGATATCATCCATAACGAGTGATCCAAAATGCTAAAAGGTCCCTGTCTCTCTCACCATCTCTAGAGACAAATTCCCAGCGGCTAAAGTATCCCTGCTGCAAATCTTTGCTGTTGAAGGAGAAGATTATTAATCTCAGCAAATGTTCATTTTAAACTTCTTCATGGATGCCGTGGTGTTGGATGGAGATGAGTGCAAGATGCTTTCTGGTGTTGGATGGAGTTGGGTTCAGCCATGAAAGGAAGCCTAGATGCATCTAAAGAAGACGCGTCAGACAAATGTTTTCTCCAAACGCATGTTTAAGGGAGTTCGGATCTTCTTCACGAATGTTGCGTTGGAGAGGACAAGTGCTGGATGTCTTCTACTATTAGATGGAGTTAGGTTCAGCTATGGAAGGAAGCCTCAGATGCAGACGAGGAATATGCGTAAGATGAATACAACCTATTGCTCCAAACGCACATTTAAGGGGGTTCAAATGGATGGCTAGATGGCATTGTCAATTGAGTGGCTGAGATCAACTCTTCACAAGCCTACGACGACATCGTTTTGACGCAAAGCACGCGGTGCTTTGCAAGTTGCCAAGCAGAGAATCCATTCACAAAGTATCTTAGGTGATCTACTCTCCAAAGATTATAATGGTAATTATGTCACTAACGAGAAATGTATGGAAGATATGACAAACTTTTTTGTTTTAAGAATTTATTTTCTGAAGAGGAGGGTTTTAGTTATTGTGAATTTCCTCTCAAAGGCTATTTTCCTTCTCTTGGCAATGAGGCTGTGAAAGAAATTGAAGCTTGCTTTCTGATGAGGAAATTAAACATGTTGTTTTCAGTATGGGCCCTTTCAAGGCCCCTGGCCCATATGGATTTCATGCGGTTTTCTTTCGAAGTTAGTGGGGTGTTATGGGTCATTCATTGTGCAACTTCATCAAACAATGCTATTTTAATCCTTCTATGATCTCTTCTGTTAATGAAACTCAGTTGGTACCCATTCCTAAAGTAGAGAATCTAGAAAGACTGAAGCAACTTCGGCCTATAACTCTTTACAATGTCATTTATAAGATCATTAGAAAGATTATTGCCAATTGCTTGAAGAGGTTTATGGAGCATCTTGTTACTCCTACTTAGTGTAGTTTTGTCCTGGGTCGCCACAGTTTGGATAACATTGTTATTGTCCAGGAAGTGATCCACATGATGCAAGAAGAGAAAGGGATGATTGCCATTAAAGTAGATCTTGAAAAGGCTTATGATAGAATTAACTGGAAGTTTTTTCAGGATTCTCTTCGTAAGATTGGCCTCTCCTCACAATTTGTTAGCCTCATCATGGCTTGTATCTCTGCTTGTACCAACAAGGTTATTTGGAATGGGAAGGTCACGGAGGGTTTTGATAGGTCTAGAGGTATCTGTCAGGGGAATTCTCTCTCCCCTGATTTGTTTGTGCTTTGTGTGGAGAGGTTGGGACATCTAATCGAAGAAGCAGTCAAGCGAAAAGCCAGGCAGGGTATTTTACTCGCCCGTAAAGGCCCTCCTCTCCCATCCTTATTCTTTGTTGATTATTTGATTTTATTTGGAGAAGCTTCTACGGAGCAGATTGACATTATGTTAGCTTGCCCTGAGATCTTTTTCTGAAGCTCTGGTGAAAGGGTTAGCAACAAGAAGACCAGGTTATTTTGTTCTAGAAAATGTGAACCACAATGTTGCTAAGTACCTCAGTGAAATTTCTGAATTCCCTCTCGCCTCCAATTTGGGCAAGTATCTTAGAGTTACTTTGCATCATGATAGTCTCCCATACTACCTTTAATTTTCTTGTCAATAAAATGCATTCCAAACTCAATTCTTGGAAGACTAATTCCCTCAAGCAGTGCTGAATTCTATCCCCCTTTATTATATACGAACTTCTCTCTTACCTTCTAGTACTCGTGAGGAGATGGAGAAAGTCAGTCGTAATTTTTTATGGGGCTCTTCTAATGATCAAAGGAAGCCTCACCTTATTGCCTGGGACCATGTCTGTACTTCCAAATCGGTGGGTGCTCTTGGTATACGTAACTTTAAGGCTATTAATATGGCTATGTTGATGAAGCTTAGGTGGGGGCTTATGGAGAAAAAAGATGACCTTTGGGCTAAAATGATGCGTGCTAAGTATAAATGCGACAATGATATTGTCCCAAACTGTCGTCATTTTAACTCCGCCTCAAATACTTTGCGTGGCATTTGTAAGTCCTGGCAATTTATAAACGGTATAGGGTGGAATATTGGAAGAGGTGATGAGGTCTGTTTTCGGAAGGATAGGTGGGTCCCGGGACTGATTGAGCTTATGCATTATGCTTTCCAACCTCCGAACGTTGACTCTTTGAATCTTCCTGTCAGAGCTTACGCACTCCAGCATTTTTGGAATTGGAATGATATCAAACCTCTCCTCCCTGACGCCATTTGTGCTATGATTGTTGCTATACCTGTCCCTTCGGCCTGCAGTGTGGCTAATACGGTGGTGTGGCTCCCTTCGACAGATAATATGTCTAGTGTCAAATCTGCCTATGCTTTCATCAAGCCTCCTTTACACCGACCTTGTCATTTTAATTGGGGACGTATATGGAAACTTCCTGCCACTCAACGGGTAAGATCTTCCCTTTAGTTAATTGCTAATGGTAGGTTGATGACAAATGCATATGGGTTTCATTGCAAGCTTTCGAATTCGGATGTTTGCAGACGCTGCAACCAAGCTTCAGAAACATTCCCACACGCTCTGAGTGAAAGACTTCTGGCTGGCTAGGGTGAACCCAAGGCACTGGAACAACTTTAATGCTACTCTTGAAGACTCAATTAGCTACAACCTTCGCGGAGATGCCGGAAAAAAATAAAGCTTTAAACTGGAATACTTTTTTGGTGTAGCTGTTTGGAAAAGTCTGGTTAAATCGCAACAATTTTATCTTCAATCATAAAGTTGAGAAGTTGGGTCAGCTTCACAACAAAACCACTATGAGCTCGCGTGAATATGAAGATGTGCATCGCTTACCATCTGCTCTTGGTTGTTCGAGGCAAGAAGAGTTGATTGGCTAGAATTTTCCAATCCGAGATTGGGTCAAATGCAACACAGATGGATCCTTTAAAAATGGAAGTTTGGTTCGTGGCTTTATGCGTAATATCAGAACAGGTACTGTGCTTTTTGCGGAGCTTTAGGAGCTTCTTTCAGGTGTAGAGTTAGCCTGGCAGCTGGTATAAAATTTCTCTGGATTCATTAGTTGCCACTAGCTTTGTGCAGAAGGGTTGCTCTGCTTCTCACCTTATTGTGCAGCTGATTAGCCAAATTCGTCGCTATCTTCAACGTGATTGGAAGGTGAAATTCGGAGATTCTCATCGCGATGGAAATAGATTAACGGATTGGCTTGCTAATCAGTCTCATGCTATAGACATCGGCATCTACTTGCTGCAACAACCTCTGATTGGAAGCTTTCGCATTTTAATAGATGATGCTTCAGGCGCTTGGTTTCCTAGGAAGATTTGTATTTAGGCTTTATCCAGCCTCCTATATTTTACCCAAAAAAAATAAAAATATAGTAGAGACCATGGTGCTTCCCAAAAGTAGAGCCGTATTTTTTTTAATTTATTTAAAACCTTTGTGCTGATCCATTTGCCTTTTTCTTATTCTTTGTTTGGGGTTTGGGCCTTTTGCCCCTCTCACCTATTAAAAAAACGAAAACACAATTCTCTCCCTTTTCTAATATTTCTCATCTGCCAAAAGGGAGATTAATTTAAGTCCAACTGCATCCGCCATATGAGTTGAATTAGTTGACATTTCATCAAGAGATTATATAGCTTTAATTAAAAATTAAAAAAAAAATTGAACATAAGGCTCAGAATGGAAATGAACTCCTTAGGGAGAGAATGAGCAAAAGAATGAGAAGCTGAATCATCTGTAACAAGCAATAGACGACGAACAATATTAAGGTTGTCCATAGAAATGGTGTTTGGAGGCTGTGGAATCCAATTCACGAGGCAATATAATCCATAACCTAGTTGTTGGAAATTATGCCCCAGGTCAATTATTGTATTACAAACATTGTTTTTATTACGAAATAAGAGTTTTTTTTATTACATTATTATATTATTTACATGTTTATATATAATAATATCCATGGATAAATTATTTTTTAGTTTATCTAAAATATTCCTAGTCAATCATCATTGTGAGAACAATGATGAATTAATACTAGTATACTTTTGATTAATTAAGTGTTAATCATGTATGATGATATGAATCAAAATCATAAGTGTGTGTTAGAGAACAGGATGCTGGATAAACCCGTCATGAGATAAGTTATATAAATTGGGTCATAAGTTTATCTCATATATAATCGTCTCATTGATTCCTTGGACCTGAGATCACCATAAATTCCTACATGAAGGACACTGTATTTTGGCATAGTCTAATGTCACATTTAACTGGGTAATTATAAAGGTTATGATTGGGTATAGTGAAATCCATGCAGAGAAAAATGAGTAGTCAAGATGGAATTTGTTCTTCTGATTAATAAAGAGATATCTCTGGGCCCCTCGATGAGTGTAACTGAAAAATGCATGGCCTTGCTCAGATGGAAATGGTTCTATCTTATATCAATCTACTCGGAGATCGCGAAAGTTACGATCGAACAAGTTGAGAATGACATTTCTATGCCTTATACTCGATCTAGATGTCATGTGACAAAAGGGATATGATAGGGTTGTAAGATTGGTTGTATTGGATCACCGATCCTGTAAGATTTGGATAGTCACAATGTCTTGCTAGAGGCCGCTTGTGATTTGCGGGTCAAACAGTGCAGTTGGCCTACTGCCAATATCATATGGGCCTGCAGGGTCGCACACAAGAACGGACCAACTCGAACTAAAATGTCCACATTCATTGAATCAAAAATGTGTCTAAATTCAATAAATTTAATTTTTTAAATTTAGGATGAAGGAATTATTTATATATATAAATAATTAAATTTGAAATATTATATATATATATATATTATATTTCATATTATGTATATATATATATGAATTAGTTTAAATTTGATTCTATTAAATAGATTTAAATTTAAACTAATCAGATAATTTAAATTTAAACTAAACTCTAAATATTATTAGTTTAAATTTAAATTATAGAATAGATTTGAATTTAAACTAATAAATATATTTAATGATATATTTAATTACTTTTGATTAATTAAATATATCTGAAACCCTAGTCTATAAATAGGGTTTCCATATCAAAAATTTTTTTCTTTTCTAGAGCTACTTCCAAAAATCTTAGAGAGAGAGACAGTGTACAGACGTATACGGAATTATATGGACATCGTACGGACAGGTGCTAGCACACTATTCGAATTGTTGAACCTCGTTCGTGTGGATACCAATAGAGGGAGCCGATCTGCGGTCAGTTCCTATGATCCAAACGAAGAATAAATAACAAACTTAATCAACAGAAAAAGTAATTCTCTGAACCTATTCAGTTTAAGCGATTTTGACGGATTCTTGGTGAGAATCATGATAAAAAATTTTAAATATTTCCGCTGTGTGCCTCCCATGATTCCCAACATTAGCATGCCTAATCTCCACAAAGTGAAGATGAGGTTGATCAGAAGCAAAATAAATTCCATTAGCCATTATTATCCGCTTTTGGCATTAGAGCTTTATATCATCATCGACAAAGGAGATTGAAAATTTGAGTGTTTTGACTCGAGCATGACATAGAGAGAGTAATTAATGGGTCTTTTCATGCCAATTAATTAATGACGAAAGAAAACTAACAAATGATTAATAAGGAATAACTATAAGTTGTTTTAACATTGTGAAAAAACAAAAATTATTATGAATTTTACTGAAGAAAACATTTTAATTATGGCAGAATAATGTTAGGTGATATTATCATTACATTTTTTGCCATTGTGATATGATGCCTTTTGGATTTTTATTATTCACCTCAATTAATTTGCAATATTTCATGCATGTTGGATTAGAAAATTTATAAAAAGGGAAAAAATTGTGACCCAATTACAATAAATTAAAAAAAAATTAAAATTTGAATTTATAACAAAATAATTAATCACAAATGTTAGTAACTCCAACAAATTCTATATAATACAAATTATTATATTTTTAATCGCTTATTTTTATCTTAAAAAATAATTCAACAAATACTAGACACATCAAACAAGGGAACCTTACACATCAAGCATCCCCCTAAAACACAATGTAACAAACAAAATTAGGATAGTAATATTTTTTCGGTATGATGTTAATATTTGAGTAAATTATATAAATTTTTTTTTTATTTTTAAAATGTATACAAATATTTTTTTAAATAAAAAGTTTTACTACACTTTAATCAAATTTTAAATTTTAACTAAAATATCATCCATTAACCTATATATATATATATTTATCTTTTTATATATTTTTTATTAAATATATTTTAGTTAAAAATTTAAAAGTAGATTAAAATACAAATTTTGAAAATAAAAAAAGGTTTGCGTAATTTTAATAAAACTCAAACAATATTTGTATAATTTACTTTAATTATTTTGAACTGTCTTGCACGTAGACTTAATTAGAGAGATTTTAATTAATTTGTTTACATGAATCAATTTTGTTTTTTTGGGTAAACAGTCAAGGCCGAAGGCCCAAAAGACAGAAAAACCAGAAACAAATTCTAGCAGGTACAGAGGCCCATAGAGGTGTTAATATGTTATAGGCCAGGTTCAACCTTCACAAAATTATGCTTGCGAATTGAGAGACCATTTTTCAAAAAGTCGTTTTTTTTTTTTTCAACTCTAACTCTAATTGACCCCAAGACTTGAGTTATTTGATACGGAGAAAATCAAATATAAAAATAAAAATAAATAAAATAAATAAAAAATAATATTTATGTTTTTTAAAATAATAATAATTAAATAATATTTATGTTTTTAAAATAATAATAATTAAATAATTATTATAAAAACATGATAAATATTGTAAATAAAAAAGTTATTTCTTTTCATATATCAAATAAGTCGTTAATTGGATCAAATTGAGATGACTCTAGGATTTAACAATTTTAATTTTTTTTAAAGAAATAATAATTAGATATAGTCTAGCAAAATATTGTTGTAAAAAGAATTAATTAATTTAATATAATTTTAAATTGTTAGTGTCGTTAAATAGATTAGTTCGTCAGAAAAAAAATTTTATACGTAGGCCAACAACCAACTAGACTATTGTAATCCCGTGAGTTAAAATGGGAGAATTTAAATTCATAATTTTAAATTTATTTAATAAACAAGCTGGCACGTCCCTATCAATTCAAGCGCTAACCCATTGTCTGTTTTGCAGGACCACATGTTGCTGTATAATTGAATAAAAACATGCATCATATCATGTAAAAGTTTGTGAGTGACTGATGTGGTCCAATTCAAATTCTTTGCCGTACTCTTGCTTTTTAAAAGTATTGCGATCGTATAAATTTATGATTTAAATTAAATTTGGATAATTTAAGATATTCAAATATTATTATTATTTTTTAAAAATATTTTAGTAATAAATTAAAAATTTTAAAATTCATAATTAAAGAATTATTTTTATTTTATATTATGTTTCTTTTAAAATTAAAGAAATTAAAAAGTTAAAATCTAAATCCATGAAGTAATTTGCTGAGTTTGTGTTTTTTATTAGAGGATTAAAAGAGTTTCGATTTTTATGAAATTTTAGTGTGTTATTTTTGGTATTGTAAATGTTTTATTTATGTAATTAAATTATTTTTTTATTGGTTGAATTACTATATCGATATTTTAAGTTTTATGTAATGTCGCTGTAATGATTTTTTATTTTATTTATGGTAAATCAGAGCTGGCTTAAATTTTTAATAATTGTTAGAGATTTATTATTGTCTTAATTGATTCATCGATAGTAAAATTTTTTTTTATTGAATCTCATTGTTTTTATCTCTTATATTGAAGCAACTTTTATGTTAAAAATTATGCATTCTCTTGTTCTCATTATTTTGTACATTTTTTGAGATATCTATTATTTGGAATATTTTCTGTAGGCTGGCATTAGCTCATCTTACGTTCTTTCCAGCAAAGAAAGCTTCTTGCTTTTGTCTATTATTATTATTATTATTATTATTATTATCTCGCTTGTATATATCCTTTTTAACACATCTCACACCAACCTCCTTCCTATTATCATGCTAAAGAAATTAGGTTGTGTTTGGGAGTTTATAAGAAAATAAAGTGGCACAGTAAATAATGAAATAAAATAGAATCATAATAAATGAAATGGCAAGTCATATTTAAAAATTTAAATAAGAAAACAAGGGAGTCATTAATGGAATGAAATTAAATGATTTATAAATTATTTTGTATTAATATTATATAAATTATTTTCTTTTAATATTACATTTATAACTAGAATGTGATTCTAATAGATTTTTAATAAAAAAAACATAATTATAATTATTCCACATATCTATTCTATTCCTTGTCAAACTCATCAATTTGATGGGATAAACAAAATTTTAAATTTTAAATGACAATAAAAGACTTTGGAGTTTCTCATTTGTCATTTTATTTTACCCTAAAACAAATTCTTAAACAATGATTTAGCACATATTGACTATTCTACTCTTTACCTTTTTATTTTTTACCATCCATCTAAACATACTCTAAAGTTTCATGCTCTCTAATTGGCAAGGGATACAGAGCATTTTACTTATATCATGAAATATTATTTATTATAAATTTTAATATGGTTATTCAAACTTGGAAACAATCCAGAGATAAAGAGCTCAACCACTATTAAAGGAAAAAAAAAAAAAACTCTTCCAAAAATTTGATTTGCTCATAAAAAAAGAACCTTTTTTAACTTTAATTTGTCCCGGAACTCAACAGACTTGGTGCTTGCTTTCTTCCTTCAGTGTGCATCCAATTGGACCTTATCTTGTATTTCCATTGGCGGGTGGGGTAGGTAATGCAGTGAAAGAATAGGAAAATTTAGAAAAGGTATCTCTGCTATGCTGCTTCTGAGCTTCATGAAAAGCAAGGAGTGACCAAATGTTCAATAATCTTCTTTAGGATTGGAGTTTCACTGTTGATAAAGTTACTAACTTGTTGATTGAGAAAATTTGGTCTTTTATTATTGATTCTCACACTTTGTTCTGGCAAAGGTACTACCTAGTAAAAAAGCAGAGTTGATGGCCACTTGCACAGCTATCCTTTTGGATTTCTTACATAACCAGAAAAGTCCACTTTGCTTTTTTAAGATCAATGGTTGAATTAAGTAATGTTTAAGAACATATAAACATTCAGCCCTTTATAATTATGTCCAGGTCTTAGAAGAGTGAACAAAAAGAACATGGGAAATGGCCTTGAGTTTTGTCTTTCATTTCTTTTTAATGAAAATTTCATTCCTATGCAAAATCCAGCGTTATTTATAATAATTGTAAACTTTTTAAATATATTAATAAAATATTTAATGCATAAAATTTTAAAAATTTTTTACAAATCTTCTTTAAATTTTATTAAAATTACACAGATCTTTTTTGTATTTTTAAATATATACACTTTAATATAAATTTAAATTTTTTAACTAAACTATGTTTTATTAACATAAATATATAAATATGTATTATATCCAATATATACAAATAAAAATAAAAAATAGATTTTGTTTTTAAATATAGACAAATAAAAATTTAAAAAAATAGTTTTTTTTCATTAAATTTAACTAAAAAATGTATTTAGTCTAATAGAAAGTATTTTAAGCAAAAAATTTAAAATTGAACTATAATGTAATACAATTTTTTGTTTTAAGAGAAATCTATATGCATATTTTGAAAATAAAAAAAAATTCAAATAATTTCAGCAGAATTTATAAAAGGTTTGTGTAATTTATTTTACAATTTTTTATTCCTAAATTAAAAGCCAAATAAAGCTCTACTAATTTTTTAACTATATCTTTGAAATAAGTATTTTTCATCTTTATTATTTATGTTGCATCAAGATAAACACATCTAAACTAAATGTATTATATTTGAGAACTTTTACAAGATTTATAGACTAGATAAAAGAAAAGAAAAACTATAAAAACTTTCATTGAAAAGGACTAAAATGCTTACTGAAGTAAGATTAAAAATCTTTTCAATATATTAAAAATGATATATTAAAAGACTAATAATCTTTCAAAACCACTGAAATAAAATACATATTTGCTAGTGAACTTTTTTTTTTAAGAGAGAATTAGTTGGATAATAGATATGACTTAGCCATGAAATTAATATAAAAAAAATAACTTCAGGTTGATGTCTTATAATACAGGACACAACTTTTTTAAAAAGAAGATTTTCATAAATTCTAAATGTAAAAAGCTTAGAATGAAGATGTTAATTATACACAAAACAAAGTAACAAATCTATAAATGAGAATGGCTATTAAATTGAATTGCCAAGAATTGTACGAACTCTAAAATTGACAATAAAATATTTTGAAAGAAATTTAATACAACTTAGCTAAAATGGAGCTGAAAAAAGATAAATAAAGTGGTGAAAGATAGTTGTAAATAAAGCTGATAAATAACTAAAAAATAAAAGAAATTATAATATAAGCTTTTTGATAGATATTTGCATGTTTTGTATGGTATTCTTCGCTCCCATTTCTAGTTTCTTTAGCCAATCCAAATGTTTTCCTAGCCATGTTCTCGTTTATCATGACCATGCATGCATGATGGCCTAAAGCAGAAGATCATAGAGTTTAACTATCCTTTGAAGCATGCTCTCCTACCTTTTTGGCATTTTTTATTACAGAAGTATTTTTATTTAGAGATAATAACAAATTCAAAACACTCTTATAATTTCGTAAAGATTAAGTTATAATTCTAAAGAGTATGAGTGATAATTTTGAAAGTAACAGTGATAACTTTTTATTTTTTATCCTTTAAAGGAATTTTGATTTTTAAAGTTATTAGGTGAAATTTTCTCCCAAAAAAAAAAGGAAAAAACCTCTTTTTAAATATTAGATTGTTCATAAGAGAAGTCTTTCAAATTTATTTTGTCCTAGAGCTTAGCATACTGGTGCATGTTTTCGTGCTTCAGCGTGCCTTCAATTGGACCTTATTCTTGTATTTCCATTGGCGGGTGCGGTAGGTAATGCAGTGAATGAATAGGTAGGAAAATTTAGAAAAGGTATCTCTGCCATACTGCTTTTGAGCTTTGTGGAAAGCAAAGAATGACCAAATTTTCAATCATCTTCTTTAGGATCGGAGTTTCATTGTTGATAAAGTTACTCATTTGTTGATTCAGAAAATTTGGTCTTTCATTATTGATTCTCAGACTTTTTTCAGGAAAGCTACTAAGTAGTAAAAAAGCAGTGTCGATGACCACTTGCACAGCCATCATTTGGGTTTTTTTACATAACCAGAAAAGTTCTCTTTGCCCTTTTAAGATCAATAGTCGAATTAAGTAATGTTTAAGAACACTTAAACATTAATTTAGCCCTTTATAATTATGTCCACGTCAAAGAAGGGCGAGCAAAAAGAACATGGGAAAAGGCCTTGAGCTTTGTGTTTCATTTTTATAATGAAAATTTCATTCCTATGCAAAATCCAACGTTCTTTATAATAATTATAAAAGTTTAAATATATTGATAAAATATTAAATATTAAGATATCCCTTGAATTACACAGATATCAATACATAAAATTTTGAATAAATTATACAAATATCTTTTAAATTTTGCTAAAATTATACATTTTAATCTATTCCTCTATTCATACTTTACTTTATTTAAGCTACCTTACCATACACTTGGATACATCACAAATATAATATGCCATTATATCCAAATATCATTACAAATATAATATATCTTAATATCCTTCAATTTTTAAAATATACACTTTAATCTAATTTTAATTTTTTTAAAATACTTTCCACTGATCTAAATATATAAATGTATATTATATCCAAATATACACAAATAAAAATAAAAAGAATAGATTTTATTTTTAAATATGGATTAATAAAAATAAAAAATATATTTTTCATCAAGTTTAACCCCCAAAAAATATGTACTTAGGTTAATAGATAGCATTTTAGTCAAAAAAATTTAAAATTGAATTAAAGTATAGTACAACTTTGTATTTCAAGAAAAATTCGTGTATATTTTAAAAATAGAAAAGAAATTCACATAATTTTAGCAAAATTTAAAAAAAGTTCATACAATTTATTCTATAATTTTCCAATCTTGAATTAAAAAGCAAATTAAACTCTACTATTTTTTGAACTACATCTCTGAAATAAGAATTTTTCATCATTATTATTGGTGTTGCATCAAGATAAATGTAACATCACCAACTTTTTTAACTCATAAATTAAGATAAAAATAAATATTAGGAATTTTTTAACACAAATTTGTAGTGAAACCTTGAGCATCTAAAGGAATTATAAGTGTTTGGGTATTCTAAAAGTTTATTGGGATCACCAAGAATTCTTAGGGATTTTTTGAAAATTTTTATGAATTATTTGGGATTTATTAATTATAAGCTAAGTGATATAATACTCATATGTCACCTTGTATAATTGAATTACATAAGGATTGTCTATAAGTGCCTAAGGAATAGTTGATTCTTGAAAAACCACATAATTAATCAAAAGACAAGGATTTGAATCTATTTTAGGCATGATCAATTCTCTCTAGAATAAATTGAAATATGAAAGCTGAGTGTTATGATACATCTTTGTAGGCATGTGTTAGTCTTGACTCAATAATTATAAAGCAAGGTCATCTATGCCCATGATTTGGATAATGAGAAATAGGAAAGTTAAATAATCTGATGATTATATGTGACTTTACAATCAATGCATAAGATTTATAATGGCATGTTATATTTGTAATGTGTGCAAGTGTATGGTAGCAAATAGTTTAAGTGAAGTAAATATAAATAAAGGAATGGACTCTTAATAGGAGAAAATCCTTGGAGACGAGATTATATGGATTTCCAATCTTACAATAAGTCTCCAAAAGATAAGATTTATCAAGAGGAAACATTCCAAGAAGATAGGCTTCGATAATGAGAGACAAATTTTTTATCTATATAAAAGGAGACAACTCTCCATCTATATAAAAAGAAAAGTATGATCATTTGGAATTAACTTCAAAGTTAGAGTCTCTCATGGTTTATGTTCCATTCTCCCTGGGACTAGGTTATGACAGAGGGGTTATTGAAAGTTGGGAAACCTTCATGTTACTTTAGGGTTCAAGTTTCATATTACAATTTATGGGTCAATACTAGGGGATGCCTTGGATATGTTTACTTTTGTCTAAAATATTATGCTCAAAGGATCATAAAGACTAGGAAGAGTAATCCTTTCCCCTAATGATGTTGAACACCTAAGTCTCACACCAAGTAGTATAGGATGCTTGGTGGGTTATATATAATTTTGAAAACTTAGGTCTATATTGAGTAGTACGAGATGTTTGATATGGTACTTAGGAGATAATTTTCGCTATCAAGGTAGGATCATTTGCATCTTCTTTAAAAGGTATGCCAGGTGATGTACTCATTGGGGTACCATTTTATAGTAAGGTTTTATGAATATAATAATAAAACATGCTTATATATACTAAGTTTGTGTGGTACCATGCTTTAATAAATAAAGTTTGCTACTTATTACTTAAAAGCATAACCTTGGAAATGATCAATTATATTATAGTAATTATATATGCTGGTCATGTCATAAATTATGATATCAAGATATAACACCTATAACATGTTATTTCATATGTCAAAAGGAATATATTAAAGGGGCTGAACATGCTTTAAAATAAATATGTATATCCATGTGTTTATTATGATTGATGTTCCTATGCATGAATAATCTTCTATATGTTATGAGTTGTTTGCTATCTTTATATGCCATCAACAAGGGGTAAAGTAAAGAAAAAATTTTCTATATACATGGCAACTGAACTACTATTAGCTTTCAAAATTAGTAAGTGTTTTTATTGAAAATGGTAATGAAAACATTACACTTGGTAATATATTCAAATAAGGATCCAAGTATTGATGATATGGTGCATGACGATTGAGTGATGTGATCAAGGATAGGCAAAAATCAATCTTAGTAAGCCAAGATGGATAGATATTAGTCACCTTTGAATATGTAAAGAGATAGTAATGAGATATTGACATGTATCCGACTGTCCAGTTTAGGGGTTGATTGTACTTTCTATATAGGTGTTTGGATGTTATGTTAGTGTTATTTATAATGAAAAATATATAATCATTAAATGTTTATGAAAGTTGTTTTAGAATCAAATTGCCAATGTGAAAGGAAAATGTTTATAGTAAAACTTTTGTTACTTTGATAAAGGAGTGAGTTTAGTAGCATTTTGAAAGTTAAGGTGTTATATTTTGATTTTAAATCAATTCACCTTTAGGAGTGTTGAAAAGTCTACAATAGAGCTTAGAACAAGATAGGAATTGTGATAGTCTAACATTGTTTTGATGTGCAGGTATTACCAAGTGACATTAGTGCTAACACTTGTGTACTAGTATATCAGGGTTGATGCTATGATTTTTGCTTCATAGGTAGATTTAAATTATTAAGCTAATCACCTATATAACAAATGATTTTGTGTGTGCAACAAAAGCATAGGATCAATTGAGAAAGGAAATTCCAACAATGACATGATTAATGCCATTAAAAGGTTGGTTACTATGGTAAAAGACTAGACTTTTGCAATGACTAAGATGTTTCAATACATCCAAGAAAGTGAGCTTTTGCAGCTTAGACAAGGACCTATATTAGAAGACTAATATATAACCAAATTTGAAAAAGTGACATAATTTCCCTCTTACCTAGAATTTAACCTCGATGAAAACTAGAAAATTTTGAAGTTTAAGAATGGTCTAAGACTAGAGATTAAAAATGCTATAGATGTTTCAAAAACTAGAGATTTTGCCACATTTGTGGATGAGTGTAAAAGGATAGAAAAATGCTTAGTTGACGAAGAAAATCAAAAGAGAGTATATTGGAAAAGAAATAAAGTGAGTGATGACTTGAGAGGGAATTTTAAGCTAAAATCCACATCCAATAAAGCCAAACAAGCCATAGGAAAAAAATATGAAGGGTGTTTATAAAAGGTATAAGAAACTATATGGAAACAAGCCTTACCTTGTTGGGAAGAGTGTATGCTATAAGTGTAGAAAACTAGGACATCTTTATAAGGAATGCCTATAGAATCTAGATAAGGCAATAGACTACAAAGAAAAGACTATTATTATTAGTGACTAGGAAGAGAGTAACCTTTTAACCTAATATTAGGTATATTTAAGGATGTATTATTTAGAATTAAGATTAAATTGCATTTAAGATATTTGCATTACTTGATATTTAGATTGTTTCTTTTAGATAGAAAGTGGGTCATAAATGTAATACCATATATATCTAACCACATTCATGGCATTCATAAGCTCCCTGGCATTTCGTCAGTTTTCGCCGCAAATTATTTCTCTATCCTAACTCTGTTTTCTTTTCCGTCTGAGCCTAGAATTATCATTTTTAGAAATCTAGGACTCAACCCAAATTTTTTAGGATATTATCTAGGTCATTTCAGAGGAGTTACTTTTATATGACTTATTTCGTCGTTTTTGAGATTTACGTTCGTTACAATCTAACATATATTTCTAAAAGTATATTAGTATCATGAAATGACTTTGGCTTAAATTCGAACATGTAACTCAAGTAGTAGGTTAAATTCATGAAAATAAAATTAACCCAAAATGACATTTTGTTAGAAATGCTAGACAACACAAGGTTAGTAAATAATTATAAGGTATTTCTTTGAAGTACAACAAGTTCACCTAGAATGGAAAAGGGATCTTGAAATTAGTTCTTGATACAAATTCAATCTTGTATACCATATAGAATACTTCCAATAGAAAAGTATAAGTGAACTGAGGAGTTAAACAAGGACAAGTATTCAAACAATCTATTCAACTATCCTTAGTAAAGTTTAATGAACATTCAGTTAAGGGTTAACTTTGTGTGACTTATGACTGGAATGGAACTAACATATAGTTAACTATAAGCGAATGTAACCACAACTTGAGTTAGTTAACTTACAGTAGTTAACTAGAACCTTAGAGAGTTGAAAAGAAGGAAAAAAATAGTCTAGAAAGGCTTCAACTCCTTTAATATTAATTGTAAAAACTTTGAGGTAAGTAGTAATACTTCTAAGATGGTTTTGAATACATGATAATATGGAATAAGAAAGTAATATTTTATGTTTGTAGATAATTTAAACTTTATAAGAAGGACCTTTTTCACCCTAAATTTAAAAATAACAATTGTAAGAATTTAGATAATATTGGTTGTACAAGTTAATTTTTAAGGTATTTAAGGATTTTGAAAACCTAAATTTCTTGAGGATTTAAAGAAATTAAACAAAGGGAAGGAAGAGAGTGACTTAGGATTATGATCCTAGCAAGCAAATTTAAAGAATTAATGAGAAATGACTGAGGGAATTAAGAATTTTGTTTAGAGGATTAAAATTTTACCACTCTCTATTGATAATATATATACCTAAGTAAATTAAGAATTAGGGGTGATTGAAAGAATTATACTAGGAAAGCAAAAAGGTTAGAATAATTTTTGCAAGCTCAACTAGGATCTCAGAATTCTAACAACTTTTAAAGACCTTTTAATAAGGAAATAGAAGGCTTTGAGGACCCTCAGAAATTCTTAAGATTATTCAAATGAGACAATTTCAAATTTTACAAACAAAATTTCTAAAAGAATGAGAGATTGTAACATCCTCAATTTCCCTAACTCATAAATTAAGATAAAAATAATTATTAGGAATTGTTTAACATGAATTCTTAGTAAAACCTTAAGCATCCAAATGAATTATAAGTGTTCAAGTGCTACAAAAGCATATTTGGATTGTTAGGGATTTTTTATGAATTATTAGAAATTTATTAGCATTAATTCTTAATTATTAAATAATAAATAATTATGAAATAAATGCTTAGAAAATCAAAATTTGAAATTAATTGAACTATTAGGGCTCCACGAATATAAGAAAATTATTAATGAAACAAAAGTATTTTAGTAAAAGTTTAAGATCAAAATATAATTATTAAAAGATTAAGGTAAAAATATATAATTTTCACTAGGGACTAAATTATAATTTTTTTCAAATTTTTAGCCTAATCCACATTAAGTAAATGTGAGTTATAGGAAGCTTCAAGAAAAGCTCCTTAAGCCCATGGTGTCACCTAACTTGCATCACTTGATGGAGGTTATTTTCCAAGACTAAATGCCTACTTTTCATTAAGTTTCTATATGGCACCATCCTAGCTTCCTCCCTTAGCCATAGAAGGCGCCCTAACTTTACCCATTTGTATCAAGTAATTCAACCAAGAGCCAAGGAGGGAGAGAGAGAAGGGGGCAAGATTAAAAAAGTAGCTACAGAGAGATTAAGAGTTTTAAGAGAGAGGAAAATTGAAAGCTATACAAGGAGTTGAGTGAGAAATAAAGAGAAGAGTAAGAAGAAGCTAAAAGAAAGATTCTTAAGGTAGGAACACACCCCTTTGTCCTTGTCTGGTATATGAGAATAGTTTATGTGCTCTTTAAATACTCTAAAAGTTATATTTTTAATATATACTTTAGATGTATTTAATTGAAGATTGTTATTATGAAATATTAGATATTATGAAACATTTCATAATATCCTAATCCATAATTAATATATCCAATATTTCATAATAACATTCATCAATTAAATATATCCATGAATTATGCACTAAAAATATAACTTTTGGATATTTTAGGAGTATATAAACAATTTTTATATGCTAGACAAGAACAAAAGGGTGTGTTCTTACTTTAATGATCTATCTTTCATCTTTTCCTTCTTTTTCTCGTTATTTCTCACTCTGCTGCCTACATTGCTTTCACTTTCTCTCTCCCTTGAAACTTTTAATCTCTCTTTAGCTACTCTTTCTATCTCACCCTCTTTCTCTCTTTGGCTCTTAGACGAATTGCTTGATGCTAATGGGAAGAGCTGGGGTGCCTTAAATAGGTAGAGGAAGGAGCTAGTATGGTGTCACATGGAAACTTGATGAAGGGTAGGGGTTTTGTCTTGGAAAATAAGTTACATGAGGTGATAAAAGTTGGGTGTAATATCCGATTTTTTCAAAAAAAGGCAAAAAATATGCAGGTTCAAAGGAAGTCCCCTAAATCAAGGGGATAGTAGTTAAATGAAATTAGAGTAATAATTTAGACCCCCAATAATAAGGATTTGAGATTTAAGTTGCTTAAAAACTTAAGCCAGAAGAGTTAAGAAAATTAGCAAAAATAAGTTGGGGGCACTTTTATAATTTTTAAAAATTTTGAAAAACTCATAGGAGGGCTTTTTAAATAGAAAATTTGAGTTTTTCAGGATTCTCAGGAGCCTTGAAAACTATAGAAACTCCTAAAACAATTGAAACCCCTTCGGTAAGTGATTTCGATCGTCGGTTAACCAAAACTTTAACTGAATAATTCGAAATAGTTTTAAATTCAATTGAGGTAAAATCAAAGGCAGTTTATAAGTTATAGAACCCAAATATTATGATGGAAAAGAAGGATTTTAAAAAGGAGTTGATTTAAGCTAAAATGACAAAAACTAAGAATAAGGACTTAATTACAAAGTGGAAAAGTTATTAAAATAACCAATTAGCCCCTTAAAACATGTTGCTCTAAGCTCATTCCTCTTCATTGACACTTAGAGCTCTTGAAACAAAATTGTGCATAGGTGGAAGCATGCTAAATCGAGGAGGAGAAAGGAGGAAGAGAACTTATGGAAAAGGTGAGGATTTTTGCTCTCTTTCTTGCTCCTTCTTATATTCACTCTCTTCTCTACCTTCCCTTCTCTTTTTCCTTGGTTTTAGAAGTTGATATGGTTATGTTTTGAGGTCAACCTAAGTAGAAAAAGGAAGTTTTAGAAGGAGAGATTTGTTGCAAGTGAAAGCCTCTTAGAAAAATAATCAAACAAGGTATGAATCAAGGACCCTTTTGGCTTCTTCTTGGTTGTCTTCCCTTGAGTAAATTTTGGTCAGACCTAGCTTCCATGAAGGGAGATGAATTTTGACTTTAGTAAGAAAGAAATAAGTGGTTAGGAGTGTGAGAAGTAAGATTGTTTCTTGGAATAAAAAAGAGAACCAAGAAAACCAAGTTGGTGCAACTTAGGGTTTTGAGAAAAAGGTTGAAATCTAATTTTTCCTACAGGTAATTATGCTTATGTAAGACATGGTATGAGTCTCTTAGACCTCTAGGAAGTTTTATATAAGCCATTCCCTTCAAGAAAAATTGCAAAACTCCATAGGTGCACAAGTTTGAGTATGTCTCGGCCAAACATGAATCACACACCTAGGGAGTGTTTTAAATTTTCTTAAGACTAGAAAGGGCCTAAATATGATAGATAAACATCAAAGGAAGTCTTGAAATAAATTTAGAAAGTTTGGGTTGTGAGATGGAGGTGTAGGCTCTATTTTAAGACATAAGAAAGCAACTTGTATTTAGGCTCCTTGAAATGAAATTGTGAGGGCTTCAAGGAGTCTAAATGGAGCCAAGAGACTTAGATTAAAAGAGAAAATTGAGCCAAGATCATGAATTCCAATAGTTGCTTCATTGTGTCTTGTATGGAGCCATTATGTAGTCATATAAGAAAGTAACCCTCCATAGAGTTTGTATTACGTTAAAGCCTGTTCCAAGGACTGAAATATGTCTTACTTGATGTGTTTAGGTCAAGAGGGTCAAGTGCCACCTAGTTCTAAGTGCTTGGCCAAAAAATGGGAAGAAGAATTAAAGAAAAAGTGTGTGATGTTTTCTTCAAGATAGCTTTATAACATTTCTCTCATGCATTGCTCGGATGTTCTTTTGTCTTTGAATGCTTGTGTATATGTTTGAGCCATGAGATGTGTTTGTAGCTATTGCTTACTTGTTATGGTACCATTATGTTTCTTGAAAAGTATTTATGTATGCAAAGTGGTTTGAATGGGTATGATTAAGCTAAAAGTCCCTTAGTATGGGTGAGGATGAGCCAAAAGTCTCTAAAATTGGGTAAGACAAAATCAAATGTCTCAAGAAAAGTGAGACTAAGTCAAAAGTTCCTTGAAAGTGGGTAAAGTAAATCCAAAAACCCCAAAGAAAATGGGTAAAGTTAGACCAATACCCTTGAGAGCTTATGTATAATATGTATAAGTTTCTATGATATAGAAAATGCTTTATGTATGTTTACTAGTAGCCAAAATGCCATGCGTGTATTCTTTGACATGAAATTACACCCATAATATATGTTTGAAAGGGTAAAGAGCTATTGAAATTCTTTGAATCTCACTTTTCTTCCATATATGTCTAACCATGTCTAGGTGAGCTAAGTGGACCAAGAAATAGAGGCTAACAACCTTGAGAAGCATAACTCTGACAAAGGGATAGAGGAATAGGCTTTTTATTTGCATTTTGATGTCAAGATTTGTAACTACATGTTATATATATGATGTGAACCTTTGAGTAAGTCCAAATGGATGTAAATATGATGTATATATCAATGTGAAAGCTAAATGAATGAATGAATGAGTTTTTGCCACCCATGAGCCTTTATATTTATGGGTATGAATGCAAGTGGCATGGTGAGAATGAGTTCCATGATAATTTGAATCATTTTGCATGCTTTTATATGTTGTAATTATGCTTTTAGACTTACTCAAATGGTTATGGGAAAGATGAGAAGAGCATTTGGTGCCTTGGTACCTCATTATGGGCTTCAAAATTGACCAATTTGTGAAATGAACCAAAGTTTAACCAAATGAATGTGTTTTTGCATAAACTTTGGCCAATAAGTAGATCTCATCTACAGATTTTTACAGAGCTAAAGAGCACTTAATTTGGAGCTCTAAAAAATTTATTATGATTTTTCAAAGTTAGCCAAATTATGCAGAATCGGTATGTGCACTATTCATATGGTCAATTTATTTCTTTATGTCACATGTGAGTCAAATGAAGTCCAATGTCTATGAAATTTTACAGACATAAACTAGATATCATAAGCTTTTCATAACCACTGAGATTATCTCATTTGAAGCTTTGTAGAGGGAAAACCAAAATTTTTAAGTTAAAGGTCCTGGAGCTATCTGAGAAATGACTTAAGCTATTATTTTATCACTTTCTATAGGTCAAATGTTTTTGTTTTGGTCTAAAACTATTTTTAGCCATTAGTAAACATCTAGAACTTTCTAGAAAGCTATTATATGCATGGTTTCTAATTTTCTAGAATTAGTTATAAATTTTTAAAATTTATATCAAAAACTTGTAACAACAACCCCAGAGCAATTATGCTTGTTCTTGAATTTTGGTTCCAAATCCATGACATATGAGATAAATTGGAATGTTTATGACTTGAATAGATATGTTATGGATAGAAAATAATATTGATGAATTCAAAAGGGCCCCAAAGCCATGGATCATGAATATGGCTTCCCCATCACACAATCATCTATGCATAAAGTATATGTTTTCTTGCAAAATGTGTTCCAATATACATGAGATAGCCTATGTGACCATGGTATAAGAGATAGAAGGTTAAGGTATTACATTGGGTGACATCATAGGCTTAAGGGACTTTCCTTGAAACTTCCATAACTCATGTCTGCTTAACTTTTACTTTTTCTCTCTCTTGAAACTCTCAATCTCTCTCTAGCTATTTTTTCTATCTCATCTTCTTTCTCTCTCTTTCTCTCCTTGGCTCTTAGGTGAATTGCTTAATGCAAATGGGAGGAGTTAGGGTGCCATATACAGCTAAAGGAGGGAGATAGGATGGTGCCATATGAAAACTTGATGAAGGGTATGGATTTTGTCTTGGAGAATAAGCTACATGAGATGATGCAAGTTGGGTGACATCATGGGCTTAAGGGACTTCCTTTGAAGCTTCCTATAACTAACACTTGCTTAAGATGGAAGAGTTAGGCTAAACTTTTGGCAACAATTATAATTTAGCCCCTCATGAAAATTACATATTTCTACCATATTCTTAATAATTATCTTTTGACCTTAAACTTTTACCAAAATACTTTTATTTCTTTAATAATTCTTATATTCTTAGGCCCTAATAGTTTAATGAATTTTAAAAATTTTATATTTTAAGTATTTATTTTATAATTATTTATTATTTAATAACTATGATTTAATCTCAATTAATTTCAACAAATTCCTAATAATTCATAAAAATTCTCCAAAAATTCCTTTAAAGTCCTTAGTGATCCAAATAAACTTTTCGAGTGCCTAAACACTTATAATTTCTTTGAATGCTCAAGATTTCACTAAGAATTCATGTTAAATAATTTATAATAATTATTTTTATCTTAATTTATGAGTTATAAAATTTGGAGATATTACAATAGACACATCTAAAATAAATGTATTATATTTATTGGTGAATTTTTTTTGAAAGGGATTAGCTAAGTGATTGATATGACTTAGTCGTGAAATTGATGTTAAAAAACTTTCAATCCCCTATTTATGAGTTGGAAGAAGACACATGACACAACTCCTAAAAAAAAGGTTTTCCTAAGTCATATACATAGTTAACTTATGATAAAGGTGTTGATGGTGAACATAATATATTAATAAAGTCTATAAATAGAAATTGTTATTAAGTTGAATTGCCAAGAATTGTATAAACTCTAAAATTGACAACAAAAGGATTTCAAAAGAAATAGAATACAACTTGACTGAAAAGCAAGAAACAAAGTGATGAAAAAAAACTTGTGAATAAAATTGATAAATGATTAAAAATAAAAGAAGTTATAATGCAAGCTTCCTTGAAAGTTTTTATGTGTCTTGTATGGTATTCTTCACTCCTATTTATATCTTCTTTGGTGGACCTATATGTTTTCACTTAAGTCATTTTTCCTTTTATTGTGTCCATATATACATGGTGGCTTAGTGCAAAAGATCACGAGGTTTAATTGTCCTCTAAAATTGCTAACTTATTAGATCCATGTTTTCGTAGTTTTCCACATTTTCTATTATGTAAAACATGAGTTTTTGGCTAGCGATAGGGCTTTGACTAGCAACTGAACTTCAATTGGCTCACATCATTGGCCAGTATTTTTTGACTAATGCTCCTCAATTAGATTTTATAAGTTGGTTTTAACTTTAGTCATTATTCACAGCCTATGATTTTTTGTGTCAATAATATTAAAATGCCTCTTTCAAATCTTTCAAAAATGCAAATTTAAAAAGATATTTACTCATTAGAAGACAAGTAAAAAGAGTGAGAGGAGTGGTTGTGGGTCTCCATCCACAAGATAAAGCTAGTTTTATGAATTTATGAGACCATATATTGATATAAAAGGCCAAACGTAGCTCAGAATTCATATTATTTTTCATGATTTTATATAAATTGGAACCATACATTGATATAAAAAGCATGATTCCTTCAATCTTTATTGTCAAATGATGGCCACTTTCTTGACATACAATGAAGGATTAAACTTAGATTGTAGGTAGTTATATTTTTACTATTAAATTTTTTGATAAAATTATATAACATATATATAATAATAATTTTTTTAATAAATTTAACTATATGATATTAAGTGGTAAAAATCATACATTTATACAAAGCTATATATTATTAAAAAATCATACAGCTATCATGTTTTAATTAAGACTTTTGATGGCAAAAATATAAAAATTTGCATAAATTTTTTTTCTTATAATGAATAAATTAATTTTTAAAATTTTAAATTGTTAGGCCCTTTATTTAATTTTAAAAAATTAATTAATGTACAAATTAATTTTAAAAGATAATAAGATTATTACACATTAAAATTTTTTTATTAAAAAGCTAACCTTCAAAGATTTTTTTATAAATTAGTTCAAGTATTTTTTATTCTTTAAGATCTAAAACAAATTATTAGTTTATAATCAAAGAGCAAGCCTTTCCCTCTTAACTTTGTTAGATATGGAAAGTTAGGTATGTAAAAAGTTAATTTTAGAAACGAAGGTAAATTATAAAAAATATGATTTTGTAAATAAGAAATAATTTTTGTATTTTTGTTTTAAAAATATAATAAAAAGACATAAATATTATTGGATATTAATTATAAGAATATAATAAATATTACATAAAATTTTTTATTTTTCTATTTTTCTTAATGATACCATACAGGGCCATAGACTGTTACTCAATTTATGCACTCATCAACTTCGAATCAAGAACAGAAATGGTTAAAAGGCACATAAAATTCAAAACTTATGAAAATGGCAAAATCCCAAAAAAAGAAAAGATGGAATTATGAAAGTTTTTCTCAGATAAACATTAAACATTAATGCAGCTTGAAAAACCTTGAATTTTTAAATGTTTAAGCATGGAATCTTATTGGAATACCTTCTGGAGAATAATGGCATCCTTGCAAAGAACTTCATTAGTAAGAAAAAGGTGTTACTTTTTCTTTTGCCTTTTCAGTAAGAAAAGACAAACCTTTCCTTGCTCTGCTCCTCTCCTCAAGACAATATAACAAACGCGTTTTCTTACGGAAGGAAGAAGGAAAGTTTGAGAATCAGATTCAAACGCGAACGAACAATGTGGTGGGGTAGGTGTTTTCTTCTCCTGGGGGTTTCTATTGCCCTTTTCGATTCCGTAGCTTCTCTGAATCGTAGCAGTTTTCCGGCGGATTTCTTGTTTGGAACTGCATCTTCGGCTTACCAGGTTCCGTTATTTGCATCTATGGCTTCTTTTACTCTCTCACATTGTGTGCTTATTATCTAGCTATGTAAAGGGTTGGGTCTTATTAGGTTTCTTAATTGAGTGAAGTATGAAGGTGCCTATGGCTTCCTTGACTCTCGACATTGTTTAGTTATTTGCACCTAGCTATGTAAATGGGTTGGGTCTTATTAGATTTCTTTTGTAAATGAAGTATGAAGGTGCAGCAAATGAAGGAGGTAGGAGCCCTAGCATTTGGGACACCTTCACTCATAGATACCCTGGTATGAACCTCTCATTCTTCTCAGTAAAGTAGCAATGTAGCAATTTTTTTTTAATACCTTGATAGCAGAGTAGTGTCATCTGTTTTCACTGGAATGTTTTATGAAGATCCGGGCATATATGAGTTTCAACCCTTTATATGGCTTTGTTTAAAACAATATTAGAAAATGATATCAAGGAACTTGATGTCTTCCTCCTAATGAAGTAGCAATTTAGCATGGCCTTTTTTTAATCCCCAGATAGCAGAGTAATATCCTCTGTTTTCGCTGGAATATTTTATGAAGATTTGTGCATAGATGAGATTCAATCCTTTATGTTTAAAACAAGATTAGAAATGGTGTCAAGGAAATTGATGTCTTCTTCGTCTTCTTCTTCTTCTTAATGAAGTAGCAATCTAGCGTGGTTTTTCGAATCACCAAATAGCATATTAATATCCTCCTCTGTTTTCATTGGTATATTTTATGAAGATTGGTTCATACATGAGATTCAATCCTTTTTAATGCTTTGTTTGAAGCAAGATTAGAAATGATATCAGGGGACTTGATGTCTTCTTCTTCTTAGCAAATTAGCAACTTAGCATGGTCATTTGTTTTGTTTCTGTTTTTATTTTTGTTTTTGTTTTTGTATTTTTTTTTTTATCCCCGAATAACAGAGTAATATCCTTAGTTTTCACTGGAATCCTTAATGAAGATTGTGGCATATATGAGATTCAGTCCTTTATATGACTAGTTTTAAAACAAGACCAGAAACTGATATCAATAAACTTGATGTTTTAAGCTGTATATATTATCTCCTAAAACTTTTTCATTTCTTTTTTTAAATTTATGGTCCTTAATGGGGAAACATCGATGGCATCAGAATTTATGATATATGATTGCTAATATCAAACCATCTTACAGATGCCTTAAAAGCATAAAGGGCAATCATAGTTCATAGATGAATATAGGGCGCAAAAGGAATAGTAACTATGCACCATTTGAGAAGATATACTTCCATCACTAATAGTTGTTAATTAGCCACATTGCTCCCTGGGACTGGGAAAAGAACAATGGATTGGTATTGACAACTACAAAGAGAGAGAGCGGAACACAATGGAGTGGGATATCATTATCTACTATATGATATAATTCATAGTGATTTTCTTCATCCTTTGACATTTTGAAGAGAATTGGTTTGCGATTAAATTATATTTCCAATCAAACAAACACAGGCTCGAGAGTTGAGACATTTTTTTGGTTCTTCAGAAAGGATAGCTGACCACAGTAATGGGGATGTTGCTACTGATTCATACCATCGTTACAAGGTACTTTCATTCTCTTAATATTTTAAATCTTTGAACTTCATTTTCATCTAGACTAATTATCTTTTTCTCGCATAAAAAAATTGTTAGGAAGACGTGGGTATGATGAAGGATATTGGATTTAATGCCTACAGATTTTCCATCTCGTGGTCCAGAATACTACCCAGTGAGAACTGAGAAAAACTTTGAGCTTTCCTGCTTGTGATCCTTTTATTTTCCTCAGATTGAATGTTTAATAAATGACTTTTTTCCTTTTGAGGTGTGATAAGAGGTTAATCTGGGTTATTAGTTTATACAATTTAATTAATCTCTTGATTAAATTACGTTTTAGGTGGAAACCTTAAAGGAGGAGTGAACCGAGAAGGCATTGCTTATTACAACAATCTCATAAATGAACTCTTATCAAACGGTCAGCAGAATTTCTGTGTGTGTGTGTGTTTCTCATTCATTATATTTATATCCCAAATGAAATCGAATTTGACTTAGATTTCTTATTCCTTATACCAACAGGAATACAGCCCTTTATAACACTATTTCATTGGGACCTCCCTCAAGCTCTTGAAGATGACTATGGTGGTTTTCTGAGCCCCAAAATTGTGTAAGCAGTAGTTATAATCACTTTGTTCTCTAGCATGCATGGAATCCTCCTTCCCATTCTTTTCCAACTGCTGGAAACATTCACCCTTTGATTTTGCAAACAGGCAGGATTTTGCTTACTATGCAGAAATATGCTTCAAAGAGTTCGGTGACAGGGTAAAGCACTGGATTACTCTTAATGAGCCACTGTCCTTTACTGTCAGTGGTTATGCAAATGGTGGATCTCCACCTGGAAGATGCTCTAAGTGGCTGGGCCCAAACTGCAATGTTGGTGATTCTAGTACTGAGCCCTACCTGGTTTCCCACCACCAGATTCTTGCTCATGCTGCAGCAGTCAAAGTCTATAGGGAGAAGTACCAGGTTACTGCATTGTCATGATTTTAAAATCTAACAGAAATCAAATTAGATTTCATTTTCATAAATGAACTATGTAGTTTGGTTAACACACAATGTGACAGTCAATGATCTTTTTGATAGATTTCCCAGAAGGGTCAAATAGGGATAACCTTAAATTCTGGCTGGGTTATGCCACTGTCCCTGTCAAATGCTGACAAAGAGGCGGCAGCTCGGAGTCTTGCTTTCTCGTATGACTGGTAACTGTCTCTCTCACTAGAACATAATTTACTTGTTTCAAGTTCTTACTAGTGCTGTAGTTTTTTTTCCCCCCTTCTCTTTTATAAGGCCTCATGGGTGATCAGGCCTAACACTCATCATTTCCTGCTTTTTAAGGTTCATGGAACCCCTGCATTCTGGTACATACCCTGCTGTAATGGTTAACAAAGTTGGTGCACGTTTGCCAAAGTTTTCCAAAAGCGAATCCTTGATGGTTAAAGGGTCCTTCGATTTCATAGGGTTGAACTATTACACTGCAAATTATGCAGCTGATACTCCTTGCCTACGTGGAAAGCAAACCTTGTTCACAGACTCTTGCGTTAGATCTACTAGTAAGCTACAAAAATGAACCTTATATATGTTTCCACCTACTTTTATTGAGTTTGTGATTACATTTGCTTACTTATGATCCCTCTTGCTGCTTCAGCTGTAAGAAATGGAGTTCTCATTGGTCCAAAGGTACTTGCATCTGGAGATAACTTTTACCTGGTGTAGAGATGCTTTAGTGCATGAAATTGAAAGTTATCTTTACGACTTTTTCTTAGCCAAAATCTGAGTGACTAAATCACGTAGGTTGGCTTAACGGTTTCTTTGCTTAAAGGATGGATGATAATGAAAAGTCATCCCTAAGGTGGTTTTTGGTATTTAGGCATTCTAATTTTCCAAGTACTTGGAAACTTATTTAAACCATATATGGGTACAAGTCTATAAGATAGATATTTAAAAAAAAAAAAAAAGATTTATGTGTTGTATATGTGCTAAACAACACAAAGATATTGGATTTTTCATGTATCATGTATTCAAATTTTTATGAATAGGTTTCCAAATACTTGAAAAATTAAGATATCTTTATACCAAATGCAACCTAAGTTTATATAATTATTTGCTTACTTAGTACAAACCTAGCTACCAATCCATGGAGAAATTGGATTGGTTTAATGGTTTTCTGGCTTAAAGGGTTGACTCTCCCTTAAAATAATTGCTCCTTGGAAGAGAAAATTCATTTTTTATTATTTGTCCAGAACAGGCTTAATTTCAGAAAGAAATTGAGAAGTGAAATTAATTTTGCAGGCTGGTTCAGACTGGCTCTACATCTATCCACGAGGAATTCAAGAGCTACTACAATACACAAAGGGAAAATTTAACAATCCTGTCATTTACATAACGGAAAATGGTAAGATTAGCCACTATATATCCTCTAATCCTAAAGGCTAACGTTGAATCTTTACCAAGTCACAGGCTTAGTGTTTTATTCTTTTTTTCACCAGATTTCTTCTTGTATTTGCAGGAGTTGATGAGGTTAATGATGGTAGAAGGACTCTTGATGACAAAACGAGGATAGACTATATCAATCGCCACCTTCTGTATGTTCAAAGGGCCATAAGGTGAACTTTCTTTTGCAAATGTGAAAAAGTTCAGTTGCCGACTAAGAAACAGGGACACCAAACACGACACAGCAATATATTAAGTGTTCAGAGAGACAATTTTAGGCACATAAATAAATGGACCAACGAAAATTCAATGAAGTGGATACTGTAGGTGGTGAAATCCAGTGGCAGGCCTACCTTTAGTGAGTTTCTTTCTAGTGACCCCTTGCACCAGTTAGTTGTGCACTATATAGCTCTTAAGAATTTCTTGTATCCAGAATCAGATGCAATTTGAAGTATTGTGTCTTATTCGATACGAGTGTCAAATACAAACCACAGGCATGGCTCTAGTTTTGATAAGTCCATTTTTCATAGGTTGCGAAGCTTATGCATCTCTTTTCGGATTGAACATGTGCAAGACTGAAACTTTGAATTTGGCAGGAACGGTGTTAAGGTGAAGGGCTACTTTTCATGGTCATTCTTGGACAATTTCGAGTGGAATGCTGGGTACACAGTTCGCTTTGGAATGGTGTACGTAGATTTCAAGAATGGACTGAGAAGGTACCGTAAAAGATCAGCTCTGTGGTTCAAAACTTTTCTCCACCGATGAAATGTTATGATTAGGTCATTGTAAGCAGGGCCACTATATAAAATGGTATCTGATAATTGGCCCTAAGATTAAGGCTTCATTGTAATCTGAGGTTCATGCCTTTCCTTGATCTGTTTCTGTACTTTTTTGGCTGTTAGCATTCCAAAGTATGATGAACCCTGAGTTGAGCCGCTGGTAATACTTGACAAACAAAGGAGACTCCCTTTAACATTCTTCATGTGGTTACTAGTGCCAACCCGTACATTAGTAGAATAATTTTGCTCCATTTTTCATAGGTAGCCTAAGAAGGGGAAAAAAAATAAAAATCACTAATATATATACACTCACGTTTTGTAGTATTTAATTTATATGGAAACTTATACCAAATTCTTATGCATTTTTCCTTAGAACCTCGCAATATCTACTCTAATGTAGCGCAAATTACCAAAAGACTGAATCTGTATGATAATTCAAAGTAAGGAAGGTGTACTATAGTGCTGTTATGCTTATTAGACTTGTTGAAGGGATAAAATATAATCAAGGTAGATCTTTTTGATTAGAGGTTGAATGCATCAGAAGAATTAGGCCGAAAATTAGAATCTGCGTCCAATGGAGAATGAAGTTTTCATCCTGTACAAGTCAAGTTAAGAATTAGTAACGGCATCCTTGAAAAAATCTCTGTTGTTTTGAATTTTCTCTTTTTGGAATGGACTATTTACAAAATCCTCATGAATAGGACCAAAGCTCAACTCATTATTTTTACATAGGATTCCTATATTCTATTGTTAAGCAAATCCCTAAGAGGGTTTAATTGATCCATGATTTATGTTTCATTCTTTGATTCCCTTTTGTTTCTTTAGAGAGATATATCCATCAATTATGGCTCTTTCTGTTCAAATTTTTCCAATCAAGATATATAGATCCATGGGTCTATGTGTCTATATAAATCCTTTTCATACATTACCAAAAATGTGCAAAAGCTCTATTTGCCTTTACCATTCTCTGAATCTCTTCCTTTCAGATATGATATTGCTTGCAGTAAAATTGATGTGGATTTGCTTCCATCTTTTGTTGAATATTTTTCATGGTTTGATGGATAATTTGATATGCCAATATATATATATATAATGATAAAGTGGATTGAATTTTGTGAATTTTCTCTTGCAATACCTTAGCATGACATGAATGTTTTGAATATTCATCTCCCTTCTCCTCTTCCTAGGATTGAAAATCCTATATTATACAAATCCATAAGATTGAATCCTTGGGTTCCTGAAATAGTGTAAAAAGAAGTATTTCAAATCATTGCTATTTGACTTACACTTGTTCTAAGAAAGACATGGCATTTCGAATGATTTATAAAGTCAAGCAAATGTCAATATTGGATCTTAGAGATGTTATAGTTCTGAATTAAATCTCTTAAAAAAGATCTTTTGTGTCATTGTAGCTTGATCTAGTTCCCTTATGATACTTTTGTTATTAAGTTAACCTTACACGTCACATGTTTCTAGCTATTCATAAGGCATCATCAAATGATACAAGTCTTGGATAAAAATCTACAATGGACTAGAATGTCCTTGTCAATGATCATTGTGATTTCTCACACTAGGTAAGTTTTAACCTTTCCTTAACTACAAAATGTGCTTGATAGATTATGGCCAACACCAGGTATACAAGTGATGATTTCAAATCCAAAGGATAAGTGTTCTTTGGAAACTTTATGTAAGGGAGAGTGTGGTTTTTTAGGGCTAATAGCAAAAAGGTTGACAAATTAGTCATTTTTACGGTGACTTTACAAAACCATACATGAGATTTTCATCTCTTATGACTTCTCATTCAATGTTTTTGAAGTCATTGGATCTTTTTCCTCATTCAAGAATCTCCTCCCATCTTCCATTATGTCTTAAAGAGTAACTTGGACTAATTCAATCACATTTTCATGTTCCATTAATTGAACACCTTGCTTTTTTTGATTATTTTCAAAGGAGGGGATTATTCTTTTTACCAAACATATGTGGATATAATGATGGTAATAAATATTTTTTGATAAATCCTTTTGCCCTTTATTTTTGAGAATTAAAAAGATCCTTTTTAATTAAGTTTGAATTTATTCGTTTGGAATTTGGACTCATTTACTTCATTTTTATTTACTTTTTTTTTTAGTTTTTTTAGTTTTTTATTTTAATATCCTTCCATCATTCCTTATGTCCCACAAGTTTGATCCTATAGAATTTGACTCATTTTCCCATTGAGCAAGAGGTATAAAATAGATGGATTGGCTTTTTTGTTATATTTTTTTAGTACCTATTATGTGAAATCATCTATTTTAAATACAATAACTTAATAATAATCAATGAAGGGTGAAATTATATATTTAGTTTCTATACTTGGATTGAATTTTAAATTTAGTCTATATACTTATTTTATTTGCCGAATGTAACACCATAATGTTTTAACTCCAACTAATCTCCTTTTAGGCTTGATTCCATATGATTTCCAATGAAAATGATCAAAACCATGGTATTTTACTACCTTAAGTTAGGGTTTAATCAGTCATATTTTGCCCTGTGGGTCCCATGCACCCGTGAATTACATTCTCTACTCAAACTCTGCTCATACAACTCATACATAGCCTCAAACAACTCATAAACCACGGATATGAAACCAAAAACAAAAAAAAAAATGCAATTTCATCAAGGCAACATTAAATGGCATGTCTCACAATACAAGCATATACACAAGCATACAATGACTATATACATCCAAGAATGCAACAAGAAAGAGTGGAGAGCTACCTTAGAAGCCAACACAAGTTTTCCATTTCAATTTCTCTTCTCCCTTCTTAGTCTCACAATCATAACTAGATGGAACTGCTTCTTTTGAGCTTAGACACAACAAAAAGCATGAAATTACTCTCTCATAACTCAACAATTATTCACAAAGTTAGGGGGTTCTTCATAGTAAATCTTACAAAGCATATAAGAAACTAGGGGTTCTCTCTCTCTAGAATTTCACCAACTCTTCTTCTCCTTTCTTTGCATTTCTTAACTTATCACACTCTCTTTCAAAGGTTTCTTGCTCATTCTTGGTCAGAACAAAGCTTTTTTACTCAACAACCCATGGAAAGGAAGTTTAGAAGGAGAAGAATAAAATCAAGAAGAAGAAGCATGAAGATCTTTAAAGGTTCTTACCTTTCTTCCTTCTCTCTTAGCTTCTCTTAGTTTCCCTCTCTCTCTCAAGCCTTTTTCTCTGCTTTGGAGGAAGCCTAAGTCAGTTTAAAGAAAAAGAAGGGATATGGACACTTTAAGAAGTCATATTCTCTTTTTTCATGTTTTTCCGGACTAACCCTCGCTATAGCGAATAATAACTTTCGCTATGGCGAGCACGTATCAGTTCCAGACCCCCTGTTTTCGCTACGGTTCACGCTATTGCGAGGAACTCTTTGGTTTTTGTATGGCATGCTCGCACTCGCTATAGCTAACAGTATTCTCGCTATAGTGAAAAGGTGCTATCGCTATAGCTAGATCATTTCTCGCTATAACTAGCAGACTTAGAAAATGTCAAGATTTCGAAAATTTTCAGCTTTTTTTTTTTTGGTTGTTACACCGAACAAATTTTTTAAACCTTTTTTTATTTCTTAACAAGTCCTTGTTGAGCGTTTTTATTATAACATTATCAAATTCATGATGAGTTGGCTAATTGATTACTTACGTGCACAAGTCATATCTATTTTAATTTGGTCTTAAACTTTTATCTATTTTCTTATATTTTTACCTAATCTATAATTTGGTTTTCACACTTTATTATCTTTTTCATGCAAGTACTTCCAGTTAACACCGAAGTACTTTGCTTGCCAAGTTGACAATTTTTTAAAGGTGTTATGTCTAGGTACCTTCTCTAACACACCTTTAGGAGCCAACGAGTTCACACCATGTGCCTACTTTTAATGCCTTGGCCCTTACTTAGAAATAGGGAGGAGACCTTTTAGGTAAGCGGTTATACCTTATAAATTCTTGAGATCTCTCGTTCTTACTCACTCAAGTATTAGAGCTTGCGTTAAAGCTAATGCTCCTCGCGCTAACCACCATTTATGTTTGCAGGCTTACTAGGTAGACTTTTATCATCAGCTCAAACAACGAAAATTAGTGAGGCACATGGTTTGAGCTAATGAGAGGTGTAATACAGCAAGAAAATATGTAGTCCCCACTGAGTGGCTACTATAATAACAAAAAATTGTTGATGGCTAACAAACTTTTTAGGTGTAGTACTTATATGGAAGCAATAATAAAGTATGAGAGTTCGCTAAATTAAAAAGAATATGAAATTATAGGAACCAAATTATAATTGTATGTGGACAATAAAATTCACACCTTGTATGGCCTTTAATGCATAAAGAATTTGTTAGCCAACTCGATATGGATTTGATGGTAATATGACAGATATTAAAGTTGAAGGTTTATGTAAAGTGGAGAAAAGTGTAAAGACTAGTTTAAACAAAATAAGATACAAAGATTACGTTGAAAATTCAACCAAAATATAGAAATTAAATGTATAATTTAACTTTGATGAATTTATAGAAAGTAAATATTTTTATTTTATTTTCTTCAATTATTGCACACTTGTTTGTAGTAGCAAGCTAAATCTATCCTATCACTACATGTAAAACCCCACCCCCCACCTTTTTTTTTTTTTTTTTTTCTGGGGAGGGGGGATATATTGAGGAAGTCATTTTCATCCCCTTAAGTTGAAACCAATGTCTTTATCTAAGTTTCTGTCTTTTTCGATCAATTATTATTGACACATTTTTTTCAGCTCTCCAACAGTCAACACCCCCCCGCGCCTCCAATTTTCTCACCAGCCAAACAAAAGAAATAATCCTTAACACGTGGGCTTTTTCTGATGCATGCATGCCAACGACTTTTTTTTTTCCTTCTCTTTCTATGAAATCAATCAAGATTGTCAAATTTGGAATTGAGGCAAATTCATATAAAAAAATGTAGACTCCTAATATAGATTTGTAAGAATTTATCTTTATTAATAAATATTTATTAAAATATATAATTATATAGTTAAAATGTAATATCTAACAAGAAATTTATTCATATTTCATAATATATAGTACTACATATAAACATTTTAGTAAAGTTCATATATAAATATTTTTAATATAATTTTGATAAAAATTTTATTAATAAAAATTTTATACAAATTTCATTGCTATTTTTATGATATTATATTAAAACTTTACATTTTTTTTATTGCAACAACACATGATGGCTTCTTGTTATATTAAAACTTTGCATGCATTATTTGATACCTCAAGTTGCCTAATGGGATAAAACGTTGCCTTGATCCCTTAAGACATATGGTTTGAATCTACACTACGCAGGTTTTGCCATTTTTACAAAGAAAATCTAACTCACTCCAAAAATGTCTAACTCGCCTAGAAATGTGCTAATTCAACCAAGTTTGATCGGGCATGGTATGAGTTGATTTGAGTTTACAAATAAGTTGACATGTTTTCTTAAGATAAAAATGTCAACTCGATAAACTTTTACAAGTTGATTTGCGAATATAAAGATGAACGAAATTGATACTCAATACCAAAGAGTTATTATTCCAAGTTTGAAAATCACCAATTACATTTCTCTAGCATCTATTTATAAACTATAAGAAGAACCTTCACTCTCTAACAATTAGTAAGAGTAATAACAGAATAATTATGCAATAACATAACAATAACAAAACAAGCAAAACCAAAACAAGTAGTTATACTTCTTTTGCCATGTAATAATATTCCCCCCATCAAAGGATCCTTGTCCTCATAGATAGAGTATAGGCGGTGGAAAACTTTGGAAATTGTTGTTGAATTGCTAAGAGAGACTCATAGTAGCATATTCTTAATTAGCATGTTTCCATTGAACCAAACTTATGTTAGAGGTAAGTTATTTTGCTTAACAACTTTTTAAGCTAGAACTTGTTTAGGCTTTAGGAAAAATATCCTTCCTTATTAAGTAGAGGTAGTTCTATACTTGCCATGGTATTGTCACTAATGTGCTTTTTGAGCAAGGACAAATGAAAAACTGAATGGATTTTGTATCAATAGGTAAATCTAATTGACAAGCCACTTGGCCAATTTTCTTCAGGACCTTGAAAGGCCCATTGTAATGAGTAGCTAGCTTATGTAGGGCTAAATTAGTGAGAGAAGTCCTTAGGAAAGGATGAAGTTTAAGATAAACCAAATCTCTTATGTCAAATGCCTATTCAATATGTTTCCTATTAGCCATTTGCACCATTCTGTGTTGTGCCTTATGTAAATGATACTGTAGCAACTAAATTGTGGATTCCTTTTCCTTCAGGCTTCTAACTACAACATGATTATCAGAATCTTTGTCCAAGTAAGGCAGATGTATTAGTGGAATCGTGTCATATAGAACCTCAAATGGTGTCATATTGATAGACAAATGATAATAAGTGTTATACTATAATTTAGCCAAAGGCAACCACTTTGCCCATTGCTAAGGATGGTCACCTATCATGCATCATAAATAACACTGCAGACAACAATTCAGGACTTCTGTTTGTCCATCTTTCTATTGATGGTAAGTAGAAGTATATGACAACTTCACTTTGTTGATCCAAAATAAAGATCTCTAAAACTTGCCACAAAAAAATAAGATCCCTTTTTGTGACAATGAATTGAGGGAAACCATATAACTTCACCACATTAACAAAGAAAGCTTGCGCTACTTCAACTATTGTGAATGGATGCTGTAGTGTAATGAAATAGGTAGCCTTCGACAATTTGTCCGCCACAACTAAAATAACAGATTTGTGATAAGATTTTGGTAACCCATAGAGTGGTAGGGATAGATAGCAACTGTATCAACCTAGGTTTGATCACATTCTCTGATTTAAACCGTTGATAAGTAGGACATATGTGAATAAAAGTTCTAACATCCTTTTCCATCCCTTTCTAGAAAAAATAGTATAAAGTCTTTTATACATAGCTATCATACTTGAATGGCCCTTAATAGAGTAATTGTGAAAGTGCTGAAATAATTAGTCTTAGGTGAGTATCAGCCCCCACTACTAGTTTACCATTCCTCTTTAAAACACCATTAGCTTAGCTGTACTTAGGATGAGAGTTTAGGTTATATTCTAAGTTAGTAATGACCTTGCTAAAGATAGGATCATGGGTGCAAGGAGCAATAACATTCTTGTTTAAACTTGAGATAACTTAAATTATAGTAAAGCAAGAAGTATGCAATGTAGAAGCGTTAGGAGGGCATTTAGAAAGTGCATCTGCCATAGTATTCTCTTTACCTTTATGATAAACAATTGTATAATCCATGCCATACATCTTACTCAACCACTTGTATTGGCCTGGAGTAACATTTTCCTCTTCCAACAAGTGTTTAAGTGTTAAATGATCAGTAAGAATAATAAATACAACTACTATTGCCAATGTTTGACAACAAACACAAGGGTTGTTAACTCCTTCTCATAAGTAAACAATTGTTGCTTAGCAAGTGAAAAAGCCTTACTGACAAAAGCATTGGGATATCCTTGTAGAGGCAAGACATCCCCAAAGCCCACATTAGAGGCATTAGTCTCCATTATAATAGGAAGATCAAAATTGGTAACATGAGGACTAGTGTGGTGGACATGGTTGCCTTAAGCTTATTAAAGGCGTACTCGAGTTCAAGAGACCAAGCAAACCTTTCCTTCTTTAATAGCTCGGTAAGCGATTTACTAATAGAGCCTTAATCATGTCCAAAACATCAATAACACCTCGTAAGACCAGGAAATCTACAAAAGAATTTGATATTAAAAGGGGTTGTCTAAGAGGTCATAGTTGTAATTTTTTTGGATCTAGTAAAACTCCTTGTGTAGAAATGATGTGACCTAAGTAATCTATAGTGGTAGCCCTAAATGTGCATTTGGATGCCTTAGCATATAACAAATGACACCTTGATGTCTCTAAAGTGTTGCTAAGATGCTATAAATGTACCTTCCACGAAGGATTATAAATCAAAATGTCATCAAAGAAGATAAGGATAAACCTTCGAAGAAATAGTTTAAAAACCATACTCATCAATCCTTAAAATGTAGTTGGTGCATTAGTTAATTTGAATGGCATAATTGAGAATTCGTACAATCCTTCACGAGTTTGAAAAGCTATCTTATGTACATCCAAAGGGTGCATGCGTATTTGATGATAGCCTACTTATAAGTCTAGCTTGGAAAAAATATTTAGAACCATGGAGCTTATCGATATACTCCTCGATTAAATGTATGAGAAATTTATTTTTGATGGTTTGAGTGTTTAATTTCGAATGATCAACATAGAAACACCATGTAGTGTAACATCTGGGGCTGCGGCTAAGCAACTAATTGGTCACGGTTAACAACCTTTGATTGGCTTATTTTTAAAGGATTAGATCTTCAGCTTTAGCTACCAACCCGAGCCTCATTGCCTCTATATCCAATCCGTCATCAAGCTAGAAGGTTCTATCTCTCGCTTCATTCATGCATAACTACTTATCATCTCTGGGCAATCGGGCTCTCAAGGGTGTAGCTTGGAATTCAATCTCTGGCCTGAGGAGATTAACCTTTTGGGCTCCAATATCCAATCCAATATTTATCAACGAATCCCAATAGCTCATCTCCTATTCAATCATACATAATATATGTAAGTAAGCTTTACCAATGCATGCATGGAGGCAATAAAAGCTATGGACATTTTAGAAGCCAAGTTGGCATGTGAACAACTCATACAAATCATTCAAGAGCTCACTAAGTGTTTGGCTTGGCCTCACACTTCTCCTTATAGGTTTTGGACTTGTCTCACCCATTTTTTGAGCACTTTGGACTCAACCATACTCTTGGGAGCCTACTTTGCTTTTGAGAGACTTTTTGCTTTGTCTTAACCAAACTCAAGGGTTCTTGGCTCATCCTCACCAAAGGGAATCCATGAAAAATTCTAACTTTGAAAATTCAACAAATATTCCCTAGACCTCCGAAAATTATGATCTTTGGCTTCCCAGAAAGCTCTCAATGAGACTTAATTGTATGCCAAATTTCAGGGTAAGACTATAGAAAAATCAAAATCAGCAATCTTTGTCATTATGAAAAACTTAGGATGTCTACTTCACACTAAAAATACGTCCAAGTCACAAAATTCATCACACAGGACGTTTGACATCCAAAAAGCTACAGAGGTCGCTGGCTGCTTGGGCTGTTGTTCAGTTTACTGATACAAACTTTTAAAATTCATAACTAATTCTATAAAAATCGAAATCATACAAATTCGGTCATTCTGGAAAGCTACAAATGTTAACTTTACTATCAGGTAGAGTAATCTTAGGCTTTGACGTCTCCCAGAGATGGATCACAGTAGATCCCAACATAGCACAGCAAGTTGTAGTAGACCCTAGTAGGGTTTTGAGAGGTCGCAGTAGACCTAGGGGTCATAGTAGATCCCACAGAGTTACAGAGAGCCCTAGCTACCGCATGATAGATCTCTGGTAGCATCCTTTTTCTTTATTATAACTATTAAAGATGCAAAAGCACTTTGACTCAGGTGAATAATCCCATTAGGTAACATTTCTTAGACTAACCTTTCCATAGCATCTTTTTGGATAGGCCTGTATCGATAAGGTTGTATGTCAATAGGCTTATCCTCCTTCAAGTTGATAATATAATTAAAAGCTTTGGAAATGGGTAAGTGCTTTGGCTCATGAAATACATCATCAAACTCTTGTAAGAGCTTTAGTAAGACATCCTTCTCTAATATAGATGAACAATTGTCATCACCATATGGGATGCCTCCTAACACTTGTCCTTTAGCAGAGGTCATATAAAGCTATACCACAAAAGCTTGGGTAGCATATAGTTGTTGTTTCCTCACCAATCATGTCATCTTACATCACTGACATGGGTTGATCTATGTCATGAATATAATACAATTTCTTGTGCAATTTAAAGCATAAAAACTATTGTTTAAAATCTTATAAAACCTGACCAAGTGTAGAAAACTATTGCATGCCAAGTATTATATCATATCTACCTAATGGCATTACAAAAAATCAGCTTGAAAAACTTCACTATTCATTTTCCAAGGAAGTTGAATATAGTAGGAATCAACTAATAGTTGATCTCCATTAGCTATTGAGACCATTATAGCTTTAGAAAATTCAATTTTGTACCTTATTTTTTTTTGGCCAATCTTGCGTCTACAAAATTATGGTTGCTTGTAATGTTTAATAATATCATTATAGGTTGTCTCTTAATCATCCTTTGTATCTTCATTGTGGAACAATTATTGGAGTCCACCAAAGTCCCTCTTATAGCATGCAAGAAAATAGTAGTCTCCTTAGTCTTTCTTAAGTTTGTATAAATCTTTATGTGATTTTCTTTTTCCCCTCGTCTGCCATAATCATGAAAAGTTGAGAATTCTTGCACTTATGACTAAAAGTAAACTTCTCAAAACACCAATAGCATAGGCTTTTTTTTTTCTTCTTTCATCCATCTCTCTCCTTGAAGGCTACTAGATAAGTTTATCATAAGTTAAGCCTCTTGATTTTGATGAAAAGGAAGAGGCTGATGATTCCTTTTCTAACATGTATAAGTTTTGGTTCTTGGAAGAAGACAAAATCGAGGTACTACAGGGCTTAGATGATTGAAAGGTGGTGAATGTGGATGAAAAAGGTTAAGTTTTCTTCACAAATGCTGACCTTGATTTTGGAAACTTAGATAGAAGCTTCTTGTAGCCTTACTAAATACTTTGTATTAGTTAAGGAATTAAATTTGAACATATGAATTGGTGCCTCAATCTCAGGTTCGCAACTACTAGAAAAGCAACTAATAGCATGTTCCTTTGCTTGCTCCACTATAGCCAATAGATCCTCAAACTTCTGTTGGTATTGGCTAATTGAGATGTCTTACGACAAATTCTTAAGTTTAGCCATAAGATCAACCTTAAAGATATCTCCAAATCTTTTTCTAATTGCTTCAATATATTTCAACCACTTTACCTCTGTCAATACCTTCCTCTTCATGAAAATTTAGTTTTGTCAATCTCTAAAAATTATTTGCAGTAGAAGAACTAGGCCTTAAAGTCAAAATTGTTGAACTTTGGGAATTCAATATGTGTAAATTTTGTTGGAAAATGATATCCTCCTATCGTCGTTCTAGTATATGAGCCAAATTGAGGATAGAACTATTCACATGTCCTCTTGGGCCATTCATATCACCAGTCACTCCACTCACTTCCTTTATCGAGTGTGATTGTAGTGATATGAGCTTCATTGCTATCTCTATCATCAATTTCTCCATGCATGACATCAATGCATTGATGCGCACTTGAGAGGCACACGACTCACTCACATTGTTACACATTTGCATGACCTCTTACTCGAGCTCTCGGATTTGCTTGGATGATTGTGTTTCAATAGCTAGGGATTGAAGGGCTCCAATACCAATTTGGCATAGAGATGAATGAAATTGGTACTTAATACCAAAGAGCTATTATTCTAAGTCTAAAAAATCACCAATTACACTTATCTTGCACTTATTTATAGATTATGAGATGAAGTCCCACTCTCTATAATAGTTCGTAACAACAATAATAGAATATTTATGCAATCACAGAACAGTAACAGAACAAGCAAAACAAAAACAAATAGTTATACTCCCTTTGCCATGTAATATTGACATCAATGGAATCAACTAACAAATCGATTACAAGTTGTTACTAAACATTTTTATCAATAAATATCACAATTTCTTATCAAGGGTGAATAAGCCGGGTTTAATTTATTCGTTATCCAACTAATAGATTGATATTTGATTGTATGTATGATTAAGTTGTCATCTTCATCAAAGAGAGACTCTGACCGAAATCTTGATTTATGAATTTATTAAATTTCTGGTTGTTTCCATATTGATTAAGGACATCACTTCATGTTGGTTATTTTTTTTCAATCGAGTTTGTCTTCAAATTTTACTTCCTGTTATTCTTAGAAAATTTTTTAAATATGGATTTTTTTATATTGTATTTGTGCATTTAATAAAAAATTTACTCCGAATTACCTTGCAAGAAATTGATTTATATTTAAATCTTAATGAGTTATCTTAATTTATTGAAGCCAAATATGCAAGCTACCGAAAATGTAAGAACACAACTTAAGATTGGTCATCTGGTACCATTTGAGTTATTTTTTATTATGCATGTGATAAAATATTGTCTGGCAAATTAATGAGTCATTAATCGTTAAATTATATCAATTATAATTCAAAAAGGTATAATTCTTATCTTGAGTATTGAGATTTAAACCTTAAAACTAATATTTTAAAATTTATTCTCCTAAATACATTAAACTAACGTGTAAAGTGTTCTCTTAAAATAGCTAAAAAGGAAATTAATCTCAATCAAAGGATAAATTGCTAAAAAATTTTTACTATACAATAAAAAATAATTATTAATTTAACAAAAGAAGATTTATCCCGTAAATAAATACCCATCACAACTAATATGGCAAAATTTTCCGCCAAAAATCTATCAATAGAATTGAAAGTATGGCTTGATCCCTTACTAATTTTAGGTAAGGTATGGGGATGATTATGAAAAAGAACTTCAAATCTCGTGTTTTTATTTTTCAAAAAATATATAATAAAGAAGGAGATATTTGATAGATAAATGGATTCTTTGTACTCACATAAGGATAATGAGAGAAAGAAAGATTGAAAGGTTTTTATTATTGCAACATTTTTCTTTTTTAAAACTTTAATGTTAAAAAGGTTGTTTGACTCTATATTCTTTAATTTATATTTCTCCAATGACACGTTACATACTTACATCTAAATACAAGAGATTCAAATTATGCTTGATACTACCGGGGGGGGGGGGGGGGGTGTTACGTGGGTCATTACATCAACGGTACCAGACAATATCAATTATTAATGTTGGCTGATTGCCCGATTGAACTCGTCGGGTCAGAGAAGAATTCACCAAAGAGAAAAGACCCAGAGAAAGCGAGACAGATCATCGAGGGACAGTCCGGCAAGTGCCTATCTTTTTATGGTAGTACGTACGGTTACTCTTCCAATGTGGTAGTACGTATTAGCGCTGTATATAAGTACGGTCGAGTCGAATATCTAATATGTCCGATGTCTGATCTAATTAAAATATTGGACTTGTTTTTATGTCCGTGGCTCTACCCGGCCTAAATAAGCTCGATTTATATTGGGTTAGGACGGGTTCGGACAGCTCGAACTAATTTTTTTTATAAATTGATACTTATAATATAAAAATATTTTTTTACAAATTTATAGGTATATATTTCAAAACAATGAACTTTTAGAATTTTTATATTTTTATCAATAATAAAAAATAGTATAGTATTATCAAGTAAAATATAAGATATACTGGCATAATTAATTTTATATAAATATGTATATTTTTATTATTTAACAAAAGAAATGTCAATAAGTATTTACATCAATAATAAAAACAATTAAGAAGTAGAGAATATTTGCGTAGGTAATAAAAATTGCAGTATGCAGAGATAATTAAATGAAATAAGAATTAAAAAAATATAAAATGACAAGATATTAATAACTAAAAAAAAAAAAACTATTAGAGCGAGTTGGGCAGAATACTTTCACCCGTGGCTCGACCCAACCCGATATAATTTTGTTTAAAGTTATGTCCAATTATATTTTTGCCCTGGGCTGACCCGATTAGACCGAGTTAGGGCGGGTCTTTAGGGCCAATCGAGACAATGAACACCCCTAGTACGTACGGTTATTTTATAAAATTTTGGTTCAAAAATTTATTTTAAAGCTTAGGTAGAAAATATTTAAATCTGGTAAGTTTCAAAAATTTTACATTTATAAGTTTTACATATTTTAAATCATATAAATATTTAATTTAAAAAATAAAATATTAATTTTTTAAAAAATATTTCATGTTAAAATTCAATAAATAAATAAAATACAAACATATTGATAAGCCCTTATTTCATGTTTATTTTATATAAATTTGATAGAAAAAATTTATCTTTATTTTGTATTAATTAATTTTTTTAATATTTTTATTTAACGAGTTATTTTATTTCGTAAAAAGAAATTATATATATATATATATATATATATTAATTATATAAGATTATGTTATAAGAATTGTATCCTATTTATTTGAGCCGCAGAGCTAACATGTTATATATATATATATATATATATATATATATATATATATGATATTTTTATTCAAAAAACAAATAAAAAAAATACTTGGTAACTTTACTTGAGTATCTTGGTATTGTTGTGAGATAATATGGAAAGGTTGGGATCTTTTCCACCGAGGATTTTATCCATTTTCTTTGCAGTGTTTCTTAACAATTTTTACTGCCTTTTGTTTTTTTTCTTTTTTTTGGGGGAAAAAGCATGCTGTCCCTTCTTTCACAAAATTTATTGTAGAAATATTGTAGAAGGATTCTCAATGTAAAAGATCCATTCCGTAGGGTCGAGATAACTTGTTTATACCTTAACTAATGTGATTTTTAAATCTAATCAAAAAGTAAACCATTCATTGAAAAACTCAAAGATTTCGCAAATAGAAACCTTTACGGTCTAACGTACAAAAATAACACATAAATTTGAGTATGTCAAATCACAAATCACAAACTCATCCCCGCCAGCTTTCATGGCACACCCAATTTATCACACTATAAATAGATGAGCTTCATGAAGTTGTTGATGAATAGCGAAAGCAACTAGCTATGAGAGTTAAAAGTGCCTTCCTCCACAGCCTCTTATTCTTTTTGGTGGATGGCACTAAGAGTGCTAAGGTTTGTCTTTGGTGCTGGTTCTGCTGTTTATCAGGTGGTTTTACTAATTAATTTTCACATAAAAATGGATATATATATATATATATATATATAGAAATTTCTTGATATTTAACAATATTTTATGTTAAAAAAGTTTTTATTCTTCGCAGTCAGAAGGAGCAGCAGATATAAATGATAGAGGACCAAATATATGGGACACGTCACTTTCTCTTTTGGGAAAGAGTCTACATGCACGAATGTAATTACCGGATTGTTTGGGAGTTGAGTGAGAAAAAAAAAGCAAAAATTTAAAGAAAATAAAAAGGGAGAGAAAGTCAAGAAATGGATAATTAAATGATGCATTTCTTTTCCTTTGTTTGAAGTATGCAACTTTAGGCCCGTTCGATAGTGGGATTTGGAATGGGAACGTGGGAGGGAAATGGAAAAGTGTGGAAAAATTGTACTTTTATAATTATTATTTAATATTTAATAATAATAATAATAATTTAATTATTAAAAATAAAAAATTATAAATATTTTTTATATACAAAATCACTTTTTTCTTTTCCCTTCTCTTTTTTGTCCTTCGCTTTTTTTCTTACCAAACGGGATACAAATACTTCAAATTTTATTATAGTACCTTATCCGTTTTTGCATCATGTTCTATATTTTTTTATAGACATAAAGAAAACACAAAATTGTTTAAAGTTAAAACTTGAAATAGAGGTGTAAATGAATCAAGTAGTATGTAAATTATTCAGATTGGATTTTTGAAAATTCAAATTTGGTTCAACTCATTTATTAAATGAATACGTTTTTCAATATATTCAACCAATTTAATTAAATGAACATAGCTTAAAATTTTGATGCTCGATTTACTAAGTTCACAAATAACCTGGTAAATATAAAGTGTTATACATTTTGTAAAATATATACACACATATATATATATATATATGTATGTATATAGTATTTATATATAACATAAATAAATATCTTGAATATACTAAAAATTTATATTTCTTTGAAATATTTTATAAAATTTTTAATATATATACACATAAATAATAAAAAATTTCATAATTTTTTCTTGGTTTAATTTATATGGATGCATAAAAAAATTATGACTATAATATTGTTGATGAATTATTCAGGCTTGACTTATTTAAAAATCATAACTTTTTTATTTAATTAAGGCTTTGCTTAGCTCTACTTGTTGTTTTTATTAATTCTAAATACATGTTGTGTGTTACTATTATTTTAATTTTTTTTACAACTGATTATTCGATGTTAGTTCACTTTAATTTAATTTATCAAAAGCTTTAGGTTGTTCATAAAATATTAGAATAAACCATATAAAATTTAGGTTAACACAAATCTCTTACTTTAAAAAAAAAAAATTGTTGTGTGATACTTGTAAAGTCATAATAAATTATACAAAAATAAGATAGAAATGGAATCATTTCCATCCTCAGATGGGGCCCTTATGACTTTTGGTTTTTGGCCACCGAGCCCTTGTATGAGAAATTGAGGGAATCTGAACTTGCTTTCTGAATCGCAACTTGCAAAAGTGTCAGATGACTAATTTGACTAGTTGCCAGCATATCTTTCGGAAACAAAGGATTCTCTATCCTCTTCTTTAATGAAAAAGACAAATATCAATCATTCATAAATTTTTTTCAGTTGTTAAAAACAAAAAAAATCATTCATAAACTTTTAAATCTCACCGCTCATCGTGCTCGAATTTAATATATATTTTATTTTATAAGAAATAATATTTATTCCAATTTTTACCTTCAAATATGATATAACTTTTAGTTTTTTTTTAAATTACAATCAACTCTCAATTTATTACTTCCACTACACTAAGCCTTATAAATTTGAAAATGTTAATTATGTAAAATTAGTAAAATATCGTTTTTAAAATTTAGTACCTTTTACCCATCTCTTTATTTTCTCAAATTTATTCTATCCAAGTATAAATATTGATCAGAGGGAACAATTTTTTTTTATCAACGGCAGCAACCTTTTGGGAAATTCAGAAGAGAAATCTGGGATTCTTCTGCTCAATTCCGAAATAATAAATTTATGGATACTGAACAATGCCTTTGATCAAGAAAATTGGATTTCTTCTATTGAATTCGGGAATAATAAATTTATACAAATCGTAGCAAATGGGTGATTCGGCGGGTGCATTCAGTGATTTCGAAAACCAAAATTGAGGAAGTACATCTCCCTAGCAACAACCTAGGATTTTGCAGGTCATGACTTTATTTGAGAAAGACGCGAGACAGGGTCCTTTCCTTTCTGGCCATAAAATTATTTGCATAGTACTTTATTTGAGAAAGATGCTGGGACAGGGCTCTTTCTGACCACAAAATTCTTTGTATAATAGTGTATAGAATATAATAAGAGAGAAAGGAATACTAAGGTTTATCGCTCTTTAAAATTAATAATATAATTTCAAATAAAAATTAAAGAAATCTATTTTCATATATAATTACTTAACCCATCCACTGAAAAATCAAATTAGATTATTTGTAATTATATAGTTGGAGAGAAAAGGACAAACTCATTTCTACTAGACTTCATGCCACACCCATTTTATCACTATAAATAGATGAGCTTCGTGAAGTTGTTGATTCATAGCAAAAGCAACTATGAGAGTTGAAGGTGCCTTCCTCCTCTGCCTCTTGTTCTTCTTGGTGGGTGGCTGTGTGAGTGATAATCCAAGTCATTTCTCGGTTCCATTCAATAGGACCCTCTTCCCTTCTGGCTTTGTCTTTGGTGCTGGTTCTGCTGCTTATCAGGTAATTCTACTAACTAATTCCCGCATAAAAATAGATTCATTATCTTTTTTTTTTTTTTTTTTCATTAGCCGTAAGAATAGGTTACACTAATATTACTAGTTTAATGACTTTGGCATGCTTGAAATCTCAAATTGTGTTTGGTGCTGATTCTGCTGCTTATCAGGTTCTAATTAGTATATAATCACCACATTAAAATGTATTAATTAAATATTATACTCGTTTTTTTTTCTTCAGAAGATTTGCATACGTAGAAGTTTCTTGATATCTAACAATTTTTTATGTTAAAAAATTTTATTCTTCATAGTCAGAAGGAGCAGCAGATATAGATGACAGAGGGCCAAGCATATGGGATACCTTCACTAGACAGCACCCAGGTCCACTTTTTCTGTCATTTTCTCTTTCTCTTTTGGAAGAGAGTTTATCAATGTAAACTTATGAATGAAACACCAATAAATCTAATATCAGTGTCAGATATTACGAGTATGTTTGGGAGTTGAGTGGAAAAAAAAAAAGCAAGAATTTAAAGAAAATAAAAAGGAGGAGAAGATCAAGAAATGGATGATTAAATGATGTTTTTCTTTCTCTTTGTCTGAAGAATCTTTTTTATCTAAGATCACCTAAAATGAAGGATAATTATAATATAAAGAAAAAAGAATTTAAAAGGTTTTAAAGTATTCATTGAAAACCTTTCATTATCCTCTTTTCTTTATTATTATTACTTGAACATATTATATATTTTGTTTTGTCAACCTCATATATTGTATTTCGTATTAGATATATGTAATCTTAGATGTGAATGTAAATCTCATTCTATATTACGAATGGCTCAATTAGTTATAGATTTAGTGTAGAAGATCTGATCTTAACCATACAGATTAATTTTTGCTGTCGAATGAGCAGAAAAAATTTCGGATCACAGCAGTGGTGCCGTGGCGGATGATTTCTATCATCGGTACAAGGTGGTCATGAAGTTTAATCAATCAATTTTACCAATATGGCTAAACTCTTCCCTTTTTTTTGTTGGTTGACCTGGAAAGAATATATATATATATATATATATATAAAACTACATAAATTACCATATTTCCATGTTGCAGAGTGACATACAGCTGATGAAAAAAATTGGGCTGGACTCCTTTAGATTCTCCATCTCATGGTCTAGAATATTCCCTGGTAAGAATTTTTTTTTTTTAAAACACTGGTAAGATAAGTTTAAAAAAAGGACAAGATTAGGATAAAATTATTTAAAAATGTAAATTATACTTTTCAATAAGAAAATATAATATGTAAATAATTTTTTTAAAAGAATTCAATCACGCATTTAGTACAGAATTTACAAAATTTTTCTTTTTGCATATTTTATTAAAAAAACCCAATAACAAAAGCATAAAAATTACGTCAAATTATAACATGACAAATTAAGGTGGCAATTCCTTTCATAATGCATAATGTTGAAAGTGATTTAACAAAAATGTTTCTTCTTTTTCTGCAGAAGGCAAGGGAAAAGTGAATTATTTGGGTGTCAAATTCTACAACAATGTCATAAATCAGCTCCTATCAAATGGTCAACCTCTCTCTCCCTCTCTCTCGCTGCTTATCCATTCACCTAAATTATCTGTAAATTATTAATATTAAAAATACATATCAGCATATCTTCTTTTAACAACTTGATCTCTTATAATAAACAATTTCTTATGTGGTATGAGATCTAGCTTTCAGTGCATCAAAATTATTTAAAAATTTTATGCACTAACCTAAACTTTTTGAAATGAAGTAATCTTTGCCATATTTTGACTCATTTTTGTGGATATACAGGTTTAAAACCTTTTGTTACTCTCTATCACTGGGATCTTCCACAAGCTCTTGAAGATGAGTATGGTGGATTTCTTAGTCCAAAAGTAGTGTAAGTAGCACTAAATATTATTCATTAATTTTCTAATTATATTTTTTAAAGTTAATTTAAATTCAGGTGTCTTTCAATACACAATTTTATGAAATTTATTATTCTCTTTGCAAGTCACATTTTATGACACTGTTCTAAAATTATTTTTCACCCAAGAAAAACTTGAATCTCTTGATGTACCGTCTTAAAATGTAAAGCTTTCATAAATGGTGCAAACTGCAAAAGAACAATAAATTTTTTTAAACAGACAATGATATATGTATTATTTTTTCTAAATGATTGATGATTTAGGGATGATTTTCGTGAGTATGCTAACTTTTGCTTCAAAACCTTTGGAGATCGGGTTAAGAACTGGGTTACTCTGAATGAACCCTATATATTCACTGCCAATGGCTACAATGATGGCACCTTTGCACCAGGGAGGTGTTCTAACTATATCGGCAACTGCACTGCTGGCGACTCCTCCACCGAGCCCTACATGGTGGCCCACCACTTGCTTCTTTCTCATGCAGCTGCTGTTAGAGTGTACAAAAGCAAATATCAGGTTGCCTTCAAAATCATATTCTTAAGCCTAATATGTTGCTAACTATACAGTTAATTTAGGATGGATAAAAGTACAAGAAACAAAAAAGTAAGTGAACATATATGTGAAAAGATTGAAGCATGAAACATAAATAAAAAAATTCTGTAGTGTTTTATTAAAAAAATTCCGTAATTTGTCATGTATTCATCCAAATTTAAAATATCTAAAACAGTACATTAAATAGTGCTTTAGGAGAAAAAAATGCTCTTTTAAAATTTTATTGTAATTATAGGCTTCTCAAAAAGGAAAAATTGGAATCACATTAGTGACGAATTGGGTCGAGCCAAAATCCGAAACTGCTGCCGATCGTGAGGCTGCAAATCGAGCTCTGGACTTTTGGTTTGGATGGTAAGTGAGAAAATATGGGTTTTCATTTCATTAATTTAATCCTCCTATATATTGTCTACATATCAACGTTTGATCTCGTTCTTAAAAATAAAAAATTGAAAAAAAAAGTTTTTGATGCAATAATTCATTTTGTGCAGGTTTGCTCATCCCATTACATATGGAGACTATCCCCAGAGCATGAGGTCCTCGGTGGGTGATAGGCTGCCCAAATTCACAAACGCTGAATCAGATATTCTGAAACGATCTTATGATTTTCTTGGTGTGAATTATTATACCACTAATTATGCAGAAAAAGCGCCCTTGACCAGTGTTAATAGGAGTTACACAACTGATATGCAAGCCACTCTCACAAGTAAGTAATTAAAATTTGGCAAAACACTCAAGTATCATTAGTCATAAAAAATTGCTCTTCTATCTTCAAAAATGTACCAACACATAAATCAAGCACTTCATTTTTCTTTGAATCTCAGCCTCGAGGAATGGTCTCGCCATTGGTACCCCGGTATGTTCTGTTTCTCGATATACTCAATGAAGATTTGAAGTTTATGGCGTCATCTAAAGTTATCATGGTTTAGTTCCAAGCTTGACACTTTTGAGAATTTTTAAAAGGTGTTCAAATTTTAATAAGTTTTTATGTTGAATATAATTTAGATCTAACTTAGTCATTTGTTATTAGCTTGTATGTTCATTTGTGAAAGAGATAGGATGGAAGGACAACATTAAAAGTATTTCAAGGAAGGAGGGATTATTTAAAAATAAATCAATTATATATAGAGGAAACCGGCCTATGAAGAGAAAAGAATAATCTTTCTCAAAATTTTTTTAAAAGGTGTTCAAAATATCATAGAATATTTATATAAAATAAAGTCTGAAACTCAGCTCTTAATCAAGATCTATCACGTATTTATCTTGTTTATGGAGTAATTATTGCACCATTTTTCTTTTAACATCATAAGTATTGCCATTTGATTAAAATGTGCATCACACACACACACACACACACACAGAGACAAGGCATGCCTTTTTTTCACTGATGCCAAAGAAGCAAATGTTGTTGCTTTTGCATGCAGACCGGTTTGGACTGGCTCTTTATCTATCCCAAGGGACTCCATCTGCTTATGGTGTATATAAAGGACAAATACCAGAACCCACCCATTTACATCACTGAAAATGGTAATATTAAACAGTTGAATGTGTTCTTTTGACAAGCATAGGCACATTATGGGCCTAAATATATAGCTTATACTTATTGGTTTTTGATATCTTAAAACATGGTTAAAAGTAATGTTTTTAAAATTAAACTAGTCATTGAATTGGTAGAAATACTAATTTAGGGTTTATTAGTCTAGTTGTAATCAAATCATAGTTAAACTATTAATAATTAAATATATATTTTTAAAATTTTATATATTAAAATTCTAATATAACAAATAAATATTAAATAATTTTAAATTTTTGATTACTAATTTCATATTTTTTAAGATGTTTGAGAAGTTAATTTTTTTATTAAGAAACAAAAATTTAATTTTTTTTAATTGAGAAACAAAAGTTACACATGATTAAAAGTTAAGAGTATTTAATATTAAATTTGTAGAGTTCTCAAATTATATTAAAATTCTACTTATTATTAAAAAATAAAAAAAATTAAATAGCAAATAATAATTTTGGCCAAATACCTTAATATTTAAAAGAAATGCTACTAGGAAATAAAACATAATAGAGAGCAAATACCAAAAATAGTCAAGTATGTATTTTTTATTTCTCTTATGTTTTTTTTCTTTTTTTTTTCAAATTTTTATTTGTTTCAACTCTCTTTTCCTTTTAATGTCTTCTATTTTTAATTTTTCATATCTATTTAAGATGAAATATTCTATTTTATAAGAAAAATCTATGCAAAAAAAAAATTCAATAACCAGTTTAATTGGTTCTTTACCATTTCAGTTTTGACCAATTTAGTTAATTTTTGATTGATTTTTTGGTTAATTAATTTTATGGACTAATTAAATTAGGTTAGGGTTTGATTCCTAATTCAACTGATTAAATTGGCTGGTTCAATCTAATTTTGAAAACATTGGTTAAAAACTTCTTTCGTTATAACCCATTTTAAGTTCAAGTTTATTATTAAGCTTCTTGATATATTTATTGAAAAGCAAATGATTTTTTGTCTATATATATATATATATATATATATGCACATTTTGTTTCTTAAAATTTTCAGGAGTTGCTGAAGCAGATAATGCCTCAAAACCAGTTCAAGAAGCCATCAAGGACAGTATTAGGATTAGATACCATGACAGCCATCTCAGAACTCTTCTTCAAGCTATCAAGTGAGTGAGATATTACTATATAATAAATTGATACCCGTCCCACACTCGTATCAATTATGGCATATTATTTTAAATTAAATCTAAACATTCAATATTATTTATGTCGTACTTGTACTTCTTTTATCTGTATTGGTGTCTTTACCTTTTAAATTCTTGTTCATGTACTGAATATAGAGTAACTATGGTAATTTAATTTGTCTTTTATTCTTTTACAGTGATGGGGTGAATGTGAAGGGGTATTATGCATGGTCATTTTTTGACGACTTTGAATGGCAGACTGGTTATACAGTTCGATTTGGAATCACTTATGTGGATTTCAGGAACAATCTCAAAAGACATCTCAAATATTCTGCTTATTGGCTCAAGATGTTCCTCCTCCATTAGTCACCTTATTATGAAGTTATTCAACCCTCTGGAGGAATATTTGAGGCTTTCCTTCTCGTTCATCGATCCTCAGAGTATCACCAGCCATTGTATTTCATGTGGTTACTTACTTCCATGTTCCGAAATAAATAAATGAAGTCTTAATTATGAGCAATTTAATTATCTCAAATGGTCTTATATGACCTAAACTAGGGTTGGTGGGCCGGGTCTGAGAAAACCAAAAATGAAAATTTAAAAAAAATCCCATCATCAAAATAGTAATTCTACAGTAAAAATAAAACCTTCTTTATATATATATATATATATTGATATGGGCTTGAGGCTTAGGTCATGTTTGGTAAGATAAAATTTTTTTAAAACAATGAAAATAAGAATTGAAATGAATATAAAATGGAATATTGTAATTTAAAATTATATTTGGTATGATATGGAAAGTAATAAGAATACCTTTTTAATTATATATTTAGTAGAGTGAAAATAATGACAAAAATAAAAAGAAAAGTTTTCCAAAGACCAAAAAACCCTTAAAAGGGCAAATTGACATTTCATATTCAATTCCATGGCAAATTGCTCTTTCCATCAACCCACTCAAGGAATTACCATCCCTTTGAAGGGAAAAGTTTTTCCTTAAGAAAAGCAATTCATATGCACTTATGTTTTCTTTTCTTCTTTCTCTCCTTTTCCTTCTTTGAATTTCTTGTGTACCAAACACATGCATGATTAGAAAACTGAGCATATATATATATATATATATATATATATATATATATATATATATATATATATTAATTATAAATGTTAGCTATATATAGGGTGAATTTCTTGTTAAAATCATATATCAAAATCGTTTTTGAACATTGTTCGGGTATCTTCACTTTTAGAATAGTTGGTTAATGGTATGATCATGATGTTTCTTCTAATATATCTTAAACTTCTAGAACTTTTTTTTTGCTCAGGTAAGATAATATTTTGAAGGATGATATTCAAATTATAATATAGATGCAAATTATTTCAATTGTAAGTTAATTAATTGTTGATTAAAAAATGGGATCAAGGTTATGTTTGGACACAGTGCATCTCTTTAATATACACCATTGTTAAATCAAACTTCCATTCCTGCATGCTTCTAGCTAAACCTACCCATTACCTAACATCTCTTTAAATCAGATCATGATTAAATAATAAACTTATAAATTCCAAAATATTACTGGATGCATTTTATTTAATTTAGCTGAAAGTTTGTTGAATAGAACTTGACCAGTTTATTTGATTTTAATAATTGGAACAAGCTAGGTCAGGTTTATTGGACACCAAGCATGCCTCATATGATATCATTAATCGAATATACTTGAAGTTTGCCCACTCCTAACTTATATGCATGTTTCTTGCTATCTGTCAAAATATTTTTTAGACTTAGGCTATATATATATATATATATATGTGTGTGTGTGTGTGTGTGTGTGTAAAATTACACATACCTCTCTTCTATTTTTAATATATGTTTAAATTTCTGTTGAATCAAAAAATTATCTTATACTTTAATCTAATTTTATATTGTTTTGATTAAAACACCCTCCATTTAAAATTTTTTTTAGTTTTTAAAAAATATGCATTTAGGTAATTTTTTTTTTTAATTTAAGAGATAAAAAATTTTAAAAATAGACTAAAGTATAAAGTAACTTTTTATTTTAAGAGATATCTGTGTAACTATGTATATATATATATGTGTGTGTGTGTATATATATGTCTATGTCTATATATAAGGGATTAAGAGTATATTTGTAATGCAAAAACACTTTTATTTGTTTCAACGTAAATGTTTTAAAATTATTTTCTTTAAACTACTGTAATAATTTAAGAAGCAGATTATGGCGCTCATTAAAATTTTTTGACAAGTATTTTTAATAATATTATTAATATGTAAGATGGTGTTAATAATTTTTTATACGATGGGTGATGGTATATTTGTCTAACAAATATTAATTTTTTTTATTTATGATTCTGCTTTATAGGAGATTTCAATTCTTTGCTTCTCTCTCACAATAAAATAAATAAACTAAGCTTCTATTTAAAAATTTTGTATTGGTGGGCTAAATACTGCATTTAGAGCGTCAAAAGCTAACGAAGCACTTACTTATATATCTCATAATTTCCTTGTGGATTGAAGTAAGCTTAACCTAGCAGTAACCTATATAGTTTAGCTTTGACGTAATTAAGAAAATGCATTTGATTTCTATATTTCTTAAGCAACTAACGAAGATGCTCTAATTTATCATATCGACATCAGATTTTAATACAAGATTGTGAGACTTTTTAGGTTATATCAAATTTTCAGTTCCTCATACTTGTAGCAAATAAATAAATGGATTAATTATTTAGAAGTATCTAGTATGTGGCTTATCTAAATGCATAAAAAAAATAAGTACTTTATACCAAGCATCTAATTCTATGTGCATCTAAACATATATATATATATCAAATATGGAAATTTTAAACTTTTAAATATAAAATATCTTAACATGTAAGGTACGTAATAAGGATAGTGAATACAATATTTTTGACTAATAATATACTTCAATCTCAAATACCTAGCTAATTCCAATAATTATTTAATAGAGGATCGAAAGCATATCTTAAACAAACAATTATTTCAAAAAAATAGTCCGAGCATCCGTTTCACTCTGCTATGCATTAATTGGAATAATGGCAAACAATTGATGGTTGATGTTACATTTTTCCTTTTGTGTAATAATATTTAAGAATCACTTGACGTGTTGCCAAATTTAAAATGGAAACATGCATGATAGAGTTACGTCGAACTAAAACTGCTTACCAACTACTAATTGCAGGAAAGAGCAATAGAAGAAAATCATGAATTAATCTCGCTCATAAGCTTCATTCCATGTCTAAGTGCCTCGCATTTCAATTCTTTGCAGAAACAAGCTCATTATACTGAATTATTGTTTAAACATTTTGGTTCCTCCGATACCTGTCATTTTAATGTCTTCAATCAATAATCTTGACCAAAAAGACTCTCATATATGGAAGCTAGTAATTAGTGTCGTGATCATGAATCATGATCATAACATCATGTATATGGGTACCACCCTAAAGATAAATGGAATAATAATGAGAAAAGGGAAGAAAGAAAACAAAGACAGTGTATATCTAAAATCATCATACATCATTCAAAATCATGGTTAAAAAAAAAAGAAAATAATTTATATGAAGTTGCTTATATTTTTGCTTTAAAGTTTTTCAATTAAAATATAGTAAATGCACTTCAATAATACTATAACAAATGTATAGTTTTTGCAAATAATTATGTAATTTTTTAATTAAATTATACACTTGTTATAATATTATTGAAAAATCATACACTTATTGTAATTTAGTTAAAGAATCTAATAGCAAAATTATAAGAAACTGCATTTAAGCTTAATATTAAAAAAAATTCAGTAATAACAATTTTGGTCTTATATATATATGGATTATAATTTTTTGGTTGATATTATAAATTATTTAAAATATTGTTTCTGTAGCTCTCACTTTTGTGTCACTGATAGATACTAGAATAATATCGTAAAAATTTTTTTGCTTATATTTCTAAGGGATCTTGTGACTTGAGTTCGGTTTTTCAATATCAATATAGATACTAGATTAATATCGGTCATTATACCAAATCAAATCACCCACTATTTTAAAAATTAATTTATTTTTTTAAAAAAATTGAATGATTGGTTGATTTTTTTCAATGGAGAAAAATTACACATAAATACCATGAATTTTAGCTTCAATTGCCTTATTTCTTAGTCATGTTCAATAACCTTCTACTATCTAAATTAGAAATTAAATTTAATTGCAAATATGAATATATTTGTGCTGTACGTGCCTCTGTTTTTTATTGCTACCCCTAGATATTTGATTAAGTGTCTATTTGGTCTAAAATATTAAAGAGAAAAAAAATAAAAATGAAATGCAAAAATTGATAGAATGAAACCCTAATATCAAGCAGCTCAGTCATAAACATTTTATTTTTGGTAAGAAAGAGGGCCCAAAAAAAGAAAAATAGTACAAATGAGTTACTTCAATATTATCGATTGAGACGCTATTGGCAATGGTTTTAAAGAGGCAAACAAAGGCCGACCTAGAGAATTACCTCAACAAGCCTTTAGGCACCCAAGAATATTCGATCACCAAGCAAGACTATTAGTTCAAAAGGAATCGATTCCAACTCTTGCATATAAAAGTGTAAAGGTATAGTCTGATTTCTTCAACTAGTTGAAATCGTCTGTGACAAAGTTTGATCTAACATATTAAAAGCTTTTAAATAGCATCTAGTATGTAAGTATCTTAATATTTAAAATTCTTAAAAATTCATCTATAAATTATTGGGGCTTGATACACACACACATCATTCTCAGTTTTCATTTGTTAAGACGTATTTTCGTTTGCAAATTTTCAATATTTAAAAAATTTGTTTATTATGTGAAGTTAAAAATTTGTTCATCTTTATTTTTAAGCTAAAATACACATTTAATCCTTTAAACCTTATATTTCGTTTTGTCCCTTAATTTTATTGAATTTCAGTTTTGTCCCCTAATATGTTTTAGGTTTTACTTTTGTCCTTTAACTTCATTTGATTTTCATTTAATTGTTTAACTTTACCCTAAGTTTTACCTTTGTTTTTTAATTTTATTTGATTCTGATTTAATTATTTAATTTTATCATAAGTTTTACTTTTATCCCTTAATTTTATTTTTGTCTAATTTGTTCTAATTTAACATATAATTTTATTTTATTTTACCGATGAGCTATAACTTTTCTATTGAGCATTTTAATTTAATGGTGTTAAAGGGAGAAAAAGATGTTTGAGTAATTTTTTAAAATTAATTTTTAAATTAGACTAAAATGAAATTAAGGAAAAAAATAAAATACGAAGTAAAGGGGTCAAATTGGAACTAAATGAAATCAAATGATGAAAATGAAATTTAAAGTACAATTAAGAGGCTAAATAGAAGGATTTTTATGGCGAAAAGGTCGCCGCTAAATCTCTTGAACTAAAGGGTTGTCGCTAAAAGTATGCATTTAGTGACCACAGCTATTGACAAAAGTTGTCGCTAAAAGTTTTTAGTGTTAAAAGATATTGTTGCCGCTAAAACCATACATTTAGTGATGACTTTTTTTGCCTCTAAAAATATTTTTTGTGATAACATGAGCCTTGATGAACCTTTAGCGACGAAAATTTGTTACTTTTAAATGCTATGGTTATAAAAGTTTAGGAGTTTTAGCGGCGAAATTACATATATTTAGGGGCAATTTTTGTCGTCACAAAAAGTCTTTTTAGCAACGACAATTTTTTGGCCATTAAATCTCTTTAGCAATGACTATAGCTGCGGTGACTTAGCGACGATTACATTGTCGTCGCTAAATAGGTTTTGCGACGACTTTTGATGTTTTAGCGATGACTTTTGTCGTTGCAAATTTCTTATTTTTTTGCTATGTCTTATTCATTTGACATTGTACTTGAGTTATATAGTATGTTACTTCTGGACAATGACCTAACATTACTTTTAATAAATCAATTATTCATATTATAAAGATTTGATAAAGTTTTACATTGGTTGTTGTCTACCTAATACAACTCTTCTCTCTTTTCTAAACTTGTAACCGACTATGAAAAATGATTTACATTAAAGTATGGTATAGGCAGAATTCTATAAATTTCCAACATACTACAAAAAAAAAGAGGCTTAGTTACTGACAGGGCAAATTAACAAGAAAGCTAGATTGTATGAATTGAAATTCATGACAAAATTGAAATAAGACAATATTAAGTTAATCTCTTTTGAAGTTTAATTAAATTATATGTAATATTTTTTTAAATATATTTATTCATTTTAATTTATTTTATGTCAATAAAAATAATTTCTTATATAAAAGGTTTTATTTTTATTAAGAATAAAATTATACTTTTATATTAATATAAAAAGCTAATTCTTTTAACAAGAAATAAGTTAAAGAAAATGTTTCTGTAATAAAAATAATAAGAATTTTTTTTAAAAAATATCAAATATAATTTAATTAGACCTTAACATAATTTGTAAACTAAAAATAATAATAATGAGGGAAATAAGAGATTTGATACTTGGACGCCGGCATGCTGTCCTTGATTTTGCTCATGCATACGTCAAATCCACTAAGCTTTGCTTCTCTAGCCGCTGCCAGCGATTTTCATTTGGGAAACTTATATTTAAAGGCTTAAATTTTATAAAATTTATAATAAAAAATTTTAAAAATTAAAATTATTTTAAAAAATCATAATTATTATTAAATTTTAAAAAATTATTATTGAATTTTAAAAAATTATTATTGAATTTAAAAAAATTACTACTAGTTTAATAATAATTTTTATAAATTTAGTGATAAATTTTTTAAAATTTAGTAATCATTATGGTTGCTGAAAGTAATTATAATTTTTAATATTTTTTATTATAAATTTTATAATATTTAAGTCTTTGATATAATTTTCTTTTTGTAATCATGATTTTACACTTTTAGACCATGAACATATTAAAATGAGGTCAATATAAGTTTTTATTTTTATTTTTTGGTTTGAATGATATCTAAAATAATAAGATTTTCTTTTTTATCATAAAAATAATATTGTAAAATAAAGATATATTATACTTGTTTTTTCTGTAGAAAAAAATATAAATTATAATTATATTTCTTTTAACGAAAAAATTCCTATATATATTATTTATATAATATATTGGGTATTAAATATATTTTTAAAAAAATTTATAAAACTTATAAAATAATCAATAAAAAATAAATAATTTAATTTAAAGATAATAATTTAATCTTAAAAATAAAATTTGTAATAAATATATTTTACTGAGTACTAAATTTAATAAATGTTTAGAATAAATTAAACTTATGATTTTTAACACAAAAAATAATATTAAAATAAAAATTTTAAAAAATATTTATTAGTAATTTATATCTTAATAAAAAATATTATTCATGAGACTATTTTATTCATCTTTCGGTTTCAAAAAATTTGTATATGTTTTTAAAGTAGATAAAAAGGTTGTATAATTTGAACATCTTTTAAAGAAGAGAAAACTAATTTACTCAAATTCACCGTTTTTGGAAGTCGCTTCAAATCTTGAAATATTCTTCTGAATATTATATATACACATTTTGGTCAAATGATGTTCTTTTTTTTTTTTTTTAATACATCTTAATTTTCAAGTTAGTTCAAGTTTTTTGGTAGCCCAAATCTTTTGGATGGTTTAAATTGTCCTTTTTGTTAACGAAATAAATTTGGTGTTTTTAAATATTTAGCATTTTATTTTGTGAATAAAAATGTTAAATTAAAATTTTCCATCTAATTAGTATCTTGAGTCAATACTAAATTTTGTTGGGGCGAGGCATGTATTTAATGAAAATAGCTTTCTTTTGGGCAACAATGAAAATAGCATGAAATTAATTAAAAGAGTTGAAGTTAAATAGTAATTGGCGCCGTTGCCGAGGAATTAGATTCTCAATTGTTTGAAAAAGTTTTTTAAGTATTCTAATTCTATTTTAACTTTGTTTTTATTCTGTTTTTCCCCTATTTTGAACTTGGAATTAAGTAATTTCGGTGTTGCGCGTCAATTGATCCGCTTGTTGGAATTTTTGTTTGAAGTGCCCAGAAAATTTTCAAACTTTGTTTTTCAAGGTTTTTAGGTGTTTTAATCAAAAGTAATAGCAAAGCTATTTGGTGCACCATTTTTTGGCTAACTTCCAATGTTTAAGGCACTTTTTCTAATTTTTTAGTATTTTTTCGAATTTTTTAAGAATTTTTTAATTTTTCTGGATTTAATTTCTTTACTTTTTGTGAGTTTATTTTATGTGACTAACCTCTGTTTTAGAGTATTTTTGATTGTTAGGAACTTCTTATCTTCATTTGATTTTATTTTCTTGATTTTGAGTTAATTTTAGTTATAATTTGTTAGTGATTTTACTTGTGATGAAAGTGACTGAACTTATCATTTTATTTTCTTTAAATGAATCCATATCATTATTCTAATCAAGGTGTTTATGATTTTTATGCAAATGATGGGATTTCTAGGCAGTTGGATGATCTTAAGACAATGGTTCAAGGTCTTCTTGAACAACAAAGACAAGAGCAACAAAGTCAACAATATCAACAAGTCCAACAACCATGCTACCAACCACACCATCATTCCTTTAAAGTTCACCCTAGTTACCCTGAATCTTATCACCACCATCCATATGAGATTTGCCCCAACTACCACCATCATTATGAACCATACCATAACTTCCATATGCAAGAGCCAGAATATCATCCTTATAATTATCATGAAGGATACATGCAACAAGAGCCCCAGAAGGAATCGAGTTCGAAAGAGAGGATGATGCAGCTAATGGAAGCCTGTATTATTCAAAACCAACAATTGCAGCAAATGATCCAACAAGGAACTAAATGGTTGCAACTTCAAGACCAACAAAATGATGGATAACATTATGAAGGATTCAGGATTTCAAATGAATCAATCGACTTCAAGTGCTATTGAATTAACTGAAGAGCAAAGTAGAAGGGAATGTATAGAGGAGGAAGAGTCCTATTCACTGGGTAATATCCTTCCATCTTCTAATACATTGCAATTTGTTAGAACTAATTCTAGTATACATGATAGCACTGTGATCCTTGATGCACATAATGTTGTTGATTCTGAATTGCATGATGATTATGTTGATGAGGAAATTATTGTTGAATTTCCTGATTTGATTGATTATGGTAACTCATTGAGCAAAATTGATACATTTATTGATGTTTATGAACCCTTGTGTACTGATGCATTTGGTATGTCTACACCTAGCTGTGACCATAATGATGATTTCATGTCTGAACCAATTGGTGAATCTATTAAGTCTAGGGTAGTAGATAAGTGTGGGGGTAACTTGGAATATGATGATTATTCTGTTTCTAGTCTGGAATTGGTTGAGAAGCCTATTGATGATGCATCTACTGAGTTTAGGGACAGTCTACCATTTGGATCATGTGACGTAGCTGATTTGGATGCATCTCTTAATTGTGTGTGTGTTGAATCTGCTATATGTGATGAATACCATCAGATTAATTCTTTCATTGAGACTAGTGAGTTCCTCACATATTCTGATCAACATGATTTTTCACTAGCATGTAATGGTATGACTGATGAAACAGTGAAAGTAATATGTGATAATGATATCAACATTGAAATTATTGAGCAGCTTGTTGTTGTTGATGAAGCATACCCCACTTTTAAATTCTTATGTGATGATATGTATACATGTCCTGTGTGTGCTGAGATTAATGAATTTTTAGAGTCTGATAAGTCTGTTCAGTCCACAGAGTCCTTTGTTTGCACTGCAACTCTTAATAAGACTGATTCTACTGATCATACTAGTATTGATGAGAGCATGCATAAAGATAGTGTTGATATTAAAAATTCTGTTGATCCTTGTGTTGTTATTGATACTAGTGAGAGACTAGATTGAGTTGTTGATCATTGTTTGGAATCTTGTGAGCCTATTGATGTCTCTTTGGTTAGGGAAGATACTGTTTCTCTTGTTGAGAGTCCTGAACAGATTCCTAAAGTTGGTGAAGTAGTTCCTAAAAAGCCATAGACTCTCCTAACTGAGAAAAAGTAACTGCCAGATACCTTGGAAGGCTTGAACTCAAAGGACTGTGAGAAGTTGCAATTTAATTCTTCTGTTGATGCAATGACTCTTACTCCCATCTAGAAGATTTCATTGGTTTTGATAGATTTTTAAGAAGTTCAAAGTTTAAATTTGATTTTAAGTTTTCTTTCTTTAGTTTTAAATGTCCTAATTTTAATTTTTCTTCTTTTATTGCTTTTGAACATGCTGAATATGACTTTCCTAAACTACTGATGGTTGAGGAAGTCTATGAGTCAACACTGCATGATCAATCAAAATGTTTTAAAGTAGTGAGACTTAAATTTGTTGAACTAAAGAGGAATAAAGTAGTTTTAATTCTTGTTTTTGATACTTATGATTAGTTAGTCTTTGATAAAGTTCTTTTTAATTTAGGATTTAGTTTTTCTTTTTCTTTTTTGCATTACTGGTTGTTTTGTTTTTGTTTTTGTAGGAAATAAATTGCTAACCAGCTACATGGGAATCTAAGCCACCCTTAAAATCTTCCATTTTCAAGTTTATCCGGTTGTATTATCTCTTTTCACTCTTTATCTTGTGTTGTTCATCTGTTTACTGGACTATGTGCTGACATTGAGGACAATGCAATATTTAAGTGTGGGGGGGAGAGTCATTTTATTCCATCCATCTTTTCCTTGCTTTGTTAAAAAAAAAATTGAAATTTTTTTTGAGAAAATTGTACAAAATAGTGTGATTTTTTTTTTCAATTTTTCTGTGAAAGTTACAAGTTGAGATGATTATAACTTGGATTCACTTTGACATGATAAGCAATGGATCTTGTGTCTTGATTCAAGTGAAGTGGCAATAAATTTTATTTTAATGAATTATTTGATAGCCATTAGTTGGTGAGGATTTGAACCTTAATTGTTCAATTCTAGTGTGTTTTCACCTATCTTTACTTTCACTCTAGAACTTGTCTTGATTCTTTGTTGAGACCACATTTGTATTTGCATGCATGAAAATGATAAGGCATTCATATTTTTCATAGCTAGTTAGCCAAAAAGCCAACCTACATACATGTTTTTTCCATTGTTTAGCCACTTTGGACCTTGTTTTGTTTTGTTGTTGAACCATAGCCATTAAAAATGCATTCCACCTTATTTTAAGATGCCTTGGGAATTTCAAGGAGCATTACATTTGTTTAGGATGAGAGAATGTATACTATGCATCCATTTAGGCCATGGTTATTAAAAGTTGAGGAAATTGTCTTAAAAAAAAATTTGCAAAAGTGAAAGAAAAGAAGAGATAGAAAAGCAAGAGAAAAGTAATGAAAAAAAGAAAAGCTTTGAAAAAAAAAAGTAATTGAAAATCAAAAGAAAGAAGTCTTTTGAATTGAGTTTATAGTTGCTTACACTAGTTGGAAATAAGGCCTTGAAACACATTTTTACATATCTTAGGTTTCCATTGATTGCTCTTGAAGTCCTAAGGTATTCTATTTGTCGTTTATTATTTTACCCTTGTTTTTGTATCCATTTATTTCATCTCCTTAACCCCATTACAACCCTGAATAAAGTCCTAAATTGATTTGTGCATTGCATTTGGCATGGGTGGTGGAGATTTAGAAGCTTGACAAGCTTATGGTAGTAAACTTTGATAGGTGAAGTTTGAGTGATTCACATTGCCTAAACACTTGAGAGTTGAGAGTAAACACAAACCTATGTGAGGGGCTATACATTTTGATTCATTCTTTTCGAATGAAATTGCCATGGAGCTTAATTCTTGATGCAAGTTTAGTTAGCTTGGATTGTTGAAGTGATGAAAAGTTGTGATTAGTCTCTAGCTTTTGATTTTTGCACTTTCTTTTCCATTTTCATTTTCCACTTGCCATCCTGCAGGCTTAGTGTTTCAATTCATTCTTTTATCTTGGATTTTGAGCTTTGCCTAGGAGTGCAAAGGTTTAAGTGTGGGGGAATTTGATAAGCATGAATTTTATATGTTTTGATTCTCCTAACTTAAGCATTTTAATAATGAATTATGGCTTTAAAACTTTAATTAGATAAGATTTTGTTTTAGTAACCATTTCTATATTTTAGAAATTAATTTGCAAAATTATGGAATTTTAATGCATAAATCTTTTTAATTGAATTATGTGAATATTTCTATTTCATCCTTTCCATTCTTTTTGTGCAGATTTTCAATGAAAATTAGAGCTTAAATGGGAAAGTGAATTGAAGGAGAAATGGGGCTTCAAGTATGCATTTCTTAAAAAATAAAATTTAAAAATAAGAGAATAAAGAGGAGAGCAACTTCATTCTTCATACAAATGGGTTAGCAAGAGTTGACATGGTTGGAACAAAGAAGAGAACGAGAGGAAACACTCACTTAAGCTATGGGTTATGGGAGGAAAGAATGAAACAAATTTGCATGGAAGAAAACATATGAGCAGCCACTCACTCGCAAGAACACAAGGCTTGCATGGGCTCCAGTTTACTCATATTGCACCATGTTTTTTCAACCACGTAAACGCAGTTTCATCCACTCAAATACATGTAGTAGACCCATATGATGCAAAGAACCATGTGGCAGCCTCTTAACATCATGCACATACTGAAGAAGACATGGAAGAGGCCAAACCATGTGAACAAGAAGAAAATGTAGAACATGGGAAGTTGGTGTTGGATAAATTAAAAGAGCACACAAGGAAGCATGAGAAGCAACAAGGAATTTGAGCTGAATGAAGCAAGCAACATGCAGCTATGGGTTCCAGTAAGAAGTAGCATGTGGAAAAGCTTGGGTTTTACATTGAAAGGAGGAGTATGGGCTGGAGAGAGACATGCATGGAAGATTTAAAAGCTAAAGTGGAAACTTATGGCAAAGAAAGAATAATCGTGAAGGAAGATGAGCTGAAAAGAAGAAGCTATGGGCAGGGGAGCTGGCTGAATCAAAACGCCAAGAAGGAGCTTGGTTTTGATGTAAAAGAAGATTGCATGAGGAAGCACAAGCTGGATAAGGAAGAGTGTGGGTTTTGGTCTGTAGAGAAAAGAACCTTGCTTGAACTGAATGGGCAAAAAAAGAAGCTGCATAAAGCACCAGTAGAAACACATGGATATGAAAGTGAAAGAGAGGAAGAGAAATGAAGGAGCTTAAAAGCAAACGTGAAGAAGGAAGAGGAGGTGAAGCCACACTCTGGAACAAAGAAGAAAACATGAATGAATGTAACAGCTTAGATGGGCATGAAAAGAAGCAGCCAGATTCGCAATGCAAGCTACGTGATGAGTAAAAGAGAAAGAAGTACTCTAAAGCCCACATAAAGATGAAGAGGCATGCAGTAGCCATATAGAGCTGACGTGAAGAGTGTAAGGCTGTAGAAAACATGAAGGAAAGAGAGAAGAATGAGCTGCATGGGGTGGAACGTGGATTGCTATGAGCAACTACAAAGCACGAGCTAGGCATATGATCACTTAAATAAAGAAGCATGTGATTTAGGAGGCTCGGGCAAGGCAACATCCAGCAGTAAAGAAAAGAAGAATCAACATGGAATGGCAGCAGCTCACAAACTCGAGCAAAATGTGGACTGGGTTTAAGAGAAGAAACATACACGAAGCTTGGGCAGAATGAAAGAAGCAGCATGTGGAATATTATAAAATGAAGTGGGGCCCATCTCATACATATAATCACATGCAAGCTTCAGACAATTGGAATGGGGGGGTTGAGCACGTGAATGAAAAAACATGCAAATTTGTTTCATTCTTTCCTCCCATAACCCGTAGCTTAAGTGAGTGCTTCCTTTCTTTCTCTTCTTTGTTCCAGCCACGTCAACTATTGCTAACCCATTTGTATGAAGAATGAAGTTGCTCTCCTCTTTATTCTCTTATTTTTAAATTTTATTTTCTAAGAAATGCATACTTGAAGCTCTATTTCTCCTTCAATTCACTTTCCCATTCAAGCTCCAATTTTCATTGAAAATCTACACAAAAAGAATGGAAAGGATGAAATAGAAATATTCACAAAATTCAAATAAAAAGATTTATGCATTAAAATTCCAAAATTTTGCAAATTAATTTCTAAAATATAGAAATGGCTACTAAAACAAAATCTTATCTAATTAAAGTCTTAAAGCCATAATTCATTATTAAAATGCTTAAGTTAGGAGAATCAAAACATATAAAATTCATGCTTATCAGTAATCAACGAATTAAATGATTTTATTGTGATTTAACTTCCATGAATTAAATTAATTAACATGCAGGAAAATCAACAAAGGGGAAACCATAAGTCCAATATTAAAATTATTGTGCTTGAAAATTTACGTTTGAAAAAAATAAAGAATCACCTTTTCTAATAAAAACAGAAAAGAATTTCGAGTTATAATGATAAATGGAAATGGCTTGTGTAGATTTTATTTGACAATTTTCCTACTTATTTTAAAAGTGTATTAATTATTCCAACTAAAATGAACATATTTTCAGTGTTTAAAATGTATTGATATTATTATCATTTATTAAATATTTTTTATATATGACATAATTAAAATCTAAATTTAAGATTTATTTTATATAAATATATATACATATATATTCTTATTAGCTATCAACAACATTTACTAATAACTATTAGATATTAGATTACACCTACTCACTATATTGATATTGTTTTATAACTCTTATTTTATACATTGAAGTTCAACATTATAATGAATCACTAATTAAAAAAATTTAATAGTAGAAGATACTTGAAAAATTTTCTTTTAAATACTTTTTGAGGACTATCTAAATTTTAAATTTGCATCTTATTCTCTTAATATAAGCTTGGATGGTATTCTAGATTGAAGTTAATGCCAAAAGTGGATTTTAACAATCTAGATCTACTTCTGAGTTCTTAAACCCTTTCCTAATCATCACATAGTCACATGCGACACTACAAATTCATATTAGTAATTGAATCATACAGTTAGACATTCTAATTTATTAAAACATTTAGCAGCATACAGGCTAGAAATCCCATTCTGTGCTGGCACTATAGCCATCACTTCTAGTAAACCAATACCTGCATATAACTTAAGTTCAATATATTCAATTTCGGAGTTTTTAAGGCTTAATTATTAGCTAGCTCCTTTTGGACCTAGATACTTAAATAGTTAAGAATACTAACTACTTATAAACACATCAAATAACATTTGCATTACTGGAAATAACCACACACCCCATTTCTATACTGTTACATTTAGGCTTATAATGTGTACATCATTATTGCTAAATACATATTAGTCTCAAAACATAGTTTAGCAAAATATGTAAAAAGATATATTATCAATTATGTATTCCTTTATGGAACTATAAACTTTCCTCGGTCTCGCTTATTGCTTTCATCTGGCAAAGGGATTAAGGAATAAAAGAGTGAGATTCTAGAAAGAATTTTAGTAGCATATTCCATAAACAATGCATATTACCTAAGCATAAGGAATATAAGTGCACATACATCACAACTCATGAAATACTAAAGTTGGAATATACATACTTGCTTAATTAGTCAGTGGCCAAGACTTTTAAAGCATAAATTATCTAAGCTTTACTTAGAGAAGAGCTATCATGCTCAATTCTCTCTCTGGGTATGATCAATATTATAACCATACTAAATGAAGCATATTACATCAAAATAGTTCAAACATATAAGCATAGCATCATATAATACATCATAGCATACAAGCATCCAAACACTCAAGGCAACATGCATGCATACGAAAAAGGAAGAGATGTTACTTGGGAGATGGGGGGTTGATGCTAAACTCCTTACTTTACCTTTTGTCTCATCTAACTCTCTTCATTTGTTTGTTTTATTTAGCTTCTACTAGCTTAATGTGCCACTTCTTGCCCAAAGACTATACTAGCCATCTCCACATACCTAAAATATTATATTAAGCATGGAAAATAAGTAACCAATGCATATCTAAGCTAACTTGCTCATTTGCCCCTCAATTGCCCTATATATCACATATTATGGCTTAACTTTATGCATAACTTTGGATAGGGACCTTTAAATTTGGCAAATAATACCTTTTTAGAAAGCTTATAATATGTTCTTTCTATTGTAAAAACCTCAGATTTAATGGAATTTATATGGTTCTCTAAAAATGGCAAAATAGCGGCTGATTCTTGTTATAGAATAGTTTTCTGATGCTAAGTTTGAAAATTTATAACTTTGGTCAAGAGTGCTCAAATTAGGCAAACTAATACTTATTGGAAAGCTCTTAATGTACCCTAGTTACTATAAAAATTTTAGGTTAAAATGAATCCATTTAGCCTCTTATAGAACATGAAAACTGAGGCTGTACTAAAGACCAAACCTGATACAGGGCAAATTTGAAAATTCATAAAATATTTTGTACTAACCTAAAAATTTCAAACTTTAACTCATATGAAACTTTAAGATATGCCTAAATTCGTCCATCAAGGCCTTCATGGGCATAGATACATTTTCAAACTTAGTCTGAGTTTGTTTTGATCATTTTAGGTTCCAAACTTGCCATATAGATTTTTCATGCAAATTTTCTCTTTCAAGAAAGTTTTTTAACTAGCAAGTAACTTATTTAATTGGTTTTTAACATAAGATATGGCATATACCAAAATATGGCTATGCCTCTTGTTTAGTTGGCCTTAACTTTTATCTTACCATTTTTCACCATGGGTGGCCATAATGTATTTTATTGACTTTAACTTTAATCTCATGGCTTGCACATCATTCTTAGGTTATTTTAAACTTACTAGACTAGCCATGTGACCATTTTCCATTTTGTGCTAGCTTATGGAACCTATGGAGCTCATATAGTCCTTTCTACATCTAAGCACATTTGGCCACTTCCATGTATCAAGACTTCCTTCTTATCTCTTTACCTTTATGATAAACAATTGTATAATCCATGCCATACATCTTAAAGAAAATCACCATTAGAAAGCTTTTAGAGAATAAATCAACTTTTCTGACTAGCGTGAGGTGAAATGAGGCTATTTACTTACTTAAAGAGAGGCTTGAAATCTCTCTCTCTTCCCTTCTCTAAGACTCTATTAATGGCTGAAAATTTTGGAAATGGAAGTGTGAAGATGATGGGACGTGGCTTTCACAAGAAGCCTTATTTATAATTTTTTTCAAAATAGCCATTTTGTCCTTCATTACACATTTGTTCCATTCGAACTCATTTTTCAGGTTTTTTTAGGATCTGACAGCTCTTTACATAATTTTTGGTGCTCCTTTATATAAAAACATTATTTTTATGGTTTAAATGGCTTAAAATGGTAAAAAATAACTTCGCTTAAAGTCTCGACATTGTTTGAATCTTTTAGCATGTCGGAAGGATTTTTGTTGTTTCTGACTATCCTTATAGTTTTCAGGACTTCTAAAACCCCTAGTGAGTTTAATTTTGGTGTTTAAAAATCTTTTTCTTAAGTTTTCTAAAATTTGCTCAAATTTACAATTTTGCCACTAAGGTACCGTTTTTCTTTATTTAGCTACTTTCGCTTCATTTTTTTTTGTAACTAATTCCACAACCCCATTTCTTGATGTCTAGATTAATTCTTTACCCTTCTTTGACCTTAGTTTATTTTTTTTTGGGACCTTCTTTTAATATCTTGTCAAATTCTAGTTTAGTTTAAGTTGAATGTTATAATTTCCATTATTGTAATTTCTAATAATGAAATGCACCTTACGAATTCAGCATAAAGATTCTAAATATATTTGAAAAAAAGATTGTTCATATAGAATTAAAAAAAAAAGAGCATCATGGATGGAAGTTTTTTTTTTAAGGAAAGAGGATTGTTAATAGGACCTTATATATCTTAAGATGAAATTACTAAAAAAATGCTATTTGATTCCCTATTGATGCTTATAACCAATGAGGAGTTTAAATTATAGATCTAATCTGTAAAGCAACCAACCTATAACCTAACTAAGAGATATATATAAACCATAAATGGAATTTGATGGTTATTAAACATTTAAACACCTTAACACCAAGTACAACAATGAATGATAGTCCAATTAAAGTTGATAAAATCACACAAAATATATTCTTGACTATTCCAACCAATGACATTATCTTTAACAAAAAAATTTAATAAATTCCATTGCATCAAATCAAATGCAGCAACTAAAATCAAATTTATTTTCCTACTCTTCTTTTGTCTTTTTAGAAGAGTGAATGGTTCCATACATATGCTTTGGCACCAATATAATGACAACCTTTTATCTCAAAATTTTACTTAGTAGCATCAAGACTTGATATTACAATTCCTTCATGTAGTAAGACATTAGGAGAACTTTAGATAAATACAAAATGGGAAGGCACAAGAATAGACTATTCAGTCAGGTAACACAACTAAAAAGCTATAGCCAACTTGGGCCAAATTAACCACTCATCTACCTTCTGAACAATAATCAAGTTACAAAAAATATAAATTAACTGTGTTAAAATACCCTCAAATGTAGATAAACCATAAATATCATTATCTTCTTATAATTAATAAGGAGATCATTAAAGCACTATAAACAAAAATGTTTGCAATAAGAACAACTTGTGGGTGCAGGTGCTTCGGGGAAAGTATGGTTGTGGTACCAACATTATCCCTTGTGTTGACCAAAAACTCAATGCTTCTGACACTAAGAGAGGAATATTTTAAATTTAGAAGCAATTTCACATAAACTTGAGTTGGCATGTTAGTGATAGTGCAACAACTCTATTCTGGCAAGATCTTTAGACTTCCCTTCCTCTACCCTTAGGAATGTATAAGTAAATAAAAGCTTAGAAACTTTCAATTTAAGGGAGGGATTGTTAAAATGATATTAATTTGCTTTTAGATGTTTATTTGTTCTTTATTAACTTAGTCTAAGTGGCCCTCATTTTTAGGACTTTAGTTGCCTACTTTGTGCAAATCATGTTTTCATATTTCCTTGGTCGTGACAAGAATCTTTATAGATAATGGCTATTCTATTATGAAATTTGACTATATTAAAGGCTACTTGAATTTTGAATAAATTAAGAAAAAGTATTTTCTTATCTCTTTCTCTATTTTTAGTTGATAGTGGTATTAAAAAATTTAATAAAAGAAAGAAAGAAAGAAGAAAATACCTTTTCTTAATTTATCCAAAATTCAATTAGCCTTTAGTATAGGTAAATCTCATAATAGAATAGGCACTATCTACAAAGATTCTTGCTAAAATCAAGGAAACATAAAAATATAATTTGCACAAAATAGGCAACTAAACTCTTAAAAATTTGGACCACCAATAAGGAGCAAAAAAAAATCTAGAAACAAATTAATATTATTTTAATAATCCCTCTCTTAAATTGAAAGCTTTTGAGATTCAGTTTACTCATACTACTTCTGCAAATAACATTATGCAAAGTGTAAACTCCCATAAGCCATCTCAATTATTGGAAGAACGAAAAAAGCTTAGTAAATTTATTAGCCAACTGTTCATTTTTTTTGGAAGAAAATACTGAAACACATCAATATGCATAGTAGTACACATATGGCTTTTAAAAATTTTGTGCAGCCTACCATTCCTTGTTTTGATGCTCATTATGACCATTGGAGCATACTAATTGAAAATTTCTTAAGGTCCAAAGAGTATTGGCATGTTATTGAATCTAGTCTAGCAGCACCTATAAAAGGAGTGACACTCGGAGATGTAAAAGATTTGAAGGTCAAAAATTACTTACTCTAGGCCATTGATCAATTTATCATGGAAATTATTCTTAACAAAGACACTTCCAAGGCTATTTAGGATTCAATGAGGAAAAAAAATATTAAGGCTCATTCAGAGTGAAGCAGTTGCAATTGTAAGCTTTAAGAAGGGATTATGAAAATCTATAAATGAAGGATACTAAATATGTTGCCAATTATTTTGCAAGGACTATGGCTATCGCTAACAATATGTAATTTCATAGTGAAAAAATGGAAGATGTTGCTATTGTTAAGATGATATTGCACTCCTTGGCACCAAAGTTTGATTATGTTATTTGCTCAATTAAGGAATCTAAAGACATAGATGCACTCTCACTTGATGAACTTCAGAGCTTCTTGCTGATCTATGAACAAAAGATGAGCCATAATTTTACTATAAAGGAGCAAGCTTTGAAAAGACTTTACTACTACTTATTTCTCAAATAATAGAGGGAGAGGAAGAGGAAGAGGTAGAAGTAGAGGTAGAGAAACAGGAAATCAAGGCAATAAAGATGGATATAGGCAATCTAAAGGTGATGATGATTAATCAAAAAGCCAAGGTAGAGGACAGAATTAACAATTTGATAAATCTAAGATAAAGTGCTTTCAATGTCATAAATTTTGTCATTATTAATCTAAATGTTATACAAAGCTATCTAACGACAAAGAAAAGGGAGAGAAATCACATTTTGTAGAAAAGAAAAAAGTAGAAACTTTGTTAATGGTAGTTCAAGTCAATTAAAACATCATATAGTCAAATGTATAGCATGTGGATATAAGCTATAATAACCATATCTATGGAAGTAAGTTTTTTTTTTCCTTAGTTAAATGAAAACTTTTATTCTATAGTGAGTTTTGGTGGTTGTTCTATTGTTAATGTAGTAGGAAAGGGTGATATTAATATAAAAGTGATGAATGGTTTTGTAGAAATAATTTTCAATGTTTTATATGTTCCTAACTTAAGAAGAAATTTGTTAACTGTTGGTCAACTATAAGAAAAAAGGTAATATAATAACCATTCAGAAGGGTACTTGTGAAATATATGATCCTTTTAGAAGAGTTATAATTGTTGTTCAAATGAGTTCAAATATGTTGTTTCCATTGAAGATTGAAAGTACTTAACCTTGCTTGATGACTAAAATGAAAGACTCACTATAGCTTTGGCATTTTCACTATAGCCACTTGAATTTTGGTGGATTAAAGACAATCTAATAAAAAAATAAAGTAATAAGTCTCCCATAGATTCTTACACCCTCTTAAATTTATGAAGAATGTGTGGTTAGTAAGCAACATCATGCTTAATTCTCTCGAGAAAAGTCATGGAGAGCAAAAGATTTCCTGGCACTGGTTCACTTTGACATTTATCGGCTAATAAATCCATCTTCTAATAGGAATAAAAGATATCTAATGACCTTCATTGATCATTATACTAAAAAAACTTAGGTTTATTTTTTTTAGGGAGAATTCAAAAGCTTTTAGTGCATTCAAAAGCTTTAAGGCTTGTGTTAAAAATCAAACAAAAAAACCATTAAAATTGCATGCATTGATCATGGTGAAGAATATTTCTTAAAGGAGTCTAAAAGGATTTTGTAATATTCATGGCATTCGAAGAAAGCTTATTGCTGCTTATACACTATAACAAAATGGTGTATTACAATGAAAAAAAATAAAACTATCCTTAAAATGGTGAGATCCTTACTAGCAAGAGGGGGAATTCCAAAAAGTTTTTTGCTTAAAGTAGTGAATTGGAGCATCCATGTCTTAAATAGAAGTTGTAACAACTGACTTTTTAACTAAACTGGAACCAATATGTTAATAAAAGAAGACCCTAAAGTAAATTGAATTAAGGCTAAATAAAGACAAAATATTAATTAGCACATCGAGAGACAAGGATAGAAAATCATACACGGAAAGAAAATGAAGCTTAAACAACAAAATGGAGAAAAATGGCTTATCATGGGAAAAATTATAATTTTGAGAAAATTTCAAAAAACTCAAGGAAAAGAGTTTTAAAGCCAAAAATTAAGGTCACTAGGGTTTTTAGAGGTTTTGAAAACTATAAGAACAATCAAAATTATAAGAATAGTCAAAATTAGCTTAGTCCATTCTGAAATGCTAAAAAGGTCAGACAGTGCTGAAACTTTAGGTGGAGCTATTCTTCACCATTTTAAGTCATTCAAACCCTAAATTAATTTTTTTATGTGAAAGAGAACAAAAAATTTGTAGGGAGTAGTTAGATCTTAAAAAACCTAAAAAATAAGTCTTAATAGAGCAAACGAGTGCATAAGGCAAAATGGTCATTTAGAAAAATTATAAAAAAGGCTTCTTAAGTAAGATACATATTATCATCTTCTCCAAGCTTCCATTTTTAGAATTTTAGACCAGCCATGGTGTCACATTAAGGGAAAGGAGAAAGAAGCCTTCGTCTAGACAAGAAAATAGCCCCTTTTAACCTCGTGTCAATTAGGAAAGTTGTTCCTCTCTTTAAGAGCTTTCTAATGGTGATTTTCTTTTCTTGAAAACTTGAAGATTCAGGTATAATCTAAGCAAAAATGGAACTCTTTTCAAAAAACTAATAAGTGGAAATTATTCTACATGAAGAGAACTTCAATTCAAAGTAAAACTTTACTTGAAATTCATGCAAAATCTTATGTTTCTAAGCCATGTATAGTTCGCCCAAGAAAGAGAAAGTGAGGGGGAGAGTTTTTCTTTATGTGTTCTTAATGAAACCAAAGGTTTTGTTATGCAAGGATTCCATATCTAATATCAGTTTTCCTTGAATCATGAAAAGAAGCATTTTAGATCATGTTGTGTTATATTTCAGCTTAGGCAAGTTCAATGGCTAACCATGTTATTTTCCATTCCTAGTGAGTATATTTAGATGTTACTTGATGCAAGGGATAAGAATTTAAGCTTAGAATTGATTAAAAATTTGAAATGTATAAGTTAGGGTTTTATGTAATAACATAATTTCTAACTCATATCCATCATCCTTTACATGTTCATGTGATATATAGTGAGAAGGAAGTGAGAAATTCCATTAAAATAACACACTTCCTTGCGTTGCGTCATGATTAAAAATTCATTTCGGTGTCATGTGGACCGTGTGAGCTCATGCTATACATCTTCATATTTAATTACATCATTACAACTCATTTGCATCACAAAAACATGCTTACAACTCATGGAAACCGAATTGGAAGGTGGAACATGGAGTTTCATTCTCGGCCAGAATTGGCCTCTTTTCTAGGAAAATTTGGAAAATCCTAACGAAATCTAAAAAAATAGAAATTATGCAATCTTGGTCATTCTGGAAAGCTTGGGATGTCTAATTTCTGCTAAAAATATGTACAAGTCATAACATCCCACACACAGAGCTTTTGACATGCAAAATAATTTGGAGGTCAGACTGGGTCTTGATGCTATCATAGTTTACTGATATGAACTTCAAAAATATCCAATTAATTTCACAAAAATCCAATTCATGCAAATGATACCAATATAGAAAGCTGTAGATATCAAATAGAGAGAAAAAATATCTCCAGATCATTTCATCAAGTCCATACCTCAGAATTTGATGGAATAGTACTTCTAGTTGGGCAAGATTACTGATACTGGATAGAAACTTCAAAAATTCATATCTTCCTTTCTAGACTCCAAATAAGGTGCTTCTAGTTGACACAAGTCACTGTGATTTCCTAGTTTCTTTGTATAAAATTTCATGGCAATTGGACATTATTTGAGTCTCATGTGATAGAAAACAATTTTGGACTATTGTAACAGTGCATTAGACCATTTCCATAAATTTTGCTAGCTTTGAAAAATCATCAAATATTCTGTAGACCTCTAAAAATTATGATCTTTAGCTTTCTAGAAATCTCTCAATAAGACTTAATTGTATACCAAATCTTGGATCAAGACTAACTCATTTGGCCAAAAAGTGACTTAGGGTTTCATAATGGTCAATTTTGGCTCCTTATAGGGTACCAAAGTTGCCACATGGATTTTCCTTAGTCTTGGCACCTTTTGGGTAAGTCTAAAAGTATATTTAAGACTTAAGAGAGCTGTCCAAATGGTCCCAACCCTCATGCATCTCATTTTGGCCACTCAATCCACACTTATGCATACTTTCATTAAAATTCTATATTGCACACTTTAGCATTACATACTCAAAATTAGTGTTACAGGTCATATATCATTTTCATACATCTAAACATCACATAATAATATATTTACACATGTATCAAGGTTCATGGTACATATACAACATCATATACATTATGAACCATTATTATGGTTCCAAAATAGGCAAAATAATACATAAGCTTGTCAATCCTTGCTCTTCATGGTTGTGAGCTCCCTTCACCATAATTACTTAGTCCACCTAGCATGTTAGAGTATTAGAGAGGATGGGATGAGATTCAAAGAATCTCAATAGCTCATCTCTCATTTAATCATACATAATATGTGCAAGCAAGCTTTACAAATGCATGCATGGAGAAAATAAAAGCCATGGACATTTTAGAAGCAAAGTTGGCATGTGAACAACCTATACAAATCATTCAAGAGTTCACCAAGTGTTTGGATTGGTCTCACACTTCTCCTCATGGGTTTTGGACTTGCCTCACCTATTTCTTGAGCACTTTGGATTCAACCATACTCTTGGGAGGCCCCTTTGCTATTGGGAGACTCTTTACTTTGTCTTAACCAAGCTCAAGGGTTCTTGGCTCATCCTCACCAAAGGGAAAAGTTTTTGGCCTCTCCACACTCAAGTAAACTCATACAAATATCATGTGCTCATTTGAAACATAACATGGCATCAAGGATCATGGAATATAAAGGCATGCTAGCATACTTTTCATAACTTGAAAATGTACATACACACATTCTAAAACAAGCTAAACACACATCCATGCATGAGAGAAAGTGGAGAGAGCTACCTTGCACCAATTCACACACTTTCCCCTTTGAATTTAAGCTCCTCTTTTTGACTACACAACTACAAAAGTGTGGGGAAGGTTCCTCTTGGCCTAGATACAATTTATGGGAGCTAATTAGGTTCATGAAACACATTTTAAGGCTACATAACTTGATGAACCACTAGATTATTCTATAGACTTCATTATGGTCCATAATCACACCTAATGAAGTAACACCCTTCAAATGACTTCTAGGCCTCATTCTTTCTTTTCAAATATGATTCTTGACTCCTTTTAAATCTCTTGGAGTCATTACATCATCAAAACAAGAGGCCTAACACCATATTGCTTCTTTAGGTCATAATATGGAACCTAAGGTACCAAATCACTTTTCATGAGTTCTAAATTTTTTCCAAGGCCTTTACTCATCTTCATTCATCAAATGTGACTCACAGATAGCCTTAGAAAAATTTGAAACTCTCCCTACCTATGCCATCCCTACTTGGCTAAAACCTAAAGCATAAATGGGATTTAATGGCTTCTTGATTTTTCCTTGATGGGGGAACCATTTAGGGAGGTTGATAAGAGTTGTAAGAGGTCAAGGAAACACTTAAATAGCCAAGGGAACTTATGGATTAAATCAATTTTTACAATGTGTTCTTGAATTCCTAACAATTCAATCTTTCAATTTCATAATTTTTACTTTGTCTTCTTTGCATAGTCTTAATTCCTACACTCTTTTTCCTAGGATTTGCTCTTGATTCTATAAAAAAACCAACCCCTCTTGGCTGGCCAGAAGTGGGACACAACATTCAAGAGGAGGGCAATGAAAGAACAAGCTTGGGATTTAACAATTTACCTGGATTTCCTTGTCTTTCTTGGATGTTTCTCCCTTTGTTTGGCTTACTCTCTCCAATTTCGAAATTTTCCTTTCTTTTCTGCCCTAAAACAGACCCAAAACTTCAACAAAGGCATAGAAAGAAAGAGGAGAAGGAGGAGAACAACTTGCTAGAGGAAAGGCTAAGAAAGTCCATTGATTTCATACCTTTATCTTGGCTTTTTTCTTCTTCTTCTTCCTCCTCCCTTGTGCACCCAAATGTTCTAGTCTTCTCTCTATTTTTTGTTCAGAAGAAAGTCAGTGAAGAGGGAGGGCAGATGGGGACGTTTTTATAAGGAGCTTCAAGAACCAAACAATTACAAAAATTTTCATTTTGCCCTTTCATCTTGACATTTTCATTTTAGCTTCGTTTTAACTCCTTTTTGAGAACTGTCTTTTCTATTATAAAATTTAGTTCTCAATTAAGAAAAATGGCTTTGGAATCACTCAAATTGGAGCTAAAACCTTTCCAAACGAATCGGTCAAAGTTCGGGTCAACTGACGTCGAAAAGAGTATATTGGAGGGGCTTTACTAGTCTTGGGGCTTCCCATAGTTTTTGAAGCCTCTAAGAACCTTGTGCAACTCAAAATTTCCATTTAAAAAACCCTTCTAGGTGCTTTTCCACAATTACACTTGTTTACGAAAATGCCACTAGCCTTTCAGCAAATTTTTTGAATCACTCCGACCCTGATTTCTGCGTAACTCAAGGCTCAAATCCTCATTTTCTGTTGTTTAAAATTTTATCCAAATTTTATTTGGCCTTGAATCACTCATCTCAAGGGACTTGCTTTGAAAACTGATTTATTTCGGTATTTTACGAAAAATTGGACATTACATTTTATGGTTCCATTTTCAGCCGAGGATGATTTCAAGGGATTAAGAAGTTATTCAATGGATTTTTGGGCTATGGTTAGTCTTAAAATAATATAAGAACAATAATGGAAGCATTAGATTGAATTTAGAAGCTAGAATTTGAAAGTTAAAACTTTAGAAGTCAAGAAAGAGCATTATGGAAACAATTGATATTAGGCTTGTATGAACAAGCTTGTGATACTCCTAATCAATTCTAATGTGGATATATGAATCATCTATGGCAATATTTTGAATCCTAGAAGTTGAATTTTTGAAGTTTCTCCTTAAGGCTTAAGGTTCCATAACGAGTTCTATTACGTATAAAAGTGAATTTACCAAATGAATAGTGTTAATGACTAAATGAATAGTAAATGTAAAATTTGTGGCTTGAATTGTGAATTCTAGAAGTATAAGTTAGTCTAGGATTTAAGCTTAGTGAAATCCCTAGCTTAAAGCCTAAGTGTTGAACCAATTATAGGGAGCTAGAATCCAAAAGGAATTTCACAAATTTAGGCCATTGAATATGTTCAAATTTGAACATTTTAGATGGCATATTTACCACTTAATAAGTAAGTGTCTTTGAAGTATACGAAAAGAGGTTTTAAGTGCACTTAAAGAAGCTTAAAGTATAGATAAGAGTCATAAAGACTTAAAAGAAATAGTTATAAGTATTAGATATTGATGAAATGTTTATGTGTTATTTTTAGGACAAACTAATGAGGCTCCATCCTATTGTAAGTGTAGAGATAAGAAAAAAAAAAAGAGATGGAGCCAGACTAGCCCCACCTTTAATTGTTTCGATGATAATTGTTGTGGTGCAAGACTAGCCCCACCTTTAAGTTTGATATATTTATTCTAAATAGAAGATAAAATATGTGAATCTAAATTATAATGATAAATATAAGTTACGTACAAGAGTAATCTACTAAGATATACTTACATAGGTGGCTTCTGATTTTTTATCAATCTAATGACTATTCTTTAAATGTAGAGCTTAGTGAAGTTCAGTTGGTGTTGGCTTCCTACCAAATTTACTTTTCAAAATCTCCCAATAAAACTATGTTGGATTAAAGCCCATGATAGAAATAGAGCCCAAGCTAGATGCTTGATTTTTCTTCTTCCTTTCAATTTTTTATTAGAATTGTGAACTATTCCAACTAGCACACAAGTTCCAAATATGTTCTTTCACCTAGCTTGGTCTTTTTTTTTCCTTCTCTCTCTCTCTCTCATGCATACCATATCATGCCTTTCAACTTATTTGTTGCTTGGTCTGAGAAATTTTCATAGAATAAATTGTGTACATCCACAACCCAACAATAACATTTCCAAAAAGAAAATTATTTTACAAAATTATAATATACATAATACCAAAATTCTAACAAAAATTCTCCCTAAAAAGATTAATAATTACAATAAACTTCAAACTCGTGAAATTGTGATAATTCAACTTGTTATAAAACTTCCTTCAAAGAATTGTATGAACCATCAAAATTATTTTGGATGATGATAAGAACGCATTCACTCACAATATTACCAACAATGTTACCATTTAGTGCAAATCTAATTGATGAATTAAATATATTTACAAGAGTTAATTTATAAATAATTATATATGTGATGAATAAATAATGTAAATATAAATATTACCTTATGTGTAATGGATAAATAAGTTTTTGTTCAACTAGCAAACTTTGGCAAATTTTATAATAAAGTTTTATGCCTTGTGTTCATATAGAAATCTATAAAAAATAAAAAAAATGTTAAAATTAATAATGTATTCAATTCCTTTCTAATAACAACATCGTTTCATTGTTGCTTCACACATAGACTTATTTCTTTATCTTGATTGAAGCACACAATGTAGTTCTCTATGCAATATGCCAGAAAAGAAAAGAACCCAAATATATATACATATGTGCACGTGTGCTTGTATTGATAAGAAATAAAAAAAATAACCTCTTTGGTTCAAGTGAACTAAAGATAAAAATCAAAGATAAATAATTTGGTTCTCATGAAAAGATATCTAAAGTTTCACTTCAACATTTAATATAGTATTTATTAAATTAATTTATTAGTTTGTAATCTATATTTAAATTTTAATTAATTATTATAAATAACAAATAAAAATTTTTATTAACATAAATAAAAAAATATTATATCAAAAAATTATTAAAATAATTTATTTTATTAACATTTATATTTTATAATAAATATAAATTAATTATTAACAAAGCTTTGGTTCACGTGAACCAAAGCTAAATAGTAGCTTGGCAATTCACATGAAGGCTGACATTTCTTAGCCTTCATGTGAACATTTAATATTTATTATTTAAAAAATAAAATAAATAATAAACAATATTATAAATAAATTATTTATTATAATATGTAAATAAAGATAAATATTACAGTAAATAAAATAAAAATAAAAACTTAAAAATAAAATAAAATATTAATATTAAGAACAAAGAAAAAATATATGATATAAAAAACAAAGGCTCATAATTTTATTCATCACAATAAGTAAAATAAAAATGAAAATTTAAAAAAATAAAAATAAAAACAAAAACTTAATAACAATAACAATAATAATAATAATTAAAAAATAAAATAAAATATTAGTATTGATCATCATCTTCAACTTCACCATCATCGTAGTTTTTGTTAGTGTCTTCATCATCCACATCCTTATCTTCATCTCCCTCTTCGTCATTGTCATCATCTTGATCTTCTTCTTCCTTGTCTTGCATATCTATATAGAAATTCATATCTTTAACTTGCAAATCAATACGAAGATCCACCTCTTCCATTCCCTTTTCATCATGTAAGGTATAATATGATCTCTTATTATCTACTATTCTTACATAAGCTTTGTCATCTTGATAAGCAACCTCTAATGAATTATTATCATTCACTATACTCCTTGCTTTACTTTTTATGACAACCCACCAATCACCTTTTTTTTGGGTCCTTATAGGATACGGCACATACTAGACTAAAACATAATGCTCTGTAAACACGAATGGATCAAAATTTTCATACTGCTTAGTATGTTTAATTTCAATAATTCCATAGTCGCTGTATACTTTCATCCCATGATTCATAACATGATCAAATCGATCACAAAGAAATAAAAATATTTTTTTGGTACATTCACCTATATATTGTAATTGAATCATGTAATACCATACTCTTTTAGCCTTTCATTCCCATTTTAATTGCTCGGCTTCCTATACTTTGCATAGAAATCAATATATTTAATAGCTTTAAATTGTTACATAAGGCTTTAAAAATTTATCTTATGTTCCATAGGCCACAAGAACTCATCAATATCATTCACTATCCATAACATATCCATACAAGTCATATACATCACAAAACATCTTAAGAACCTCGGGTTTTAGACCACATTCCATGAAAACAATATTTTGCTCTTAGGTTCACTGTTTCAGTTCTTTGATATGAATTTTGAAAATTCATAACTAATTCCAAAAAGTTGAAATCATGCATATGATAGCTTTTTGGAAAGCTCTAGATATTAACTAAAGGCTAAAAATAGTTCTAAACTAAAATAGAAGCATTTAATCTATGACAATTGATGGAAAAGTACCAAAGGTTGAGCTATATTACTAGTACTATTATGCAATTTCAAAAATTTGGTTCTTCCTCTACAGATCTCCAAATGAGGTGATTTTGGTGGCTATAGAAATTTTATGATATCTAGTTTATGCTTGTAAAATTTTATGAGCTTTAAACTTCATTTGACTTACGTGTAACATAGAAATATAAACTGACCATATGATTAGGGCTATTACCATTTTAGCAGAATTTTTCAATTTTGAAAAATCATAATAAATTTTCTAGAGTTCTAAATTGAGTGCTATTTAGGTTTATGAAAAGCCCTAGATGAGACTTATATTCATGCCAAATTTTATGAAAAAAATTCATCCATTAGGTCAGTTTGTGTTTTAGCTTAAGTTTTTGTCACTTTTTAAGATTCAAAGTGGATTCATAATGCACCAAATGACTCCTTTCTCATTTCATAGCCACTTGAGCATATTCCATAGCACAAACATAACCTAGGGAAGCATGCCAAATGATTCAAATCTTTATAGAGCTAATTCTCACTATGCCACTTGCTTTCATACACAAGCATATCATATCACATAAGAGCTCCTTGGTGGCAAAAGCATACATATTCATTCATATGGTTCCAAAATATCATCATATTTACATATATTTAAATGTGCTCAAGCATTTACATAACATATACATCATATGGTTATATCATTTGACATCAATATGTCAACAAAATGGTTAAATAACAAAGTCTTTGTCAAAGTCTTAGTCTTCAAGGTTGTTAGCTTCCATTTTTTTACTCACTTGGCTCACCTAGACATGGTTAAATATTAAAAGGGGAAGAGTGAGATTCTAAGAATTCCAATAGCTCTTTACCCTTTCAAACATACATATGGATGTATTTTCAAGTATAAGAATGCATCCATGGCAATTTAAGTTACTAGTAAACATACATAAAGTATTTTCTATGTTCAAGAAACTTATACATATCATACATAGGCTCTTAAGGGCATTGGTTTAATCTTACCTATTTTTCTTAGGACTTTTAAAATGCCTCATATATTTTCAAGGGACTTTTGACTAAGCCTCACTCTTCTTGAGACTTTTGGCTTTGTCTCACCCAATCCTAGGGACTTTTAGCTCATCATCATCCTTACTAAGGGATTTTTGGCATCACTATATCCATTCAAGCCACATAACATTCATAAAACACATTTTAAGAATATCATAGTACCATAACATGTAGACAATAGCTAGAAACATTTCTCATAGCATAAATAATCATACAACACCCAAAGATAAGAAAACATCCAACAATGCATGAGAGAAAGGTTAGAGAGCTACCTTAAAGCAAGAAAGCAACCTTTTCTCTTGATTATTCTTTCCCTTATCCATACACTTGCAATAAGGTAAAGCTTGATTTTTTTAGCCTAGACACATCAAATAGGACCCAATTATATCATTGAAGCAAGCTCTAGTATTACACACACTCTATGGAAACTCACTTTGTTCTATGGCTCTATTATAGTTCCACACATGACCTAAGGAAGCAACTAGGAGAATTCATGATCTTGGCTCCATTTTCTCCTTCAATCTAAGTCTCTTAACTCTATTTAGACTCCTTAGAGCCATCATAATTTCATTTTAAAGAGTCTAACTATAAGTTACTTATTTGTGTCTCATTATAGAGTCTACGCCTTCATCTCACAATCTAGGCTTTTTAAATTTTTTTCAAAACTTTTGTTAATGTTCATATATCATATCTAGTCCCATTCTAGGTTTAGAAAATTTAAAACACTCCCTTGGTGCTTTGGATGGTCTAGGTTGAGACATGAGCATAGAATGGAGCCCGTGGACTTTTTCAATTTCCCTTGAAGGGAATGGCACTTGGGAGGCTTTCTAGATGTCTTAAGAACTTAAATAAGTTCTTACATATGTTAGAACATCCTTGAAAGAAATTAGATTTTGCCATTTGTCTAAGAATCCCTAGGTTCTCATTCTTGAATTCTAATAATTTTCTTTTTAAATGCATTGCATTTACTAGTTTCCTATACTCTAAAACCTAGGTTCCTTGCTTGCTTTTGGTTAGAATTTACTCCCTTCCATATGCTCTCAAAGTGGCTAAACCATACACTGGGAAGAACAAAGGAAGAAAGGTAAGAAAAGCAATGAACTTACCTTGGTTCCTTAGAGTTCTTTCCATTACTATAGGCCTTTCCTTTAAATTCTAATCTCCTCCCTTTGAATCACACCTAAAACAATCCTAAATCATTCATGAAAATAATAAAAAAGGAAGAGGAAAAGGAGGAGAACAAAGTCAAAGAAGGAAGAAGCTTGAAATTATATGATTTTCCTTGATTTTTCTTCTTCTTCTTTTTCCCCTCCTTTTGTGCTCCTCACTTAGCTAAGTTCTTTTCTATTTTGGGATAGCAAATAAGTTAGTTAACCAGATGGGAGAAGGAGCACGTGCTATATGGGAGGGGAATAGTCACTTTATGCACTTTTCTACTTTGCATTTTAGTCTCTTTTCTTGGTTCCTTTCATTTAGGCTCAATTCAACTCCTTTTCAAAATTTGTCTTTTTCATCATAATATTTAGGCTCTTAAACTTATAAATTAGATTTTTTTTCACTTAAATTAGATTTAAAACCATTCAGAACCGTTTGGGCAAATTTTGGTCAACCGACAGTAGAAATCGCTCACCAGAAGAGTTGACCAGAAGGGTTTCAACTATTCTGGGGATTCCTATGGTTTTTAGGGCCTCTAAAAATCTCAGAAAGTTCAAATTTTCTATTTAAAATTCCCTCCTGTGAGTTTTTAAAATTGCCAAAAATTACGAAAATACCTCAACTTTCTGTTATAAACTTTTCTAGCTCATCTGGCTTGAATTTCTAGGCAACTTAAACCTCAAATCCTCATTTTTCATTATTTAAAATTTTATCCAAATTTTATTTAGCCTTAAATTATTCATTTCAAAGGACTTACTTTTTATAACTGACTTATTTTTAACGTTTTAACAAAAATTGGATGTTACATTTCTTCTTCCTTTCAATAAAATTTTATCCTCGAAATTTAAATACATACCTCAGGAGAATAACTCTGGATGCTTCTTTCTCATCTCTTCCTCTGGTTCCCAGGTAATTTCTTTTGGATATAGCCCCTTCTAAATCACTTTCACCAGTGGTATCATCTTGTTTTATAACTGCTTAAGTCTAATATCTATGATTCGATCTAGTGATATTATATAGGAGAGATTGTCTTATAACTACACATTTTTATATTTTATAACATGTAAGGGGTCAGGCTGATACTTTTTAAGTTGGGATATATGGAAGACATCATGGATTTGGCTCAAGTTTGAGGGTAGGGCAAGTCTGTAGGCCACAGGTTTAACTTTATCACAAATTTAGAATGGACCTATGTACTTTGGACTGATCTTTCTATTCTTAATGGACTTACCTATCCCTGTGAATAGAGACACTCTAACAAAGACATAGTCTCCAATCTCAAACTCTAACGACCTTCTCCTCTTATCTATGTAACTTTTTTATCTACTTTATGCTATTAAGAGTTTTTTTTTTCTTATAGTTTCTATCTGTCTTGAGGTTTGGTCCACTAACTCTAGGCCTATGAGGCTCCTCTCTCCTAGCTCAATCCAACATACTAGGGACTTACACTTCTTCCCATATAATGCCTCATATGGTGCTATCTAGATACTAGAATGATAACTATTATTATAAGCAAACTCCACTAGAGGCAAATAGGTATCCTAATTTCTCTTTAACTCTAAAACACAAGCTCTTAACATGTCTTTTAGGATTTGGACAGTCCTTTCTATTTCTGTTTAAAGGTGATATGTTGTGCTAAATCTTAATTTGGTTCCTAGGCATCCTGTAATGATCTCTAAAAATTCAAAGTGAATTTAGGATCTTTATTTGATACTATGTTTCTAGATACTCCATGTAGCCTCACAATCTCCTTGATGTAAGTTGGGCTAACTTATTTAGGGTGTAAGTGGCTTTTATAGCTAAGAAATATGCTGACTTTGTTAATCTATCCATTATCACCAATATGACATCATGTCTCAATGATGTCTTGGGTAAACCTATGACAAAATCTATAGTTATACTATCCCATTTCTACTCAAGGATATTTTAGGGGCTGTAGTAGCCTAGTTGGCCTTCAATGTTCTGTCTAAACTTTCTGACATACTAGACACCAGGAGACATACTAAGCTATGCCTATCTTTATCCTAGGCCACCAAAACATTTTCTTCAAATCCTGATACATTTTATTGTTGCCTGGGTGGATTGTATATCTATTCTTATGTGCCTCATTTAATATTCTTTCTCTTATCTCTGAATTCCTAGGCACACACAACTTATTCTTATACCTCACTATCCCATTCTTAGATAGATTAAAGTCTGGAGTGCTACCCTGGGACATTTGGGCTCTAAGCTTTCTTACATATTCATCCTCTTACTGGACATCTCTAATCAGGCTCCTTAAGTTATTCTTTATCCAGGTTTCACTCATTAATAATTTCCCTAAATATACTTGACATGAGACATTCATATCCTTGAATCTCTCAATAAGTTCCTACTTTCTGCTCATTATATAGGCTATGTGTATAGATTTCCTACTCATTGCATTAGCTACCACATTAGCCTTACCTGGATGGTATTTTAGGGTGAAATCATAATCTTTTAAAAATTCTAACCATCTCCTCTATCTTATATTTAACTCTTTCTGCTTAAACAGATACTTAAGACTTCTGTGGTCATTGTAAATTTCTATAGCTACTCCATACAAGTAGTGTCTTTATATTTTAAATACAAACACCACTACTGCTAGCTTTAAATCATGTATGAGATAGTTTTCCTCATGTGGGTTTAACTGTCTAGAAGTATAAGTTACCACTCTACCTCCTTACATAAGCACACATCCTAACCCTTTCTTTGAGGCATCACTGTAGACTACAAAAGTCTCTCTAGGGTCAGAAAGCACTAAAATTGAGGCTGTGGTTAACTTATGCTTCAATTCCTGAAAGCTCTGCTCACATTTTTCATCCTACACCAAAGGTACGTTCTTTCTAGTAAGCCTAGTTAGTGGCATCACTATCTGAGAAAAACCCTGAATAAACCTCCTGTAGTAACTTACTAAACCTAGGAAGCTCTTGATCTTTGTCACTTTCCTAGGTCTTTCTCACTATAATACTACATCCACCTTATAGGGATTTACTATGACCCCTGCTTGGGAGATCACATAGCCTAGGAATTGAATCTCAGTGAGCCAAAACTCACATTTACTAAATTTAGCATACAACTGCTTTTCTCTAAGGGTTTTTAGGGCTAATCTTAAGTGCTGCTCATGATCTTTTCTACTTTTTGAATAGATAAGAATATCATCTATGAAGAAAACTACAAATCTATCCAGATATGGCTTAAATACCTAGTTCATATAGTCCATGAATACCGTTGGTGCATTTGTCAACCCAAAGGGTATAACCAAGAACTCATAATACCCGTATCTTATTTTAAAAGCTGTTTTAGGGATATTCTCAACCTTGATCCTAAGCTGGTGATATCCTAACCTAAGGTTAATCTTAGAAAACATTGACACTCCTATTAAGTGATCTAGGAGGTCATCTATCATAGGGAGAGGGTATTTGTTTTTAATCATTATCTTATTAAGCTTCTTGTAATTTATACATAGTCTAAGGCTTCCGTTTTTCTTCTTTACGAATAGGATTGGAGCTCCTCATGATGATACTCTAGGTTTGATAAAACCCTTATCTAAAAGCTCTTTTATTTGTTTCTTTAGATCTGCTAACTCTGTGGAAGCCATCCTATATGGGCCCTTGGATACTAGACCTGCCTCAGGTACAATGTCTATAACAAACTTAACTTTGTTAATGGGGTTAGTCCACTAATTTTCTTAGGAAAGACCTTTGGGAACTCGCTTACTATAGGGATCTCATCTATGCCCTTTTTTTACCTCAACTTGAACTGAAAAGAAAACTAAAAACCCTTGACAACCATGCTCTAGAGACCTCTCAGCTTGAGAGGTAGGCATCAAAGCTAGTTTAGTTCTAATATTAGGCATAGTTCTATATTCAGGTAAAGAAATACCCTAGTGATAGCAATCAAGTATGCCATTATTTGCAGACATCCAGTTCATACCAATGATCAGGTCATGATCAAGCAAAGGCATACAAATTAAATCGAGTGTAGTAAAATGGTGATTAAATTGAACTATGTAGTTTAAACAAGCATGAGAGGTAATGGTTTTATTTCTGTGGGGGTGGATACATGTAAATCATATGGTAAAGTATGCATACTAAGACCTAACCTTTGAATACAGTCATAATATATGAAAGAGTGGCTAGCACCCAAATCAAATAATGCATGTACAGAACAATCAATAATTTTAATAGTATCTTGAATCAGACTCGAAGATTTGCTAGCCTCCTGTTGTGTCAGGGTAAAGACTTTACCTTGGGTCTGTGGTCTGGGTGTAAGAGCTACCTCCCTCTGCTATCTAGTCTGTGTATATGCCTAGGCCTACCACATCTGTAACAAACATTCTACCCTACATACTACCACCATGATTTTTGCCACATTGACTGTAGACCGTTGAAGTGAAACAGCCTCTGATGGATTGGGCTAATCCTTTTATGCCCTTGCCTTTTTCGTTCCATTGACCTCTGCCACCTCTTTTACTACTGCTGGTGGCCTGTGTCTCTTCCCGTGATCTCTTGTTCTTCGGGAGGGGGTCTAGCACTGGGGATTATCAGCATTGTCCTTAGGTTCGCTTCTGTGACTTTATAAATCTCGACTAAGGCATTAAAGTTCCAAATCCTTTGTGGTACCACCTTATCTTTGATCTCAGGTAATAATTCCTTCTCTAGCTTATCTGCTCTCCATCTCTCATCATCATGCTTCTGTAAATAGGAGGAATATTTAGAAAGCTCTACAAATTTCGTGTAATATCCGATTTTCGTGAAAATGATGAAAATAGGTACAGTTTCAAAGCAAGTCCCCCGAAATAAATTAGTTAAAGTCCTAAAAAATTTAAGTAGCATTCTAGACTTTTAAAAATGAGAATCCTAGGGCCAGACAAAAAGAAAAATGGAGCTAAAATGAAGAAATGAAATTGGACAAAAGACTTACGAAACATAATGGTATTTTTGTAATTTTGAGTGAATTTTAGAATTCTCACAGGAGGGCTTTTTAAATAAAATTTTTGAGTTTTTTGGAGTTCTCAGAGGCCCTGATAGCCATAGGAAGTCTCGGGACAGTTAAAACCCCTCCAGTAGATGTTTTTCAATGATGGTGAACCCGAATTTTAATGGATTCATTCGGGAAGGTTTTAGTTCTGATTTGAGTGATTCCAAAAGTGTTTTACTAAATTGGGAACCTAAATCCTATAATGGAAAAGACGGTTCTAAGAAAAGAGCTAAAATGAACTAGAAATGAAATGCCAAAATGAAAAGGGCAAAATTGAAATTTTTAAAAAGTCTTTCTTCCTTCCACTTATATATGTAAGGTGCCCCACCTCCTCACTCACTTAGCGACATATGTTTCTGCCTTAAACTAGAGGAGAGAGCTAGGGTTTGAGGTGCACCAAAGGGAGAAGGAGAGAAGGAGAAATCCAAGGTAGAATGGTATGGAATTTCTTAGTTTTTTCATGCTTTCTCTTTAGCAAACCTTTTCTCTTCCATTTCTCTTTCTTTCATGTGGTTTTATTGAAGTATATGGATCTGTTTTAAGGGAAGAACAAAGGGGAAAATTCGGATTTGAAGAGAGGAGGCCAAAGAAAGGAAGATTCAAGGAAAAAAATAAGGAAAAATAAGGTAAATCTTTCATCCCATAGTAGCCACTCCTCCTTCCTCTTCTTCCTTGGTTCGTCCAACATGAGAAGCTACAAGAGGGCTTGGATTTTGGATAGAACCAAAGGTAAATCTTAAGGAATGGAGTGTAGAGAATAAGAATATGCAAAGAAAATAACAAAAGAACCATGGAAATTCAAGATAGCAAACTTAGGGTTTTTAGCATTCCTTGTAGAATCTGATTTGATTTTTTAATTCCTAGGCCTAAATAAGTGTTTGAATGAGCTCCTAAGATCCCTAGAAGTCTCCCCATGTGTATCTTCCATGTAAAATACAAAGCAAAGTCCATTGGTGCCTAAATGCTTTATGGTCTCAACCTAAAGGGGATGAGACACCTAAGGGGAGTTTTAAATTTTTTCAAGCCTATTCTTGAGTCATATATGATGAATGAAAATGAGAGAAAACCTTGGAAAAAATTTAGGAGGCCTAGAGAATGAATTGGTGTCTTAGGTTTTATTATATGACTTAAGGAAGTAACATGTAGTTAGGCTCTTTGTTTTAATTGTGTGATGACTCCAAGAGGCTTAAAAGGAGTGAAGAATTATAAATGAAAGGAAAGAATGGAGGCTAAAACTTATTTGATAGGTGTTGCTTTATTAGGTGTATTCTTAGAACCATAAAAAGGTTAATAGACCAAGTTAATGTTTAAGGAAGATTTATGGCCTTAGAATTAATTCTATAGACCTAATTGGCTTCCGTAAATTGTGTTTAGGCTAAGAGAAATCAATCCTATATCTTTATATGTGTGAGGCTGAGGAAAGGAGAGCAAATTCAAGATGAAAAGTGTGGAGAAGCTAAGAACTCTTAGCCACGGTAAGAATGAGCCAAGAACCCTTAGAAATGGTTGAGATAAAGCAAAGTGTCTCCTATAAGTGAGGTTGAGCCAAAACTTCCTTGAGAAAATGGATGAGGCTAATCTACTTGCTTAGCAAGCCTATGGATGCCTTGTATAACTTACTCATATGCCAAGATTGCTTCATGAATGATCATGTTATCCATTATGCTCATGCATGTATTTTCAAAACTTGTTTTGCATATTTTATGTGTGATTGAAAGGGAGATGAGTTATTGGGATTCTTGAATCTCATTTCCTTATCTCCAATATTCTAACATGCTAGGTGGACCAAGTGGACAAGGTAATGGAAGCCAACAACTTGGAAGATGAAAGTGTGATAACAAAGTGTATAAATTTTTCTTCTTTATGGCCATATGAGTAGCAAATGTTGTAATCCATTATTGTATATATCCTATGACCTCATGAACGTGTGTAATTATGCTAATGTATTATGTACAAATGAGAATTTATGTTATGTGAATGTTACAATGCAATTTGGGTATGTAATGACAAGATTATCATTATGGAAATTTGTGTATGGCATGGGGTGAGAGTATGAGTTTTCAAATTTTGGGTTTGTGCACCTTTAAGATAAGTTTATAATGTCATTTCGGTTCCATCCCACGTGCTCAAATGGCTGCACAAGTTTGGGAAGCAAAATTGGATACTTTGATGCTAGTTGAGACTATGAAAATGATCAAACCGGAGCCCTATGACATAAATTGACCAAATGGATGAATCTTCCTATGAAATTTGGTAGGCATGTAAGGCTCATTGAGATTTTTGGAAAGCTAAAGTGCCAAAAAAAAAAAATAGAGCTCTGCAGAATTAATTATAAATTTTTAAAGTTGGAATTTTTCTGCTGTTCTAGTGCATGTACTATTTATATGGTCAATTTTGTGTTTTGTGTCATCTAATGGACAAATGGTGTCCAATGCTTGTGAAATTTTATAAGCATAAAGTATAGGTTATAAAATTTCTATGACCACCAAGATCACCTCATTTGGAGGTAGGAGTAGGGAGTTATGAATTTTTAAAATTTAATGTCAGTATCAGTAATGCCACTTGACCTCTAGTACTATTCCATTATAATTCAGTTCCTAAATAGACTTGGAGTGGTCTAGAGATATTTTTTCCTTAAATTTAACATTTGTAGCTTTTCAGATTAACTAAATTTGCATGATTTTGATTTTTGTAAAATTAGTTATGTATTTTTAAAATTAATGACAGTAACTTGTTATAATAGCCTAAATAGCTAAGACCTTAGGAGCTTTTTGAATGTCAAATGTATTCTACTTGATTTTTCATGACCTAAAACTATTTGTAGCATAAAATAGACATATGTAGCATTCTAGAATGGTAAAGAATGCATGATTTTGATTTTTCTAGAATTAGTTATGATTTTTCAAAATTTGTGACTAAAAATATGAAATTATGGCCGAAGCTACACTATGAAATTTTGTGTGTTTCTTGCACTTGCACTAGTTCTAGGCCACTTTTGGTAGTGGAATTGAGTTGTATCTATGTAATTAAATATGAGTATATGATACATGAGCTCACATGGTCCATGGGACACTGAATGAAAAATTTATACATTATGCAACGTAAAGAAATTTATTATTTTATTGTCATCTTTCTTTCTCCTTCATGAAATGCATGATATGAAACATGGAGGTAGCATAAGATAAGCTAGAAAGTTATGGTGTTACCCTTTGTCACATATTGATCCACTGACATTCCCTTGGTCTACCTCAAGAGTACAAACTTTGGCTCCTTCTAATCTCAGATGGAATTGGGGAAGTACCTCTTATAAAAGGCTTGTAGAAATGTCTCCCAATTGATCGGGAGATTCCTTGATTTCAATATCGTTCAATGCTCCTCCACTAGTAATCTACTTCTTTTTCTAATTGAAAAATAACCATCACGGCTTTCTGCTTAGACGTACACTCCGTCACCCTGAAAATCTTCTCTAACTGCATAATCAAGGCCTCTAATTTCTTTGTATTCAGTTCACCGTTAAAGGTGGGAGCCCTGAATTTTCTGAACTAGGCTATAGTATGCCGTGTGGAAGGCTACTGTGGGGTGGGGGGTGTCTGATCCGTTAGAGTCTTTGAGGTATATGGGTGCTAGCCTGCGGGAATCACCTTTGAATTCTTTGGACAATCTCAGTGTTGTGGTAGAGGAGGAGTAGGTCTCTCACAGTCTCTCTGAGCAAGCTGTTCTTGTAGTTGCATGATCATAGCTTGCTGTTGATCCAAGCAAGTGATGATAGGCTATGAGGCTCCTGCCATAATTTCATTAGGCTTTGTTCTAGCCTTTCTGGGCTCTACTCTAGCCACTCTATGTAACATTCGGTTCTCTGAAAACAAGAGAAAACGTGAGAAACAAACGTACGGTTTCTCCGTCAATAAACAAAATTTACCGGAACAAAAGGAAGTCCCCTGAGATGATGTAGTTAAGGTCCCAAAAAACTTGGGAAGCATTCTAAACTCTTAAAAATGAAAATCCCAGGGTCAAATTGAGAGAAAAATTAAGCTAGAATAAAGAAATAATTTCTTACAAAAAACTTACGAAACATAATGGCATTTTTATAATTTTGAGCAAATTTTGAAATTCACACAGGAGGGCTTTTTTAATGAAATTTTTGAGTTCTCCAGAGTTCTTAGAGGCCTTGAAAACTATGGGAAGGCTCAAGATAGCTAAAATCCATCCAGTGGACGTTTTCCAACGTCGGTGTATCTGAATTTTGACGGATTTGTTCATGAAGGTTTAGTTCCGATTT